>OW964185.2:12400000-14800000 GCA_943136025.2 Agrotis puta | reverse complement strand
TAGTCATCAAAGAGCTTATGAAAGAAAAGACGAGTTGTCTGGATCGCTGTCGCCGGACACGGTGAAGAGGACTATTTACCGAATTTTCACAATGTCTCGGAACACATGTTAAGCCCCAGCTGGCGTTAGTTTGACAGACTTTCGGTCATTGGACCAAATCTGAAAACCAGCTAGATGCTTCATGTAAAATAATATTGAGCTGCATCCAGTTAGACTGGAAGAAGGCTTCAACATTTTTGGAATAATCCAGGTAGCTGATGACTCTTTTTTAACGAGCTATATTAAAATTTTATGGTGTAAAGGGACACCGAGCTCATGGAATGCAAAGGCCAATCGAAGGGACAGGTTAGTTTTTAGTCAGTACGAGTTTAATAGTCATATTTGCTGGATCAGCTCCCTGCGCTAATCCCGCACCCCGCAAATCTGCGGAGTTGGCAGCGAAGCTGAAGCACAATAACACTGTGTAATTTTCCATATTGATTGATCTTTCTATACATTCTAGTTACCACGATATGGTAAAATCATCAGATGAGTTCTCTCACCCAGGGCTGGGCGGGAGGGACTGTCAGACTTGACTGACTAAAATCCGCGGTGTCCTTCAATAGCCCTGTACGTACCGGGGTCACGGTAATTCGTGAGTCCCGCAACCAGCTGATGACTCTAATCTAAATTCCCCAAACAATTCAAATATAATCCCCGCTTCATTTCAAATTACAAGTTATCTGATCACGTTATAATCGTATATCTGGTTGTAACCCTAAATCCATTAGGTGTGGGACGAGTAATTACCCAAACGACTGTAGAATCTAGGGATTATTTCTCTTTACCTGGATTACCTGCAGAGCTAGTAGTTGGTTGTAAATTGCCGATGGATTGGACAGCAATGTTTATATGGTCGATTATATCGAATCCTCTTCGTTCTTTATAATGCACGTTAGTCTCGGCTGTCATTTATCATTCATCTACCCTTGGTTGACTGGTAGAGAATGCCTCAGGCATTAAGTCCGCCTATGTACCATTTGTGTTGCATGAAGTTTAAATAAATAAATAAATAAATTTATCAGGCGGAAGAATTTGTTCAACGATGCGTAGGTACTTCTTACCGCCACTGGCTTCCATCGGTTGCTCGCGACTCTCACGTCGTTTCACCCAATGGGATCCCTGCTGTGTTCCGGTTCATGATCGTCACTCCAGTTTTTTTCCCATTCCCATTGGTTATCAGATCTTCGAGCGATGTGGCCGGCCCATTCCTACTTTAACTTGCACATTTTATTTTCTGTAGACTAGATTGACAGTACTTTTTTTTTTTTTTTTCGTGGTAAAATCATCAAATGAATCCTCCCACCCAGGGCAGGGCGGGAGGGACTGTCAGACTTGTACTGAGTAAAATCCACGGTGTCCTTCACGAGCCCTTTACGTACCAGGGTTACGGTGATGGGTAAGTCCCGCGACCCCGGCAGGCTCTGGCCCTCTACAGGCCCCGTCAATTTGTTGACACTCCTTGAGGCGCGCGTGGAACACAACGCGCCGTCGACCCGGGCATGGTCCATGGTCGGGCAGCGAGTCGCCTATTACTCGCTGCCCGCATGCCCGCGCCTACGGTGGCCGGAGATCGTCTGGCGACGTCCGTCGCCGTGGGCGTCTACCACTGCGGGTGGGTCGGAGGGAGGACACTGTTCTCTCCCTCACGCGGCACGCCTCCTCCTTCGCGAGCATGACTGCTTCGCAGAAGGAGGCGACCGCTTCCCACTCCGTCTCGCCCCGCAGCATGGCCTCGACCAATGCCGGGCGCGAGAGGTCTTCGCCTATCGCCGTCGTGAGGACACGGCGGTGCTCTGCCCAAGCGGGGCAGTCCTGCACCGTATGCTCCACCGTGTCCTCCGGACGATCCTCGCAGTGGTGACACCCAGGCGTTTCCTCCTTCCTTATCAGACACAGGAACCTCCCGAAACTTCCGTGTCCGGTGAGGACCTGCGTCATGCGGAAGGTAAGGACGCCGTGACGCCTATCCAGCCACTCCTCAAAGAGGGGTCTTACCGCCGCGATTGCGGCGTGCCCGAGATTGACAGTACTTTCATTTAAAATAGTGGTGTACATCTTGTCCGCTTCCCTCGACATTGCTGGATGGCTTCAATAAATACATCTTTAGCATTATACAGCATAACTTATTCTCATTTAGTGTGCCAATACGTGATGAAAAAATAGTTTAAATGAAATAGCGAAAGTCTCAATCAGAAATATTACAGAGGACATAGATATTGCAATTATTTCACAGAAATCTAAAATATGTTCGATCGACAAGAGCTACCGAAATTATACCGAAATAGGTACGTAGAAAGCTAATGCCTCATGCCTGAGCCCTACGGCCTTCTATCAAAATGATTTACATTTGTTATCAAAAGATTTAAGAAAAATAAAACTGCGTGCGTAATTTGTATAGGTATATTTTAATAGATATTACGTAGATATTATCATCAGTCATAGTGGAGTTACGACTGACATCTGTAGGTGTTGACCTTCTATGAATTTCAGAAATAATATAAACAATCTAATATATTCTATTTAAAAATAAATATGGTTGAACACACACCGAAGAGTTTACATTATCTTTGATACGCAATTGAAGCTTAATAAGCTCAGAATCCATACTTGAATATATTTATCGAAAATTAATTTGCACAAAGAATTTTCAAATGACAGTTTAGAGAGGTTATTGACGTCACTATCTTCTATGGTTAAATTAATTCTCCCATTGCTCCTCGTAAATGCTATTCTCCTAAACTATTTGTCGTCTGTGGCTACCCCAGATCATATCAGGCGGGTCCAGTTAGTAATTTATACAAAATACGGCGGCGCCAGGGGTTACGAATACGTAGGGTTATAACAGTAACATTAGTATTTAAGCATGCGACAGCCATGGAGCGGGTTAATTGTGGTGTTGCCATGTGCGATTTGTGAGCTGGGATATGAATTTTGGTACTTTTCGCAATTTTACTGGGGCATCGCATAGAATTTTTACTATGTCAAAAGAGTAGCAAGTAAAAGCAAGTTTTATAATTCCAATAGTTGGCGAATTTATTAAAGTCTAGCAATCTTACCAATAAGTTATTTATTAAATTTGGTACTAGAAGTTTAATTTCATTTATCAATGCGAGTTAATTGTCGAAGTATCTTTTGACTATGGCCAATATTTACCCAACGTCATCACTTCAATTTTTGTATAAATTCTATTTACAAATATCAACACCCCAAAGTTATCATTCAAGCTTCGAAAGAATTGATCATCCCTTCACATTATGTCATCTTGTCTCAACATCTGAATTACAAACCGTTGCTAAAAGCCGTAGCCTGGCCACCCTACCTAATGGCGGTCATGCCTTACTCGTCTGCCATTAAAGACATCTGACGATGGTTAAATAATAATTAGGTCGCGCACGTGTCTCTAACCTCGTATGGTGTATGAGGACTATGAAATGTTATCGCTTTGGTTTGTTGGTGGAGTCGGGTCTTAAAGTTTGGCTGCAATTTTATCTGCAGTTGGGATTTAATTATCGACACGCTTATTCGACTCCGCTTCCTCCTCCAATAATCCCTTTAGTTTGGGTATCAAATGAGTCCTCCCTCTCTTGGAGGAAAGGACTGTCAAATTCCCACGGGCCAAAAATCTACCCTTTTTTTTCAGTTGCCCTTTGGATTGCAGGATCATACTGTTGTTCGGTCCTCGGTCGGTGAGGTGCACGTGGAATACTACGCGCTGTCGACCCGAGTCTAGTCCTTACCTTACTCGCGGCCAGCCAGCCCGATTACTCTCCCTTTAAGTTTTATGCAAACAAGAGCAGCCTGAAACCGTGATTACGGTCCCATCTGTCTCTGCAGGTACAAAAACTCATCAAAATTGGTTGAATGATTTGGCCATGAAAGCATAACCAACCAACTTAGGATTTAGTGATGGTATGACAAGTATCGACTGCCGAGTACGAGATGTTGGGTTTGATTACCAGGTGCAAAGTGTTATTGGGGTTTTCCATGAATTGTTATTCCTAAACCACAGCTTATATTTGTGCCTGGTTGACGGTAAGGGGTTCGACCCCCTGTTACATCTTACGTAAACATAACTGGTGAAATGTGGGTACACTGTCGGTACACCTTTGCGTAAACCCTCTTGGATCACAGGTGTGATATTTTATATGTTATTGTCTCTCTTATCAGGTATGCTGTTATGACGACTATGAAACGTAATGATAAACGGTTTGACGCGATAGTAGAGTTGAACCCTAAAGTTTGGTGTAAGTTTTATCTTCAGTTCAGGATTAATGTTTTGACGTCCATTGATAAGAATTATGAGCTAGAATTAATGGGGTTTCCGCTCCTGATGTGGAATCATTGACTGGAGAAGGTTCCGTGTGGTGTTGATCTGTTTTTTTTTCTCTAGCCCACAGTTTCCTGCTAATGGATAAAGTCCGTCCCAGGCAAGGGCCTCCCCTTTCTCCTTCCAAACCTCTCTATTTTGGGCAATTTCTGGCCACGTCTACCCTTCGAACCTGATCAGATCATCACACCACCTCCGCCGCGGTCGACCTCGACGGCGTTGTCCTCCCTCAGACTTCCAAATTAATACTACATTTATTTATTTCGCTAACAACGTTCGTTTGAAATTAAACGTTATTTTAATTTTTTTTTAATTTTTTAAATATTCCACAACTATCACACAACGCCATCTAGTCCCAAGCTAAGCAGAGCTTGTGTTATGGGTACTAGACAACTAATAAACATACTTATATATTTCTAAATACATACATATTATAGATAAATTACACCCAGACACAGAACAAATGATCGTGCTCATCACACAAACATTTGTCCTGGGTGGGAATCGAACCCACAACCTCCGGCATAGCAGTCAGGGTCACTAACCACTAGACCACCAGGCCTGTCAAATTATTATTCAAAAGTTAAAACAGCTTTGTTACAATGCCCCTTAGCTCCTACGCACACGCATATCCATTTATGTCAGTTAAAACTACATAATTTATCAGAAAGTGAACCAAGCACTAAGCTCAAAATGAAATTTATAACAAATTGTACGTGTCTGTCACAAGCACTATTTATAATGTCATCCTAGACTAGTGATATATTAGACAACTTTATAATCTGATATGTCTGATGCAAAGTCAAAGTTCATTCAAGTTTAAGTCATAATATGTACCACATAAGTTGATATTTACTTTGTTCCAATAAAATACAACATCTATTAATAACTTTATCTACTTATAAATTGTATGAAAACAGTTTCATTTAAACATTTATTTAAAGATATAATATGGTTAATTCATTTTCATAGATATAAATTAATTTATCCCTTACGCAACGTGTAATAAAATGAATACGTATTATTTATTCAACACATTTGCTCTAAAAAATATCTACCGAACTAACCCAGAAATTTCTTTAATTTATTTGTAAAATAATTTCTGTTGTCGTCAAGTTTTGTATCAAGAAAAATATTATTTCCTCTGTTTTTATTAATCCAAGAATGAAAATAAATGGTCTATTAGCGCTGCATAGTACTCACATTCACTATGTTGACGTCATTCCATATTTTCTTAGAAAATGTACTACTACTCCCTGTATGTTGCGCATGCGTCATGGGCGCATATTGTTGTATGTCTAAAAGCAAGACACCGCGTCTGTCTTTTGATCTATAAAATTAAAGTTGTGCTTTGCGGTTGGTGCAATATATGAATTGACGAGTTTTGATTTTTTTCCGATTTCTCAATTTTCATAAGTTGATCAGTGTAGCACAACGATAACGGTGTTTTCCAAATTACTGCACAAAACAGCTTGCCAATTACGCATCCACTCTAACCCAGATAGTTGCCATTTACCTGATCTTACCAACTCATTTATTTCACAGGCAGGTTTGCCAAAAATGAAAATCGTGTTGATAAATGTCTCCTTATATAATGCAAGTGGAATTTTGCTACTGCATTACATTACATTTACATCATTGCCCATATATTCAAAGTACTAAAATACCTACTGACAACTGACACCGTTTAGAACCATATTTTGCAGAAATATACGGGTCTCATCGAGATCGTAGCCACGATCTCAAAACCAAACCGTTTATTGCGAACAAGTTTACATTATTCGTGTTATCGTAAGTTGGCCGTACTTTGACTTAACAGCCTTATACAAAAATTGTGAATTATTTACATTCACCTGCCCTAAATTGCATGCATATTCAGCAACATTCATATCAGCATAATATTTCAAGCTGGATTTTGTGTGAGTCTATAAATAAATTCAAATAAATTCAAATTCTACTCGCCATCTCACCCGCTTCCGCCTATATATCACACCACAACCAAAAGACGTCATACGAAAATAAAATATCTCACTCGACGTAGGAGTAGGAACTGAGTGCCTTTGTGACGCTGCACTTTTCTGTCTCGTTGCTACGCCACCCACACTTGCACCTAGCCATTACTTATTGTGATATCTATTCCCCAGACACATAGTCTTGGGACATGGTTGGCCTTTGATGACAAAACTCTGTTAGTTTTAGAGAAAAGTCCATGTGTTTCTTGCCCAGATTTTCTCAAAGGATCCTCTTCATCTGCCTAGCCTTTTTCCAATTATGTTGGGGTTTGTGTGTTTCCAGTTTCAACTGGTTGCAGCTGATTTTACATTAAGCAACTGCCCATCTAACCTTCACAACCCAGTAACTGGGCAATACTCCCCTTGGTAAGACTGGTTGTCAGACTTTCGAGCTTCTGACTAGTAGTAACGACTGTAAAAGATTTACAAATGACAGTCGGGACCAAACAGCTTAACGTGCTTTGTGTGGCATTGAGGAAACTCAATATATTAGATAGTCACCCATCAACATATCAATTTCGGCAAGCGCAACTTAGCTTCATTACCTATTCACATAATTACTTAGCCACGAGCTCTCTCCTTAGAAGATCTTATCGTTTGAAATTAAATCTACAGAACTACTGCTAGGCGTGCTGAGGTGCCACTATTGACGCAGTTACTTTGCGATTGGCTGTTATGCCTCGTCTTGCAAGTTCGATTCCCAAAAATGTATGGCATACAGACAATTATCCTGAGTTGGGCCGTTTGTAAATGTGACTTTAATGATTGTACCACATCCACGACACTAAAAAACCTACAGCGGAGTATTCTTTTTTTAAATAGTATGGTCTGCCATGTACAGAATGTCTATGAAGTTTCTTGCTGGGATTTTCGTAAACCTAGGATATTATCATTTGGAATGAAAAGTACAAGAAAATCTATTGTTGTGCTAGACAGTATCGATAGCTTTCGACCAATAGTTTTGTCTTTCTGTCTAAGTTCTAGACAGTTCAAAAGTACCTGTAAATGAATTAACTGGCAAATCTGTTTGAAGAACTTGAAGTCAATTGATATGGAATTTTGAAAGCTTGTACAAGACGATTTTAAAGAAATGTAAAAATTAAAAAATAATTGACTAAATACATATGGAGGTTGAAAACAGAAAATGCTTTGATAGCAATTGCAAAGGACGATGTTAGAAAATTCAAAAAAATGGTTGTGACTAAAAACTTCAGAGAACTAAAGACAAACGCCTTGATAAGGTGACTCTAACTTATGTGAGATCAAAGGAAAACATTAATAAAAGCCATGTTTTTAAATTTAATTGACAACTTTTGACATTTAATTTTGTATCATCGTAACACAATCATAATCATATCACTATTATCATGAAAAAGAAACATTCAAATTCAGTAATTCTAGAACTAAGCCGGAATTAGGTTATAGACATCTAAATATTTTTGAAACGTTGCAAAAAATCGCAGTTCGCCTATTTTTTTTTTCAATATCATATTTATTCAAACATTGCTTCTCCAACCTCTAATATTCCTTCCTTATTTTTATTTAGCCAACAAAGAATTGAAGAGTGGGAGAAAGAGATGCCTAATGAGAAAGAGTCGAAGAGAATCCATAAAAATACCTACTTTCCTTCTTTACTAACTAACTTACAACTTTGTGTCTTATAGTTTTTTACAAACCTCATCATCTCAAATTTTAAATCGAATTTTAAACTGGGATCAATGCTTTGTAAATCAGGCAGTAGTGATAGTAAGAACTGTCGGTCGGGATCATTGTTGACATCTTCTTTTCTTTTCTTTTTTAAATGATCTTCTAGAATGTTGTAGATTCTATCTTCTTTATCTTCTGTTCTTTTCCTCTTTGGTGTTGG
Source organism: Agrotis puta (assembly GCA_943136025.2). Classification (NCBI taxonomy): domain Eukaryota; kingdom Metazoa; phylum Arthropoda; class Insecta; order Lepidoptera; family Noctuidae; genus Agrotis; species Agrotis puta. Next base: position 14,791,752 of record OW964185.2, on the reverse strand, counting down.
TTCGTGTGAGCTAGCAGTTGTTTTATGTTCAGTTAAACTAACTGAACTTCGCGAATCATTTTCACTATCATCACTATGGTCAGTTTCGACGATCACGTGATCGTTATGATTCAATGTGCGATCATCATTTTTTTTCTCTTCTCCTAGTTCATAAATAGGTTTTAAGAACGTTAAGTTTTCGTAGTATGCGTATGGTTTTGAGTATTTCATCCCTGATCCAGATCCTGCGTAAATCTTCTTCAGTTCTCTCAGGAAGGCATCTCTTACGCTCTTCCATTTCTTCTGCAAGGTTGCGGCTGGAAAATGAGTAATCAATTATCAATATAATTATAGTGTAATCATCTTAAGGTTACAGCCCTATCGCGGAGCTCTGCCTTCTGAATCAGGCCCTTGATCCAACCACCAAGGGAGAGCCTGTACAGGGGTTCGTCGAGGCTCTTGGCTATTTGAATTTACACATACTATTTTTCGCAGTGAATTAACTTTGTGGCAAATGTACAACAACTGGTATATGCATAGGTAGTCAACCGTACCGTACCGTCAGTAACAGTATCTGGATATACGAAAACCGACTTTATTTCTGCATAATTATGACGGCTTCACCCCGTACCCCAAGTACTGGCTACATAAGTGGTCCGTAAACACTCCTGGCTGGACAGACTTGCCGGTAAACAAAAGGAAATTTTCGTTTAAACTCGCTCGCGATACCACATAGGTAGGTTAATGTTGAAGATTTATGTTTGATTCTATTATCAATACGTATTATTATAGTCGTCATTACGTTACTATACGCACAAGGTATGTACAGACGCCAGTAGGTCAACCTTCCCAAATCAAACCTACAATCAATTAACCTTCCACTTTTGTAAAAAGATTGAAAATCTATTAAAGGAATTTGACGGATTAAGGAAAGTTGATGTACTGCCATCTGTACCTTGTACACTAGTTTTTGTGGGTTGAAGTCGTTTAGTCGTGACGGCACGGTAGGCGCAGTGGCTGAGCAATCAACTGTTGCGCAGCGTGTCGCGGGTTCGATCGAAATGTTTGTAAACGCACCCACGGTACAGGAGAAAGTAGTAGTGTTGGGGGTAACCTATTTTTATAAGCACTCTCTACACTATAATACCCTTACAAATTAGTGAATGAAATAATAATATATCTGTCACGGCTAAAGGTAGGTGTGAACCTAAACTTAAGATTAGCCGGCTAAACCTAGGTTTATCTTCGACGAAATGTTAATGTTAGTTTGTTCTATCTTTAGCCGGCTAAACTTAGGTGTAGCTGCAGGTCCTTGGCTAAAAATGTAGAAGGAAATGGAAAAGGAAACAATGTAATAATGTTTACTATTTTGACACGAAAACTTTATTAAAAAATAATCACTTTCATTACACATGAGCGAGCGAAGCGAGCTCGGGACTCGCTGGCACCCCGACTCGGACAATTTAGGTTAGAAGAGGATGGCGGGGTCTGAAAGACCCCGCCATCCTCTTCGTGGTTATTTTTTTTTTAAACCACCCAGAAGTAGGAGCCCCGCGAAGCGGGGCTCCGTCGACATGCTGGGAAGCGTGGACGCCCCGCGAAAGCAAGACCATTCCATTTCCTTCTACATTTTACATTTTTAGCCGTTTCGTTTCGGTTAATGTGCACATTAACCGGCTAAAGATGGAATATCACGACGCAAACTAACATGTTATCGAACTTTAGCTGCTTCTCGAAGATAAACCTAAGTTTAGCCGGCTAATCTTAAGTTTACGTTCACACCGACCTTTAGCCGTAACATATCGACAACAACGCGAGACTGGCGTGTCTCGCGTTGTTGTCAACAGCTGATACAAAAAAAAAAACTTCAATAGTAATAAACACACACGAACATTCGCGCAAGCGCCCTGCGCTGTCTTACGAATTTTCGATCAGGTCACGTGTCCTGACGCGAGTTTAACATTTTTTACCCATTCCAAAAAAAGTGCACAACGCCGCTAAAGAAGTTTTCACTTCAAAAAAACGAAAGGGTTGCACTCTGGGAGGGCCGGCAGAAGTGAAAACTTGAATAGTAATAAACATACACGAACATTCGCGCAAGCGCCCTGCGCCGTCTTACGAATTTTCGATCAGGTCACGTGACCTGACGCCAGTTTAACATTTTTTACCCATTCCAAAAAAAGTGCACAACGCCGCTAAAGAAGTTTTCACTTCAAAAACATTTAACAAGAGACCTACCTATGCCCCTTTTTTCTGCGTCTGTCGACTCATAGTACCCAGGTACAAACGAAGCACATACTTCACCCCAAGCTTCTTTTTTCAACGCTCTATCACTATACTCTCTCGTCCTACAATCCCATATTACTGGTCTAGATTCCACTTCACTAATCAAACGTTGAATGCAAAACTGCATTGTTTTTTGTTCTCTAATTTACTAAAACGCGCGTATTTGGTAGTGATGTTGAAACAGACTGGCAGCGGCGCGCGACGTTTCACGGGAACGGATGATCCAGGGGGAGTGAGGGGCATGCGCGGGGTTGGTCGATACATCGAGGCGCTGTTGCCAGCTCGCGCGTATACGAGCGTTACGCGCGTCGGTCTCAATGGTCGTCATTGCGCTGTCGAGTGTGTGAATACGATCTTCAACACGCGGAGATAGTGTTCATTCTCCGATACACGCGAGTTCTAAGCGTCATCGTGTCGTCATGCGACGTAATAACAAGCGTGCAAAAACGTGTTGTAAGGTCTTCAAATCCGTAAAAATCACACATGGAAGGATTGCTTGTTTTTGTATCGTATCTATGAGTTGTATATTTTTGTTTGTATAAAAATTACTAACAAAAATAAAATAAAAAATAGTTAAAGTTGACCTATCAAACAATACATGAAAGGTTACAAAACTTCATTGATTTTTTTATGTGAAGAAAAATTTGAGTTAACAAAATAGTTGGGTAAGTAATAAAAATATGTCTTTTTCTTTATACATAATATAATGTGATACAATATTAATATTGGTGCCTCCTTATTTTACATGCAAAATACAATTAATGTCTATTCTTGTTAATTCAATCAGTCTTTAATTACACCTTATCAGTGAACAACTTAATAATGAAATGTGCCCGTACTTAGATACTTACTTAAATACTTCATCTAGAACTAGACCTAGCACTAAATCTATTTGGTTACAATGCCTTACAATATTCCCTTAGCAATATTTTTAATCATCAAGTAATTGCATGTCTAAAATGGATAACTAGATGTTTTTTAGTAAAAAACTATTTAGACAGGATGGTTCCTGTGAATTCCTGTCGGAGACAGTTTTTTTCCTCACCAGGGCCGCCTGGCTCGTGACCAGATGACCGATCACAAGCTCGGCGGTACCATTGAGACCTACCACCGCCATCGCCAGTGGGGTCACTCAGCCGTCACCGCAGATTACATGTAACCGTAAAATGCCACCACGGCATACAAGAGGTGCATCCCACCCATCATGATTTTTTTTTAACCTTTATGTCCCTCTGCTGGGTAATCATCACCCATCATGTTTACGAAGTGTAAATTCAAATGAGCTCATAATCTCTATCATCCTGTCCTAATCACATTCTACTTGTGGTCGGCTCAACACATTTTCTTTCATTCTCTCCAGTCAGACGTCATAAGATCATTTACTCCTTTTTCTTTCATAATATCATACAGTTGAACTTGGCTCCTTCATGCCAATTTAATCCCATCCAATATGATATGTTGGAAGTCTGTGGTGGGGACTATCACATTGATCGCAGCGCGCGATGTGTTAAAGTAGTTTAATATCCACCACAACCATTTGACGTACTTTTAAAACGTTTTTATTTTTTAATAAAAAGACAAGCCGAGAATGTTTATCAAACTAACATCTAGTTCATTATTGAGATCTCACTCGTATATCCCCATATAATGTGATCACTAGGAGGTGCTTAGATTAAAAAAATGTCTAGATTCTGTGTTCGAAACAAAACGAAACGTTTTAAGTGAAACCACTTTTTTATAAATGTGTGAGTGAGCGCTACGTACACATTTACATGTATTCCTTGGAGATGTTCACTTGTTTTACGTAGGAATCCAACGACGGGGTAAATTTTTACCCCGCTTTTTTGGCTTCAATTCTCAATGGCCTACTATCAATCTGGACATTTATCAATCTACGAGGTGTGTAACACCCACAAGTCCGCAAGCCGACTAGCTCCAATCCCGTTACTAAGTCAAGTCGTCCGTGAGCCAGTTGCTAAGATATCGGAAATTACTTAACATGCTCCCATGTGCTAGCTAATGCCACTAAGTAGTGACATTGTGTGCAATTTACGGGACCACTTAGGGTACCTGTCCTACCAAAAGCGATAAAGCGATTAGCTATAAATGTCTTCACATTTATCGAGTAGTTTATCATACCCACATTTAGATAGTTATGTTTGAGAACCTTGTAAGTTAAGGGTGAGCCTATTGTTATCAACTGAGCACAAATAGTTATAATTTTGCTGGGCCCTAACAGCTTCACACTCGGCCTTTCTGCAGAGCAACACCATTTTTTTTTTTTTTTTTTTAGGGTGGCAAAATCATCAAATGAATCCTCCCGCCCTGGGCGGGGCGGAAGGGACTGTCAGACTCTTACTGACTAAAATCCACCCGTGTTTCTTCGGATGCCCTTTACGTTCCGGGGCCGCGGTATCCTGGATTAAGCAAAAAGCCGCGACCCCAGCAGGCATTTGGCCCCGTAAGGGGCCCCGTCGGTGACGCGTGAAACACGACGCGCCACCGACCCGGGCTTGGTCCTTGGTCGGACGGCGAGCTTACCCATTACTCACCGTCCGCAAGCCCGCTCCGCCGCTGTGCCCTCTGCTGTTCAGAGGGACACGCGTTGGAGCATCCACCCGACAGGCTATTCGCATACGGGCAAAGAGACCCCTTAGGCACACAGTGCCTAAAAGAGTTTTTGCCCGCATCCCAGGGTGCACCGGCCCGAAAAACTGGTCTTCCCCCCAGACGTATCCGAAGGGGAACTCCAGTCCACGGGCGCACGTGGAGGTTTCCTGTCTTAGCACCCCAGAGCATCACCATTTAGGTAGATAAATGTATTATAGGCTTAGGTTATAGAATATCCAGATTTCTAGTAGGCCAATGAGAGGTGAAACCAAAAACACGGTAGAAAAATTACCCCCTCGTTCGATTCCTAGGTAAAACAAGTGATCATTTTAATGTTTTCTCTCACACAATTTTCATGAAAAGTGGCAAAACTAAAAACGTTACGTTTTATTTCGAACACGAAATCTGGACATTTTATAATCTAAGATTGAAGGTTAGGTCTCGTGACTTTGGACTGTTTGGACTTAAGTTTAACTACCAGGAAGTATTCAGATAACTATTCCGTATAGTAAGACTCGCCTAAAACCTAGCGACACAATCTAGTACCAATTCGCTGCTCGTTTTTACGCCACCTTCCTTTCAAGTGCTTTAACCCTTTAACCGCCAGAGTCGTATATATCCGACAAACATTTCCGTGCCCCTATCGCCTGTGTCGTATTTATCCGACAGAGAATATTCACGATTTTTATTGTTTTCTTCGATTTTATTGCATCTATTCCTTATCTCTCTATTTATGTAGATAGACAGATAGAATACTTTTTATTGTACACCATGACATTTTACAAATCGGAGCTTAAAAGGTGCAGAAAGAGAGGAGAAGAGGAAAGCACGATTCGTAGCCGGGCGCTAGGGGCACGGCAATTGATATTTAGCCAAGCGCTTAAAGGGTTAAGCTCGCTTTTCACTAATCGCTGACAGTGGGGCAAGTACCTAATACCTGCCAAACTAGCTCTATATTGAGGTGGGGCACTATACAGGAGAAATTGTAGAAGTGGTGTTAGATGATCGGTTGTTTTAAGATTATTTCGAAATACCTAGATTTAATGTTACTGGTACGGCTAATGCAGTAGCTCAACAATTAGTTTCTTCACTGCGTATCGCGGTTTTCTAAAAGTAAATCAATTCCACCTTACGTAAAATCTTGACAATATTAATAAAACAACACTTATCCGTCGAACTCTTCAACTCCACAAAAATTAACTAGACCACCCCGAAAATATAAAAGTTCCTCCACACACGGTAAAACACCGGGCTCCCGGTTCGACCGTAAAATTTTACAACACAAAACCGTTGCAAACTGTAAAATTTTCAAACGGAATATTACATAATAAGGATATGTGTACACCGAGCTTAGTGCACTTGTTATCTGCACTTTTTATTGTTACTGAATATCGGTGTTTTAGTGGGAACTTGGTCGAGAAATAAAACGGACTGGTTTTATCTTTCCTTGCGGTCTTTTTACTGTCTGTTAGGCAGCGAATGCTGTTGCTCGGGCATCAGTTTCAGGTGCAACAGTGTTGTCTTTACTTGTCATTATGTATAAATTTAGGGTGTTGGTAAACTGCTGTGTGCTAAATACAAAGTATCCTGGCACTATAAGTAAGAACCAGTGATAAGTGAAACAGTTTTTTTTATTGAAGTGAATACTTCTTTAGCGGCGTCGTGCGGCACTTTTTTTGGAATGGAATAAAATGTTAAACTCGCGTCAGGACACGTGACCTGATCGAACATTCGTAAGACGGCGCAGGGCGCTTGCGCGAATGTTCGTGTGTGTTTATTACTATTCAAGTTTTCACTTCTGCCGGCACTCCCAGAGTGCAACCCGTCGTTTTTTTTATTTAAGGATAGGTTCGCGTTTGACCGCTATATCTCCTTATGATAGCTAATTTATTCATGACGTAGACTTGTTAGCACCACAAACAGAATTTTAAACCTTAAACAACGACTGCTAGTAACAAAACGTTTACTGCTAAACGCATTCGTGATCTATGATACACGCGGGCCTTATAATAGTCTTTCTAACTAAACAACCGAACTTCAACCCACCATCCTAAACCCGTGTCCTGACAACCGTACTATATTTCGGCAGTGTATACCGCGCCTAACTGGGGACAATTTATGTTAATGTCTCCTCGTGAATAATACACGCGCTCTCGAGTGCTCGCCGTATTTATGACGATTAGCGTGTCATCGACTGTTTTTATGACATGTATCCCATAATACACTGTTTAGGATTATCGGATGGTATTGGAACGTGAAGTTTATAACGTTAGCCTTGAAAATGGAGAAATTCAACAGAAAATAATTGGGGGATTTGATTTTGGGGGTAACTTCAGCATTAATTCATTCCTCGTTAATAGTTCGTCAGAAATACATTCAAGAAAGCCTTGAATTCCAATAAAAATGTTGGCCAAAAAAACTGCTGGCAGAAATGCCGAAACCAACCAAAGTTTTTTGCCCTATAATAGAGCTAAAACCTCCAGGTTAGATAGAGATTTTTTATTAACGTGGGAAAATCATCATATGAGTGAGACCCCGGAACGTAAAGGGCCATTGAAGGACACCGTGGATTTTAGTTAGTACAAGTCTGACAGTCCTCCCCACTCTGCCCTGGATGGGAGGACTCATTTGATGATTTTACAACGTAAAAAAATCTTTAGTTGGCCGGTACCTATGACTTAACAGCCTCATATAAAAATTGTTAATTATTTTCATTCACCTGCCCTAAATTGCACGCATTTAACTATTGTTTTTTTTTTATGAACAGTAACTACAATTCAACTAAAAAAATATATAGTTACGTCAAACTTAAATATCACTTAAAAAATGAAATTATTCAGCAATATTCATATCTTTGGTTAAGAGATTTAATTCTCATAAAGAAATTTACATTTCACTGACATGAGAATACATTCTAACTTAATGCTTATTATTATTGTCCTTCGACACTCGGACTTACAAAAGTTCAAGGTAAAAACTAAATAAGTACACAATTATAATTGGTTAACTACTTTTATTAATTTTTAATGCAGGTGCTTCCAAAAATTAAGTCGTGTGACAATATGCGTGACTAGCCTACCTTGAGATAAAGAGTGCGGTCCGGTTGTCACAATGTAGATAAGTCCGTCAGTAGTACAAGTCTGTTTTCGTTAAGTTTGTGTTTTTTATATATTAAATTATGTTATTATGAGGTCTTTTAAGTTCGTTTTGGGTGCATTGCCCCAGATTTCGATTAGGTACAGTATGTGTGGCTTTACTAGAGAGTTGTCTGGCGTACGATATATGGCAAGCAGTGTACGATGTTCCACAGTGAACCCAATAAAGATGTCATTTTGGATCTGATGTATTCAACTGAACCTTCCAATTTAGATAACAGTGTAGTCTTAACCCAAGATATTTCTCGTGTTGCTTGAGTTCGAGTTTTTGGGTTTCAATTGTAAGAGGTGGATGAGGTGGTATTTTCTTACTTTTTTGCTTTAAATATGACGTAGCTGGTCTTAGATGTATTGATTGTAAGACGATTTTCTTGAAACCAAACGGACAATGAGTTTATGTCTTGTTGGCACACACGAGTGATCCTATAAGGGTTCCGTTTTTGTATTCAGACGTACGGAACCCTAAAAAGGCAGGTATCGTCGGTATATAGCAAAATATGCCCGTGTATTGGAACCTTGTGAATGGAATTTATGTATATTAAGAAGAATAGCGGACCTAGCAGCGATCCTTGGGAAACAACAAATGTCATTTTATGCGGTTTGCTCTGGTATTGTCAGACTTTAACCACCTAAAGCCTTTTATTCAAGTATGATTCAAACATTTTAAACGCTACACCCGACACGCCTACGTTCCTTCACGCAGCATCGCGAACAAAATCACAATCTCTTATCCTTTTTTGCGAAATCGCACTCGGACACGAAGACCTTTTCTTTTACATAACCCCAAAACAACATTTTTAAATTAAACACGAAAACACTTGAAAACACACAAACATAGAGAAAAAATTCGTTTTGGAATCTTCTTCACACCTCGCGTAAACTGAATTTCACAAAAGTATCGCTTTTTCGCATTCCACGTCAACGTTAAACTGACTAAAAACCGTTAAAATCGGAAATGCAAAATAAATTTTATACGTAGTTACCTATGACCAAAGAAAAATAATGGACAATAAGGAAACTACGTACTAATCGGTCGAAACGGCACAATCACACAAACATCATGTTTTTCGTCATGGGTGTCGTTTTCATAGTTTTCGAGGAGGATGTTGTAGAAGTTGTTATGTGATAATTAAACTGTTTCGTGTTATAAAATGATGTCATGAGATTATGCCTTTTTAAATTTTATTCGTAAATTAGTTATTTCAACTCGATTGTTTATCACTACAGAACACAAAAAATGTTTTAAGCACGTGTCGTTCTGTTGTTTCTGCCTATCCCCATGGGAAAAAGGCGTGAGTTCGTGTATGTATGTTGTAAACTAGTAATAATATCAACACGATTGTTTGATCACTACAGAACACTTATGTTATAAAATTCTAATTCAAAAACATTAAGAGCCTAGTTGAGATACTATGTACTATTTATTCTTTGCTCCGAGGGCAGGATGCGGTTTCTTTTGAGAAAGCGCAAAGTAAAACGTTCTTAGTGACGCAAAATGAAGTATTACATTTCCGACCTTATGTTTCCTCTTTAAGTCGATTTTTTTTTTTGTAAATTTTAATTTTCCTATGAAGTTTAGCGGCGTCTTTGTGCTCTTTGTGCCAAAGCCGTCGGTGCGCTTTCCAAGTATCGCCGCACAGTTCCAAGAATTGTCACATAAAATGACGCAAAATTAAGTAATGCATTTCCGACCTTCGGTAGTTAAATTAATGTCGAATATCGGTTATTTCGTGTTGTTTAGATTTTAGCTTTTATTATTACTTTAAATTGAGCCGTGCAGGAGGTACTACAGGTACTGTGGTATACGATGACCTGTCATTTGAACTTTTATAAACAGCTGAGAAGACACCGTTTCTAGTTTTATTTACATTGCTACTTTTAGTGAAAGTAGTGAATTAATAACTTTTTTATTTTAATTCTCATTGGGTTAGGTAAGAATAAGGATTATGAACAGTCTTAAGTAAAAAAAAATGTTTGTGAGAGTTTGCTTTTATTAATCTTCAGAGAACTAAAGACAAACGCCTTGATAAGGTGATTCCTACTTATGTGAGATCAAAGGAAAAGATTAATAAAAGCCATGTTTTTACATTTAATTGACTACTTTTGACTTTTAATTTTGTATCATCGTAACACAATCATAATCATATCACTATTATCTTGAAAAAGTAACATTCAAATTCAATAATTCTAGAACTAAGCCAGAATTAGGTTATATACATCTAAATATTTTTGAAACGTTGCAAAAACTAGCAGTTGGACTATTTTTTTTTCAATATCATATTTATTCAACCATTGCTTCTCCAACCTCTAATATTCCTTCCTTAAAGAATTGAAGAGTGGGAGAAAGAGATGCCTAATGAGAAAGAGTCGAAGAGAATCAATAAAAATCACCTACTTTCCTTCTTTACTAACTAACTTACAACTTTGCATCTTATAGTTTTTTACAACCCTCATCATCTCAAATTTTAAATCGAATTTTAAACTGGGATCAATACTTTGTAAATCAGGCAGTAGTGATAGTAAGAACTGTCGGTCGGGATCATTGTTGACATCTTTTCTTTTCTTTTTTAAATGATCTTCTAGAATGTTGTAGATTCTATCTTCTTTATCTTCTGTTCTTTTCCTCTTTGGTGTTGTTTCGTGTGAGCTAGCAGTTGTTTTATGTTCAGTAAAATTAACTGAACTTTGCGAATCATTTTCACTATCATCATTATGTTCAGTTTCGACGCTCACGTGATCGTTATGATTCAATGTGCGATCATCATCTTCTTTCTCTTTTAGTTCATAAATAGGTTTTAAGAACATTAAGTTTTCGTAGTACGCGTATTGTTTTGAGTATTTTATCCCTGATCCAGATCCTGAAATCTTCTTCAATTCTCTCAGGAAGGCATCTCTTGCGCTCTTCCATTTCCTCTGCAAGGTTAAGGCTGGAAAATGATTAATCAATTATAAATATAATTATAGTGTAATCATCTTAAGGTTACAGTAGTAACCCCAGAACCCAGTTATTCACAATACTTGTAGAAAAATATTAAAACCATTATGACTACCACGGAACCAAACATCTACTCGGTCTGTCTTCAAAACTTGACATTGATTTGAAAAAAATGCTCAGTAAATAGGTATTTCTCCTGTACGTATTGTGAATGTGTTAAAATACATTTAAACTCACGCACGCAAACTCTCAGTCCCGGAACAACTACTTTTGGATCATACAAATGTTATATTCCATTAGATATAATCGAACCTACAACATGCATCGCAACAGCCAATCGCTCAGCCACTGCGCCAACTATGCCTTGTGTATCGTGATGTGAACAACTAAAAAACTGGCTTGTTGCAGTAGCTTATAAAAAAATATTTAAATTGTTTTTATTATTAAGTTGAATTGACACATACTTTTTTTCGTAGCGAATTAACTTTGCGGCTAATGTAAGTACAACAACTGGTATATGCATAGGTAGTCAACCGTACCGTACCGTCAGTAACAGTAAGTATCTTGATATACGAAAACCGACTTTATTTCTGCATAATTATGACGGCTTTACCCTGTACCAAGTACTGGCTACATAAGTGGACCGTAAACACTCCTGGCTGGACAGACTTGGCGGTAAACAAAAGGAAATTTTTGTTTAAACTCGCTCGCGATACCACATAGGTTAATGTTGAGGATTTATGTTTGATTCTATTAGCAATACGTATTATTATAGTAATAGTCGTCATTACGTTATTACACGCACAAGGTATGTACAGACGCCAGCAGGTCAACCTTCCCAAACCAAACCTACAATCAACCTATCGTCGTGTCGTTTAGTCGTGACGGCACGGTACCGCAGTGGCTGAGCAATCAATTGCTGCGCAGCGTGTCGCGGGTTCGATCGAAATGTTTGTAAACGCACCCACGGTACAGGAGAAAGTAGTAGTGTTGGGGGTAACTTATTTTTATAAGCACTCTCTACATTACTTATAATACACTTAAAAATTAGTGAATGAAATAATAATACGAGGACTGACAATTAAGTTCCGGGAATTTCGCTCTGCAGTCTCTCCGGGTAACACTGGTGCGTTCGCTCCGGTCGCATTCGAAAGCTAACACGTTTCTATAGTAGTATACGAAATTTCAGCTTAATTGGTGCCGTGGTTGTGTTTTTATAGAATTTTAAACAAAGCTACTTTTTATACCCGTGTCGCGAAAATGTCGGATGTAAATTTCGAACAAAGATGTGCGATCAAATTTTTGGTGAAACTTGGGACAAAACCGGCGGAAATTTTACAAAAACTTCAGACAGTGTACAAGGATGATTGTTATTCGAAAACACGCGTTTACGAGTGGGCCAAGCGGTTTAAGGAGGGAAGAGAGTCGCTCGATGACGATCCGCGGGAAGGTGCTCCTTCCACGTCTCAAACCGACGAAAATGTTGCCCGTTTGCGCGCGAAACTGAACGAAGACCGGCGTGTTAGCCTTCGAATGTTAGAGGAGGAACTAGGCATCAATCGAGAAACAATTCGACGCATGTTGCATGAAGATTTAGGGATGCGCAAAGTGTGTGCCAAAATGGTTCCAAAAGTGCTCACCGCCGAACAAAAACACCTTCGTTTTTCGATCTCTTTTTAGCCAAACATTCCATTCCAACGCTGCCGCACGCCCCATACAGCCCTGATCTAGCCCCCTGTGACTTTTTTCTATTCCCAGAAATAAAAAATCACCTGAAGGGAATTCATCACGGGGGGTTAGAGAAGGTGAAAGAAGCCACGACGCGAGTTCTGAAACAGATTCCACAAGCGCGCTACGAAAATTGTTTCCAGGCATGGGAGCGCCGTTGGCGCCGGTGCATAGAATTAGGAGGGGACTACTGCGAAGGTGTCTAAGGTTGGTTTTGACAATTTTTAATTTATTCTTAATCTATTACAAAATTCCCGGAATTTAATTGTCAGTCCTCGTATATCGACAACAATGCGAGACTGGCGCGTCTCGCGTTGTTGTCAACAGCTGATACTAAAAAAACATTTAATAAGATACCTACCCATGCCCTTTTTTTCTGCGTCTGTCGACTCATAGTACCCAGGTACAAACAAAGCACATACTTCAGCCCAAGCTTCTTTTTTCAACGCTCTTTCACTGTACTCTTTCGTCCTACAATCCCATAATACTGGTCTAGATTCCACTTCACTAATCAAACGTTGAATGCAAAACTGCATTGTTTTTTGTCCTCTAATTTACTAAAACGCGCGTATATGGTAGTGATGTTGAAACTAACTGGCAGCGGCGCGCGACGTATGACGGGAACTGATGATCCAGGGGGAGTGAGGGGCATGCGCGGTGTTGGTCGATACATCGAGGCGCTGTTGCCAGCTCGCGCGTATACGTGCGTTTCGCGCGTTCGGTCTCAACTGTCGTCATTGCGCTGTCGAGTGTGCGAATACGACCTTCAACGCGCGGAGATAGCGTTCATTCTCCGATGTACGCGAGTTCTAAGCGTCACCGTGTCGTCAGGCGACGTGATAAAAAGCTTGCAAAAACGTGTTAAAAGGTCTTTAAATCCGTAAATACTACACATGGAAGGATTGCTTGTTATCGTATGGTATCTATGAGTCGTACATTGTTGTTGATATAAAAGTTACTAACAAAAATAAAATAAAAAATTGTTTAAATTGAACTGTCATAATAAAACATGAAAGGTTACAAAACTTCGTTGTTTTTCTATGTGAAGAAAAAGTTTAGTTGACAAAATAGTTGGGTAATTTGCTCTTAAAACATAATTTAATGTGATACAATATTAATATTGGTGCCTCCCTATTTTACATGCCAAATACAATAAATATGTCTATTCTTATTAATTCAATCAATCTTTAATTACACCTTATCAGTGCACAATTTAATAATAAAATGTGCCTGCACTTAGATACTTAAATACTTCATCTAGAACTAGGCCAAGTACTAAATCTATTTAGTTACAATGCCTTACAATATTCTCTTAGCAATGTTTTTAATCATCAAGTTATTGCATGTCTTTAAAATGAATAACTAGATGATTTTTAGTAAAAACCGTTTAGACAGGATGGCTGGATGGTCGCGGGACTGTACGAATTACCGTGACCCCGGAACGTAAAAGGCTAAGGACACCGTGGATTTTAGTCAGTACGAGTCTGACAGTCCCTCCCGCTTTGCCCTGGGTAGAAGGACGATTTGATGATTTTACCACGTAAAAAAAAGACAGGATGATTCATGTCGGAGACAGTTTTTTCATCACCAGGGCCGCCTGGCTCGTGACCATCAGGTCAGAAGCCCGCCCGGCGGTACCGTTGAGACCTACCACCGCCATCGCCAGTGGGGTCACTCAGCCGTCACCGCAGATTACATGTAACTGTGAAATGCCACCACATTTCACGGCATACAAGAGGTGCATCCCACTCATCATGATTTTTTTTTAACCTTTTATGTCCCTCTGCTGGGTAATCATCACCCATCATGTTTACGAAGTGTAAATTCAAATGAGCTCATAATCTCTATCATCCTGTCCTAATCACATTCTACTTGTGGTCGGCTCAACACGTTTTCTTACATTCTCTCCAGTCAGACGTCATAAGATCATTTACTCCTTTTTCTTTCATAATATCAATCACTTGAACTTGGCTCCTTCATGCCAATTCAATCCCATCTAATATAATATGTTGGAAGTCTGTGGTGGGGACTATCACATTGATCGCAGCGCGCGATGTGTTAAAGTAGTTTAATATCCACCACAACCATTTGACGTACTTTTAAAAGTTATATTTTTTAATAAAAAAACAAGCCGAGAATGTTTATCAAAATAATATCTTGTTCATTAGTGAGATCTCACTCGTATATCCCCAAATAATGTGATCACTAGGAGGTGCTTAGATTAAAAAAATGTCTAGATTCTGTGTTCGAAACAAAACGAAACGTTTTAAGTGAAACCACTTTTTTATAAATGTGTGAGTGAGCGCCACGCACATATTTAAACGTTTTCCTTGGAGATGTTCACTTGTTTTACGTAGGAATCGAACGAATATAATTGTGCGAAGCGTGACGTTTTTATTTGTAATGTATGGAACTGTTTGAATCCAGTCACTTAGAAAAGCGAAAGCGATCCGATAGCGTGACAGAACTATCGGAGTGACATCTCGCTTCGGTTCGGTATCGCTTCGGAAACGCTTCACTTTCGCCTGTCTGTTTCACAAAGGCATTAGAGATTAGACCCCCTAGTTCGAACCCACGACCTACAATTCCTAGGTCTGGGCTGTTAACTCTAGGCTACCACTGCTCTCAGAAAGGTCAATCTAGGCTTAATTATTTAAACGCTGTTATTAGTTAAATATCGTATTTCGTGAAAAAGGCAGGCTTAATTAAATATGTTTAAGAGCTTTTAGGTTACTGTTATTGTGATATAATAAAAACCTAAAAGCCTACAACCTATTGTTACTTTTTTTAACGTGGTAAAATCATAAAATGAGTCCTCCCACTCAGGGCAAAGCGGGAGGGACTGTCAGACTCGTACTGACTAGAATCCACGGTGTCCTTCAATAGCCCTTTACGTTCTGGGGTCACGGTAATTCGCCAGTCCCGCGACCAAAACCTATTATTACATGGAAAAAATTAAAACGGAGACTAAATTATATGAGGCAATATCGATAAAAAGAATAATGTTCCATTAGAAATCATACATACATCCGAGTGTTCTCGAGTTTGAACATTGAAGATTGCAAATCCAATTTCACCTATCGACAAAACTGATGGCAGATCAAACATCCATCAAATGTCGAGTCAGACAACTTCAAAAACTGATGTTCTGAACCCTCCTTCAAAAATTAAACCCTGAAGTCCCACACTTCAGTCCGTACACCATCCATCCATCCTTCTGTCAGGCCTTTGAAAAAGCAGGATGTCTTTCCATAGCTGGCAGTCTAGAATTAAAAATAGCACACGTGATATACGAACTAAGTGAAGTAACGTCAGTCAAAGACCACCTAGCGTGAGACAGTTGGGCTCAGCCATTCATCTTTATTCACTGAAAACCAAGAAAACAAATGCAGTTGCTACCGCCTTTATGGTAAAAAGGATAGGGTTGGATTTTGAATGTGTTTTAAAGAGGAAACTTGGTGTTAGGAAGACGAGTAATTTATAGAGGGAAACAGAGCATCGTAGCGAGTTTGTGTTGTCTGCTCTTACACCTTTTGTAAAAGGGATGAAGGTTCGTATATTTAGTGCAATGGTGTCTCACATTAGGTATATGTATCGTTTGATTTGCGGTTCTCTTAATTAATTTGCTTCAAGCGAAATTATTTACTTTGGTGTGCGAATTTCTCGCATAGTTCGAGGGGACTAAATATAGTTAATTAGTTTGTCGTTTTGTGTTTGTTAGTGAAGGAAATGGTTAAAGGGCTTGCGAATTATCGGTTTTGGCGTAATTTGTCTGTCGGACAAAGTTCGTTGCTTTTAAACTGCGAGGTGAGAATATTGTTTAATGTAATAAGGTGAGGTGGAGGTTTTTTGTTTTAATTTATTTTTATTAAACGTTGCCCCACACTAGGACACAGTTGGCGCAGTGGCTGAGCAATCGACTGCTGCGCAGTGTGTCGCGGGTTCGATCCCCGCACGCGGCAAATATTTATTAATTGTTCAGCATGTGTGTGTTTCTGTTTGTAAACGCATCCACGACACAGGGGAAATTTCTAGTGTAGGGAAACGGTTCTAAAAAATGTATGTCAGAAATAAGGTCTTGATAAAATTCATGTATATTTCTATAATAGTTATTTATGCAACTGTTGTATAATCAGGGGTATTAAAACACGAATGTGGGTTTATCACACGAGGCGTAGCCGAGTGTGATAATAGTATCACATGAGTGTTTTAATACCTAATTATAACAGTTGCATACAAGACTTTATCTACAATCATGATGTGAATTCTTTATAAAAGATTTTCATACCATAGGGTGTTGTACAGAACTATGTGAATTCAAGATGGCGGGAAATAACACGATAAGACGAGAATCCGAAATTACGAATTAGTCTACAATTTATTGTTCTTTTTTCAAAATGTTAGCGATCTGGTGGTAAAAATGTCATTGCATGAGAATGTTCTTTTTTTGAAATTCATTATAACACGCGTTTGGATGATATAATGATCATTATAGCATTGAGTGTTTTAATGTTGGCAATAAGCTAATTGTTATAGGTTCTTTTATAGAGGATTAATAGCATGATAGTAGATAAATGAATTTTACAGTCCTACATCAAGAACGTTCTACACATATTTTTTTTTACAAGATCTTTCTTACTATCTTCTTTATGAACATCGTTTATTCTCAAATTCGCTCAATCAAAAAACCACAAAGACAAACATAAAAATGACACAGCGTATTTTAATGCTCTCATAAATTATGTCATTCGGCGCAGTTCGGCTTCGTTCGTAAAAAGTCGTGAATATATCGTTGGTTAGCTGTAACAAATGGCTGTGGGCCCTTCAGAAGCACTTGTCAGTTTCAAACGTACACCGAGATGAATTGTTACAGAAAGCACGGTGCCACCGTCGGTTAACTGGCGTTAGTCGGATTAGATTGTAACTGAGGCTAAGAGTAAACTGATGGTGTGGATGAAATTGGCTTTAGAGGTTTAGAACAGAGGCCTTATCACGAGTTTTCACTTTTTTGTGACGTAAAGTAAAGAGTTTTGACAGTAATTAAAAAAAAATCTTCTTACGTATACTAGAGGTACTTTTTCACTTTCCATACAATTACCGTCATGATACTTCAAGTACCCTGTACCGTAAAATACGAATATCTTGTGCTAGGGCCTCAAGTTTAGTCATTGTCACGTATTATTTAAATTGTTCCATCACACTTTTTATGACATGGGAGCTGCATTTATTTTCGTTAAAATATTATCAGTAGATATCGTCATTCACAAATAATGTTTTTAAAGCTTTAAATAAAATTGTAATGTACAACAATACAGCTAACTGCACGACAATATTGCGAGGTGAAAATTTACAGCAACGTCTTTACATCAAAGCACCAATTGCAGTTTTCTTAGTACAATTGCTCCCACAGATAACAGTTGATTAACTGTTTTGAACCTAGACTTTTAAACTGCAATGAATTTTAATCACCGTTTAAACTAAATTAATGTGCCAACAGCCCTGAGATACAGTTGTCAACTAAGTGGCGTGGTGTGTGGCCCATCATTAGTGGGAACTTATCTTCATTGCTTGTGTGTGTGTTTGTGTGAGTGTGTGTGTAATCTACGTCACTACTATCGTCCTCCCCTTTCCTATCATATCCTGTAGTACATCGGTGTAATTAATGTTCCGGGGCAATGTCAGGAAGTTTCGTTGTTGTTTAGGAAATAAGGCTTCTCTTATTTTTGGCGATAAAATCTGGAACTCATTTTTTTTGGATTTATTCCCAAAAACGGGTTAGCGAAACTACATACTCGTAAATTAATAATACCAGCTATCGATTATTTATTATCAACAAACGTGGCCTTAACTTTGAAAAAAATGGCGGAAGTTTTCTGTCCAAATAATTTCAACCTCCTCTAGAGGCGTAGGTAGGTACTAAAAGATAAAATGGTCTAAGTTAACTCACGGAATACCGCAGCAATAAAGAACCGAACTATGTTTTAAAATCATACGTGTGTAAAGATAAGTCTCCATTATATTTCTAAACCCAAAAGAATATTTCACAAAGATGGAAGTCTTAAATTCAAAATGTCTCAGTTTATCAGATCATACTAAGCCATAAGGAAGATTGGACGGTTATGATGGTCTTTGCTTAGCAGATTTCAATGGCAGAACTTGGTCGTGGTACTGTCTATTAGGTGACCTTGATAAATAAAAGGCACACGGTGGATTTTCGTCAGAACGAGTCAGACAGTTCCTTCCGTTCCATCCAGGGCGGGAAAAAACTTTTTTTTTTAATAAAAAAAAAACTGATTGGAGCAAAAACAAAATTTCGATCCAATCATGGTTTATTTATTATGTACTTTCTGAACAACTATTGCCTTTTTTCTGGCTAAGGCTTATCCCAGGAGCTGTCCCGAGTGAGACGACTATTTAATGTGATAGAGCTCACTTGCTGCTTGATGCTGACTAGCGAATCTTTTCACCACGAGGGCAATCGCAAGTCCTCCTATAAAACTGACTTTAGTTTTAGTTTTTTACTCCCTAACTATCGAAGGTTTCTCTCACGACAGGTAGAAAACTCTGTCCCTTCGAATAACTCGTTGCGAAAATCTTGGCGTTAGTTTTGCAAAAGAGGCCGATCGCTAACGCTGGCTTAGCCAAAGATTTGTGGCCCAAAACGCAGTAACGCAGTATGCATGCTGCTCCCGAAGACCCAAGAATAATTCTATTCACAATATGCTCTAACAAAAATGACACCCAAATAATCACTGTTATTACGGTAAATCGGAAATCAAAATTCAATAATTATTTTAATGACCTCGCTTTTTAACACGCCTGTTTAAAAGTCAGACAAGATTACTCAAAGCCAACATAAAAAACTCAAACATTATAACATAAAAAGGTTAAAACATAACATCAAACAATTTATTTGAACATTTCACCTTATATTATTTACCTACAGTGTTCCCAATAAAACACGTAGACAACTAAGAATTATTTCTAAACCGGCGACGTGTCTGAAATTCGTTTTCAGTACGAATATTGCACATTTCCCTACGGAACAGTTTCAGTAAATGGGCGTTATATTTTGTAGCCCTAATAGGGACATATCTTGCTTCAGTTTAGCTCTATAGGGCTTCGTAAACATGTTTATGTTGTTGATAAATATTGACTTTAGACTTTTTTGAAAGTACTAGAAATTAAAGTCATTTCTCACAGTTGCCAAAATTGAAGTGAAAACGATTGAACAGGATTTTCAGATAGAACTTCTCCTTTAAATATATTTAATTTTTATTAGCCAAATGTACAATAACAGCGATGTATGAAAAATTAAAAGAATTTACGGTATTTTTGTACAAACTTTAAGGCCGAGATAAATATTCGTACCTAAGCAACAGCCAAACTCAGTGCTTAACGACGTTCTAAGTAAATAATATAGTAAATAGACAGTTCTTTAGTATTTACTTTCGATGAAAGGCAACCTAATACCGAGGCAGTACTTCGTCATACGTCAGTGGCATTTTAAAATACGTTCAATAAATTCACATTTGTTTATTTCTAGACTTTTTATAATATTGTAATGTTTTTAAATAATGATTAATCTTAATTTTACTAACTGATAAATTCGGTTAAGTATATAATACCTATAACAAAGCGAATTCGGTTGTTTATGAAATTAAAATTGTCCAGTATATTGTGAACGCTTCTGAAACATGACAGTAAAGGATTACTTTCACTTGAACTATCACTTAGCCAGTACTATGTCAAGCAATGCCCAAAGAAACGTTTATTTATCCCAAATTAGATACTTGGCTTCACTTAAAAAGTAATACTTTTGACGGATGCTTAGCAACGACCATTTATCTCGGCTTAAATATTCGTAGCCACATGTTAAAAACTTATTATAATAATTTAATCTCGTGGCTTTGACTTGATTGTTGCACCAAAACCTGAACCACTGAGTCTAGCTAGAAAAAGCTGGTTAGGTCTAATATGAATGGCAATAAAATTATTCTACATAGACATTGCATAAACAATAGTCCCACCCTAACAGACGCAGCCTCCCGGAACAATGTGGTCTTATAGAATAGAGAAAAAAAAACAAAAGCTGTAATTTTACTTTAATATTATTAACGAACTCAATCACGCCAGCAAAGCCGTAAAATATATTTTTTTAAATTCTCAAACACTACGAATCTCTGGATTTTATTAGAAACAGCAGAATTCATACTTGACCCGCAACCTTCCCGTAGCGTCAATATACCAACAGCTGAATTTACTAATGATACAATATAATATGAAATGAGTATTATATCCACGGTATTAGCTGATACAAACGCAAATGGTGCACTGAGGAGTTTGTGTATGAGATATTATATGCATGCTTGTTTTCCCTTGTGGTGTAAACAGAGTTAGAAGCTGTAGCTACACGTGGTTCTCGTTAAAATGACATGAGCCTTTGTTATTTTACTGCGGGGCTACAGCCTATTCGGAAACAAGAATAATGAGGTTCTTAAATCTGCAACTTGGTAGGCAACTATGTACTCTCAGATGAAAAAAAAATAAACCTATTTGTATAATCTGAGTATGTACTATAGCTTTGGGTTGGTTCTCCGTAGGAATGATTTATTTGTGACTTGTATAGATCAAGGAATTTGTAAGGCTACTTTAGAATGTGTGTACTACAGTATGAATTCCGATAAAAATATTTTCGCGAACGCGTTCACGAAACGAAGCGGCGCGACTGAAACACTCTTAGATGAAACACTTTTGCAGTGGCTTGCATGATCAACTGCACGTGGGTGCAGTGCTGCGACAGAACAAGCGAAGCGGCTCCGATCAGTTGATTAATATTCTAGGTTTATTTGTTGCGACTGAAGAAGCGAATACGCACGCACGAAGATCAGAGCAGAGCCTTATCGCACTGTCATCGCACTGCTCCTCTTTGAATCGTGCTGCTTCGCTTCGTAATCGCGTTCGCGTGGAATCGCAAACCTAGGACACCGCGTAACTTTACTACACGTTTGAAATATGAAGCATATAATCTGAAGATAAATAAATAAATAAATATTCCACAACTATCACACAACGCCATCTAGTCCCAAGCTAAGCAGAGCTTGTGTTATGGGTACTAGACAACTGATAAACATACTTATATATTTCTAAATACATACATATTATAGATAAAATTACACCCAGACACAGAACAAATGATCGTGCTCACCACACAAACATTTGTCCTGGGTGGGAATCGAACCCACGACCTCCGGTATAGCAGTCAGGGTCACTAACCACTAGACCAACAGGCCTGTCAAATGAAGATGTGAAGTAACTTCAGGTATATATCCCCAATTTGTCACATGTATGACCTTCTAAACTCTGACACAGTTCCCAAACACGGCTGCCATATTATGACGTGAATTAGCGAATAAGTGATCGTCAGTGCCAACCGCATCAATGACGTCACATGTCGACGCTAATTCAGAACATTTCTCTCATAGCATTACCAACATACAAAGACACATAAAAACTTAACCTATAATTCTTATGTTATGGAGATAAAATTCAAAATTCAAAGGTTCATTGTTTTTCGAGGTGTTAAATGAGGAACCGACATTGTTTGGTGGTAAATTGAGTGAGTGTTAGTAAGTAGTAATAAAGTGGTTGTTTCAGTTTAATTTAGCTGAAATACGTTTGTAATTTAGGAACTTAAATGTGTGGAAGTCATGTGGAAAGTGGGAAACCTGTAGATGTTCATTAACAATTAAATTTTTACAATTTAGAAGTCAGTGGTGTTATTAAAGCAATTTACATAAATCTCAAGCACAAAGCAGATGCTTTCTTTTTCTTTTCTTTTTTTTTCTTTACTTTTTGACCATTACAAGCACTTTTCCATTAGGTATCCAAAAAAAAAACAGTTTGTCGCAGGTTATCCCAGTTATTTGAATAACTAAAATATTATTATCTATATTAGGTACTAAAATGTGTATTAAGTGGATAATTTCGATTACAATTTAATATACAGGTATATTGAAATTAAACCAAGTGTAAGATAACTTTAAAAAAATAACGTAAACTAATAATAAAGAGAATTTACCACATCTCATTAAGGGATAATTTCATGATACCAGAATATTTTAATATGATAAAACTAATTTGTACATATCATTGAAATATCTTTAATTTCATTTATTCCAAAGAGTTTCTAATTAACGTGAACGTCTATAGACTTTCTTCTTGCTTTGTCTCCTTTTTTCTATAAGGCCCATAGCAAGTTCTCCCAAGAAAATAACAATGCTAGCGGCATACATGAAACCGATAAACATAAAGGCACCTAGTAAGTTCTGGATGCTCAAAGGCTCAATAGTGCTAGATTCTTCAGAATTGCCAGAATGAATTAGCAGCTCATTCATCCATTTATCTATCAATCCATTCTCTGACACACTCCGAATTATATTATTGAACCTGTCCAACATTGGAAACCACCGCCTCGTCAGAATAGCTACTCCATACTTATACATATTATTACTTTCGGGAAAACAATAAATTAATGGCGCCCCTTTACCCAATTTCTGATCTTGGTAGATGGCTTGACGTCTCGAAGAAACGACGGCAAAGTTTCTCTGCAAAGCTGCCCGTCTTACACCCTCCGAAAACGTAGTCGAATTGTACTTGCGATATAAATAAAAGGAACTCGCGTTATTAGTCTCAAAATAAGACCGATAAATCTCCCTACCTCCCAGCGGAATTCCAGACAGTATAAGATCCGCCTCAGTACTTATCTGCTTTTCAAATCGCGGATGCATTAGGAAACTTCTGAGAAACGATTCGTATGATATCCCCATGTTTATACTGAAACAGAGCCAAGAGAATATTAGTATTCGGAACGTGGGGCTTTTAGGTTCGAAGGTGGCTCCCCAACCTAGTAACATACTAAACGTCATCAGCAAAGAATTTGTCGGCCATTTTGTTGCGTTACCGTTCTCTCGATAGTAGAAAACATGGAACATCAGACCCATTATGATGAAGCTGAAGAATGTGGCTACCCACGTAGTCCACTGGAATATAATGACCAGGTTGTCCCAGGTTGGCGCTTGACCAGCTCTCGGTACACAAAAAGTCATCTCATCTTGTAGATAGTTTACAGTTGGATGGAACCATTTTCGGAGTGTCCTCGTCACTTCTACATTTCCTATGACCAGGTCCGCTGACTCATTCCTCAACACCCCAAAAGCTCCCGTAGCAGTTCCATTTTGGAACACCTCGCCCCAATTCTCTTGAATCTCCGATGTTCTGGTTATCAGTGACATGTTTGTGAACTGGCTTATAATTTTGACAAGGTTTATTTCACCGCCCTTTGTAAACACGTGCGCGTCTTCAAACGAAGTATTAGTAAGCTTACTTACTGGAGGCATTACGTATGGTTCAGCTATGACAGCGTAAGCCACCAAGGGACAGCC
This sequence comes from Agrotis puta, assembly GCA_943136025.2. NCBI lineage: Eukaryota > Metazoa > Arthropoda > Insecta > Lepidoptera > Noctuidae > Agrotis > Agrotis puta. Next base: position 14,767,615 of record OW964185.2, on the reverse strand, counting down.
TTTCATGTTTGAAGGGAATAAGTCGTGCTGTTTTTGGAATTCGTATATTGTATTATTCGTACAACGATCTAGTATGTATACCGAGTCACATTTTCCTCCACAATTGGTGTCACTGTAAGGCTTCCAAGTGTAAGATATAACCACATCATTATATTCGTCGTAAATGAACACGATTGTTCTAAACAACTTGTAATCTCGAAGTTCGTTAATGAATTCCGTCGCCGTCTCCTCAGCGGTGTCGTTATATTTCAACTGATAAAACACTATAGCTTTCGCGAGAGGATTCCAAGTTGGCAATTTGTTCAATTGCAATATATTTCTCTCTAGTTCAGATTTCTCTTCCAAAATCAACATATAATTTTTCGCTTTCTCAGGGAAATGTGAAGCGTTTGCATGCGGGTAAAAAGAATCTTTTACCATAATAGAATATTTGATACCGCTGTGTATAGTTTGCAATAATAACCCTTGTGTAGTGGATTTATAAGAGTTGATATTGATTATCACAATGCTGCCACTTAGAGCCTTTTTCTCTACGAAATATTTCGCGGAGAGTTTTAAAACGCATTCAGCGGTTTTTGTTATTTGTCCAGAATTTCCAGTTGTCATTAGTAGTGGGTTTTCACTCATGGTTGAAGTAAAATGTATGAAAAATAAAAGAACTACGAGCATCTTGGACGGCTACTAATGTTCGCGAAGGCTGCACTAATGGTGAACTGATTCATTGTGGGGTAAAAACTTTGAACTTTTAAGCTCAGAGGTAGAAAACTGTGTACGTTTTCTTTAATATTTTGTTCTACATTCTTAGAAGCTAATTCTTAATTATACTTGTCTTATTGGACTAACTAACCATAATTATTTATGTTTTGTAGCATTTAAAAACATTTGTTAGAAAATATATAAACATAGTTTTAGTTGTATTATTGTATGGAAACATAATATATACTCATCACAAGATCAAAGTAAATATTGGCCTCCCAAAGGATCTCGTTATCTGTAAAATTAATTATTTAGTTCCTGTTTTCCATTTTCCCAAACATAATATATTTAGGTACCTTAACATACGTTAGATGTTTTAGTACATTATCTGTACATATAAATAAAATTGGAGTGTCTGTTTATAATATTGAAACAAACGTTTTTACTACATGCATATGAATATACAACATTATTTTTTGTTTATGCGAAACCCGATACACCTATCTAGTATTTTTGTGTAAAGAATCTATGTAGAAAATTTCACATCTATATCATGAAAAATCATAAAGTTATAAGCTTGTTATGTTACCTGGTTGACCGCTCAAAAATATGCTAATTTCGCGGCGGGGCTCGGTAACCTCGCTAAACTCGCGTCTCCTCTGTCGCACACTTATTGATAATAGTTTGATAAAAAGAACCTGACCGTAAAGTGATTGTATTGTAATTAACTGGTGATAAAATTAATAAAAATATATTTGGAAAAAAATATAACATGGTGTAAAAATGATTGGAATCGATTCAGTTACTGATTCTGAACAAACTATATTCAGGTTTCGCATATACTAAAAATAATGTTGTATATAGTTATACGGTACATAGCCCAAAAAAAAATTATTTTTTTTACAGTTTTTGTCTGTTTGTTTACTCAAATTGGCAATATTTTGAGTTACATATTTAATCTTTTTATTATTTATCTTGTATGACCAGAATCGCTATTTATAAATCGTTTAAGATCTATAAATAGCGATTTGTATTTGGGGTTTAATTGAAAATAAATACAATCTGAGTTGAAGTAAAATGAAATCAAAAATGTATAATAATATTGTATAACACACTTCAAATAAATGTATTTTCCTTAAAAAGAAAGCGACTAGGAGTGTGCTCATAGAGCACTGTGAAATCGTATAAAGAACGAAACTATGCCAAGAATGACGATTTTTAAATTCAAGATTTTTGTTACTATAAAGATTTTTTTATTCCATCTTTCACTTGATACTGTTTAACACCAAATTTCAAACAATAACGCAGAAAGTTCTAGAAATGATCCTAGGTAGTAATCATTTATTTCGTAAAAAATAGCCATATTGCAACTTAAAGAAATTAATATGATAAGGGAAGGGAATACTTTCCCTGGAGCAAAACATAAAAGGTACTTAGATAATAAAATACCTTAATATTATCTTAGTATCAGTCGAATGTAAGGCCGCGAATCCATTAAACACTACTTGAATGCAAGTTGCAAATTGTATACAACCTGATCATACCTATATACAAATTGGTAATTTGAACCGTAGATTGTTTTTTTCAAATTCAAATAACTTGTATACCAATGTGACGTCATTCTTGTATGCAAGATTAAAATAATGAAAAAGCGCCTTTGAGTGAAGAAATAGTGGTCGCGGGACTATACGAATTACCGCGACCCCGGAACGTAAAAGGCTATTGAAGGACACCGTGGATTTTAGTCAGTACGAGTCTGACAGTCCCTCCCGCTCTGCCCTGGGTGGGAGGACTCATTTGATAATTTTACCACGATAAAAAAAAAGTCAAGAAACAGTAAATATGCCACAAGTTAAAAATGGTTGCAGATTCCTGCTCATACTCAGTATTTTATCATAATGACGGTTTCCATAATAAGTGACATTATACGAAATAGCAGAGCCATTACAATACATATTTTATGCCTTCCCATTTCAGCACGCGAAGCTTTTATGAAAATATCGAAGTTCAGAACAATCTTCATATTTTGTTTAATCGCGATGTGATTGCTCTAATGTATCGCCCGCTTTTCCTTTTGATTTTCGAAGTTCAAGGTCGTGGATATTATGATATGATTTTGTGAAAGGAAATTCACTTATGAATTTATGGCACTTAATTCACAAACGAGAGGTCCTAAAAAAGGGTTGATGTAAATTCGCCACAAAATTAATTCCCCACGAAAAAAAAGTATTTAAGTACTAGGAGATCCTGTTCTCCTAGTACTTTCTGTTCAGATTCCATATTGTGTTCTCGTTTTCGGTAGTTTTGTGCTGGATTTTATTATTATTTAATTGTTCTGCTATCCATGGGGAAAAACGAAATGCGACGAATTTACAATAATCAAAATTAAAAAAACAAAAACCTTTAACTAGTTTATACATACTTTTTTTCGTGGGGAATTAATTTTGTGGCAAATTTACTACAACCCAACAAAACATAATAGCTTCTCTCTTGTTTTTATTCCTTTTTTTTGTTGATAAAATTGGAGCATTTTACCTTGACTACCTGCAATTATAATCCAGCAAGTCAAGGTGAGATTAATCGTAATTTCCGTGTGGCCCAGTAATAAAGGGTATGACTTATGATTTGTAGATCGTGGGTGCGAACCAAAGAGAATTAAAACCATATATATATATATGTGGCTATATTGTCATTGGTGCGAACCCAAGCAGGTGGCATTATTTTGCGTAATTTATTTCATCACCGTTGATTTAAAGCCTAGTCCTGCCATCACCTGCCTCATCTGCCTATTCTTTTCCATCTGTATTAGGGTCGGCTTCCAGTCGAACCAGATGCAACTGAATATTAGTATTTTACATGGAGTAACTGCTTATCGGACCTCCACAACCCAGTAACTGGGTAATACGATACCTCATGGTACGACTGGTTATCAGACTTCAGAGCTTCTGACTAATAGTAACGACTGTCGAAGATCTACAAATGACAGCCCGAACCATTGGCTTTACCGGCTTACCGAGGCGCAGAGGAAACTCGCTATGACAGATGATCACCCATCTACGGACCAACCTCGGCAAGCGTGACTTAACCGGGAAGATCGGCCTGTGCGGCAATAATTATTTACTCAGGATCCCTCCCTGCCATTAGGCAGAAATAGGCTTAAAGTAAGTTCGCCCCCATGATAATCGGCAATTGTTACACAATAAATTAACTGTGCGCTTTTATCATAATCCATTGCATGGTCTTAAACATTGATCTATGTCACAAATGACGGAAAAGGATTGAAGCCACAAACCAAATCTTTTCGTTCCTTGAGTGTGTACAGGAAATACCCCCATCAGTTCCAGGTTCAAGGTCCATCGATTACTTTCATAATCGTTTGTAGGTAATGTATGTGCGTATCGTTAAGATCTTTGCCCCTTTTTGGCCGAACTTTGTGCGCAGTTCATGATTTGTGACTATACTTGAGACGAAAGTTTTCTGGAGTTCGAATCAGATTACATCGTTAAGATAAATGCTTTATTTCTTTAAGTGTGGTTTTGACTGCGGTTAAGAAATTTAATCTTTACTCGGTCGTTGGATAGTAAAGCATATTTATAAAATTTCCATCAAAAATAGCCATTCAATGATGGTGATTTTGATGACACTACGGTTAGCGCAGTGGCTGAGCGATTGGAGTGCTGCGCAGCGTGTCGCGGGTTCGACTGCCGCACGAAACAAATATTTATATGACCTCCATATAGTTGTTCTGGGTCTGGGTGTCTGTGTTTTTGAGTTTCTATGTTTGTAAACGCACCCACAACACAGGAGAAATTTCTAGTGTGGGGCAATTTTTTAAAAAAAATATTTCAGTGTGACTTTTTTTGTATTTCAATTACTATTGCTTTTGCATTGAAGATTTTTCTACATTCTGCTTTATTTGATACCTTTCAACCTACTGCATAATGAATTAAGATTATCTTGTGTGTAACTCAGGTTCTCATTAAATGAACACCAGCAAAATATTTTTTTTAACTATATTATAGTATCATGTCGTTTTAGATTGGCAGATAGTCAGCACTGAACCCACCAGCATGTATGTGGCTTACACACTCAGATAGAGAAGTCCGGTGGTGTGGTTAACCATGCCTCTTACTACTGTAAATATTATAGGCTAGTTATGGTATATAATGCCGAAAAAAAAACACTACTTATTAAAAGAGACGAGAGCGAGGACGGATTTGAAGCGGCGAAGGATTTTTTTCTGACTTACTAAATACTTTAATTACAAGCAGCAAAAATATATATAGGTTTTAAAAATTGGTTTGAATAAAACAATGTGGCCATGTAATTTACATAATATATTATTATTTTTAAAAACTGTCGCTTTTACATTGAAACTAAAATTGGTCCGACCGGAATCGTGAGTAACAACATCAGTTAAACATGGTGTAACGAACAAAATTATTTTCACATTATAATTTACTGCAGGCGCAATATGAAACACCAAATTAATCTCGAATTCCAGCATTCTCAATATCAGAACAAACATTGCTTGGTTATCAAATATTTCATGAGTTATTGCAAGCCTGGTATGTAAATTGACTGAATATTTTATCGGGATTTACCTCAAAATATATTTTTAGCCTTGTGATTTTTATTATATAATGTTCATATTTAATTTTTATCCTTTTTATTAAAACTCACAATGCTCATAACTATTCAATCGTCCATTTCATATCGTGCCTGCATTAAATTCCACAATAAATTACAATATAATTACATCACGGTATAAATGATTAACACACTAAACATTACGACTAAAATTGACAGATAACCAAATTGTTTTTACTAACATTTTGTGCCGTAAAACGAGTGTGACATACACCGTATAGTACCGCTTATGTTTACAGTATTATATTGAATAATAACTATTTACAATAAATGCTGTGCTTGGGTGTCTAGAATAAAAAAATAGCGATTGGTTGACGTCCAATTAATGATGAAAAGGAAACGATAGCTTATACGGTTATAAAACTTTACCGATTAAAAGAGATCATACAAAGTAAACGTTTAAAAATTGGCTTTTACTTGATATGGTTTATTTATCCTATTTTTGTTCTAGCAAGAAAAAAAATGGTGAAATGCAATGATTTAGATACAAGTGCAGTAGATGCCATTTTCAATCGCTTTTCTTGATTCCACACACTCAAACATCACATTAAATGCAACTTCGAATACCTAAAACCTGTGCTTTATAACAATCTATATAAATATGTTATTTTTTCGTCTTAGTTTAAAGCTAATTCAAGTTTTTATTAATCGGAAAGAGGAAATCGGGACGGTGGATGTACAAATACACACTAGATGTAAAAATATAAGCAGCTTTTTTATAAGTTATGGTTCGAAGAGGAAATTGCATGCAATATTTTTAGGAGGGTAGCCAGAAAATTCCCTGACGCTATAAGATAGTGAAGGCAGCTTAAAATTACTGAAGAGACATTGCCAATTAATTACATTGTATTGTAGTTAACAGTGTTACTATCTTACTTTTTCTGCGTTTGACATTTTGTCCAACCGTGGCGATGAAAATAATATTAGCTATGTTTAGGATCATACACCAAAAACAATGGCGGACAAATATTAGGTCCCTGTGGTACACCAATATTTACATATGTTTTTTATATGTAGCGTAGCTATTTTGTCGCACAAAGCTTTTTGAGGTAAATATTTTATGAATTTTGATGACTTATTATGTTAATGTGAGTGAGCATGGTAGGTCTCCGACTATCACAAACCCTTGCTGTAGTGTATCGAACGCTTATCAAAGAACCATATCATTTTCATACTGTCATGCTACTTTTTTCATAAAATATCGTAATTCAACATCCCATTTCATTTATTTTTCATCCTTACATTTTACAGGAATTAATTTGAGGATAAATTGACTGATTAATTATTATTAATTAACTTTCTCACCATAAGTCAATTAGGCCAGAGATCAAAATAATACAAGTTGAGCAAATTAATCCTTACGGGAATAAGGGATGAGATCACAAAAGAAACACTTGACAATATTGTGGGACACGATCTTTAACAACTCTTTAATAATACAATAGATTTGAAATTAAAAATAGTTTCACCGGTGATGGAACAAGTCCAGTGTCCCAATAGAGATACAGAATACTAAATGGAGGATATGTTTAAACTCAGAACATCTATATTCCATACCAAATCTACAAGCTCATACTTGTTACGCGTCCTACAATAATATACCTGTTTCATTTCTAACTCCAAGCGAATTTAGATCTTATACTCTGATGATTATGATTCCTTTTTCTATACTACTCTCCACGCCCTGCCTATTTAAAAATATTGTATAACATCTAATATATATAGGAAAGATTATTGAGAATCGTAAAAGTACTGTAGTCTTCAATTGAACGATATGCTTCAATTTCGTGATGGCAGCTCCAAATATAACATTTTCACCTTATGTCTTAATAGTCGTAGAGCAATAACAAGATTTGATTGTGTATCAAAATTGAACAATTATCAATTTAATAAAGCTTCCAGATAAGAATATGAATCTTCTTCTTATATAGAGGTGTACGTATCTATTTCATTAAACTTGGTTTGTAAAAATTATATTATAATAAAGTTGCATGAAAAAAATATCAATTATAATTGGTCCAATCATGATACACAAACAATTTAATGTCTACAACCAATATATAATAGTCTTAGTTTAATTTAAACTATTAAAGGCAATGTAGATAGAAAAGTTAAGTCGCAAATACATGAATTATAGCAATGTACAGGTCAGAAAAGCTAAGGTTTAACAATAAAACATCAGTAACAAAAACAAATGAAACTAACTATACAATAGTAAAATGCAATTCCATATTCTCTAGGTTTTTTCTATCACGATCTTTGGGTACTAGACTGTGACACTTTCGAAAGATCTCTCTTCTCTGTTTTAGAAAACCTTTAACACTGGTTATTTCTTATCACGTATCACTAATCTAGTACACAAAAGCTTCAACAATCGCATCCGCACACACAAGTGACCCATCTATAAACATTATCAATTAATATTTACAAAATACTAAAAACACTTTGCGTATCAGTCATTATGTCTTATCGTTTAAAGCATTACCGCCCAATGTTCCGGCGCGATTCGATCCGAAGCGTCCGAAGACCACTCACTAGGTTCAGGATATGTCCGACACACACAAAACTATAGTCGTCTCTGTCGCACCGGTGCTTACACGTACCACTCCTTGATGCCGTCTCTCTTGACGGGCTGCGTGGGCACGGGCGCGAGCGGGGCGGACGGTCCGCTCCTGTTGAGCGGCAGCGGCTGCAGGTTGCGGACCGCGCCGCCCGTCGCCGCGCTCGACGCGCCGCTCTGGTAACTCGAGTGGGCCTACGACAGACAACAAAAAGTTTAATATACCAATACCAGGTCAAAACCAAAAATATGTCCATCAATACAAATGGACAGAAGAAAAAACAGAATTTAAGCTTAACTTAAACCCAAGCAAAACTGTTGACAAATTCGCGGAAACAGAGAGGGACCTAAATTGCAGCATGTTTGTTGGAATTATTAAACCATTCGAGTTTCCCCTTTTCCAGCTTTAACATCCATAATATTTTCTTTAGTCTTTCCCAACTAAAAGTATACAAATAAAGTCAGAAAAAAAATAGGGTCATGAGACATTACCTGATTGCCTAAAAGCGCGGCACTGGCTCCTTGCTGATAGTTTTTGTCCTCTGTGACCTTGTACGAGGGGTCAAACTTGAACACAATGTACTTGAGCACTATGATTACTATCAAAATTATTGCTATCAGCACCGATGCCACTATACCTGGAAAATAGAAATACATTTTTGGTTAAAACTTGATATCAAAATAATTAAAGTAGTCTCGTATAGGCTTATCCAATACGGTTAAATGAACCATAGTTTGCAATTTCTATCAGAGACTGTACAACAAATTCGTCATTCTTTGACAGGTGGCAAAAAAGCCCACTCAAGCCCCCAAGGGTATAAAATGTGTTTGAAAGTTACAAATATTTTACGTTCCGTTCGACAATCCCGACAATATTCGAAAAGCACTGCAACTCTTGTGCACCAAAATGAATAGTGGGAACCACTAGAAACACGCCGAGACAACGAAGCCCGTCAAAGTCGTAAAATGAATTTAACTTGAATCCTGGAACAAAATTACTCAGAAAATAATAGCGAAGAAGCCTCGGTTACAACTGTTGCAACATACACAAAGGTGATTTTTCATCACTTATTTGCACTTACCAACAATAGTTGCGAAGAACTCCGACTCAGGCGGTACCACTCTATTATCCGTCGTCTTCGGATGGTACCATTTCGGTGTGACGTCATACCCATTGTACTCAGGATGAACTCTGCCCGGTATCCTATCCTGCTCACTCTCGGTCTCATAGGTGGGCGTTCGTGCTTCTATCTCGTTCTCTCGCCGGTCTTCGTATTCTGGTATGTGGTTGGTGTCTTCTTCTGTAGTGTGAGTTGGTTCTTCTGGTATGTGCCTGCCGGTTAGTGTTGGTGTGAAGTGGTAGCTTGTTCGAGTGTGGAAGTGATCTGTAAAAGATAAGAGATCATTTTAATTGTTTGATTCATCAATCTGATCGGGAAAAAATACGATGAGGATTCATAAACATCCCGCTTGTAATTCAGAGCAGATGAGAACCTAAGTCATCTGTTATGATTAAGTCCTACATGTTTTAGGGCGAGCCTATTGTCATTAACCACGCGCTTGGTGGCTGCCATCTACTTAAAAATACCCGGCTTGAAAATCGAACCGAATTTTGACCGAAAAACTAAGAGATGTGGAATTATATCTAACAGTCAATTAAAGCTGATTATTGAAAATTTAAACTGGAGCAAGGTTCAGGCGTACTGCACTTATAAAACCACACAACAGTCTTTGGGTCAATCTTCAATGTTGAGGATAATGACGTCCGATACTTTTACTACTAGTGCAACCATCCGTTGACAAAAAACAAAAATATACATTATTTTAATTACATTTAACTTAAATTTATTTAAAATAATTTATATTTTTGTTCTTTATCAATGGATGGTTGCACTAGTAGTAAAAGTATCGGACGTCATTATCCTCAACATTGAAGATTGGCCCCTTTATAATTCAAATCAATCAAGACCTACACGAACTTGTGTGCCTTTACAATATACCACAAAATGTAACAAAAAGAAGATTTTACCATCAGTAGGCGTAGTTCTCCTCTCAGGCGGCGTGGCAGTATCAACAGTCCCAGCATGCATGTTGTCATGGTCGGGCTGCGTGGGCCGGCCGGCCGGGCTGCTGCGGGTGCTCTCACTGGACCCGGTGGACCCGGTGGACCCGGCCGTGGACCCCTCCAGGGTCTTGTCCACGTGCTCCGTGGACACGATGATGACTGTTGGCGATGTCATGCTGTGGGTACTGCTGGCGCCGGATCTGAAATTAGATGTTTGAATGTAAAAAAAACAGTTAAAAAGAAATGTTTGTACTTATCCTGGAGTTGGAATCATTTTCCATTAATAAGTGAATGACTTGAAAAAAAAATGTACCCAAAATGGGGGAACACAAAAGGTGTGCCAAGAATCTAAACTTCGCGAGTGGATAACGAATGGATAATGCGTGTATGTAGACTATTGTAGACGAAATAGTACTTCTTTATTAAACACGCATTGCCACAACGCGAACGTTTAAAACTGCTTTGCGTCCGCATCATCGTCTAGGTCTAGTTGAAAACCAGCGTCGGGCACTAGTTTGTTGAACTAGACTTATTTGGCAAACAGATGTTTTCTGATTCAAATATACTAACCCCCCAGTAACTGAATTAGACGGTTGGTGTTGGTCTTATTCGTATTTTTACAAGTCTTAGAGATCTTAAGGATTTCGTACTTGTATCCAGATTTTAGATTAAGTTGTTAAGTAATTTGATGTCCTAAACTTACGTCGTCATAGGCTGGTCAGGTTCAGTAATCTCGTCGACGCTGGATCCAGATCCTTCTATGCAATCTTCATCATCACACGGCTTCATCAGCTTACCACTTGCATCGCCCTGACGATTATTATTATTATAAGTGAAAAACAATGAAATTTATTTAATCGGTTACTTTTGTAGATCAGCGATTGATACTGTGTTTCATGTGAAGTTGTCCACTTTTACTGTGTTTCATGTCCTTGTGTAGTGTCACTAAACTTATAACACACAATCAAGAACATTTTACATCAGTATACCTATACATTTAAAAAGAAGAAACTGGCATATTCATTGATCAATGCACAGTTGAAACTGCTGGGTTTAGGAGCTTGAAATAAAGTTAAACGTTCCTTGAATAAAGTGTCCACTGAGAACGGATTTAAGGAAGGTTAATTTAATAATAATTTTCTGGCTTTAAAAACCATAATGTCGTATACCTTATGCAACCTCGAAGGAGGTCTCCTCGTAGATGGTACATACACCGGAGTGATCAGATCATCACCAGAGCCCGCGTCCGGTAGCACACAGGCGTCTTCATCATCGTCTCTACACCCTGACCCCGCCCCGGAGTATACCAGCTCGTCTAGTACTCCTGGCCCTCCGTATCCTGAAGGTGGGGTCTAGAAATGACAAGAAATACATGTAAAATAATATACTAACCGGTTCCGAGTATCACAAACGGTCCGCCCCGCTAACCTTGCTATTAAGTATTTAGAAGTTTCTTTTGTCGTGTTGCTGAAATTTTAACCTAGGGATAAATATAAAGTAAGTTTTCACGTAACCTAATCATATCGATTTTGGAAAAATAGAAGAGTAGAACACACAGTTCCGTTTGTAAGGTGGTCTGTTCTCAAATAAACTTATTTTCTTTCTTCTTTCTTTCTTTCTTTCAGAGTGGTTGCGGAGCGCAGAAATACTAACCAATAGGATTGTACTGAGTCTCCGCTCTTCTTCAGTGGTACAAATCCTATTTTTTTTTATTGTGGTAAAATCTTCAAATGAGTCCTCCCACCCAGGTCAGGGCGGGAGGGATTGTTAGACTTGACTGACTAAAATACACGGTGTCCTTCAATAATTTGTGAGTCCCGTAACCCCGGCAGGCTTTGGCCCTCTACAGGGTAGAAATCCTATTAGTTAATATTTTTCCGCTTCTCCGCTTCGCAGCCTCACTCTGCTCTTATGGACAGGTAATCTAATACGGACTAGAGTTATAAAAGTGTTGCTTACGAACCTAATAGGGAACATATATAAAATTCAAAATCTTTTTATTGTTTAAATAAACATTGTATTGTACTCTAAAAATAATGTTGTGTACTTTTCTGGTTCTTTAATTCATTACTTATTTTACAATTAATTATTTTATGTTTTTTTTTTCTCAACAACATGGGTATGAGGCATACTACAAAGGAGATGGCAGAACGAATTAGATGTCATCCATGAGAGAGAAAAAATGCTCACAATCGGGACCGTTGGAAGGAATGGAGAGAAACTTTTGTCCAGCAGTGATACAACTCTCCATGACTCTCTGAATTACCCTTCTTATTGTATCTTATTACCCACCTGTTGCATCCGATTGATGTCCCTATCCAGCGGCGTGTGCGCGCGCCGTGCGTCTCCCCGCACGGCCACGGCGGGGTCCCCCTGGTGCGCCAGGTCCAGCACGCGCACTCCGTCCACCACGAGCCCCGCCAGCACGCCGCTGAAGGAGCGCGCGCCGCCCGCGCCGCCGCCCACCGCGATGGTGGACATGCCGTTGAAGATCGTGGACTGCTGCCCGCCTGGGAGACAAGTATTGTAACTTTGTTTCTACTCCCCAATGAGTGAAACATTATAGGATGATGATGACAAAACTTAGATGAAACGTCGACCATAGTACCGTCATTTGAACTTTGTATAAACAATTAAATCCACCATGTGTAATAACAATTAAATCTACCTTACTTGAATAAATTTTGGGTGATAATAACACGAAAATATGACACCTACAATTATTAGACCATGGTTTATAACAAAACCACGATTTGTAATATCGTTTATGTAAACCGTATTTTTACTTGATTTAAACCTAAATGTTTAGGTAAACACATTTTTATAATAAGACAACGTTTACAAGTGATAGTAATCCGATAGCGCAATTGGAGCTTCTAAAGTACTGAATCAGATGCTTCAGTACATCAGAATGTCTTTTCCAACTGAGCTACCTCCCTACCCATAGCTTCAAATTCTTCAACTAAGGATAAACAAGACACTGCAAAAACTGTTGTCACAATTTACAGTGGGTACAATCAGTGGCGTAACTAGGGCAGAAGGGGCCCCGTACCAAAACTTGTTTGGGGCCCTTCTAATCTAAGTGTATAGTTTTGCAGAATATAGACAATAGCTTGCTAATTCGTGTAACTAATATTATTACTGATGTCTGACTGTGGTTTTTATTAGCGTGGTAAAATCATCAAATGAGTCCTCCCACCCATTACTGTCAGACTTGCACTGACTAAAATCCACGGTGACCTTCAATAGCCCTTTACGTACCGGGGTCACGGTAATTCCTTAGTTCCGCGACCCAGGCAGGCTTTGGCCCTCTACAGGCCCCGTCACTATGCTGACACTCTTTGAGGCGCGCGTGGAACACAATGCGCCGATTACTGATGTCATTAGGAGAATTTTTAAGGGAGCTAGAAAATTAAGAATGCTGATCGACTGATCGTAGCTCATTTATGACAACTACATACAGCCTTTTGAAAATTCAGCTATGTTAGGAGTTCGTTAATTGGAGCTTTATGGCCACGATAAGTTTTCATTTAAGAGCAACAATTTATGTTTTCATTTTAATTCCAAACGTTGAAGGCTCTTGCCCCCAGGTGGGGCCCCGAATAATTGATACAGCGGTAGCTACGCCTCTGAATACAATTTTATCTACAGATTTTGTTAAATATTCAATTGGAAAGTTAATTTTCTTAATTTTTTAACTCACCTTGTGGATGTCTAATAATAACTGCATAGTTATCCAGCTGCAACGAGGCCCTGCTCCCGTTCCTGGTGAACCTGGCCACATGGTACGCTCCGTCGTCCACCCGGGCAGTCTCGTCTCCTAGCGGATGGTCCGCTCCGCCCACGTTGTACACCATGAATAGGTTGCCGCGGATCTAGGGAGGAGGCGAGTATAAGATATTCATCTGGTTCAGCCTTTCACTACTAATATATTGGACCGTCTTGAACCTACTGAAGCCTCTAGGTACTTCAGGATAATGGGAGCCCCTCGCTTTCTGGTCCAATTCACAAAATTGAAATTTTGTGATCCCTCTGGGATCAGTTGGAATCATTGGATACCTAGGTATACTATGATGATCACAGGAATTCAGGAAACCCCAAAGAATGGGAGCCCTAGACAACTGCTCAATGCGCCCATTGGGAAAGACGGCTTTGGCCAAAACTAAATTCATATCAACTTCTAAAATTAGCGTTGTTCCCTTAACTATAAATCTTCACCAGTACTTACGATCTCCATCTGCATATAATCCTGCGTGTTGGAAGACTCGATCCTTAGCAGCACAGCATCAGCCTTGCTGGTGACGAAGCCCAGAGCTACCTTGTCAGTCTCTGTGTCCGCCACAGAATCAGTTGGGAACGTGTACGTTATGATCCCTCGACCTGGCCCGAATTCGTAGGCTACCGATTCTGAAATAAAGCGAGATGAAACATTTTGTACCTCTGAAATCAATAAATAGTAAATAAGTAAATTAGCAAGATCATGTAGTTAACTACTTAGTGATGTCACAGTTTGCTTAAGGCATATCAAATCTATTGGAAGGCGCGATTAGACAGCTCTTAAGAAGCATGTCAATTGATTGGTGGTTCAAATATCCTCTTGAAGAGTGACCACATTGATTGGCTTGAGTTGGCTCAAGCAGAATTTTTTATTTTTTAACTCACTTCCATAACAGATTTCGTCCAGTAATTGGTAATTTGACAGTATCAATAAATTAAAATTTATATTATTAGTCGGTCATTTAGAGTTTAAAAAAATAATAGACACGTATTTTTTCTTCTGTATAATCAATTAATATTTACCAGGATATATATATATATATATAATGCATAAAAATTCGAGAGCTGGAGCTTGTGACGTCAGAATTCAATAAAAATTTAACAAAATTGTGACGTATTCCCAATTATGAAAGCATCGTCTTTCCTTCAATTTTGGCTTACGTAACAAAAGAAAAAATTCAGGTCGAATATTTTTGATAATCTAATTGACGTATATAAGAATTTTTCAGTCAGATAGCCAAAATTGGTCTACAAATATTTATAATCCAAATCCGTTATATGAACTAGAAATTATTTTTTCTATATAGACTTTTTTTTTTTTTTGCGTGGTAAAATCATCAAATGAGTCCTCCCACCCAGGGCAGGGCGGGAGGGACTGTCAGACTTGTACTGACTAAAATCCACGGTGTCCTTCACGAGCCCTTTACGTACCGGGGTTACGGTGATGGGTAAGACCCGCGACCCCGGCAGGCTCTGGCCCTCTACAGGCCCCGTCAGTTTGCTGACACTCCTTGAGGCGCGCGTGGAACACAACGCGCCGTCGACCCGGGCATGGTCCATGGTCGGGCAGCGAGTCGCCCATTACTCGCTGCCCGCATGCCCGCGCCTACGGTGGCCGGAGATCGTCTGGCGACGTCCGTCGCCGTGGGCGTCTACCACTGCGGGTGGGTCGGAGGGAGGACACTGTTCTCTCCCTCACGCGGCACGCCTCCTCCTTCGCGAGCATGACTGCTTCGCAGAAGGAGGCGACCGCTTCCCACTCCGTCTCGCCCCGCAGCATGGCCTCGACCAATGCCGGGCGCGAGAGGTCTCCGCCTATCGCCGTCGTGAGGACACGGCGGTGCTCTGCCCAAGCGGGGCAGTCCTGCACCGTATGCTCCACCGTGTCCTCAGGACGGTCCTCGTAGTGGTGACACCCAGGCGTTTCTTCCCTCCCTATCAGACACAGGAACCTCCCGAAACTTCCGAGTCCGGTGAGGACCTGCGTCATGCGGTAGGTCAGGACGCCGTGACGCCTATCCAGCCACTCCTCAAAGAGGGGTCTTACCGCCGCGATTGCGGCGTGCCCGGACCTCGGTTGCGACAGTCGCCCCCTCCATACTGCCTTGAGATCACGCCGGAGCTCTTCCCGCCGCTCAGCGGGGACTCGCCCCGACGCTGCGCCTCCACGCGCCATTCGTAGACGCGCTGGAGGGCAGTCGCCTCCAGATCCCAGGGTTCAGTTCTATATAGACTTAAGAACTATTTTCAAGTTCTTAGACTACACTGGTTAACAAATTTTAAGGTTTTGTTAATCCATGAAATGAGTTATGCTAATTGCGAAAGAATACCTCTAAACATACATTTTGATGTAAGTTTTAAGGTCGAGTTAGCTCGCGTTTTTTGTGGAATCAAATAAAAAAAAATGACTTAAGATAACATTATTTTCATAAATCACATATTATAAAATTTAAATATGAGTTAATATATTGCTTTTCCGTTTATAAATAATCTCTACAGCCTCTCTCTTCAACGTCCAGCAGTAGTCTGCTAACAAAGCAGGACTCCATTTGCCCTGGTATCGCTGTTCCATGCCTGAAATATGTCCTGGTGAAAACATTCAACATGTTCGTCTCTAACATCTACCATATTTTCCAAGAAGTTCAGCTTGTGATTTTGATGAACTTAGATCTCGTACTAGATCATTTAATTCTGGTTGAGTAATTAGATGGGGTTGCAGTACCTGGCTGTGAGGACTAAAATCAGGATCCGTAAGATCGTCTTCTTCAGTGCTAAGCTGGTCAATTTCTTCAGAAGCATCCATTGGTGGCGCCGGAACGAGGTGATTTTCATCATGCGGGCGAGGTCTTTCAGCAGATGCCGTTTCAATATAACTATGTTTTCCCTTTTTGCGCGTATTAAGCCCTTCTGTCTGATTTATGCAAAAATAACAATCTTCAATGTGATCCTTTTTTTCTTTCCACAGCATCGGTGTTGCGAAAACATGATCGGCGGCCGGATAGCCAATCTCGCAAGTATTTACCACAACTCGAGCATATTACATGCGGAACCCAGGGCTTGTCTTGATTTTTCACTGGTAGTCCGAAATAAAGTTCGTAAGCACGACAGCTTCTGTGACTGAAGTTTTCGCTCGTATTTTTTGTAGTGAATTTACCACACACGTAACAAAAATTGTTAGAATTGCTTTCACAGGAACGAGGCATATCAAAGATATAGATTCACAAAGGTTTATTTTAAACTTCACAATAAAAACTAAATACAAAATTTGTTTGATACACTTAAGACGTTGCTGTATGTTACAGTGCTATTACCACATCATACACTAATTGTATTTTCACGGTGTTTGATAGCGAATGCCAGCGCCATCTTAACGTTCTTTATGATGTATTAAATTTAGTAAAGGAAAGCCGTGCTATAATAACGAACAAGCCGAAACTTGCGAGAGTGCGGCGAACGCAATACAAGATTAAACTTGCATAGCTCGATAGCTCGAGCTAAGACACTTGTAATATTATAATTGATGATTAGTATTTACCAAGTACTGCCTATTTTTGTATTTCATCATTCATGGGCAAAACCATTGTTAACCAGTGCTATTTTTGTCTCCTACTAAATACTGTCAAAGGACATACCATCGTAACACGTAGGTCCAGTGAACGACGTGAGGTCACAATCACATACGTAGGTGTTCCACTGTTGCACACAGACTCCTTTGTTAGCGCACGCGTTGTGTGTACACTTGGTTGGTCCTGCAAATAAGGCTATGAGGTAATGTTTCATAGAGTACAGTAGAGTTAAATTTAAAATGTCAAAACCGCATTCTGTTTAAAGTTATCAACTCAAAAAAACTTGTAGATTTTGATTCTGGATGTTGCCAAGAGATTTTTTTGTACCCCACTCCCTTTTCGACGATTTTATTTTTGGAAACGTAAGTTATTTTTGGTCAAGTTTTTTTTGCCCAAAAAACGAGCAAATAAAATAAATACGCTAACAATCAGCCTATACAATATATTTTCCTGGCTATACTTTGCTCTTTATCATAGAACAATTAACCTATAGAGATAACCTGTATCAATGAAGTCATCTCCGCCTCCCTTTTTATAAAAGGTTTATTATTAAAAAAAAAACACCTTAATCCTTAAGCTTACCTTCACATCCCGACCCTAACGAAGAGCTAGGAACAACAGCATCCTCCATCAAGGATGGTGACTCTCCAGGAAGGTCCAGACTCGACATGCATCCTTCAAACCCTTGCCTGGACAGAACTCCTACTGGTAATGCTGTGTACATGTCCTTGGGTACTCCTCCCACGTATAATACGCTGTCGAGTTCTAGCATGAGGTTGGAACCTGGATAATGCGAGCAATTAGAATTCTAGTCTGGTAAAAAATGAATGGGTATGAATGTTGATGGATGAAGAGAAAGAGGTATGCCAACAAAAAGATGGATGGATTGTGTGAGCAATTATTTGAAACCAAAAGGAGTAAATGATGCTGTGACGTCTGACTGGGGAAAATGGATGAAGAAAAGGTGTTGTAAAATGGAATAAGGGCAGGCAGACGATCATGATGAGATTTTGGATATAAATAAGAATGACTTGACGTATAAGAACGTGTACTATTTAAAAATTAAGTAAAACCACAATTAAGTACAACCGCAAGAATTTACTAATATAACTCAGGCACCATCAGATTCAGTCATGTAAACTTCAAACAATTGCAGCCTTTCTACAAAATAATTTCAATTGGGTCTGGTTAAACTTGCTTTGGTTATACACCAGAATGACACAAATGGGGAGCCTATATTTAACAATGAATGAAAAAAAAACTTTTATGATAACAGCGAAGAAGTAAATTATAATTGTCTTCTTACTTGTAGTATGCATTTCCAAATCATCATCAACCTGCAACGTATGAATTTTAGGCGTTGGCCTCCTCACAGACACCGTATGCCAACGGTTATCATTCAAGAAGTTCTTCAGTTTATCCTTCATGGTCACCACTCCATCGCCCAGGTTGAACACACAATGTATATGGCCATTCACCAGCTCTACCGCTATGAAATCTTGTTTCTTTCCTCCATTGTAAAAGAGTAAACCATCCATTTCAGTTGTTCGGAAGTAAAAGTCCAAATAAGTGTTCGCATATGCCTTCAATAGCGGTAACCCAACGTATGTGTGCTTAGATTTGAATGTAACAGATTTATAAACATTCAGCGAATCAGGTTTAACAAATTTTCCGTTAAAGATCAAGTTTGAAGTATCGTAGATATTGTTGGATTCCTCATTTGTGCCAACTCCGAGTGTCTTCGCCATATCTATGTATCTAATTCCATTGAAAACGAATTTCTGTAGGTAGCCAACAAAGTTCGGTAAAGTTGACGTCATCTGAATTTCTTCTTCTGGGTGGAATAATCCTCCTAGATGCAACGTCGATATCTCTAACGTTGAGGCTTTCCCTAAAATCGTCTCGGCTGTAAAATCAACTAAAGTTTTAGTATCATGAAAACTTAATAACAGAAACAATGCAACACACCTAACCACAACATTGACTGTTAACAAAAATAAATTAGCAAAGTAAACTATCATAGAACCGTTAGTAGCAGCCATTTTGAAGTTATTTACAGTTCAGATCTGCTTTTACGTGAAGAACAAGCTTAGACAGATGTTCAAGATCGGACAGTTCAATTGCTAGAAGATGCATAGCGACAACATTGAAAAGTTCTCTCTCAGTGACAAATAGATCATCTAGAGCAAATAAACTAGCAGCAGTTGTTAGCATTGTCTTACTACTTGTTATAATCATTCAATTGCCACGACATCAACTCTCAACATTATATTTCTAGATACATTTTCAAAAATTTATAATTCAGATCACACTAGATACGTCATAAAACACTTGAAAATTTAAATGGAAGTACTTTAGAACGTAGGTAATGTGTAAATCAATATTACTATCGTTCGTCAATCAAGAATTTAGAAATGCATTGTTTTTCTTACACATTTATTTAGACAAAAGCTGCTCAAATGTTCGAAGTCAAGTCAAAAATAGTTTAAGTAGTAACTTAATAAATAAAAACATTAACGATATAGTATTGAAAATTGTTGAAGATAATAAAAATTCAAATACTAATTTGGAAGAAAATAAACCTGAGCAGCATTTATCAGCTCTAAAAACTACATCAGCACATACACAAAGGAGACTACAAGAAGAAATGAATATAAATGAAGTAAGAAACAATAGCGACCAACAGAAAAGTGATTCACAGTGCCAGCTATCAAACAACGGAAAGGAAGCAGCTAACTACACTCTAATAGGACGTCTAACAGATATACACTCTCCAGAAGAGTTCGGAAAGTGTTAAACTTGAATTTGCTTGGTTAAGGCAAGGTAATTCAAATTTTTTGTCTTAAGTTCTATATTTGGTTTGACTGCGTTTGGCTTCTATAGTTCTAGTTATTCAATTTTATTATTTTATTCATTTTTTGTGAAATGTCATGTTTGTCTTTTCATGTTACTCTGATTGTGACTTGGATGGACTGGACTCTGATGTTTCATGGAACCTTGTTGTTGTTTATCAAATTCATTACAAATTTATAATTTTTGACTATGCAGACATAAATTATCTTGTTTTTAATATCTAGCGTCGTCCAACTCACCAACCAACCATAGACTAATGTTAGTGCTTTTAGTCATATACGGTGGTCTAATCTGGTCAAATTTATAATTTGTATGTTATCTTCAAAAATATATACACAGATACAGTAAAAAAACACTTGAAATTGCATTCTTGTCAATGTTTGATAAACTGTCTAAAGATTTTCTCTTGTGGCTTCTTCCCACTCGAGCTTTTCTTTATATGATAACTTTTCATGTTTTTGAATGTGTGAAGAAGCTGTATTAGTTCATGTATGTGTGTGTTCACAAATTCACTTCAGCAATTTTCTCTTCACATTTGTCCACCAACGCAGCCAAAGCAAAACCAACCTTATCACCGTCTACTCAGGGGTAAAACAAAAGGTGTGCGGGAGGTGCCCCGTGCATACGTACATAACATACCGCGCACGGGCGCCGCACCGTCCACCTGAAGCTTGAGGTTGGAGGCGCGTCGGGAGAACCTTACTGTGTGCCACGCGTCGTCCGCCACGTTCGTTCCTGCTAGGAGATTCTGGAAGACAACGGGAGAAATATCAGTAGGTACTGCTATGGCGATGTTGTTCGGCGGTTCATCAGACGTTACGATGAGGCTGACACAAGCCAAGAGCTGTGCTTCACCAAGTTTCACCACCTGGAGCCTAAGCACCCCACAGATAGTCCCCCTGCTTTACCCAGGTGGAGAAATTACAAGTCCTGATCCATGCTTTACCTAGGCACGGTTCACGACTTGTAATTCTCTAAGAGACGTCGGTACACAGCGGCGGGTAGGTGCTCGCACTCGCAATGAGCATCCGAGTATATCCAACAGTATTAATGTGGACGACACAAAACATAATATATGTGAGGACCGTAGGAGGTTGCATTCCTTAGTTTCTGCCAGCGCAACGAAAAAAATACAAATAGGGGACGATCTTATGAATTATTGTGTACAGATTCAAGTTCCAGTGTACTGCACAATAATAATATTTGATGAACCTTACAAACAAATCCATCATTCATCCGTTATTCCATTTGAAATTGCCTTTACGAATGAGCCACTGCAACAACTTTGTTTTCTTGTAAATTTGGATTTTCAAAATTTACTTTCTCTTAATTATTCCTAATTTCATATTAATATAACCAACCTTTTCTCTATCTCCAAGTCTGACACTAGCCCTGACTCTCCCAGCTGCCACCGCCAGCTCAATCCTGTCCGCAGAGTGTTCGGAAGCTGTCCGTAGCAGTAGACCAGCTCTATTGGTCCTGAACCGAAGTAACAGCTCCTCTGTCTGCGTTATGTGTTCAGGACCTAACGCTGCTGTGAGGTGCTGGCTACCGTTCAGGAAGATTGTTGCCGTTTCTAGAAAAGTTATTAAGATCATCAATTACTGTTACATTTATTTGTTCACTGTACCAAGGAGGAAACTGGGATAAGATACGATAAATAAATCTAGCTTAGTAAGCTTATAATGTTGACTTTTCCGGGGACGTCTCCTGTAGTGCAAGGATGTGGACTATCCACGTGAATCAAGTGCGTGTCTGTGGATGTATCTTGACTAAGAATGTTTTCCATTCTAATGGAAGTAGAGATTATTTACTCAGTCACTGAACCATCCCTACTGTCATCAGCCACTTAACAACTCACCTCATAAATTGATTTTTTGAACATAATCATTTACTCATATGTTTTGTTTAATTTAATTCTGAATTAAATCCTGCATAATTTATATTTATATCCTGATTCTACAGTAATTTTGATACATACCTCTTCCACAAGTTGGACCTCCATAGCTAGTCATGGAACAGTCACAGAGCGGTCTGTTCCATCCTTCAGAGCAGGGGGCTCCGTGCTGGCACGGAGAACTGACGCACTGTTTCATCAGGACATGGCATGCTGGTCTCACTGATGCTGGAAACGAAGAAAAGAGAAGAATGAAGTCTATGAGTCCTCTGTATTGAGTGAGAAATTACATCAAACTTCGTCCTAATTTATGAATTTGGCTCATAATTAGACTACAAGTTTCGCAAATTCGGAAGCATCCACCATTTCTTTTAATAAACAAACGATGGGCTCTCGCTTGTCATCGAGATCTATTATAGTCCCCCTAACCTACATTCTTAAATATTATTGAAGTCTTGTTTCTGTGGTTGATAAGCATAATTTTCGTTATTAACACTCAAATCTAAATTAAAACAACGATCCTTGTATAATTTGAAACAACATCTTCAAAATCTAAGTTGGCTATTTCAACTTCCTATATTATCTTGGAATATCAACGTCTATCCACTTTAAAACCAACTTTATCTTTCAATTTAACTAAGACTATCAAAGTCTATTTGACGTATAATTAATACTATCTTACCAGAATCCTGTTGCCGTGCAAACGCAGTCAGATCCTGAGGTTTTCCGTTCAGCACCAGATCTCGAATGCAGCCCACGAACCCTTGCCTCAAGGCTGCTGTCCACAAAGCTGGTGGTGTTCTTGATGCTGAGTACTCTGATCCAAGACCTCCAACGAACAGTGGACCGTCTAGCTCCAACTGATTTGATTCTCCTGGAATATTTTAGTTTTCATATAAGAAAAAGAGTGAAGAGAAAGATAGATATGTCATACCTAAGGGAGTAACCACGCTTATCGATCCAGAATCGGCTTAAATCAGTGAGATAAAGCAAGTAGTTTAATGACGTGTCCGTGTGTGAACCGAAACGTATTAATTTTTTTTTTTATCGGAGACGTTAAGCCATAATTGGGCGTGTCATGATCAGATTAAATATGCACGCAATTGGATGCCTGGAGATGACGAAGTCGTTGAGGTCGGCCTATAAAGAGGTGGCAAGATGATCCGAACGTGCAATTTTATGGCTGATCCGAAATAGCGGTCGAAAATAACACTTGGAAAGATATTTTATGAGGAAGACCTTTTCCCAGTAGAGGGACACGGTCTAGCCTATGATGGATCATTTTCACTCCCTTTACCCAAGCAATGTATTTGAAGGTACTTATTCAACAGTTACGTTATTCGAAGACATTAATATAAATTAATGTATCCACATGAATAGAGATTGGTATTCATAACAATATCATTATAATTATTCACATCAAACTTATGGCTTTGATAATCTCCACAATTTATGAGAAATTAATTGACAATGCGTTATCGTGCATATTAATAGTCCCGACTCACATTAATTGAATCCACTCAATGGTAATTGAGCTGAAGCCATTAATTTGAGATAAAACCGTAATGACCTTTAACATAGTGATTGGATCATGTTATATAATATAAACTTAATGGCCAGTTTCTGTGGAATAACGCCTTTTATCGCCTATAAAACTACGTGTACATAGTTTTATTTCGTTAATCATTTGTTTTCAAAATGCTCAACTAAATCACTATTTTTGCCTTTCACATTCCTGCTCAGGGCTCTTGCCCTGAATGCCATTAGCAGGAATGTAGACGATGACGACGATGGTTTACGTACCTGTCAAAGGAAAGATCCTTTGACAGGTACGTAAACCATCGTCGGATATATAATAAAGAGTGATGTCAAATGTAACAAAAAAAGAATAATCACGCGGAGACTTCGCACTATTTGGACCTCATAATTTCATAAGGCAATACCCTAAAAACGCCTTTATCACTTCTAAGATAACCACAGAAAAAAAAAATCTGGAAGGCATTTACGAATAAAAATACCTTACAATCAAATATCAATGTTAAACTTACCAGGTGTCTTAAACTCAGCGTTAGCCCCATCGACAGTCACTCTACCATCTCTACCACTTCTCCTCAGCAGGAAATCATGCCAGTGGGAGTCATCCACTCTTCTCCTGGACGCCCTGACCCTCACTCCACCAGAACCCAGGTCTATGTGCACGTATATGTAACCGTTGAGTATTTCAACGGCGAACAGATCGGCCTGAAAAACGATGGTCATATTGATGAGGAATTTGCTGGCGTTGTTTGGGGGATTCAAGGACGTAACTTCACTGTACAACATTAAGATCTGGATTAATATACGTTATTTAGCACGTCATTTGGGTAAGGTGTATGTTCTTGACTGCACAAGGTCCTAACCAGAGATTGCCAGTACTTTGCAGCAATGATATCTTATTCAAAAATATTAATAAATATATATTATACTCAGCACAAATTCTGACAGAGAATCACTTGAGAACGGCGTAACTAATATATATATAATCATATATTTTTTTTCGAGCAAATTGCTTCTGTGCAAAACCGCGGCGGGTCGCTAGAATTTTTTTTTTCTTTTTGGATAGCGACCATTGTAATAGTATTTTTTTAAATAGTTACATTTTTTTTTTTGTTGTGTCATGTTCATATTTCAATACCCACCACGTCTGCTGAGACTCTCCAGCTAATTTTATTTCATTTTATGCAATAACACTTGTTTAGTTTGACCGTTGTTTAACAGTGATAGGAATAAACAAGGAGTTTCCAAAATATGAGCTAAATTGAAACGTTTATTAATCTCTCCATCAGACTGTACAACCACTTCTCGCAGCAGTCCAGTAGGAGAGTGATGGAGCTATACAAGTAGTCTAGCTCTATCCTTTTCCTGATCTTTGGTATGATAAAAATAATACTGCTGACTACAGCAGTATTATTTACTATAGACTACAACCACTAGGTTGTAGTCTCCATTGTTACAACATCTAAAGTGATGGATGTGCTGTTCACAAGAGACAACATCAAATATATTGCATTAGTGTATCATATAAGAGCGATATAAATATAATATTGTAATATATTTTTAATAAATAAATATGGTCAAAATATTTCTTGTAAAGATCAAGTGGTCAGAAAATAAGAATCAAAATTAATACTTAGAATACTTAAATATTATGTTCCAATATTATAATAAAGTGCAAATATGTTAATATAACTAAAACTACTTTAATGATATCATATACTACACAATTATTCTACTTGAATAAATATTTAAATACGCGAAGCAGTGAGGCAAAAAATATAATAGTGCTTCCAACAGAGTAATTGAATAAAATTGTACCTAACATATTGAATAGAAGGCAAATGTAGATCAGATATAAAAATCAAATACATAAAAAGCTAGACGAATCCTTATCGAAAACTGAATGTCGTCAGTACAGCAGAAATCAATAAAAACGTACCTAAAACTAAAAGCTAAATAAAAAACGGTTTCGTCTGACTGCACGATATACATACAAACTAGTCGCCAACTATTTGTATACTAACATTCGGGACCAGACATGCAAATTCTACTGAATTTGTACCAACTATCCCGCAGTAACTTAGTTTATATTCAATGTGGAGGTTATTGAACATATTGAGTTACAAAGACAAGCGAAGCGAATTCAAATTGTATCATATCAAGATCAAATTTACTGTAGCAGATAAAACATTAAAATCAAAAGTGAATCTAAGAACGAAAATGGTGCGAATTTGTGTAGGTATTAATAAAGCCCTCTCTACAGGTAGGTACGTTAGTTGGTCCCAAGAATTTGTCTAGCATCAACAGTATCTAAACTGTAAATTCTAACACCAATCAGAAAACAAAAACACTTTTATTTCGTTCGACGTTTTACTCTGAAAAGCATTGAGTGTTGTGCTGGGGAGTCAATTTGTGCTTCAGATACTACAGTGCGTACCAGGTTACAGACAGATAAAACATAAAAAATTCACATCATCAAAGTGGGTGAAACTTTATAAGGTACCATACACAAATTCCCCTAAGTCTGTGTTTTACTTTCTTTTATAAATCTCTTCAACTTGGTCCTACCATGCAGCACCTCAATGGACCACAACGATTTCATTAATTTAAATACTTCAAGAGATTTCATCAAAATTTTATTATAAGTCGGTCTATATTACATGAAACGATTTAATAAAAGGGACTTCTTAATTCTCTCGTGAATTTTAGCCGCATTTATTAAATTTAGAGATTTGCGTATCCATTGAGGTTGGTGGGGTTTCGCAAGTCAGTTATTGGATTTAAATATTGTTTGAAATTTAACTTTTAGGCGTCGTTTGATGTCGTTATTTTCAACTATTCCAATCAAAAGTTTGAGAAAACTAAAAGTTTATAATCAAAATGGTAATGAAACTAGAATTATTAATTGTCCATACAAAACTGGTTGAAACAATGAATTTAAAAGAGATAACAATGATAATGATATTGCATTACCCTAATTAACTTCTTCAGAAAACAATACAGACACATAATATCCTAAACACTTCAAAATCAATTTCACCACACTTCTCACAATTGAATCAGAAACAACTAAGTCGAGAACAATAGAAAATAAATGCGATACCCCACAAAGCGTCGTCAATGATCATGGATCGTGATTGGCTCTTCAATGATGATGATGATGGTTATCTCTTAAGTGATTGGTCTAACCCCAAAAGCTCCACCCCTTACCGTGCAACCTACCCTTGGTGGCTTGGCGCCCATGTTGAAGAGAACGAGCCCATTGGGTTCGTTTGTTCTGAATTTGAAGGATATCGTTCCGGTCTTCACTGCTTCCCATTTTGGTAGGATCTGTGAACAGGAATAAAAAATCTTATTGATGTCGATTCATTTGTAACTTTGGCCAGACTTGGTTTAACTTGGTCTTACAACGTGACAATGTCGTCTTTAATTTTCAACAATATCAGGACTTGACTAACTTCAATCGCAATTCTTATTATTAATAATTAAATAACTCAACAAAGAACTTCGAAATATCAATGGTTGAACACTTAACATAATATTCGCAATAAAAATCATTCATCCGGATCGAAGGACCAATAGCCAGTTTAGAGGCTCTATTTATATTGACAAAGGAAAATACCGAAAATGTTACACAAAAGTTTTCGGCCCCTGATTGAGAAAACACTTAGCATTATGAGATTCTGTACAAAAATATATCCAAGGTTAATAAGGGTCTGAACAAGGAATGTTTGAAATTATGCACGCTATTCAGCGAGAGCCTTAAATTCTTTGCTTTTGAAAAGAAAATATTTATCCAAAATTATCACTGATCTGGGGCCAATCGTTGGTAATATCAGAGTTAAATAAATTGACTTTCCTATTGTTTAACTCTCTTGATGAGACAATTATTTTTATTTTTGTGATTTTTCATTTGGAATATTGTTAGAAGAGTTGTCTTTTACTTCTCGTATCGGACTAATTAGATTAGAATTATTGATAATGCCAACATGTCTATTATTTAAAAAATGATTTAGAACAGATTATTTGCTCCATGTGAAACCCGCGACTGTACCGTCAAATAAAATTAAATGTAAAAACCCTTTGATTATTTTCAATCATCTGAACGTTGTTTAAATTTACACATAAAATTAAAATTGTATCTCATTCCAAATCCCGATCGTCATTTTTGGCGGCTGCTTGTGATTGGATATAAGAATTTAAGATTGTTAAAATCGGTCCGAACAAAATCAACACAGTATCTACATCCATCTTAACGAGACGTATCCATAAAGCACACAATTGTGTAAATTGACGGTTATTTTAATCGCCTCTACGATGTCATCTACCTTTGTACCAAAATTCATCAAAAATTATGTAACCATTTTGACGTGAAAACGATACAAGTATGATTTAAAATTCAACAAACAACCAAACTTCAATCTTATTTCATTTGAAATCAATAACATATCGGTTCTGAACATCATTTGTACATTAGACAGTGAATTATTGAGAGCCAATGAAACTGTGGGTAGAATCAATAAATTTATAGCCAAGCACGGGTAGATTCGGAAATTGGAGGATATTGCTTGTACCTGCGTTTGGATAATGAGTGTGAATTTGTGTTCAATTGAAACGTTCATGATTGTTCCTTTATGAGGGACAAACTGTATCAATTTTAAAAGATCAGTTGCACCCATAGCCAGCGTGCTTCTATAACCAGATTTATATGGAGTTTGTAAGGATGTAGCAGGTAGCATTCTATTATGTTGATTGTACCAATCTAATCAATCGATTCACAGAGGTACTACTACATAAATACAAAAGAGTTGTCAATGTGAATATTCCATTGCAATTAAGACTATGATATTTCCTCAACGCGGTTTAAGTGTTCTGATTGGGTTAACTTCTATTATGGGTTGAAAATCTTTTAAGCGATTCTGACAGATTGGGATGGCTTGGTGTACTGGTGTCTGTGAATTCTGTAGTTATACTATTATATTATCGTCGCTTGTTTTTAGTTTGTGTAACAATAGTTTAACTGCTAACTGTGGAGGCTTGTAAATGGCTGATCGTTGATCTTTTCATTATTTACTTTTGTATTGTTAGCTGTAAGCCACCCAAATAAAATAAAATAAAATAAAATAAAATAAAATAAAATAAAATAAAATGAAATGAAATGAAATGAAATGAAATGAAATGAAATGAAATGAAATGAAATGAAATGAAATGAAATGAAATGAAATGAAATGAAATGAAATGAAATGAAATGAAATGAAATGAAATGAAATGAAATGAAATGAAATGAAATGAAATGAAATGAAATGAAATGAAATGAAATGAAATGAAATGAAATGAAATGAAATGAAATGAAATGAAATGAAATGAAATGAAATGAAATGAAATGAAATGAAATGAAATGAAATGAAATGAAATGAAATGAAATGAAATGAAATGAAATGAAATGAAATGAAATGAAATGAAATGAAATGAAATGAAATGAAATGAAATGAAATGAAATGAAATGAAATGAAATGAAATGAAATGAAATGAAATGAAATGAAATGAAATGAAATGAAATGAAATGAAATGAAATGAAATGAAATGAAATGAAATGAAATGAAATGAAATGAAATGAAATGAAATGAAATGAAATGAAATGAAATGAAATGAAATGAAATGAAATGAAATGAAATGAAATGAAATGAAATGAAATGAAATGAAATGAAATGAAATGAAATGAAATGAAATGAAATGAAATGAAATGAAATGAAATGAAATGAAATGAAATGAAATGAAATGAAATGAAATGAAATGAAATGAAATGAAATGAAATGAAATGAAATGAAATGAAATGAAATGAAATGAAATGAAATGAAATGAAATGAAATGAAATGAAATGAAATGAAATGAAATGAAATGAAATGAAATGAAATGAAATGAAATGAAATGAAATGAAATGAAATGAAATGAAATGAAATGAAATGAAATGAAATGAAATGAAATGAAATGAAATGAAATGAAATGAAATGAAATGAAATGAAATGAAATGAAATGAAATGAAATGAAATGAAATGAAATGAAACAAAACAAAACAAAACAAAACAAAACAAAACAAAACAAAACAAAACAAAATAAGTTTATACATGTACGACATGACTTTTGAATTTGGCAATACACTGTGTGGAAAATATGTATCATTTGTACTTTTAATTCAATCATGGACTAGGAATTTTAAAGGTAGGTTTCATTTTTCTGTTTTATTTGTAACTGTGAAGGAAAACATCGTGAGGAAATCGGCGTGTCCTAGAACCAAAAAAATCTTAGACATGTGAAATTTATCAGTCCACTCTGGGCTCGCGTGTTGGATTATTGTGACAACTTTAATCTAAGCGGTGAGCAGTGCGACCGGCGGAAGAGAATAAGACATTAATTACTTTTTTATTATTTCAATCCATTATATTTTCTACTTTTCCATATTTTTCTCGCTGATAAAATTTTGTTTTATCTAGGCTAGGTAACTAAACTCTAATGACAATGTAAAGGTCATAAACTTTACCATCATCACATAAAACATCCATCAAAAATTACTTACTATTATTGTAAACACAAATAAAATAATATACATTGTCCATTAACTTAGATATTAGGTACAATAATCTAGACTAGACTAATACATATCATAACTTTATTTTTATTAAACGATATGTTCGCGTTTGACCACTATTACTCCTGATGGAAAACGATGATGTGGTCGACGGTGAAGCACGCTTGTCTAGAACTAACCTATTCACTCTTGACTTGAAGACCCCAAGGTTATAGCTATCAGAAAACACAGACCCAGGCAGGGAATTCCACTCCTTAGCTGTGCACACAATAAAAGTATTGGCAAAACGCTTTGTACGTACCGGAGGGATGTCCATCGTGTAACATACTAAATTACCCTAGGCTGTATTATATAAATAAAGTTTTTATACTTGTTACTTTGGATGTAGGCTATCTCCGGAACTACTGAATCGTTTCTGAAACTTTCACTAATGGAAAGCTACACAATCAAAAGTCTTGAGTATTAGAGGTCCAGTGATAATAGTCCCGAATTACGAGTTTTAGGTCGTGGTTTTGATCCCAGCCGAAGAAAAATATGTATTAAAGTAACCGGCAAGTCCTTTTTATTTTTGGCGTTGCAAAAACATCAAATGACTCCTCCCACCCAGGGCAGAGCAGAAGGACTGTCAGACTCGTACTGACTAAAATCTACGGTGTCCTTCAATAGCCCTTTACGTTCCGGAGTCACGGTAATTCGTGAGTCCCGTGACCCCGGCAGCCTTTTGCCCTCTACAGGGGAGGCCGTCAAACCGGCAAGTCCTAGAAAAAAAATCGAAGACGAATGTATCGTAGCAACGCTGGTTAGTGCGCCGCACTAGGCCCGCGTGGTGGATAATATTCCACTCCCTCTTATAAAGAGGAGGCTTGGGTTCCAGAAATGGGAACATTATAGGCTGATTGTACTTATGCAGAGGTTACATTTAAAACATTTCCTTAGGATAATTAATGACGTTATTGCAAGCGAAGACGCAGGACCAAAGCTAGTGTTGAAATAAAATCAATAAGGTTATTACTGTGCTATAGTTATAAGCTGTTAAATAATGCGGCGTGGGAGAACAATGAAGTTAGTAACAACTGAATGCCAACTATAGTACAGCTAATATGTTTATTAGAGCTAGAATTTGGACTGCACAGCCAATAATTACGTTTAATGAAATTGCTGCATATCATAGACAATTTAACTTCAAAAGGGATTTTGATAATTGTTGATATTGGTCGGTTAATTGTATTGTAATCGACAAAATGTATTAAAATCATCGACGATCTCTAGTTTATTTCTAAAACTAAATTGACTTTGAAATAACAGCAAGAAACAAAACCAGTTGATTTTTAACTTTTACATTACTTCGATTACTATTATTCATCGAAGACTTCATTCTTTTGTTCAGTCAGGTAAGAACCAATCGATTCGTATTTCATATAAATTATGTGGAATGACTTTATGGAAACCCTACAATTATCTTTCTTTAAAAAAACATCCTTGTCTATTTCGGGAGGAATAATGGTTGAATTCGTCAACTTATGTCAGTGTTGGACTCTTAACAACTGAGAACCCATAGTATTTTTTTTCATGAAACACACTTCTGTTAGCTATTATATTTCTTGAGCAAGTTATTACATAAAGGCTTCTTCCATTAGATAGTGTAATATGATTGGTTCTGACCTCCAACTCCTTTTACGCAGAACCCACGCAATCAATAGACAATAATCAGTTCATTCTACCAACATAAAAAGCAATGTTTTATAACAAATATTCTAGGAACCTTCGTACAGGCAAACAATACTATGAATTGTGTACATAGGCTAGGACAATAAATGACGAAGGTTCACGAACAAATACGAATACACACGAGGGTACGAAGGTCGTAGAGGTGAACATTGTAGATCCTAAGTGCGATAAAATTGGCTTTCACAAACTGAAAGGCCTGGAATTAATGGCTATTGTATGTTGGGATTTCGATCAATTTTCTATTTACTTGAACTAGAAAGTGATGATATTTTTTATCGTATTTTGCCCACGGCTTAGCCCTCGTGAATTCGCCCTTCATAAATTCTCACAGGAACGTAATATTGCGAGAAAAGGTATTTTCTTAAGCCATTGTATGATTATCGCGGGACTCACGAATGTGACCCCGGTACGTAAAAGGCTATTGAATTTATTGATTTTAGTTAGTACGAGTCTGACAGTCCCTCCCGCTCTGCCCTGGGTGGGAGAACTAATTTGATGATTTTACAAAGTAAAAAAAAAGCCATGATATGATCCAAGTTTGTTAATTTTTTGGCATTTGGTAAATCTCCGCTCTTAATGAAGCGGAAAGATCTGTCAAAACTGATAGACGGGGTGACAAAAAATCACTCTGTTCCTTCAATCGCTGTTTGCGTTCCATGATCGCAGCAACCTCTTAAGACACTTTCGCAACCCTGGCAGGCATGTAGCCCTCATCGAACACAACACGCCGTTGACTTATACGTGTGTGGTGTGAAAAATGTGTGGAAAGTTAAAATTCTTTATCGGACGGTGAACTTCCCTGCCGTCCGTACGCCTTGAGCGTCCCACGAAGTAGCTGGAGCGTGAGAAGGAGGATTACTCCTCCTTCGCTCACATTATGGCTTGATAGAAGGAGGTGATGTAAGGTCCACCTGTGTGGCCAATGTCGTTAACATCCCGTTAAAAAGAGTAACATACAGACAGACAATGTATTTTCTCGTAAACAAAATATTATTATTGATTCTTTGTACTGATAATAACCAACTCATTTGAATAACTAGAGTAGCAGACTTTCTACGAATTCCAATCGACTCGACCGATTTAATATTAATTTCATATCAATATGTTTTCGCTTCAGTAACTGCGAATATATTGCCGAAAACTTATGTATTGGAAGAATATTATCGACATCGATATATGATAAATTGTTGTTATTATATCGTCATCATCTGTCTGGACTTTTTCCCAACTATGTTAATAAGTTTTCAATATAACCAAATGCAGTTGGATACACGTAGTAGTAGAGCGAGTGAGTATCTGACCGCCAGTAAGTACAATAAGTAACCCAGTAAGCACTGGGCCGGGCACGCCGCAATCGCGGCGGTAAGACCCCTCTTTGAGGAGTGGCTGGATAGGCGTCACGGCTTCCTGACCTACCGCATGACGCAGGTCCTCACCGGACACGGAAGTTTCGGGAGGTTCCTGTGTCTGATAGAGAGGGAAGAAACGCCTGGGTGTCACCACTGCGAGGATCGTCCGGAGGACACGGTGGAGCATACGGTGCAGGACTGCCCCGCTTGGGCAGAGCACCGCCGTGTCCTCACGACGGCGATGGGCGGAGACCTCTCGCGCCCGGCATTGGTCGAGGCCATGCTGCGGGGCGAGACGGAGTGGGAAGCGGTCGCCTCCTTCTGCGAAGCAGTCATGCTCGTGAAGGAGGAGGCGGGCCGCCTGAGGGAGAGGACAGCGTCCTCCCTCCACCCCAGCCGCAGTGGTAGACGCCCACGGCGTCGGACGTCGCAAGACGATCTCCGGCCACCGTAGGCGCGGGCATGCGGGCAGCGAGTAATGGGCGACTCGTTGTCCGACCATGGACCATGCCCGGGTCGACGGCGCGTTGTGTTCTTAAGCCATTGTATGATGGTTGCGGGACTCACGAATTACCATGACCCCGGTACGTAAAAGGCTATTGCAGGACACCGTGGATTTTAGTCAGTACAAGTCTGACAGTCCCTCCCGCCCTGCCCTGGGTGGGAGGACTCATTTGATGATTTTACCAAGATAAAAAAAAAGTAAGCACTGGGTAATAAGTATGATACCCCTTGGTAAGACCTAGTTGTCAGACTTTGGACCCACTAACTGTAACGACTGTAAAAGAACTACAAATGACGACCGTGACCAAAGGGTAGCGTGCTTTCCGAGACTTAAATGAAACTCATTATGGTCACCCATCCATACAGACCGACTAAGGCAAGCGTTCGTATTTAGCCACTACTTCTTATACTAGCCACTGCAACGTTTTTGGTGAACGTTGTCACCCAGATCATTATGACGTCAAACGTCATGAACACAAGTGTGCCCAAAAAAAAGTCTTACGAACAAACGCGGATCTCAATGGAACTACGGCACTTCTGTGCCTTATCTGTGTATTATAAAATCACTACATAGTATAAAACAAAGTCGCTTGCCACTGTCTGTCTGTCCCTATGTATGCTTAAATCTTTAAAACTACGCAACGGATTTTGATGCGGGTTTTTTTACTAAATAAAGTGATTCAAAAGGAAGGTTTATTGCACCTGTGCGGAGCCGGGGCGGGTCGCTAGTAATAAATAAAATAATAATTCATTATTGACGCAGTTAATTGATACATTCATCTTATGGTAATTAAAAGTATGTATTGCACAAAAGTACTGCCACTGTATCCCAAACTAAGCTTGCAGTATGAATACATTTTATATTATATTTTCGTACATTGATTGCAACTCTCATCAGACTTACAAATTGCATGAAATGTTAAAAACCAACATTGAATGCAGTCCCAAATTGAAGCATGGAAAAGGCAAATACTTACTTTCACAATTATTTTTACAAAAATCCTTTTGTACAATCTCTTGCCCCTGCGCTGTTCTCGTTAAACCTGCGAGCTACGTAAAATATTTTCAAGTAAAATAATCTGTAATTACCCTTTTCATGTATAATCTGTTAAAAGCAAGCTTTGGTAATCTATAAGGATTAAATTGGGCTCCCTGTATCTTGATTGTTCCTCAATGTGTATAAAGTTCAAAATTGTCTGTGTTTTATAATCCTCAGTTATGTGTATGGTCGTGTTCCAGTCTTGGAGCTCCTTAAGGCCTTTATCAAACAGACAGGCGAGTCCGAAGCGATAACGAACCGATACGAGACGTCAGTCCGATAGTTCGGTCACGCTATCGGATCGCTTTCGCTTTTTAACCGACTTCAAAAAAAGGAGGAGGTTATCAATTCGACTGCATTTTTTTTTTTTTTTTATGTTTGTTACCGCATAACGACCGACTGCGTGAACCGATTTTCATGATTCTTTTTTTGTCTGAAAGCTAGTGCTTCCCGTGTGGTCCCATTGTAAC
Source organism: Agrotis puta (assembly GCA_943136025.2). Lineage (NCBI taxonomy): Eukaryota > Metazoa > Arthropoda > Insecta > Lepidoptera > Noctuidae > Agrotis > Agrotis puta. The sequence goes on along the minus strand of OW964185.2, from coordinate 14,732,339 downwards.
CAAATCAGGATCTGATGATTGGATCTTGGATATATCGAGGGCAACCCTCAAATTTTATAGGCCCACGCATCGTTTTTCGTAAATCTTATGAAGTAATTTAAGTACTTGCGTATGGTAATCATAGTCTTTTATAGCTGAGCTGATGATGGAAGGTACAACTCCTTAACAGTAAGCAGTAGGCATCGACTGATTCATTGTTCGCATATCTGGAACTACACGTCCGATTTAAATAATTCTTTTTTTTTGTGCTAGGTATCGTTCAACTTAGGGAATACTGCAAGTTTCATCAAAACCGGTTCAGTAGTTTTTGAGATAGGGAATTTTATTAGCTTATTTTGTACATAAGGGATGTTATGACCAGTGCTACGGATTATATTATATGTATTTGGCAAGAATTTGGGTTGAATATTTAAACTAAAAAGAGTAAAATAAAAAACTTTTTCAAAAAAAATGTAACCGCCTTCAAAAAGAACCACAAAAAAGGGTAAAATAATCTACAAAATAACTTTTATTTCGGAAGTCGGTGGCAAAAAAAAAACAATGAAATAAAAAAAAGCCATCGACTTCCGAAATAAAAGTTATTTTGTAGATTATTTTACCCTTTTTTGTTGTTTCCTTTGAAGGCGGTTACATTTTTTTTGAAAAAGTTTTTTATCTATGTGACTGGATTCAAACAATTCCATACATTACAAATAAAAACGCCACGCTTCGCATTCGTCACGCCTGTCTGTTTGACAAAGGCTTAAATAAATTTCGTTTCAATTTAAAGTTAACAGTTGGACCTTCAAATGGCACCATTTTATTATTGTTAACTATCAAGTACTCAAGATCTCACGATATCAGAGTAGGTAATTCTATTATTTTGCTCGCGAGTGTAGTATCAAGTTAGCGGATAGTTAAATTCTACTGCCCAGATCGGTATTTGGTATAGTCAACATAATCACCCATACATAACCTCGATCGAGGTCAAATATACACCTCGTATAAGTCGTTAAGAACTGCGGTGCCGACCAAAAATCGAAACATAAGGGGCGACCGGGCACTCGATCCGTTCCCAATGGCACTCACATTTCCCTCGCGCCCTTATCTTAACATTAAAATCAGTTATTTCCATTAAGCCCAACAGCTGAAGCGTAAGGGTTCAGTGATAGCGAAGCGAAGCGGAGCTGAGCAGAAAATGTGCTGAGTTGCATTTCTTTGTACGAAGGTAGATTTTTGTGTTTTTAGCGAAATATGAACTCGTTAATCTGGCGGTTGCAAGCACGAGCATGAAGTCTTGAGTTTGTTCCCCGGGTCAGGCAGTGTTGTGCTTTAATTTTTTGCATCAGGAATTCTTCTTAAGCTGCCACGGACTCGAGAGGTCTTCCTTCTACAATCTAGATAGAAGATAGATATTTTCTAGACCGTAATACGATCTGGGGTGCTAAGACAGGAAACCTCCACGTGCGCCCGTGGACTAGAGTTCCCCTTCGGATACGTCCGGGGGGAAGACCAGTTTTTCGGGCCGGTGCACCCTGGGATGCGGGCAAAAACTCTTCCTTAGGCACTGTGTGCCTAAGGGGTTTCTTTGCCCGTATGCGAATAGCCTGTCGGGTGGATGCTCCAACGCGTGTCCCTCTGCGTCGTGTTTCACGCGTCACCGACGGGGACCCTTGCGGGGCCAAATGCCTGCTGGGGTCGCGGATTTTTTCTTAATCCAGGATACCGCGGCCGCGGAACGTAAAGGGCATCCGAAGAAACACGGGTGGATTTTAGTCAGTAAGAGTCTGACAGTCCCTTCCGCCCCACCCAGGGCGGGAGGACTCATTTGATGATTTTGCCACACGTTTTATATATTTGTGTACTTACCAAAAAGTTTATTTAAAAAAAGTTATGGCAAAAGGTCACTGTGTCTGGCCATTCCGTTGTTAAACCCGCGATGGTTTTTGCGGTAGACCTGTATTTGTACTTACAACAAATGCTTGTAAAATTAACGAAAAAAAAATTGACCGGATATATGCCCGGTTGATGGCATTAGGCCATTCCCTCTATTACATGGAACCACAACTTAACTGCATGTGAAATGTAGGTGTACTTCTAGGTACACCCCTGCTTAATCATTCAGGTTGCTTATAAGTTAAAATTCTCCCGTGGATTTTATTTCTTCAATCATCGATGTTAGTAAAGTCCAACATGAACTTAGAATTGGAAGATTCACATCGCTTCTTGCCGGATTTAATTAACCCCACAACCTAGGGCATGAGAAGCGAGGCCGAAACCTTTAGGCTATCACGACTACTGGGTACATTATTTGTCCAATTGTAACTACCCATTATCTTTATCTGCCTAACAATCTCCATCTGGTGAACAGGGTGCTAGACTATCTAAATTGGATACTCGTTTTTCGGACTTTATTCAGTTCTATTCCTTGTTTTGTCTTATTCGTGGTCTTAACTTCAACTAATGCCACTATGACCGCGTAAAGATAATGTCCCACAGGATCATACTACCGGGATAGAAAATATCCTATGTTATCCAGTTCATGAACCATTTGTGAGCTAAACATTTATAGTTTCAGTGGTCTTTGCATGATCATGATGATCTTCTTAGGTCTTTGCAAACTTATGCATATTTAAGTAGTAGCAAGAATTAATTATTTGGTAATTTCTGTTTTTCAAACGAATCCTTCCGGCCTTCCCAGATGGAGTATCCACCGTATTCATAACTGCACATTACGTTCAGGGTAATCTTCAAAAAGGTTTCGGATCACGGTTTCCTTCCTTCTTCTTGTTTCCGAACGCATAGAACCCTAATCTCTTCAAAGTTAGAGTGAACAGGTTTCTTTTGAGTGAGGTCGCTCCATCGTTGACCTACCTTGTCTTAGTCACCCCTGACCTAGACTAAGGTCAAGAGCAAACCCATCGTACATAAAAAAACCTATTTAGACAGTTCCACGACCCCAAGATCTTCACTCCGACCCTAAACAGTAACAACACAAACAGTTCCCAGTTCATTTATATCGGGCACGCCGCAATCGCGGCGGTAAGACACCTCTTTGAGGAGTGGCTGGATAGGCGTCATGGCGTCCTGACCTACCGCATGACGCAGGTCCTCACCGGACACGGAAGTTTCGGGAGGTTCCTGTGTCTGATAGGGAGGGAAGAAACACCTGGGTGTCACCACTGCGAGGATCGTCCGGGGGACACGGTGGAGCATACGGTGCAGGACTGCCCCGCTTGGGCAGAGCACCGCCGTGTCCTCACGACGGCGATAGGCGGAGACCTCTCGCGCCCGGCATTGGTTGAGGCCATGCTGCGGGGCGAGACGGAGTGGGAAGCGGTCGCCTCCTTCTGCGAAGCAGTCATGCTCGTGAAGGAGGAGGCGGGCCGCTTGAGGGAGAGGACAGCGTCCTCCCTCCACCCCAGCCGCAGTGGTAGACGCCCACGGCGTCGGACGTCGCAAGACGATCTCCGGCCACCGTAGGCGCAGACATGCGGGCAGCGAGTAATGGGCGACTCGCTGTCCGACCATGGACCATGCCCGGGTCGACGGCGCGTTGTGTTCCACGCGCGCCTCAAAGAGTGTCAGCATAGTGACGGGGCCTGTAGAGGGCCAAAGCCTGCCGGGGTCGCGGGACCAAGGGATTACCGTGACCCCGGTACGTAAAGGGCTATTGAAGGACAGCGTGGATTTTAGTCAGTACAAGTCTGACAGTAAGGGTGGGAGGACTCATTTGATGATTTTACCACGATAAAAAAAAAAAAAAGTTCATTTATATAGCCATCAGTCTCCTTACAAGCATAAATTCCTGGACAAATCCTCTAAGTATTTACCTCAACGGTAACGTTTAGTAGGAAGCTAGGTGAAGCTAGTTCGTAGCGAGCTAACTGCCCACTTGGGTTATAATAATTTACTTTAATGGCGAGTATCGGGCTGCTCAGGAAAACGGTATTTCCTTCAGTGTGTTATCGCGTTAAAGGAATTGGAGTTCAGAAGGACCATGTGAAGTGAACCTCTTTATTTTATTTTAACACACATTATGTTAATGGAGATTTTAACATGGTGGGGTAGTATTGTTTGTTGTAAAACTCTTCTATTACAAGCGGATTTTACAAACGTTGCGACGCTGTAGGAATTTCCTACGTTGTGGTCGTGTTTGCAAACATTTAAACTCACATACGCAGACAAACAGATCCGGAAAAACTATCTGTAGGCCATACAAATGTTTGTTCCGTACGGGAATCATACCCGCAACACGCAGCACATCAGTTGTTCACTCGGCTACTGCGTCAACCGTGCCGTTTCCTGCGCCCTTTTGCATACAATGTCGATATGCACGTAACAATTGAAAAAAAGTATGCGAGGATTTTTTTTACATGGTAAAATCATCTATTGAGTTCTCCCACCCAGGGCAAATGGCAGGGCAGGCCACGGGAGGGACTGTCAGACTCCTACTGACTAAAATCCACGGTGTCCTTCAATAGCCCTTTACGTTCCGGGGTCACGGTAATAGACCTTTAAATGATCGCGATAATTAACGGCATTTTCCATTAGTATGGCCACAATAGTACGCGTTAATCTTGCCAAGACAGCCTTCCGCATTTACCTGTACTATGGCACCACTTAAGGTCAGGAATATATCGGAGAGACGCCTGGGAGAGATTCAGTGCAGAATAAAACTACCGATATATTGTACAGTAACATATTTAGTAAGGGATACGTATTAAGGACCTAGTAGGTCCATAATTAAGAGGTTTTCGATACGGTAAGTGTTTATGTGCTATACTATTAATTATAGGTCTGGATTATAAACAGTATATAAATGAAATACTATTATGAAGTAGCTTCATGAATTCTAGACATATCATTTTAAATGAAAAAAAGACACAATATCTACTTAATTATAGTTAGAACGATATCAAACTGTAATCGAATCCGCAACACAGCCAATGCCAAGCGCAATAGCCTATCACTAAGTCACTCCGACAGAAAGGCCTTTTTTTATCTTGGTAAAATCATCACATGAGTCCTCCCACCCAGGGCAGAGCGGGAGGGACTGTCAGACTCGTACTGACTAAAATCCACAGTGTCCTTCAATAGCCCTTTACGTACCGGGGTCACGGTAGTTTGTGAGTCCCGCGACCGATAAAGAGGCCTTCGGATTAGTTTGGTTTATGATACTCGTAACATTCGTAAGTGTTAAAATGTCCATATGTCATAATAACCTAATGTTATATTTCTAGTTGTTTATAATGAAGTTTTACAAAAATCAACAAAGTATTACATGACTCAAAATGCTATATATTGTGGCAACCACGCGGCTACGCCTGGATTTTGTTTTTGTCGGTTAGTAATAGAACAATTTTCATTAATTTTTAATGGCTCTTTACGTTGTGGTAATTTGTAGATATCAAATGATTTTCACTCTATGGCATACTAGCTTTTCACCGCGGTTTCACCCGCTGCTCGGCTCCAAATGGTCGTAGCGTGATATTGTTTAGCCTATAGCCTTTCTCGAAAAATGGATTACCCAACACAAAAATATTTTTTCAAATCGGTCCAGTAGTTTCGGAGCCTATTCAATACAAACAATTAAACCTTTCCTCTTTATAATGTTAGTATAGATGGACTTTTGTCACTTGATCTTAAAAAAATTCTTTTGACTTTTTTACATAATGACATGTGGTTTTTTCATAAATTATAATGTGGGCATCACATTTTTTTTTTAAACGTTGCCCCACACTAGGAATTTCTCCTGTGTCGTGGGTGCGTTTACAAACATATAAACTCACATACACAAACGCCATTGCCAGATATAAATTACAAAAAGGCACGGTCGATCCACCAGACAAATTACTGTACTCTGTACATATTTCATTTTATCAGATTCCTAATCAAAATAAAATAAAACCTCGAAAAAATTCACTGAAACAAAACTACGCCAGCCTTTGTTCGAACACAAACAAAAAAACTGAACTTGAACTGATTAAGGTCATGTACACACTGAATGCAATTACCAAACATTCATGTTGGTACTTTAAAAAGGTCACTTAATCGCCTTTCGAGCACTTACGTGGAAACCACTGAATACATAATGTCCTTTACTTAGAACTTGTATAGACACATTAGGTGGTTTCAACCGAATTAAGTGGAAATATGGGTGTCCTTGGTGACATTGATTAAGTTGAATGTAAATGTTAGTTGGTTGTTTGGGCTTGGGGTGGCAATGGCTTTATTGAGGTGGCAATTTGAACAATAACTTCTTATCTACCTCGTCGTTTCCTAAATATGTTGGGGTCAACTTTCCTTTCCAGTATAAACGGATCGACCTCCACAAATGGTAACGTGCCGTTCCGAGACACGGTGGAATTTTGTTAAATAACGGATCGTCACACATGGATATACTATAAGCGTAGGAAGCGGAGGAGCTCATGGCTAAATAATTACAGCCGTACAGGACGATCTTCCGGGGTAAGCCGCGCTTGTCGAGGTTGGTCTGTGGATGGGTGACCATCTATCATAGCGAGATTCCTCCGTGCCTCGGAAAGCACGTAAAGCCGTTGGTCCCGGCTAAGGTATCGTATTACCCAGTAACTGGGGTTGTGGAGGTCCGATAGGCAGTCGCTCCATGTAAAATACTGATATTCAACTGCATCCGGTTTGACTGGAAGTTGGGAAAAGGCTAGGCAGATGATGACACATGTATCTATTACTAGTCTGAATAATTTTGAAGGGTCTACAATCATATGAGATTTTCAGAAAATTACTTTTACAATTATTTATTTGTCTATTAACTATTGAGACGCTAAGTAACAACAGCGACTCAATTGAAGGTCAAACTCGATTGTGGAAGTCGATCTGTGGATGGTAACTTATTCGGAAAAGTAGCAATACAAGACAAAACTGGAAAAAGTGATGGTTTTGTATAAGTATTAAATACATATTGTAATACAAATTAACACCTGAAATGAAGAAATCGACCTGGGAGCAAGACATGCGGCAGCTTAGCTGGCAACAGCGCCTGGAGTACTAAATCAGAAAGTCACAGGCTCCCTATTCACAGTCGTTTTTCTTTCCACAAAAAAAAACCCTGAATAAATAATTCAAAAGCTGTTTAAAAAATAAATAGGATCGATTCTAGCTGACCTAACAAAAAAAATAACGCCATTTTCCGTCAATATAAATGATTGATTGCCTCTGAAAGCATGTTTTCACACTCATAACAATGATAATGCCTGAAGGGGTTACGGTCGGCGCCCAATTCTAAAAGTTCAATGAACCAACGTTTATCGTGTTCACATCAAATCAATATTGACAGTGTACGGTAGAAATATTTTGATGGAGGCAGGAACGAATATACGTACATAGAAATATAAACACACGCCTTTTTAGCGTTCCGCAGTGTTTATGGAACCATTATTATATTATAGTTTCACCATGCCGTTTGTCCGCAGCTTAGTTCAAAGACTCTTTGAAAGGAATTTGACATTTGAGTAGTCTAAAAAAGTTACCAAGGGGCGCGGGACTGTCTTAAAAGGCACCGTGGCTCTGGAACGCAAAGCTCACAGGGTCAATTGAAATCTGTAATTTCACATGAATGACTTTATTCAACCCAAACTACGGGAACCCTTCACTTTGTGCGTTTCGACCAGCACTTGACGGGTTTATTTGTCACTAACTGCTGCCCGCGACGTCGTCTGTGTGAATGCATTGAAGAAATAAAGGTTCACTGCTAGCGTGATAATATGAAGCCTATATGTTGACCCGAGTTTTTAATAATATTCGTGCCAAATTTGAAGTAAATGTATGCAATACTTTTTTCTCAAAGAGTGTGAGCAGAGTGACGGAGCCGGCAGGCTTTGGCCCTCTAGAGGGCCAAAGCCTGCCGGGGTCGCGGGACTGTACGAATTACCGTGACCCGGGAACGTAAAGGGCTATTGAAGGACACCGTGGGTTTTAGTCAGTACGAGTCTGACAGTCCCTCCCGCTCTGCCCTGGGTTGAAGATTTTATCAAGTAAAAAAAAATAAAAATGCAGTACTTTTTGATTTTATCCCGGACACACATACAGACAACAGACAAAAATTCTAAAAACTATATTTTTGGCTTCGGTATCGATTGTAGACCCCACCCCAAGTATTTTTTTAAAAGAATATTCAATGTACAGTTTTGACTTTCTTACTATTTTATTATATGTATAGATTTGGGTAGGCAGATACCGCAGAACGGAATTTTCTACGGTCATTGCATATAATTCTTTAGCCTGTTTCACGTTCATATAATAAATAAATAAAATAAATATTCCACAACTATCACACAACGCCATTTAGTCCCAAGCTAAGCAGACCTTGTGTTATGGGTACTAGACAATTGATAAACATACTTATATATTTCTAAATACATACATATTATAAATAAATTACACCCAGACACATAACAAATAATCGTGCTCCTCACTCAAACATTTCTTCTGGGAGTGAATCGAACCCACGACCTCCGGCATAGCAGTCAGGGTCACTAACCACTAGACCAAAAGGCCTGCCAATATGTCTGGTTACAGTAGGAGTACTACCGTACCTGACTTCTCTGGAGAACATCACCAATAAAGTCAGTGTACCTGTACATCGCTCTAAGTCGTCCCTTCCATTGTTTTACTTTTATTGTGAAAATAACAATTATTCTTATCTAAAAATCTATGCCCCACAAAACCGTTTTCACGGTTGCTTTTAATAGCTGCCTTCTATAATAAATTTCTGCGTTCAATAAACAAGCCAACATTTGACGACATCCATTAGAATGACATTTCAAGGCCTCAAAATTATACCGTGTTTCCGAAATCACCCAGATTGCTCGCCCGTCATTACCCAGGAACACATTTCCTATAATTACTCCTCATAAACGTCCCGAGGCTGTCACAGAAAATCATAAATCATTCCGTATCGAAATCCCACGAAACTTAACAGCCGACCCTAACGTTCCATTCAATCAATACAGTCTAACCCATCCCTAACTCAAATCAAATAACCACCACTTCGATCTAATCAGGTTCCCGGTGACACTCGACTAAATTCAAGAGGTCCGCTTTCTAAAGTGCTCTCGAACGTCCAACGGTCATCTTAAACGGTCCGGGTTTCCGCACGATTTTTCCGCTCTGCCATTGTTTTTAATTGCTACTTAGTTTTTGCGACGGTTTGTAATGAATTGAGGACTTGTGAACTCGGTTTACTATCGGAAAGTTGTATTGGCTGATTAAAATGTTCGGTTACGGTTTGTTTTGATGGCAACTGATCGTATTAGCCGTGTTTTGGCGGCAAATATGAGTTTTGACCGCCATATTGGCGCTTCTAGTGTCAAATGTTTGTTTTTAGCTGTAAGTGGCATAACATGGATGTTTGTTTTTGTCAGCCTGTGTAATTTTAGGTGCAATGAAGCCAAAAAACGCACTAAATGCTTATTGTAATGTTTAAATTTATTGCAACACTTTTCGAGTGCGTAAAAGCAAATAGACAGCTTTTAATCATAGGTTACGTTTTACGAAACACTGCAAGGCACCTGGATCTTCAATGAATGTAAGATTTAGCAATAATTTGTAAAAAATACCTGTAATAATAAATACAGGTTTTACACCCCTAATATCCTTTTTCTTTCTTCTTCAAATGAACGCGAGACTTCGTAGTTGCAATCCAGTTCATTAATTATTGCAGGTGCCGACAGCTGACCTATTCAGTCTCCGAGAGAGATTACCTTTTACAGCATCTTTTTCTTCTTTTACCTGACAGACACCGTGAGATGTAATTATGACTAAATCAGTTGCTGCTAGTATTACCTAGCTTTTGTTACTGCGATTAGTTGTGCTGATAACCTGGATTGCCCGGGTAACAAAAGAGACGCTTGAAAATTAATGAGAAGGGGAGGTTTAATTCCCGGTAGCTTCGAGTATGAACCAGGTCAATTCCTTACCTTCTACAAAGTATGATCTGTAAAAGTAACGTGATAAAAGAACACGCTCAATGGCCACGAAAATAAGACCAGAGACGGCGGTGGAAGAGGTTCTTAAATGCAAATAATCACTTACCAAATGCCCGTCAATAATAGTAAAGGTATTCAAATCAGTAATTGTACAGATCTAACAGTAATAATCAAGGGAATATAGTTTCACGAGATCAATCGGCCAAAGAGAATCCCTTCTACAAATCATTACTTACCAAATGAGCGTCTCTCGTAGTGAAAGTGACGGGGTCGGCCGAATCAGTAGCGGTGCAGGCGTACTCCAGGCGACCGGTGACGGTGATCAGTTTGCTTCCAGTGCGAGCCAGGTCGATCAGATTCAGGCGGAGAGTGTCAGCTGAGAATTCCACCTGGTAACACAGAAAATAGTTGAGGATAGTGGCAGTGATGGATTGAATTGATAAACTAAAAAGACGCATATTGGAACAAGAATATTGGTATTATATGGGGTCGAAAATTACCTGAACTGCTTCGAGGAAAGGATGGTACGGCCGTTCCGCTGTTTTGCTCGACTTGGGGAATAATACTTAGAAGGAGCCTATAATGTTTTATCCGTACCTCGGAAAGCACGTTAAACAATTGATTCCGGCTATCATTTGTAGATCTTTGATTTTCGTGACTTAGTCAGAAGCTCGAAATTCTGACATCCAGTCTTACCAGTTGCTGGATTGTAGAGATTAAATAAGTTTTTGCTCCATGTAAAGTAATGGTATTCAGTTGTATTCAACACATTTGGGAAAAGGATAGGCGGATAATGACTTGGAAGGAACCTGTTTAGCTTTGAGGTCCCATGTTCATAGAAAATATGTTGTGCTTTACTATCTTTAAAGTTCATAATATGAAACCGCCAAAAAAAGTCGAGAAAGTACAAGACCCATCTAGTGACACCAAAGAAGTGGAGGAAGAAATTCCCAATTCATCTACTTCATATTCATCTCTTTTGCTTTTTCAAAATCGCAATACATGCCTTTGCAAGAAAAATTGGTTTTCAAGCAAAAATACTGTAAAGTAAAATCACTCTCATGCAAAGTTTCTATAAAATACCGCGCCTTTGTGTTCGCGACTTTTATCTGAATATTGAATAGGCAATGAATGCATTTCTGCAACGTCGTCCTTGCTCCAGTTTTGACAAGGATAGACCCTTTCTTGAACTGATTTTCTCATGGCTGCGTAAAGATGATATTTTTTTAAATGTGTTTTTATTAAGTAATTATTTCAAGTTGAGTTTCAGAGAGCAATGATCATAAAAAGAGATATACTAAAAAAAAACTTTATAGGTCATATCTTGACTTTGCACGTCGCATTTTTTCACTTTTTGAATACTTTTTATCGGAAATCAATTATTTTGTATTCAAAAACTATTAAGTATAACTCATATGGTTTAGGTAGGTATGACTATTCACCTGGTATAAGTTCTTTCTTCTGGGTTCCAATCAATAACATTATTCAAAACACCTGTTAACTTTCATAGTTCATTTGTCACGATGGAAAAGAGAACAAGACCCTTATTTTACCAAAAAAAAAGAAGAAAAAAGAGGTAATTATAATCAAACTCACCTTCTTCAAACACCCAATGAAGTTGGTGTGGACCCTCGCTCCAGGTAAAGCCCTGGCGTTGAGTGATCCTCCGACATGAGCCCTCGATGAGGCCAGCATGGTGAAGGAGCCCGCCACGTGGGAATGGTCTGAATACACATCGTCTACTACAGCTGATACCTGTGTACAAGACTACGATGTTAGAAGGTTCTGAAAAAGTAAGAGCTACAGAAGGGATGCCGTGCACCGCCCGGCATTGGAAGAGAAACAATTTATATTGGTTTAGTGATATAGTGAGTTCACTACCAGTGTATAAGACGGGGACGCGAGGCATAATGGGGACGTACACTCTTTAGGCGTACTTAACACAACACTAACGTAGCGCAAGCGCCACCAGGACGTCATTTGCAAGCGGCCATTAACAAATGGCGTCCTGTCGGTGCTTGCGCTACTTTAGTATTGTGTTAAGTTTGCCTTAAGTGTGTGATTTCCCATCATACCTCGCGTCCCCGTCTTATAAACTGTTCTCTTATCTTGTTCTATTGAAAAGCGGTACAATATTAGCACCTAAAGATGGATAGAATTTTCTTCATTGTACACTATCTACAATTAATACACAGGTATTTCATAATATAATTTACAATTATACATGGTACATCGGTAGTCTTACTAATAATGAAATCTTCCATACAACCTTTAGGTGGACATAGACAGATTAATACGAGACGTACGCATTACAATAGATTCTACAAAAAAAATCAGTTGACCACTTTCTATTCGTAAATTGTGATACTATTACACAGTCGCAATGCACACTTGCGTCTTTCTGGAGTAGGCTGAGTTCTTGTTATAGACATGATCAAGGTAAACGTGCAATAAATGAAACTATGAGTTTTTTTAACCTGTTTTGTTCCTCTGCTGGGCAGATCTTAATTATAATTAAGATAACGAAAATCGATACTTTTGAGATTTAATATAAAATCGATACCGTATTTCAAGTACGCCGAACCACAATCGATATTACACCCCAATTTATTAAGCCAATAAAAAATAAAGACTTTTCATTAACGCCACGCACCTCACAACCGAACGCAGACCTCTTGAACTTCTCAAAGTTTCTTAATAAATGTAAAAACAAAACTTTTTTCATATCGAACCACAGACGGTCTAATGCTGCCTTTCAAGTTGTTATTACTCGTAAAACATATTGGATAAACACTTTGCTAGTGGCCAGATGGCCCTGTCGTTAAGGTACGTTTATACCAAGATAATGCGACATTTTCTCTGTGACACCGGTGATGGATAAGTCAACAATCTGCGTATGTACCTAGGTACTAAGTACTAAGCCACCACTATAAGAACGAAACTGAGGGCGCCATATTGTGACGTCATTGACGCGTTAACTCAATAATTATATGAAAATACCAATAACAGAATAATAACGATAGTAAATGTTGTTGTTTTTTTTTACATTATTTTTTTCTAAAATCCTAAAATTTTCTAGTGTTCGGGACTAAAACGGCCACTTAGCGTTCCTGAATACACGAAGTGATTCATTACGAATATTGCTTAAAGTGGCCGTTTTCCATTTCCACCATCTAAATATTCTTCGGTTCGATTCTCGACGTTTTTTCTTCCATTCATCCTGGTTATTCGCGCTATTATATATTTTTTCCTTCAAAATGTTCCAGACTCAATGTAACCTAACTTAAATAGTCTGATCTAACCTATGTTAACAAATAAACGCTATTCTATTATATTCGTCCCGCGACACCTAAATAATTCTTCTCTTTGTTAGTCACATGGCCCTTTGGCATAATCATAGCAAGGCAAACGACTCACTTCTAACTGGACGACCTGCTATATAGCACACTAGCGGGCGCCCGCGGCTCCACCCGCGTGAATGTCGGTTACCGCTGCAAAAAGCCTACTCAGGAAAGACACGATCAGCAACATGATTCTCAGGTCTATTCACAGACACCGACACTAACATCGACGACGCAGTCATCACAAACACTCGACATAGATAGACATAGTGTGTCGCGGACTTTCTTGTAGATATTTATAAGATCAACAGTTAATTATAACATTTTATGGTTCTATCTTTTATAGTTTAGGCAGCGTACGAAAAATAAGTAACTTTTCTGGTTGATTTTTTACACCTTGTGGCCGAAATACCCAAATATCTTACGAAACCCAATTTTTCTTCAAAATAAAATGTAGCCTATGTAACTCGTGGATAATGTAGCTTTCGAATGGTGAAAGAATTTTTAAAATCGGTCCAGTAGTTTTTGAGCCTATTCATTACAATCAAACAAACAAAGTTTTCCTCTTTATAATATTAGTGTAGATGAGTGTTCCCAGTCAATACCCGACTTTAGTTAGGTGCTGACGTCACAAGCGACGAACGTATAGCTACAGACCGTGGTGTAAGGCTTTTGACCATGACCGGCTGAAAAGCCAGGCTGTGTAAATAGAATGCTATTTTCTGTTTGCAGTCGTCGCTCCACCGCTTTTAAAGAAGCTGTTTTAAAACGTTGGAGTTTGAACTTTATGTCGATGTTGTAACGGTGTTTTTAAAAAACTGCGTGTTTTTTAATGCTTTGAAGAGCAGGGCTTGAGTTATTTAATAAAATACTGTAAAAAAGCGTTAAAAAATAAGGTTTCAATGATATAATAACTCTTCTAATAAGTGCTTTTTTTAAGTTTAATGAAACTGACATCGTTTTAATAAATTATGTAAGTTAACTATTTTCTACTCTTCTTGGATGTGTCTCAAGATCTTCATTAACAAGTTAATGATTCGCGTAATAATATGCTTAATAAGCTTTGACCAGAACTCTGCCACAACGATAGCGTTGGCAAGAGGCTTTAAAGTACAGGTGAAATTGCATAAAGTACAGGTGAGGTTGCATAAAGTACAGGTGAAGTTGCATAAAGTACAGTAAAGTTGCATAAAGTCCAGGTGAAGTTGCATAAACGACATGACAGGAGGTAGGACATCATTTATGATGACTGTCAGATAATCCTAGTTTTCTCACCCTTCAATACTTTCAGATTTTATTCAGAATCTATTCAAACTTCTAGAAATCCCTTTAATGTATAATAAGGATATATAATAATAAGGATATTTATTTCATAAAACATGACACATTGCACTGTAAAACATAGTTGATTATAATCATTTTACATTTGTCACACTATAAGCACAATTTAATAGACTCTTATCCCTTAAACTAGGTCTAGCCAGTATTTAAATCTTCATCAAAGGAAAATAGTAGCATTAAGCTTAGGATAAGCAAAAATAACATAATCTGAATTTGTAACAACTTCTGAAAGTTAACTTTCTAGTTACACACCTTCGGGTTTACGAATACCTATTAGTCTGGGTGTGATATGAATCTAAAATGTAGTCACAAATTCATAATTTTAATCCAAGACAAAGTTACAGGTTCTTCTTCATATCGAGTTATCTTTATCCTCTAATTCCAGGTTGTTTCAAAGACTATTCTAAAAATATATTTGAAGAAAGTAATATCGAGTAGTCTTCCAAATACCCACCCTCTTTTCATTTGTGCTTAAATTGTTATCATCATTTCAACCCGGTATCACCCATTCCTGGCTTTCCCCTTTTTCTGCTATTCTTCTCCGTTCTGTGCGTCCCTAGTCCATTTGTTCGTTCGTTGTAATTTCACTGTATCACAAACTTATTTTTCATCAGTTTATTTTTTGATGCAAGATCCTGCTATTACTTTTTTTTATCATCCCTCATAAAATATAATATAATTACGAGTATATTCCCTCTTTCTCGCTAATCATTAGCTTCATTTCTTAAAATGAATGTAATATAATATCTGTAAGAGGGTATGTTTTATTTTCCAACTATAATAACATTTTCACTGTATTACTGAAATTTCCACCATGCTCACAAATAACTTCCTTATTATTACAGTCGGATATCTAGAAAATAAATCCGACTATTCTTATAAAAGAACAAGCAACTTCCTCAGCTATCGGATCATCATTTTCCATTATACCTTATAAAGAATTGTTTCGCTTTTCTTATATTTCCAGTAAGTGGAAACTCTCCGATCGCTTTATCCGTTAGTCTGGCAAAAGATATAATATCGAGAGAAACTAACAAGTCCTACAGTAACTAAGTTTTCAGAAATATCTGCGTCAACTTCTATATTTTACTAGATTGAGATAAAGTTGTTGGTAGCGTTAAAGTTTTCTTTAGTTTTCATTTTATAATCATAAGATAACCGGAGAATTATTCCCATTTTTAAAAAGTTCTAATAGAACGAGAAGCCACTAAACGCTCTGCCAAGCCTAAAAAACATGTCCTAGAAGCAGAAATAAAATCGAACAAATGACATTCAGCAATGTTCTATTCCCTGTTTTCTCTTAAAAGAGAGGACGCCTGTGTCTCAACCACGTGAACATTATAATCGGCTAATTATGCAAATACGTATACTTGCTAGAATAAACCTCAAAATCATGTACTATGCGACTATGATAAGAATGAAACTACGACGGCGCGCGCACGTTTTTCTAAAAGTTGCACGTTTTTAAAATAACAATAATCATATAGAAAATTACCGTTTTGTGGAACCCTGATACAGCCAGAAGGCTACGCTGTCAGACCTCGCAATGGATGCCGGGACAAGCTGACAAAATCAAAGACAGCCAAGTGGTATTTAAACCCTGGATCGTGAAAACTGGAAGTAATGGGAAGAGGCGTTTGTCCAGCGGTGGAATCATACAGGCTAGCAGTATTAGTATTTGAAAATAATGTGAAGTGAACAAATGTAGTTACGATATTCAATACATTTAAAAATAATTTGCTCATTATTTTCAAGTGACTTATTGAGATCATTGACTTTTATGCTCAGCGTTGTCGCATAGAACTTTATATTGATTGACTGTTCATTATCGTCGAGCCATGGTCTACTTTAATGTTTATCTCTTTCAATCGTCCCAGAAACCTTATCTTTCCTTAGTTAGCACTCGGTCTAAATAAAATATACGCTGTAGTAAATTAGAGTAGCCACACTAATAAGACGCTCGCTACCAATTAGAGCAGTTACGGTGCACTTCATAAATTGAGATTGAATTGCTACTAGTTTTCTGTGACCTAATATTTGTGTTAGAAGCTCCGTGTCTGCAACAGTATTATTTTAACCTATATTTTCATGATGATTTTACGATATTAGTTTAGAGATTCAATGAGAAACATTTGAGAAAAGAAGATTGTCGTTAACTTTCTAAGAGACTTCTCGTGTTCTATTGTCTTGTAAAAATAAAATACTCTTTTGCCTCAATAGCGAGTCTCAAAAATACTTCATGCCTTTTTCTTTTCTTCTAAAAGTATCCTGTTTAGTGAAGTTAACTACTTAGTACTGTATCTCTCTCTTGAGTATTTCTTTTAAGAAATCATTTAAAATAAACCTATCTTGAGTTTGTTCTCGGAAGACAAGAAGTCTTTGCATCAAGTGTATTTAACAGTTCACTAGAGAGGCGATCAAGATTTTTTGAGCTCAAACAACTTCTTTAGAAAATAACTAGCTTTTAAAGTCGAAATTTAACCCATGGAATCGTAATACTACAAAGTATGTTACTTATGTGTTAATTGGGATTATAAACTATCAAACTACAGTATTCAAATATGTTAAGCAGTTTTTGCCTGAAACAATAACAAACATTCATCCATGTTTCCTCTAAAATTAGCTAAGTTTACATAGAATTCACTGGGCTGTCTAAGCATGTTACCGTGACCCTAGAACGTAAAAGCCAATTTAAAGAACAGGGTGGATTTTTAGTCAATAATAATCTGATAGTCCCTTCTGCTCCACACAGGGCGGGAGGACTCATTTTATGATTTTACTAAACCAAAATAATAAACATCTGACATAATACATTAGTAAAAATATAACCTCTTTGCAGAATTGCAGATGTAATTATTATTAATGTGTACCCAAGATACACAGGTACCTTGCTAACCCTAAACCATTATGAAACAAACTATGTAACCATAACCCTTCACAACAAAAGATCTGATAAAGCGCCACCATCATAACTGTCAACATTTCAATTCACCCATTTCAAAATATCCCCTTTAAAATGTTGATGATCGGTGACGAGCCGTCCAATAATAAATTCAAATTGTGTAACAACCCTGGGAACTGCGTCACCTGGCACAAGGTTCACAAACGTGACGGTTGTATCGAGTAGCAATTACTCTGCAGGGTTGTCAATTTGATTATGTGTCTTCGTGTGTACTTTATGTTTAGTATGTACTGCTGTTGTTATGTTTGATTCTTGTGTAATGTCTTTGTTTGTTGTCTTATGTTACCTTATTATGTTTTCTGTGATTTAATTGTCTTTGTCACGGTTTGCGATATTGACATGTTACCTGTTTTCTTTAATTTGTTTTTTATAGTCATGTAGCGATCAATATTTCTTTTAAATTTTCAACATCTCACTCTTATCGAAACTGCACTTCATCTTTCTACTTTACTGTAGGTTTTTAGAAGTTATTGCCAACAAGTTTGTTAGTATAAACTACTTGTATTTTTCAAGCTTATCTAGATTAACGTTTCCACTACTAGACACTCACATGGAGGTCTTTCCTCTAGGTCATCTTAGCCAACGTAAATTCAATGCAGGATGACAGATGTCACATCAATCTTTCAATCTTTAATTCTCATAAAACTTGCATAAACCGACTTTAAATCTTCACATTTAGTATTTTTAGCCGGCTTTATACTCATAAGTCCTCACACATCCCCAAGATCAATTAAAATTTGTATTCCCACAACTTTAATTACGGTTGATTCATGATCAAATACCGACGTCCAGGCGTCCGCAGTTAAAAAAACTTCCATTGTTTTGCATAAGACAAAGGAGCTGGCAAATTAAACACCTCACTAATTGGTCCAGTTTATTCATAACCTCACCAGCTGCTGGTTTATTGGGTTTTAAAAATAAACCGATAAATATTCATTTGTTTGCAGTTTTCTCGTACTGTTGGTGGTCTTGGAAAGTGATTGCATTGTTGTGATTTAAGTTGTACTAATTATTACAAAACGAAGATTATATTCCGTCTTTATTTCAGTAAATATATCGATACTATTTTTTAAATTTAAGAAAGTGTTATAGCCTCGTTTAGATTAAGTATCCAAAGAATCTCGTGACCTGTTACGACAAAATATGTATAAATTCAAAAACTTAGTATAATTGGTATAGCTTAAAAGAAACTGGTACATTGCGTTGTTAATAAACTATTAGATAATACAGATCAACATTTACCTTATTAATTTTAAATTGTACTTGAGCATATTACCGTAAGTATTTGTTTTTTGCTTTAATTCATCATCATCGTTATCTAGAACCCAACTCAGTCCACTCTCTTGCACTGTTTGTTTGTATCTATCACCACGCTCCAGTGATCGCTGATAATTTTATATCTTACAGTTAACTCTTACAATTAATGAGGATTCAACATACCTAACTCTTTTGTCTTGTATCCAGCTCACTCTTATCAAAGCTTTCACACTCATCATAGTTTCAACAATAGGGTCCGGTGATAAAGATTCAAATAAACCGAAATCAAAATTTTCTAATAATCTACGAAGCATCGAAGCCGTTAGTTAATACTTGTTGAATGATTTAGACATCGATCGGGGCTCCATTTTGTTAATCGAACCATGTTTTGAAATTGCCCCGAGATAATGGAAAATGGCTAGAAGGAATTGTAATTAAGCTTCGTGACGTTATAAAGATAAATAATTCTGGTAAGTCTTGTCTTTATACTATCGAAATTGGAGGCTAATGAAGAAATTTTGAAATTGAGTATGTAATCAAAATATTTGAAACTGACGGCTTTGCTTTGCACAAGAGCAGTCTACTAATGTACTAAATTTATCAGTTAGGTCTACTTTAATGAAAAGAAAACTTTACGGAATAAGTTTTATAAATTATAATGTAAACTGCATCGTATTCAATGGTGTTGGAGTCAAAGACATGACAAAATATCGTTTATGAAAGAAACATTTAGCAAAGCATTTAACAATAATTATGTTCAAACATAACAATATTCCCTTCGTTAGTAAAATAATGAGATAGCAAATTAAATTTCATACTACACATAAACGGAAATGACAACCGAATAAACAGATGATTATAATTAATTGAACAAATTATATTAATTCCATGGAATTGTACAATATCCGATACCAAACGCAAATTGATATAATAACCTGTTTAGTATAAACATTCACACATTAATTTCAATTTCACTGCAGAGCATTGTGGTAAGTCTTTTTTTATAAACGTTACCCCATACTAGAAACTTCTCCGGTGTCGTGGGTGCGTTTACAAACATGTAAACTCACTTACACAAACGCCCAGACCAGGAACAACTACTTGTAGATCATACAAATATTTGCGACATGCGGGAATCAAACCCGCGACATGCAGCGCAGCAGTCCATTCGCTCAGCCACTGCGTCAACCGTGCCGTCTATTGTCATGGCCCTATTCATTGACAGTGCCCCCATTACCGAGCGACTCTTTTAGAGGGAAAGTTTTAATTCAAGAACTATTTTTAAACTTTTGCCGTCTCGCTTGAAGTATTATTTGATTTTCTGGTTCATTCTTTGGAGAGAGAGAAAATCAAGTGGGTAGATGCACCTTGGATGAAGTTTAATGATATATTGAAAAAGGCAAAGGAAAGAGTACGTAAGGAAAATGAAATAAAAGATAGATAAAGTATGAAAGTGGGCTAAGGCTAATAGAAAAAGGAAACAAAAGAAACGATAAATAGACTAGACTAGACTATATGAAAGATGACATTGCTTGTAAGGTAACTTTGAAAAACGTAAAATGACGATTAACTGAGAAAAGCACGGAAGAAAAAAAACATTATGGTAGAATGATGATACACGTATGAAGCTAGTTTTTGTAACAAAATCTTACAAGACATAATGAACTTTATATCTATCGTGTAGTGTATAAACTAGATAAAACATTCTAACTGCTAAAATTCCCGACAATGCGCGAGAATATTCTGGAGTAGAGGCGTGTTTTTCAGCTTGATATTCCTCTGTATGTTAGAAATAAGTATAAAGGTCATTACGGTTTATAACGTCGATTTCGATTCTAAACAGCGGCAATTTAAATTGAGCCTAAAAGCAGATTTGAGTCTTTGCATCTAAATGGCGTTGAGGAGTTGTAACTTGGAATTCTCCAAATTGATTATTATACTGATATGTTACACCTTAATTGACAATTTATACAAAAACGTTATTCCTGTTGTCAAATTCTTAATAAAAGAGCTAATTGGCACTCGTTATAAAGGCCATTCTCATTGCTCGCTGCAACTTTAATAAGTTTTACAAGAATAACTGCTGTCTGAACATTTGCCATTATCGTCTTTATTTATTCGGTGCTAGTTATGCTTTCGAGCCATTTTTCTTTGTAAACATTAACAGCTATTTCGTGTTTATTTGATTAAGTGCTTGTTATTGTAGTAGTTATTGAATTTAACTCACATTATTCTTCCCTCCGCTTGCACCGAGAATTACGTTTATGATTTACGTGCTTAAAACATCATTAATTTAAGTGAGCCAGTGAGCTGGTTTTGGCACTGTAGGATTTAGTTAAATACATTAACTTCTAATAACAAAGGTAACCAAGTTAAATTAGATAAAATAAAGAACATGAATAATAATTACTAAAGTTCATACTGATTACTAAATTTTTCTACTAAAAGAACTGCTGTACTGTATTATAAATAATAAAAAAATAAATATTCCACAACTATCACACAACGCCATCTAGTCCCAAGCTAAGCAGAGCTTGTGTTATGGGTACTAGACAACTGATAAACATACTTATATATTTTTTATAATATTAATGTTGTAGGTACTCTTACGCCTGATCCCGTTCTCTTTAACTTAATTAATTTCAACAGAAAACTGAAATGGCTGTCGTTATTAGTAAAATGAAAACCTGGTTCGACTTCAACTGCTAGTTTTCCAGAATAAAAACAAATTACTATCCGTCACAAAATTACTTCTACAGAATTCTAATTCCAACTAAGTCCCACAGCAATTATATTATACGTGGTACAGTTCTCATGGTTATTATTACTTATGCAAATTTTCAATAAAACTAGATTTATTTATGAGAACTGTAGAAACTAGGAAGTGGTGCCATTATGGTTATTAATATAAATCGATTTATTTTATGAGAAGTATGTAGAGGTAGAAATGTACCGTATATCTGAAAGGAAAAGAGTATCAGCGGCAAGAAATTATACAGCTCAGCAGAACTTTCAATATAATTATGAAATGAGACCAACTATGTAGTAGTGGAAAAATAATCAGATTTTTCAATACAGTACCCCTTTTTATACGTCAGCTCATTAATTAACGATGTGGTTGGTCCCATTATATATGTTGTCCTGTTTGGTGGTCTTTTCCACACCCATAAATATGACCACATCCTTCTCATACAGTACACAATAAATGAGAAACAGCATTACCTTGAAAATGTATACAAAATAAGAATCATTCTTAATGTTTGATAACAATGACAAAGATACCGGAAATCTCAGGGAGGATTAGGTAACAGCATTAATTAATATTACTTACCCTACAGAAACTCGTAAACGGCGTGATCTGGAACAATAATAAGCTTCATTAGTATGCGAAGCAGCGTTCCGCGTCAAATTATATCCATGAGAAAAAGATATAGCACAAAATTTGTCGTTTAATCAAAAACTTTCAAACCAGAGGTTATGAAAATGACTTTATATTTATTCAAGAACACAATACATTGTAGGTTAAACAAAGTCCTAAATAATCACTAACCAAAAGGCAAAATTAAAGACCTTAACAAATGAACTCTGACCTTCCAACCCGAACAAAAACCTAATCTATCACAAAGCTGGAAGTCCATAAATCCACGCATCAAATCCAGGCCACTAGTCCAAGTATAGGCAGTTTCGATAAGCCCCCAATATTCTCAAAGAATGAGAAAGCCCTACATAAATACATAATTAACGATAACGGAATAGCTAGGGATGGAGCGGGCCCGCACGCAGTACGTAAATAAACTATTTACTAGCGGTTTGTGCTTCGTTTTGTGTGGTTAGTTGACTTGAATGGCGTTGGTCTGATGTGGGAGATACGAGATATAAGGAAAACGTATGGATTATTCTTTTGGACATTACAATAGACAATTAATTTTAAAACTAAAAGTTGGAGTAAGCGACGGGATATGAGCAGCTTCCTTTATATTAACGTTGCAGTAATTTGGAACACTGAAACTTTCGGAGGTCACAAATTATACATAATGGGGCTGATCATATGTTCGGCACATTGTCAAGAGAGTTAAACACAAGATCGAAGGACAGCATATGAAATATGAAGGTTCAGTATAATTAAATTAATACATAGATGATGTAATCTTTTTCATCAGTTCATAATGTTCTACTTTCATTATTTATTAGCGGGTCGACGGCGCGTTGTGTTCCACGCACGCCTCAAAGAGTGTCAGCAAAATAACAGGGCCCTCCTCCTGCCCGGGTCGCCGGACTTACGAATTACCGTGACCCCGGAACGTAAAGAGCTATTTAAGGACACCGTGGATTTTAGTCAGTACGAGTCTGGCAGTCCCTCCCGCTCTGCCCTGGATGGGAGGACTCATTTGATGATTTTACCACGATTAAAAAAAAAACATGTAAAGTTAAAAAATCGTGCCTTTGCGTCTCATCAACATTGAGTGCAGAAATAAAACCATCTACCGATAAAATTACTTCACATTTATTGTACAACTTTGTTTTCTGACGTTCAGGCGCTCCGAGCACACGTAATCATGACAGGCTCGAGGATAAAAATTAAAAACGAAACGTCGACAAACGATGCAATTTTTATTAAATTTTAACATTGGACAGACATTCATTTATGTTGGAATTGTTGAGGTAAGATACTCGTACATTGGAATAAAACTTGATTGAAATGAAAGAGCAATGAGAATTCAAGATTGATGTTAACTTCCATTTTTATTTTATAGGTTAGGAAATAAATATCACGAACCGATTCTCTACAGAAAAATATGAGAACTATTCGGAACTAGAACAAAGAAAAGCATCAATCATATGGCCCGTAACAAAGTAGACCAAAGGCGAAGGTAGCAACAAAATCTTTCAAAAAAATAGGCAAACATTTTTCAAAATTAATTACGCGCCAGTGAAACGGTCGTCGTTCAAACACTCCACCACGCCGACCCGAGCATACAGGAAACATACCCAATTCCACCACGGACCGAATTTATAGCCGCAAAATTGCTTCAATTACGAAGGCCATAGGTACCAAAATCGATCCCCACGCTAATTACATTCAGAATGCCAAAACACTTTTTTTTTAACGTGGTAAAATCATCAAATGAGTCCCATCCAGGGCAGAGCGGGAGAGACTGTCAGACTTGTACTGACTAAAATCCACGGTGTCCTTCGATAACCCTTTACGTACCGGGGTCACGGTAAATCATAAATCCCGCGACCAATGCCAAAACACTTGGAAAAATCCGCCTTTCAACAAAAAATCGTTCTGAGTTTAATAATCAAATTACTCGGATACGAATCGAATCGTTTTTTTGAAGTAATGGCTTCAATGATGGATGGATCTTGGCTTAAACACGCCAATAGGCCATAAGTCGTATGCTATCGATCTGAGTTCAAGGTATAGTTTGCAATACGGGTCTGGGGTCATAAAATATTTGTACAGCGATGAAAGCGCTTTATATTCGGCTGATGAAATCCGGGAACATGGGGGCCGTATAAATAAGAAAGGGTGTACAACAGACGGTCGTTGATTATAGCTGGTTATATGAGTTATTGCGTTTTATGTGAAATATTTATACGAAGATAAAATCTTTCTTATGACACATAATTATGGAAAAGGGCGATACTAATATCTTTTTTATTATTTTGTAAGATCAGGCATACGTCACTAAATTATTATAACCGAAAGAAAAGACAGCCGAGAATAAAAAAAGTTTCCAGGTCGCTATTGGACAAAATTTAGGCAACAACTGAGGAAGAAAACTGAGAGACATCCAATGTTGAACACATTCCAAGATTTGTTACATTGACGCATATTACTTACGGGTAATAACAGTTTTATTGTCCTTACCTCTTGTATCCTTCGGTGAACAGTCAGCTTATGCCACTGGTGGTCATCAAATCTGGTCTTCGCCGGCTTAATGTGCATCTCCTGCTTTCCATTGCCCAGGCCCATAGTAAGAGACACGCCTCCATCTCGTACAGCGAGATTGAGATAATCAGCTTCATGACCTAAATGCAAAAGACTTTCTTGAGAAAATTATCTTCATGAATTTACTTCGTCTTTATTCTGGGTTAAGAGAATCTTAGTGAATTTAAAAGGAAGTTATGGAGCTAAATGTAGCAGACTGTCTTGGTAGCGGTGTTTAGTGTATATTAGAACTTTAATTTCTCAGTTTATTTTACAAACGAAAGTGTTGTTTAAAACCTCGTTGGTGACCTGGTTGTGGACTACTTTTGAGCATGGTTTTAATACAGTCTGTGAAGCTATTCATATTCTTTCGGGAAGGATAGTTGTGATGTTAAAATAAAGAAAACTTTTAGATTAAAAGGATTTTAAAGAAGTCATAGCTACATTGATGAGGAATTAAGGCAGTCCTAATTGGGCAGTCTGAATACATAAAATTAAATTCCCATTACTGTGGTTAGCGGTAGACAGATGTCTCTTAGGTCTGAAATTTAGTTCTAGAACATCATGGCTTCCTTCTATGTCTCCTTCATCATTTTCAGAGCAGTGGTGATTGAGATTCGAACGACACGTAAGTCCCGTTACTACCAGTACCAGTCTTGCAAAATGGCGTCACAAAAATTTGAAACAAAAATGAAGGCTTTTACACTCCTTACAGTTTCAACAAAGGCAAAGCGATTCTCACCAGTGTAAAAGAGCAGTCCATTAGGCTGGCGTGTCTTGAAGTACAGTGAGATGGCGTCTTGTGTGCTGACTATAGGCTCGCCGCCCGTCTGCGTCAGGTCGTATGAGAGGAACTCTGCGCCACGAAATGTTGCTTCAGATGGTGCCTTATCTGGAAAGAATATTATTGTTAGAAACTTATAAGGTTTAATTGTTAATTGCTCTTAGGAACTGTCGGATGAAAAAATAAGTTATTGAAGTAGGAAATACGTCAGTCTCATTATTCCAATGATTCACACAATGCTCATCATTTTGTAAATCTTAGATTTTCCTCTCAGAAAATATTGTAACATTATTGTACAATCCCAACGCACTATTCCCAAACCACTGCATCTCTTGAAGCCAGAATAAATGTAGTTGTACAGTGAATCTTGCAGAGATTACTTGCTCTATACCTTTACATAGTTTTTTTTTTAAAGTGGTGAGATCATCAAATGAGTCCTCACACACAGGGCAGAGCTTCCTCTCTGGAACTGTCAGACTCGTACTAACTAAAATCCACGGTGTCCATCAATAGCCCTGTACGTTCTCTCCGGGGTCACGGTAATTCGTGAGTCCCGAGACCCCAGCAGGCTTTGGCCCTCCATGGTCGGGCAGCGAGTTGCCCATTTTTCGCTGCCCGCATGCCCGCGCCTACGCTGGCCATAGATCGTCTGCCGACCTTTACATAGATAGAAAAAATTAACATGGCAAACAATATAAATAGATTACATAAAAACCGCCCTTATAATATACTACGACGTAACGGCGCTTTCACTGACAAATTGCTGTCACTCTTGTGCTTACAAGTCTTGATCCTCAGACAAACATTTTACTTCACAAATTCCAAAACAAATCAAATGTACCTAATCCTACGTCTAGATATTAATCAAACATTAAACAACCTTATTTGTTCTTCGTTACGGTTTAATAAACAAAATCACGACAAATAACAGTTCACTATCTTAAGACTGGAATAATGCCAAAGGGTGTACTCTCATAAAAGAAAAATAATAAAACTTACAAAGTAAATACACAAAAGAGACTTTCCTGTCCTTTCCAGTATTTTCTTTAATTAAATTATTTTTAGTAGTCTTAAGATATGATGTTGTGTTTATTTGTTTATGTTTGCCTAGAAAAAGAATAACTGTTAGCACAAAATCTTAGGTCTCGTAAAGAAGTTTTGTTATTTTTTTACATCACTAGTACTCTTTTATCTTATTAAATTTTATTGGGAATGTTCTCTATTCAGTATTCAAAAGCATTTTCTACATATTTTACAAGCCTATAATGTTGTGATAAAGGAACTCAGTCTCCTTTCCATCATAAAATAATGACATTTTCTTTCATATTATAAATGTATAAGCATCTTTTCGAAATCGAAATCAAAACTAGTTAAAAAAAGTTAATTTATTATATTTTTCCAAATATTAGCAATAATTTGACAACCCTAGCTTAAATGTCTCTAATGATCTTTTTAGTCTATCCAAAGGATCTATAATGAGATCACAAACTCCGATTAATCCCCTCATCGAAACATATAAACCATATTGATATCAATATAGACGAATGGTGTGGATATGCATGATACATATTTAAGTTTTTGTTTCGACCTATATTTGGTACATATTTTCAAATAAGCTATGATATCAATGTGACACGAACTGATACTACTCGTAATGGCAAAGAAAGAGGACCCGACAGTGAACGATTCTTAAACAATAATAAAATCAAATCCATCATTGTTAATTACTACCATACATAAAATAACACCTACAGTCCGTTATGAAATAACATAATAACCAGTATCGAAAACCGCATCAGAAATTGCTCTGGCAACAAAGTAATTGAACTAATCATGAAACAGCCCAATACACCAAACCACAGCATTGTAATTAGAAACATAATTAGTTTTGCGATCCTCGTTGACCTACTACAATAAAATTTTAAACTAAAGCTGAATAAAATGAGGTATTAAATAACAGTGCATGTTTTGGATAAACTTAAGATACTTTGTTCACAATTTAATCTCAACAGAAAAAGAAAAATTCATGTCGATAAAGAAACACTTCCAGAAAGAAACAAAACTGTCGGTATAAGATATATTCTGATGATTGAATTTATAAACAGACTCGCTAATACTTCGAATAAACTTTGAAAAAGTTTGTAATTGTTTAAATGTGTTGGATTAAATCAATCAAATCAACAATACTGTGGTAGAGATACAGGCCTTCAATAATACCGATTAAAACAATGACAATATATTTAATGAAAATACACTGCCAAATTATAATGAGCACAATCTTAAAATAAATTAATTGCACCAAAACAAAACTCTCACAAACAGAAATGACAAATTCAGTACTGATGATGACACTGAGCAAATTCAACAAAAACGTGCTAACCAAATAAATATCATACTCCAACATTTCCAAATTGGACCTTTTATTATTATAAGCCCGTAATGCAATGGATGGAGTTCATAAATTACCTCGCGATGTGCAAGCGAACGATGATTAATTCAGAACAGCACTGGATGATAAATAACTGAATTGTATTGGGATGTAATGAATTTCAGCGAAAATACACGCTGATACAGAGGCGAAAGGTTTGATTAATTAATTGGTACTGTTTGTTTTAGGGAGAGAGCTTCGCCGGTGCACGCAAGAATTTTGATTAACAGTTGTGATTTGATATCTTATTTTTAATTTAGTCAAATTATCTATATATATAAAAGGAGAACTGACTGACTGACATATCAACGTACAGCCGAAACTACTGGGGCTAGGAATGTGCAATTTAGGGGTTTTTGGAAATTTAACCTTTAAGGGGGTGAAAAGGGGGAATTAGGAAAGTATGTAACCCACGCGGACGAAGTCGCGGGCAAAGTGCTAGTTCATTCATACTTTTCTTTTTCATTCACTTATCCTAGTCGGCCAATATACTTCTTCTCTTCTTTTTCTTCTTCTATCTTCTAGTCTACTAAACTTTTTAAATATTCGAATTGGGTTGTGTGGTACGGCAACAACAGTTTTTCATAATTTTTACACTCAATCTGTTGAATTATTGGTCATTCCTATTTCACAAGAATTTTAGAGCGCACAAGATAATCCAGACAAATGCATATAAAAGAGTAATACATTCAATCTTCACTACAGACTTTCGTATTCTCAAGGGACTGTCCTTCGCAAAGGAATTTCCTAAGGCAATAACGGTCCAACCTCATCCAAAGATACCACAAACGCTACATATTATAGGAGAGCCACTCTCATAGGAACACTTAGTCTTACTGCTAAGGAAGACTGGAGATTTTTTTTCTCTTAAGACTGGAAAAACTAGCTAGAAACTGCGTAGTTTTAGTGATAAACTAGGTAGAATAGTATTTTTATCGCACTTCAGAACTTCTCGATCCACTATTCTTATCTTAGGTCTCAATAAATAATATCTGTTATCGATAAAGTCTATAAAAGAACTAAAGTTAAGAACTGAACTATTACTGAAGGTAGTCTCGCCAATTTAGAGTACCTAAAGGTCTGCCCAAAAGTTTACATGGCAATCTTGTTGGATGTCGTTGCAAGTAGAAAAGCACGAAACGCGATGAACGCCATTACAATTATTACTGTTTACAGAAACAAGAGTTTAAATAATGGCTTTCAACGCATGCAGTTAACAAAGAGAAACTAAACACAAATCTTAAACATTAGTTTTCATAAAAAAGCAATTTCATAATCAGGGGTTTTTTGAAGCCATAGATTTATAAAATAAATGCTTTGAATTTTGAAAGTACACGGTTTTATAAATACTTGCTGGTATTTTCATATCGTTAACGATATAATAGGGGGCAATTTGAGAACCATATTTTCCGGTCATCCATCATATTAAATCGTCGAAAACTGTGGATGCTCCATCGCGAAATAGTTCTTGTGGAAGTAGAATTCGTGAAAGTTTTCCATACTAAGTGGGTTCAGTTGTAAAAATTACTTAATTGTTTGTGAATCATCTGTCCATCTAGCTAGTGCATAGGCTTGCCAACTGTGTTCGGATCAGCCTCTAGTTCCGAACGCAGTTGAATACGAGTGTTTTACGTGGCTGCACTTTCACATTTCAGTAACTGGGTAACACAAAACTCTAAGCGAGGTTTTTAATTGAGAATTCTCGAAGAACAGCCCATACCTATTCTGCCAAAAAACAATACAACACCTAGGTGTCTTCTGAAGTTGCCAAACTAAAACATAAATAGTTCTGTATACCAGCGCAAGTTCTTTAATAAAATAAGCTCATAAAAGAACGCCAGTAGTTCAGTAGTTTCATACTGCCGTTGAACTAATAATGAAACAGCCTTGCCTAGCTATGGCTTTATGCAGTTTTAATCGATGCCGAAACTTGGCAGCACCTGTATTCTTGGAAATTGATTAATCGTTGGAAGTTTCTTGTTGGCAGCTTTTTTATTTCTTGCTCTTCTTTATGGTTTTATTAGTTGTTTGAGAAAGGAAACTAGTAGTATTAAGATTTAATTAATGAAAGTGTTGAAATCTGCAGTTTCTTCAATATCAACTAGTTATGCGAAGAGTTCTGTTAAAATGAGATTG
The DNA here is from genome assembly GCA_943136025.2 of Agrotis puta. Lineage (NCBI taxonomy): Eukaryota > Metazoa > Arthropoda > Insecta > Lepidoptera > Noctuidae > Agrotis > Agrotis puta. The sequence goes on along the minus strand of OW964185.2, from coordinate 14,702,208 downwards.
TAAGAACTGAAATATAGCTAAAATTTTAAAATTTACAATTCATTTTCAACCGAAGTTCATAACTTCGAAATTAAAACATGCAAGCCAATATCTAATTTGATTGTCATCAAAAGACTCATCACTTCCAAATCTTAAACAATCTACCAACAACCACAAAAACACAAGAAATAAACAGTAATCCAAACCGTAACATGTACAGTGCATGAAGCCAATACAATAACGCTTAGAAGCAAGATGGTTGAACACCTGGCAGTACAGAACATAACGACGAAACATAACAGGGAAGAGAAGCATAATGACGTAATATAACTGAGAGGGTTGACGTCGACGAGTAATCTCGAGATTAACACGGAGGTAAAACGGAGATACAATATGCGATAGGAGAGCTAATTGACATAACTATTGGCTGGTGTAAGCTGTTGGTGAAAACGACGGCTGTTGATGGTTTAACGAGATTGCTTGAGTAATATTGAGTAGGATTTGGTATCTGCTTGATTCACTAAGTTGCCTGACATCATAAGGAGAAACAAAACAGTTTCAACCCGGAAAGAAAATTAATCTAGAAATAAAGGCAAACATCATAACAAAGAATTCATTCTAACATACTGCTATCAAATGAAAAATACTAACAAGACTCACGTTTTATTTCTTCACCATGATACAATATTATTGTTATTCAATAAAAGAACTACAGCTTTAGTGTTCTTTAAAGCTGTCGTTTCAAGTAAGCCTTTTAATATTTTTTTACGAACAGAACGTTACGATCAATGCCTATAAAGACGAGGAACGTGACCTAAAAATAAAAGAGACTACTAAAATTCCAACGCCTGAAACTGCAGAGACATCAATAAAAACTTGTAGGTATAATACTTTCAAAGAAATCATAGCCGTGACAAGTTTCAGGAATAAAAATGAACATAAAATTGTGCTTGTTACAAAACACACTGAACTGGGAAGTTTGACGTCAGATTAGTTACAACTACCCTCCTGGGTCCTATGGACTGGTGTAAAAATTTTAAACTATGCTAACCACGACACTTGAACTTAATGGGATGGACATTAAACCGTGGAATCTAATGTTCGCAATGGAAATAATTGTAAAAATGAGACAAGGATTAACAAAAAAAGAAGGCTACCCTTTAAAAATGTTCCGAGGATATTGTATTGAAGTTAAAGCATTAACACAGTGAAAACAACATTTTAATATTAATGTGCATAAATTTTTGAGAACTAAGACGCAATTCTTAGTAAAGATAACTATTTCTTTGAAACTAACTTATTATTTATGTTATTCCAGCTTTTGTAAATAAATCGCCAAAGCAAGAACATTTTCATGACTATCAATTCGCAGAAAATCTACGAAATACAGACACATCCACAAAAGCTATCCTTGATAATCTTTTTCAAAGAAAGGCCTCAACAAACATCAAAGTGACCAACGTCCTCAAAATAATTCTTTCAACGGAAAACGTTCGAAAACATAATAGGATTGTTAGCAAAACTCTCTTGAATGAACAAAATTTTTCACATCCCAAAGCACAGGAGACAAAAAGTTACAAAGTTGAAAATACCATGAATTTGAAAATCAGTGGAGTTTCTCTAACTTTGGTAACAGAGGGTGCAAACGTGACTGAATATAATGAAAGCATTTTAATAAACTGGATTGTTACGAAGATATTTGTGCAGTCACTTATTAAAGAGAATACAATAGCACTAGCTTTAGACATATGAACGTTATTTGCTTAAGTTCTCAGCTATTCAGGTTATGACTCAGCTTTAGTGCGGCTTTTCAATTATGCGTTTTATAATAAGTACAGTCACGAAGCAATAACATGTAGACACTTCACAAAATTCAAACGCAAATTACTCGTGAAATACTGGTTTCCACTTAGAAATAAGACCTATTTCGTAATAGTATGGCTTCCAAAATAGAAGTCTAATCGAAAGACAAAAGATTAATGAATATGGTAGCAGAAAATCGCTTTTGAATACTGCTTAGTGTATACATACAATATTATATTGCTCGTGACTGTACAGTTGAAAGTAGCAATGGAAATTGCATAATACCCTGTAAAATTGATGATTAAAAAAATCCGATGTACCGGTCTCAGCTAACAAGAGTAAATTATGATCATCATCTTTATTATCTGCCCAGATTTGCTAACTGCATGCTGCTGAATTAGCATAAATGTTGTATCGAGCAACTGTTTATGCTCTATAACCCTGCTTTTGGGTAATACGATTTCCCTGTAGCAATACATGGATGAATATAAAATCTATTAAAAGTTAAAAAAATACATTTTAAATCGATTTTTTTTAAACGAACAGTTATTAAACAAAAATGAAGAACAATACCTAAGTACTAGTTACAGATCTGAAAGATACTTAAATTCAAGAAACTCTTTGTTCTCCACAGCCATTAAAAGTAATTGAAAAATAAAACAAAACCCTTCTTCCGTCCGAGTCACTAAGCTAAAAAGCTTTTCATAGCTTGATCTTAAAAGGAAACAGGCGATCATTACAAGCGCAATAGCGCGCATTATTACTATAAATTACGTTAACAGCGCTATTTATGTATTTTATTACAGAAAACTATGAACTTCTATTAAGTATTTGTTAATGAGAATTGACTCTCGTTTCGGCTTATCAAATCAACCAATAAACCACTTAAGACTCTTAAAATCAAACTCCGGATTCAATTTACGAATCACTATACCCATGTTAACGTGCTTCACCATTTCCAAAACTAATCCATTTACCTTAAAGTATCCATTTACAAACAGTAACACAACAGTTGGTCGTCTTAGATTTGACAAAACAACAGGCAAAAGTTACCGAAGCATCAACCTTAAACCGGAACAAACTTTAAGGTTTCACTTCCCCGAAAATACGATAAAGAAACTTCTGTTTTATACAAGTTTCTGTAAAGTTTCTTTACGAAAAATAGCTTGTTGATGTTCTGAATCGCATAAAATATCGTTACTCTACATAAAGTCGGTAAGTTATGGTATTTCAAATTAATTGTTCGGAAAGATAAATTGTTACCTGTTGATATATTGTCTACTTATAAAGTGGAAGGCATTTTAGCATTCAACTTTGTCCACCTGAATATTTTATTAGCATGAGTAAAACAAAATTCATCATCTTAATAAATGTGGGTTATAAAAGGAAATTGTATCTGCTATTTATTATTCCGTGCACGCTGTAGGAGTCGCCTGAGAACAATAGATTAATGTTTCTTGTACCTAACAATCTGTCAGTATGCACCAACGTTATCTTCAAGCTTAAAATTATATGACAACGAAGAAGTAAGACAGAAGCGAATTTGCCCGTAATAAATTACTTAAATTACCCGTGAACCCGTAAATTCCAAGTCGCATTAAACTAGTTAGGTTAATAGAAAGGTTTCTAATTCGTGGCTCAATAATAGAGGTCCTAACGACGTACCCTTAGGCACACCCTACTAACTATCCCCTACAACTCCCGACGTTTTCAGGAAACCGTCACAATTCTGCCCCGGAGTACTATTCATGGTCTATTTGTGTACTTGTAACTAGTTTTATGTTGGCAATGCGTTGTAACGACCGTATAACATGAGTGTAACTGCGTCAAATATATTTTGGAAAACCAAATTAAGCTTTGCACTATAGTAATTAAAAGTTGTGGTTTGTTACGTAAAAGTTTGCATATATTTATTATGTGTTTTAAACTGAGACAAGACATCATCAGAAAGCCTATTGCTAGTTATAGGCCTTTAAACCTCCCGAAGTGCCACAGCGCCCAGTACACTATACAGGAAATTAGTAAGTACTAGACATACTATATAAATATGTCAGGTTTCATTCCATCATAAAAATATTTATTTGGTAACATACTAATTCGTCTTCCAACCAATTAAATATTTTGTAACAATAAATCCGTACTTCCATACTGAAGTATTACGTAAAACAAAAAGTCCGTCATTCCAAGAACGCCACAAACAAGCGAAATTACAATTTCCATTTAAAAAAAAAAACATAATTTGTCTCGGTAAGAAAAGCCATAAATATTAAATTAAAATTACCTTGTCAAGAAAACGAGAAAATCTTCCCATCTTCCAAAAATATGACATTGATGCGTTTTCCTTAAAAAAGGCATTTAAAGTTTGTGGAAGTATTTGCATGTTTTCGTGGTGACATATACGAGAGAAGCCATCAAATTCGCCATAAAAAATATAAACGCCTGGAACATTCAATATTGTGGGCTTCAAGTGTTGATCGATATACACGCATAATCCATTAGAGCTGATTTATTCGTATCACGTGTGCGTTATACTCGTACGTCGAACATTTTAGATATTGCCTACAGTAGATGCAAATATTTGATGTAGGTATCGTCAAACATATCTAATTAAGCTAATGGCTCGATTCTGGTACTTGATTTATTTATCACTTACCATAATACTTATGTAAAATAATACTAATAGTATGTTATGTTACGCTATTACTGATAAACCAGCCAAATTATAGCAATTACTGGCGCCTGTAAATATTAGCCAACTAAAACATTTTGATAAAACGTTACTTCGCGTAATAACTTAATCGCCTCAACAGGATGAAAACTACATCAGGTAATTTGCATTTTATATTGAATTAAAAGCAGGGCAACGGAAATTATTTCTCTATCTTTCACGTAGTTCTAGGTTATTCAATTATTTTTTCATCTCGGATACCAGACATACCAGAATCTTTAGGATAAATTACTTCAAAGCAAGTTTGATTACATTATTTTCTCATGTTTCTATTAAAAACTTTTTGATGATGTTAATATTACAAACAACTTGCGCAAACCTGGAATGTCGGTTCAGGGAAATGGTCGGAACAATTTTATGTAATGCGACCTTCATACAACCACATAACTTATAACATTAACAATAAGGTCCTTTATTGAACTACTACACACATTAAAGCTATTTTCCCAAACAAAGAAAATTTACACAAGGAACAAAACAATCCCTGGAATGGGGCCATAACTCCTACAACTATGTGCGATGCAGAAATGGAGAACGCAAATATTGTTATACGTTGATGGTAATGTTAGTACAGATTCGTATGGCTTGCTTACGTTGCAAGAGATAGGTGTCAATATAAACGTTTCATCGTTTCCAAAGTGTCGTCGTTTGTCGCGCCATAGTAGTGACGGGTACGTTTGGAAAAGATGAGAAGGTGGATGGAAGCCATATTGGTTTTAGAATAGGCATGGGAAACTCAATTTTGAACGTAGAGCGCGACCCGCACTGTATGCAAATTTTATTCAGCGCGGTTTATTCTAATTTCGGTACCCTTTCGGTTCTATAATAGAATTTTTGAAACTGAATGCTTACCTTTTCGAACGCAATTTACTCTTGTTGTGGTTTACATTAAATGTATTATCGCGCCATCAAAAAGGGCCAATGGATATTTCTTAAAGTGAAAATCTGGAACACAATAAGCTTTGAAACGATTTCTATACAAATCCTATCTTTTACGAAACAAACTCTTTACGTCATTGTTACCCTCATCATTGCCATAAACGAAAAAGGGATAAATTCACTCAACTGTCAGTTGGCTTCCATCTATTTGTTTTATGTAAAACCACTGGAATAGACACAAAATCTTTTGAAGTGATTACAAAGCTGAGCATATTTTTAGAACTATCCTTTTCTACCCTTTCATCCCTTATAATCCTTTATTTATACTTGATTAAGCATGCCCGTCTTCGTTTATTTTTTGGTTGTATCCTATAAAACGGTTGCAATGAAAAATTACGAACTCCATATTATTTAGAATATTATGAAATCTAAGGCTGTCTAAAGGTTCTAGCTAGGTTACCTTGTTTAATATTCTTGGTTTTATTAAACAACGAAGTAGAGGTTTTCTCTTTTATGATTTTATAGAAGACGATAAAACACGCAATAACTAATAACTAAGCATAATATTCGCTAATTCACAAAAAATAAATCAACGCGCTATCAGCCTGATATGAGCAGATTATGTTAGTTAAAGCCAAAATTAAGTTACTCAACATTTAAACGCAAGTCAGCAATTTAATACTATTGAAAACATAGTATAAGTTCCTTAATTGGCGCACATGTAAAAGCTTAACGTTGTTCGTAACTTTTTTTTTTTTTTTTTTTTTTTTTTTTTATCGTGGTAAAATCATCAAATGAGTCCTCCCACCCAGGGCAGGGCGGGAGGGACTGTCAGACTTGTACTGACTAAAATCCACGGTGTCCTTCAATAGCCCTCTACGTACCGGGGTCACGGTAATCCCTTGGTCCCGCGATCCCGGCAGGCTTTGGCCCTCAACAGGCCCCGTCACTATGCTGACACTCTTTGAGGCGCGCGTGGAACACAACGCGCCGTCGACCCGGGCATGGTCCATGGTCGGACAGCGAGTCGCCCATTACTCGCTGCCCGCATGCCCGCGCCTACGGTGGCCGGAGATCGTCTGGCGACGTCCGACGCCGTGGGCGTCTACCACTGCGGCTGGGGTGGAGGGAGGACGCTGTCCTCTCCCTCAGGCGGCCCGCCTCCTCCTTCACGAGCATGACTGCTTCGCAGAAGGAGGCGACCGCTTCCCACTCCATCTCGCCCCGCAGCATGGCCTCGACCAATGCCGGGCGCGAGAGGTCTCCGCCTATCGCCGTCGTGAGGACACGGCGGTGCTCTGCCCAAGCGGGGCAGTCCTGCACCGTATGCTCCACCGTGTCCTCCGGACGATCCTCGCAGTGGTGACACCCAGGCGTTTCTTCCCTCCCTATCAGACACAGGAACCTCCCGAAACTTCCGTGTCCGGTGAGGACCTGCGTCATGCGGTAGGTCAGGACGCCGTGACGCCTATCCAGCCACTCCTCAAAGAGGGGTCTTACCGCCGCGATTGCGGCGTGCCCGAACGTTGTTCGTAACTTAGGTCTAAGCATTTTGGTCTGGAATTCCTTTGCTTTTCATAATGTGAAGTTTGGTGAAAGCACATTGTTGTTTCTAAGTACGGTAATTAGACCGTGATTCTTGGTGTAAAGAATTTTGTTTATTTACATTTTTGACTTCCTAAAAAGTATTTAGTGTAAAAGAAAACGGACGAAGAAAAATCTTTCGTGTTTTAAATGCAAACTTTTGTTCTTTTCTTTTCTCTTTTGCTAATGCACAAAGTAATATTCAAAACCACTTTAAATATTTTGAAAAAAATCTTCCTAATTGTTTTTGAATGATGAATCAAAAAATATAGAAACGTCATCATGTGGGCAACTGGGAAAGTTGCACCAATAGTAATCCAAACAGTAATAAATAATATCACACTTAGTAAAACTCCACTTTATTAAGTAATTAGTACTGGTGTATTCACCAGGGATTATAATTAGGTTAATCCCAAGGACTAAGAGAACACATCTCTGTTAAGCTAAGCATCCTACGCAAATATAACAACGTTCATAAATAAACCACTCTCTAGGTAGCTACAATCTTGCTTATTATTACAGTCAGCACAAACATGTTACTTTTAGAATTACTTCAGTACAAGCAGAGTATAGAATCAGATTTTGGCAAAATAAAGGCTTATCCGTCAAGAGGTAGACGTAGTTAAAACTGACTTACAGATAATAAACTGTTAAAAGTATTCATGCTAAGGTGGAGTTTGAGGTTAGTATTAAAATAACGATGCTATTAAAAATCAAGTAGGTATGCACTTAAAACAACTTCTTTGAAGGCTGTAACTTGCCCAGTCTATTTTCAGAACCATTCGTGGCAAACAATTTCATAGTGAAATACACGCAAAAAACTTTTATCTAACATCGTAAAAATAACGATCATTATAACCAGAATCATTTCTAGATTGTGCGCATAGATTAACACAACATGGATCACTAGGATCCGGCGTGAAGCAGTTCCAGCCAGTTAGAACCACATCAAACCGATCCATACCGGAATAGCGGTAACAATCTACATGCTAATACCCCAAGGTATCATAAAATGGAGTTACAGTTTTGCTATAACATTCGATTGTATTCGAATTGCTTTTGAAAATTACTACGTTAATTAAACGCGAAGGATTTGTGGTATTACGCACTATATTTTCAGCCACCTTTATTGGTTTTCTCATTCCAAACGGTGCTAAATAGACTATTACCAAACTGAAAACGAGCCCAATTTTAGATTCTCGTTCCAGTAAATGGGTCGCGATGTTTTCAAGATAGCTCTCTTTGTCAGTTGCAGATTCTATTATACGAGATTGTTGGTAGTTGACTGCGCAGTATTTTCTTAAACGGGCTGAACGAAATTCAAAGCTGTTCCCAGTGAATGTGTGAACGTGGCTTGAAGTTACTAGGTCGCCTTCGAATTTGAATACTACTTTTTCGAATTGCAATTTACGACAAAGTTTCTTCTTATGTCTGCCCTATTTTCTTGCTGCACTGGTAGGATTATTTAAATCATTTGATTAACTACATAGTTGAAATAGACTAGATACGAATCTCAATTTTCTTATCTTTTGTATTTGTAAGTATATCTACTTCTTTCGTTTTAAACCCACAGAATTCCAACAAACTTTCATTTCAAACAAAAGAAAAGCAAAAACAATGACAATAGAAACACATTGTTACCACGTATGTGCTGATAAAAGTATAACATGTTCGCTCCTTATCTTTGCAGCGCTCGTAAAAGTTTACTGTTACGACTATAGCCTTTGACCGACTGACCGAAGCTGTAGACACAACACACGAGACTCTTTATATATAAAATATATAGTTATTGACAAGAAAAAAGAACAGAAGTGACGATTTATGATATACAGTGCAAATAAAAATTAAAGTTGTAAGCAACTATAATTTTTGATTCGGAGAAATATGGGAGTTCCTAAAGGGAGTATATTTTGTCCACATCTAGTAGGTATTTTTGAATGACAACTTCAAATTTTACGCTGGTAATAGTAGAATAGTTAGGCAAAGAGATATATATAGTCTACACCCATAAATATTTTTTTAAAATAGGATAACAGTGTATTATCATACTTGTTCACAATAAAGAATGTGACCCACATAAAAAACTTGGATATATTCAACTTTTGCAATATACAAGTAAATGGCGTCCAACATCCGATATAACAGGAAGCGTCCCACAACGATCGCATTCACCATCTGTTCGTAAAGTTGGACAAGCAGACGTATCTTCCGGTTAGCTTGACTTGAGTGAAGTGACAGGCTATCCCCCTGATACCGATCAAGAGTTGGACTAACTGATATGAACATGAAGGTATAATTGTTAGAGTTTGTAATTGTGTTGGAGATGGTAGAGTATAAAATATTAACACCAAGTAGTTTAAATTAGACGGTAAATTAATTGACTCAATTTTATAGTCCTAGATTATGAAAAAATGTGATAAATCATTCCATCTATTTTTTTGTGGTCACGGTTGCCGAGCAGTTGGACTGCTGTGTGAGTTTATAATTATGTTTGTAAACGCACCCACCTTCCTAGTGTAGGGCAACGTTTTATAAAACAATTTTAAAACAATCTATAAAAAATTATGTCATCATATATTTATGCCATTTGATGTAAATAGGCTCGCAACTACGTGCCACCCGCTTATGACAGCTCTTCCAATATACCTATTTGTTAAATTCTCTTGTTATTCTTTCTCTCATTTTTTTGTCATACAAAAATGCACAATAGAGCTATCTACAGTGTAATTCCGGAAACCTGTTTTGTGGAACTTTGCCAAAAACCAATTTCCCTCGATTGACTCTTTAAAACTTGACACAATGACACAACGAGCGTAGCAAAAATGTGTTGCGGATATAAAGATATTTTTGAAAAAGTTACAATGAGCTCTTTGGGAATTGCGCTCAGAAATATTTTTTTGACCCTGTGCTTTCATTTATTTTAATTACAGGTCACTGGAATACTCAGCTATCTCGATACAGGGAAAACAATGATACTAGCCATTGTTGACTGCAATGCCGTTGCGTCACATAACCATTTCAGAACCAATTACATTTTTATGTGATCTCGCAATCAAGTCTATCGTCTATTTAAAAGCAGCCGTTTTCCGGTCTTGATAAATATTAAAAACAAACATTTACATTGTATATCTTAAATCATCACCTAATTAGTGTTCAAATATCGTTAAGTGTGTAGCCAAAAATGGAACTAACACTAGTATCCTCTTTTCTTTTTTTATCACAAAAATTCACTAGGTTACTTCCATTTTTACAATAAAGGGCTGAGAGATCCTTGTAACCCTGTATACACTCTTAATGCAAACACTGTAGAAGTCTGCATTTCAAAACGAATTCAAAACAAAAGCTTTAAACCTAGTCTATAAAGTTAGACAGCGTTAGTTCCGGTCAGCTGCTCCACAATCCCCCAATGCAACGCAAGATGTTCCAACTTGAGTGTTCTCTCTATTTCTGACTGCATTTGATTGATGTCTTTTCTATATGTGATGAGGGTATTCTAGAGCTCGAGATGGAATGGATTAGGCTATTTTAGGATTTAGTCTAGAATTGAATGACTGGGGATTTTGATTTGGGTTTGTCGTTTGTATTGTTAATTGCGGCTTAGTTAGGATTAAACTGAAATGTTATCGGAGTTACGGCTACTAAATCCGTATTTCAATACAAAATCAAATTGTACATCCGTTTACTCGTTGTTTATAGTTAAAATAAGAAAATGAATAGTGATACTAAATCCAAGAGCTTTTTTTAGAATCTAGGCCTTACTAAATGCCCGGCACTGGTAGATGCCATGCTGAGGAGCAAGGGAGAAGTGGAAGCAGTCACCTCCGATTTTTGGCCGCCGTAGGCGAGGGCATAAGGACGGTGAGTGATGTGTGACTCGTCGTCCGACCATGGAACATGCCCGGGTCGACGGCGAAAGGTTCTACAATTTTGGTAAGAACAGGCATAAAAATTGGTCAACTTTTAAAGATACCTAATAGAAATGTAAATTCGAAGATATTTGACATCCGGTAGCACACATTCAGTCTTTGTGGTATATTATGCCTCTCTAATTCACTGAAATGAAGTTTGCGTCCCAGCAGAATCATTGTGAAGTTTATGTACAATTATATTGTGAGAACTTTTGGAAAACTTTTTATTACAGCACCAAATGGTTTTTTTCAAATCACACTCACTATGATTCCATTTCCCTTAACACGCTCGTTTAAAAACACCAGCTATATTTTACTGAAATTACGTCCCCCATAACAGTTTCGCGTAACTACAGCGTAATTCATTTTTATTGGGTCACACTAAACCTGATTACACACAAGCTGATGTTATACCAATATAATAATAAAATTCATAGGGAAAAATACGATTAATATACAGTCACCCTCACATGTGGGAGTTCAAAAACAGCTCTTATTGCCACGGAGCACTGAAAATGTAATTTTTTGACCGTGTGTGTATGGATGAGTGTTTTATTTTCACGCCCTAGTGCACACTGCTATGTGAACGCCGATTAATTGAAAATTCAATTTGAAAACGCCAGGATTGTGTCCAATATTGTAAAGTTAGTATTTTTCAGATCGGTGTCCTTGCTGGCGTCTGCGTGTACAACCAAGAGTAAAGGAGGTTCCAGTATTTTTGTTATGAGTTCACACTTCGATGACCATGAGATTTTTGAATGTGTATTTAATAGAACTATAACTAAGATGTGAAAATTGGCACTTAAGCTAGTCTTAACTCCTATCCTAGTTTTAATATACGGAAAGATTCAGGTTTTATTTTATTTGTACGAGTTTTTACGAAGAAATTATTTATTTTACAAATAAAGAAAAAGACATTATTAGGTCGTTAGTTATGATAGACTTATAAACTTTTATCAGGATACAAAAAAACGCATGGCTTTCATAGCTTTCATCTGTATCTATGGCAGTCCATATGAGTATTCACAAAAGTTAAATACCCCTTCAGAATCCTTGTGCCTGCAGCTGAGATACCCACGATGTAAACACATTTTTTGAAACTATTGACTAATGGCTTCAGAAAGTTGCAGGGTCGGTAACGCGCATAATCTAGGCTATGGTGACCGCTTGCATTTCGTGCATTTGGCCCTAAGGCTGAACCAGGCAGCAGCCGCTCTCAAGCGACTCCTGCCCAATCTCGGCGGGTCAAATGCTTCCATCCGGAGGCTGTACGCCGGTGTCGTGCGGTCCATGGCCCTCTACGGGGCCCCCGTGTGGGCCCTAAGCATCCGGACGCGACCACTCAAGCTGGTCGCATGCCAGAGGGTCATGGCTATCCGGATGATCCGGGGATACCGCACGATCGCCGGCGAATCAGCCAACCTCCTAGCAGGATTGCTGCCCTGGGATCTGGAGGCGACTGCCCTCCAGCGCGTCTATGAATGGCGCGTGGAAGCGCAGCGTCGGGGCGAATGCCCACTGCCTCGACAAGTCGAGGCGCGGCGGGAAGAGCTCCGGCGTGATCTCAGGGCAGTATGGAGGGAGCGACTGTCGCAACCGAGGTCCGGGCACGCCGCAATCGCGGCGGTAAGACCCCTCTTTGAGGAGTGGCTGGATAGGCGTCACGGCGTCCTGACCTACCGCATGACGCAGGTCCTCACCGGACACGGAAGTTTCGGGAGGTTCCTGTGTCTGATAGGGAGGGAAGAAATGCCTGGGTGTCACCACTGCGAGGATCATCCGGAGGACACGGTGGAGCATACGGTGCAGGACTGCCCCGCTTGGGCAGAGCACCGCCGTGTCCTCACGACGGCGATAGGCGGAGACCTCTCGCGCCCGGCATTGGTCGAGGCCATGCTGCGGGGCGAGACGGAGTGGGAAGCGGTCGCCTCCTTCTGCGAAGCAGTCATGCTCGTGAAGGAGGAGGCGGGCCGCCTGAGGGAGAGGACAGCGTCCTCCCTCCACCCCAGCCGACGTCGGACGTCGCGAGACGATCTCCGGCCATCGTAGGCGCGGGCATGCGGGCAGCGAGTAATGGGCGACTCGCTGTCCGACCATGGACCATGCCCGGGTCGACGGCGCGTTGTGTTCCACGCGCGCCTCAAAGAGTGTCAGCATAGTGACGGGGCCTATAGAGGGCCAAAGCCTGCCGGGGTCGCGGGACCAAGGGATTACCGTGACCCCGGTACGTAAAGGGCTATTGAAGGACACCGTGGATTTTAGTCAGTACAAGTCTGACAGTCTGGGTGGGAGGACTCATTTGATGATTTTACCACGATAAAAAAAAATGGTGACCGCTTTCCATCAGACGGGTCGTATGCTTGTTTATCACCTTTATGTAAAAAAGGCATAAAAAGTTCTAATAGACAATCGTTCCACGTAAAAACTCTAGTAAGCCTTTGTCAAACAAGTATTTCTGTTTCAACGGTCCTTTCCTCTACAATAAACTTAATGCCACCCTTAACATCTACACACTAAGCAAACACGAGTGCAAAACCAAATTGTTAAATTTTCTACTTACTTGCGATTACAATGCTACTGAAGAACTTTTAAAACCATTGAGTTAAAGTTTTAGATAAAGCCACACCTACACTATCATGACACATACGATACACACACGACACACACTACTAGTTTTGCTTTACTTTATTTGAAATCATGTCTTAGAAAATATATGTATAATTATAAATTTTATTGTAATCCATAACACTATAAAATGATCAACTGTTGTTATTAGACCCATAATTTTCCGGGAAGTGAACTGTGTCCTGAAATACAGGCTCGGCCTAGCTCAGGCGCAGTTGCTCAATTTTAATACTACCTGTACATTGTTAAACTACCCATTGTTTGCTTCATTGTTCAAAGTGTAAACATGTTTTCTGAGATAAATAAATTATTATTATTTATTATTATAAAAAAAAACAGACAGGCGAATGCGAAGCGAGGCGGTTTAATTTGTAATGTTTGGAATTGTTTGAATCCAGTCACATAGAAAAGCGAAAGCGATCCGATAGCGTGACAAAACTATCGGACTGACGTCTCGCTTCGGTTCGGTATCGCTTTGGACTCGCTTCGCTTTCACCTGTCTGTTTGATAAAGGCAGTATTCTACACTGAGATTGCAAGCCGACCCCAACATAGTGCAAAGACTAGACAGATGATGATCCATAGTAAAACCACGACCAAGTTCGCTCTTCCGCATGTCCGATTAATCGAAAATGGAATGTTTGGAGCCGTGACGAGAGCGAATTGTTTCCAATATTGTACGGAGAGGTTTTTTAATTGTTTCTATGTAGGGAGCAGGCGTCCGTAACGTTAACACTTCGATTTGATTGTCAAAATCGAATAGTTGATCGGATTTTTCTGTTACACCCGAATATGTAACAGAAAAATCCGATATTCGATTTATCTGAAACGTGATGTAATTGAAATACACATACGTTTTATCACATCTCTATTTCTCAAATAGTTAGGCAAAGGTGAACCGATTAGGTCGCGAGACTTGCGCGGTGTCCTTCAATAGCCCTTTACGTTCCTACGAGCCGGGCTGACTTTGGCCCTCTAGAGGCAAAATGACGGGGCCCCCCCGTCATTTCGCTAACACTCTTTGAAGCGCGCGTAGAACACAACGCGCCGTCGACCCGGGCATGGTCAATGGTCGGACAGCGAGTTGCCCATTACTCGCTGCCCGCAAGCCCGCGCCTACGGTAGCCGTAGATCGTCTGGCAACGTCTGTCGCCGTGGGCGTCTACCACTGCGGCTGGGGTGGAGGGAGGACGCTGTCCTCTGCCTCACGCGGCCCGCTTCCTCCTTCACGAGCATGACTGCTTCTCAGAAGGAGGCCCTCCCCACTCCGTATCGCCCCGCAGCATGGCCTAGACCAATGCCGGGCGCGAGAAGTCTTCGCCTATCGCCGTCGTGATATTACCTTCTAGCTGAAGAGCACGTGTTTGAACCAAGGCAAACACTTCACAAAATATTTATTTTACTAGCTTTTGCCCGCGGCTTCGCTCGCGTAGAATTTGGTCTGCCTCATTAAGTTACGTGACATTTTTTTTAATACTTATATTTTTTTATGTAACTTCACATCGTACATCCCAGATTTCTAACTTCAAAATTAGTTTCCATACAATCTTTGAACACCTATACCTAATATTTAGAGGGAATCTCTTGAAGGTGGAATTATCTGAATTCCTTTCCAAGTGCTCATTATTTTAGAGGGCCAAAGCCTGCCGGGGTCGCGGGACTTACGAATTACCGTGACCCCGGTACGTTAAGGGCTATTGAAGGACACCGTAGATTTTAGTCAGTCGAGTCTGACAGTCCCTCCCGCCCTGCCCTGGGTGGGAGGACTCATTTGTTGATTTTACCACGATAAAAAATAAAAATAGTAGAACTCTGCAAATTTCAAAATTCTACCAGTGGTTTCTTCATCAATCTTTACCTGTATGGTGTGTTTATAAAAAGTAGCCCTATGTCCTTCCCCGGGCTCGAGATTATCCTATCCAGCACAAACGGATTACTAAACACTGACTAATAAACAGGTCGGACCAATGTTACTTGCATTTAATCACTACATAGTATAAAACAAAGTAACTTTCTTTGTCCCGTGTAACGATCGAACTCGTGTAACGATCGACATCATTGCGCGATCACCGCCATCTATCGAGCATAAGGACTACTCGACATATATATAGAATTATCTATACTCCGTTCATCATCTGCCTAGCGTTTTTCCCAACTATTTTGAGGTCGGCTTCTAGTGAAACCAGATACAGCTGGATATCAGTATTTTACATGGAGCGACTGCCTGTTGGATCTCCACAACCCAGTAACTGGGTTATACGATACCCTATGGTAAGACTGGCTGTCAGACTTTAGAGCTTCTGACAGTAACGACTGTCAAAGATCTTCAAATGACAGCCGGGACCAACGGCTTTACGTGCTTTCCGAGTGCTTTTTACCCATCCACAGACCAATCTCGGCAAACTTTTTCAAAAAAAAATGCAACCGCCTTCAAAAAGAACCACAAAAAGGGTAAAATAATCTACAAAATAACTTTTACTTCGGAAGTCGGTGGCAAAAAAAAAACAATGAAATAAAAAATAACAAAGCCATCGACTTCCGAAATAAAAGTTATTTTGTAGATTATTTTTTTTAGTTAAAATATTCAACCCAAATTCTTGCCAAATACATATAATATAATCCGTAGCACTGGTAATAACATCCCTCATGTACACAATAAGCTAATAAAATTCCCTATTTCAAAAACTACTGAACCGATTTTGATGAAACTTGCAGTATTCCCTAAGTTGAACGATACCTAGCACAAAAAAAAAAGAATTATTTAAATCGGATGTGAAGTTCCGGAGATATGCGAACAATGAATCAGTCGATGCCTACTCCGTACTGTTAAGGAGTTGGACCTTCCATCATCAGCTCAACTACATAAGATAATGATTACTATACGCAAGTACTTAAATTACTTCATAAGATTTACGAAAAACGATGCGTGGGCCGTTAAAATTTGAGGGTTGCCCTCGATTTCTCCAAGATCCAATCATCAGATCCTGATTTGGTGACAATGGGACCACACAGGAAGCACCAGCTTTCAAACAAAAAAGAATTATGAAAATCGGTTCACCTAGTCGGTCGTTATGCGGTAACAAACTACTGTTAAGGAGTTGTACCTTCCATCATCAGCTCAGCTACATAAGATGATGATTACCATACGCAAGTACTTAAATTACTTCATAAGATTTACGAAAAACGATGGGTCAGCCTATAAAATTTGAGGGTTGCCCTCGATTTCTCCAAGATCCAATCATCAGATCCTGATTTGGTTACAATGGGACCACCCGGGAAGCACCAGCTTTCAAACAAAAAAAAAATCATGAAAATCGGTTCACCCAGTCAGTCGTAATGCGGTAACAAACATTAAAAAAAATACAGTCCTCCTTTTTTTGAAATCGGTTAAAAACTATCCTATGTCCTTTCTCAAGTTCCAAACTATGTCTGTACCAAATTTACCACTAATCGGTTCAGTAGTTTAGGCGTGAAGGAAAGACAGACAGACAGACAGACAGACAGAGTTACTTTCGCATTTATAATATTAGTTTGGATTATGATCACTTGAACAGTGCTCTCAAAACGGTAAAGGAAAACATCATGCGGAAACCAGCACGTCCGGACCCAAAAATTCAAAGAGATAAATGACACGACAAACATCCGCAGCAGCCCAGTCCTTCTCACAACGAAATTTGTTTCCCAGCATTGGGAACTTTATACGTTATGCTGTATTCTCAAGATTTTCGCAAGCTATCGGTTTCAACCGCCGTAGCCTAAATCCTCTTTGTCTAGTGCTGTTTCAAGATCTTCTCCTGAAGGTAACTATTCATCAACTCCAGATCCTAGGCCTACTCACTATGCCCTTGAGAATCAACCACAATACACTTTAAGTCATAATAATCCACCCATCGCTTCATTCACTAATCTAGCAACGCGTTATAACCTCACAAATGGTTAGGTAACCGATCTAATATTCAAATTCATCAGGGAGTGCGACGGGACCTCAATATCGCACCGCCACAGTACGAGGTTCCGTAAATCTGCATAGCACCCTTTGCTACCCAATTTGGCACATGCGGTTAGGGCTGTCAAATTTAGTGAGAGGATTTGATTAAATATTTACGAGTTCTAGGATTTGGGACGGGTATTGTACGTAAATAGTTGTGATTTTACTGTTCTTCCGTGGATTTGTCACATAGCCACGCAAGTCGAGCGTTGTAACTAACGTGAGGAACATTAACATTAATGTCAACACTAACATATCGAATTATGATTGCTATTTTACCTATTACGCCTCAAGACCAATAAACGCTGTAATATACACCATACATGAATGTCACTTTTGACAACCCTACAAAACAGCTACTCAGATAGTTCCCAATTCAAATTTCCGAACGATCGCCTTCGGGTGCGCTCGGCGATTTCCGTCGCACGTCGGCTGGAATAATGGCGGACGACGCATGTCACAGGAAATGGGGACGATGACGGACCCCGGAAACGCTCTGGACAAGAGCGACCTCGTATGAGAAGGCTCGGGAGACATCGGAAGGCATCGGGGGATATCGGCCCACTACCGACATGTGATTGGCTCGCGTTAAGTGGATTTGTCCAACTTTTCGATGGACGGTATTTTTTGAAAATAAAAACTGCGCGGTGCGTTTGAATGAAAACTAATAATCCGAAAGCCTGTAAAAGGTTTTCTAGTATTGAAAAATGAATGTGAAAACCGGATGCAAAATTGTTTTACGTACGTAAAACGGGGTGTGAATAAAACCTCCATCTAACGTGATGACGAAAAATTGCTGTCACGTTTCCATGAACGAATCTCGGGAACTTGTTTCATTCCGAATATTTGTTTTCATAGTTGTTACTTTTATACTACTTTTATTTTATTTTACCTTAACGTTATCTGCCTTACATTTTCTCGACTATATTGCGATTGGCTTTCAGTCAACCAGATACAGCTGGAGCTAAGTTAAGCATCCTACTTTACAAAGAAAAACGGCAGTCCTAACCAAAATCTTTTAGCCGCATAAACCATCGATACCGCTTAAAAATACTGCCACCCCAGGGAGAAGCGCATCGCAGTAAGGAAAAAGAATCTCCCCAGCCTTATCCGAGGGATATCCAAGATAACAAATGGGAATCAGTTCCCTTTACCTCCTTGGTTCATTCTATTTTTAAAAGTAAAATGGATTTTTCATTAGCCCACAACTTTAGCTTGATTTAAGTTTTCGCGAACAAAATAGTTGGAACTTGGGAAGTTAAGTTATTTAAGTCTTTAATAAAGTCTGAAGCAGTTCTTTTTGTTTCGCTCTCAAAGCGGTTAATCTTTTTACTTTGTCAATATTATGTACAGAGATTGTATTTATTAAATTACAAGTATTTTAATGAAAATGGTATCGAAAAGATACGAATACAAAGCGATAGATTTTACATATCGTTTGAATACATATTAGTAGTTGTTCCTTTTAAATTTGGGTCCTTTTACTCAGGTTAAAACCCCCGTAACTTTCACTGTTCTAATAAAATGACAATGTTAACTACTAGACATAGGTTCTGACTAGTCCGTCCCGCTATCTTCTTTGATGTCTGTTGCAACACCCCGCTTGGCGCGCTGTTAAGTTTGGCTGGCTTCAGACAGTCAAAATATAAGATATTTATTTATTTAAACTTTATGCACAAAAATCTGTCAGTATTATCTAAATTCAAAATATAACATATCATGATGGAAT
This sequence comes from Agrotis puta, assembly GCA_943136025.2. Classification (NCBI taxonomy): domain Eukaryota; kingdom Metazoa; phylum Arthropoda; class Insecta; order Lepidoptera; family Noctuidae; genus Agrotis; species Agrotis puta. Next base: position 14,682,986 of record OW964185.2, on the reverse strand, counting down.
CAGATCAAGGTTCGAATTATAGCGTATGCCACGCGTGGAGCGACATTTAAAACAGTTTGTTTTATTATCAACATAATTATCACTGAAACAGTTAGCTAAAAGTATGTTTACACACACTGAGACAGTCTGGGTGTACCACAAATCATATCAACCTTAAAAACATTCCACAACTATCACACATATCCTAACCTCAACCACATACCCAACATTCTTAACAAAACACATCATACACGGTAAGTACAACTTCCCCACACAATTCCACGTCAAATAACTGCCAGCGTCGACTTTCCCTAGTTCCCGTAAGTTCCCCTTCTACCCGCAACTCCCCCTCCCGGCTATGTTAAATTCCCGGGGGATTATACACTAGGACCTCGCCGTGTTTGAACGAACAAGGGAGTTATTGAAAACGGCTATACATCTTCGCTTCGATTGGTTGCTGTATAGTGATGAGTTTGGAGTAGTTTGGACCGATGGGGGTATGTGTTAACGTACTGTTTGGTTTTGGATTATTGATTTTCACACGAATTCTGTTTTCATGTGATGACAACCGCGTGCTTCTAAGCATTTTCCTTCTCCTATTCTTTTCTGATTAATTTCGTTGCAGGTACGAAGGCAATTTAATTCATAATCCGGGACACGTCGATCTTCGTTGTCTCGGCGATTTTTTTAGTGGTCGCCACTGTTGATTCTGGCTTTCAGGAGTTGCAGTGGTTTGGAAATAGAGCGGTAAGTTAGGCCCAAAAAACAAATGCAAAATACTGGTATTCAATTGCATCCAGGTAGACTGGAAACTGACCAAAAAATACTTGGAAAAGGTTTGGTAAATGATGCTACATTACCTTTAAGTGCTTAAAGTAATAAGTTTGACAAAGAAATTGCTGGTTTTAAAGATCAATTTGTATTTCTGGGAAACAAAACAGTGAAGTTAGCTAAGATTTAGGTCACGTATCAAAAGAGAATATGCGAAAATTCTCGACCGAATATTGTCACTCAACTTCGGTTTACTAACCTACATTTTATATCCAGCAGATAGAGAGCAGAGCTCTTTGGACGCTGTGTCGATCAATCAAACTCATCTGTATTGACTGGCTAGATTTGGTCGCTTCACCATCGCGGTGGAAATGATCGTAACCTGCTACTGGGATTAAAGCTATCCTTTTTTTGGGTTGTTAAATCATCAGATGAGTACTCCCACACTGTTAATCCAGTAGCCTTTTAACGCAAAACTACTGAAATAGCATGGATTTTTCGTCAGTAGTAGTAACCAGAATAATGATACGGTAAAGTATGAACCTGCCTTATATCTTATTACTTAAATATTATTTTTTTCTTTCTTTATATTAACTTATTGTGTCATGATTGTAAAAACTCAAGACACTACATTTTAACACCACCATTTAAACAGTTTGTTAATACAGTAGATATCCCTTGTCGTGAATCAGAAAAATCATTTACTTTAATAAAACATCACGTAAGTACATAAGAAACACAAAAACAAATTGATTGATAAAATTACAATTCGTTATAATCATGTATGCAAGGATATTCAGGCTTAATGCTTGACAGCACCAGATAATTGGGTTAAGCTTGACACAGCCAACCAGCAAATTAATAACAAGGAAAATACATCCACAATATCACGCTTATTAACTTTAAGAGGATATGCAGGGACGCTGCTAGCAAAGACAATGTCGCAATGGGATTATTTCGACTACCAATTACCGGCTCATTCGTTGACCAAATCCTCCTTTTGAAGTAGAGTTCGATGAGAATCATAAAATATCGGGAAATGCCACTATCCCAAACTAAGTTGTCTCACTAATGGGGCGAAATTTAATAAACCGATAATTTCTTCAAAAGCTAAAAGAGCACAGGCAGGTTTCCATCCATCTACGATCCATACATCTATGGTTCCATCACGTACGTTAGCAAAAATACTCTCAAAAGCTACCACAGTATAATTTTTATTTTGTCAAATTGTTGTTTACAGAGCTATGGTGCCCTATTCAAACCAACTCCATGACTGTAAAAAAAAAAACAATCATCCCGCACAATCCAAAAAAGTTCGCTCAGAAAAAAACAGCTAATGATCACCACTCAACAGTAACAAATCAAAATAATCCAGAGATAAATCGTCCGGAAAACAGCTCTAATAAAAACGCGATAAAACCAATATCATACATTAACCGGCAAATCGTTTAATTCTAAACAAAAAAACCCTACAAATAAAAATAACCCTTTTTAATACAACGCGCCGGAGTTACCATAAACTGCTCGCTTGATCCGGCAAATCGTCCGTGAAACGTGATAAAGCAATCGATGTGTCCAGTGCATATATTATATGCTAGCTAAACTCCATTCAAAATTTAAACTTTGTACCTAACGAGGAGGTAAACTGTGTGAACTGGACGAGAAACTGCGGTCGAAGTAAGTTATGTGTAGTCCCAGCTTTATATCTTAGCACCTTTCCTTAAAGAGTATTTTACGAACTGGTTAAAATGCTATCGATAACTTTCCTTTTGATTGAATCCGGGCAGCGGACCATCAAAAAGCCACAAAGAAAGGTAGGTTACTAAAATAAAATTCCTCGTTACGCCATTTTTGTTACCGGTAACATCGAGTTGCCACTAATTATGAATGATTTTTACAAGAACTTCGGGTTTTAGAAATTCTTTTATTAATAAATTATGTTAGACCATTGTTCCTTTATTGTCCTGTACCTTGAACAAAAAACACGTTTACCATTTTATCTTAAACAATAAAAATATTTTATGGCTTCCTGTAAAATAGTCCATCAACTCGAAGCAAGGGAATAAAATTATAAGTCTGAATAATGATACGGTTTTATTTCAGTCTAAGTGCGGGATTCTCAATATATTTTTTTCTGTTTGGGGAGCGAAGATTTAATGTGTCAAGGGGATTAGAGTTGGGTCTGCAGAACCTAAGTGTATTGATAATAATCCGTGGAGGACTTCCAGAAATACATCCGAAATCTTGATAAAATGAGATCCATAGTAGAAATAAACACGAACCGAGTAGAAAATTCCCGAAAGGTGGACAAAAAAGGTTATAATAAAACTCCAGCAACAAAAAACCGTAACATAACTGAGTCCATAATTCACAATTTCCAAATGAACCCATAATTACTTCGGAATCCCCGGATCTTGAACAGTTTGGCACATAAAAGAAACTTTTAAGTCTTACGGAGAATCCGAAAAATTCAGCCAAATATTCTCGCCATACTTCAAGATTCGGAAACTTGTGCTATCAGGGACGAGCGATCCAACTTTGTGGATGTTCGTTGATGCCCCCTACCACTGGCGATAACATTACGGTTTAAAAGAATCAATTAGCATCTGATGTGACATAAAATGGATAAAATTATAAATAAGGCATTTATGTAAGAGATTTATTAATCAACTAGCGAGCATCAAATTCGCGTATAGTTGTGAATACTCGCATATTAGAGATAAACTTGGCTATAATTATGTGGCGATGGTGAGTGGAGCAAGAACCTCACTGAATGGTTGGTAAGAGTCTTGGGAAGCTTATCATAAAACCGAGGTGGCTGCTAAACCTGGCAGTGATGAAGTGGAGTAACGCTTCCAACAATAATGTAAGAAGGAATTTAGTCGTTAATGGAATAGAATCAAATGTCATTTGGTAAAGAAAGGATTTTTTTTATCGTGGTAAAATCATCAAATGAGTCCTCCCACCCAGGGCAGGGCGGGAGGGACTGTCAGACTTGTACTGACTAAAATCCTCGGTGTCCTTTAATAGCCCTTTACGTACCGGGGTCACGGTAATCCGTTAGTCCCGCGACCAAGGTAAAGAAAGGATAGTGACGATGTGTGAGAATCAAAACAAGCAACCAAACTCATCCAAATGAAACAGAAAAAGTTTATTTTCTTTTTACCAAGCCTTAAAGCCTTCACTGCCTGGACTCTAAATGAATTGAGACAAAGGCAATAGGGGCGATGCGCTTTATTTCAGTCTTTTAGACAGTGACCTAAGTCCACCTGCATTGAGACAACAGATTCAAAATGAAAAGTGACGTAGCGACTTTTACCGTTATTCTTTTTTATTTTATTTTTATGTTAAACTAGCTGTACTCTGCCACGCTTTGCTGCGGCACAAAAGAACAGTTTTTTTCAAAAAAAAAAATGATAAAAACAATCCTTGATGCGGATTATATATCATGCTAAATTTCAGCTCAATTGGTGCAGAACTTTGTGAGTTTTTGAAGCGTACACAAACCAACATAACATTTTTATACATATAGATAGATAGATAGTGGAACAAGCTCCTTTGCATTACTGCATTTAAAAATATACGTTATCAAAAGAATTTTTGAAATACATACATGCCATTACTACGCACTCCACCTTAGTAGGCCACCAAATAAAATGTTCCACCCCCTGGGAAATCAGACTGAAGATACTGTGCCTAAAATACACGTACCATATTCATATGTATCGCAGCGAATATTTTAAACCCTCAATATTTAACATGGAGCCGCTTATTCGTCGTAAAATTCCTCGTCATAAACTTCTGGAAGTAGCTGCGTTTTATGCATTAAACATAAGACTTTAATTTAATATTAAAGTCTTATTATTTGATAGGCCTGTTGGTCTAGTGGTTAGTGACCCTGACTGCTATTCCGGAGGTCGTGGGTTCGATTCCCACCCAGGACAAATGTTTGTGTGATGAGCACGATCATTTGTTCTGTGTCTGGGTGTAATTTATCTATAATATGTATGTATTTAGAAATATATAAGTATGTTTATCAGTTGTCTAGTACCCATAACACAAGCTCTGCTTAGCTTGGGACTCGACGGCGTTGTGTGATAGTTGTGGAATATTTATTTATTTATTTATTATTTAATATGAATAGAATTTATCTTTCCATTGTAAAAAACCTAAAATCTAGGATGTTTTATCATCATCATACATTATCATTATCCTGCAATTATCTCATCATTTGAGGTGAAGGAAACCATCATGTTAAAACCAGGAACGTCCTGGAACGATTCAAAGACATGTGGCATCTAGCCTTCGAATCTAGTGCAACCCGCACTGCGCCCGAGTGGTAGATTACAGCCCATGAGCTAGGCACAACTAATGACCAGTGGCTCGCATTAACCCTAGATCAAAATAGTTAGAAGTCATAGAGACCTTTCCCCAGCAGTGTGAGACTGACAGTAAAATGAAGGAATCATTTGATGATTTTACCACATAAAAAAAAAACCCACGGCACAGCGGGAGTGACTGTCAGATTCGTACTGACTACAATCCACGGTGTCCTTCAATAGCCCTTTACGTTCCGGGGTCACGGTAATTCGTACAGTCCCGCGTCCTAACAGTAACAATAGAGAAAATAAGTCAATGGTAAGTATAGTTAATGGTAAGTGATAGTACCCGTTTGAATTCGTACTGGGACCAATTTCAGATCAAATACTCGTAAATGTACGAGGATCTTCACGGTTGACGCAATGTCTGAACGATCGACTGCTGCGCAGCATATCGCGGGTTCGATCCCCACATGAAACAAAATATTTGTATGACCTAGAACTATTCCGGGTCTGGGTGTTGGTGTATGTATGTTTCTATGTCTGAAAACTGACCCACGATAGGTACAGGAGGAACTCCTAGTATGGGGCAAAGTTTTTTTTTTAAAGAAAAAAGATTGGTTACTTAAGCCACATGCGAGCACGTGAACGACAACTACAGGGGAACTGAAGCAATCATCTTGACCGAAGTCAGTCGTATCACATCATCATTATCAGAACCCAGATTCGCCATCCGAGCAGTTAAATTTTTTACTTTATCATCTAAATTATTTTAATAAAGTAAGTATTTTAATTCAATTCAAGTTGATCGGTGTATTTACTATTCGTCGAACATTCCTCAAAGGCTTTATTCAATTTTACGTTTAGCTATATTGGTTTTCAATTATGAAAATAAATAAAAGCTGCTCGGCTTTCAATATTCTCTGAACTTCTATGAAATAACACAATTTCATTATTTCCAGAATGAAGCACTAAAATCATGTATTCTAAAAGGATTTACAGTGTATAATGGAAGCCTTAAAAATGCTTCATGACTTTTCGATAGAATTCTTAAATTTTATAGGCTATAGTAATTTAATTAGAATTTGAAAAATCTGAACCAATTTAAACAAAATCGACACCTGGATACGTGAGAGACATTTAAAACACTCCAATTTATCTTAAAACGAATCATATTTACCTAACCTTGTCACAGGACAGACGTCTTATAACCGTATTACCAAAATCAGAAGAAAAATCATTAAAAAGTCCTATATTCTTCATTTTCATCCTATATTGTTCAAGTAATTAAAATATGGATTTCATTTGTTCAGATATTTTTGTTTGCAAAAAAATCACAACAGACTGGCGTGGCGAATGCGAAGCGTGACGTTTTTATTTGTAATGTATGGAAATGTTTGAATCCAGTCACATAGAAACGCGAAAGCGATCCGATAGCGTGCCAGAACTATCGGACTGACATCTCGCTACGGTTCGGTATCGCTTCGGAAACGCTCCGCTTTCGCCGGTCTGTTTAACAAAGACATAAGTGCAGGCTTCCTATAGACAGCGCCTTATGGAAAACAATTTTTTCAGAAATATTTTATAACAATAATTGATAATATGTAAGTTATCCGTTAAAATGTAGTACTTTCTTAAAATTTCTTACAAATTCCTCGCCTTCGAGAACAGATCCAAATTCCAACACATAGTAAGGCCCCAATGAGAATTATTTGAAAAAATTGGGACAACTTCTCAAGTAATCCGTAGCAGTTATAAAGGCGAATTTATCAAATCGTAACTGTCAGAATTAGCTTGTTCTACACGATGTTGCCAACTTCATTGAATCCCGTCTTTTTGGGTGCCAAGTCTACGCCCACGACTTACTTAATATTTATGATAATAATGAGCTTGTTATTAACGTTAATTAGGGAAGGAAAGTTATGCGTAGGTTTAGGTATATGTTCTGTGAGTTTGTTCTGTAATATGTATTTTAGAAGCTTATAATTTATGACTGACTAATCTTCTTTGGTGCGTAACTTTGAATTTGTTTTCTTTGATTTGACACGAATTATATTTCTTTACAACATTTGATTCTTATAATGGATTCTCAAAAGTACTTTTATTACTCATTGTAATGTCTTACGAATCTTTGTAAAAGGAGCATCGGAGTGTAAAATTATTTCCCCATAACAAGAATTTAATAAATAAAAATTATAAAATTTTGCCTCGCAATTCCCTTCTTTATACCTTCTGTTTCAACTTATATACCTCAGTATAGTAGAGAAAAAAGTTTTGACGACCGATTAATCGACAAAATAGAAGAACGTAGAAAGGTATCTATCGTCCAAAGCATGGCGATTTAAAATATATAAGGAAATGTTTCTATCCTTTAGACGTCAGATAGGTCGTACCTACCATACTACGAAAAACAAAATGCTGTTTGCCGAACTAGTTATCGACCAATGAAAATGCGCCATTAGACAAATCCAGCAGAGTGCAGGTAATGGCTGCCGTGTGCACGCAGAAATTAATTGCTGCGCTTGAAAACAATTGAAAGTGAAGATTCCAGAAGTTCTTATGAAGATTACTTCCTAGCGGGAACTTGAGGCGGGAAACGAGGCGTGTGGTGGAGAGGTTTGCTATTACGGTTTTAATGGCATTCATAAGACGTTTACACAAATAGAGGTGCAGTGTTTGTTTGGTATTGGATATGTTGGTTTGAGAAAAAGCATTTAAACTCTATTTAGTAATAGTACGGCCTATTTACTAGTAGCCGGTTTTACTTGTTGTCAACTTTGGCGGTTCTTACCGATGTATCTTCTTTTCTGAAGTATCAAAATTACTTTTGCTACTTGCTACTTGCTTATCGTGGTAAAATAATGAAATAAGTCCTCCCTCCCAGGGCAGAGCGGGAGGGTCAGTCAGACTTGTACTGACTGAAATTCACGCCCAATAGCCCTTTACGTTCCGGGGTCACGGTATTCGTTAGTCCTTCGACCCCGGCAAGCTTTGGCCCTTTAAATTGCCATCATTATGCTGACACTCTTTGAGGCGCACGTGGAACACAACGCGCCGTGGACCCGGCAATGGTCCACGGTCGGACAGCGAGTTTCCCTTTACTCGAAGCCCGCATGCATGCACTTACGGTTCATGGAAATACGCTTATCATTATGTGTTTATGATAATTTCTGAAATTCAGCAATTTCATTGTCATAATAGATCTAGCCGTTAACTTCGGTAGCTTTCTTGCACTCTCAATTAGTAAAATTAAGTCGACAATAAATCAATCTTAGACATAGTTTTTATAGAGCTGAAACATGAAAATAAACAACAACTAAAGTGATATAAAGCTAAAATACTGTTATTTCAATGTCGTGCGACATAAAAAAGCTTTTAGATCTAGTTTTAAATGGCCTTCTACTGAATTGAATTATAGGCCTTTGTCTTTAGTTGTCTCTATTACATAAATAGAAGGTTAAAAAATTGATTATTTCCATAATTCTTTTGCAGAGATTTAAATAGTAGGTATATTCACTTATTTTTCTCAAAAAAAAAAACAACAGTTTAATAAAAAAATAGTGGGCTACATTTTTAAGAAGCAATACTTTTCCTATTAGCTCAGAAATTCCGAAAATGTGTGTACAAATAACTTCACCCTTAGTGTGCTTATGACAGAAAATACTTGCCGAGTACATAGAAATGTTACTTAATAACGACATAGAATCACTATTATTACTATTCTATACTAAAACTCTAGGATTCAAATATAAACCACAGCCTAAAATAAAACAGGCCAATTATAAAGTTAATTGTAGCAGTGCAACCACGGGCACTGAACAAGTTTGCCAGTATTGCCAGCACTTGCCAGTGTTGCCACAAGTAAATAATAAACTGAGAGCACTTTGTTGCCGGTCGTAGTTGGCGATGTCATTTCCGCCCTTTAGGGTTGCCAACTAAGTACTAAGTTGGTTAATTTATAACAATTAATGAATTGTAAGGTGGTAAGTGTGTAAATTTCATATGTTGGGTTTATTGCATGTCCGTTAACCTAAGCATCAAATCTTGTAGCATTAACAAAGCAAGAGTTGCCGCTGAGATTACCGCTGATGGACCAGATTTAACCTTATTTTAATTACTTAGTATTCACTTTTGTTTAACAACATGGCTGCACAGTTAGCGCATGAGCCGTGCAATCCGCTACTGCGCTACATATCGCGGTTTCGATTCCCGCACAGAACAAATAATTGTATGATCTACAGGTAGTTATTTTATAGTTTGTAAACGCACCCACGGTACAGGAGAAAGTCCTAATGCGGGGCAAAGATTTAAAAATCTAGGCCATCAAAAATTAAGAGGGAGAGTATTCTCCAAAACTGACAATCAAGAAACTATTTCTAAATTAATATTCCTACAGATGTTTGACGTCAGTCATAATGTTCATCTACTTCCTCACAAAGTCAGCTTACCCTCATCATCTTAAAGACGAAGGTCTTAACCTTTTCACCTAACATCAAGTACATAACACTACACAGTCATAGTGTTGTGTTCTACAAAATGTCCACCGATACATAATAGAGGCAAAACACTTTGTATCCAACTGCTCACGACATTATTTCCGCTCTTATATTAGGGCTGGCACGGCACTACATTTAAAAAACGGTTTTATTTAATGTTTTTAAACGTGTCGGTTTAAAAACACCGCTGTGTTTTAAAATTATGTTCAAAACGACTTTGTTATAACGTTGTCGCATTTAATTTTTCAGTAATTAGATAATTAGTCTTTAGAAGTACTGCTATAAGTATTTTATTCAGGTAGTTTGAGTAAAACTGCTTTAGTGTAGCAAAAACATCTGTTTCTCACTCCTGGAATACACGTGATTAGCACGGCACTGGACTCACTTGTCTCCTAATTTTTGGTTCTTCAAAGTGCCCTTTCTAAAGTTTTGTCAACAATTTAAAATTATTTACCCAAAATTTTCCTTAGTAACGAGAAATAATCCCACAAGATACGACACTAACCTTTACACCACTATTCCTAATTTCTTAACAAACTTTTTTCTAATAAATCAGCCCTAATCGATATCCACTACCCCTATCAACTGCCAATAACTAAACCAGAACAACCCAGCTTACTTATAATGAATCGACCGATATGTTCCAAAGTTTGACAGCCCTACGCGGATTGTGCCAACTTCAGAACTACGAGTAGTTCTCTACACGTGTCGGCAGAAAAAACTTTGGCAGCCGCTGCCCTTTGATATGTGAGTATAATGGTTTTATTCATTATTCAATACCGCGTTACTACATCTATTGTAGCTGTAACCCATTTTGTTTTTGGTGGCGAGTACCAAAAGTGATGACAAAAAGATATTTGGGTACTCCATTTTTAAAAGCTTAATTGTTTTGAAGCAAAACTGTTGTTTACATTGCTTTGCGTACTTAATTTGATTAAATTAAAGATATATAAAACAGTACAACACGGTTTTCTCTCAACTTTGTGACTCAAAGTTGGAAGTAACACTTATCACCATAAGTGTTACTTCCAACTTTGTGTCATGACATAATTCAGGCACACTATTGGAAGCAAAGCTTTTGATTGTTGGAAAGCAAAATTCCATTGCAAGCAGGGATTGAACCTGCACTTAAAGCATTTTTTGGTCATTCCCTAGACTCCTTTTTGTTTTTTTTTTTAGTGTGGTAAAATCATCAAATGAATCCTCTCACCCAGGGCAGAGCAGGAGGGACTGTCAAACTCGTACTGACTAAAATCCACGGTGTCCTTCAATAGCCCTTTACATTCCGGGGACACGGTAATTCGTAAGTCCCGCGACTTCCCTAGACTCCTAGAGTAATAATTATGACGTTTTTGTTATTGGATTACAGGGATCTCTGTGTCAGCGCGAGTTTGTAGATGGCAAACGTCTTGAAGTTAGATTAAAAACATTTTAGCACCTAATTTCTTCACGATGTTTTCAAAATATCACAGCCCGACTTATTTAGTTTGCACTGATACCAGTGGGTCAACTCTGATAAATTACACACCACCTACTTATTACAAAATTCGAAACACATAGTCACCACCCCTACACGTACTATTCCAACTTTAGTTCGCAACGAAACTACTTGTAACACGTGTCGACGGCAAAAAGTTTGACGAGCGCTGCCCTTTACGCTTTGCGCGAGAAAAGGTAATGTATGATGTTAAATAATTTAGAGCTCCATTATAGTTTGAGTATACGGTTTGAAAGAGGATTAAAAAAAAGATTATTGTCATTTTACAGATGGTGTCGTGGTTATGTAATACCAGCCATTGCAGTGCAGGGCGGGCAAGGCGCAAATGTTGGACACTTTTGTGTCTTTTTTTTAGCGTGGTAAAATCATCAAATGAGTCCTCCCACCCAGGGCAGGGGAGAGACTGTCAGACTCGTACTGAATAAAATCCACGGTGTCCTTCAATAGCCCTTTTCGTACCGCGGTCACGGTAGTTCGTAAGTCCCGCAACCCCGACAGGCCTTGGCCCTCTACAGGCCCCGTCACTATGCTGACACTCCTTGAGGCGCGCGTGGAACACAACGCGCCGTCGCGTCGACCCGGGCATGGTCCATGGTCGGACAGCGAGTCGCCCGCGCGACACTTTTGTGTCTTGTATCAAATATTTATTTTGTAGAGAATCAGTATGAAAAAATCAACTCCCTGCACATACGTAAACATTTTTTGTGTCCAATTGCTTCCACTTAAAGGCGACCCACAGAGCGCGATCCGTTCTAGCGATCCGATCTGGCGATGCGATTTGATCAAATGCGATCTCTGTGAAGGCAGAACGCGATGCGATCTGACACCGGCAGTGAGAAAGCACATTAACACATACTCATGAACTACGGTACCCTGTGATGGTGTGGCGTGTCGACGACAAAGTGTCTACGTTTGCACAGCGCCTTTTGTCAAGGTTAATCCCTCAATGGGAGACAGCTCATCCCATATCGCGACACCTCGGTTCTTCGGAGAGGAAGGGTACTCCAGTTCCTAGCAAGGTTTTTTTTTAGCTCTTTGACAACCAGCCTTACCAAGAGACGTATCGTGTAGCCCAGTAACTGTTTGTCGTCGTCGGGTAAGGCGACTTGATATCCATGTTCATCCACCTCACAGGCGGTACAACCAATGAGTTTTGCGACAAAAACTCCACCTGTTCCTTCTGTAGTCCTTTGTGTTCCAGGGTCACGGTGTCCTTTTAAGGCAGTCCTATGAGCCCGGCAGGCATTTTGACCACTTAGTCTATCTCCTAGAGGGAATTGATACTCCTTGTTATTCCTAATTGTTCGTTAAGCGGTCGGTTCGTTCAGGACCGTTCCCAAAAACGAAGCAAATCTAAAAACAAATATTCCTACTAACATTAAAAAAGTATTTTTCTACAAGCTTTCTCGGATTTATAGGAACATTTTACGTTACACGGTTTACTTTAATCATATTTCTGATGACCGCGCAGAAACAGAAACGCAATTTATATTTCCGTGTCACTAAACTTGCCGTTTCTTCTTGTTCGTACTAGCGATTACAAAACCCATTTCTAAGGAAAAGTTGCGAGTTAGCTAAATGCCTTTGATTTTTTCTACAAGATAACCAACTCTTAGTTGAATGTCGGAAGAGATAAAGATACAGAGACTAAAGATGGACTGTTTTTTTTTACTTTTTTTTTTCGCAATGAAACTGGTTTTTCCTAGACTCAAAAGACAGCTGACATTTACCAACATGCACTGAGCGCGCGTGGATTACAGCAGAAGCAGAAGCTTGTGTCCCAGCAGTGGGATCATTATAAGCTGATTATTTTATTTTATATTGTATATTATTTTATTTTCTTGATATTATTTTATAAAAGTCTTTATAGGGATGGGCGAAGGTCCACTAAAGCTCACTACAACTTCTAAGATGCTGAACTAAAAGACGATTCTTCAAGACAAGATTCTAGGAAGTGGCTTGTTCAAACTATTGAAGGAACTAATAATCTAAGGAAGAAAGACTTAATTAAGCTAAATGATTTTCTTCGAACAATGTCGTCCAATGACAAACAAAAGACTATCTTCAGCATGGTAAAGACAATTCAGTGTCAATTAATAATGTACTCGAGGAAAGATATTATGGTAAATTAGACCTTATTGTTATTTCCCTAAGCATTCAACAAAATATCTAGAAACTCAGACACAGTTGAACTCATACATAAACGCTCTATCCTTAGACAGTATAGTACAAATAGTCTAAAAACAAAACTGACGGGAACAACCAAATCAAAGCTAACATTCTAGCTGGGACTTAGAGCTAAAAAGAAAAATTTTCGGATGCTTGCGTGCCAACACAGCATTTAGTTCTCGTTCGTTCACTCGCTCACTGGCAAGAGCTGACATTTCAACTAATGGAACATTAGCTAAGGTTCAAACAGAGGTAAGTTTAACGTCATAGAACATAGAAACGGACGCAAAAGACGGCCAGTACTTTTTTTTAGCGTGGTAAAATCATCAAATGAGTCCTCCCACCCAGGGCAGGGCAGGACTATCAGACTTGTACTGACTAAAATCCACGGTGTCCTTCAATAGCCCTTTACGTAGCGGGGTCACGGTAATTCGTTAGTCCCGCGACCTCGGCAGGCTTTGGCCCTCTACAGGCCCCGTCACTATGCCGACACTCGGCCAGTACTAGAAAAAAATTGTGGAGCCGACAGTGAGTTGAACGCACAAATTCTGTAAATAACCACCGATACAAACCGTTGTTTTACAAAGACAAAAAATAAGATAAAGACATAAATCTGCGGGAATAACGTGGGACTGGAGGATGTCGTCACAGCTGTGGTCCCAAATTTCACAAGAATCATCTCGTTTTTTTTAGCGTGGTAAAATCCCACCACCCAGGGCAGAGCGGGAGGGACTGTCTGACTCGTACTGACTAAAGTCCACGGTGTCCTTCAATAACCCTTTACGTTCCGGAGTCACGGTAATCCGTGAGTCCCGCGACGGGCGGGGTCGCCCAGGAAAAAGGTAGTGGAACGCTTTGAATGGCTTTCTCGTAAACTGGTGTGAAGAAACACACGATAAAGAGTTATTTCTAGAAGAGACCATCATGGTAACTCCGTGCTCTATGGTTTAACTCCCACAGTTAAAACCAAAGACGTATTTTATTAAACGTGGTTTAAGACGCAAGTGAATAATAACACGCGATTGTTAAGTTAGTAAGATGATGAAGTGCTGTAATGTGCTGTTAATGTTCATGGTTTTTTTGAAGAGAGATTTTTTATGTAATGTAAGAATGTTATATTATGGTATGTTAAGTGAATTTTGTTATGTAAGAACTACTATTTAAATATTTCAGATCAACATGAAACCCTGATCCCATAGTTACAAATACGTTTAATCTGTAAAAAGCCTATTAAATTATAAAAATTGTAATATAGTTTTGAAATTAATAGGAAACTAAACTATGAGAGTGAATACTTCAACCTCCAACATCTTTAAAAAATGTTTAAGCCTGTGAAAGATTAATAAAAATCATACTTGAGGCCACTAAACCCATAAGTCCATGATACTTTCTTTATCTACACGTGGTTCAGACTGACATCGTTTTTTTTTTGGGTAGAATTGTTTTATTTTTTAGGTTGTTCAATCATGAAAACATGTTGCGCAACCCTAAGTAGAATGGGAAAACCGGCCAAGAGCGTGTCAGGCCACGCTCAGTGTAGGGTTCCGTAGTTTCCCGTCCGTTACAATAAGTGTTAACAAATAGCCTTTTTTTAAACTTGTGTGTTAAAAAAAGGTTATTTGTTACGTTGACATTTTGAACTTTGATAAAAAGGGAACCCTAAAAACGGGCCCACAAAGGACGGTGATAACTAAAAAAACCCTCAATATAAATTTGAAAAGACACAATAACAATTTCCCACAAACCTTTATCAAATAGCTATTTTATTTTAATCGAAAAGAGTAAGTAGTTCAGGTAGCGATTATGCACTCTAAGAACATATATTTTAAGTAGTAGCAAATTTTTACCACAGGTAGGTCATGAAAGCACGAAGACATCGACTTTTAAAATTGACGTCATTACGCAACGCCATCTATCGAACCATTTATGAACTGGTTTTTACCTTAACATTTTATGCGTTTGATAACTTTGGAATGCGCGAACCGATTTCAATAATTCTTTTTTTGTTTGAAAGAAGATACGTTCAGAATAATGAAATACGTAAACGAAGTTAAAAAAAATGCTTGTATATATGATTAAATAATTGATTATACTACAAACTTAGTCCAGGAATTTTGTACCAACTTCTTGTTTTTTTTGCACAAAAACTGTTCTTTCCATCAAGTTCAAAATAATTTTCCTAGAAAGTCCTTATAAAGTTCTACTTTCCAGATTTTTTTCATATTTTCTAAACTTATGGTTCAAAAGTTAGAGGGGGGGGGACACATTGTTTTTGACTTTAGGAGCGATTATTTCCGAAACTATTGACATCATCAAAAAATGATCTTAGTAAACCCCTATTCATTTTTAAATACCTATCCAACGATATATCACACGTTAGGGTTGAAATTAAAAAAAAAATCACTTTCTATTTTACATATAGGGGGGCTACCCTAAAAAAACATTTTTTTCCAATTTTTATTTTTGCACTTTGTCGGCGTGATTGATATACATATTGGTACCAAATTTCAGCTTTCTAGTGCTAACGGTCACAGAGATTAAGCGAGGACGGACAGACAGACAGACAGACAGACATGGCGAAACTATAAGGGTTCCTAGTTAACTACGGAACCCTAATAAGAGCAGAAAGATGATGATGATGATGGTGACTGGCGCTGAAAGAAGTGTCAAACTTGACTGTCTAAAAAACAACCCGAAACCCTAGTATGAATTCTACGTATTTTGGGCTGTACTTGAAGTATTACGACGTAAATTGTATAGAAAATGACAAAACGTGAAAACTCGCGATTAGGCATATATTCCTGCAATAGTCCTTTGTATCCCGCGAGAGTGATGAGTATGAATGTTGATGGATGGAGAGGAAGAGGAAGGCCAAAGAAGAGATGGATGGATTGTATAAGGAATGATATGGAAGAAAAAGGAGTAAATGATACTGTGACGTTTGATAGAGGAGAATGGAAGAAAAAAACGTGTTGCGCCGACCCCAAGTAAAATGGGATAAGCGCAGGAAGATGATGATGAGTCCTTTGTATCCCGCGTCAAGAGACGACCTAGATCATTTTAAGCTATTGCATAGCTTTTATCGCGGGCTTTGAGCGCGGCGACCAAATCAAGAAACCCCGTAACGAAAATAAACCTAACACTGTCACTGTCACATCTGTCATGTCAAGGTGAATTAATAAAATTTGTATGAATGTTTTTTTTCTTGACGTTTCACTTGATTATCGTGGCTGGCCATAGCCTAATGAGTAGAGTAACTTCCCATAGAGCAGCGATGGGATGATATTCTCGTTAAATATGCACGTTAGGCGATATTTTTTACGTTTTTCAATAGGTACAATGTCTAACCCGATCTTTGCTGGTAAGAAAGAAATAATGACATCTTGACTAACCTCTTTCACAGAATGCCCCCTCGTAATCTCCGTCCCGACACTCGCAGATAGGTCCGTCGTCGGTGCTGATGCAGACCCCGCCATGTTGGCAAGGGTCGCGCCGTTCACACGCGTCGCCACTTGCGTTGCTGATACGGGAGGTCTGAAACAAAAAGATAATGTAGTATAACATGACACTTGCAAGTATCCCGAAGGGTACGAGAAAAGTTTAGTTCTTGAACTGACAGTAAATTCTAACCTAGTATATTTTTCTTAATTATTTAGGAAAACGTGAACAATTGCGTCTTTTTTATTATGATTAATCAATAATAGTAGTTTTTTGTCTTTTGTTGTAGAAAGATATACGATGTACAAATACATGCTTGCTGACACTCTCCATGGAAGCAAGTGGGAGAGTGATAGCCAAGTGAAAAACACGGACACTTGATGAAAACTCGTAACGAACGTTTCTTTAAACAGTTGCATCCACCCAGACCTGAGGTGTATCGGCAAGAAAATAGATAGAATACTCTCTATTATGCACACCATATATTATCAGGACAACCTCTGGATGGAGTTACTTCACTATTTTCATGTCAATTACCAGAAAATTACAAATATCTAAATTTACATCCTCCTTGGTCATCACTACATAGTATAAAACAAAGTCTCTTGCCGCTGTCTGTCTGTCGGTCCCTATGTATGCTTAGATCTTTAAAACTACGTAACGGATTTTGATGCGGTTTTTTTTAATAGATCGAGTGATTCAAGAGGAAGGTTTGTAAGTATTTAATATGCATAATATAGTCGAGATAGCACCCGTGCGGAGACGGGGCAGGTCGCTAGTTCTAAAATAATCAATTTTTTAAATGTGCAAGTGTTATTTCAAGTATTTCTTTATTATTAACACGACAATGACTTGCTAAATGTGAGATATAATTCATTCCTCATATAACACAAATAGTAACAATTTTCAAACGCACCTAGTAATCAGGCAATTTCAGTATATTATCTTACTGACGTAGCTTTAACTGTACAAAAACAAACAAACTTCGGGCCCAAAAGTCGGCCAAAACAAAGAACAACTTATTGTCAGCGGTTAATTAAAAAGGACTTTATAAAATTCAAACCGTTTCATCACAAACTTTGTTAACCTCAGACCAAAAAAACATTTAAGGAGAGTTGTGTTTGGAGAGAAGCTTTTACTTCAAAGGACCGTAAACATAACATAATATTCGAATAAAAAAGTAAAATTTTCATACAAAAAAAAAACTTAATTTTCTTATGACATTTTTTTTTCCAGTGGTAACGAGTGGCGTCGAATTGTAGGTTCTGGGTTCGAAACCAGCCAGGAGCATTATTTTGTGAAAAATCGTATATCCTAGAACCAGATTCGAAGACATGTGAAATCTAATAATTTGCATAGAGCCCGCGATATGAATTTCAGCGCATTACCTCTTACAGAATGGAGGCATGTGTCCCAAGGTTCCAACACTGGGAACATTACAGGCAGCGAAAGCTTTTTAAGCGATTTATAGCTTTGACCAGCATTTTTAAATAAAAACCCATAAGCTATGGATAGATGGTCGCGGGACTGTACGAATTACCGTGACCCCGGAACGTAAAGGGTATTGAAGGACACCGCGGATTTTAGTCAGTACAAGTCTGACAGTCCCTCCCGCTCTGCCCTGGGTGGGAGGACTCATTTGATGATTTTAACACGCTAAAAAAAAACAAGCTATGGATAGATCTTTAAAATGGCCTGAATTTTAATATTTACGCATGTCTCCACAATGCCCTACCAGTTTCACAGAAATAATTTTCTATTTACAATTTGTAAGTAAATTGTAAAACGCCCCACCATTTGGAAGATGTAAACTCAGCCTATTACAGTTGTAATGCCGAGTAAGCTCCGTCATACCAAGACGTTACACCCTACAAGATAAGACCGCCATTGTACCCTTTAAATTAACTATATTAACTAATTTAAATTAATAATGACTGAGCAACGTTTCCGTTCTGTTGTACAATAAAGTAAATTGTATCTGTCAATTTATTATACATTCAAGGAAATGCTATATCAATTTGTGTCGTCCGTAAGTACGTGCGTAGTCCGTGTCTCGCCGCCCGATCAAGGGCTATGCCTGAATCGACAGTGCGTCGTGATTGACACACGCGCCTAAAAGAGCTGTCACGCTTGCGGAGTCTGATAGGGTTAAATGCCTGTTGGGTGTTAGTGTTAAAAGGTTGCCACGTCTCTGGAACGCAAAGGGTAACTGCAAGTACTCAATAAAACTAAGTAATATCTACA
The DNA here is from genome assembly GCA_943136025.2 of Agrotis puta. NCBI lineage: Eukaryota > Metazoa > Arthropoda > Insecta > Lepidoptera > Noctuidae > Agrotis > Agrotis puta. The sequence continues at coordinate 14,664,072 of OW964185.2, read as the reverse complement.
TAAAAATAAAATAAAAAACATTTTTAATTCCTGATTCATCTAAAACAAAGCAAATAGAGATTCAACCTAACACAAAAATATCCAAAACCAAAAAGTAAAATTGTAAGTCCTTGAGATATTTTACCAAAATCTATACATATAATAATCTGTAGAAGGATCAATTCTGTACATTGAAAATATTGAAAAAGTAAATAGCGGGGGGTGTTAATATATTATTAAAAAAATTTTTGTCTGTCTGTCTGTCTGTCTGTTTGTGCAGGCATCACGTGAAAACTAACGAAACGATGAAACTTGGTATCCTTGGTTCCTTATTATCCTGGGCATAACATAGGATACTTTTTATCCTGGAAAAATACGTAGAAAAAAAATCTTATTTTTCAGTTTTATTCATAGACGTTGTTCTGTAGAACCGCGAACACACGTTGCATTACCCGCAGTGGATTCAGCGCCGTAATATTTATAAGATGTCATTGTCAGAGTTACTCAAAATGGAGAAATAAACCATCCACGCGAAGACCGACATCCGCGCGGACGGAGTCGCGGGCGGAAGCTAGTACCCAATAAAAGAGGCTCCTAAAGGTTCAAAAACTGCAAATACAAGCATAAGAAGGAGGTAAAAGTAGACTTAGTTAATTACCAAAAAGACTAGCGTCAAACGTTGTTTGAAAATTAGGGATGCTGCATAGGCATTATAAATTCAACATTATAGGTCCTTTTAAACAGTATTAGGCGTATGTCCCACTGAACGCGTTTTGCTGGTGAGTTTTCTTAAAATTATACCGTCGCATGGTCGTGGTGTGAACATGTGGAAAAATGGGATAAATGTCCTGAGGAAAGACCTGAATTCAATTGTTAATGGATACTATTAATTAGGGAAAAACAAAAGATACGATGGATATATTGGTTACAATATCATATGGCTAGAGAAGGGTCACCCTCTGTACTGAGATGACGAATAGAAGAGAAGTGTGGAAAAAGAAGCATGCTGCGTCAACCTTAAATAAATTGTTTGTTGCTGAATCACGTCCGAATGGCTGAACAGATCTTGATGGAACTTGGCACCAAGATAGTTTCTAGTCTCCCCCGTGGGATAATTTTCGAGTTAGACGCGCGCTGGTGAAACTGCTGCGCAAATCCATATAATTGACATAACCAACAAAAATACGAGTACAAACCCGGTGTCTTTCATAACTCGCTCTCCGCGTTCAAAGCGACCACAGCCTGTGAGTACTTGATTATGCTGAATATTACCTCTTTATGCTTACTTATTATAATTCCGTGCCGTCACTTGTATGTTGGGCCATAAAGGAAGCAATTAACTCGGTCTAATCGTTATAATTATTTAAAGGTTTGTGCTGAACGTGTGTGTGGGTCCTATTCTACAGTTTGGACAGTGAAATCGTATGTTTGGTCTACACTTTGTAATTAAAACTGAAAGTTTGTTTAGGATGGCTTAATTTAGTCGACAGAAATTGTGTGATAAGTTCGTATTTAAATCTCACTTTTACAAATTTGGTCTACACGATTTTCATAGTTTTGAAGCTTTACTCTCAGTTTCTCTTTAAAACAAAAGCCTTTAACCCAGCAGTAGCTACAGTATAGTAGACCTATCATAAGTATGTTCAGTCGCTACCGATAAACAGTTTTCCTTCGTAAACCACAAACAGAATGAACACCGTTGTTGATACAAAAGTAACGTATTCAAATTGATGGTCGCGGGACTCACGAATTACCGTCACCCCGGTACGTAAAGGGTTATTGAAAGACACCGTAGACTTTAGTCGGTACGAGTCTGACAGTCCCTCCCGCTCTGCCCTGGGTGGGAGGACTCATGTGATGATTTTACCACGTAGAAAAAAAAGTATCCAGTTGATGCCTTTTTTATCCATTAATGGCGTTGATGAAGAAATATCATACATATTTATTTTAACTGTATTATTTTTAATTATCTACTTCAACAATTCACTAATTGTAACTACTCATTTGAAATATTTTCAAGTTAAACCTTTAAATAAACTGTAATATTTATTTCCAGCGAAACTATATTTACTCACCAATTAAGCGTACAGCTGAGTAGACAAAATTAGTTCCAAAAAGCCTTGTGGGCAATACCGCAGGAAACTAGTTAGTGCTGGTGTCTGCCTATTATCAGATTAAAGTTAGCGTCTAGCCAGTTCACAAGATTAACTGGGCTAGCTATAAAATAGGCCTTGAATTTAGCGTGGTCTACATAAATTATAGATTTTTGGTAACACGTAATCATTCGCTGTAATACTGATTAAGAATGTGTCAAATATACACTTGTTTTAATTGCGATGTTATCTTTTTTTATGTCCTGTGAGAGTAAAAACACACTTTTTTCATATTTTCTCCTCATTCGTTAAAAATAAGAAAATATACCTATTTGGTCCATTATGAAAGCGATTGAATTACAAGGCAAAATTTTACACCCGAAGGTTGTGTATGATATTGTATTTAGAAATTAATAAACATATTTTTTTTTTCCAAGTAGAAACAATTTTAATCGCGTGACATAAAAAAAATTGTTAGTCCTTGCGGAATTAAGTCCATCTTATTTATCACGATTCACCTATGTACATGAAAAAGTTAGTAAATAAGTAAAAGTTTCAATTAAAAAGATTTCTTTTCAACTTCTCAATAAAATCACGTTTTCTTCTTTTACACACAGTAATACAATTGTATTACTGTCTCGTAAAACAAGACAGTAATACAATTGTGTCTCATTCGTGAATGTTATTACCATAAAGCAACGCTGACTTAATAGCTCCACACTAACGACAGTACTAGTTATCCTAGCACATTAAGATCTAGCGGCTAGACCAGCGCGTCTGAGCTAAGTCTAGATCTAAATCCAATTACTAGGTAATCTGCCAGTTAGAGGGGAACCGAATTAACAAACGGGCTTCTTGAAATAACACTTTAGTTTTGATATAGAGATAGATTTTCATAAAATCAAATCGTTATATTGTTAAAGCAAAACTTGTACGGTTAATTTTAGGTATAAAGGATTTTCTAAAAATAAATTGTTGATATAAAACAGAATTTGAAATGGATCATAAATTAATAACAAATCTGTTTTTCAACATTTTCTTAAGTCTAGTTAAATGTTATTTCGATCTCACGTAAAATTCTGATACTATCTCAATGATATCAAATTATTCTTGACTAGATGTTGTCAACTGCTTCGCCCGCGAAAATTATCCCACTGGAACATGATACCGTGATAAGCGGTATTATATGTTTTACTGTAGACTATATATATATATATATCTGTGCCAAATTGCATATGATTTGTTCAGCCGTTCTTTTATTTATTTTTTTAGTTTAATTAAACTTTGCCCCTCACTAGGAATTTCTCCTGTTTTGTGTGTGCGTTTACAAACATACACAAACACCCAGACCCTGAACAACTACTTGGAAGTTATACTATGTAACAAATATTTGTTCCGTGGGGGGGGGGGTGAAACCCGCGACACTATCGAGCAGCACGAGCATTCGAACACTCAACCATTGAGCTAACCGTGTCTGATTTGTTTCAGAAATAAACATCCATACATCCAATACTTTCATTTGTATAATTTTAGTAAGCTAGGAAATTCAGAAGAGCCGTATTAAGCATAGCTTCATCATCATCATCATCTCAGCTATAGGACGTCCACTGCTGAACATAGGCCTCTCCTTTAGATCTCCACATGTACCGGTTGGAAGCGACCTGCATCCAGCGTCTTCCGGCGACCTTTATAAGGTCGTCTGTCCACCTTGTTGGTGGACGTCCTACGCTGCGCTTGCTAGTCCGTGGTCTCCACTCTAGTACTTTTCGACCCCATCGGCCATCTGCTCTGCGAGCAATATGGCCTGCCCATTGCCACTTCAGCTTGCTAATCCGGTGGGCTATATCGGTGACTTTAGTTCGTCTACGGAACTCCTCATTTCGGATTCGATCACGTAGAGAAACACCGAGCATAGCTCTCTCCATAGCTCGTTGAGCAACTTTGAGCTTTGAGATGAGGCCGATAGTGAAAGACCAGGTTTCGGTGCCGTAAGTCATCACTGGTAACACACATTGGTTAAAGACTTTCGTCTTGAGGCACAATGTATTATATATTTCGGCATAGCTTAGCATAGCTTTATTATTTTTATAAAGAAATGCCAGTCATCCATTTTATTTTCGTAACCTGCTGGTTACGAAAATAAAATGGATGACTGGCATTTCTACATTCAGAACTAGGTTTTTTTTTTTTCAACGTAACATCGCGTGGTTCAGCCCACTAACAGTGCTAAAGGCTCGTGCTACCAAAGGCTACGATTATGTAATTTTTGTGTTAGAATTATTAACATTAATTCCAAGTGGCCAGAATAGAAACCATGACCTTGCTACGCAGAAGTACTTGTGTTAGTCATTGAGCAAGACCTTTAGAAAATTTCGTGAACTAGCTTAAGACTGCCACTTCAACCGGATAAGGGGAACTGTGTTCATTTAGGTTCTAATAGGCTAGCCTTGTGGGTCTAGTGGTTAGTGACCCTGACTGCTATGCCGGAGGTCGTGGGTTCGATTCCCACCCAGGACAAATGTTTGTGTGATAAGCACGATTTGTTCTGTGTCTGGGTGTAATTTATCTATAATATATGTATTTAGAAATATATAAGTATGTTTATCAGTTGTCTAGTACCCATAACACAAGCTCTGCTTAGCTTGGGACTAGATGGCGTTGTGTGATAGTTGTGGAATATTTATTTATTTATTTAATATAATTTCTTTGTGCCAAATTTTATCCAAATTCCTTCAGTAGTTTCGTGTGAAATAATGGTAACCAAGCGTCCATCCGCATATACATCCATCCTTACAAACTTTCACGTTCGTTTAGTACATATTAAATATCAACTGAATATTATTTAGTACAACCGTAGTGCAAACATCTTTTATTTGTGCTTGCTTTTTGTGTCTTTTTAAAAAGCTTTTGATACTCAAAATAAATACTAGTACTTCTACCTTTTTAGTCATAGCGCTAATTGGTAGATTCTTAACACGAAATCCGAATCACAGAATTTTATTTACAAACTGTTACTTTTTTTCAATGAATTTAACAAAACAAATGTTTGGATAATATTATTCTATTATAAATTTTGATACCAAAAATAAATGCTACAAACTATTATTTTATACATTTTAGCAGCTTTACTTACATAAAATTCAGCAAATATTCTATAAACAAAATCTATAAATAAACAATTCCAAAAAAATTACAGGCGCTTGGCACAACTCGTCAAATATTAATTGATAAATCAAACAATAACCCTTCCTATAGCACTACAAATCAATCATTCATTCCTCAATCCCATTCAATCACCACCTCATTCATTCACGATGAATAAAGACCGAATTCAATTATCAACTCCCGTTCAAAAGAACTAAATCGGAACAACATTGCTTTTAAGTTCGCCGAATGAACTTGCAACGGTTGAGCGCGATTCTTAAGGATTTAATCGCGTCTGGGAACTCGACTTACTGGAATAAATCGAATAATTCTTTATTCGAACGTTCAGACTAGCAGATTTTGGTACAAGTAACGTCGCGGGACTGTCTCATCAGACTGTGATGTAACCGTGACTCTGGAAAGTAAAGGGCTATTGAAAAATCACCGTGGATTGTAGTCTGGACAAGTCTGACAATATTGGTAGGAGGACTCATTTAAGCCTTTGTCAAACAGACAGGCGTCGTGAATGCGAAGCGTGACGTTTTTATTTGTAATGTATGGAATTGTTTGAATCCAGTCACATAGAACAGCGAAAGCGATCCGATAGCGTGACAGAACTATTGGACTGACGTCTCGCTTCGGTTTGGTATCGCTTCGGAAACGCTTCGCTTTCGCCAGTCTGTTTGACAAAGGCATTAATTATTATTTAACCACGATAAAAAAGATGCTGATAAACTTGAGCATTCACATGTAACATGACATCGAGTTTTAACCATTTTTAATTTTTCCCGAGCTTTACAAGGAACAGGCATAGACTCAAAAATCATTACGAACATTTTCACGTTCTTTTTAGTGAACGCTCTAGTCTATAGTCGTCAAAAATGTTTTCTTCATGATGACAGCTTGACAGTCGCCTTGTCAAAAAGTGCCACAATGTTCGTTAGAACGCTCGCTCAAATGCTCTCGCGTTTGTTTTTCTGTAACGTAACATTCACAAGAATGCTCATTACAAGTGAATGCTCAAGTTTATCAGCACCTTAAAAGATATCTAAAGTTTGTGCGGGAACAGAGATTGCGGAGTCGCGTATTGGGGAGATGGAATTTAAGTTTAAATCGAAGCAAATTGGAGACAAACTTGTAAGTAGGGAGCGTCATTTTGTAGAGGTACATTGGTTGCATCTATATATTGGGAGGTAGCTATGTAGTCTGAACTGTGTTTTAAACTAACAAAATCTATGAAGATTCGCTGTAATTTAATTTGGTTACATCTCATTAATCAAAATCAAAAATCAAAATCAAAAGTCATTTATTCAAATTAGGCTGATTTATCAGCACTTTTTGAAGGTAAATTTTTACATAAATGACAGTCCCCCAAAGCGCCCCCCCTTCGACACTTCCTAGTGTTTTGGCTGGGAAGAAGAAGTGGCGGAACAAACTCCCCAACAACACATCTGTCTGTACGGTTAGAGGAACCAAGATTTTATAAAATTTAATAGAACATTGACATTATACATCAATCCGAAATTACATCCCAACCGTGACTAGAAGGCACAAAAGATAAACTAGGACCAACTAATTATTATTAAACGCATTAACGCAAGCGACGCGCATCGTAAAGGGCTATTGAAGGACACCGTGGATTTTAGTCAGTACAAGTCTGACAGTCCCTCCCGCCCTGCCCTGGGTGGGAGGCCTCATTTGATGATTGTACCACGATAAAAAAAAAAAAAACGTGACGCCATCTCTGGACTAGTATCTAACTACTTACTTTTTACATATTTTCTCGTGCTTGTGTGTTAAACCACTCTTACCGAGTTTACGTGCCATGACCCACGGCTTTACGTGCTTTCCGAGACACGGAGGAAACTCGCTATGACAGATGGTCACCCATCGAAAGACCAAACGGCAAGCACGGCTTAACCCGGAAGATCAGCCTGTGCGGCTGTAATTATTTAGCCACGAGCTCTTCTCTGTCTCTTAATAAATAGATAAATAAACTGGCAACATATGAGTGTTACATGTCTGTTATCAACTTATCCTCAACCAGTTCAATCCAAGTTCTACGTGAAACTGCGATTAATATGAATCTGAATAACAAACTTAGTAAGTTGCTCTAGTAGCCAGCTACATTCAAATTAGAATCAGTTTGGCTTGTCATGGGATAGTATTTGTATAAATTAACTATGCGACATTGTTAGTACCACGTTTTATCAACTATACAGCACTAGATTTTGCCTCCAACTTCGCACGCGTGGACGTATAAAGAGGGTTTAACTACTGAGAATACCATAATATAAAAACAAAATAAAATTTTGACTAACCTGGCCCTGTAGACAAGTGGCAAGCTTTACTGAGCGATTAACAACCGAGCGTTTACTTTTATCGCTTGCCACTTGACTAGAAGGTCTGAGAATCAAACCCAGGACCAACAGTAAAGCCTTTGTCAAACAGACAGGCGTGGCGAATTCGAAGCGTGACGTTTTTATTTGTAATGTATGGAATTGTTTCAATTCAGACACATAGAAAAGCGAAAGCAATCCGATAGCGTGACAGAACTATCGGACTGACGTCTCGTATCGGTTCGGTATAGCTTCGGACTCGCCTGTCTGTTTGACAAAGGCATAACGATTGCGACAACAAAACATAATCTAATCTTATCTTACTTCTAACTAAGGGTAGATGGATGGATATTTGTTACTCTTACACAAAAACTATTAAACGACTTTTATATAATGTACACGGATCGTTTATAACCTCGATTAACACATAGGATACTATTTATCTCGGTATGAAGTTGCCGAGGGATTATTACGGAACTTCATGCGGGTAGCGCCGCGGGCATAAGCTAATATTAAACAGAAATAAAACAATATTTCTAAATCAAATACCCTTTACAAGGCATTCACCTATCGACTTCTTGCATAAATCATAACGAACGATCACGAAATCAACTAGGCGAACAAAAAATATTCCGACCTCACTCCGAATTCCACCTTGAAAGCAACACATTAAAGTTGAAAGTTCTTTGAATCATTTATATGGCTGAAAAAGTCACGTGCCATTGGAAATTATACTCTGAAAATGAGCAATTTAAGTAAAAAATACATTTAACAGCTGAACGCAATATGTTTGTATCAATGTTTATTGTAGTAAAATAAAGTTGTTTTCTAAGTTATTATGAAAATGTATTTGTTTTGTTAATAGAAAGCGCGATTAGTGTTTACATAAAGAAAACAGCTTTTAAAAGGCGGGTAAATTGGATAAAATATTTGTGTAGTTCCAGTTTTGATACCGAAATGGCATTATATGTATTATTCAGGGTTGTAATCTATGTCTGAGCTAAATTTTATCACGATAGAGACGAGAGGTAGAAACATCCATTAATTCATTTTTTTTTTTAAATCCGAGCTAATGCCCAATGGAATTGCCTGTGTGAAGTTTGGTTAGTATCCAACGGGACCGTTAAACCAGAATTTAAAAAAATATAGGTTAATCCTACCTATGTATCAAACCTATCTGTGTATCAAATTTTATCCAAATGCAGTCAGTATTTTTTTTGTGGGAGAGTAAAAAACATCCATCCATCCTTAACAAACCACTACTACTTTGATAAGTAAGAATTGTATTTATTAAAACGGTAACTTGTATATCTTTCTTTTCTTTCATTTGAAATATATATACAAACACTCTCTATTCAACTAACTCCTTGAACTTATCTCAAAAAACCCTTGAAAAATTCTCATGCTCTGAGCAAGTTGTGCCAAAGCCACATGTAATGTTGCCAAGTAATTAAAATTACACAAAGTAAATGTAGCCACACGGTTTCCGTGTTAGCAAAGATTTTTTCACTGGCTACTTTCTAGAAACACGAATGGCCTGAAACACGGCTGAAATTTAATTGCTAAAAAGAAAACCGAATATTTTAAGTTTTTACACGTACTTTGGAGTTTTATTGGGAAATTGCTGAATTAGTTTGTTGCAGGAATTGCTTGGGAAATAGGGCTGAAGTTTGCAGTTTTTGCTGTTCGGCTCTTATAATACCTTTTCGTACAAAACACGCCAATAACGCTTTTTCTTTCTGCGTGTTAAAATCATCGAATTAGTGGAGTAAAAGGGTCCGTCAGACTCTTAACCACCCTGTTCCTTCACATGCTTTTGCATTCCAACGCCGTGATGCCCTTCAAAGACTTGATTTTGACTTTGATACTTTCCTTAAAGCGAGTTGCAGTGTGTAAATGTATGGACGCACGACCTCATCCCCGCCAAAATGCGAGTGAAATAACCCGTATTTTGAAGGTTTTTCGCTTCTTGTAGAAAAACAAAAAATGAAGTACAAAACGTGTTTTTATTATTTACTTTAAAATAAAAAGCTCTATCTATTGATATAACTTGCATAAAAATCCATAATGAAATCTCTTAACAATACGCGTTTAAAATTGTGATTTAGTGCCATGTTCGGCATTTTTTCTATCGAGCCGATTATTCCAAATTGCGTTTCTATCTTTATCATTTACTTGAAAATATGTTCAATTTTGATGTAATGATTTTTATTTACTAAAAATCTCACATTTTATTAGATTTTCAGGCGTTCGAAAATCTTGAAAAGTACTGCAACCTCCCCTTAAAAAGTTCCTTCAGGCTACTAGAACGTCAAATTCCACATATCAATCAATATTTTCTCACAACCACTTAAAATATTTACTTCTTTTTTTATTCTTCACAGTAACACCACATGATACAAATGATTTGATATCTCAGAAATCCCGGCCAATTTTGATTGTCTGTGGTAGTTTCTTAGTAAATTATATATGTAGATTTGCTATACAGAGTGTAATTTTTCTACCGGGCGTATCCGAAACTACGAAAAAACATTGAAAGGACTCTCGAGGACGATTTTGACAAAAACTTAAACTGCATTATTGGATTTTAGAAAAATCAATAATACTGGCTAGGAATCGAACCAGCTGATTTTGGAAAAAAACACATCCTGTATTATTACACCATCGAAAAATTCAACCTATATATTTCTTCTGTCTACCATCCGTAATGGAAAAGGCCTTATTTTTTTTAATACTCGTGGTAGCGTAAAAATAGATGATTGATATGAAATGTGACGTAAAGAAGGTACGCGTTTGATTCCCAAAGGAATGGATGTTGACAACTGTACTGCCTACGCTGTACTAGGAATTTGGTTTTCACAAAAAAAAAAATATGTATAAGTCCACAAATAAGCCTACAAGTTTTAAGTATTTTCCTTTTTCATATTCTGATTACATTAAAAAAGATTCAAAAGAAATAAAGTGCCTGCAGGAATCGAAATGAGTTTCATTAAGAAACTTGTTCATTATGAGGAATAAAATGTCTGCCTTAAGGCCAGTTGATAATTCTTTGGTCTAGGTTTTATAGTGGTAAAATCATCCAATGAGTCCTCCCACCCAGGGCGGGACGGGAGGTACTGTCAGACTTGTATTGACTAAAATCCACGGTGATCCCTCAATAGCCATTTACGTTCCAGGATCACGGTTTTCTGATGAGACAGTCCCGCGACCCTGGCAGGCTTTCGCCCTCTAAGAAGAGAGGTCTAAAACGCAAAATTTAATTGAAATAGAAAGGTATCTGAAAATCAAGGAGAATTGAACATGAAGAGTGAACTAATCGCCTGGCGAATATCTTTAAAAACTTTGTGAGCTCTCAGACCCCATGGCCCACACAACGTGGCAGATGGTAAATAGGTATTTTCTTGATCGTCTTTCCTTTCAAATATCGTCAACACAATCTTCACCAGCTGCTGTTACATCATCAATACGAAAGAATAAGCAAAGAAAGAACTTTGAAGGCACCCTCAAATATCCTAAAAACTTCAGTACATTTTTCTTTCCAATAATCCCAGTTTAAATATATATACCATTATTTCAAGTCTAAGATGAAATGTCATTATACGTCATACCTCGTCGCGTATGTACGTGAAAGGTTCTTTCATTTCTCACACGACGCGCAATGTACGTGATGCGAGTGCAAAACGTCGTAACTCACTAAATCAAAGAGCTCATTTTTCATATAAATGGCTCCGCGTAACGTTATGCGATATTAATGTTGTTCGTTTTTTAATATGATATACGATGTAGTACAGTAGTACTATTTTTAAGGTTGTAAAATCATGAAATTAGTCCTCAAGACGCAAAGAAAAACTAGATGGAGGACAATGGAGATATTCGCTACTTTTTGCATAAATATAATGATACCACGGGCAAAAGCTAGTAGAACCATAAAGAAAAGAAATAACCTGTTTGTTTTAAAGGGTTTTTTTTCAACTTATTTACAAAAATAGATATCATCTGAAAACAAATTATCACACGGTACTTATCGAGCAAAATCTGAGTTAACGATTCGAGAAAGGAAAACGAAGAATACTCGTAAAAATATTCCAAATCTTACAAAAGTGATAACTTAGTTAATGGCATAAAAACGCTACCACAGTACGCCCCCACATTCATTCTGTCACCTTAATAATGTTTTGCGTGGGCCGAAATCCAGACCACGTTTCATTTTTAATGTCCAAAACTTAAATTAAGTACACAGGTTCCAAAAACCGTCTCCACGTGGTTATTTCGGGGGCAATTTTAATTCGGTTACCATTCGTTAAAATAAATAAAAGGTCTTAAGCCGAAATGGCTTAAGACCTTTTATTTATTTTCAACTTAGTAACCTATAATTGTTTATATTACCTCGCTTGTTGGAGTGCAGTGTCCTTAAAATGTAAGCCTCTGTTTTGACGTCACTTTTGTCAATAAAAAAAAATTATTAAGCTACATAACGAATAGACAGTTTTTTTTTTGCAATCTTTAAGTACCTATCGTCTAATAAATGGTGTTTCATACATTGTCAACGGGAAAATGTTGCATTTCGTATGAAACACAAGTTTTTTTTTGGTCTTTCAGGGTTAATAACAAAGTTATTAAAAGTAAAAGTTGTTTGTAAGCCCGGGATCGCGGGACTTACCCATCACCGTAACCCCGGTACGTAAAGGGCTAGTGAAGGACACCGTGGATTTTAGTCAGTACAAGTCTGACAGTCCCTGCCGCCCTGCCCTTGGTGGGAGGACTCATTTGATGATTTTAACACGCAAAAAAAAAAAGTTGTTTGTAAGACCATGAAAAATTGTTTAGTTTTACAAATATTGCTGTATAATGTCTCCACTCGAGCCGAGTTTGCGTTACATTCATCAATACCTACATTTTATTGAAGTATAGTTAGTGAAAAGGGTCAAGAAAACAATAAGAGAAGAGGTCAAATCAGTGAAACAAAAACAGTTAAATATATTTTTAAACAGAAAAGGTCAAATAATGGCTGCCCACGCTCGTGTACAGAAGGGGTGGCAGATCAAAGGGAGAGTTAAAGGTCATCGAAGCGTTCTCATTTGCATAAAGATAACTGTCAGATCAAGTATCTTTGTTATTATTAGCGAAATTAAAATAATTTTGGACATAGAAACTGTTAAAATATGAATAATTTAATAAAACTCTGGGTAGTATACAAAATTTGCGAAAATATTATTATTATATATTAAAACTGTAATCCGTTATCTAATCAATATTCAATAGTGCATATACAACAACTTTTAAACCAAACTTTATCTTATAGTTGATTTTGTATTTAAATGCTGGATTCCTTGTATAAAGAGGTAGGTATATTATGTTCAAGCATAAAGAATTTTACGGGCAGGAATCAACAAATAGCGCTAAACATCAGTCCTTTCTTAAGCACCAATTACCCATGCAGCATTGATCAAATAACTCCTAACTTTACTCAAAGACATTTACGCGATACCTAACCACTCCCACGCATTGAGTCGTATCTCCGCCACTTAGAATGCAGGGACTTATTCACTGAACCGTCGTTCTACCTTCCTGTCACAGAATAAAAAGGTACAGAATGTCAACTTTGACAAGTGAAAACAGACGACCCGCACGTACAGTTGTAGACTCATGATGAGTGTACGACTAAATTGTATGGTAAGCTGCAGAGAAAACAAACCCCTTTTGGTATTGACATCACTACCAAAAGGGGTGAGATTTGTCTGAAACTGACTTACCTATAATATTTGCAAATCATTAAGTGCGATCAATCGTGATTCTATTTATCGAATCGTCGATCGAGTCGTCTTTGAGATCAGATCGATTTCATAATAATGTTCCTAGATAGTATGTTAGTAACGACTAAACAATTGAATTGATAGGTCAGTCTTGAGTGCGCTTGTACCGGCTGAACGATTTATAATAATAATTATTAGTTTTATTTTCATTGCAATAAGGTTGTTGTTGAGTGACTGCTAACAGAATTCAAGACAGGAAATAAAAAACTTAAAAAATACATATTTAAAGTTAGGGATCATTCTCTCTCATTCTTCTTTTTAGATTATTATTACAGTATTTATGTCTAAATAAAACACACAACATAGAATTTTTCTTGATAACGTTCAAATAAAAAAAAAATTAAAATCAGCTTAATAAGGTAGTGATCACAAACTATTTTTCATGTGTGTATGTGCATTGTCCCTTTTTGCAGAACTTCTGCACTTATCTATTCCGTGTCCCTTCCTACCGTGTGACGTCCTACGCGCCGGTCCCAGGAAGCGCTTTGATGGCCACCGCTTTCTGATACCGGCGGGGTTATTTTGACAATATATCGGAGCCCTAGCCTTTGTGCGTATCTTTGAGGGTTTTAGAGGAAGGTGTTATATACTCGGTCTAACGAGGTCACTTTTGGCGCAAGGCCCTTAAAAATAGTTTGTAGTTTTGTGAAGCATTAGTTAAGCTCCGTGAGTGTTTGTTTAAGAGTATTTATCAACATGCAATCAGGTTGAGGAGATCGAACAAAAAGAGCTTAAAGTCCTTGCAATTTAAACGAATCAGACGTCATTCTCGTTGATTGGGTTGTGAATCTGACCAACGTAATTCTACACTGCACTGAAATAAATGCAACAAATGAGGTGTTCAAATCACATCGAATTATGGGATCACTCAGTCCTTTTAAAAGATCTTTCGAAGCAATAATATTGAAATACGAATTTAATTAAACCCCTCCTTATTTTCAAGTAAAAAGATTTGCCTGTAGAATATGTTTCTTAATTTCGCCGCGACTGGTGCTGAATTAATAGTTTAAGCATTAGCTTTCTACGTTAAAAACAGCTGCTTCAAACCTCAACTGGTTCAAACACAACATGTTCAAGTTGTGGAATTTTTACTTGACTTCTAAAAAGGTTTGCAGGAGAAGGTTATAAATTCAACTGGTTTCTTTCCGTAATGCCAGTTTTTTTTTGGTTCTATTTATTTACCAGCTGCTGTTCCCCGCGGTTTCACCCGCTGCTCGGCTCCTATTTATCGTAGCGTGATCTTATGCCTATGGCCCATAGCCATTCTTGACAAATGGGCTAACCAACACGAAAATGAGTGTCCAAGCGAGCGCTGCTCCGATCAAAAGTCCTAGCGAGAAACTGTCACGCGTACATCTGTACGTACATTCGTCTACCATACATTGTCGGTGACCGTCCGCGAAATCAAATATCTATTATTAAACAAACTCTTCAGTTTTATAATATTTGCAAGTATGGATGTTTAAGGATTTTCACCCGAAGAGAGTTGGATCAACCGGCTGGTGGTATTTTAGCAACCGCTATGTTCTAACTGTTTTATGATGCAACAAATTGTAACACATCTTCAACGTCGACATTGAGTGGGCAGATCGGAATACATTCAGGGATGTTACACCCACACTCGTTTTGTTGGGAAAACAATGCGTATGATATCTATCAAACAAACATTAGTTGGAACAACAGTGCTAGTTTGTGCTACTGATACAGTGAGGGTCAACAATGCTAGATGACTGGATTATGTACTCAATAACTGTTTGTTTACCCTGTTGTATACCCACGTAGAGTCTATTTCAAAGTTATTAACTAGACTAGCGATTCGTCCCTGTTTCGCATGAGTTACGCCATAATTTTAACATTTCTGGTGTTTTTTTTTTTTGATAAAGCTCCATGAAAACATAGTAAAAGAATGGGCAGTGTTGACCGAGATGAAACAACCCTGAATTACGATTTGTGAGTCGTTAGCTCGAAACCAGCCAGCATTACTATGTGTAATTTATTTATCATTACTGCTCTCAAAACGGTGAAGAAAACCGACATGTCCTAGAACCAAAAATTCGGAGATATTGTGACGTCTACCTGCCCGCAAGAGGCCTGCGTATTGTAAAACCTGGGTTTGGGAGTGGTCCCAATCATAGAAAGGAGGCCTGTGGCCAAATCATGGAAACATAAGCTGATATCAGTCGAGCAGTCCTCAAGTGATGCTCCTTCATACATTTGGCTATTTAGTTTTTTTATTAGCATCCGTAAGAATATCACAAGATCACACCTGTAACAGTAAACCCAGGTAGATGTGTATACTACCTACAGTATCTAATTTCAATCAATGATTTAGTTCCATATTAAAGAGGACGAGCTTCTTGCCATCTACCCAGAAAAATCTCTACATAAGTTCAACTGATAAATTCAAAATATTAAAACAATATAAAATAGTTGGCTATTTATACAACTTTCAATTGAAAAGCGATTTGAACATTGTAACAGTACAAGTACCTATGGAAAACAATTTGTAATTACTCAAAAGTAACCCTACAAAACAAAATACTGAATGGAAAACATTTCAAGCGTAAAATAAAATGAAAATTCATTGAAAAGAATCAAAGAATTTATAATCATTGAAAGCATTCACCGTATTCATATTGGATCGCCAATTACGCACGGCTGGTACAGACAAACCCGCGTAGACCCTGCGTAGCATCTGCGTAGCTACAGCGTAGGCGGTGAGTGGGTCGTGCGTATACAGGGGCGCTACACCCACGCACGGGATCGCATGAAACACTCAGGCTTTATGAATGAAAGCGTAGTTAGGTGCTTTATTACTTAGGTTTATGAATTGATGCTCTGGATTTTGTGGAACTTTGCTTATTAAGTCTCTGTAAATGTTTTTTTAGTAATATGTTTGTGAAAGTCAAAGTGAAACCATTTTAATCTGGGTTAATTTCACTACTATTTCATAAATGTGAAAGTATGTGAGAAAAAATGGTAGTTTGAGTAGGTGAAATTACGTTTTGGGATGGGTGAGATCCAACTCCTAGCCAGTCCAACCCAGGCAAAGGCATCACAAGCTACTCCTACACCTGCGGTATTGACTGAATGATGCTACAAGTATTGTTTGGCCTCACCATGAGAACCGCCTGTCTCGCTATTTTGGTTCCTTCTAGATGAGCTCGTTTTGTCTTAGGTCTCATATTGGAGCTAAACTGCAGCTGTTTTTTTATTGTGCTACTTTGTTTAGCTCTTTGTAGAATATTAGAGAAATTATAAGGAATAATTTAAAAATCGAACTCGGTTTTGTTAAAAAAAAATATTAACATGTTTAATATTTTTTTAACATAACCGAGTTCGATTTTGAAAGCCTGAAAAAAAGAAGAAAGCCTGAAAGTCAAAGTAACCCAATATTTTACTTAATTACCCGCATACTTCACATCCTTGTACAAAAAATCTTAATTTGATCACGTAAATACCGCAAGATTTTCTTGAAATTGTTTTTCCAGAATCCAAATATTAATCAAGGATTCGAGGCCTCTGAAAATAACATGAAATTCCTGAAATGTATCAGATATCCCGAAAGCTCGCAATATTGTGAGGGAATATTATTTCGTCGTAAAATATGTAGCAATTAACGATTAATGAAAACGCGGGTAGTTCGCAAAAAGGTTCGTTGGGGGTGTGGGTGGTTCTTATTTAGTACGGTTTTATGTACATACGGGACGAATACTTTATTTATCTGAATTTAATGACTGCCTCGTTGTTCCTGTAGTCTCAGGAGCGACTGGTGAGCGTTAGGTCAGAGGTTTGATTCCCAGGTCGGGTAGTGTAATTGGGTTTTTCAATTAGGAGTTTCTCAGCAGCAACCGTGGTTGCTTACTCGTGAGTCTGGTCATCGTAAATCATCTTGTTGATGATAAAAGGTTCTATTTTATCGTCGCCCCACTCGCTTATTTATTCTTTTAGGGTGTTCGTGAGGGAGAGAACAGCCGCAGTGGTAGACGCCCACGGCGTCGGACGTCGCAAGACAATCTCCGGTAGACCGTAGGCGCGGGCATGCGGGCAGCGAGTAATGGGCGACTCAAGGCCCGACCATGGACCATGCCCGGGTCAACGGCGCGTTGTGTTCCACGCGCGCCTTAAGGAGTGTCAGCATAGTGACGGGGCCTGTAGAGGGCCAAAGCCTGCCGGGGTCGCGGGACTTACGAATTACCGTGACCCCGGTACGTAAAGGGCTAGTGAAGGACACCGTGGATTTTAGTCAGTACAAGTCTGATAGTCCCTCCCGCCTTGCCAGGGGTGGGAGGACTCATTGATGATTTTACCACGGAAAAAAAAAACAAAAAAACAAAAGGGTGTCCCCCTGAGCCCTGGGTGGAGCAGAAGCGACTGCTAGCCTCGTACTGACTAAAATCCACGGTGTCCTTCGATAGCCCTTTACGTACCGTGGTCACGGGTAATTCGTGAGTGCCGCGACCACCACCATGCATTTAAAGAAAATATATTCCAAACGGTACCAACTTATGCCCATCATCATATCATTATATACATACATTAAATAATAACATAATATACTAAAAACATAGTACCTTCATAACTAAACAACGTTTCACATAACATACCCGTCAGAAGTTGCGACGGTGTGTAACATCCTTAATTTGTCATGCTACTGACGTTAGCTTTTAAGGGGTGTCTACATGATTTATATTGTATGGAATGTGTTGCCATGAATTTCCACTTGTTTGCTAAATGTTTCCTGTTTTTGTGAGAAAATGAAGGATTATTATAAGTTAACTGAGAAAGTTTTATGTACGCAGCTATGTTGTGTTAGCTTTTAAACTTTTGAAGTGAAAACTTCTTTAGCGGCGTTGTGCACTTTTTTTGGAATGGGTAACAAATGTTAAACTCGCGTCAGGACACGTGACCTGATCGAAAATTCGTAAGACAGCGCAGAGCGCTTGCGCAAATGTTCGTGTGTGTTTATTACTATTGAAGTTTTCACTTCTGCTGGCACTCCCAGAGTGCAACCCGTTTTTAACTGTGTGGTCCGGAAGGAACTCCTATTGCCTGAAAACCTCCTTTGCGTTCCACTGCCGCAGTTGTTTAAACATTCCCATGACTTTTAAGTATCTGAAATCCCATGTAATGTTAATTCTGTATTTTCCATAGAGTTACTGGTTTCGGACGGAAGTGCAAAACCCAGTTACTGGATAAGTCTCTGACCCTTGATACGAGTTTGTGCCTCATAGTAATCATCAACAAAATAAAAAAAAATATAAGGCATTGTTTTTGGCCAGTCTTCACATACGTCTTCCCGCTCTGATTTGAGGGGAAGGGACAAACATTTGATTGTCTAAAAAAAAAACACCTTGTACAGTTACCGTTTGCGTTCCAGGGCCGCGGTATTATTATTAAAATTTACGGTTTTAAAGTAATTCTTACAAATAATGCTTTTCTTTTTTAAACTATATCCTGCACTTGGAATTTCTTCTGTATCATAGGAGTACAAACATTTAAACTCACTTCGAATCACTCGGAATCGAACCCTCGATACGCAGTCCAGCAGTTAATCGCTCAGCCACAGTGCCAACCGTGTCATAAGCTTTGTATTTATTTTTGATCGCTTTTTAGGGTTTCTAAACTGACTTCCTAACAAAATACAGCTACAAGTTTGCTTTTCATCTAAAACCTATTTAAAATCCAGTATCAGAGAACAACAAACTGCTCCGACTTCACTCAACAAATTGCTACAAGCTATGTGAGAGCCAGAAGCCTTTGAACCTACCCGATGCGGGCATGTAAATACACGACATTTGTCAAAATCCTTACTGAAGCCGAATAGAACTTCCTTGAAATGTACCGTACTTTACTGTGAGTACAAATGGCAAAAGAATCTGGTTGGTTGGTAGTTTGTCAAGATTTTTAATTCTTTTTATTACTATTTGTATACTACATACACACATCAAAAAATTGTGTTTGTGATCACTAAGCATAAGCTGATTTATTTTTTATATGGAATAAGAATGGCACTGTTTTATATTCTAAAGGATAATTCACGCTACACCGTGCCGTGTCCCATTCGTGCCTTGTCCGGGCCCCGGACGAGACACGGTCGAACATTGTGATAGACTTTCCAAGACAAAAAGATTTTTTCAATTTGAACTAGTACTTCCTGAGATTGACAGGCCTGTTGGTCTAGTGGTCAGTGACCCTGACTGCTATGCCGGAGGTTGTGGGTTCGATTCCCACCCAGGACAAATGTTTGTGTGATGAGCACGATCATTTGTTCTGTCTCTGGGTGTCATTTATCTATAATATGTATGTATTTAGAAATATATAAGTATGTTTATCAGTTGTCTAGTACCCATAACACAAGCTCTGCTTAGCTTGGGACTAGATGGCGTTGTGTGAAGGTTGTGGAATATTTATTTATTTATTTAACCAAACAATCAAACTGTTCAGCTTTATAACATTAAGTATAGATATAAACAAACTTCCATTTTCCCACGGTAACTGGCAGAATTTTCAGATTCATACCATCTACGCTTGCTATCTGTTAGCACTGAGCTGACAGTCCTCAATTTATCCATGGAAAATTGTGTGTTCCCAATGCAGCTTATAGTACGAGCGGTCATTCTGTTCGGCAGGTCCATCGCTTTATATACAGCTTTTTATATCACGGTAAAATCATCAAATGATTCCGTGTCCTTCTATAGCCCTTTAAGTTACCTGATGAAACAGCCCCAGGACACCGGCAGGCTTTGACCAAGGGGCCAAGGGGGGCCGTCAGTACATGCCTATACCTTCAAGTAGTATATTCTAGTTGCCTGCAAACTTATCTATTTTACCGACTATACTTCTACGACGTATGCGTACGTGTACTTGATATTCCTTATATTACTTGCGCCTGACATCCCCAAGTGACGCTCGATATTAAATCCAAACCGAATATGCGACGTTTATTGCCGCCACAAATGTTCAACGATTTCCGAACGATATTTTTCGTTGAACTTATGAGTTTGGATCGGGATAACATTTTTTCGATGAAAGTGAATGTTTCGGTTTAACCTAATTTTCCCCTGCGCTGTTTTATGAGAGATATTTTGTAATACAGTTTAGCACCTCAGTAATCGAAATCTTTTATTTTTGATGACTTGATATAAGATAAAAAGTTTTCGTAGACACGTTCGATCCTAGGTCGCCCCACTGTTGAGCAAATAATCCATTTCATTAAATCCATAAGTAATGCGTGCAATTCATCGCCATGTAGTTATCTATATATATAAAAGGAGAACTGACTGACTGACATATCAACGTACAGCCGAAACTACTGGGGCTAGGAATGTGAAATTTTGCACACGGCTTCCTATTATAATGTAGGGGAGCACTAAGAAGGGGTTTTTTGGAAATTTAACCTTTAAGGGGGTGAAATGGGGGAATTAGGAAAGTACGTAACCCACGCGGACGAAGTCGCGGGCAAAGTGCTAGTTGAAAATAAAAATTAAACGTAAAAATTACATTTTGCAATAACATGCAGCCATAAAGGGGAAGTTTAGTAATTTACATGAACATTAGAATTCTGTCGCAGTACTAAAACTGCGCTAACATATTTCATCCCCTTAAAATAAGCCTCAATTAACGTCACGAGGAGGCCGGGGCGTTATGTCACACGGTATTACATACTTTGACACGCTCGTGTTTCTTTCGATTTTGTTGTAACAATCTCGATTTTATTTTCATATAAATAAGTGTACATTTTTGAATAATAATTGAATTTTATGAATCTTGGTTAAGATTTATCGTCTCACGATATTTTATTCTGTGCAAAAATTTGTCGTGTTTAATTTTTAATAAAACTGTCAAAAAGCTAAGCAAAGATATTTCTGGTGATTTTTACTCACTCACAGGAATATAGTACAATTAAATACGATAAGATAAGGAAAAATAACAGTCATTCATATTTATAACACTGAAGAGGAAAGAATGAAACCTGGTTTAAATAGAAAAAAAAAGCTTTTACATATATAATACGATATTTTTTTTAACTTAGATAAAAAGTATTTTCATTGTGTTACAACACACGTATTGCTAAAGCATATAAAATAAATAACAAGCTCTCAGATTACGCAGCCAATTAAAATTCAAATCCCAACTTTAGCAAAATTCGAACTAAAATACAATCTAACTATGAAATCCGATAAATAAAGTTCCGTTGTTCGAGAGCTCGCTGCAGTTTTAGATTATATATTAAAGTTACAAAATATATCGCGTATGTAAAATTAAAATTAGTCTGGTGTAAAAGCATTATGGCGACACCAATCATGTAACTTTACCTCTAGTAAAGTTAAAGGTTAATAAACATGATGTCAGCATCCGTTAGTTAGATATCGTAAAATAATGGACACGTATTTTTGTACGTATAAAAAATGAGACAGATTTTTATTTTATATTTGAGACAATCTAACTGACACGGACGTGACGGAATAATTGTTGTGACGGAACAGTTGCTGTTCTACGAATAGTCAAAAGAAAGTTGTTGTTTTTGTTCCTCAATATTAATTGGACTGATTAAAGTATTGTTTTAACGTGAAACGTAGATTATTTTTCCATATAAACTCGTTACAAACCTATGCTACACTTAACTCGCCCCAAAATAACCCTCAATCAACGCCCGTCCGCGAACGTAACAAACGTCACTGTCACCAAAAATTATATAGGTGAACTCCTAAAGTACAAACCCGTGTTCCGTAAAATGGGAAGCAAAATTCAAAGTGAAAAATTCAAAAGAGCCTAATTTTAAAGCTGAAAAAATATCACAAAATTCTAGATTCGCCTGCCTTAAAATAAGCCTCAATTAAGTGAGCGAGGGGAGGTCGGGGTGTTACGTCACACACGTTTATTCCACTATCAACATGCTTTAATATTCGTTCGCGGGCTGTCACGGCGTGACGTAGCAACATGGCCGCCGCAATCACCGTCGAGTGGCGTCGTGTCATAGGGCTGAGGCTGAGACGTTTATGTTGAACGCGGGAAATTGAGTGAACTGTTTGCGTTTACATTCTGATGCGAGAATGAATGCGATTTTGGTTTCTGGGTTTGTTATTTTTGAACGGGTGAGGAGGTTTTGTGTTTACGTGGTTATGGGAATTGTTTCGTATTATTTGAAATATAGATAGTTCCTCTTGAGTGAAAGAACTGACCCCAAGAGCTGCATTACAAAACTAAGTTTTATATATTTTATTAATTTAACATTTGTTAAAACAAATCAATTTAAACAATAAAATAATTTAATCTGTCTGCTATGTAATTAACTGAGCGAGTGAGTGATTAACTTTTTTTCTTTGTTTTGTATACTTAATACATAAATTATATTACTATCCCATCAATACTGTACGATTTAAATGACTCAGTATGAAAACCGATTCAATTCTAATATGAATTCGCATCCCATTCTCATGCCACCCCTATGTCATTAAGAGTCTCGAGTCAAGTGTGACATTAACTGGGATATGGCATTGCAGGTATCGACGTAATTAGTTAACTGGCTCAAAATTATTGAAGGTGACGCGCCTGTGTGCACGCTTATTACACTAATTCAAAGTAAGGTGAAATGTGGTGGTGAATGTTATATTATATAAATTTAATCAAGAATATAATTAGTTGCAGGTAGTGAGTTCAAACACAGCCAGAAGCATTACTTTGTGTAATTTATTTCATCACAACTGCTCTCAAAACGGCTAAGGAAATCATGGTGAGAAAACCGGCATATCCTAGAACCAATAATTCGAAGACATGTGTCATCTACCAATTCTCACTGGGCCCGCGTGGTGGATTAGGGCCCACTCCCTCTCACAGAGAGAAGGCTTGTTTTCCAGCAGTGGCAACATTATAGGCTGATGATTATGATGATAATGTAAAATAATAACGTTTCTTATAAATACAAACGTAGCGCAAGCGGGAACAGGACGCCATTTGTTAATGGCCGCTTGCAAATGACGTCCTGACGGCGCTTGCGCTACGTTAGTGTTGTGTTAAGTATGCCTAAAGAGTTTATATTCCCATTATATCTCGCGTCCTTGTCTTATACACTGTTCCCCTAAGCACTGAAACTAAAAATAATATATAGTATACTAAAAAAATAATAAAATCAAGAATGAAAATGTAGCGATATTTTCGTAGGTAAGATAATATTGAACGTCTAGAAAATAATTAGTCATTAACAACGCCCACATACCCTCACACATATCTATTTCAGTCCAGACAGTCTGATATTAGAACCACTATAATATATTAGCTCTATAGCTGTAGAGGCCCTCTACAGGCCCCGTCACTATGCTGACACTCCTTGAGACACTTTTAAACTCTTGCACGGTTTTAAGTAAACAATTATCTTATGAAAATAAGTTTAACGAGAAAATAAAGATAATGTAAACTATTCATAATTAATAAGCACAGAGCATTTTATTGCTAAACGTTATTTTCAAGTGGAATCTGGCATCTCGCAGTTCAACCTAGAAGAGGTTTTGGGCTGTTTAACCGGACTAACTGCCTCCAATAAATTTGTAGTGTGTCCTTATAGATGCCGTCTCCCCTATCAATATTCGGCCACCGTACGCAACATCGAAAGTTCTCGATAGTTTCAGAATTAACAATACATAATTTTGGTAGTAATAGTGATCCTTTTTGCATGTATACTGTCACATACATTTTGGTGGGGTGTATTTTGTGTCCCTTGTTTCTCGTACACCGTTAAGTGGATGACTTATAGTGGTTGGTACAGAGTTTCTTGGTTTTTAATAAAATGTGACATCTTTTTAAATCAACAAGACAAGACATTTATTTGTAGAAATATAAGTATACATACAAGGCATGCAGGTTGCTCGTATATATTAAAGGAGCTCCGTCTTGTTTATGTTTAATAAAAAAGTATTTTTTTCGTAAAAACATGTTTATTTTTATATTTGAATACCTTTCTTTAACTATAATTTTACTGGTAATCCATCTCTCATATATATCTTATAAATTAATTAATTATCGCAAAAAAAACAAATACCTACAATAATAGGGTGCAAAAACATTCAACCGTGCCTCTTAAATCCAACTAACAAAATCATTTCCACACTCCCAGGGCCAATGCTCCCCACCCCACCTCAAAAAAAGTAATAATAATAATTTACCGTCATTTCTTCGTAGATTAATGAAACAATTATTTTTTTACAACTTATCTGAGGTCCCTTTATGCTATCTATAATTTTTGCGTTTTATTTCTGAAACGCGTTAATTTAATGTGTTGATGGCTTTACCTGTCGTCGTAAAAAGGAAAATTAGAAATGTCATAAATTATGAATCGTAGAATTTTTATGGTAGGCTGGGCAGGGCAGTTAACAGTGGTGGGTTCAATGTTCGATTGTCAAATTATTTGGGGGAAAATAATTACAAAATGGTTCTATGAAATTGTGGAAATTAAAGTGAAAATATTTTAGATTATTCAACGTTGCACGATACTTGGATGATGGGCATCATTAAATAGAATATAGTCAAAATTGTATGCCTGTGTGAATTTAATAAATACTTTTTCTTTAATTTCTTAACAAAAAAAAAGTTGTTTGGTTACTACTTTTAACCATCCACTTAGATGTTTTTTCTGCAAAATTCAAACAATCGTCTAATACCTAATTATGAAATGAATATTCTAATCCGATCTGAAAAACATTTCTAGAAAATAAGCACTAAAAGTATCAAGAAAACATAATTTTCTGTGTTAAAAATTAAAGCACTGCGAAAATCATCTACCATTTACTGACAAAGAATACTTTCTGAAGATACTCGTAATAATCAGAAAACAAGCTTTTCCGTGAAACGGTACATTTTCCATTAAATCATTTGAGCTGAAGTTAATTCATTGAATTCAAAAAGTATGATATTCGCAGTATTTCTTATCTACTCACAAAACATTAATATTTTAATAACTTCTACACAACCTTTTCCCGCAGAATCGTTCGTATTCCACAGATATTTTCCTAGAAGACCATTTTATAATCGAGCTCATAGACGCAATACTTTGTATAATTTATTTCATAATAACTGCACTTTTTTTTAAAAAAAAAAAGACGTTACCCCACACTAGGAATTTGTCCTGTGTCGTGGGTGTGTTTACAAACATATACACACAAACGCCCAGACCCGAAACACCTACTGATCATACAAATATTTGCTCCGTGCGGGAATCGAACCCGCGACACCCAGCGGTCCACTTGCTCAGCCACTGCGCTAACCGTGTCGTAAATACGATTCCGCTCTCAATACGGTTAAGGAAAACATCGAGAGGAAACTGGCATATCCTAGAACCAAAACTTCGAAGACATGTGACATCTACCATCTGTTACAGTCGGACTGATGATAATTTTGCTTCCCAATTGTGAATGCATTTTCCAAATTATACCATGAGTTCCGAGCTCCGAAGACCGTCCCCTACTTTTCAAGACTTACAAACATTACTTCTTTTTATTAATATTACTATCAACTCTCAACCTTGCAAAATCATCTTTTGTTACGGAGCCATTTCTCACACAAACTCTTCCCTATGAGAGGGATCTTACAGGGAGGAAGGCAGTCTCCATGACCCAGCGGACTTAAGTCACCACAGGATCCCAATGAGCAGGATCGCAGGACTGTCTTAACAGAGAACCGTGATCCTGGAACGTACAGGCCAGGAACACCGTGGACTAGTAGATTTAGTCAGTATGAGTCTGACATTCCCTCCCGCTTATTTATTTATTATTTATTTATTTTCAGGCTACTTTGGCCCATAGATATATACCTTACAAAATAACATATACAATATTATAAAACAAAATTGTGTTAGTATATAGAAACTTAAGCCTATGTTAGTAAACAACGTCACTTCACTAAGCACTAAGTCACTGTGCGTTCTGGTGGCACTTGTCCGCGGAAGCGACGGAACACCACGTCCTTCGGCCAAAAGTTCTCTTCCATGACGAGGTGCAGCAAGCAGGTTGGTACACGCACCACAAACACCTTAAAGCTTAATCCAGGGGGGAGGAATCATGTCATAACTTTAACTCGTAAAAAAGGGCCTCAATACGGAATGATAATGTCTTTGAATGTTTAGTTCCAGGTCATGTCAGTTTTCTAACGAAGTTCTTATCACCGATTTGAGACAACTGGTGATAAATGATATATGCATTGAACCCATGAAGTCTTAGACTTGAAACTTGGAGCCATCACCATTGGTTGTCACCAGGCCATAAATAATTACTTGTGCTTAAATAGCCATAAAGAAATATAAATATCTTAAATAATATATTAGCCACGTGTATGTTTCTCAATGTCACACTCGTCGTCATTTCCACGAAATAAGAACGAGACGAAATAAATTATATTAGTGCAGATTCTGAAAATGACAGCTCTGTTTTTTTACCGTCTTATTTTTCTCACCTGTATTATCACTAATTTAAACAATAAGTGATTTTAACAATATTTAATATTGTTTTATTTGATTAAAAATGTAAATCACACATTTTTAAAAGCACACCTCTTATATTTCACCAAAAATAAAACACTCACACACATAACCAAACCGCAAACCCAACTTGATCACCGCAGAACGCAGCTTAAAAAAATCCCCGCCATTTTTAAGCACCTTCAGATAAATCTCCCGTAGTTGTAAGCACGTCACGCCACCTTTCAGCGCTGCAGCGCTTCAGATTAAAAAGCCATCGGGCATGCACCGCGTAATGGATTTTTAATGATGTACCATTTACGCGCTCTAGCCGATATCTAGCGCTTTTTTTATAGTGTGTCGAGATTAGCCGGTATTGAAAGGTGTGGAGACTCTTTGTATGAGTTTAGTGATTTTTATTTTTTGTTACTTAAGTTTAGATTTATCGGTGCTTGAATTAATTCGCAGCTTTTATGTTGAGCGCAAAAATAAATAGCCTCCCAGGGATATTTTAAAGTTTGAAACGAAAACAATTTTTTTCCACTCATAAACTTTTGTAAACCACATTAGGAGTTTTCAAAAAAAAAAGTAAAATATTTACTTTTTTTTACGTGGTAAATTAATCAATTGAGTCCTCCCAGCCAGAGCAGAGCGGGAGGGACTGTCAGACTCGTACTGACTAAAATCCACAAATTCCTTCAATAGCCCTTTACGTTCCGGGGTCACGGTAATTCGTACAGTCCTGCGACCCCGGCATGCTTTGGCCCGCTAGAGGGGGGCCCCGTCACTCAGAAGGGGGCCCCGTCACTATTAAAATATTTACATTGCAAAAATTCAAAACTAAAATGTCCATTTATCCCGTACCTCTCCAATGCATGTACTCATGCTTAATGCACATGAATACTCATTTCTCTCCCCCGCCCCTTAGGCGACGCTGAGCCGGTCCAAAGGTCCTAGCTCTTCTGAAATAAATTAATCCTACCGTCTGAAAAATTTCTCTTGCAGAATTTTCTTGATCCGAACAAAATTCGCCTGAACATTTTTGTGAGATGATATTAGCTTTGTCTAGCTTAAGCTGACTGTAGGCATGATAAAAGATCAGAGGGCCTTGGCAGGGTGACACTTTATTAACAATAATGATGATGGAAATGTTAAATTATATTGGATATTGGGCATATGGTAATTCTGGGTTTGCACAGAGTTATACATTATTACATTCACATTTTGCATAGGCGAGAGTATTGTTATCAAGTGGGCAAAAATATCAGTAAGAAGAAAATCTACTCCTGAATATGAACTGGATACCCGAGTAACATAACTTCACAAAAAAATACGTAACTTCCAAAGAATATTCGTACGAACCAGGTATGACTCCAGAGACCTGAAGCCTTTTTACCAGACAAGTCACGAACGGGGCATAAATTGTGCGACGACGCTATATCGTCAGCTTCCTTTTAAATTGTTATAATATCTATTTGAGGACGTTCGCAGGTGGGAAATGATCGTTTCCTTTAAGTTTGGTGATTAAGGGTAGATCTGAGGTATTGCGCAATTCGAAATTATAATATCTCATCTCCCTAGCCTTTTTCCAACCATATTGGGGTCGGCTTCCAGTCAAACCAGATGCAGCTGAATATCAGTATTTTACATGGAGCGACTGCCTATCGGACCTCAACAACCCAGTAACTGGGTAATACGATACCCTATGATAAGATTAGTTGGCAGGCTTTTAGAACTTCTGACTAATAGTAACGACTGTCAAAGATCTACAGTGACAGACGGGACCAAACGCTTTACGTGGTTTCCGAGGCACGGAGGAAACTCGCTTTGACAGATGGTCACCCATCCGCAGGCCAACCTCAACAAGCGCGGCTTAACCCGGACGATCGGCCTGTGCGGCTGTAATTATTTAGCCACGACTTCCAATATACATATATCTTTCAGTTTTATATATAGACAGTGGAAGTGTAAATGACTGCCTGAGAATGAGGCAGAGACGGGTAATAATTATGTAAAAATATCATGCTTTATCGATTTACACCAACATGGGCTCCAGGCTTTTTTGGTTCCACTGATCTACTGATCTACGCGCTTAAAAAAGGGCACTATTCGTACTTTGAAACTTATTACGATTACGTACAGAATTTACTTTAGCAAAACGTTAACTGATGATGTGATTTTTGGTTCTAAGACATGCCAATTTTCTTACGGTGTTTTCCTGAACCAGGTAGAACACAATTTAAATAAAATGAGCCTTATTATATGCGATTCATGCACTAGAATTAACTAAACCATTTGATTGCACTATATCATAGACGTTAATTTAGCTACTACAGTTAACAGCGCCATTTTCATTACCCGCCCAAACATTTTCGTTCGGAAATGCCATCTCTATTGAGGCTTTAACCTCCACGAGCTATGGAAGTAACAATTACAGCTCCTAAATCACAGCTATTACTAATGCCCGCACAATTTCCGCTGCACTCCAAATTAGCTGATCCGAATCACTGAACAAAAACAGTATTACAAAATAAGATAATTTGGTAACAAAATGTAATAAAAATCTCAACTTGTAAACAGGAAATTGGACTTTCGTTCGTGGTCACAAACTTGGTTATTCAGCGCCCTAGTGACCAGTTTGGACCCCACGGGGGAAGTGACCTTAAAGCCCTGAGCTAAAGCCTATATTTGAATAAGGTAAAACTTCTCTAGGCTTTCTGAAAGAAATCTTGTGTTGATTTATTTTGACCTAGTTCTAGGTTATGTTTTATAGACTGGTTTTGAGATTATATTTAGAGTATTCCATTTTTTGGTGAATTTGTAATTTTTTTTTTTTAAGTACGATTGATTTGTTGTTAGGTCAGAGATGACAAAGACAAGATGACGGCGATGGAGCGAGCCAGAAGAAGCCTGTTCACTCTAACTCTGAAGACTTTAGAGTTGTATACGTTCTGAAACACACACGCAAGTAGAGAGTTCCACTCCTTCGCTTTTCGCATTATAAAAGACGTTTGGAAACGCTTAGTGCGAATTGGTGGAATAGCAATAAAGAAGGATGTGCGATGATGGAAGGGGGCTGGTGGTAGGTAGTTCAAAGAAGAATTTTAGAAGTAAGATTTTTACTAAACCAATGTGGTCTTTTGGATTCTTGCACGGAACGAATATTCACTTTAAAGAATGATTTATTCATTTTTTGTACGTTACGGATACGGATACGGACATACAATATGAACAATTTCAAGATAAAATCCACGTTGCATTTTCGCCTTAGAATACAAGAAAGCAACATCAATACAACAATACAATATTTTCATCTCTAACTTAGTTCCAGGAACTTACTACCTACAAACTGCACTGACTCACGGTAGTATAGGCAAAGAGCCAGCTCGTTATTTCCTGTGCCATTACAATTTCCAGTATGACTATAAACCTTTACGTTATTACCTTCGATGGCTTTGATAACATCCGATGTTCTTCCTACACAAATAAACGTAGGCAAAGAGTTTTCTATTTGAAGAGAAAATGTATGTTATGTGTAGTATGACAAACACTTTCGGAAGTATGTGGCTTTGATTTGGTTTGCTGTTATTTTATTTGGCGTCTGTCAACTGTTTTGTAGATACTGTTATTTTATCAACTTTTTTCCGTCAAAATATTCGTCAAAATATTACGAACTCATGTGGACTGTGGCTTTTTGAAACGTGCATAGTTCTTGATGAAAGTGAATACTTGTAATGTACAATTTCTTTTTCTGTTTTAATCCGTGAAATCCTAGTTTTTCTGTTAGTTTTACTTTAATTGAATAAGTAAACAATTTTGAAGCTTAAACTACAGTTTAAATGTACGTTAAGTAAGATGTACGTTTCAGTATAGAATTTCGTAGAAGGTATACAGAACGGATCGAATTGGAGCGATAACAATCCTCTGCTTTAATAGAAAAAAAAAACCACTAAACAGAACCTATTTGAAAATTGGTAGAAGATACATGTAAAATTCAGTCAAAATATTCACTAACCATGACTTTTAGAAAAAATATTATTTGTGTTTTATACAAAAGCTTTAAATTTCACTTTCTAAAAATATCAAAACGATGATTAATACACAAACGACATTATAAAACGTCCAATTATCCATTGCTTGCTTGTTAAAAATTATGAAGTCACTCAGGCTATGTAAAGCAGCCATCGTTTGCATTGTCAACGTTTAGAGTGACTCGTGATTTTCTGAGCGCAGCTTCCGTACTCTTTGTGAATTGATTGATGTTGGCTGAGATTTTTTATGTAACTTTTTGTTAGAAAGTTGATTCTGTTAATATGAGGGTGATTTTGGAGTTTTTTGTTGCAATTTATTGCTGGTTTTAAATTAGTGTTTTGTGGGTTTTGGTACGCTGTCTCTTTGTCTAGTCCTAGCATGCGATACTAGTATACAAAATAATGATGGCTGAATATCATGAAAAATAAATATATTCAGATGAATTGAAAACTATTTGAGGCCAAAAACAAGTTTACTCCGATATAAAAACCTGAATATCAATCTTGTTGCTTTTTTTGCTGAATTCTGAATATCAATTGCTAAACATTCCAAGCAAAAAATATCGGTTGTTACGTGTTGAAAATATTTAAAATAAAGAAATAGTCACATAATACTTACATGCAGTATATTAATGGCAAATGTTTCAAATAAAAATTGTCGTTTTTCTTGCTTTGTAAAGATTTAACTTCAATGAAATGGATACATTTTCCTCCATTTTAATTAAATATCGTCAATAAAATCACTAGACTTCAAAAACAAACAATCAAATTATATTAAAACAGCATCGATTTTACAGAAAATAATATTCAAGTTTGAAAGGAATTTACATGAACAAGTGTCAAATATTTGAATCTAACGGTCGAGGGGAGGTCGGGGTGAAAAAACGCATTGAACTTTTATTTATCGTGTCGATTCACATTTTACATTTAAATTCTGACTACAAAAGGAATAAATATTTGAGCGTGCATCGTCAGTTTATACATTACTAGCAGACCCCGCGAACTTCGTAGCTCCACAGAATCAATACTACTACACTACTAATACTACTACTACTACATCATTTGTTACAAAAAATGAGATAAATGAAGATCCGCTCGACCGATTTTGTGCAAACTTCTCATAAACGATAAACTAAATAGTCCGAACAAAGCCTAAACATTTGGTTTGGATAGGTGAGCCCGTTCTTGAGTTATAAAATTATAACGAAAAGTGGCATTGATTTTTATATATAGATAGATTCTAAGTTTCGAAGATAAATTCAATTTTCTTTATCATATACACGTTTTGTTTTACTCTGGAACGAATAACTTGAAATTTTATTTTGTTCATAAAATTGCTAAAGTGTAGTTAAATGATTGTTTATGTGAAGGACGTGTTAAGAAGGGGACATTTTACGATGGTATTAAATAAGAAACTCGTCATAGAAGTGATGAAACGCGAGTTTTATTAATAGTAAACTTTGGTTATAAATCGAAAGTTTTTTAGCTTGAAATTTGTTCGTGATTTAAAAGAAAATTGTTGGCCTCTATGTCTTTTTACAATATGCTGCTTGAAAGTAATGGCGGCACAATGGTAAGTGCCCCGACTTACGATTTACCTCGAACCCAGCCAGGTGCATTACTTTGAGTAATCTATTTCATCAACAAGGCTCTTAAAATGTTGAAGGAAAACATCCTAGAACCAAAAATTCGAAGACATATGACATTTACCAACCCGAACTAGGCCAGTATGGTAGCTCACAGCCCATTTCCTTGCCTATTAGGAGACTTGTATCTCAGCACTGGGAACTTTATAGACTGATTATACTAACAGCTGTTTAACTCACTAACCTTATATAAAAAAACGAATTACATTCCTTCTACTTCTACGTATTTTACTTCACATAAAAGCATATTTCCCAAAACTAGAATTCATAACATGAACAATGGCTTTCAATCTTCTCTCGCCGAGAGGTTTGCTTGAAGAACGCAAAGAAATAGCCAGTTACTCTAGATTTAAGTGCGGGTTGGCCCAACCAACATCACCCTTACTCCTCGTTAACCATCTTATGTTTTTAGATGTGTGGATTTATCCAACATCGAGCGTATCTCATTTGCTTTCAAGTTATTGAATTACCATGTCCCTTTATGCGGAACATTCTAGACGAAATGCCGGTATGAGCGTTGACAAGGAAAATATTGGATATTTTAATGAGACACCCTTTTTCGTCGGATGATTTTAATATTTTTCGCTTGGATGAATGAGTGGAAATGTTGTTTAATATTTGAGAGCGCTTTATAATTAATGGGCTTGTGTGTGATGTGAAGAAATACGCCGAATGAAGGACAAGGTTTCACATTTGTTCAATTAGCTACCATTAACGTGATTTTTAATGAACACTTCATTTAGTGTAGTAAGTCACAGGTAAAAAGTTTGTTGGTTTTTAATGCTGCCACAGAAATAAATGCAAAATATCCTTTGCAGAACATCAAGACTTCTGCCACACTCTTCTGAGATTACAGATCTAATGTTATGTTGAGTAATATTTCATTTCGATTTTAAAAGGTACAGCTATTATATATCTATCAAAGTTCTGGACATAATTAAAAAAACAGTCACATTCAAAGTTTATTCTCAAAAACACATGTAAAACATAAAATACTTCAGCATAAATATGTCCCCGGTTACTACATTATCCATATCACGTTCATACAAAGTATCCACACTTAGTAACTGAGACATCGCTTATCGCTAAACGACACGGCATAGGTAAAGTGCTATGCATTATTGAAACACTTCTTTACGTCCCAACTGCACATTTACGTCACAAACTATGCATGTTTACGTCACTAGCTATGCTCATTTTACAGATAGCTTAATGCAATCCGAAGAACGCTTTGACGATAGTTCAAGTATTAGATAATAGGGTGGAAATGGTTTTAAAATTGCAATCTTGTAAATGGGTCAAAGGAATATGGACTTTTATTGTACTTACGTACACATACGGACAATCTAGTTCAACTTGAGTTTAAGTCATTTAGGTCTAAATGAGGTTTAAATTTATGACAGAGCTGTTTTGTTACAAGTTTCAGGTCGGAAAAAATTAAGGCTGTAGTAATTTTTTCAGTCCAGTGTACGTCTAATTCAATTTCAATATTAAGCCAACTCATGCCGAGTGTAGGTCTTACAAATATTTCCACTTTTGAGAGTGTTATGTCATGGCATGTATTTGTACATATAGTCTAGCATTTATCCATAACAGCTACTGTTCTGATGTAAATAAATTGTATATATGCAGTTTCGACCACTCATTGAGTGCATTCTAATCACATTACTCTATATCAATCGGGAACAATAAAAGAACAAAACGTGTTGCGCTGTAACAAAGTAGCAACGGGATAAAGGGATGAAAATAAAGGAGAGGATATTCATTTTTTATTGATAGACATTGTGCCCAAACATAACGAGATATCGAAGAATCTGCCAGCAGTTAATAATTCCGAAACAAAGCAGCAATGCAGCAAAAGAAGTTTGCAGTGAATCGATAAAATAGTATCCTACATTTTCACATTTAATTTCACATTCCTATTCACGAGACCTCAGCCACATCGATTGACATTCTTCTATTTATAACAATAACCTTTTGTCGGCACGTAGCACGAGACCCCGAGGTGTCGACGCCATCGGTGACCCCGCCAACCTCGGCTGTATAGACAGATTAAATCTGAGGGTTAACCCAGAGACAATATTGTACAGCTAAAAACATTTCCGTGAATAATTTGGACAACCGACCTTCAAAGGGTTGGTTTTTAGAAGTTTATTTGTTTTTTTTTTTGTTCAAATGGGTTAATGTCAGCGGTGTAACTTTTGCCTCTCTTTAGCCACCATTTTTGAAGCAAGTCAAATCAGTGTAAAGTCTTCTTGGCAATTTTGTCTTTTAACGTCAAACTTTGACATGATAATGGGACGCTAATAAAAGCATTACCAATCAGCTGAACGCATTTAAGTATAAAAATACGTACTTAATTATGGAGCTATCCGGAGTTAATTATTATATTTCTTTTTGGGCATGCGGGCGGCGAGTAGTGGGCGACTCGCTAACCGACCATGGACCACGCCCGGATCGACGGCGCTTTGTGTTCCACGCGCGCCTCAAGGAGCATAGTGACGGGGCCTGTAGAGGGCCAAAGTCTGCCGGGGTCGCGGGACTCACAAATTACCGTAACCCCGGTACGTAAAGGGCTACTGAGGACACCGTGGATTTTAGTCAGTCAAGTCTGACAGTCCCACCCTGTCCTGGGTGCCCTGGGAGGACTAATTTGATAATTTTACCAAGATAAAAAAAGACATCTTTTTAACATCTGTTAAAATTTACTTCTATTTATCCATCATTATCATCAGCCTGTAATGTACTCATTACTGGAACACAGGTCTCCTCTCTGTGAGAGGCAGTGGGCCATAAATGGTCATCTTCGAGTTTTTGCTTCTAGGACATGCCGGTTTTCTCACGACGTTTTACTTCACCGGTTTGAGAGTAGTGTTATTGAAATAAATTACAAAAATAAATGCGCCTTGCTAGGTTCGAACTCACAACCTACAAATTGTAAGTCGGGGGCCATACCACTGAGCCTTTTCTGCTTTCTATTTATCGCTACATACGAGTACCTACATAGAATTATGCATATTATTTTTTATGGAAGTTTTTTTATGGAAATTTAATTTGATCGCGAGCAGGACTTGAACTTGTGACTCCTGATTCAGTTCAGATACCAGACGCCTTACCAACTTTTTTTTTATTGTGGTAAAATCATCAAATGAGTCCTTCCACCCAGGGCAGGGCGGGAGGGACTGTCAGATTTGACTGACTAAAATCCACGGTGTCCTTCAATAGCCCTTTACGTACCGGAGTCACGGTAATTCGTGAGTCCCGCGACCCCGGCAGGCTTTGGCCCTCTACAGGGGGCCCCGTCACTATGCTGAGGCGCGCGTGGAACACAACGCGCCGTTGACCCGGACATGGTTCTTGGTCGGACAGCGAGTCGCCCATTACTTGCCGCCCGCATGCCCGCGCACGCCTTACCAACTAGGCCATTACAGTCATGCTCGACAAGTTAGAGTTTTTTTATATGCATATTGTTTAAAGCACGTGGACTAAGTGCTGAAATGGACAAAATTAACATGAAATTTTAAAAAGCAGACACAGTTCGTAAAAGGGTCATCGTTTCCCAACACAGTCCTTGAAAATCGTTTTATGAATAATTTAACATTCGACCCTCACGCGGTTTATTTGGGAAACTGAATTTAATTTGTTACCTTTATAATTGGCAGTAATTATGGTGGGCAAAAGGCATTTTAATTGTAATTATTGGTCAGCAATGTGAAGAGCTTTTGATAATACATTAATTAATTATTCTGGTAAAATATTATTATGTTTTACACGTGCCTCTGGAAATAATATATTTGAACTAGCACTTTTCCCGCGACTTCGTCCGCGTGGGTTACGTACTTTCCTAATTCCCCCTTTTCACCCCCTTAAAGGTTAAATTTCCAAAAACCCCTTCTTAGTGCTCCCCTACATTATAATAGGAAGCCGTGTGCAAAATTTCACATTCCTAGCCCCAGTAGTTTCGGCTGTACGTTGATATGTCAGTCAGTCAGTTCTCCTTTTATATATATAGATTATACTGTTTGTTGCATAATTATTTTCTACACCCTTAGCGGAGTTGTCTCAATATCCTTTTTTATATGTATTTATATATAGGAATATATATTATATATTAATTTTTTTTTGTGTATGTTTATTTATACTATAATGATATTTAAAAATTTAATTTATATAATAATTTCATTCTTTTTATGCACCTGCCATGTAAAGCCTATAAAGCCTTATAAAGGTCGCCGGAAGACGCTGGATGCAAGTCGCTTCCAACCGGTACATGTACAGATCGAAAGGAGAGGCCTATGTTCAGCAGTGGACGTCCTATGGCTGAGATGATGATGATGACCTGCCATGTTATTTCTCCACTGCCCTTGGTTGACTGGTAGAGAATGCCTCAGGCATTAATTCCGCCTGTACCTTTGGTGTTGCATGAAGATTTAAATAAATAAATAAATGTTTCGATGATGCGTTTTTCTTTACATATTTATGTTTTCTATTTTCTTTTTCATAAGTATTGAACTTATCTTTACACTTCGTTTCCTTTCTATGACAGAAATAAACAGTAATGTCTCCCCATTATCCCTCATCCCAATTCCAACTGGTCCATGGACCAGTTTGTTTTTTCAAAACTTTTTAGGGTAATAAACATGGCTGCCGGGGTCGCGGGACTCGCGACTTACCGTGACCCCGGTACGTAAGGAGATATTGAAGACCACCGTGGATTTTAGTCAGTACGAGTCTGACAGTCCCTCCCGCTCTGCCCAGGGTGGGAGGACTCATGTGATGATTTTACCACGTAAAAAAAAATATATACATTGATTTTTGAAGTTTTATACCAATTTTTTTTGAAAAGAAACAATCAAAGCAGAAATCAAATATCATTCCAAAAAAAGATGATAATTCTTGCTTCAGAAAAAATAAAATAATATTTTTCACAATTAGTCCTTGCCGGCGGCGATTACTGCGGTCGGCCGAGCAAATGATGGAACTAGCTCAAGGGCACAAGCAGGGGAGATCGTATCTTATATCTATGTCATTATATACCAACTTGATTTATTAGGGAACGGTGGCTAAATGTCAAGATATAAGTGCTTATTATATAAGCGACTAATGGGAGCGTAAAGTCGTGCAAGGTGTTGTCCACTCGAATCATGGAAAAAATGGGAAATTCTGATAAAATACTCAATTCTTTTTTTTACTTCAATGAAATATCACTACGTAGTATAAAACAAAGTCGATTTCTGCTGTCTGTCTTACCCTATGTATGCTTAGATCTTTAAAACTACGTAACGGATTTTGACGTTGTTTTTTTTTAATAGATAGAGTGATTCAAGAGGAAGGTTTATAACTATAAATGTACATAACATGCATAATACAGTATAAATTACACCCGTGCGGAGCCGGGGCAGGTTGCTAGTAATAATTATATTTCAATTTTTTTTTTTTTACTATATGTCATAGCTGCCTTGCGTAAGTGACTGTTTATTTAGTTTTCTTACTTGATTTTTCATAAATTTTTGGCGATTTATTTTTGTGTCGAGTTTAATTATTGCGCGTACCGGTCTGTGATCAGAACTAAATTTAATTTGATTAATGAATTGTATATTTTTAATTATCTGCTTATTGGAGGTAAGAATGTAGTCTATTTCATTTTTTGTTTGGTTGTTAGGAGATATCCAAGTCCATCGCCTATGGAGTTTCTTGTAAAAGAAGCTGTTCCCTATACTAAGGTTCTGGCCGAAGGCAAATTGAATAAGGCGTGTTCCACGTTCGTTACGGACTCCGAGGCCGTAGGGCCCCAAGACTTTAGAGTTGTCTAGGTCTTGCCTTTGGCCAATTTTGGCGTTAAAATCTCCCAAAACTATGTTCCAAGTGCTCCGATGTTCGTCACAGGCTTTGTTGAGTAGATCGTAAAACTCTTCTATTTCTTCGTCTGGATGGGATGACGTGGGAGAGTAAACTTGGACAATGGACAGTGTTTGGGTGGCCGAAATTTGAAATTTAAGGACTGCAATCCTGTCGGAATATGATATGAATTCTGAGATGTTATTTTTCCATTTTTTTGCAACTAAAAATCCTACTCCATATAGTCCTCCACTCTGTCCGTTATAATAGAAAATAGTATTTTCTCTCTCCATTGTGTCTTCACCGCTTCGTCTTACTTCCGATAAACCAATAATATCCCAGTTAACACGTTCCCTGCGCCATCACTTTCAAAGAACTTTCAGCTGGTGCTTAGGAGACCTAAAAGATCTCGAAACTAACCTACCTTTTGGTGCGTTTGAGACCTAATCAGTCTCCTAAAGATACAGTTTTGAAAATAATTTATATCTTCCAAAAAAACAATCAAATATATTTTGAAGTTTTTGTGAGTGAAAGATAGCCTATTGCTTTATATTTTGCCAGGTTCGCACGCAGTTATGACATTTGAATAAACTACAAATACCAAAAAAAAATATGATATCGATTGTATCTCGTACCGCAACCGAAGATAGTTCAATATGTGTAGTAAGTAGTGATGGGAATAAAATAATATCTCAGTTGTCGATTGAAAAAGTTTTATTAATTATGCAAAGTGTTTTTCATTAAAATATGGTAAGCACATTGATTGCTTGCATTGCGCGCAAATGGTAACAATTCGTTTAGTTTTTTTAGAAGCGTCAGTGCTGTTTACTGTGCGTCGTAATTTTTGCCGCAATCGCGGCGGTAAGACCCCTCTTTGAGGAGTGGCTGGATAGGCGTCACGGCGTCCTGACCTACCGCATGACGCAGGTCCTCACCGGACACGGAAGTTTCGGGAGGTTCCAGTGTCTGATAGGGAGGGAAGAAACGCCTGGGTGTCACCACTGCGAGGATCACGGAGACACGGTGGAGCATACGGTGCAGGACTGCCCCGCTTGGGCAGAGCACCGCCGTGTCCTCACGACGGCGATAGGCGGAGACCTCTCGCGCCCGGCATTGGTCGAGGCCATGCTGCGGGGCGAGACGGAGTGGGAAGCGGTCGCCTCCTGCGAAGCAGTCATGCTTGCGAAGGAGGAGGCGGGCCGCGTGAGGGAGAAGACAGCGTCCTCCATCCACCCCAGCCGCAGTGGTAGACGCCCACGGCGTCGGACGTCGCAAGACGATCTCCGGCCACCGTAGGCGCGGGCATGCGGGCAGCGAGTAATGGGCGACTCGCTGTCCGACCATGGACCATGCTAGGGTCGACGGCGCGTTGTGTTCCACGCGCGCCTCAAAGATTGTCAGCATAGTGAAGGGGCCTGTAGAGGGCCAAAGCCTGCCTGGGCCGCGGGACTTTTCCATTACCGTGACCCCGGTACGTAAAGGGCTAGTGAAAGACACCGTGGATTTTAGTCAGTACAAGCCTGACAGACGATGCAGCAGTATAATCCGGCGTTGATTTTTTGTTAGAAATCTCACCAAAATAAATAGATTTTTTTACACTTTTTTCTTTTAAAAGCACTCATTGTATAACAAAAATGATAATCAACACGTCGGTATATACGCGAGTGTTATTTCGCAAACGTGCGCGTGACCTCCCACGTCGATGCTGGGACAACACTAAAACGAGTCACGCAGCGCCCGCGCCGCCAAACTTCCCTCTCTTGCGTCTACGAGGCGTACGATTCCACGAGTACCGACATATCTCCTAACGCAAGGAATGAAAATAATTACAGTACTGTGCGTTAGGGACCTAATCCATCTCTAATTTCTTTTTTAACGTCCTTGAATTCGGCTTTAAGTAGGAAGCAAATATGTATATTTGTCCTACCCATACCTAAAGAACTTTACACGTTAGATCCTCCCGCAAGGAGTGAAACAACACGATTATGTTCAACGCACAATACAAAAGTCCTGCAAGAGATCTGATAGATCTCGTAATGCAACGAACGTGTTAACTTCAGTCAGTGCGTTTTCGAGCTCAAGTAAACGATCTTCAGATTTCAGAGTGCGAATGTTATAGGTAATGACGTTTAGTAATTTATCGGTATCCGATTTTTTGTTTGCCATGGTCGTTGAACGGGGGATCGATCTCGCCCGGGGATTCTTAGCACCCCTGACTCCAGGGCGAGGCTGCCCACCGTCATCAGCAGCTACACCACTGGAGCCGCCGGGCACTTGGGGCCTTTTGTTCTTCATCGTCTTCATAATTTGTGGAGGGGATTAGACATTTAACCCATCACGCTTGTCTAATGCGGGTTGATGGGTGAACAGTGAACCTGCTCATTCGGTTCGTGTATGTTGCTGCGGTTAATTTTAACATTAATATTCAACCTCAACAATTTAAAATTGAACTAAGAAACAGTTTTAATACGTTCGAATCAAATATCGATGAAAAAGACGTCCAACAACAATACGATGAAATAATACAGAGTTTAACAAGAGCCAGTAGAACAGTAACACAAATTAAACGTAAAAGCAAGAAACTATCAGACGAAACTGTAAAATTAATAGAAGAGAGGCAGAATTTGTGTGCGAACAGAGACTTACTATACAGAATTAAAGATAAACAGGTTAAACGAAGTATCAGAAAAGATATTAGGAATTATAATAATAGATTAGTACAAGATGCCCTACAAAATAATTGCTCCCTAAAAATTGCCAAACAAGGGATTTCAAATCACAAGTCTTGGATTACATATTTAAAAGACAACAGTGGTAAAAAACAAATGAATAGAGCCAAAATATTAGATATTTGTACAACATTTTATAAATCGCTTTACTCCGATAACACCCAACCATCTTCACTGCCGGACTACTACTGTCCTGATAGTATACCACCGATAACTGAGCATGAAGTCCACGTAGCGCTGAAAAAAATGAAAAACAACAAATCGTCCGGCGAGGATGGCATCAGCACAGAATCTCTAAAAATAGGCGAACCTATCCTCCTCCCTTACATCAGCAAATTCTTTAATAGCATTTTACAGACCGGTAGTTTCCCTAAAGATTTTTGTCACTCAAATATTATTTTACTCCATAAAAAGGGGGATAAGTCAGACATTAACAATTACAGGCCCATTAGTCTCATCTCACACATATATAAAATGTTCATTAAAGTGATAGAAAACCGTATATCTAGTGAATTAGAGAAATATCAGCCTCCTGAACAAGCAGGCTTCCGCGCTGGCCTTTCTACAACAGACCATCTACATGCAGTCAATCAACTCATAGAAAAACATCAGGAATTTAAACTCCCACTATACCTAGCTTTTGTTGATTACTCCAAAGCCTTTGACAGCATTTCACACACAGCCATCTTTAATGCTTTGGACAAACAGAACATTGATCCGACTTACATACATTTACTACGCAATATTTATAGAAACAGTACAGCCGCAATTAAGTTGCAAACTACAGGTCCGAAATTTAAAATAGAGAAAGGAGTCAAACAGGGCGACCCGCTATCTCCTAAACTGTTCACCAGTACCCTCGAAGAAGTATTCAGAAAATTAGCACCCAATTGGATGGGAAAGGGCATTGTCCTCGGTGAAACGAGATTGTCAAATTTACGTTTCGCTGATGACATTGTTCTCTTCGCATCCTCAGTCACAGAACTTCAGCTGATGCTTCAAGATCTGAGCGATGCAAGCCTTGAGGTTGGACTGAAGATGAACATGTCGAAGACCAAAGTTATGTGTAATGAAACACCAAAAACCATAACAGTAGATGGAGAGACAATACAACATGTCCAGGAATATTTATACTTGGGCCAAGTAGTCTCTTTCCAGGCGAGGCAAGACAAAGAAGTCGCAAGACGGACCGAAAACGCCTGGAAGAGCTACTGGTCCATGAAAGAACTGTTTAAAGGTGAGCTTCCTATGGCATTAAAACGCAGACTCATGGACATGTGTATCCTCCCCGTCTTAACTTACGGTGCACAGACTTGGTCTTTGACTAACATCCAGAAGTCCAAACTCAAGGTTTGCCAGCGAGCAATGGAGCGCAGTATACTGAGTGTTAAATTAACAGACCGTGTACGAAACACAATACTGCGCTCCAAAACAAACATAGCTGACGTGGCTCAGAAGGCTGCCCAACTGAAATGGGACTGGGCAGGACATGTCTGCCGCATGCCGGACAAACTGTGGGCCAAAATAGCTCAAAACTGGTGCCCTGAGACAGTAACACGAGGTCGTGGCAGGCCACGTAGGAGATGGCGGGACGAACTGGACAGGTTTCGTCCGAACTGGAAGGAGGACGCCCAGTGTCGTGAAAGGTGGAAGGAGTGGAGGGAGGCCTTTGCCCAGGAGTGGGACAGAGCAGGCTCTTAAAAAAAAAAAAATGTCATAGCTACTTTGACGAATTTAAGACTAGAGCTCTTTTTGTAACATTTTAATCAATGGATTCTGTTTTCTTTTTTAAATCACACAACTGTTGCTTTCTATACTGTTGGCAAAATCAGAGCAAGCCCAAGTGAGTCGCGGGAACATCTGTAAAGATAACCGTGACCCTGGAACGCAAAGAGCAACTGAATAAACAAGATTGATTTTGATGAATCAGTAAGACTCTGAAAATCCCTTTAACTTCACCCAGGTTACGAAGATTCAGTTGATGATTTCCTCAACCAAAGAAAATTCTAAAATCACATGATCATATTGATTTAAAAATTGCCAACCTATTCTGCTAGACACTTATACAAAAATACCGACCACAACCTACTAGAAACATTTAATAAATAAATAAATAAACATTGACAAGTAAACAATAAATAGCACAGTGTAGAAACTTCGTAGTGTTGTAGACAAAAATGAAGCGATCGAGCTGTCGTAGTTAATTTATGCTGGGCGGGAATTTAGTGTGGGTTAAGTGTAAGAGCTAGCGTGTAAGAATATTTTTACTGAAAGTCTAAAATATACATTTTTGAATCAAAACATTTTGTGAACTTGTCTTTATGATAAGTGTAGAATTTGTCTTTATGATAAGTGTAGAAATCTTCTGTCATACTATATTCCGTAAAGTTAAAAAAAACATTGACACTACCTAAGTCAATTTGCTATTGCTGCCGTCTTTCCGATTGCTATACTACACTAATACTCCATAAGCATAAACCGCTTTAGAGCGCTATCACACGGATTCCTAGCGTATACGTAGAGAGCGATTTGTGTGCGTATTTGTACGTTCTCTTTGACGCTGGCTCGCCGCGACTTGACAATACTGGTGGCTTACCATTAAGTCTTAAAGTGTGAGTATATAGGCTGTGAGAAAGAGACAGAGCTGTACAAGTCATCTAGCGCCATCTCGTTCCCTGAGCGGAACCACTCACTCTTTAAGATGTCATGGCAGGACACCTGTACTATTGTGTCTCTCTTGTATGTACATTTTTTACATTATTATTTCATTTTACAAGCTGATTAACTGCAGTAATATAATAACTATAAAAATAACAGGCATTTTCACTTTTCTATGAAACTTGCATTAGTATTTTTAGGTGATGTAAAATTATGAAATTGGATGGAGCGGACGGGACTGTCTGACTATTACTGTCTAAAAGTCCATCGAAAATGCTGAACTGAGGCCCCTTTAGCAAGGTTTTTTCTTTTTCGCTCTCGTCACGCAAAACGGCAGCTTAACATCACCAGTGTGAAAAGACCCTTGACGAACGATCCCGCTGGAGTAATACCATAATCACCCCGCTACCGGTAATTGTGATCGCGATACTATGGGTATTAGTACACGGGTTCATGGAATTACTGGGTTAGTTTCCAATAATTGACTGTGTAATTCTAAATGTGCTTATAGAAAACGAATGAATACAGCAAATGGTTAGTACATGGGTCATGACTGTATTTTATGTTTAATTTGTATAAGACGATGCCCAAAGTATTATGGAGCTCTGCCCCAGGAACGTCCATAATAGAGATCTATATCATACAATAGTGTGATGAAAAAAACACGATTTTGAAAGAAACAAGACTTGCAGAAAAAAGAGTAAACTATC
Source organism: Agrotis puta (assembly GCA_943136025.2). NCBI lineage: Eukaryota > Metazoa > Arthropoda > Insecta > Lepidoptera > Noctuidae > Agrotis > Agrotis puta. The sequence continues at coordinate 14,619,645 of OW964185.2, read as the reverse complement.
TTTAAGTCGAAAGTTTTTCACTTGTACCACACAACACAAAAACCATGACTAAGGTTAAGCCAACGCTCAATGGAATTTCGTTGTAAAATCCAACTTAGCAAAACCTTTCATTCAAGACTGGGAAAATGCACCGCTTTTCACACGATTTAAAGTTCAATTTCCCATGGGTTTGTGTGCTGAAGAAGTGACAATGGATTGAAAATTGCGATGTGTATGATTTTGTTGAAGGAATGCAAGTATTTCAAAATTATTTGTGTATAATGTGCCATTAGTTAGCGCGACAATCTTTTATGAAGTATGACTTCTTTTTATACTCACAGTTTTAAAGGGCAAAATATTATCCTTCACGCAATTCTGGTCCCTAATGTATCCGTTTGTTTTCTTCGCGTAGTTTATCGTGTATTTATTTTGAAAGAAAAATAACATCATTAGCTTTTGCCTGTGGCTTTGCCCGCTTAGAAATTAAAAACTACATGGGAATATACATAGTATTATATCACATTTTCATGTTGTAATTTTAAAATGAAATTATATCCAGTCGTATTACCTTTTTATTACCTTCTTGGTCTTTACACTCCCAATGTTAGGAATGGGCCTCTCGCAATTCCTTCCATGAGCTCTTTTCGCGGGCTGCTTCAAACCTTTGCCCTCCTGGTATTGTATTCGTCTTTTGTTACAAAAAAAACGGCGGGTTGCACTCTGGGAGTGCCGGCAGAAGTGAAAACTTCAATAGTAATAAACACAGACGAACATTCGCGCAAGCGCCCTGCGCCGTCTTACGAATTTTCGATCAGGTCACGTGTCCTGACGCGAGTTTAACATTTTTTACCCATTACAAAAAAAGGGCACAACGCCGCTAAAGAAGTTTTCACTTCAAAAAAAGTTAAAAATAAAAACGTAAGAATTAAATTATCAGTCTTGTTCGTAACTCGTCTGATTTAGCTGGGACCTCAAAGTAAAAAAGATTAGCATAAAACAATGACTTCACAAGTGAATTTATTCATAAGTTTCCTATTGCCGAGTCCAGGGAAGTAGTTGAAAATTAGGGCATCCAGATCAGATCAGAGATCTGGATGCCCTATTTTCCAACAAATTTTCAAACATTTTAATCTTCTATTCACATATTATTTACCTAGATCCAGCTCCCCCAATTCTCTATTCAAAATGAGGCATCTATTCAAAATAGATCATTTCGAATAGATGTTCAAATGATAATTATTTCTATTCAAAATTATCGACTCAGAACGAGCTGTTTGATAATAATTTACATGATGTTGCTATTGATTGACATTCATTCAATTTTATGTATTCACTTTCAGATTACATCCTTATAACCCACAGTTGTCAGTTGTCTTTAAAAGAAAAAAAATCATAATCATTCTAATTGTTCATTGTAAAATTATGACACCCATTCAACTAGGTATTCAAAGACACGCGTATGAAATTCGAGCAACAGTCGGTATAATCTATACGACACGATAGCCTAACGAAAATGGAATGCGCTCGCACCGCTCCATCGCGCTACCTTTATATTTATATGTCGTGCAGTGGTTATTCACTTTAAATTTTATGACATAGAAATAAAATGCAAAATAAATTTAGAATGATTATATTTAAATATCAATTACATTAAAGTTGAACTTAACTTTTTAACTATTTTAGTAACTAAACATTCAGTTTCACTCATGATTTCATCAGAATCACTTCGTACTAAGTATTGTATATTCACACTTGCATTATCAGGGTCACTGTCTATTTCTTCTGTGTTAAGACTACCATCCACATCATGTACAATTATTTTAATTATTCGTTGAACATGCCCGGGCTCTTTACACATGATAAAGGATTTGTTTTTAAAAGATTTACATATCTTTATTTTCTTCTTCTTGTTTTTTAATGTTTTCTTTTCTATTTCTTGCTGTCTACTCTCTTCACATGCTTTTGCTGCCACTTCAGCGTACCAGCTTTCTTGGTCTTGAGCATAGTAAAATGGATTTAGAACTGGATCAGAGCTATCTATCAAATTCTGAAATAAAAAATGATATTGATGAATGATTTTGTATCATTAAACAGCACCAAATATTTATTCAGTTGCTGGTCACTTAGATACATACATTACATTGTTGATTAATGTTATCCGAAACAGGACTGTAGGATGGTGAGATTGACATATTTATTTATATGTCCAGACTTTTTTACACACCTGGAAAAAAAGATTCTACATTAATATTTCATTTTATTATTCGTTTTGAAAACAACACTTATCATATCATTGAAACAAAGTGTTATGTAGAAATATTGACAGTGGTGTACCAGACACCTAATAATAGGTTCACCTATTAACGCTTTTAAATCAAGAAATATATTAGTTACACTTACCAATATTTCATGATATTAACGTTCTATCCAGTCATATGCAGAAATTAAATGATCGATTTTAATTAATTTCTCTCAATTTATATAAAACTTAATTTTAATACATAGAGTTCAATATCGTATATTTTTGTTAGATGTTAATATTGTATACAAAAATGGTATGGTGAAATTGAAACCGCAGACATTACGACGCCTAACATTTTATTGTTTATCGAAAATATATATCGACAAAATAATACTACTGTCTTTTTGTTCACGATAATCGTTTTCATACATTTTATTCGCATGATTTGGCAAGCAAAATCATGGTATGTTAATAGTATATCAGCGTTAGCTAACTTGCAACGTAGCCGAATTCTTTTTAAGGAGACGGGTCATAACAATTTATCAATATCGACATACAACTATTAAGCCTGGTTTTACCTGCTATTATTATAAAGATTATAAATAAATATTTTTTTGTTATTGATTTATTTTTTAAATAGCTTAGATGTAGCTCTATGCTGGAATAAAACGCAAGATTTACTTAATCGATCTGATTATTAGTTGGTACCTACAATTAGTGAGCATCGACACGTTTTACGTTTTCATACAATTGTTCAACTTCTTCTATATTCATAAAAACTAAAATTAGATTGAAATAAGTTATCATAGTAATTGCTAGAAAAAAATAAGATAAATACAAGCTTATTCTTACATACCGAAATATGAGATTCTCACTAGTCATATATTATCTCCATTCCTCCACGTGTCTAGAAGTTGCATGCGAGCGTGCAAACCGCAGCGTTTGTACCGTCCGTCGCCCGGCGTCGACAACATTCAGCATAAACAACAAATCTTCAAACTTTTATTTCTAAATATGAAATTCCCCTATTGTTTATTTAAGTAAGTATCTATATTCATCATTCGTCTACATTATCTATACATATAATAATCTACACTAATTTTATATAGAGGAAAGATTTGTATTTTTGTATGTTTGTAACGAATAAACTCTAAAACTACTTAACCGATTTCGATGAAACTTGGCACACAAACAAATAAACCATAACCATATGGCATAGGACTTTTTATCTCAGTATTAAGTTCCTGTGGGATAATTTAAAACTTTAACGCGGGCGAAGCCATGGGTAAAAGCTATCTTATATAATAATACTGTAAGCTTAAAACCTTAACCGCTACGATTTGTACGCTTGTGTATGCAATTGTCAATTTTTGCAAGTATGCAGTTTTACAAATTTGGATTGAATGATGTGATTTTAGGCCTATAAAAACGCGTTGCAAATTACTCTCCGGTACAATTCCTCTCTGGAACGAATCCTCTCTACAAGGATCAACGCTCCGAGCTCCTAATCAAGCTACCTGTCTGAGCGCCTACAAGCATCAAGAATGTAAGTATCTATTCATAATCATATCTAACTATTAAATGGTCAGAGCAATGTATTAATTGATATATTCAAATATTCGAATGTTGACCGTCAATATTGTGATGCTTTTCTGTGATGCAGGTTCGATTCCTGCACAGATCAAATAAGTTAATTTGTGTTGAAAAAATGTAAACTAAGTACCAGTTACATAATTATTTTAATTTATTTCAACTATATTATTATGAATGCTTTGTAAAGATTGGATAGTAGAGGGTTCCATTCTCGTAACTTTTCAAGTCTAACTGTGACTTATAGTCTGATCGTTGTTTCTTATCTCTGTAGCATAGATAGAGTATTCTAGTTTGATGTTAGGACAATGTGTCTGTATACCAAGCGTTGTATTCGTACTTCATCGATTTGTATAATGCTCAATATTAGATTTATACATATAAATATTTAGAGATACAACGAAATCTAGTCAACATAAACACCTATACATATATAGAAAATAAAATTATCGATTACAGTGCACTAATGATATATTTCAATATTTGTTCACAGGTCGAAGCTACTCGCCAACGATCTCTTCCTCTCCAGCGACGACTCTGAAGCGGAGGTGAAGCCGAAGAGGAAGTCGGAGGACAAGAAAATGAAGAGAGACCGATCCGGCAAGTCGAGTGAAGGATCTAGTTCGAAGAAGTCCAAACCGACTATCTCCCCAATTTCTCCACCAGCACGCGTTACGGCCAATGACTTATTCGCTGACGAAGACAGTGACAAGAATGAATGTGTTAAGAGCTCCACCAAAACGGGTAATGTCCCACCTATACATTCTTATTTTATGAAAAGGCAGTCGAAGGGCTATTCTCGCCAAATTAGTGAGACGAAAGAAGGGAAATATTACGTCGAGGTAAAAATATATGATGCCGAAGAAATAAAAAAAATTATGCCGATAAATAGATGGCGGTATGCTATTACTAGCATAAAAACGAAACTGGATGAAGATAAGGAGTCTTGGCACCATATAAAAGAGTTCATCTTAACGACCCAAAAAGATTTTAAAAATTGTCCGCTGTCGTACTTAGGATCCTACGAAACTTAACGATTTAACCTATTGTTAATCAATTCATTATTCCTGTACACATTTTTTATATTACACGATGCATAGTTATATCTCTATATACATATAATCATATTTATCCCGGCATTAGCTTTAATTCATAGGGTAATTCAATGTATTTTTGGTTACTTCATTATATTTTATAATTATTATCATTGTATTTTTTTCTTTGTTTCACAGCTTCTACACACCCCACTAATAAATCAAGATCTAGAAAAATAAACTGTGACAAATGTGAAATATTAATTCCAGAAAATCAGTATTCCTATCATATGAGAACTAATATACATAAAGCAAACTGTTTATTGAATACCAAGTTCGCAAATATTCATATTATTGCGACAGCATTCAATAACAGAATAATGACATACAGATTGAATGTCACTCAGGAAGACGAGTACCTCGGTCTAGAGGCGTTCCTGAGTGATCACCAAACCAATATAGTAGAATTGATTACTATGTCACTAAATAAACACAATTGCATAAAAGTTAATTTCGAATTGTTTGCCTATTTTATGCTACCAACTTTAGAAGAAAAGCAACTAAAGTCATTTAATACCAAATACAATATTATCTATAAAAACACTGATTTGAATGAATTATTAACTAAAGTAATGAATGCATTGAACGAGAAATTAACAGAGTTCCAACACTGTCAATCTGGTTGGATGTTTGTTTCTATGAGTCATCTCGAAATTAATATAAATAAGTATTCACCTATGAGGGGTGGATCTTATATAGATCTACCACCAGCTATTAAACATTCTAGAAGTTGTATTAATATAAAAAACGAAGATGATTGTTGTTTTCTATGGAGTATAGTTGCTGCATTATACCCAGCGAAAAATAACGTATGCAGAACAAGTTCATATCCTCATTATTCTTCAGTTTTAAATATAGAAGGAATGTCATTCCCACCTACAATGAATGATATTAAACAGTTTGAGAAAAACAATCCAAATATGAGTGTAAATATATATGGTTTGCAAAATAATATTGTAACTGGGCCTCTTTATGTATCGAAACATAAGAGAGAACATCATTTTAATTTACTATATATTGAATACAATACTGTCGGACACTATTGTTTAATTAAAGATCTTATACGTCTAGTACGACGTCAAGTAACTCATTATAAAGGTAAAGTTTATTTATGTGATACATGTTTACAATTTTTCAATAGCGAAACAAGATACAAGTCTCATAACTGTTCTAAGATATTGTCTATTTTGCCTGAAAAAAAATCTATATTGAAATTTAAACATTTTGAAAGGCAGCAGAAAATTAATTTCATAATTTATGCTGACTTCGAATGTATGTTAATTGACTGTAATGAAAGTAACTCTTTAAACACTCGGAAACTAAAGATACATCAACCTTCATGTTTTGCTTATTATATTTGCTGTGCACATAATAATGAATTAAATAAGTATGTCTCATACAGAGGTACAGATTGTGTGGAAATATTTGTTAAATATTTAATAAAAGACGCTAAACGTATACATAGAATTTTAAGTAATAAAAAGTCGATGACTCCATTAACAACTGAGCAAGAGATGAATTATCGGAACTCGAATACATGTCACATATGTAAACAACTATTGCTTAATGACAAAGTCCGAGATCATAATCATATTACAGCTGAGTATCGTGGAGCAGCGCACTCCCATTGTAATTTGATGTATAGAATTTGTTCATTCATTCCTGTTGTCTTTCATAATTTGTCTGGATATGACTCACATTTATTCATTCAAGAGTTAGCAAAGTATGAAGGTACTATTAACATTATACCAAAAACTAAAGAAAAATACCTCTCAATAACGAAAGTAATAAAGACAGAAAAATATGATCATCCTATTCAGATAAAATTTATTGATTCTTTTCAATTTCTTAGTTCTAGTTTAGATGTATTGAGTTATAGTTTATCAGAAAACGATTTTGTAAACTTATCAAGAGAGTTTAGCGATAAAAGAAAATTTGATCTAATGAGAAAAAAGGGTGTTTATCCTTATGATTATATCGATTCTTGGTCCAAATTTGATGAGACGCAACTTCCATCAAAGTATCATTTCTATAACAGTTTATGTAAGAAACATATAACTGATGAAGAATATTTACACGCTCAAACAGTCTGGAATGTTTTCAGAGTTAAATCTCTTGGTGAATATACAGATTTATACATAAAATGTGATGTACTTTTATTATGTGACATATTCGAAAAATTTAGAGAAACAAGCTTACATTACTATAAGTTAGATCCAGCTTATTATGTTACTTCACCGAGCTTAAGCTGGGATGCAATGCTTCTATATACTGGCACTGAACTGGAGTTAATAAGTGACTTGCAAATGTATGAGTTATTAGAAAAAGGAATTCGTGGTGGGCTGGCACAGTGTTCTCGACGTCATGCCGAAGCAAATAATAAATACTTACCACATTTTAACGAGTTAGAACCTAGCAGTTATTTAATATACCTTGATTGTAATAATCTGTATGGCTATGCTATGATGAAGAAGCTTCCTATATCAGAATTCAAATTTTTAACTCTTGAAGAAATTAGCAACTTTAATGTAATTACTATCTCTGATGATAATGATTACGGTTATATTTTGGAAGTAGACCTAACTTATCCGAACTATTTACATAACAAACATAAAGATTTACCTTTCGCAGTTGAAAAATTAGTACCACCTTACGGAAAATCAGCAAAATTGATTGCGAATCTTTATGATAAGCATCATTATGTGATTCATTATGTTCATTTAAAAGAGTGTTTAAAAAATGGTCTGATTTTAAAAAAGATTCATTGCATACTTAGCTTTAGACAAGAATGTTTTCTCAAAAATTACATCGATCTCAATACCAGACTTCGTCAAAATTCCAAAACTGCATTTGAGAAGGACTTTTTTAAATTATTAAATAATGCGATATTCGGAAAAACTATTGAAAATAAGCGCAAGCAAGCTGATGTTAAATTAGTAACGAAATGGAGAGATACCACCAATAAAACAAACAAACATCTTGATGCTGAAAAATTGTTAGCTAAACCAAACTTAAAAAGTGTATCAATATTTTCAGATAATTTTATAGCTGTAGAATTATATCATGAAAAAGTTGTTTTAGATAGACCGATTTATATAGGATTCACAGTTTTGGAATATTCTAAGCAACACTTATACCAGTTTCATTATGATTTTATAAAGAAAAAATATGGAAATAATGCAAAGCTATGCTATACTGATACCGATAGTTTGTTATATTTAATATATACAACTGATTTTTATCAAGATATGCATGATGATCTTACCAAGTTCGATACTAGTAATTTTGCAGTAAATAATCCTTATCACATACCACAAACTAATGCAAAAGTTCCCGGATTATGGAAACATGAGATGGGTGATGATTTAATTATAGAATTTGTCGGTCTACGAGCTAAATTATATTTTATAAACAGTCTCAAAACTCAAATTAAAAAAGCTAAAGGTGTTTCCAAATCTATTACAGACAATCTAAAATTGAATGATTACAGCAATGTTCTGCTGACCGATAAAGCGCTAAGATGTAAAATGAATATGATAAAATCAATTAAACATGTTTTATACTCCCAACAAGTAGATAAACAAGTTTTAGATAGAAACGATGATAAAATTCAAATACTACAAGATCAAATTCACACATTACCCTGGGGTCATTGTGATTCTATGTTTTTAGATTATTCCAGTGATACGTAATCCACTGTTCTAAATTAATTTTATTGTATAGAAATGATGTATGAATAATTATTTTAGAATAAGTTATGTACTATAAATGAATATATTACGCTACTATTATGAGTGAATGTATACGCTATGATGAACATTTATAATAAAATGATATTTCCTAAACAAATGGACTTTTATTCAAACGTATTCAACTTCCTAAACGTTATCATCAAATTGTAAGTTCATGCTTGTTCTATGATGAGGTTCATGTAGTAACGAGTATATAAGTGTACGTTAGGTGGAAATAAGATTAATATACACTATGAAGTTGATCAAACAACCCGTATCTCTCAATGTTAATAATATAAGATTAAGTGACTCTGTTCACCACATCAGACATAGCGCTTTACTGCCAAATACTATTCGCTGTATAATATGTGGCCCATCAAACTGTGGTAAAACGAATGTTATGATTAGTTTACTGCTGCACGCAAATGGACTCAAATTTAAAAATCTTTATCTTTACTCTAAAACTTCTTTTCAACCAAAATACCGTTTCTTGGTCGAAGTATTAAAAAGGGTGCCACAGATTAACTTTTACGAGTTCAATAATGACAAAGATGTAATTTCTCCGAGTGAAGCTTTAACAAATTCTGTATTTATATTTGATGATGTTGCTTGTGAAAATCAAATAAATATTCGCAATTATTTCTGTATGGGTAGGCATAAACAAATAGATTGTTTCTATTTGTCTCAAACCTATTCTAAAATTCCGAAGCAATTGTTACGTGACAATGTTAATTTTCTTATTATATTCAAACAAGATGATGTAAATTTAAAGCATATTTATGAAGAGCATGTTAGTTCTGATTTACAATGGAAAGAGTTCAAAAATATTTGTCAAACTGTTTGGAATAAACCTTATCATTTTCTACTTATTAATAAAGAATCGTCATTGAATAATGGAAGATACGGACAGAATTTTGATATGTTTTTTAAATTTGACTGACTGTTTACATATGCATACATATAAGTAATTAACATTTAAAATCAAATTCAGTATAATTTGTTCCTTAGCTGAATGCAGTTGTTATAATAGGTATAACATGGAGAAACATATTAAAATAGAATTAATGAAGTCTGTAGATTCCATAAAGAATAAAATAAAACAAATGAAGGATCAGGAACACTCGATGAACTTGTCAGTTGATAAAATGCTAAAACCTGTCACAGATCCTCTTAAAACCCTAGTTGATTCGAATAAAGCAATAGAAAAAACACAAAATGTAGAAAATACACACTCTAATTTTGAAGACAAGGAATTGAGTGATATTAATACTAGCTCATCTACAAAGTTTGAAGAATGCTACGATCCAGAACCGAATTCTGTGCAGTTCGTTAAAAAGTCTCCCCAGACGGAATTATTGGAAGATTTAGAAATATCATTAGAGGGTCATGATATTCATGATATTTATGAAGGGGTAAATATACCATTTGGAATAAGAAGTGCAAACAAAACATTACTAATGGGTAATTCAATAGTTTCATTTTCTAAAATAGATAGTGTGAATGATGATAATGTAACTTTAATTAAAGTTGGCGATAAAACCTACAATTTAACCCCTGGTTTAAAAGAACTTTTGCTTCGAAGAAAACCCGATTTAAAACTAATATCGAGCAAAGATAAACTTGTCTACAAGGATATGTTGCATTATACAAATGCACATAAGAGAGATTTCAATCCTAATGGACAAATTAGAGGCGATAAAGGTATAAAATATCGCGAAATAATTAGGCCATTGTTTTCTGAATCGTTAAACAACAATATTGTCACTATATTTGGAGGAAGCTTACCAACGCTAAAGAAATACAAAAATAACACTGACTTAGTATATTGGGATGATCCTAACGAACTGGTTGACAGATTGAAACTATTAATTGCTTCCCGAGATGCTGGTAATACAAACCATGATAATGAAATTTTATCAATAATCGAAGAATTAAAAGAAGCTGATATAATTAAATAATAAATAGTCATAATAATATCCTTTTTATTCAGTATAATAGCTGAGTTCAAGACAAGTATACTGAATTGTGAACATGAGCAAAGCTGACGTGGTAAACGAAATTCATAAAAATGTGAGGGTGAACTATCCACGAAGACATGTTATCATGAAAGATATAGATGACTTATGGCAAGCAGACTTAATTGATATGCAATCAATTTCAAAAGAAAATAAAAATTACACATATATTCTTGCCGTTATTGATACATTTTCGAAATATGCTTGGGCCTTTCCTATGAGAAGTAAAACCAAAGAAGATGTGTGTAACTCTTTCAAAACTTTGTTGGATAAAGGACGTGTTCCTAAAAATCTGCAAACGGATAATGGAGCAGAATTTTATAATAACAAATTTCAAAAGCTTATGAAATCATATAATATCAACCATTATTCAACCTTCTCAACAAAAAAGGCTTCAATAGTTGAACGATTTATCAGGACATTGAAATCTAAAGTTTATAAGGAATTTAGTTTAAAAGGCAATTACAATTGGATAAATAATACCCTAAATGATGTTATTTACAAATACAATCACACTCACCATCGCACTATTAATGAAATCCCTGCTAATGTGGACAATATTAATAAAAAAATGATATTAGAAAGGTATTTAAAGTTGCTAAAAAAATATAATTTAAAAAGCAAGTTCAAACTAGGTGATTATGTGCGTATCAGTAAATACAAAGGAACATTTGAAAAAGGTTACACTCCCAACTGGTCAACAGAAATATTTAAAATTCGTAAAATACAAAAAACAACTCCCATAACTTACTTAATTGAAGATACAATCAGAGGTTACCCTATTTTAGGCGCATTTTATACACAAGAACTTCAAAAAACAAAACATCCTGATGTATATCTAGTTGAGAAAGTTCTTAGAAGAAAAGGTAACAGAGTGTTAGTAAAATGGTTAGGTCTATCTTCAGCTGAAAGCAGTTGGATTGATAAATCGAATGTAATATTATAAATAATATTAACAACAAACTCGAATCGCATAACTATTTATTAAAGTATTTAAACCAGAATCATCAGTCTTATAATGTGTTTTGGAGAGAGTAGTCTTCTCAATTGGCTTATTAATAATTTACCATTTGAATTACACTTACCAGGATATAATTACTGTGGCCCTGGTACTAAATTAATAAAAAGACTTGCACAAGGAGATAACGGTGTAAATAAGTTAGACGAATATTGCAAAGATCACGATATTGCATATCACAAGTCATCAAACTTGAAAGATCGACATAAAGCTGATTTAATTTTGTTAAAAATGGCGAAACAGCGAGCAGTTGCTTCCGATGCCAGTATAGGCGAAAAACTCGCGGCACGCTTAGTAAGCAAGGCTATGACGGCAAAAATTAAAACTGGTTCTGGTTCTCCAAAATTTACATCTAGAAAAGGATTAAAAAGTAAATTAAAAACTGTTATTACAAAAGCAAAAAGACACATAAAAAAATTAAAACCTAAGAGCAAGAAAATGGCTATAGAATTAGCTATTGCAGCTACCAGAGAATTAGCTGATGATTCATCGATTAAGCTCCCGCGTGTTATTCCTATTCCAAAAACTGGGGGAGTACTACCTCTGATTCCTATTTTTGCGGGATTATCAGCGGTAGGAGCTTTAGCAGGCGGTGTCGCTGGTATTGCCAAAACCATAAATGAATTCAAAATGGCTAAAAAGCTGTATGAGGAATCGAGGAGACACAATGAAAAAATGGAAGCTCTATGTATTGGGAAAGGACTACACCTTAAACCACATAAAGGCGGCCTTGGAATTTTCGTATCAAAAGAAAAAAACTAAGATATCGGCTACCCAAACGGGCCTTAACTAACTTTGACATTTTAAAGTATGGAAATAGAATTCCTCATTTTAGAGGTGTCTTTATGAGAGATGAGCTCCCTAAATATCCGTATAAAAAAGAATGTGGAGTTATTAATTTAGATAGTTCAAAAAATCCTGGTTCTCATTGGGTAGCCTATGCAAAATATAATGATTATGTTGAGTATTTCGACAGTTACGGAAATCTTAAGCCTCCAAAGGAATTTATAAAATATGTAGGTTCTAACATTCAATATAATTATGAAAATATACAACGTGATCACCCCTTCAACTGTGGACATCTATGTTTAAATTTCTTAGAGAGATTTTGGTATAATCAAGAAATAAAATAAACAGGATCATTTAAAAGAGTTCAGTATGAAAGCATGTCTACTACAGTTACCATCTCTGGAAATAAATCAGAACTGGTCTCGTATTTTCAACCACCTCTTCATTTATCTGATCAATACGAGTGCGGTTTACTATACTTTTCAGTGTTAAAAACAAGACCGAATGTTCCCGTTAATAACAGCAGTTTAACAGCTGTAATCAGAATCGAATGTGATCTTGTGCACGGTTCATACTACAACGGATTACCGACTCATTTTATTCACGAATTCATATCTGATACTGCTTCAAGTCACGGCTACACAGAAATACCCCAGAACGTTATTTACTTCCCAGTGAACAAAAATATAATTTCAGCCATTTCTGTCAGGATTGTAGATCAGTTTGGATACTGTATTGACTTTGGTGAAGAACATATTCAATTACGTCTTCATTTAAGAAAAGCAAAATGATAGTATATGATAAAAACCCTCCAACGAAAATAAAACGTCCTATTCCGTCAACAAACGTTAAGGTGCACAGACGTAAGAAAAACGTGAAGAAATTGACTAAATCAAATAAAGATTTTCTTAAAGCTTTAGGGTTTAAAGTATGAGTATACTACAGATTACTGATTTACCACACTTTGATAGTTCAATCGAAAGCTATGAAGTCCATTCATACAATCCCTACAATAACAGCTTTAGAGAAAACGATGAAATCAGAATCCCCATACACCAGCAAGATATATACGTGCTACCATCAGCCAGTTCAATCTACATCGAAGGTCGGGCAAAGCTGTTCGGTAAAGATGGGAATCCGATCAAGAAGACTGTTACGTTCACTAATAACCCTGTTATGCATTTGTTTCAAGACATCAGATACGAAATGAATGGAATTGAAATAGATCGTATAAAAAATTCCGGAATAACATCAACAATAAAGTCATACATCTCATTAAATGAAGCAGAAAGTAAAGTTGCTGCATTATGGGGTTGGAATTTAAACGGGTTCCAAAGTGATGGGCATTTTAGTGTTGTGGTGCCATTAAATAAGATTTTAGGATTTGCAGAGGATTACAATAAAATTGTGATAAATTGTAAACACGAACTTATATTGAATAGGAGTAATTCTAACTTAAATAGTATTATTGTTACTGATGAAGTCGTTCAGCTTCAAATAGATATACAAAGGGTTCAGTGGAGAGTACCACATATAAAAGTTTCAGATAGAGAACGTTTAACACTTTTAAAGCATTTAGAAAGAGATAAATCTATTCAGATGGCTTTTAGAAATTGGGATTTATATGAGTATCCTTTACTACCTAAAACCACAAAGCATTCTTGGTCAGTAAAAACTGCTTCTCAATTAGAAAAGCCCCGGTATGTAATTTTTTGCTTGCAGACTAATAGAAAAAGTAATAAATCAAAAGACAGCTCAGTATTTGATCATTGTGATGTGACAAACGTAACGCTATTTTTGAATTCTCAATATTACCCTTATGAACCTTTAGGCTTAAAATTTTCTGAAAATAAGTACAGTATATTATATGAAATGTATGTGAAATTTCGTCAGTCGTATTATAACAGCCCAATCGATCCGTTGCTTGATTTGAAAGATTTTAAAGAAAAAGCACCGCTTTTTATCATAGATTGTTCAAGGCAAAATGACTGTTTAAAAACAGGCCCGGTAGACGTAAGGTTAGAATTTGAATGTTCAACATTGATACCAGATAACACAACTGCTTATTGTTTAATTATTAACGATCGACTTGTGGAATACAAACCGTTAAGTAACATTGTGCGCAGGATATCATGACTGCAATTGTAGATGTTCAAGGTTTCAAAACAGAAGCTAACGAATTTATAATAAAGGAGATTGCAATATTATGTGATAAAAAAATACAGGTATTTCTAATAAAACCTCCATTCCCATTTTACGATTTGACTAAACAAGAACGGCGACAAGTAAGTTGGATTGAGCGCAATAGAAAGATATACTGGAATGAAGGAGTTGTGCCTTACTCAAATTATCAAAATTTGATTATAAATATTTTAAGAGATAAATGCGTTTATGTCAAAGGTTCAGAAAAAGTGTTGTGGTTAAGAAACATTGTAAATAGTGCTAATATTAATAACTTAGAAGATAAAGGTTGTCCTAGTTTATTAAACTTATATAAACAATATGAAAACTCTCATGATCTGTATAGTTGTATTTATCATGATTCAGTATGTGCATTGAAAAACGTTCTCTGTTTAAATAAATGGCGTATAAACAATGTAGTATAAACACTCTAAGTAACTAATAAATTTTTGATATAAATATTTTCTTGTTTTATTCATTAAAGATCGATAATATAGTAATTCCCACAGTTCATGGTTTAATTTTTAAACAGATGTTCGAATCAAAGTATTGATTGTAAGTGAATACAGTGAAAACCATATATGAAAGTACATCGAATGAATGATGTCATACAACATGTGTATCGTTAAAGTAAACAAAAGAGCATGAAGTGGTCCGCTATTTTGTTACATATTTGACGACACGTTTGGCTCAATGGTTAAGACCTGATCACAACAACACAATCAAATGCCAGATTACACGTTCTTCAACCACAAAGTGTCGTGGGTTCGATTCCCACACGGATAAATTGTTCCGGTCTGGTTTTTGGAGTTTTAGTATAGATGAAGATTTCGCAATAACATTTCATTTAACCGCAAAATATTAAGATCAAGAAACAGATCATATCAGGTTAGAATATTACTCAAAATTAAAATATAATGACTACTCACCCACAGAAAACAGATCAGATCAGGTTAGAACATTATTCCATACATAAAATTATAATAACTACAAGTACCTAGGAAACAGATGATCAGGTCAGATTAAGGTATGGTATTTGAATAAATGAAATAAATGACTGGTAGTCGACATTTCGAATAGAGAATCTTGAATGCATTCATCTATTCGAATAAAGTATTGGAGGTCGGTAAATAATATGTGAATAGAAGATTAAAATGTTTGAAAATTTGTTGGAAAATAGGGCATCCAGATCTCTGATCTGATCTGGATGCCCTAATTTTCAACTACTCAGGGAGACTTGTGATTGTTTTTAACCTAGTTTTTTATTTGAACTTTGATTTTTCTCCGAGAAAAACGCTGAATAATAATGTTAAGATGTCGCAAACTAAGTTTGTTCTTGTAAGTTTCATTGTACTGATTTTTTGCGAAAGTGCTGTCTTGGCGCTTGTTATTTTTGTCTACGTTATTAAAACTCCTACTTTTCTAATTATTTTAACTAGTAAGTATGTATAAATAAACATTTTTGCAACTAGCTTAATAATTACTTATAAAACTATATATATATATGTTATATCGGTCATAAATATAACATAAGGTTAAGGTAAGATTGTAATTTTAAGAGACAGGAAATCACGATGTACTTACATAAAATAATCTCCAAAAACGGCCAAATTTAGTTTCCGACGTCGAACTTTCCAGTACTTTGGCGGAGAAGAAGAAATTGCCGAACCTAATTCCCAGCAACAGCAACATTTCATGGTTATAAGGATCTCGATCAGTAAACAACTAAGGTAACTCTTACTCTTTAAACTTACCTTCAAATCCCTCGAATGTCTCAACTCTTGTCTCCGTGGTGGCTGTCCAGGCAGATCTGAATACACCAGGTTTCGCACAGATCCTCGGAACTTAGGCTCGAATATTACTGAGGGTAGTGCTAGTGTCGTCAGTTTTGAGTTGTACCTGGAACAAAAGAAATGAAAAGGATAAATAAGTTATAATAGTTATTTGCTTTGCAATATTAACAAATGCACGTATGGTGTCTCTAAAAAAAGCCACGTCGGGCCAAAATGTCCAGTGCAGAAACAAAAAACTAAGATTCCAATTTCCAAAATTGATTGAAAAGCAACCATTATTTTAAGTATATAACCTCAGCTTTAAATAATTGGATTTATCTCAAGTCATTATTATGCGACGTGTGCGATAACTTCAAATCATCTGTCTAGCGTTTTCCCAATTATTTTTAATTCAGCTCCGTCGGCTTATTTTCCGTGAAGCGACTGTTTAACCTCCACAACCTAGTGATTATTATGATACCCCTTAATAAGATCGGTTGTCAAAGATGAAGAAATGACAGCCGGCACTAGCGAGGGCATTCGGACGGCGAGTAATGGGTGCCTCGCTGTCCTATCATGGACCATGCCCGGGTCGACGGACTCTATTTGGCTCTGAGTTTTGTCGTAAAATAATAAATAAATACTAGAACCTATTCCGTTCACATGTCCCTAAACACTGATGTATACGTTTAAAATATTTTTAATAAAACCCCATTTTTAAAGAACATTCGTCACGGTTAAACAGAGATAGCTAACAACAATTTATCTCGCGTCCTTTTCCGTTACAGCGTAGAACAATATTTCAGTGTGACATGGTCGCTAGAAGCTTGCTTTAAAATTGCTTTTACTTTATTTACAGTGTCTTTGTTTCTCGAATAATCGCAAGGAAAAATAGTTGGAAGGAACGAAAGTATTCCGGGAGAATACCTTACGAATTTCTCGGTCTCGAATTTGGGATATTCTATTTTATTATGGTACCAGGAATTTCGGGACAACTCGGTTTTCGTTGTTTACTTAGGTAAAGGTATTTATGAACTTTCTACTTGAAACTTACTTAAGGGTTTAAGGATTTATGAACGGTTGGAAATAATCGAGTTTCGTAAAAATTATCTTGCTCTTTATTACAGGAACATAAATAATAATATAAATTAGCGAAATTTCTTTTCTTTACTAGGTCACATGAATAACCCTTCATGGATTACAGGCGTAATGAATATGTTATTAACAATATTTCAAAAATTTAAAATTAAATTCTGAAATAAAATTGAGAAATTGATTGAAATCTTTGTTATTGTAATCTGTAATCTGTTTATACCTCATCACAACTGCGACTGCAAAATGGTTCTGAGTGTCAAAATCAAAATCAAAGCATTTATTTCAAGTACAGGCACTTTTGAATTGTCAGAGACAAAATATAATTAAACATTACAAAATTATGGTACTACAGTCCCAGTCACAAGACATAATAACTGTGAAAGTACCGTAGATGCTCATTCCAAGGAGTAGATCTCTATGGAGAAAAACGGGCAAGAAACTCCATGGACACTCTTTTAAGGTCGCCAAAATTATTACAGAACCTTTTTTATATCTTTCAGTGTGCATCCCAGATCGAGCATCAGTGTTTTTCTTACGCAATTTTTCAGTAGCATTAGCCACTGCACCAACAGTGCCATGCAAGTTTTATCTAACTTAGTTTAGCAAAGTCTTATACAATTTAAACTGCACAATGCTCTCACAATCTTCACTAAAAGCTTACACAGTCTCCATAACCACAATTAAGAAGAACACCAAGTCACATAATAACCACAGAAACTATATTTCAGTTACCTTGTGCTCGAAAAACAGAGCACCTAAGTGCGAAGAAAATAAACTTAACACCATCATCTATCTAGCATTTCCCAACTATATTGGGGTCGGCTTCCAGTCTAACTGGTTGCAACAGAATTATCAGTATTTTACATATAGCTTTATATCTTTTTTATTCGTGGTAAAATCATGAAATGAGTCCTCCCACAATCCACCCATATGCACCCAGGGCAGAGCGGGAGGGACTGTCAAACTCGTACTCACTAAAATAGATGTTGTGCTTCAATAGCCCTTTACGTTCCGGGGTCACGGTAATTCGTAAGTCCCGCGAACCCGGCAGGCTTTGGCCCTGTAGACATTTTTTACATAAAGCTACTACTTATTTGGCCTCCAGAACCCCGTAAGTACTGACTAATACGATGGTAATAATACTGGTTTTCAAGATTTTGTAGCTGTTGTCTTTCTGTAACGTACATAGTTCAATGTAGTTTTAGAGGCACAGAGGAAACTCTATCAGCCTTATTACAAAATCTAAATAAACCTTGGTTATCAAGTCCAAGCTTATCTGCAGAACCATCGTATTACAAAACTTAGATCTAACATGGTCCATAGTACCGTCATTTGAACCATTGTCTAAACAATATTCTACCTATCTTATATCTACCTAGATTTATTTTATTCCTATCTAGATTTTGTGTTATTTTCACCCTAAATGGATTAAGACATAATCCATGTTGGGTGAAAATAACACAATGTAAAATTTGCTATGAGAAACTTTGACACACCTTTGACAGCTACGACTGTTAGACCATGGTTTATCGCAAAACCACCATTTGTAACGTTTGTGTAAACCGTAGTGTTACGAGATTTAAACCTGGGTTTTAAGTTAAACCTCATTTTGTAATAAGACGAGATATAATAAACAGTGCCTTTACAAGCCATACCATGCGTCCAGTGCCAGCTTTTTTAACTGCGCCCTGGTCTGGCTAATTGTAGTTCTGGCCATTTCTGCGCCTCTCTAGGGTCTGCGCCTGTACACCGTTAGCAAGCCCTTATTTTTGGCACTTATGCAGTACTCATCCTCTGACCAACCTTGGCAAACGCGGCTTAACCTTGAAGATTGATCCACGTGGCTGTTATTATTTAGCCACGAGTTCCCAAAATGAACTTAAAACCAACAAATTTAATTACTTTTACATCCTTGCAAAAGAAGGTAGAATTATTGCTTTTTAAAAATTCCGTCCCAATGGAGCTTCGCCTTCAGAATTTTGTAACGACTTCCAAAACTTTTGTAGATAATTTTCACGGGGAACAGTCCAACTTATAAAAAGAAATAATATTAAAGCTGCTTTTAGGATGATCTTAATTTTCATGATGATGAAGACGGTAAGGATAAATATTGACCATTCAATTATTATTTTGGAGAATGTAAAGTAATAAAATATACGGAGAAAACATTAAGTATTCCTAGTTTGTAAATAATAAACTCAAGTTGCACCTTGACAGGCCTGTTGGTCTAGTGGTTAGTGACCCTGACTGCTATGCCGGAGGTCGTGGGTTCGATTCCCACCCAGGACAAATGTTTGTGTGATGAGCACGATCATTTGTTCTGTGTCTGGGTGTAATTTATCTATAATATGTATGTATTTAGAAATATATAAGTATGTTTATCAGTTGTCTAGTACCCATAACACAAGCTCTGCTTAGCTTGGGACTAGATGGCGTTGTGTGATAGTTGTGGAATATTTATTATTATTATTATTATTACCTATGTGAAGACCAAATGCCCGCCGGGGTTGCGGGATTGTCTAAGCAGAACCCTAGACTCTGAACCGCAAAGCGCAACTGAAGGAACAGAGTGAACTTTTAGCCAATAAGAGTCACTGACAGTCCGTTTTGGTCCATCCAGAGAAGAATGATTCATTTGATGATTGCACTACTAAAAAAAACTATATAAAGACGGAGCAGGTCACAAGTGTTAATATAAATTAGCCAATCCATCTTCAAAATCTGTAATTCTAATAATCATAATTTTCCTTTGCTTCTTTGTAAATCACGTCTAGAAACTCTCAAGTAATTCAAGACACTGAAGTATTCTTTAATCAATATACGTAGATTGAAATTACATTTGAATACAAAAACAAATTACCAAATTAAATTACGCTATTCGTCTGTGTGTGCCAATATATGTTATACTGAACATGCAAGCTAGTCGAAAACAAATTCACATTCCAAACGAGAAAAAGAATTTTCTTTTACATAATCCTGAAATAACTTTTGTATTGAACACAAAAACTGCAAAATAAATGTCGAACAGATTGAATTGAATTTGTTTTAATGCATTATTTTTGTTTTATAAAGAATCTGTGAATGCTTTTAGATTTATTACAAAGTCTACTATTTTTTTTTTCTTGACTCTTGCGTACTTACATACAATAAAGTTTCCATAAGATTATAATTCGAAACTCAATTTTAACTATTGCAACATAAGTTTTTTTTTCAGACTCCAAAACTGATTGTTGAAGAAAAAATTTCGATCTCGGAAGACCCAGATGAAATATATTAAACCGCTTTAAGCAGTTTTCAGAAAGACTAGACCATAGCTAAGAAAAGCCGCAAGAAGTGGAGAGAATGGCGGTCTCAACTACCAGAACAGAAAATGCAAAACCATGACATTCATCAACCTAAATCTTAACCTTTTTTAAAAAACTGACTTCTACAAACTGCCTTCAACCTTAAAACAATTTCAGTTCATTACAAGCCATCCCAAGACATTTATCACTTGACAGTAACATTATCTACTAACAGAACTAAACCCGCTGACAGGCAGACGACAAACAACAAAACGCGACCAAAACAATTAAAACTACCGTCGAAGGACGCGCTAAAAGGCAATGAACCATCTCCATTGCGCACTAAATTAGAGTCCTCAACTTATAACTAAGTTCCAACGGAGCAATGAATACTTAATACTAAATGTCTTACAAGTTTCAGTTTACAAGCTTCGCAGGCTTACAGACCAAGTTCGATCTATGGATTAGTCTGGACTAAAACCAGACACAAGTTTGAAATGTTCACAAACTTTGGGAACAGTGTTAACAATCTGGGGGCACGGCAGTGCCCCAGCCAAGTCTCGAGCAAAACGGGCACGGCCGTACCATCTTTTCTCGATGCGATTCGCGGCTGTTTCGCCCCCCCCTATATCTTCGACGTGGACAAAGCTAGGAGTTTAGGTTTTCGGTGAATAATAGTAGGCATTAGAACAAGCTTAAGTTCGAAATTACATGCCAATTGAATTAATAGTTTAGGAGTTACGGTCGATCAAAGTTACACCATTTTGTCACTCACTCACTGACTCACTGACTCACTGACCGATCATCAAAAATCTAAGGTACTTCTAGCAGACTTAGAAACTTCAAATTTTGCACCAAGATAGGTCATTAGCCACATATAAAGGAAAAATTATAAAAACATTAAAAAATAATATACCATAGAAAACAATTTTATATTTGCGGTTTGGCAAGAACATTATGTATGGATTTTGACTGCATTGTTAACTTTGTTCGTTGTTTAAGTATTCAATTGGATGAATAAATACATGGAATAGAAAAGAATAATAAAAATGTAATACATAGACTATAATTAATTGATACATAAAGTTCATAATTCATTAAATTAATAAAGCTAAAACTCCATTGTATTGCGATAAATTTCGATTGTATGCGCGCTCGATAGATGGCGTTGTACCTGTCTGAATCGCGCTATGGTTTCGTTACCGAGCGCAGTATAAGTAGTACTTTAAAATAATTCGATAATTTTCATTTGATAGCGCCACCTACCTATGAAAAACCATTTCGAAACTAAAAAAATATTGTAGCTATATTCGGAGAACTTAAGTTAGCCGGATTAGATAGTAGATTTATTATTGTTACTGAAACAGTTATTTAGGCGAATAGTTTATTAATATAACATAGACTTAGGTAGTTACAATATCTAGTTGTTTACGTGTTATTTAGTTTAGTTATATTTATTTTGTAAGTTAGTAGATTTATGTTTATTTAGCTCGTTGAAAAGAAACAAAAGAGATAGAGAATGGGTTCTAAGCAAAGCAGTAGCTGAAGTCCAAGAAATTATGAGGTCACCTAAAAAAAAAGAAAGAAATACACTTACAAAAAATAAATGAGATCCCACCAAAAACATTAAAATAATGTAAAAAAATGCCAAGTCTCTCGATGCAGTCTTTCCATCGTAAAAAGTTTTGAGATCTCATAGAAGCCAAGTCCTGTTCAAATTATTTTGTAGTTATAAATCAACATTTAGTAATTGTATCAATAGTTTTCTTTATATTATAATTATAGTGACTTGGCAATGAGCACAAGAAGAAACAAAACGGCATATTTGGAGTTGAAAGTCACACACCGCATGCGTAAACATTAATATCACAAAATTAATTTTCTTTTGGTTTATCTGTGTCGTCCCAACCGAATTTCGGCAACGGCAGTCAGTCTCATCCAAGACTAGTAAACTGCGCAGGACATAAATTATAATGCACAATTGCACAAGTGTGTACGCAAACACTAGTGTTAGTGTACTCTCGGTTCATTTACTTTCATAAAGCGATGGCCCGTAAGGTACTTATTTTTTATTATTGCATTGGAGCATGTAGTCGGTAGTGATCTGATCACAGGTCTCGTCAGTAACATTTGCACATAATTCCAGGCAGCAAGCAGCTTTTAATTGGTGCTCATTGCCAAGTCACTATAATTATAATATAAAGAAAACTATTGATACAATTACTAAATGTTGATTTATAACTACAAAATAATTTGAATAGGACTTGGCTTCTATGAGATCTCAAAACTTTTTACGATGGAAAGACTGCATCGAGAGACTTGGCATTTTTTTACATTATTTTAATGTTTTTGGTGGGATTAGTTATTGTGGAATATTTTAAACAAATTTTGTGGTTTATGGCGTCGTAAAATTTTATTCGTTGTTGTTTTAAGTAGGGGGAATATCGTGAGTATTTTCATCTGGTTTTTCTCAAAAGTTTTGTATGCTGTTGTACTTCTATAAAGAGTAACAAACAACACTTGCCGTAAAGGGCTCGGTTGCACTTTCAGAATCAGAGTGGTTTTCAATCATCATGCTGATATATCGGTGGCCATCCCTTTGGAGAAACGAGCCTGAATTATTTTTCTTTTAAAATTATGTGTACTTGAAAAAATCTCAGGCTTCTTCTGGATAAGCTCGCTCTATCGTAGGCTTTGTCTCAGTCACCTTTGTCCTGGACCTAAGTCAAGAACAAACCGAAATAAAAAAAAATATCGTCACGACTGTTTTTCCAGAAAAAAAGTAGGCACCAATTAGTTTTGATTGGCATTCAAATGTCGACAGACTGACTGACAGACTACTCAGAATTGTTTAAGAAAAAAACCTAAGGCCTCATTTAGACGATGCAAGAAATTGCATGCGAGCAGCGTTACATTCCGGACTATGGAGGGGCAAAAAATGCAGTTGGTTAAACAAATACCGCAATGTAGTCAAAATTGCATGCAAGTTCTCGCCTTGTCTAAATGAAGCCTAACAATACACTAATCCAAAAGCCAAACACAGGGTCGCAGAACGGTCTCATCAGGTAACTGAGACCCTGGAACATAAATGGCTATTGAAGGATCACTGTGGATTTTAGTCAGCACAAGTCTGATAGTCCCTCCTGTCCCGCCCTAGGTGGGAGAACTCATTTGATGACATTAACACGAAAAAAAAAAGAATCAAACACAGGACCAGTAGCTTCGATTCATTCATTGGCAGTCTTGTTCTCTCCCACTGCTGAATTTAGATCTCTTCCCTTTTGAGCCATATATTTACTTGAACAGCGCAAGTCTTAACCAGGTTTTAATCCGCAATCTTCCCGGACTGCACTTGTTTACTTTTAATATAAACACAACATTCTGCAAGAAAACTATTGTACAGGTGATACATATATCTAGATTTGTCTCCATTGCCTTATGGTCTAGACTAAAACGTAGTCTAGACAATCATTTTCACATCTATGTCCTGACTAAGCTGTCTGGCTAGTCGAAATTGAACGCCCCACTGGGAACTATAAAAACTAATGGGTTTCCAATAATTACGATTTTGTGTAAACTACGTAGTTATTACATCTAAGTAATACATTGGACGACTCTCTTGTTAGACGAAAGCGTCAAGAGAATCTTTGTTTAAACAGAACAAAATATGTAACACAGAAAAATATCGATATATACACAATAATAATAATAATAATAATAATAATATTTATTTGCTTAAAAACACGGTATAAAAAGGTCTTACATAAAAATGAGATCATACATGTTTAGCTTAAAAATAAAGCATGCAAAATTGTTAAACACAAGCAAGTGCAAGATGCAAGTGTTGCATGTTGCTAATATTAGTGTTCTAGGAAATTCTTAATACTATAGAAATTATTCTCCTTCAACCAATTGTACAATTTAAATTTAAATAGTCTACAATTTAATTCTTTCAATGTCTTTGGTAATTTATTAAATACACGTACACACATAGCTACACAGTTTTTATTATATTTAGTACACCTAGGCAGTTCGTCAAGTACAAGTGTGTATTGGTCACGCCGACTTCGTGAACATACTTCTTCTGCTGTTTTAAATAATTCTTTGTGTTTCTTTACAAACATACACATCTCATAAATATATAACGATGGCAACGGTAGCAAACCAAGCCTTTTAAATATTGGTTTACACGATTCATCGGACGGAATTCCGTATAATTAATAAATTATCACTCAGCTCGGAATAACATCATCTGCCTAGCCTTTTCCCAACTATATTTGGGTCGGTTTCCAGTCAAACCAGAAGCAGCTGGATATCAGTATTTTACATGGAGCGACTGCCTGTCGGACCTCCACAACCTAGTAACTGGGTAACACCCCATGGTAAGACTGGTTGTCAGACTTTAGGGCTTCTGACTATCAGTAATGACTGTCAAAGATCCACAAATGACAGCCGGGACAAACGGCTTTACGTGCTTTCCGAGGCAAGGAGGAAACTCGCTATGACAGATGGTCACCCATCCACAGACCAACCACGGCAAGCGTGGCTTAACCCGGAAGATCGGCCTGTGCGGCTGTATTTATTTAGCCACGAGCTCCTCTCAGCTCGGAATAACATTATAAAAAAAAACGACGGGTTGCACTCTGGGAGTGCCGGCAGAAGTGAAAACTTGAATAGTAATTGTTAGAAATATCTTGTGAACAGATTTTAGTAAAACTCGCAAAAATGGTTGACTTTTTATTTCAATAATTTTCCAATGTGACGTACATCTTTTATAAACAATGTTACCTAGCAACGAATGTATCCAGCATACAAACTTCTTTAAAAGTAATAAAGTCACACGAACATTCACGCAAGCGCCCTGCGCCGTCCTACGCTTTTTCGGTCAGGGTCACGTGTCCTGACGCGAGTGTCCTGACGCGAGTTTAAGATTTTATACCCATTACAGAAAAGTGCTCAACGCCGCTAAAGAAGTTTTCACTTCAAAAATATTTAAGCTCTGTTCCGATTTCTAAATTCTGCGCATTACGTCACAATCACCCGCTAGTGTTGCGCCATATTCTATTTTCTTTGTCCTGAGAAAATATCACGGAATCGCGTCACAGCCTTGTAGGGTGGCTAGGCTTCAGGAAAATAGGGGCCTTGGAGGTGCCGATTTTATAGAATTATGTAGGTATTCCAGTTACTTCACAGCTGAAGGTTTTGTGTAGCGGTGATTTTTTTCCGATGTTTCATAACATGGCTCATAAAAAGTGTTCATTTTTCCTTGAATTTTTTTTTTCACAAATTGAAACATCATTTTGTACGGATGCTTTTACTTTGGATTTTCCCAAACAGTTCATGATTTGTTAAACAGTTATTTTATACACATTTTTACACATACACATTGTGATTACAACACAACGTCTTAATAATTCTTGTCAGTTCAAGACAAACTAAGGTTTGCTCTCGTGGTGCAAACGAGAAGCAAACATACATTCGACTACGAACAGGACTCTTACCTGCATCTTTCTGGATTAAATACTCCAGACGCCTTACCAACTCGACAATCGCAGTCCTGCCCGGCAAGTTCGAATCTTTCATTCGATTTTGAAACGTCTTTCGGTGACCATAATTTTGTCTCTTTCTACAAACGACTGACGGATACGGTTTTTTTAATACCTTAAAGCCTTTGTCAAACAGACAGGCGTGACGAATGCGAAGCGTGACGTTCTTATTTTTAATGTATGGAATTGTTTGAATCCAGTCACATAGAAAAGCGAAAGCGATCCGATAGCGTGACCGAACTATCGGACTGACGTCTCGTATCGGTTCGTTATCGTTACGGACTCGCCTGTCTGTTTGACAAAGGCTTAAATGATTAGTTCTTTTAGTAGATTGTTATTTCTAGAAACATTAACACTAATTTCCCTCTGATCTTGCTCAAAACCTTAAGACCAAACCCACAAAAACTAACTTCATTTTCAATCCCAAAAAAATCTCCATACACTTTCTATCCAAGCCTCCGTTTTCTCATACACACAAAACCCCGTCCCGAGGTCGGATAAAGAAGATTTTCTCGTGATATATTACTACGAGTACTATCCACGACCAACACTTCAGTTAGTTCACCGCTTCGCTATTACATTGTGCCGTACAAAAAGACAGGTTTTAAAGTCAACACTCTGTTGTACACTGGAATTATTATGCTGGTAAAGCTGAAATGAAGTTGGAACGAATTGTTACTTGAAAGTTAGATAGAAATGCAGATGTTCTGTTTGGGGTATCTCTACTTAACCCTCTGAAGATTATAGACGTGATGCGATGGGACGAAGGACTGTCCGGGTTGCGCGATTGCCTTAGTCGGCCTTCGTGAACGGATGTGTGAAGGAACAGTTGATTTTTGATAAAAGACTCGATTTGATGATTTTTAAACCACAAATAAAAAGCGGTAAGTGTTTTCCTTGATATGTCAAATAAAATAAAAAATATCGCGATTATCACTTGATACAAAGAAAAAAAAATAACGTGATGTTAATTGTTTGAAGTTATCTACTCATAAAGCATGGTGACCTCGTCCAGCGAGTATCATTTGAAGCATTTGAAAATCAAAGCCGTCACTAAAACTGATTCAAAGTTCAAACTGAACCACAATTAGAGCAATAATTGAAACTCTATGAACTCAAGCAGTACATTTTCCAACATTGCCCGTATTTAACAGCGTTCAAAGCGCCCCCTATGTTTGAACGTGAGATTTATTCCAAAGGCTTTGGTGGTTTATACCGAGGTTAGACTGAGAGATATAACAGAAGAGAAGATAAAATGGTAGAATAGTGTGTAGGTATATGTAAAGAAAAATTCTCAGGCTCCATATAAAAAAACACCGACGGATCTGGGTTTTTTTAGCATTCTCCTTTATATTAAATTGTTAGTTACAGAATCGTTTGAGTTTTTGAAATTGACTTGTCCTGTTTAAAGCAGTAGAAAGTTGTGTACTTCAACAGTAAAGAAACAGTATTAAAGCCATACAAAGCACGCACATTTAGGAAGAAATTCATTAAAATTAACGTTTACTACACTTAATCAAGAAGAAAAAAAACATCATAATATTTGATAACCTCAAATTAAGTTAGAGCATTTTTTATTTTTACGTGGTAAAATCATTACATGAGTCCTACCACCCAGGGTAGAGCGGGAGGGACTGTCAGACTCGTACTGACTAAAATCCACAGTGGCCTTCAATAGCCCTTTACGTACCGGGGTCACGGTAATTCGAGAGTCCCGCGACCATTCGAGAGTCCCGCGACCAAGTTAGAGCATAGCACATAAAAACTACATAGTTTCACAGTGGTTAAAAAGTCGTTGCCGTTGGCATAATTCAATTCGACAATTTTTTTTCTGGTAAATGAAAATTCGGGATCCCGATACTTGTCACAGCCCACAAAAAACGTTCACGTCACGTGCTGACAAACACGATTTTACAGGATTCCTATAATCGGATTGATTTCGGGTGCATACTTGTTTGTGGTTCCGTTCACTGAGCAATCGCGACGACGACATTTTTTTGTTGAATAATTAACTAACAATTAGTATTCACCGTTGAGACAGTTAATACTACGACAATAAATATGACAATTAATTAATGAAAATCTGAATCTGGGACAAATAAGTTAGTTTCACGAAGCTTCAACAAATACACCTCAGAAACATGAGACAAAGAAGCAGGCAACAAAAAAAAAACAATTGTCAACACTTTCTTACCTCCCATTAAAAATACAGGCTGTTATTTTAAAAAGCAGCAAATTAATTGTCAGTGCATAATGATGAAGAAAGACAAACAGACAGCAGGAACGTGCCTGCAGTCGGGATCCGTGCCCAGTAACGAGCCAAACCCGGAACCAGTTATAACTAGGTCACGCAGAAGTGCAGTTAACACTTGAAAACTAGTTTTTACCGGTTGGAACTAGTTTTTACCGGGATTTACCGCCGCGAACTGGATTGCGCCGGTGTTGTGTAAATAATAACGCGTGAGAGGGTTTTGCTGTCAACCGTTATTTTTTAAAGCCCAGTTATTTGTTAGGGAAAGTCTGTGTTATTGAATCTTTCCCTTTGTTTCAGCATGTATGTGTTGCAACGATTGGGCAAAGGATTTCTAGTTACAATGTCTCTCATTTTCATAATTTACCAACTATGTTAAGATCAGCATCCAGCCAATATTTTACATGGAGCGACTGCCTATCTGACTTCCACAACTCACTTAGTACTGGGTATGATACTCCTTGGTTGTCGCTTATTTAAATCCTGACAACCTGATAAATCTTCCAGTAACTGTAAAATAAAATATCTACTTTCTATAAGATCAATAAATAGTCGAGTCATTGAATTGACAATTAGTGATATCACAAGTTGATGTTGCTTTTTGCAATCTGTGAGGAAACTGCGTTTTGGCAGGTTATTAAACGTATGTAAATTGATCGGTGTTAATAACTACCCTGTTGGAAAAACATATCTCTTAACATGTTCTGATAAAAATAAATAAATTTATTTACGCATACGAAAGTCTGAAAAGGTCAAATATTTCAGAAAGTCAAATCAAATCATCTTAAAGTAAATATTCTTCAATTCATTTTATTCTTTACGGTTTCGACAGAGCTCTTACTTAAGACGACACTAATGACTTCGATTCATATTACTTAAAGAATACGAAAATATATTCCCAAAGCGAGGGACCAAAAATAATCGAATTAATATTAAGTTATTGTGTAAGGACCAACAATTATTATAATTTCCCTTTGTGGCTTTGTGGTCCACTTTCGTAGAACGACTATAAATTAATTGAGTAATTGAAACAATATTAATGTTCAATCTGCATAAGTAATGTTCTCTGATGATGTAGTCAACTATATTAATGATATCTGTTTCGTCTGTATGATAAGCTAGAAAACATAGACGTAAACATCCAGCCCATGGGACTATTGCTGGGCTCTGCAAATACCTTCTAGGAATTCGATTGCACGGCACCCCGCCTTAGCCGGCCGAAAAAGAGATGGCGAGACGACCTGGACGCGTACTACGAGGGCCTGTTCGAGGAAAGACAGTGTAAGATTTAATTTAGATGTGGATTGTCGCCTAGAACGGAAGGTTTTGGTTTAACCAAAATTAGACAACTCACATATCTTTTTTTTTTGGCGTGGTAAAATCATCAAATGAGTCCAGGGCAGAGCGGGAGGGACTGTCAGACTCGTACTACCTAGCCCTTTGCGTTCCGGGGTCACTGACAATGTCTGGTCAATTTTCTGATCATTACCGAGTTCCCAAAAAAACTGACTCAATTATTTCAAAAACAAGATTCCCTTATCCCTAACAAAGATAAATAGCAAAAATAGCCCAAGCATACAATTTGTCGGCACAACAATGCAGCGCGGCTCAAAACAACGCCAGGACCATTTGTCACAGTACGGCCGCCATATGTCAAATAGTCAGCAGTTTTCCATTTTATCCACATAAAAAAACTCTTAAAACAGAAAATAGGAATGCGGGACAAGAATATGGAGGGAATACAAATGTGACACCGGTTTTGTTTCGGTCGGAATCCGGAATTTTATTACGTAAAACTCAGTGTTTTTGTTGAGTCAAAGTTTTTGATATGAATAAATTCGTGTTATTTCAATCTTTTGATGGTTGTCTGGACTTGATTTTATATGGTGTGTTATGAATTTTCTGTGTATCTCCATTATACACGGCAGAATAATTGGAATAAAAGCAATGTTTATCTCTTCTTTTTTAATTAAATAGAGCAATGGGGTTTATTTAGGAGCCGTGGTATCCCAGTGGTACGAGTAGTAATGGTACGAGACTAACGAGTTGTAAGTCATAGGCTCGAATTCATTCAGGCAAGTAATAACTGTGTGTAATTTGCGAAAATTCTACATCAAAAAACTCTATTGATCTAATTTTTTTCCCAGTCTAGAAATTTCTTCCTGTATCGTGGGTGCGTTTACAAACATAGAAAGTCACATACACAAACACCCAGACCCGGAACAACAACTTGCAGATCATAAAAATATTTGTTCCGTGCAGGGATCGACACGCTGCGCAGCAGTCGATCGCTGGACTATTGCGCCAACCGTGTCGTCATTTGTACAGACAATCAACATTTTATCTTTATTCCATTGAAATGGGGCCAAGACGGCACCTATAATAAACTATATTTTGAAACCTCCCAACTTCAGATCATCTTCATTTATTTTTAGTCAAAACACAACATTTTAAGAGCGTAATTTCATATTTAACATCTCATGCAGTTGGCACTGTGACACTCGAAAAATGATACTCCTTATCCTATGGTATATCCTCAATGGATATATATGTATATCGTGGGCAAATTTTATTGTTTCTACTTTCTCTTCAAATCATCATCCAAAGATTATCTTGAAAAGGTCGCTTTTAGTGATAAGACCGCCCATTATGTCACCCTATTTATGTGATCTACTTCGTAAATATCTGTAATTTGTATGTCTATAACAAAGTATATTGTATCTAAGTGTAGGCCTTTCTACTAACTACCCGATTTCACCACAAACTCTTAAAACGTTTCTGTTGGCCTGAAAATGTTATCGGCCTATTTAAACCAGGATTAAAGAGAAAAAGAAAGGAATTTGGTATTAATGACGCCATATTTTGTGGAGACCCATCTTGTTTCAGAAGCTTTTACTAAGGTGCGTTTTAAGTGATAAGACAAT
Source organism: Agrotis puta (assembly GCA_943136025.2). Taxonomy (NCBI): domain Eukaryota; kingdom Metazoa; phylum Arthropoda; class Insecta; order Lepidoptera; family Noctuidae; genus Agrotis; species Agrotis puta. The sequence goes on along the minus strand of OW964185.2, from coordinate 14,588,134 downwards.
GCAGTATTACGTACAATTAAAGTATCCAGCGGCCCGAATGAAAAATGATCATAATTATAATTGCATAGGTTCGATATTACGCAATCAGTATTTGTCTAGGAGCTCCCCTTTTTGCATTCAACTTAAATAATAGTTTAGTGGCAAAATTAACCCGTCGAGGAAATGCAGGCGTAATTATTGTCATGTTGTTTTTTTCTGCCTTGCAGTTGTAGGTTACTGCTAAACCAACAAAATTAAAACTCCATGCAGTCGTTAAGTTCAAAATAGAATTACAGTTATTAAGCAATAATTGCATTGAAAACGAGGCAAGATCTAGAAAGAAACCTAATTTACTACTAACTACATAAAAATTACTGAATTAAAATTCCAATTAATTTTCTTACCTTGAACTATTGCATTCAAAGCACTTAAAAAAATAGTAACCGAAATGTCTTATGTAGAACTAGTGGAAGCCATAATGAAACACGCAATCCTCGAATACTCAGACAATTATTTTTAAAATGTAAATCCCACCACACGCTGCCAGCATTCAAATAAAAAAAGTAAAAGCAATGTGGAGGCACACAAAGAAGCGACGTAATGCCACGAACCTTTGTCTATGGTTCCTCTTTCTCTCTGGTATTTTTCATTCAATCTCTAACAATAGAGCGACCCTCAATCCTCTTGTAACTTGGGCCACACACCAGAAACGGAGAACTCAATTAAAATTCCTGAGGCGTCTGTATCCCACTTTTATTGGAGTAATTTTGTGAAAAAATACTACTTCTACTACTGCTTGATGCGACTTTTAAATGGTATGTTGATTTTGTATTAACTAATTAGTTTTCATTCGATTAACTTTTATACTTTTATGCTTGGATAATGGGTTCGATGAATCGTTTAATGGTTTATTGATTATGTTGGTAATAGTGCTTTCAACTACGTTTTTTCTAATACGAAGAGATGAGTGCAGTATGTGTTTGGTATGTATTTGTATAATGGCCTGAAGTTGTTCGGTACATGAAACTGTTTTAGCTAGATTATGTAGCAGTTTTTCAACCACATGGGTTTCGAAAATTTAAATGTAGTTGGCGTACCCATACACTTTGGACTTACTGGATTACGGCTTTTGTAATTTCCGAAGAAACATGTAAATGTTGTCAATGAGCGGGTCGTGTCATCAAATTAGTTCAATATGTCACAGAATCAAAGCCGATGAAATAGAATAATGAGAGCGGTTATCGCCGAGGTATGGGACAGTACAAGCTTCCTAGTTATAATACAAAGGAAACTTTAACTTTGAATTTAATTGCCTATAAACAAACTTGATTACCAAACGACCTTCCCTTCTGTTTGAGGAGGGGTCCTAACTCCCCAGGATAGTTACAGCCTGATATTATTATCATAAAGTAAGTCCCTTAGGACCAACCTAAAAGGGTAACATTTCAACCAGCTTGTTACCAAACATGTTTAGACAAATGTTTCAACAAACTTTGGTCCTAAGCTAACAGTATTTTTTTCGCAGGCTAACCAGATATTTCCGGTAATTCGTGACCCTCAATAAATAAGAGGCTCTTCAGTAAATCGGGGTTGGTACGCAGACTCTTTAAAAGCTTAAAGCAATTAGACCCAATTTGATGGCAATATGGCATATTATAACAAATTGTAACTGCGGTTTTCAAAGTGCCATTATCCTTGTAATGGTTTCGTTGTAATAAAACTAAAGTTTAGATATTAAGCTACTAATAACAGGTAGTTACATCGTGCCTGTAATTCCGAAATGTATAGGCAAAGTTCTGCCTCGATAAAAATACAGCCACAATATCGCTATTTATGTTAAACTGTCATGTAATAGGGGGCCTCTTGACATCAAAATATGGATGCAAAGGGACAAATTACTGATGAAAAACCCAATCAACGAAACTCAATTACTGATGAAAAATGAAAAACAACTGCCCGACCTGGGAACTAAATATGTTTCTGTCCACACCTTATGTTCAGCAGTCGTGAATTTGACTACTAGACCAAAGAGGCTAAATAAACAAGGAATTCGACGTAGTACATAAGTCTCTATATTTCTGTAGTAAATCGGAAAACAAATTAATCTAAAATGTCGCACAATATCAAACAGAACGCTACAATAGAAAATCTGCGATTCAAATTTGGAGAATTCAAATGTCATCCGCCATATTGGATTTTCAAATCGTTCAATGAGAATGACAGTGAACAAATCCAATGACAACACATCAGTTTAGCGACATATCAACCGAGCTCTATGCTTATGTCATTAGCATTGATATAACAAATATCATTAACATTTCGTTGGGTAAATAATTTAACAGAGTCGATCAAGTGTGCACTTGTTTATGGTTTATAATTGTGCGCATAAATTATGTGAAAATTATGTCGAGGCTTACATGTATGGGTATGTAACTTGATATAATGTCAAGGATATAGACAGAAGTGTAATCAAGAAGCTCTCTATTTATTAGGTACGTAAAGTGATAGCTAAACATACGATTAAACTAGAAAACAACTTCCTAACTTCGAAAGTAATCGACCAAATTTCGAATAAAGATCTTTGAAATACGAAATGAAGAACGACTTTTTTCTCCAAACTCAAATTACTCGGACTTTTACATCATTAACACTTCAAATAAATTTACATATATGCACGAATCCGTATACAGGGTGTCCCAAAACTCAACGTCAAGCCGAAACGGGGTGACAGGATTGATCATAACCATCACGAGAAAAATCTGAAAAAAAATCTATCCCATGCAGTTTGAAAATTATGGGCATTTTAAGAAAAACCTAGAAATGTGATCAAACTGTACCATTTTTCGGTTATTGTGGTTATTCTTTTTTATTTTTGTTCATTTGAACTTTGGAAACGTAATCCTTAATAACATTTCTAGAATCCCAATAAAAAATAATGACACAATTGCCTCAAGTTTCCGAGAATTGAGACTATTTGTTAAACTACGAATTTAAAATTTTCTAGATTCGTCGACTTTGACAGGCCCTCCTATAAAAAAAATGTACTAGAGTGCCTTGGCAAGTGGCATTAAAAGTTGGCGCATTTAATCAGAATTCTAAAATGGTACAATACTTGTTAGTTCCATACAATAGAAAAGAGTAAAAAAATTAAAACCTCAAGTAACCCGAATTTTGCTATCACATTTTACTCAGTTAAAATGTTTTTAATTCGCACAAGCTGTAGGTAGGTTCTTAATTTTAAGACAAAATGATGAGAGAGATGGATAATGGGTATGTTTGTCATGAGTGAGCGAGACAGATAGTGACGCCACTTTTACCAAAGTGAAAAAAAGTTAGTAAAATAATTAGGTTTGTTGGACTAAAAGTCAGATAGAGAAAAAACATTTTTATTACAATAATAAATAATAAATGTTCAAATTGTTTACCATCAGCCTCAATACAAGCCCTACATCTTCTTAAAAAAGATCTACTTATAAGTCGGGCATATCTTCGAGAGTTGATCGCCTCAGCTGCTTGAGAAATGCGTTCACGCAGGTCGGCTACGTGATCAATGGGCTTTGAGTAAACTTTTTCTTTGAGAACTCCCCAATAGAAAAAATCCAGGGGATTTAAATCTGGTGAACGGGCGGGCCACAAGATAGTGCCTGAACGTCCAATCCACCTTCCCGGATATTCCTGGTCAAGGAAATCTCTTACTTGCACTGCGAAATGCGTACCCATACCCATTATCCATCTCTCTCATCATTTTGTCTTAAAATTAAGAACCTACCTAGAGCTTGTGCGAATTAAAAACATTTTAACTGAGTAAAACGTGATAGCAAAAATCGGGTTACTTGAGGTTTTAATTTTTTTACTCTTTTCTATTGTATGGAACTAACAAGTATTGTACCATTTTAGAATTCTGATTAAATGCGCCAACTTTTAATGCCACTTGCCAAGGCACTCTAGTACATTTTTTTTATAGGAGGGCCTGTCAAAGTCGACGAATCTTGAAAATTTTAAATTCGTAGTTTAACAAATAGTCTCAATTCTCGGAAACTTGAGGCAATTGTGTCATTATTTTTTATTGGGATTCTAGAAATGTTATTTAGGATTACGTTTCCAAAGTTCAAATGAACAAAAATAAAAAAGAATAACCACAATAACCGAAAAATGGTACAGTTTGATCAAATTTCTAGGTTTTTCTTAAAATGCCCATAATTTTCAAACTGCATGGGATAGATTTTTTTTCAGATTTTTCTCGTGATGGTTATGATCAATCCTGTCACCCCGTTTCGGCTTGACGTTGAGTTTTGGGACACCCTGTATAAGCGGGTAGGCACATCCGTGTTTATGTACAAACTTTTAATTGCCCTCCCTTGGCATCGGCGCCGTTGCAAAAACACTAACTTGTTGTCCTGACTTAATGTGTCACTCTGAATGGTTCGCCATTAACCTACATGTCTTGTCTACGTCACTGATTACGTCACGTATCGTATCTTAAAAAGTTTATGGAACTGTAAAGGTCGCGGGACTGTACGAATTACCGTGACCCCGGAACGCAAAGGGCTATTGAAAGACACCGTGGCTTTTAGTCAGTACGAGCCTGACAGTCCCTCCTGCTCTGCCCTGGATGGGAGGACTCATTTGATGATTTTACCACGATAAAAAAATGGAACTGTAAAAAAGTTTATTTTTTATTTTTGATCGACTTTCGAAGACCAACTATGCCAAAATATCTAAAATCAAAACTTATTTACTAGGTAAAATGATTTAAAGTTTATGTGAAAAAAATGGTGTAATTTTTGACGTTCATATTTTTAGAAGTATTTAAGTTATGCAATTAACGGATAAATTGTAGAAAATTCATAAAATTAACAATTAATTTTCATCGTTCCTGAAATGTTTTATTATTATGGAAAATAAAATATTATAGAAGGACCTCCCTTCTGCTATAGTAATTAACGTTATTTCGAAGATAGTAATGAAAGCCATACTGCAAAATAGCTCAAACTCAAAGTAGAAATCGTTATTTCACGAAAAACCGCGTTTGAAATGTGCTCATTGTATATTGTACCCGTGCGTTGCGTTACAACACCGTTATTATACAAAATATGTAATACACGATATTCTTTCTATTCTCTAGCTCTCGAAAAATCAATTTACCTTTTGTAATACACAAGTCGGGTAAACTGTCTACGTGTTACACCAAAATAAAACGCGGAAAACGTTCCAAAAAGCTGTGTCCGCTAAACCGTTCCATAATTGAATTAAATAAAACACGGGTCGGACCCATAAATATGTAGTGGACATTAATATTAATGCAGCGAACTTTGGGTAACGCTGGCTGCTAAGAAAAATGGCTACACACGGACCCATGGCGCGTGCTAAGATTATATTTATTTGAAAAACTATGTGTGTTTGAATATTTTTTTGGCAAAATTTTGTGAGTGACTGTACTTTTTTTGGATATAATTATTTAGAAGGAAGGAAAAAAGACTATATTAAAATAATTGAGAGACAAGGAAAAAGTAAAAAAATAAAAGTTACGTTACAGACAGAAAACATTTCTTATATTACTTCGCTCTATCTATTAGGTACGTAAAGATGGATTCGTGGATGTTTGTATAAATACAATTTCACACAAAAAAATATTTGTATGAAAGGCACACAAATAGAAAGAAAGAAGAAAGAAAGAAAAATTATTTTATTTGACACAGACATCATACATACAACAGAGACAAAAACAAAAATATAATAAACAGAAAAAAAAATACAAATTAAATCAAAAACATAATGACAAACAAAGAAATACATAGTTGTATGCCATGACTGTGACAAGAAAGGCGACCACTCAGCATAAAGCTGTGCTGTGGGGGACCCACAGCACAGCGCTGATTTTCAGTGGTCACCTGAAAAAAGAAGAATAAAGAAAAGTGTACGGAAATCAAGCTAGGATCATGATAAATAGATAGATAAAAAGACAGACAAAGGTACGAAATACGAACAACATTATTAATTAAATGTGAAAAAATAAATAGGTGAATAATTATAATAATATAATAATAGACATTAACATGATAAATAAATCAATTTACTAGAAATCAAATAATTAGAATACATTATATTCCAATAGCACAATCCCTTGACATAACCAAACTAAACACTGGGCAGTCGCTTAAACCACTAAAAAATAAATGCTTGTTCACTTGTGGCTATATCACTTTTCCAAGAAAAAAATGCCTGCAAGCACAGGATCAAAAAACAGACCACTTAATACAAAATGAAAACATCCCAAAAAGGGCATGGACAAACAACGGTACTAATCAACAAAGAGACTCATCGATCCATGGCGGTCGTGCTACACTTGACGAGAAGATACATTGTATTTTTTGTGAAGCCGCAGCGTAATCCTTGGTAGAGGAATTGAAGTGGCTCCGAATAGGAGCGGGAAGACAGAAGGTTTAAACAAAACAGATGTGAGGGAGATGCCAGCTTATCGGTTTTTTATTGGTTACTTTTCGGGGAGGGTGGGATGAAACTGCGTTTTATTTTTTTAATTTCGTTCTGCCAAGCCTTTTTATCATTGGAGTTTGACTAAAAGACGTACGGGAATGCAACATAGGTACATAGTGAACCAGCTGATGTACGTATATATGTACTACTATGGTAAAAACACTCTCCTTGTGCGTACAGCTAAGGAAGGGAATTCCTTGCCGGGTCCTGAGTTTCGTGATAGCTAAAACCTTGGGATCTTAATGTCAATAGTGAATAGGTTACTTCTAGGCAAGTGTACTTCACCGAAAAACACTTGAAAGTATAATACTTCGTTGTGATCCGCATTGATTTACTCTAAAAACAAAATGGAGTTTGCGCGCTCACTTGTGTGAATTAGTGAACGATACAGAATAGACAGTGCACGAATTTAAATTACATTTTATGTAACAGAGATGAATAAGAAAAAATCTACATAATTATTTACTCTTCTAAAAGTTTCACAAGTATTTCGTATAGCCAACATTCAAAAAGGAGTGATTAGTGATGTTGTAGTGTTTGCACATTTTCCTTTGCCTTGTCAACAAGTAACACTTCAGTTGGCCCTCCATTATGCTAAGAGTGAGTCATGCGTGTTGTAGCCACTCGTCTTAGATTCCACCAGCTTTGTTTGGGCTCTGTCTAGACATGTGTCGTCTCTTGTAGCATAATACTCATCTATGTTTATACAACGACCATAAAAGTAGTGGATTAACAAAATGCTGACATTTTAGTACAGTATTTTTATATTTTTCAGAAAATTTTTGTCTTCTAGGAATGTAAATGTGATTTTTTTTTTTTTTTTTTGCGTGGTAAAATCATCAAATGAGTCCTCCCACCCAGGGCAGGGCGGGAGGGACTGTCAGACTTGTACTGACTAAAATCCACGGTGTCCTTCACTAGCCCTTTACGTACCGGGGTCACGGTAATCCCTTGGTCCCGCGACCCCGGCAGGCTTTGGCCCTCTACAGGCCCCGTCAATATGCTGACACTCTTTGAGGCGCGCGTGGAACACAACGCGCCGTCGACCCGGGCATGGTCCATGGTCGGACAGCAAGTCGCCCATTACTCGCTGCCCGCATGCCCGCGCCTACGGTGGCCGGAGATCGTCCTGCGACGTCCGACGCCGTGGGCGTCTACCACTGCGGCTGGGGTGGAGGGAGGACGCTGTCCTCTCCCTCAGGCGGCCCGCCTCCTCCTTCACGAGCATTACTGCTTCGCAGAAGGAGGCGACCGCTTCCCACTCCGTCTCGCCCCGCAGCATGGCCTCGACCAATGCCGGGCGCGAGAGGTCTCCGCCTATCGCCGTCGTGAGGACACGGCGGTGCTCTGCCCAAGCGGGGCAGTCCTGCACCGTATGCTCCACCGTGTCCTCCGGACGATCCTCGCAGTGGTGACACCCAGGCGTTTCTTCCCTCCCTATCAGACACAGGAACCTCCCGAAACTTCCGTGTCCGGTGAGGACCTGCGTCATGCGGTAGGTAAGGACGCCGTGACGCCTATCCAGCCACTCCTCAAAGAGGGGTCTTACCGCCGCGATTGCGGCGTGCCCGGACCTCGGTTGCGACAGTCGCTCCCTCCATACTGCCCTGAGATCACGCCGGAGCTCTTCCCGCCGCGCCTCGACTTGTCGAGGCAGCGGGGATTCACCCCGACGCTGCGCCTCCACGCGCCATTCATAGACGCGCTGGAGGGCAGTCGCCTCCAGATCCCAGGGCAGCAATCCTGCTAGGAGGTTTGCTGATTCGCCGGCGATCGTGCGGTATCCCCGGATCATCCGGATAGCCATGACCCTCTGGCATGCGACCAGCTTGAGTGGTCGCGTCCGGATGCTTAGGGCCCACACGGGGGCCCCGTAGAGGGCCATGGACCGCACGACACCGGCGTACAGCCTCCGGCAGGAGGCATTTGGCCCGCCGAGATTGGGCAGGAGTCGCTTGAGAGCGGCTGCTGCCCGGTTCAGCCTTGGGGCCAAATGCAGGAAATGCTCCCTGAAGTTCCACCGGCTGTCGAGGACGAGTCCCAGGTACTTCATCGTCCTCCCGACGCCGATGCGAACCCCCTCCACCGTAATGTGGGACTCAGAACGTGGCGCGTTCAGACGGCCATGAAAACACATGGCCTCTGTTTTGTGCAGCGCCACGTCGAGTCCCAACTGCCGGATCCTATTAGCGACTGTCGCTACCGCCTGCGTCGCCACGTCGGCCGCCGCCTGGTGCGACTCTCCCTTCGCCAGGACGAGCGTGTCGTCGGCGTAACAAATTACGCCGACGCCGTCAGGGAGGTCGCCGCGCAGCACCCAGTCGTAACCGATGTTCCACAGGAGCGGCCCCAAGACCGATCCCTGCGGAACACCGCACGACATCTCTCGCCGGTTCCACTCTCCCCGGTGACCGGGGTAGATGACGGCTCTGTCCGTCAGGTAGTCCTCGACTATACGACGGAGGTAGGTCGGCACCCGGTGATACCGGAGTGCCTCCCTGATGCAACTCCAGGGCAGGGTGTTAAAGGCATTGGAGATGTCTAAAGACACCCCCAAGACGACCCTGCCCCGGGAAACCGCATCCCCCGTCGTGAGGGCTCTCACGCGCGTGATAGCATCCACCGTCGAGCGCCCCCTGCGGAAGCCAAACTGGCTCTCCGCAAGGTCCGGGCCCACCCGATTCAGGTGCCCGACGAGGCGGTTTGCAATTACTCTTTCAAAGAGCTTGCCCACCTCGTCGAGCAGCACGATGGGCCGGAATGCGGACGGAGAGTCCGCAGGGCGCCCGGGCTTCTGGATCAGGACCAGTTTCCCCGTCTTCCAACGAAGCGGGAACTGGCCCCTCTCCAGGCACGCGCTAAAGAGCCCACCCAGTCGAGGCCCGAGAGTCCCCGAGGCCAGGACCCAGGCTTTTCCTGGCAAGCCATCGGGTCCTGGGGCGGTATTTTTGGCTTTGAGCCGTTGTACCGCCACTCTCAGGTCTACCTCGGTCACCTCCGGAGCGTCGTAGACGTCGTCGTCGCTGTGGTCCGCGTTTGCGTCAGCTTCAGGCACCGCCGGAGACGGAGCCATGGGCGGGGGAGTGTGCTCCTCCCGCGAGGGGAACAGGGCGATGTAAATGTGATGCAATCTAGTTATGATTTCGTGTCTTATTTCTTGTTATTGCATCCAAACTCTGTGAGTGGTCAAACGGCCTCTTAGCAATACGCTATATTCCTAATGATTTACTTCGTGAATGAAGAATAGACTAATAGGCAATGACGTTTGCTATAAATTCACGAAATGAATCATCAAGAATATTACTAAGTGACCGTTTAAAACCCGCGCAACTTGTCTCAATTATTTGATAATTAAGTAATTGTTCGCTTCAGAAGTATTTTTGCTTCATTTTTTGGCGATCAAGTTGGCATTGTTACTAGGCCTGGAAATGGTCTTACTATTTTATTATTTGTTTATTTTTAGGAACTAATATTTTTTTTTATAAAGTAATACAAGTATCAGATATTATAAAGCAGCTTTAAGCGCTGCACGTCTCATCGCACCTATTCGTTTACTTTCTTTTCCCCGAAAGCCATAATCCTCAATAAAAATGTGTCAACTCCACATCCAGCGCCACAGCGACTGGAACGATTAAAGAGGAACAGATAACCGCAACAATCGCGTATATTGATCGTGAACTGAGGAAACGTACGATATGGGCCACTGGGACGAGAGAACATTGAGAAGTTTCAATTATTTTTAAACTTTGTTGCACAGAAGGATGTTTGATCTCGTCTCTTGTTGTACAGACCGTTACGGCTCAAATATCAAAACCATTATGTTGCACCTATATTTTGATAACGATTTAGTTTCATTGAAAACAAAAAAAAACATATATTGCATTAAAAATAATGGTCTCACTCACACTGAAGATCGTATATATCTGTATTTCCTTGCGCGATGTGGAAGTTCGGTTAGATCGTAGATATAAGCACCCACAAAAATGCTCGAGCGATGCCTCTGGTGTTGCAGGCGTCCATAAGTTATGGTTTACACTTTCCACCGTGTACGCCTGATAGCTACCATGATAACATAAAATGATTTAATTAATAATTTAAATGTGTACCGAGAAAATTGGCCTACACTACAAATCAAACAATTTCAGTAGAACACTGTTTTCCCTTTTGGCTACTTATGTAGAAATCCCTATCAGCACGAGAGACCGATGTATACATAGTATTCCACATAGGTAGGTAAGTAATTGTCATGTCCGTCCGTGTTGAGTCGGACACCTCTCGAATACGATTTGAGAGGCAAAAATTGAACTATGATGGAGACTCATCCTTAATCACAGAACCCATTAAGACCTAACCGGAATACTGCTAACAATCATACTAAACCTCTGTGGTTTGAGAGTGTAGTCTTCAATAAAGAGCTCTATAACTACTGTTGTAAGGATCGGTATTTGAGACTTCATTCAGGTTATTGCTAATCTATGCTAACTTTATCTAAATCGAGCATAAATTAGCAGTAATTTTGTAGCTGGGTCACAGTCCTCCTCTAGGAGTGTGAGCCGTGTCATTAACCTAGCAAGTGGGTTGTCATATCTTTAGTTTTTGGTACTTAGGACGTGACGGTTTTCTCATAATGCTTTTCTTTATTTCTTCTATGTTTTGAGAGTAATAGTAATGAAATGAATAACGCAAAGTCAAGTGCATAGGTTTATAACGCTCGAACCTTCACTGTGTTATGTAGGGGCCACACTAGGGCGGAGGTCGCCCGCTTGACGGCTGCGATGGAGGTTCTCCAGAAGGAGAACCTCCATCTAAAGACAGAGCTGGCCGGACTGCAGAGGGCAGGCCGCCGGGAGGAGGTCCCGCAAAAGCGGAACAAGGAGCCGCCGGCGCAGGCCGCGCCAACAGAGGACGCCGTCCTAGATCTGGTGCGGCAAGAGCTGGCGGCTTTCAACCAGCGTTTTGCGGTCCTGGAGGGCCGCATCTTGCGCCCCCCGCTTGCGGCGGCCTCCTACGCGGCTGCCGCGGCTTCCACGCCGCCTGGACCGGCTCCAGCGAACCGAACCGCGGCGAGGCCAGCGAAGGCGAAGCAGGCCCCGGGGAAGGCGGCCGCGGCGGGGGCGGGTCCGGCGGGAGCAGGTCCGGGCCCATCCAGGGCGGCTCCGGTGGCACCGGCCAAGCCGGGCTCCGCCCCGGCATCGGCCCCGGCGAAGCCAAAGAGGGGTGTCCCGGCGGCGGCGGCGGCGGCAGGACGGCCGTCCCAACCCGCCTCGCCTTCACAGCCTTCACAGGCTCCCCCAACCGACGCCGAGTGGCAGACGGTTGGTGAGAAGGCTGCAAAGAAGAGGCAAAGGCGGCGGCAGCGGCAACGCGGAAGGCGAACCGTCGCGGCAAGACTCCGCGCCCCCAAGACCGCGGCTGTAGTAATCACTCTACAGCCGGAAGCGGTCAAGAGGGGCGTAACGTACCGCGACGTGTTCGCAAAGGCGAGGGAGGCTGTAAACCTCCGGGAGCTGGGAATCGACGGGGGCCTCCGGGTGCACGTCACCGCGACGGGGGCCAGACTCCTGTCGGTCCCCGGCGCGGCCAGCGGCCCTACCGCTGACGCTCTGGCCGAAAGGCTCAGAGCGTCCCTAGACGCGGAGGAGGCCCGGGTGTCCAGGCCCGTCAAGCGCGCAGATCTGCGGATCATGGGTCTGGACGACTCGGTCTCGGAGGGGGACGTCGTGGCCGCCGTTGCCGGGGCTGGGGAATGCCCTGCCGACCAGGTCAAGGCAGGCATCCTTCGCCCTGGCTTCGGGGGGTTGCTGACCATCACAGTCAGCTGCCCCGTACCGGCGGCCAAAAAGATAGAGGAGAGCCGAAGGCTCCTGGTTGGCTGGGTGTCCGCGCAGGTGAAACTGCTGGAGCCCAGGCCTCTGGGGTGCTTCCGCTGCCAAGTGGGCAACCACGCGGCATGCGTGTGCACCTCGGAGGTCGACCGCAGCGACAATTGCTTCCGCTGCGGTCAGCCCGGTCACAAGGCCGGCTCGTGTTCCGCCCCGCCGCACTGCTTCGCATGTGCGGCGGCTGGCAAGCCGGCCGATCACCGGGCAGGGGGCAAGGCCTGCGCGCCCCCCGCCAAAACCGGGAGCAGAGGTAGGCCCTCTGTCGCCGCCGTTCCCGCCGCCGCCGCAGCTCCCGCTGCCGCCGCCGCCGCCGCTGCCGCCGCCGCCGCCCCTTCTGCCGCTGCCGCCGTGGCTGCGCCCTCACAGAGGGCCCTGGAGGAGGCCGCAATGGACTCCAATTAATGGCTCCATTGCGCTTCCTCCAGGCGAACATCAACCACTGCGCCGCTGCTCAGGATCTCCTGCTCCAGAGCATGGCGCAGTGGTTGATTAATGTCGCCGTGGTCGCCGAGCCGTACTTTGTCCTGCCCAGAAATGACTGGGTGGCGGACCTGGACGGCTCGGTGACCCTAATTTCGTCGGCCGCCGCCGGTACCCCGCCCCTCGATCGCGTCGAGAGAGGGCACGGGATCGCCGCAGCACGGTTCGGGGAGATCGCTGTAATAGGCGTTTACTTCTCCCCGAACCGAACTATCGCCGAGTTCCGCGACTCCCTATCGGAGCTAGGAGACATCGTCGTCGCATACGGATCCCTCCCCGCGCTCGTCCTCGGGGACTTCAACGCCAAAAATGTGGCTTGGGGTTCCCGGGCCACGGACTATACGCGGGGTAGGATGCTCGAGTACTGGGCCCTGGCGCAGGGCCTGGTCATCGAGAACCGGGGTTCTGTCCCCACGTGCGTGCGGTGGAGGGGCGAGTCGGTGGTGGACGTAACGTTCGCCAGCGCCGCCCTGTCGCCGCGCATCACCGACTGGCGCGTTGTAGAGGAGGTGGAGACCTACTCCGATCACCGGTATATCCGGTTTGACGTCTCCGCCCAGACCTCAGACGCGCCGGTCCGACGGAACCCAAGTGGTCCGCGATGGGCGCTGAAGCAGCTGGACCGGGAGCTATTCCTGGAAGCCTCGATCGTGCAGGCCTGGGTGTCACCACCGGACAGGCCTGCCGACATAAACGACGAGGCGGAGTGGTTCCGGGAGGCCATGTCGGAGATCTGTGACATGGCCATGCCCCGGGTCCGGCAAGGACGCGCCCGGCGTCAGCTGTACTGGTGGTCGCGCGAGCTTACATCGCTGCGCGAGGCGTGCGTTGCCGCGCGACGCCGGTACACCAGATTCCGCAGGCGCCGCACCCGACCTCCGGATGCGGCGACTGTAGAGGCGGAGCTGTACGAGGGCTACAGGGCAGCAAAGACCGCCCTCCGCGACGAGATCTGGCGGGCCAAGGAATTGGCCCGCAAGGAGATGCTGGAGACCCTGGACGGGGACCCATGGGGCCGGCCCTATAAGTGGGTGAGACAAAAGCTCCGCCCCTGGGCTCCCCCGTTGACGCAGAGTCTCCAGCCTCAGTTCGCGGAGGACGTGGTGAGCGCCCTGTTCCCATCGCGGGGAGAGCATACTCCCCCGCCCATGGCTCCGTCTCCGACGGAATCCGACGGTGAAGCTGACGCAAACGCGGACCACAGCGACGACGATGTCTACGACGCTCCAGAGGTGACCGAGGTAGACCTGAGAGTGGCGGTACAACGGCTCAAGGCCAAAAATACCGCCCCAGGACCCGACGGCCTGCCAGGAAAAGCCTGGGTCCTGGCCTCGGGGACTCTCGGGCCTCGACTGGGGGGGCTCTTTAGCGCATGCCTGGAGAGGGGCCGGTTCCCGCTTCGTTGGAAGACGGGGAAACTGGTCCTGATCCAGAAGCCCGGGCGCCCTGCGGACTCTCCGTCCGCATTCCGGCCCATCGTGCTGCTCGACGAGGTGGGCAAGCTCTTTGAAAGAGTAATTGCAGACCGCCTCGTCGGGCACCTGAATCGGGTGGGCCCGGACCTCTCGGAGAGCCAGTTTGGCTTCCGGAGGGGGCGCTCGACGGTGGACGCCATCATGCGCGTGAGAGCCCTCACGACGGGGGATGCGGTATCCCGGGGCAGGGTCGTCTTGGCGGTGTCCTTGGACATCACCAACGCCTTCAACACCCTGCCCTGGAGTTGCATCAGGGAGGCACTCCGGTATCACCGGGTGCCGACCTACCTCCGTCGCACAGTCGAGGACTACCTGACGGACAGGGCCGTCATCTACCCCGGTCACCGGGGAGAGTGGAACCGGCGAGAGATGTCGTGCGGTGTTCCACAGGGATCGGTCTTGGGGCCGCTCCTGTGGAACATCGGCTACGACTGGGTGCTGCGCGGCGACCTCCCTGACGGCGTCGGCGTAATATGTTACGCCGACGACACGCTCGTCCTGGCGGAGGGAGAGTCGCACCAGGCGGCGGCCGACCTGGCGACGCAAGCGGTGGCGACAGTCGCTCAGAGGATCCGGCAGTTGGGACTCGACGTGGCGCTGCATAAAACAGAGGCCATGTGTTTTCATGGCCGTCTGAACGCGCCACGTTCAGAGTCCCACATTACGGTGGAGGGGGTTCGCATCGGCGTCGGGAGGACGATGAAGTACCTGGGACTCGTCCTCGACAGCCGGTGGAACTTTAGGGAGCACTTCCTACGTTTGGCCCCAAAGCTGAACCAGGCAGCAGGCGCCCTCAGGCGACTCCTGCCCAATCTCGGCGGGCCAAACGCCTCCTGCCGGAGGCTGTACGCCGGTGTCGTGCGGTCCATGGCCCTCTACGGGGCCCCTGTGTGGGCCCTAAGCATCCGGACGCGACCACTCAAGCTGGTCGCATGCCAGAGGGTCATGGCTATCCGGATGATCCGGGGATACCGCACGATCGCCGGCGAATCAGCCAACCTCCTAGCGGGATTGCTGCCCTGGGATCTGGAGGCGACTGCCCTCCAGCGCGTCTACGAATGGCGCGTGGAGGCGCAGCGCCGGGGCGAATCCCCGCTGCCTCGACAGGTCGAGGCGCGGCGGGAAGAGCTCCGGCGCGATCTCAGGGCAGTATGGAGGGAGCGACTGTCGCAACCGAGGTCCGGGCACGCCGCAATCGCGGCGGTAAGACCCCTCTTTGAGGAGTGGCTGGATAGGCGTCACGGCGTCCTTACCTTCCGCATGACGCAGGTCCTCACCGGACACGGAAGTTTCGGGAGGTTCCTGTGTCTGATAGGGAGGGAAGAAACGCCTGGGTGTCACCACTGCGAGGATCGTCCGGAGGACACGGTGGAGCATACGGTGCAGGACTGCCCCGCTTGGGCAGAGCACCGCCGTGTCCTCACGACGGCGATAGGCGGAGACCTCTCGCGCCCGGCATTGGTCGAGGCCATGCTGCGGGGCGAGACGGAGTGGGAAGCGGTCGCCTCCTTCTGCGAAGCAGTCATGCTCGTGAAGGAGGAGGCGGGCCGCCTGAGGGAGAGGACAGCGTCCTCCCTCCATCCCAGCCGCAGTGGTAGACGCCCACGGCGTCGGACGTCACAGGACGATCTCCGGCCACCGTAGGCGCGGGCATGCGGGCAGCGAGTAATGGGCGACTTGCTGTCCGACCATGGACCATGCCCGGGTCGACGGCGCGTTGTGTTCCACGCGCGCCTCAAGGAGTGTCAGCACATTGACGGGGCCTGTAGAGGGCCAGAGCCTGCCGGGGTCGCGGGACTTACCCATCACCGTAACCCCGGTACGTAAAGGGCTCGTGAAGGACACCGTGGATTTTAGTCAGTACAAGTCTGACAGTCCCTCCCGCCCTGCCCTGGGTGGGAGGACTCATTTGATGATTTTACCACGCAAAAAAAAAAAAAAAAGGGGCCACACTAACGGAAAGTGCCGTTAATTTCCACGATAATGGTCTTTAAATGTTCGTATAAACGTCCATCATCGCGATAATTAACGGCATTTCCCGTTAGTGTGGCCCTAGCATTAGTGTGATGCGCCGTCGCAGCATTGACAGAGATGCGACAACGGACAGTGTTCCACTGCTAGACTAAACTGAGACGGTTCGCTGCGATAGCCTACGTAACCTCTTGCATTACGTTGATGCAACTTAGCTGAAGCATAAAATGCGTTGATTCGTTGTTACGATGCGACGCAATGAATTAATGAGGCCTCACTCTAGTAATTGTAGTCCAGAGACTCAAGAGCCAAACTCATTTACTAACAAGTCGCAAACCAAATCTCTTATCACTAAACCAAAACTGGTCGAGGTAGCGGGGCTATGTGGAGGTCGCGGAACTGTTTCAAGATCGCAGGACGTCAAGAGTTATTGAAGGACAGCGTACATTTTTGGAAATACGAGTCTACCAGTCCCGACCCGTCCCGCCCTGGAGGACATTTGTCATTTGATGGTTTAACCAAGATAAAAAACAAACTTAATCAGAACTGCTATCCCGACAGAATATTGCTGTCTGTGTTTCCTATTCAATTTACTAAGTCAACTACACACTAAATACTCAAATCCTACGAATTTAAACCAATCTTCGAAAGTTCGAAGCAACTCGACTAACAGACAAGATAATTTCAAAGTTCGACTATGTTTGCGTACAGATTTTAATCACGTCGCATGTATGCAGTCGTCATATTGTATATACGTATGTTCGTAAATGTATATAATATTACTCTTGGGGGAAGCGGCGTCGCTCAGTTTGAGTGGAAACGAAGGCTGGCTTTGCACTTGCAACTGAAGATATTGAAACATACACAGATCAAAAAAAAATTGCGATCACTTTGAAAAATCGAAAGTTATTGAACGATTTCTTCTTTTTTTAGATTCTTTATTTAAAAATATAAATTTGAATATAAACCAGTTCTTCACAAAATTTAAGCTTATTTTAGTGATCACAAACTCTACAAGTCTAACGTGTCTAATCGTCAAGTTTATCCTTCAGGTCATCACTGCGAATTTAGCTACTAATTAAAGGGTAAATATTCAATTTTTTTTCATGTTGGTTTGTTTAATTTGCATCTAAGTTTAAAAAAAAAATCCTAATTCTGAGATTTGAGAATTTTAAACCCTCTCATGATTCATAAACTTCACAATCTACTTACCAATCTTTTCCCCCAAAAAGATTTCAATGACAAGAAACCTCACAAGACACTACTCTAGATTAAAAACAAATATCACAAACGCAAAGCTTTCAACACAAATTGTAGACTGTCTTACTTGTGTGGCGAACCTAAGAACGTCTGCGGGCAATGTTTGTCATGGCAGCTCATATCCTCGGTGGCACTACGCACACATTGCAAGGATAGCACAGTTTATACGACGGGCGCCTGCAAACTTAGGCTAGATTGAAAAAGGCTTGCGTTTAAGTCTAAAGTTTTGGGTTATGTTTTGAAAAGAGGATAAGTTGATGAGAATGAATGAATGTTGATGGAATTGACAGGCCTGTTGGTCTAGTGGTTAGTGACCCTGACTGCTATGCCGGAGGTTCGATTCCCACCCAGGACAAATGTTTGTGTGATGAGCACGATCATTTGTTCTGTGTCTGGGTGTAATTTATCTATAATATGTATGTATTTAGAAATGTATAAGTATGTCTATCAGCTGTCTAGTACCCATAACACAAGCTCTGCTTACCTTGGGACTAGATGGCGTTGTGTGATAGTTGTGGAATATTTATTTATTTAATGTTAGGAGGAGTTATGATGACACTATTGTCAGCGGCTTTGGCTTTGCTCGCATGTATTACTATGAATTATCCCACGATAACGTAAAACTGGGATGAAATGTACCTACCTCTTTCCTCTAACCATTTTAATAATTATTTTATTTAACCTTCCTCTGTATCTTTCATCCTTATCCGTTCAGCAATTCTTACGTAATTGAGTAACAAAGATCCAGTTGCCCAACACGAATTCTTATAATACGATACGACGTAAATTGTACGGAAAATGAAAAACGCCTCTAGTGTCCGAACGTGCAACTAATTTTATCCATCAAAAGTCAAAGTTTATTTTACGTTAAACTTGTGCTATTGCCTCAGATTTTGTAGACGTTAAAACCTACAAATATCGAACTATAATTATTATCATGTATCTATTTATATTAATACGTGAACATCTTAAAGAGTACTATTTAGAGTAAATCTCATTCCAGAATTAAATATGCAGCTCAAATGTTTGCTATGCCAACTCCTAACCGGTGGAACGCACACATCACGTTGAAACATACACACACATGCATACACAGTACTAGGACTACATATATGTTTAGGAACATAAGTTTGTAGAGCGAAGGAGTCCTACAAACTTGAGCTAAATTGGAAAGTGTCCTCATTTCCTCTTGCCTCACAGATCAGGCTTTTCACAACGATGTTGCGGTCGGCTCCTATTTTAACTGGATGCAGCTGAATATTCTGTAGTTTGACTGCATGTAATTCTGTCTGTCTGTTCACTTTTACGTCTTTAAGGCTAAACGAATTTCAATGTTTAGTACACGGATAGATCCCGAGGATGTAGGATAGATTTTTCTTTTTCTTTTTGATTCATCAAGGTAATACGTTCCGGGAGAATAACTTCTTAAACTAATTCTTGTCGGCTTGGTTGGCAAATTCTGAACGAATATTATGACTGCTACTACCTGAGACCAGGTAGTCAGAGTCAATTCCCACACGTAACAAATATGTGTATGGCAAGTAGTTTTTTCGGGTTTGTGAATTGAAATGTTTGTAAACTCACCCACAATACAGGAGAAATCCTTAGGTTGGAATAAAATTTAAAAAAAGTTGTCAATAAAAGTTTTTTTAACAAATAAAACTGCCATAAATGCTTATGTTAAGTTTCGAATCGAGCATCTCCTCATTTTTACGTTAGGGAAATCAGTACCAACTTTAGAACAAAAAAAAAAACAAAAATTAAAATTGAACAAGTCGACAACGGTCAACAACAACTTAAGTGAATCAAGACAAGCTAAAAAGGGTCCTTAGTATTTTATTTACTAAAAAATTCGTGAACCTTCCATCTTAAGTTCTTTACACGGCTCAATAATAATGATTAAATAAGTTTCTTAAACTTTTAACCTAAAGACAACTTTATCTTAACTTAAGCGCTTTACTATCATCAATAATCTTTATTACAACTGAAAAATATAATTATATAAATGTTCTCATAATATTTCATCAGGCTTCTTATTATTAATGTTAAAAAAATATAAATTCTGCAATTTCTATGTCTAAAAATAGACACACCGAACCGAACCGAACTAATTTGATAGCCTATGTTGTTAGGGCCTATCATTTTTCTAAAAACTACCCTTCTTTCTAAATTGCCTTTTTCAACCCTTCAAGACATGAATCTTTCTAACGAAGCTCTTAAAACATCTCGGTATTTGTCTCCATCTTTGTGATCAGTCGTAACAATAAACCCAGAAACTAGTCAAATAAATGTATCACGTTACTGCGTCAAAAGAAACGTAACACCACAACAGACATCGTAAAACTGACAACTTTTAGGGGTGCTTACGTGCATATTGAGTCGGCTACATTCGGCACTGCCGAACGGCAATGATGTATAAGCAATATATAAAATACAGCGGGCCGACCCGAAAATATATCAACTGTATTTAAGCCGAATGGAAATTGTCGATCGGCGCGAGTCAAATACAATAACGTACGTGCTTGCCACATAGTATTTGTAGAACAACAAAGTGCCGACCCGATCAATCTACAGACACTCACATCACACGTTTCATTTGAAATTTTATTTCAGAAATGGTAATAAATCGAAATGTGACGTTCGCAAGAAAGTTGATTTTCTCGAAAGAGTTTTATCTTTTACTCTTCTTTTCTTCGACTCAATTACACAATCAAGTCCCAATTAAATAGTTTATGAAGTTTTGCCACATATAATTAAACTTCGCTAATACTTTAATTTGATAAGAAAACTAAAAATGGGAAACTGGACTCTAAAATAAAAGGACTAAAAGGTGCAATTGCTAGAGAAAAACCGTCTGGGAGATCTTTATTCGAACAATTCTTCCTGTGCTATTATTAACATGTCGTGAATAGAAAGATCTTTCCCTTTTAAAATAAATACACGAAATACCAACTTCCTAATTTTTTTTTCAATGTTATGAATCTACTTTATTGACGTTATGTTAAACGAGTATCTAGTAAGAGAGCAATAATAAAAAGCCTCAGAAAGAAAATCGTTTACACAAAAAACCTTTGCAAGCGACAGTAAAACAGAGTTGAATAGAATTAGATCCTTAAATAAATCAAGACTCTCTTAAAACTTCTATACTTAGACCGCGTGCGTGACCTTGCAGCGAGGTAGCATACGAAAAGGCCAGGTCGTTTGCAATTTGATTGAATACTTTAGGGCTGTGTTGCGAAGCGCCCCCGCTCAAGGTCATAGGTCGCTGAAACTTGTAAGTTATGTATTACGGCATTACATTTAGGATTACTAGAAAGAGCTTGTATTTTAAATTAGGATTAGTTTGTGGAGTTAGTTTAAATGAATTCCAAAACCTTTTGTACGGTCATTAGGGTGCCTCCATAATGAAGCAGGTTGCCAGTACTTGTCGGTGCATGTAACATTGTGATATACCCATGTTATCCTATGCGCTTGTAATTATAAAGACACAGAGACACATATTTGCTAGTTTCTTTATAAAAGTTTTACCTGATTAGTTAGGCCGTATTTGACCTGTCTGTATCGAATACTTTGTTATTTTTATGAAAACATCTGTATGCTCTCACAGAGCCTACGTCTGCCACCAAAATAATGGTCTGAAAATAAGAAACCACAACACAATTAGATTTTTATATATACGGGGCACACCTTATCCAACAATTTATTTGATTATTTGATTTGATTTGATTTGAACAGTGGATCCCGATAGCCGTAAATACCTGCTTTGAAAGTTTCTCGGACAAAAAAAATAGTTGAAGAAAATGGAGGTCTTTACCTGAACTGGTGCCATATAAAAAATAATTATCAGCTTGAAACCATAAAAACCAAGCCCAATCATTCTAACAACCAAAAAAACTAATCTAATCTTCAAAAAAACTTTCGTAGTTCACAACCCCAAAATTAGCCCCAAAACATCTAGAATATAGATGAAACTAATAATAAATTGATTGATAACCGTCTATAAAGCGGGCGGATCAGCAAGTTTCGTTTGTCAATAAAAACGGCTGCACGCGAACCCTGATCCAATATGGCGGCGCGGCGGCCATGACGGGTCACGCAACCACATGAGATTTTGTTTCGTAATCATTTGATAAGTTCGTATGAGTTATTATTGTGAATAGTAATTATGTAATGAGCTTTGATTTTGTTTTGTGGTATGTTGGATAAATAAAAATCCTTCCTGATTCTGTGAGTGGCGCACAAATCCTATAAGAGTGGGGGTGATAATCCTACATCCCTCGGTAATTCTTTCACTGCAGCAAAAGTGAAATTTTTCGTGTGCTGTATGTACATTTTGCGAAATGTTAATCTTTTATCTTGCATGTTTCGATGTAGGTTTTATATAATAATATTTCATCCATACACATGATGTAGGTTCTATGAATTTGCTAGTTCCCACTGTCCACAGACTACAGTTTTGACAGTATTTGACAGTTTTTTTTTCCTTTTTTAGTACGTTTTTTTTTTACGTTTAGTTTATTTATTTACTGTTATTTTTACAATAGCGACCCGCCCCAGCTCCACACGGGTGTAATCTCTACTATATTATGCACGTTAAATACATTTATTTATTTATTTAATACATTTAGTACAGCTTAAAAAGCCATTAACACTAAATTAAATGATTCTTTAATTCTGTCTCCTCACAGAATCGCAGACATTCATTCATACATATAAACCTTTCGAATCACACTATCTATAAAAAAAGCATCAAAATCCGATACGTAGTTTTAAAGATTTAAGCATACATAGGGACAGACAGATAGACAGAGGAAAGCGACTTTATTTTATACTATGTAGTGATGATTTAGGTATTTTGGTCCACTGCCATTTCGGTTTCTCCAGCGCGCTGATTTTATTACTGCTAATAAATGGATCACAATTAATCCTAATTTTCTCACTGCCAGATTAGCGTGAATGGCTGCAATTTACATCACCTCCCCTTATCACCTTTTCATACGCCATCACCGAAATTTATTTAAATTAAGTAATCCAAAAGAGTTAAAACTACCAATTACTGTTCGCATTTCAGGCACAGCATAAATCACTTACTAATGTCACACGACACGATTTAAACCTTAATTTCGTTTTTATAAAGTTGAATTCTACGTAGCGAGTGTTCGCGTTTCGATTATCGCGGTCAGAGTGACAGATTAATCATTTTGTTTTCTATTTTTTTACAGTGTCGGAGGTCACGGCTGATCGGTGATTGTTTTTAGAGTGTTTCCTGAAAGTACAATTGTTGGAAAATTTTAGTTAAATTCCTGCCAAAATTGATTTTTTGTTAATATTCCGCGAGGAAATTGAAAAATGTAACAATTATAAGTCTACAGTGTAACATTCTATGTCACACGTCTTATTATTATCATACCATTGTATATTAATATTTAAGTAATAGGTATAATACAGAAAATGGATAAGAATTTGCAGAAATTAATTATTTATTTACAGTTGTTAAGATTAGAAAGCGTCCCTCCATCTTCTCGGCCTGCCGCAATCCTACCTAGCTGTCTCAAGGTCTCATTCTTAAAGGAGGAGGCGGAACACGTGAGTGAGAGGACAGCGTCCACCTTACGACCCAGCCGCGAGGCGATTTCCGGCCACCGTCTGTATGCCCGCGAATACGGACGGTGAGTAATAGGTGACGGACGGCGAGTCATGGACCATGCCCGGATCGACGGCGCGTCGTGTTCCACGCGCGCCTAAAAGAGTGGTCAGCAATCTGACGGAGCCCCCTTAGAGGGCCAAAGCCTGCCGGGGTCGCGGGACTGTTTATTCAGGTAACACAGCCCCCCGGAACGTAAAGGGCTATTGAAGGATCACCGTGGATTTTAGTCAGTACAGTCTGACAGTCCCTCCCAGGAGAACTCATTTGATGATTTTACCACGATAAAAGAAAAAGTTGTTTTCTCTTTATTTTTAAGGGATAATATTTAAACTATCCAAATGCAATCAATGAAAATAAATATTTAATACCAAAAAGTAGGTAAATTCACCGACATATTGCCATTTCATTTCGAGCTCACTGTTGGTTGACATGACCTGGCCACTCCAATTTGTATGGCTTCTTTCTGAATTGGCGTGAAGGGACACACCATCGAGAGAAGTGGAAGAAGTGGGGGGGGCCTTTGCTGAGAAGTGGGATAGAATAGGCTAACTAAGACTAAAATAGATTAGAATACAACATAATCTCGTTAATGTTGGCTACTAATAAGACAACTTAAATTTAGTACTGACCTTTAACCCAATTTGACCTCAACTTAACTTTCAGATAAAACAAGAAACAGATGGAAGGTTTATTAAATTAGCTTCGAAACAACTACGTAGATTACTTACTTAATCACCAAATAGTTTAGCGAACCTCACAAGATACATAAGCGGGTGAAATTAGAATAACCTGCCTTTAAATAAAAATACCAAACGTGTATATGTTTGGTATTAATTTATTTAATTTAAACAAGGAAAATATATACGCCGTTAAGTTAAATAATAAAACTAATATACTTGTATTAAAAATACTAAATTAAAATAAAACCAAACTATTACAGAGCATCAAAAAATACATAAATAAATGATATTTATTTTGTAACTTGGTTATAAAAAAACACTTTTACACGTTACAATCATTATTTTTAAAACTAGATGAGACCGGTGTTTTATACCTGACTACTCTGACATGAAACAGCCGAAACAAATGAATACTAAATAGTATCCCCGTAACTTACTTTATAGTCTATACTAATATTAGAAAGCTGAAGAGTTAGTTTGTTTGAACGCACTAATCTCAGGATCTACTGGTCCTAATTGACAAATTGTTTTGTGTCGTATAGACAATTTATCAGGGAAGGCTATAGACATCTGACTTTACGACCAATAGGAACCGATCAGGAAACGCGAAGAACAGCTATTTATATAATAATTCTACTTCCTCTAATTACCTTGCCTCTTTCCATTGTATGCTTCTGTAAATATGAATCAGAAATATGAATTTGAATAGAAGGAAACTCCAAAGATAGCGCCAACCTATTATTATGAAGCACAGTAATTATAAACGTCTGTTCATAATTATATGACATGTTACTGCTCGGCCACGACTCAGAAGCTCGGGCTACACGCGATTGCGGAGAAAACAAATGAAAGATATTGGTTAGAGCTTGCCACCACTTTACAATGCTCAGTCAGTGAACAATGTTTATTTTTTTGCAGTATTTAAGAAGCACCTGGCATCTGCGGTGATAGCTGCGCATGTCTAAGCTCTAAGCAGGCTATTTGGGCAGTCGTCTCCTTCATGTTTCAGTACATTTGGGTTGTCCTAACATCGAGTCTTTTACATCTCCTGCACTAGGTAATGTTAGTAAAAAAGCTTTTTAGTTAGTAAACACGCGCGAAAACTCGCACGGGTTTGACGCTAGTCGTATCACCTGAGGTTGTTCACGGTGTGTTATAAGAACGGACGCGTTCTTAATTACCGCTAAGAACCAATTTCATGTAAGCTGCCATAATCATAACGAGACTAATAAGCTCCCACAAATTACGTACTTTGTCACAAAATCGATGACACCAAACAGCCTGAATATGTAACACAATCCACATTTAGATTCCTATTACCACCATCAAAATACAAAACTATTCCACGCAACATTAAACCTTATAACTTTATTATAAAGTTTAGAATCCCATAGAGTAATCTAAGTTAGCCCGCAGCTGGTAATAAATTTAAATAATTTAAATTTGTTGTAAGAGAAACTGTACGAGTAACAAAGCGGTTGTTTCAAAAATATCATATTTCGTTGTTACTGGGACGGTTTGTTACCTGGATTCTGTTTAAAACTGTTTTATTTGAAACGAACATTCATTTTGAATTACATTTGAAAATAAACGTAAAAAAGTAATTACTGAACTAAATAAATGGCATTGCATTCAGCCAATGTCATCTGGTCAACATACTGATATGTTTTTGTTTAGTTACAATAACTGTTTTTGCGTATCAAACAATCACACACGTAATCACCGAAGTTTTATTCAGAGATGTCCTTATAAACATCACTAATTTGCAAAAATTAAAATTCATTTATTTGCTAACTTAGGTGACACTGTTACATAAAAGCTCTGCCTCCCGAACTAGTTGGTTAACCTGTATCTCAGGAAACTGTTCCCTTCCTAATTATATAAGTTCGTTTACATGCTAAGTACAAGTACTTGGAACATTAAAATAAAAACAATAGAAGAATATGTATATATTTGCACCAATGATGTTTCACATAAGAACCAAAACCACATCAATAGCGCAAAAACCGAAAGAACTCTTTTTATGCCCTATGCCTTAATTCCTTTTGATTGTACGCATAATATGGACGGTGTAAAGGTTGTCTGAAATAAAGCACATTTTATTTTTTTATTTTATTTTATTTTTATTTAATTTATCTGTATGTAATTTCCTATATGTGTTCTATAAGTTCAGACGCCAGTTTGTCAACCTACCCCAATCTGTCAAAACTTACCAATCAAACATGAACCTTCATATATTGTGATAAGGTTGAAAATCTATTAAAGATATTTGACAGATTGAGGAAGGTTCATGTGCTGGCGTCTTTGCACAAATATCTTAAAAAAACTATGAGAAAAGCTGCCCAAAATCAAATCCTGGCTCTAATAGTAAATAGGTTAGTTAGATCATAATTCGCTTAAGGAGTATGCACAGTAAGCTGTATTACTGAGAATTATTATACTGGAGACATTCCAGATTCCCTGAATTGGGATATATCGAGGTTACTGGAACGCTACAGTTGCCATCTGTCTGTATATTATGTACAATTTACTAGTATATATGTATGTGTAATATATTATTTGGCTTGGCAGGACCTATTTATTCATGTAGAATTAATGTGACGTCCATATTCATGTTAGTCTGTCTTAATTATTCTTAGATAGATTGGATGTTTTGGATTTGCATTGAGACTACCTTTTAATAAAGACTAAGCTTAATTGTAATCCTTGTTTCACTTGTTAAACAAATATCAACTTTATACAAACTTAGATTAAGTTAATTTTAGAAAGATGGATCGAAGTGGAACTACTAATAGATATACATATTTGTTGGCAATTGTAGAAAGTACGTTGTAAATTTTATTAAACGTGGATTTCAGCAAAAACAAAATGATAATATTGTGTAAATTAAACCAATGAATGCCATCAGCTGCACATGAGCTTCCCATTGACCGATATTGTGAGTACTCAAACCAGAATGCCAAACTATTAGGAATATCGTGGTATGGTGCGTGGCATGTGAATTTAGATTTAATATAAGTTAGCAACGTGTTGACTGTCAAAATAAGTAATCAATACATATAATAAATCTGTAGAAGGGTCAATTCTGTACATTGAAAATAATGAAAAAATAAATAACGGGGGTGTTGTTGGATCGATACCAAACCCAAATATGTGATTATCCTGGGCATAAAATGGGATACTTTTTATCCTGGAAAAAGACGTAGAAAAAAAAAACTTATTTTTCAGTTACTACAGAACGCAAGCTCAACAGCAGTAGCTCAATAGAGGGATCTCCTTAATTATTATAGGCTTAGCCGTATATGGGTTCAATAGACATTTATAAGATGTTTATTGTCAGAGTTACTCAAAATGGAGAAATAAACCATCCACGCGAAGACCGACATCCGCGCGGACGGAATCGCGGGCGGAAGCTAGTCCATACATAAAATAATAAGTAAATTTGTAGTACCCGTTTGTTTTGTTAGAATGTTTATTTATATAAAATAAAAACTTCTTTTTTTTAAGTTGACTATTTGTTCTGAATCTAACCGCAGAAACAGCTAAATATACTGTCAGACAGGTGATTCTAAAAAGCTTAACTTCGGCATGTATTGGAGATGAGATGAGGATGTTGAGATTGTTGTGTGGAGTGACAAGAATGGATAAAGTATGGAATGAGTTTAAGGGGAAGTTTGAAAGTGGCGCCTGTTACAGAAAATATAAGGGAGCCGTCTGTCTTGGTATGGACATGTGATGAGGAGGGATGACACTCATGGGACTAAGAGAGTGATGAGTATGAATGTTGATGGATGGAGAGGAAGAGGAAGACCAAAGAAAAGATGGATAGATTGTCTAAGGAATGATATGGAAGAAAAAGGTCTAAATGATACTGTGACGTTTGATAGGGGAGAATGGAAGAAAAGAATGTGTTACGCCGACCCCAAAATCAATGGCATAAGGATAGGAAGGTGATGATGATTTTGACTATTTTTATTTTCGAGTCAAAGGAATCCTTGCGTACGCAGCAGACAAGAAGTCGTTTAAAAGGAGCAATTCTTTCATTTCCTTTAAAATTATCTCTCAGTCGCTTTTTACTAACAAAAGAGAATACATAATAAATCGCCGACTAAATAGGGCTAAAGTTACTCCTAAAAAATCTAGGTTACGCAAGTTGACCCTAAACCTCCAGACAAAATGTTTCATTGACCCGTTTGTAAGGCAGACTTTCTGTATCCTCGCGAACTAACGGCTTGGCACAATAAGTAATGGTCCGCTCTTTGAACCAAATAAACGTGGATTCGGAACGAGAAAGGGAGTGAATGATACGTGAATCGTTTGAGTGAATGATAACGTGAGAAGTGGCCTTTTGGCGATAACTTAGAACTTTCTTGTCTTCTGTACCATAGAAATTAACACTTACTTTTGGTCTATAGGCGAATAGTCTTTTTTTTTCACGTGGTAAAATCATCATATGTGTCCTCCCACCCGGGAGGGACTGTCAGACTCGTACTGACTAAAATCCACGGTCTCCTTCACTAGCCCTTTACGTTCCGGGGTCACGGTAATTCGTGAGTCCCACGACCCCGGCAGGCTTTAGCCCTCTACAGGGGGGCCCCGTCACTAAGCTGACACTCCTTTAGGCGCGCGTGGAACACAACGCGCCGTCGACCCGGGTATTGTCCGTGGTCGGACGGCGAGTAGTCATAAAATAAGTTTGAAAGCTCCAAAATAATTGGTTGCCTAAACTCACTCCATTAACCCTGCAGGTAGGCACGAACTACATACACCTGCTACCTACTATACATACTCCTTTCGTCTACACTCGTACATCAGCAGTATAATTCTCTAAAGGACGCTGTGTCAGCGCTGCATTCTTTATAGAATAGCTCTGCTGGTCATACGGGCAGGGCAGTTGCCTTTTATCCCCCATCTCTAAGCCTCCTTAAAAGCTAGATTTGAAGTGTACCAAGAACACCGACATTTCCCTGGATAAGTTTAAGTAAGACAAGTTTGGCTGATAAATGAAATTGATCCTCACATCCGCAACAAAAGAAACTGCAGCTGCCACTTTGCGAAACTAACCCAAACAGCTTAAACAAAGTAAAAAGAAAACAATTTCCTTACTCCTGCACTAGGTCACTTAAAAATGCGGAACAACCTAAACTAATAATTAGTTCTACTTTCAGTAATGGCAGGAGGAATCGACTACTCTATCACCAGGGACTCGGAAACAGAGGATAATCGACCAGCCCGGAGTTTAACGACCAGCACATTTGTACCAGAAGTCGTAACCCACAGTTTTACGTCAAAACAGAGATAGAACCGGGAAAAATATACCTTTTTTAAAATTAAAATGTAAGTGGCCTGCTTCAGAGATTTATGATGTTTGTCCTCCATGACTGTAAATGTTGTGACGTTGCCACACCAAAAAATATTTTAAAATGTATTTTTAATGTCTGAAGCTGCTTGTTTTATCTAATGTCGAATAAATTAGATAGATAAAATGGAACTGTTTTAAAAATTCAAACGTTCTAAATGTTACCAACATACAAATTTAAAAATAGGAACGCAAATTGGTAGGATTAAAGGTTACTTTGAACCGAATCAGGTTGGCAGATTGTAATTTAAATGAGTTTCCAGTGGTGTGGACTCTATTTTGTAAGCTACGTTACAATTAACGCCAAAGTAATTGATTATGGACAAGTGATTTGCATTTTTAAACAACATTTTAATTTAAACGTTCACAAACGAGGATGTAATAAATACGAATGGCAACAATTTAACAGTCAGTGTGTTATATGAGATATTGGAGACTTTATGAGTTAGTTGTTACATTAATTTATTAATTTCATCAGACTCATTTATCTTCAGTTTTTTAAACCCCGACGGAAAAAGAGTGGTGTTATAAGTTTGACGTGTCTGTCTGTCTGTCTATCTGTGGCATCATAGAGCCCGAAGGGATGAATCGATTTCAATTTAGTTTTATTTTTTAATTAAAGGTGACTTACGTTCTTAAATGTTTGATGAAAATCGGTTGAGCCGTTTAAAGTTGTGGGGGTGAAAGTGGGGAAGAATAACCGAATGTCTGCAAATATAATCGAGTGGGGTCTCAAATGAAAGCGCACCGAAAGGAATGGTGATGACTTAATCGAGAGTGTTCTTAGCATCGTTTGATGAGAAAATTGGTGGTGGGAAAATTGGAACATGGAAATCCGATTGTCAAGTGAGAGTTTCAATTACTATATATCAGTGTTTTTTTAAAGATGATTTGCCATGTGGGTTATTAAATAGTTTCCTTTGGTCGAGCTCACAAATTGCTACACCATCCAAGGTTTTTACTCTACTTAAGGCTACATAGGCTTGGCCTTTTGCGAAAGTATTTTTGTCTAAGTAAACCACAGTTTTTTCAACTGTCGTCCCTTGCAACTTATGTGCTGTAACCGCCCCACATAATATGATAAATAATAAATAATAAATAAATATTCCACAACTATCACACAACGCCATCTAGTCCCAAGCTAAGCAGAGCTTGTGTTATGGGTACTAGACAACTGATAAACATACTTATATATTTCTAAATACAAACATATTATAGATAAATAAGTATATATCTATATAAAGTATAAAATTTAAAAACCCCTGGCACAAAAAAAAATAAATAATAAAAGTCAATCTTAAAGTACCTTAGCATGTATAAAAAATACGTCGCGTTGGGGGGACCGGAAAAAATCGTAGATAATAAATAATTTGGAGCGGTCGTCCAACGCGATATACTGTTGAAACTTTCTTCGCGACAGTTGACTGCTATTGTTTTAATTAAAAT
The DNA here is from genome assembly GCA_943136025.2 of Agrotis puta. Lineage (NCBI taxonomy): Eukaryota > Metazoa > Arthropoda > Insecta > Lepidoptera > Noctuidae > Agrotis > Agrotis puta. The sequence continues at coordinate 14,557,460 of OW964185.2, read as the reverse complement.
TCGACTCTGATGGTCTCGTTTCCTCAACAAATTTTTACTATGGTAAGTTTATTCCATCCTACCAAAATTACATTTTACGCACCTCAGCCTCTAAAGTACATAAAACATGCCGTAGCTACACTTTTACAGTGCATTTGCGGACCTAAAATATGGCCGACCTCAAACAAGACCCCAAAGTGCCTTTATAAAGTTTTTGGTGTGAAATAAAGCAATGCTTTCACTGTTATACTTTATGAACGGCTTATTTATGGTACTTGTGAGAAAAATGAATAATGCGGAAAACTCAAAAAAATAATAATTAAAACTCAACCAAAAAGTATCTTACAGAAATCTCTTTATGTATTCATTAAAACTACTACTAACTAGAATTTATGATGAAATATATGAAAAAATTATACATATTATAAAAGGTAACTCTTCAAGTACTCGAAAAAAATTACTTTTCCAACATTATAATTATATCATCAACGTCAAAATTACGAAAACTGCAAAATTCGCCATAAAAATGTTATCAGAGAACAAACGACCTTAAAGCCACTAGTCATCTACTTCCAAAAATTTCACATTTTCAACCATAAAATATCGCAGCTGCCATCAAAACCCAATAAAATAGAAGTTTGAAATCCTCGAGAAGGCATAAAATATGTTATACGGAGCTCGCTTCACACGTTCCTCAAGGCCATGTGTGTGGTTTATGTTGGCCTGAATATCAGGAAACCATCTTGGAATGATTTCCCCAGTATCGATATTGAGTATTCTCCACCTTTTCACAGACACCTTAATATAACTGAACAACATTCTTCATGGAACTAGCGTTATATTCTTTAAAATAAAATTCAACTGTACCATAAGTATTTAAAAAAAAATTCAACTGTACCATTGTATTTTAGATTCTATTTACGAGTTATGACATTTTTTCGATTTGCGGCGCTAGTGGACTGTAAAAGGCCCCTTAACGTTGCCCCACACTAGGAATTTCTCCTGTGTCGTAGGTCTGTACACAAAGATAGAAACTAGCACACACAAACACCCAGACCCGGAACAAATACTTGCAGATCATACAAACATTTGTTCCGTGCGGAAAACGAACCCGCGACACACAGCGCAGCAGTCCAATTGTTCAGCCACTGCGCCAACTGCGCCAATTGCGTCAAACAAACATCAAAATTTTGTAGTCGTATTTTTTGTAGCTTCTTGATAAGTAATTCTATTTACAGATGCTAAAAGATTCGTGAATACAGAATCACACCGGCTTATACCTACAAAATCCGAAGTAGGTCAAGGTTTTACTCAACTCTTGACCGAAGAAAATGTTACGAAAGCGAGAAAAATTACGAAACCGGAATACCGCATAACAATAAAATACGAGTATGTACAACTGACAACAAAAACACTGCAATCATTTCGATAAAGAAAGAAATTGAAATGGTTTTTCGCGTATAAAATTCATAAAAATATTCGATAAACATGCCCTAAGTGGGGTTGCCACTAAATCTGGCACCATATGGTCGAGCCAAATAATGCGAGGAACGTGACAACAAATGCTAGTGGGTTTTTGATACTTAAACTGCCTTTAGTATGCCAAGTAGGGGATTAATTTAATATCAAATAATTCTGAGGAAGTCAGGCTAGAAAAACACAGAAATCTGAAGAAAAAACTATTCAAATTATTCGATAAACAACGCCTAAGTGAGGTTGCCACTAAAGCTGGCACCATATGGTGTGGGACGAGTAATGCGGGGTACGTGACAACACATGGTAGTGTATTGTTAGTACTTAAGGCACTTTAATGTGTCATGTGTGGGATTATTCTGATTTTAGTGATATGAAACCTAAAACAAAATACATAACATCACGCCGGTAATCTCTGAAGTTTTAGGTACAGGTGTACTCTAATAGAACACCCTATTATAGATTTCACCATCTAGGTTTAGTCTTATGTAATAGGGGGCAAGCCATGAACCTGCCAACCTCAGAAATATTTAATAGAACAAATCAATATGTTTTTACAACTTGGACATTGTGCCCAACACCGTACCTTACCGTCCCTTATTCGGGTTTAAAATCATCAAAGGATTATGGTTATCTTTTTTATAAAACGTTGCCCCCACACTAGGAATTCGCCACACTAGGAAGTTCTTCCTGTATTATTATTTCCTATTTGAAAAGGAAAGGGAAGGAAAAGGACTGTCATATTTTTTTCACGAATCTAACGAATCTAACAAAAACTAATAATGTGGAATTCACAAAAAGTAATATCTTGCAAAGGAAAAGAATAGTATGGACACAAATAGTTCACTTCTAATGAAAGAACAACACAATCCAATGATTCCTACCACAAATTAAAAATCAACAATAGAAAAAAGCAACGACGAAATACTCGTGTTGGTGGAAGAAAAATCAGTAAAAAACGAAGGCAGACTTCTATAGAGCGAATTGGTAATTGTTTAACCTTAGCACAGCCGTACTTCATCCGACGTTATAGGCATTTAATTAACGTTCTTATTCTATGATTAGCTTGATCACAGTCGTCTCTAAGTATATGCAATTCACTTTTATACCAATAATGTTTTATTTTCGGAAGAAACGTAAAAGTTAATACTCAGTTCCCTCGACAAATTTGGGCCTGAGAGTCTGAGACACATCTATCGTTACTGAACCCCTTCAACTCACAGCAGGAAATTAAATCAACCATGCCCAACCAAGATCGAAGAGAGAAATGAGACGGAACAAATATCATATTAAATGTTTTTGAGATAAACAGGAAAAACGTCAAAAAATACACAAAGGGAATTCATAACATCATCTGATAAGTCTGCTGTACAAAGCCAACGATGATTAAGCATTGTATTTCGTACATCAACCACAATCCCTTCGTAATGTGTTTGAACGAATACGCCTTTTAAATGGATTTTGTCAGGAGTCACTCTGGATAACCTATTTTCTGGATGTAGGTCGTCATAACAAGTAATCAATCACCTGTCTAGCTAGAAGCAAGCAAAGAAGCAAATTAAAATAAACTTTATAACTAGCAACACTAGAGATAATATTTCCTCGCCCAAAGTTCCTCAAATAAGCAAAGCTGTTATAAGGAAAAAAACAAAAGGAACACAAATCAAAGAAATAATAAAACACCCTAAAGGAAGCAAGGAGCAATCAGCAACGAAACACGTAACATAAGGACCAATCGCAGCTCACAATAAAATGGAATGACAAGCACATAATGTGTAAGGACCAATCATGTTGATAACTGCTCGTTACAGGAGCCCGTCATTACTGATCTAACAAATCATACAGGCCTGTGGTAACAAATCATGGACCACAATGCCCTTAAATTGGAGGAAGAAGCTTGTCTTTTGTGTGGAAATGTTTTTCGAATTATTTTAGCTGATGTACAGGTGCTGTTAAGAGGATATAGTTTTGGACTTAATATTTAAGACAGATATTTTTGTCCAGATATTATTTTGGGTTTCAAATATAATTTCAAGGTCTAACTAGTTCCTTTTTTAGGGCGGGAAAACCATTTAATGAGTCCTCCAACTCTTGGTGGGGGGAAAGAGATTGTCAGAGATTTGTCTTCTTTTACCTTAATGTAGCGTCATCATCATCATCATCATCATCTCAGCCATAGGACGTCCACTGCTGAACATAGGCCTTCCCTTTAGATCTCCAGGTCTATGTAGTTAGTTTAATTTGTTAATAATACAAAAGCAAAGTGTGCAGCATGCTGCATTACAGCACTGCTGGAATGGTCCTTAAAAAAGTTAAAAATATTTATAAAGTAATCCAATACTCCACAAACACGCGGTTTTTAAACCGCGAACCATCACTTTAAATTAGGTCACCAAACCATCTACCGGCATTTTTATTTGTTCTAAAAATATGGTAAACAACAACGGGGACCGTTTCTATGGCGTCTGTAAACCCCAACATTTTAACAAAACCTGTTTTTCTCTCACAAATCACGAACACAACAATGCAGTGAAATTTGGTGAAAGAGGAAAGCCTTGTCTTTTGTTACGGCGGCTACCAATTCTGTTTAATGTTTCGTGGTAAGACCAATGGTGATAAATGTGGCCTTAAACGAATAACGCTGGTAAATTGAATTATATTTAAGTACTTTTTGTTCATGGTTTTTACTGAAAATTATCACAAGGAAACGTATTGGATTAAGAAGTTTAATCACTTTTATTGAAACCAGTTTTTTCTAAATCTTCCCATTATTCAATTATAGTTAGTTTCCATGAAATTTAGTATCATAAAAGTTGTAAAACTTTTTGAGAACGCCTTCGTCTGTGTGTGCTGGTTTTATCCAAAAAACCGTATTGGCAAAGTATTCATTACTCTAGCTTTTTTTTTTTTTTTTTTTTTTTTTTTTATCGTGGTAAAATCATCAAATGAGTCCTCCCACCCAGGGCAGGGCGGGAGGGACTGTCAGACTTGTACTGACTAAAATCCACGGTGTCCTTCACTAGCCCTTTACGTACCGGGGTCACGGTAATCCCTTGGTCCCGCGACCCCGGCAGGCTTTGGCCCTCTACAGGCCCCGTCACTATGCTGACACTCTTTGAGGCGCGCGTGGAACACAACGCGCCGTCGACCCGGGCATGGTCCATGGTCGGACAGCGAGTCGCCCATTACTCGCTGCCCGCATGCCCGCGCCTACGGTGGCCGGAGATCGTCTTGCGACGTCCGACGCCGTGGGCGTCTACCACTGCGGCTGGGGTGGAGGGAGGACGCTGTCCTCTCCCTCAGGCGGCCCGCCTCCTCCTTCACGAGCATGACTGCTTCGCAGAAGGAGGCGACCGCTTCCCACTCCGTCTCGCCAATGGCATGGCCTCGACCAATGCCGGGCGCGAGAGGTCTCCGCCTATCACCGTCGTGAGGACACGGCGGTGCTCTGCCCAAGCGGGGCAGTCCTGCACCGTATGCTCCACCGTGTCCTCCGGACGATCCTCGCAGTGGTGACACCCAGGCGTTTCTTCCCTCCCTATCAGACACAGGAACCTCCCGAAACTTCCGTGTCCGGTGAGGACCCGCGTCATGCGGTAGGTCAGGACGCCGTGACGCCTATCCAGCCACTCCTCAAAGAGGGGTCTTACCGCCGCGATTGCGGCGTGCCCGGACCTCGGTTGCGACAGTCGCTCCCTCCATACTGCCCTGAGATCGCGCCGGAGCTCTTCCCGCCGCGCCTCGACTTGTCGAGGCAGCGGGGATTCGCCCCGACGCTGCGCCTCCACGCGCCATTCATAGACGCGCTGGAGGGCAGTCGCCTCCAGATCCCAGGGCAGCAATCCCGCAAGGAGGTTGGCTGATTCGCCGGCGATCGTGCGGTATCCCCGGATCATCCGGATAGCCATGACCCTCTGGCATGCGACCAGCTTGAGTGGTCGCGTCCGGATGCTTGGAAAAATAATATGGAATCCTATGATTTAAGAAATAGAGGACTGTAAGGTAAAGTGTCAACTAATCCATACGTCACGCTGACATTATATTTCCCGTCTGTAAACATTTTTATTAGATGGCGTGTTTCATAACTATTTATCCGCCTTTATTAATTTCGGATACTTCTCTTTTAGCCATGAATCACTCTCTTTCTAACTATATCATCTATCACGCATTCCATTATTCGTTTCTTGCAATTAGATTACGTATAATAACAAAACAAAAGCATCCATTTCAAAATGGTCCCTCAATCCGAACACTCTGAATCCTAATATATATAATAGTTTCAAAAGGACCAACCAACTTGTTGGTCCCAAAAACTAGTAAATTGATTTAGAAGGGTTTATTGTTTGATGTAAGGGCCTAACTTACAACGAATCATACAGGCTTCCGGCCACAAATCATGGAGCAACAATGCGATGAAATCCGCGAGAGAGGCCTTTGTTCGCGGGATGAGTTGACGCCAAATTTTAGCCGAACAACTTTAATGGTGCGGGTAATTGATATTGCTGTAGAGTGTAACTCAATGAGATAGTGCTTAAAATGGGAAGTGACGTTTGAATTGTACATAAAATAATACAATTAGAATAAAAATAATTTGCAGCAAACAGCTCAAGACTCTTCTTGAGCTATTTGCTGCAAATTATTTTTAAAACCGCCTCATTTGAAAATTATACCACCTCAAAAAAGCCTCTGCTTTTTTGAGATGGTATAAGGAGGCTGATCGTCCTGGGTGGAGCGGAAAAGATTTTCAAAGACTTACTGGCTACAGATACAACCTGTTCTTTCGGTTGCATTTTCTGTTCCATGGCCACCGTATACTGCTTAGCTAGTACCACGACTTAGACAGTTCGACGAGATTCTTGACGTCCGACTCGTCGGTTTTTTATTTTTATTATAATTATCAAAATAAAAGGTGCACATATTTTTTTTTTCTCAAGTATCATGACCTGCGTACCTCAGAGCGGTCTACAGTTCTGCACTCTTAATTTGTACCCATAGATCCAGTAAAACAAAAAAATAGTTGTCAGACTTTTGAGTTTCGGTCTGAAAAATAATAACAACGATGTTGAAAAACATTCTAGAATGCAAATAGAAATACATTCTAGAATACTACAATACCAGTATTACAAATTCAAATTCTATAAATCTCACTTTGTTTGTTCATCTCTATGATTCGACAAAATTTACTGCATTTTGGTTGCATGACTAAACTCAAAAACAAATCACACAGTCTCATGCTCACAAATCACGGCCAACAATGCGCCAAACTCGAGAGATTCCATTGTTCATAGGAGAAAGTTTGGCGCCAACAACCAGTATTTGCGCCAAACTCAAGAGATTCCGTAGTTTATAGGAGAACTAGCATTTCGCTCCGGTTACGCACGGGTTGCATAGCATTCTCTCAAATGGCATGTTTTTTTCGACATCGTCTAAAATAGCTGCCGGGGTCGCGGGACCAAGGGATTACCGTGACCCCGGTACGTAAAGGGCTAGTGAAGGACACCGTGGATTTTAGTCAGTACAAGTCTGACAGTCCCTCCCGCTCTGCCCTGGGAGGACTCATTCAATGATTTAACCACGCAAAAAAAAACCTACTAGATTAGAGTCAAAAGAAAATCTCATTTCTAATAAAAAGGCGAAAAAAATATTTTTATAAATTATATATATTCTTCCTCATGAAACATCTCGTCTATTACAACTGTATCAATATGTGTTGGGTAGTTTTTGAGAATATCGTGTTCAGACTCACGCAGCGGGAGACTTTGTTTTACGTGTATAATATTTAGTGAAGTTTGGGACCAACACGCAACCTTGGTTGTTGGCGCAGAGCTGTTATTGTGTAGAACATGGCCAGTCATATTTCATGTTTAAGTGCTTACAGTTAAGACCTTTAGACTGTAGGTACTATGAATCATAGAAACATGATACGTAAGAAGAAATTGTGGTATTATTGTTAAATTGAAGTAAGTTTTATGATAATATTTAAGAACGCGCTTGCAAATTACTCGCCCCGGCTTGGAACGGGTCCAATATATACTATACTCGTATAAATTAATGTATTAACTTCCTCTTGAATCACTGTTTATTGATGAAAACTTCATTAAAGAAAGATCTTAGTTAGATCGTATCAAAATAAAACACAAAATTCTATTTTGATCGTGCCGTAAGTAGTCGCAACTACTACAGCATTTTTTTTTAATGTGGTAAAATCATCAGATAAGTCATCTAACCCAGGGCAGAGCGGGGGGGACTGTCAGACTCGTACTGACTAAAATCCACGGTGTTCTTCAATAGCCCTTTACGTTCCGGTGTCATGGTAATTCGTGAGTGCCGCGACCCCGGCAGGCTTTAGCCCTCTACAGGGGGGCCCCGTCACTATACTGACACTCCTTGAAGCGCGCGTGGAACACAACGCGCCGTCGACCCGGGCATGGTCCCTGGTCGGACAGCGAGTCGCCCATTACTCGCCGAACTACTACAGCATAAAGTTAAATTTTGGATTTGATCCCGAGTATTTTTTTATGTTCGAGTCGCGTTTGCCTACTGTCTCGACTAAGGGTAATGATGATGATAATATGATTACTGGCCTGGGGCCAATAAACAAGCGAAATGATCATGACCAACCCTTTGAAGATACTGACATGATGATAAATAAGTATCGTTATATAAAACAAAAAAATACTACTGTATTTTTGGTGCAGTCATTGAAATGCGTAACGTATAAAAATGCCAAAAATTTACATTTCCATCTGTCGCAGTGCATAAACAGCTTAACAAAAAAATATGAATTGACCAGTAAAACAATTGAAAGTCACATCTATACATGTAATAAATCTGTAGAAGGGTCAATTCTGTACATTGAAAATATTGAAAAAATAAATAGCGGGGGGGTGTTGCTGGATCGATACCAAACCCAAATATGTGATTAAAAAATTTTTTGTCTGTCTGTCTGTCTGTCTGTATGTGCAGGCATCACGTGAAAACTAACGGTTCGATTTCGATGAAACTCGGTATAATTATACCTTATTATCCTGGGCATAAAATAGGATACTTATTATCCTGGAAAAATACGTAGAAAAAAAATCTACCATCCACGCGAAGACCGACATCCGCGCGGACGGAGTCGCGGGCGAAAGCTAGTTCAATAATAAAAAGACCAACCTAAACATATAACATTCGATTGTAGTTGATCCAACCCAATGTTGAATTCCGAACGTTCATTCGAATCAAAACTGCGTATAACCGAATGTCAATGCACGGCTTGCTTTGACATTTGATTGATATGCGGCGGCATTTATTGATACATGCGTACCGACTGGCATTAAGGGCTCTGAATTATTAATTGGATACAAGTTGTTCTATTTCAAACTGTGAGTATTTTGTAAGGTATTTTTCCTTTGTCGCTTGTTCCAACACACATCTACTTTCAGTCAATATACTAAACAATTAGTTTCCCTTTTATTTTAGGTGGTAAAGTCATCAAACGAGTCCTCGCGCCTTTGGTGGAGCGGTAGGGTCTTCCAGACTCGTACTGACGAAAATTCACGGTGTTTCTTCAATTGTCGTTTACGTTCCAGGGTCACGGTAATCTGTTTAGACAATTTGCTGCTGCAGCTGGAGTTTGGCCCTCTGTGGGGCCCGTCATGCGTCAATGCATGGTCATCCGGACAAGGTCCCTGATCGGATGGCGAGCTACCCACTACTCGCGGTCCGCAAACTCGTGCAACACTTTACAAAATGAAAGTCATAATGTAAGTACATTTGATATAGCCCCCTACATATTAATAGTGAAACATGGCGCCAATTTAATACAGTTCTGTAAAAATTACACGAAAATGTTTGTCAAATTACAGTGCGCGCTATAAAGTACTCGAGAAATTTTGTAATTTCAACTTTACATAATTTATTTGTATTCATATTCAAATGCGCCACAAACATTGGTCCGCGCGTCCGAACTTTGAAGGCCAATTTGGGTCCAAAACTATGATTTACGTCCTCAAGTCCGCGGGGAAACCGAACTAATTTTACGGCTGTTTCCCTGTCACATTGTCTTCATAATGCTCCACAAATCGCGCAGGAAATTACCTCGCATTTGTTGTAATAGGCCAAAGACGCAGGAATACAGTTATTTATGGGCAAAGGACCGCTTTCTATTTATTTGTACGCAATTCTGGGAATAAATGATTCATCTTTTGATGGGTTTAAGAGACTAACGGCATTTGAGAATGAAATTGTTTTATTGTTATGTAAATTCAGTTTATAATTCTATTTTGTTGTTAGAACACCACCAGAGCGGAGAAGCAACCGCCCGCGTGTTGATTCCCATCCGGAAGGTACTATCGCGGACTTTTCCGCCTGACCAGTTAAAAATTTTTTCGCTTAAATCATGCGGAGGCGCCGAGCCACGCCCCCTTACAGTTTCGGCCTATTAGGAAAGAGTCAACGTTATTAGTTGCAATCTGCTCTACGCAGGTTACTGACGTGTCCTGTACACTTTTTTGCGAATTTTACGCGCGAAGTTTGGCGCGCTCACCGGATCTTTTAAATATTGACCATTGCTCTGTTTACCTGACCTTTGACTGCCTAAACGTTACTTTATATTGTAGATTTTTATGTATCAAAGGTAATAATTATTATTATGATACATTTTGTTATTTTCAATGTTTTTTTTTTAATACAAACGATTTAAAGTGTTTCATGCAAATAATTATCATCTTGTGTAAATAATTCAAAACGATTTAGCTCGTTATATAAAGAGTAAAAGTATTTGATAAATATGATTAAACTAGAAACAAATAGAATATTACTTCGCGAACTCAAATACTTATTTTCCTTTTTCTCGCCAAGACACGCACTAATATCTCATCTGTTTTTTTTTAACACGCTTTTTTATTTCTCTTGTTGATTTTCAAAGAACAATCTTTGCCACTGTATCTTATAAGTAATTCATTAGTTATTAGGTATTTCATTAGTTAATATCATAATTTTGTTTAAAACTTATGGTGCCAAGCACGACCTAGCATATGGGTCAAACAATTATTATTTCTACGTCAGCCCACAACCTGCCTCCCGAGTCTTCGTTATACGTAGCTATAGATGATACCCAAGGGATAAGATGAGCGCTTAAGCAGAATCAATTGGATACTACTATGAATCACGTTAATAACATTTTTAAAATAGTTACAAACGCAATTAATATTATGAATTGTCACTTTGTGACCATTTCACGAATTGTAATGTAATTCATATTATTATTCTGTTTACGCACTACAACTTTGCTTGTTGTGTCCAAACAGAAAGAAACTAAATTATAAGTCTTATATTTTTTAATGCCAATAGAAATAAAAAGATCATTCGTATCTATTTCGAATGAGCTTCAGATTAGTTTAAATGGAAAATGAAATTAATATCTCGGACAAATCTGAACTTCCTTATTTTTACCTTAGTATAACAAAGCAATTAGAAATAGCAGAAGGCATCAAAGGAATTCTAATCCTTGCCGAAAAAGTTTAAAGAGTGATAACAAAGCGCATTATCTATTATGTTTGTGGTTTTAATTTTTTTTTGTAAAAAAATATAAACAAAAGGCGCCCGCCCTTTGTTTGCGTAACTATTTTCTTTGTGTCAAATTCCATGCCGAAATAAGAACATGCTTTGTTCTATAATATGTCTATAATACGACAAAAAAATCTGGCCCAAGCCTTAGTTTTATTATCTACACATAAATAACACCAGAGTTTAACCCATTTTTACTGATTCAGTTCCTTTATTGAACCTAATAAATATTTAACGATCTCCGGCCACCGTAGGCGCGGGCATGCGGACAGTGAGTAATGGGCAACTCGCTGTCCGATCATGGACCATGCCCGGGTCGACGGCGCGTTGTTTTCCACGCGCACCTCAAAGAGTGTCAGCAAAATGACGGGGCCCCCCAGAGGGCCAAAGGCTGCTGGGGAGTCGCGGGACGCACGAATTACCGTGACCCCGGAACGTAAAGGGCTATTGAAGAACACCGTGGATTTTAGTCAGTATGAGTCTGACAATCCCTCCCGCCCTGGGTGGGAGGACTCATTTGACGATTTTACAACGCTCAAAAAAAGGTTACCTATTGCCTGTCACTATTATAGGATTTTATAAGATTACTATAATACATTAAAAGATAATTACAGAAATCGGTGAATTCCGAATTTCCGACACACGCAAACACATAACGTAACGTAAGCCAGTTTCAACAAAGTTTAAAAAAAACACATTCACATACTTATCATCAGTAACGCAGGCCAGTTTAAGTTAAAATATTTTTATAATTCAAATAGCAGTTTAAAAAAAAAAACTCGTTTTGCGTGCGTCGTCAGTGCGCTCAGCCGATCGGTATTGTATTTCATTCATATTTCTACACAAAGGAAACGGGGCGGGGCTAGAGAGCGTTTCTGTATTGTAAGTGCAAGCAAAAATGAGCTTAGTGGTGGTCAGGCGGGAGTGTCCGCGATAGTACTAACGGTGCCTCAAGAAGTGTCATAATAAAGACGGGGCCCCCCTATAGAGGGCCAAAGCCTGCCGGGGTCGCGGGACTCACGAATTACCGTGACCTCGGAACGTAAAGGGCTACTGAAGGACAACATGGATTTTAGTCAGTACGAGTCTGACAGTCTCTCCCGCTCAACCCTGAGTGGAAGGACTCATTTAATGATTTTACCACGCTAAAAAAAAAATTATTAATCCATCCATTTTCACACACACACACACAACCATTCATATTTATAATAAAAGTAAGACTTGGTTTCATTAATTAAACGAATTAGCACGAGGTTCATGAACTATCAGTATCAACTACATTTCACGGCTACTACTACGTTCTTGAACTAGAGTTGTTTAAATGTGCTCATCACGTTAAGTTTTAGAAGTAGAATTCACTCATAATATGATCCAATTAATAATAATAGTTTTCAATCTTTATTGTTATTATTTAACACAGAATAACAAAAAGACTCATTAAATTTATTCCAAAAATCATAAAGCAAACAATGCACATTTAAAATTATAATGAGAGTGCTCATTTTACGAAGCAAACTTATATTACATTAAATGAAACCGCAAAATAGCGTACCCATCTCACAAAAAACGTAATTAACAGTGTAATTAATTAAGAATAACACAAAAGCTTTTATTCATCCAAACTGCAAGTACGGCCTCGTTCACAACGTCATGCGATGCGACTTACATGCGTTCTTCGCAGGAGTAACGCTAACGTCCCACTGTTTATCACGTCGCGATGTCACGTGACAAGCTCTTAACAACTTTCATTTGTTTCCTCCGCCGTGGCAGTCGCAAGACCCGTCTAGCTCGTGGCCAAGACATAACAAATAAAAATAAAGAAAAACAGTCATTACTCTTAGGATAAAAGGAGTCATTCTGTTCGCCCTCATATAACATAAAGATTAGTACGAATAAATCCAGCTCAGTATAACTGATGAGCGAGCTCAGGGTCGTAGTGCCAAGTTTGAATCAATATCTATTGCTGGTTGAACCGCGGAGCGAGGGCATCGGATCAACTGAGATCCTTCGAGAAAGGTTGGAGTGAGATTTGTGTATTGTTGGATTTAGGTGCAGGGCCCGACAAAATATTCCGACCCCTTGATGTTTTCTCTGTTTATTTTCTCCAAATCTACATGGAAAAATAACGATGTAAACAAAATGGATTAGTTAAATAAGATGGTGTAGTTAATATTTTGCATCAATATTATTGGATATTCTTCGAGATCCACTGATATCCGTGCAGAAAAAAAAATATAATGTAATATTTAAATTGAGTGATGAAGTTAGAGCCTATATTTAAAGAACATACAAAGTCAATACGAAAAACGCATTTTTTTTGTACTGCCTATGCCCACTTCGTTGTGGGAAAAACAATGGGGGGACTGAAAAATACTTTACAACCTATTTTAATACTAATCAAATATAAAAAAACAACAAAATCGGAGGAACGCAACCACCATCGCCGTTACATTTTTAGATGTTAGATTTTCCAATCCCATTACATAGCAGATGCAATTTATTTTAAAATTTATAGCGAAATGGCTCCTTCGAATAGTGATAACATCACTATCTATCATTGATACAGATACACATAATATTGAAGGTCCACTTGCTATGCGAGAGCAACGGATCAAATGTTATCCTTCGAGTGAGGTCGGAGATTTGTGTATCCTTGAATTTATATGAAGATTTATAATATAACAGGCTTGTCGTATTGGATGATGCAGTTCGTTCAATAAATATAGCAATAATGATGAGTTTATTCGGTATACGTCGCAGTGAGATTTGTGTATATAGTAATGTAAGGTGCTAGACTCTCCTGCCGGGGTCGCGGGACCCACGAATTACCGTGACCCCGGTACGTGAATGGCTATTGAAGGACACCGTGGATTTTAGTCAGTACGAGTCTGACAGTCCCTCCCACTCTGCCCTGGGTGGGAGGACTCATGTGATGATTTTGACAGGTAAAAGAAAAGGTGCTAGACTCTTAAAAGTATTTCAAGATGTTACCTAGGCACGCAATACCACGTAATGATGAGTCACTACGTGTTGTCCACCTTTGTGGTAAATTAATTGCATCATTTCGAATTACTGCATGCATATGTAACGTTTTAAAAGACTTTTAAGACTATCACCGAATTACCTGTCTCACCAAATAATCTTACTTCACCTTACTTAGATTCTGATTCAAGAACAGTTTTTTTTTTAGCGTGGTAAAGTCATCAAATGAGTCCTCCCACCCAAGGCAGGGCGGGAGGGACTGTCAGACTTGTACTGACTAAAATCCACGGTGTCCTTCAATAGCCCTTTACGTACCGGGGTTACGGTAAAATGTGAGTTCCACGACCCTGGCAGGCTTTGGCTTTCTACAGGCCCCGTCACTATGCTGACACTCCTTGAGGCACGCGTGGAACACAACGCGCCGTCGACCCAGGCATAGTCCATGGTCGGACAGCGAGTTGCCCATTACTCGCTGCCCGCATGCCCGCGCCTACGGTGGCCGGAAATCATCTGGCGACGTCCGTCGCCGTGGGCGATTCAAGAACAGATACATTAAAAGTTTACGTTTTTTATCGTGGGTCTAGTGGTCACAAACACTATTGCTGAGCTCACGGATTTGACTACTGATTCGGGTAGTGTAACTAGATTTTCCCATTAGGAATTTCTCTGTACCAGGCACGAAAAGTCATGAAAATAGAACTTACAAAACTCGAGTGCGTTCAAAAATATGTGTAAACTTTTGCACCTTATTTAGTCAGAACAAGGTGAAAAAAACATAACCCCCCCCCCCTTTTTGGCGAAGACGGTTAAAAACATTTTCAATGCTAATAACTTGTATTCAATATCAGTTGTCACTATTCTTAAAATTTTATTGAAAATAACAACAAACTTGCAAGACAATTCTGACCCAGTTCCAGCTGTTGCATTGATTTGAAACTTCACACTTCCCCTCCGTTCGATCTGAAATTGTTGAAGTTTCAAGATTTGTGAAATCTGTTCTGTATTCTTAGAAACGAAGCACAACTACTCGAAGAAGTTGTTCAGGATCAAGCGGTTTTAAGAACTATAATGACTTGAAAAGCAGGAGCAGGAGCAGTCACATTATAAGTTCTTTTTATCAAAACCATAATCATACTTATTTTATAAAAACGAAAGTTTGTGACGATGTATGGACGTTTATACACATTCGCGTACAAAACGGCAAAACGGATTTTCATGATACTCGACATATATAACGTTTATAATCTGAATTAACACATAGGACAATTTTGTCCCGACATTACTTGCCTTCGGGATAATTTTGGTCTAATACCTACGCACGTGAAGTAATATTTTAATTGAGAAATTTGGAATGAATTCCATGCCTCAATGAACTGGTTTAGTGCATAATTATGTAGCTCAAAACATAATGCAAGGACGCAGGATCCTTTAAATCTCTGTAATTTATTTTTGTGGGATGAGTTTTAACCTCCACATAAACTCAGCCGCTGGCAAAACCTAGTTCCTCAAATCTTTTTTCTTTTCTGGTTAAATTATTACATATTCATCTAACAAGTTATTTTTCTGATTTATTGCAAAAAGTAAAAAACAAGACGAACATTTTCAAAACGTGTTGTTTTATTTTCTTTAAAAAAAAACCTTTTCACCTCACACGTTCGGAAAGATTCTATTTGTTATTCGAATCTGAGCGCAAAACTCCATTTTCCACGCTAGTGAAATGTTTTCAAAATTCTAACACGTCTTATATTCAATTATTTTCTACACTGACAGGTGAGCCGGCCCCACTGCATTTCCTTGCTGTAGTGAGGTGAAAAGTAGTGTGTTGCGCTCGACAGCAAAGTTATTCTGCGTCTAGTACCTTTGAAAACTTTGCTACGCTCAGAATTCAATTCAAGTACTCGCGCCAAAAAACAACTTTGCAGCCTTGTATAAAAAATAACTATTACCCGGAACCATACCAATCAATAAATACAACACTAACCTATTCTGTGCGGACGAACTCGACCCAAAAACCAAATACCCTCCGGTTACAAGAAATATATGGAATTTTGAAAAATTCGTCTCGATGGTATCGAGGTCGTATTGAGCATCCGATTCACGGGTTGAAAAAAATTAAATAAATATTCCACAACTATCACACAACGTTATCTAGTCCCAAGCTAAGCAGAGCTTGTGTTATGGGTACTAGACAACTGATAAACATACTTATATATTTCTAAATACATACATATTATAGATGAATTACACCCAGACACAGAACAAATGATCGTGCTGATCACACAAACATTTGTCCTGGGTGGGAATCGAACCCACGACCTCTGGCATAGCAGTCAGGGTCACTAACCACTAAGACCAACAGGCCTGTCAATTGACACGAGTTAACAATTTTCGTTTATGTAACAAAAGAAAAAATACAGATTAAGTACTTTTTTACAGTCTATGGGACGGCCTAATTATATTTTTCGATGGAGTAGTCTGAAACTAGGCAAAAGACTGAGCAATTTCTGATAGAAAAGTCTAATTACGGTGCTAGATCAGGAAATCGAACCGAATCAGTTGTCTAACCACATCCGTACTAATATATGATGATTTTACCACGCTAAAAAAAATATATTGATTCCAATCAGTCAATAATAAAAAATAATGTAGCTTTTATTCATAAGTTTCTTACACTTTATGTTGTTTTAGAAAAGTTGCATCAGTGCAAAACCAGGGCAGATCACGGGTCAACCAATAAAACAACACTACTTCTTTACAGACAAACTCGACCCCAAAACAAAACGCTCTCACAGATACAAGGACCAAATGATACGTTGAATAAACTCGCCTCAAAAGGGGACTGATCTCGATATGGCCTCATCAGTCTCTCCTTGGCCCAGTTGCTGGCCAATCGGGGTCGTATCCTTTCTCTGCGCTTTCTTTGTAGTGCCGATATAGCTTGCTATACTAGTTCTTATGGCGAAATGGTGTTGCAAGCTGAGAATATAGTTTTGTACTTTGTAAGAAATTGTTCTTTAGTAAGTGTCATTTTTATTATGTTTGAATTTTAGAATTTCCAGCCAGCAATGATTAAATACACTTGGCGGTGTCGGCAAAAACTGAATAAGACGGTAAATGGAGAAGAAGGTGTATGTAATAAATACATTGTATTATGTATTTATTCATCTGATAGTTTTTTTTACGTGGTAAAAACATCAAATGAGTCCTCCCACCCAGGGCAGAGCGGGAGGGACTGTCAAACTCGTACTGACTAAAATCCACGGTGTCCTTCAATAGCCCTTTACGTTCCGGGGTCACAGTAATTCGTACAGTCCCGCTACCATTCATCTGATAGTATAATAATAGCAGTTGCTGTGCAAGAAATTATCGTTAGGAAATCCACATGTGGTGTGGATCTAATATTTCTGCTCTCATGGATGACTGTCCAAAACTGGGAACGTTTATAAGTTAATTTCAATCATTTTGAAGAATTATTAACACTGTATTGTTGGTCTAGTGGTTGCGAGAGCCACTGCTGAACCTGGGTCCCTAGTTTGATTCCCAGGTCAAGCAAAGTGTCATTGGGATTTTAGGAATTTCTAAGTAGCTGCCACTGATAGGATCTGGATTTATATCCGCTTGATGAAAAGTATAACCAGCGAAATGTAGGTATACTTTTAGGTACACCTTACCTACCTAAACCTTCTGGTATCACAAGTATATTATAATTGGCTATTTGACTGAAAAATTATAATTAGTCCGTCACTTAGATTTATCAAAAAATATTCGAACCGTATTTTTTCTTTTGTTTCGTAAACCAAAATTGACTGAGATATGATGCTTTCAAAATTGGCAATACGTCACAATTCAGTACAATTTCTACTGAATTCTGACGTCACGAGCCCCCACTCTCGAGTGGATGTGTTGTATTTTGGTGAGTTTTCATTGATTTTACAAAAGAAAAAATACGTGTCCGTTATTTTTTTAAACTCTAAATGACGGAATAATTGTATTTGTAATTTATAGCTACAGTCAATTAGCCAATTATTAACGCTACTTTAACCGTATACAAGAAGCAAAGACAACTTGACAAGTCCAAGAATGTCACAGCCTGTCTTCATTTCTAAGTAAAACCTTGCTTCCTAGTAACAATCCCCACGCTCCCAAATACCAAACAGCTATAGATGATATATAGCGCATAATCGACGTCTATAGCGGCATCGTTTGACGACGATGTGTCTCAGTTAAGTCGACAATTTATACCGAACTCGACAGGTGTTACTAACTGTTGTCGGTCCTAACATGTTACCGTTTAAATTTATGTGTGTCTGTTCAAGTTCGTTAACGTTTAACCATTTTTTTTTTTAGTGGTAAAGTCATGAAATGAGTCCTCCCACCCAGGGCAGGAGGGACTGTCAGACTCGTACTGACTAAAATCCACGGTGTCCTTCAATAGCCCTTTACGTTCGGGGTCACGGTAATTCGTACAGTCTCACGACCATCAGTGGCAGCTACTGAGAAATTCCGAAAATCCCAATGACACTTTGCTTGACCTGGGAATCAAAATAGGGGCCCCACGTTCATCAGTGGAGCGGACCATGGACCATGCCCGGGTCGACGGCGCGTTGTGTTCCACGCGCGCCTAAGAGAGTGTCAGCAAAATGACGGGGACCCCTCTAGAGGGCCAAAGCCTACCGGGGTCGCGGGACTGTAAGAATTACCGTGACCCCGGAACGTAAAGGGCTATTGAAACGTAAAGGGATTTTAGTCAGTAGGAGTCTGACAGTCCCTCCCGCTCTGCCCTGGGTTGGAGTACTCATTTGATGATTTTACCACGATAAAAAAAGAAAGAAAAAATACCAATGGAGCAATAAAACAAAACATTAAAATCATTCGATGTGCCTTTGTCGTAATAAGGTACCACGAAAAAGTTACCCGCAAACTTTCAATTTGAGTGAGATAGACTATGTAGTACAAAAGTTTGTGTCATCGAAACAAACACGTTAAATAGGACAGCTTTGTCGATAGACCCGTCCTGTGTCTACAAATTAATTTTAATGTAGTATCTAACTGACATATATCAGTCAGTGTCCGATATCGCAGCCAATCCAAAAAATATTTACTCAACTTGTTCAAATACAGCGAATCAATAAAACTAGAGCTCCTAACCAACCATACTAATCATAACCAATTCAGAATCAAGGTAAAACCGTTTACGATTACGACTATTACTCTGCAATGCGAAATACCATTTCAAAATCAAAGTCAACTACATAAATAAGGTACCTAACATTGAACGGTTACCAATATAATGTGCAAATCCACATGGCGTAGCGTCACAATTTCAGAGGCAATAACCCAATAGCTACGGCGTAGACGTCTACGGCGTAGGCGGCTACGTGGCGTAGGCGGCTACGGCAGAGTTATATGTGCTACGACAGACGATTGCTACGCGTGTAGACGAGGTTGTGAATTGTGGGAGGATTTTTTCATTTTTTATTGCGTAACTGAATAAATACCCACTGAGAGTATATTATTTGAAAGGAAAACAGAAGACACAAAGATTCTGCTAGTATTGTTATTTATTTGTATTTGCCTGTCGGGGTCGCGGGACTGTAAGAATTACCATGACCACGGAACGTAAAGGGCTATTGAAGGACACGGTGGATTTTATTCAGTACGAGTCTGACAGTCCCTCCCGCTCTACCCTGGGTGGGAGGACTGTGTGACATGTGATGATTTTACCACGTAAAAAATAAAAGTATTGTTATTTAGTTCTATAGTTTGTATGCTTCCATTTACTGTTCACATCACCAAGACTGTCACTAGACTGTTTAAAAGCCCACACTTTTAATCAGTCCAAATTTCTCAGTATAATGCCACCATTATACTGAGAAACTAGAACGGACAATATTTGTATTCATAAAACTGTTTAGAAATGTAAAAATACATTTGATTATCATAGACTGAAAATACATTTCATTATCTTAGACTGCGTGTTGATTGGATTATCCCAAAGTAACTTAAAACTGTAAGTCCTATCTCAAGCCTTCCTTTGAGCTATTTCATCGAAACCCGTTTAGTTGTGAATTCGTAACAAAGGTGACAAGCAGACAAGTAGAATTACTTTCTCGTTCATCATCATCATTATTATCATCAGCTGGAAGACGTCCACTGCTGAACATAGGCCTCCCCCTTAGACTACAACGCCGAACGACAATTCACCACTTCCATCCATCGGTTGCCCTCGACTCTCACGATGTCGTCGGTCCACCTAGTGGGAGGCCTGCCTACGCTCATTATTATGCTAAAATGTGTGTGTTTGTTTGTATGTATGTTCCGTTTTCATGTCAAAAGACAATTTTTGTACAGAGGTAGATAAATTACTCCCGTGATAATTAGTCACTTTTTTAATTTTTACGTTGTAAAATCATCACATGAGTCCTCCCACCCAGGGCAGAACGGGAGGGACTGGACTGTAGACTCATACTGACTAAAATCCACTGTGTCCTTCAATAGCCCTTTACGTACCGGGGTCACGGTAATTTGTGAGTCCCGCGACCGACAATTAGTCACTTGCAAAAATCATCGCCATTGTATTTTTTCAGCGGTCGAATAATTTGCTCATGCAGTGACATATTGATGCTTAATAATAAATAAATAAATATTCCACAACTATCACACAACGCCATCTAGTCCCAAGCTAAGCAGAGCTTGTGTTATGGGTACTAGACAACTGATAAACATACTTATATATTTCTAAATACATACATATTATAGATAAATTACACCCAGACACAGAACAAATGTCGTGCTCATCACACAAACATTTGTCCTGGGTGGGAATCGAACCCACGACCCCCGGCATAGCAGTCAGGGTCACTAACCACTAGACCAACAGGCCTGTCTAACTCTTAATAGGGCAGCGCAGTGCACAGTGGTCTCGTAAAGGTATTGGTGAGTTAGTAACAAAAATTATATGGAAATCAGGCCTTTGAGTTTAACGCCATGAGATGGGACTGACGGTTGTATAATTAGACGGGTATGCGATGCTGCGGGTAACAGCACGGTTAGCGCAGTGGCTGAGCGATCGGACTGTTGCGCTGCGTGTAGCGGGTTCCATTCCCGCAGGGCGCAAATATTTGTATGATCTACAAGTAGTTGTTCGGGACTGCGCGTATGTGTATGTGAGTTTAGACGTGTGTAAACGCACCCACGACACAGGAGAAATACCTAGATTGGGGCAACGTTTAAAAAAACAGCTAGTCTAGAAAAAAAACTGTAACACAACAATACCTAAGAATAGTACCTAACTAGTCACTAAAATCCTTTCACCACGCCACCATAAAATGCTCTGACCCTAATAATCTAAACGGCTGATCGATTACTGATAGTAGATGCTACTCCGATACGAATTTAATTTTCAAATATAAAGCCTTTTGACTCAGCACTTTAACACTTAATGTAACTATTTCAGCGTTTCAGCTTCTCACCTCTCAAGCTATTTTGAAAGTGGTTAACAATAGACCAACTGGGTCAGACTGGTACCCACGACCTTCGCTCCGAAAGTGTTTCGTGCTATTGTTGAGACCAAATAGTTTGTGATAGTCTGTCGTATATTTTGGCTTAACGGCTAGGCTAGGCTTAGACCTATTTTGAGCTAGATTTAGGCTCAGTTGAGCGTGATATTCCGAGATTAAGGTTATGTGGTGTTTTTATGGTTTATTATATAACACGTGAATTGGTTATTTGGCTCTTTATTCATATATGAAGGTTTAAGATATTATATGAACGAATATGATTTGAATAAAATTTTATTCGGCAAGTATTCACCGTTGTCGAGGCAAATGTAAACATTTAATAGAAGAATTTTGTCAGTAATTAAGGTTATTTTTGGATAAGGTATTTGCACCTTATTCAAAAAACAACCTTAATAACTGATGAATTCTTCTCGTGTGAATGACTTATCTTTCCTCTCTAACGCTGTCAGCAGCCACTGCGCCTATGGCCTTTTTAGTTTATTTCTATCCTAGTGTTGTATAATTTTTACCCTTAATTTAGTTAGGGCGTGATTTACAAAAACCATGTAAAACTACAACTTTCATGTTCCACTACAGAAAAATTAACCTTCTTTTCCATTTTCTGCTTCACTTGATATTCCAAATAAAACGTTTAACCATTAGAATATGAATGTACGATAAAATATACAAATCAAAATATTATACAATAGTAACCCACTCCCTTTTATACAGCAATTCATAAAGGCCTGATTAACAACCAACAATATAAAATACAAATGTATTATTAAACAGAAATATTAATTCAACTCACAACGCTAGAAATAGCCCCATAATATAAGCCTTAAGAAAATAAAATCAACAGCCGAGTCCTACATTCTTCTTTGAACCGGAAAACGAATCATTCATAATAATTATAAAAAGTGCTCATAATAAAAAGCGCAAAGGCATTATTACTAACTACAGCAAAACGCCCGCCTCAGCTATTAACTTACGGCGGTAAGTTTGTCGCCGTCACAATGGATTGTTGGGCTTTATTGCGGGCACGCAACGCTTTGGTGTGTGGTATAAGTTGTGGATGTAACGCGTTTTGTGATTTCAACTATTGTTAATAGCGTTTTGATTTATGAAATGTCACTTATACAATAGACTAATTAACTATAGAGTTATAAAATACTTAAATAAAATAAATATAAACAATAACAAAGCATCGTAAAGGATGAATCCCTCAACGCTATCAGCTGGTAATGTGCCCAAGAATCTGGCGGCGAATTAATATCTAATTTAGAACCCAACAGGTGTTTGAAATGATTAAAATTTATTTTTGCAAAACAACACTCGTGATCATCAGCGTCAAGCGAATAGTACAATAATGAGCAAAAGCACGGAAACACTCCGATTCCGCGCTATCTTGAGTATTTAATAACTAGTTAAGAATAATAAACGGTACCATTTTAAAGGTTTACCTGTTAACTTTAAATTGACACCAAATTCATTAAAATCATGCCATTATTAAAGGAGCTATCCCGGATCAATTCAAAATAAGTAGTTCAATACTTTTGCTCGTTAGTGTATAACTATTCGCTTGACGCTAATGACCTATCCTCAAAATATGACGTCAAAACAATCAACAAATATTAGTTTTGTAATAAAATAACGTCATACAAATACCGATTAAACAAAATATTCTCTTTGTACGAATTTATCTATACATATAATAAATCTGTAGAAGGGTCAATTCTGTACATTGAAAATATTGAAAAAAATAAATAGCGGGGGGTGTTGCTGGATCGATACCAAACCCTATATAAATATGTGATTAAAAAAATTTTTGTCCGTCTGTCTGTATATGCAGGCATCACGTGAAAACTAACGGTTGGATTTCGATGAAACTTGGTATAATTATACCTTATTATCCTGGGCATAAAATAGGATACTTTTTATGCTGGAAAAATACGTAGAAAAAAAAACGTATTTTTCAGTTTTATTCATAGACGTTGTTCTGTAGAATCGCGAATCTCCTTAATTATTATAGGCTTAGCCGTATTTGGGTCCAATAGATATTTATAAGATGTCATTGTCAGAGTTACTCAAAATAGAGAAATAAATCATCCACGCGAAGACCGACTTCCGCGCGGACGGAGTCGCGGAGTATTTAAATATACCTTGAAATTAATAAATATTTCCAAACAAATTGAATTGCATTGAAACCCCGTTAATACACGCCAACAGGTAATCCTTTTGGCTTTTATATCAATTAAACGAATTAATATTTTATGCAAAGTTCGTTCCGAAAATTGTTCTTCTTTGATGTTGTTAATGTGATATTAATTGATACTCATTTTGCGTTCATTTTGTATTCGCATTTGTATTTTAAACTAACTTTATAACTACAAATTACATGTTACTTTTTTACACGTCAATGTAATCACTACATATTATAAAGCAAAGTCGCTTCCCGTTGTCTGTCTGTCTATCCCTATGTATGGTATTGATGCGGTTTTTTTTAATAGATAGAGTTATTCAAGGGGAAGGTTCATATGTATATAACATGCATAATATAGAAGAGACTGTACCCTTGCAAAGCCGGGGCGAGTCGCTAGTGCTTAATAAAATGTAATTTTAAATTTGTACTCTTTGCTCTCTTTAAAAATATTATTCCTTTTCCATTAGGCCTGTTCTCTTTGGGGTACTGACTTAGAAATCTAACCGGGTATTAGGGTATTAACCTTTTTGATTCTACAATTTAATACTAAAAATAAATCCTAGAATTTAATAAATCAATTTAATTTCAGAGAGTGTTTTATATTTTATAAAATCCCTAGACGTTAGAAACTAAAGCTAACATTAATAAAAATTAAACTTAAAGTCATTCGTTTTCTTGTAATGAATAGTAGATTGTTAGTTTTGAATAATTTATGTACCAGAGTCAGGATAATTAGTCTGAACGCCACTTATATTGGTCCTTGAAGGAGTTTCAATTTACGAAATATCGTCTTTTTAATTTAATCAATGTAATTGAATTGAATAAGACATTTTTTGGAAAATAATTTTCAGTATTTTGTTAGAGTTTTTACAGTTTTTTTTTTTATTGACTATAAAAAATAAAGAAAGCTTGAAAAATAAAAACAACCATTTGAATCACCTCAATGAATCGAGGAATCATAAGGTTTTTTTCTATTTAAAAATTACTATGATGCTGTAATCAGACTAATTTCGACCAGAAAAATAAGACAAATACAAAATAAAATCATTAAAACCAGAGATAACGAAATAACCAACAAATTAAACTATCGAATACAAAACATACTTTTTTACCTGACCCAAAAAGTCCAAAGAAAACCAGCTAAAGTCCATCAAATTACCAACAATACGGATCCAATACGTCCTTCCCAAAAAATATTCCAATACCGACACAATGGCGGGAACCTAACCCTATCTATAGTCCGAGCACGTCGCTGAGCCTAATAGGTCCTTCTCTAAGGCCTAACAAAAGACTAGTTGAGGAGAATACCAATAATAAAATATGTCCGACCAGGTGCGGGCGATGTCGACGACTAAACCTAGTCCTAATAGGCTGATTAGGTAGAATTACTGGTAAATCTGTTGTGGTATTGGAGTGGTCCTGATCGGTAGACTAACAATGTAGAATAACAATGACTGAAAGGGAAACGTGGGCTAAGAGTGGGCGGTCAGAAATTGGGGGTTTTAATTGTTATTTGAGGACCTGAGTTGATTGTAATTGAGTTATCAGTTTCCGAACGATGTTAAAAAGAGAAATAGCGCGTCTTTTTTAAAACGACGTAAAACAATATGGAGGTTCTCAATTCGTTTCTTTGGCGCCGCCTCAAAATTTATTACTTTGCTTTTCAGTTCGATCTTTCGTTGGTTTTATTTTTTGTTAAAAAATATTATTAAGTATTAAGTTCTATAAGTAGGAAGACAATTGAAAATTAGGTTTTATAATTTTTCCATGCGAATTAGCAAGTTGAAGTGGCAGTGGGCAGGCCACACGTAGAACTGATGGCCGACACGGCCGGTTCTGAAATGGCCACGCACCGGCAAGCGCAGCGTGAGATGTAGTCCACCTACAAGGTGCAAAGACGATCTAATGATGACCATAGGATGGTGCTGGATGCAATCCAGTTCCAACCGGTACTTTTGGAGGTTCATAAGGGATATATAGGCCTATGTTTAGCTTTGGACTTCCTGCGGCTGATGTGATGATGATGAATTGTTCACTTTATATTTACTTCCAGCATCAGTATCAGATCTTATCCAAAGACCCTCTGCTCTCTTCTAGAGTTTTGCTTTTGGTCTTGCATCTCTATTGTATAAACTACAATGTGTCTATTTAACTCTTAGTCATAAAAAGTGATGTTAACAAAGGATTACCTCTAAGATGCATTTAATCTCCTAACTAACGAGCACTCAGCGGGGCGTTTGTTTTCAATTACAAACGTTGCTAAAGCACCTGTGCTCTACAGCTCACCTTACCGGCCGTTAGTGGTCGGAACGAGTCGTAAGATGAATAGATGAGTTGGTACTTTGCGTCACGTTGTTCCTGTATAGGTAGTAGTGTCCTTCAGGAAAAATTAAGTCTTTCTATTTTAATACTGTCCGACTTCTGGATAAAGGTCTTCCGAATAACCTTCTTTCTCTTTCTTTTGTGCAGTTTTCTCCTGCCAATCTCGCATAAACGCGACTTGTTACGCCAGCGGTGGGTCTAGTGTTCCTTGGCAATTATTGTATCTAACTATTTTTTTAAATTGCCAAACATTGAAAAACGTTAAAATGTTAATAATTTAATTTTATGATTAAATATTAAATTAGTAATACTCCTGTCATTCCTTTAAAAAAGGTTCTAGCGAAGAAACCACACCCAAATATCGTCCGTAATATTAAATCCACGATTGCCACGATTATCAAATGACACAAATCCGACTCCGGACTGAAACAGAGGTATTCCTAATTCAAAATACCCAATAATACTTTACTGGGCCTCGAAATCGAACCTTGGACCTCATCCTTACCAGTAATGCTTGCGACCATTAACCAACGAGACAGTCAATTCAATAAGTTACACATTAGAAGAAAAAGTATCAATTTCAACAAGAACCAAGTATTTCAGTAACACATCATTAAAAAGTGATATACGTTATTTTCAGTAGAATATTGCAGCGTTATGTAAAAGCAATCAACTGAGTTCAGAATACCGTTTAGAAATTCACCCAAGAATAAATTTCAATGATTCACAGACGAGTCTGCGAATCGGAATATACTAACGGTTTTCGACACACCAATTAACTGAACAGCCACCTCCCCCTACTCCCCCCAATGCACTAAAATATCCATTGCAGTATAAACCTTAACACATAAACTCGAAAGCGTGAATTTCAATGTGTTCGAATACTTCTAAAATGTGCATTGAAATTCGAACTTTAACACATAAAATGCAGGGTTTTAGTTTGAATGTGAGGTTTTTTAGTGAAAAAGATCGTATCTGTAATACGAGTTCGATTGGCAAATCTGTGAGAGAGCGATTACTGTAATGGTTCGCTTGAATGCTATTTTGTTGATTAGTTACCTGTGGTATTGGAATCAGGTGTTTCTTTACGCGATTGTATCAGCTTTCGCTTTATACTCGTTTCAATTAATCATGAAAATTTCACTTGATATTGAACCATAATGTTCATTGGTCTTTGAACTCCATTTCGTATGTACGGGTAAGTAAGAAATTTAGTAAAAGGTCAAAATTTCACTTATTCTTTTCGTAATTGAATTAGAGACGCTAAAAAATATACCCATTTTAAGTTCTAGTACCGGCCGCAAAGTGCAAGTGGGTACACTTGCATCCCCATGTCGCGATTTTTCTTTATAAAGTAACTGTTTGAATAAAAAGTTGCTGAGTTTCATTAGGTTGCTTCCTTCTTAATCAACTATTAACTTGATTGATTATTGTAATACACTTTTTATTTTAGTAAATGTGTGTAGATGTAGATTTGCACACCCTGTAAGTAATCCCCATAAGTTCTAATGACGGCAGCAGTAATGACCATGCCAGGCTGATAATAGATATCATATTTCAAAATATTTTATGTACTAACTGTCTTTCAGTAACTATGGGGTTACTGAAAATAGGCATAGAGGTACATAAAGTACTAGCACTTTTCCCGCGACTTTGTCCGCGTGGGTTACATACTTTCCTATTCCCCCCTTTTCACCCCCTTAAAGATTAAATTTCCAAAAACCCCTTCTTAGTGCTCCCCTACATTATAATAGGAAGCCGTGTGCAAAATTTCACATTCCTAGCCCTAGTAGTTTCGGCTGTACGTTGATATGTCAGTCAGTCAGTTCTCCTTTTATATATATAGATGTCACATATAACACTGAACTGAATTGAAAACCCAATAATATGTTTTTATTCAGGGATTATCGGTTTGGTATAGAAAACACTAACTAAACCTAAACATCAATCACTAGTCACTAACGAGTCCTTTACCATCAGTTAAACTCCACAAATGTTTACCATAATGACACTTTAATTTCTCGTTCTTCTATTTACTCACAAACCACAATCCACACAGAACATTATTTAACTATACACATCGCTAAACCACCGGTTAAACTCATTACAATTAACTAAAAGCGAATGTAATCTCTCAATTCGTTGTTAAGTTAACCGTGGTTGCGAGGACCGTCCTGAGGACACGGTGGAGCATACGGTGCAGGACTGCCCCGCTTGGGCAGAGCACCGCCGTGTCCTCACGACGGCGATAGGCGGAGACCTCTCGCGCCCGGCATTGGTCGAGGCCATGCTGCGGGGCGAGACGGAGTGGGAAGCGGTCGCCTCCTTCTGCGAAGCAGTCATGCTCGCGAAGGAGGAGGCGTGCCGCGTGAGGGAGAGAACAGTGTCCTCCCTCCGACCCACCCGCAGTGGTAGACGCCCACGGCGACGGACGTCGCCAGACGATCTCCGGCCACCGTAGGCGCGGGCATGCGGGCGGCGAGTAATGGGCGACTCGCTGCCCGACCATGGACCATGCCCGGGTCGACGGCGCGTTGTGTTCCACGCGCGCCTCAAGGAGTGTCAGCAAACTGACGGGGCCTGTAGAGGGCCAGAGCCTGCCGGGGTCGCGGGTCTTACCCATCACCGTAACCCCGGTACGTAAAGGGCTCGTGAAGGACACCGTGGATTTTAGTCAGTACAAGTCTGACAGTCCCTCCCGCCCTGCCCTGGGTGGGAGGACTCATTTGACGATTTTACCACGCAAAAAAAAAAAAAAAAAAAGTTAACCGTGGTTAGGGTGTACTCACACTGACGAGTTACTTGTGTGTTTTAAGCGAGTGCGATATTATGTGAACTAGCATGAAGCGTTTATCCGCGGATTTACGACGAGTTATCAGCGATTTTACACACCCTTGTCTCGTTTCCTCGCGGCAATCCCTCTCATCATGTGTTTTCTTGACTTCGAACCCAAGTCGGCTAGATTAAAGACAATAGGAAACGCCATAGGTTCATAGAGGCTCTCATAAAATGTTTATGCAATATCTAAATGGTCCACCGACAATCATGGCCTATCACTTTATACCCGTTATATTGCAGTAGCGGAGGGACTAGCATTGCTGTTATCTAGCCGTTAGCGATATTCCCTCGTGTCTCTATCATCTCGCCTAAAGCTAAGCAATAATGTGATCGACAGTGAAGCCCGATTGCCTAGAAGTATTCTAACCTACCAGTCTAACACATATATGAACTTATTGCCTTCGATAATCGCTAGGTAAACGTTAACACGACAAAGACTGCGTAAACGTGGTGTACTCGCTACGCACACGCAGCGAGTGTGCTAAACGTTTTCCTAGTTCTAAATCGCCAATGTGATAAGGCCTTTAAGATTGAACTGTTTAACTTTGTTTAATTAAAGTGTCTCATTAGAAGGTGAAATAAATAAATGTAACGGCTTCCTTGTCAGAGTAATTGCTTCTAATATGTAGCGGTTGGTGTATTTGTAGTTCTGTGGTAGGGTTATTGTGATAGGTATTATTGTTATGTGTTCAGTGCTGAAATCTGGAAGTACCAACCAACGTTGCCTGGTCATCGTCGCCAGGCACAGACCCTAGAAGGACGCAGAAATGGCTAGACCTGGACCACAATTGACCAGACTTGAGCGCAGATAAAGAACCTCGCACTGGGCGCATAAAAAGCTAGTTACAGCACTAAATGCGGTTAGTGGTATCTATAAACCCGCAGGGTTGATTATTTGAATTTTTACCCCGAGAGGAAGAAGAAGGCCAAAGAAAAGATGGATGGACTAACTAAAGAATTATAAGAAAGAAAAAGTAGTAAATGATACTGTGAGTTCTGATAGGGGAAAGTTGAAGAATAACACATGTTGCGGCGACCACAAGTATAATGTGATAATTACAGGATGATGATGATAACTCTCATAGAGAGGAGGCCTATGCTTCAGTCACTCCTGCGGTTCAAACGTTATGGAATGATTATGCGTATGGTTTTTTTTTTATCGTGGTAAAATCATCAAATGAGTCCTCCCACCCAGGGCAGGGCGGGAGGGACTGTCAGACTTGTACTGACTAAAATCCACGGTGTCCTTCACTAGCCCTTTACGTACCGGGGTCACGGTAATCCCTTGGTCCCGCGACCCCGGGTTATGCGTATGGTTAGCGAGGATTACTAATAGGACTTATGCGCCACTTATTGTTATTCTCTTTCTGCAGTAAATGTGAGTGATGGGGCTTTTGTAGAATAACAGTTTAGAAAGAGTACTTTAATAATTCAGTTTTATGTTCAAGAATAATTTTCTCTAGCTCAATGTTTTTTTTTTTTTTGATTTTACCACGAAAAAAAAAAAAAAAAAAAAAAAAAAAAGCTCAATGTTTTGTGTCCTAAAAATATATTTATGAAAACTTTAAACTACGCATAAAATATACTGTGAACTTAGTCAGAGTGTTAATAATTCGGGATAAACTAAAACTTAATTTTAACAGTCACAATCTACGTTAAAGTTACAAAGACATCGAACAAAAACAACAAAGTTTGTTCGATAGCTTATTAGACTATTTGTCACACCATTGTTCTATTTTATCAACTTAAACTATTTCATCTTTTAACCTACCTTTATAAATTAATGAATGCCCACTTTCATTAACTACACAACACTTAAGGGCGCATAACCAGAAAGTTGACAACGTCGCAAATAGCTGTCAAATATTTACAAGTTTTAATTAATTTGGTAATTTTACTGTATGAAAATAAGAAATATGGCTCTGTAGTGCACTAAAAAATTGGTATAGGAATGGTATTGCGACGTTGCCAACTTTCAGAATACGCGCTCTTAAACGAGCGTTTAAATAATATAATACGCTGTTAAATCTACGGCCTTGGGGTACTACTGTCTAATCACGCTACCCGTATTTTCGGTTGCAATTTTGGGCGTTTTTTACTCCTAATCACTTACGGACATAAGACTAATTAGGGAGATTACTAACAACATGATTGGACCGTCGTCCTTACTCCCAATAAGTTGTCAAAATTCATGAACTCAAAAACAATACGGAGTAACTCAAAACGAGTAACTTTCATATTGGCCCGTATCTTCGTTAACGGAATAAGATAGTAGACCTCCTTTACCGGTCTCATAGTCTCATGAAAACAAGCTTCAGTTTGGTCTACACGCAACGCAAAATAAATGAACTTTCGCTGCCAAATTAATTAACTAACAATACAATTACGTTTTGAAATCATAGGCCGTACAATTAATTAGCAATGATAAATTGTAGTTCATCGCTTGTATCATGTACTCTGAAACACTAATTTAATTTGTGCTTATTAAACACCTCTGTTGATGTTATTTAATGATGTGTCGACGTTATGTTTAGGGTTTAAAAGTTATTGTTTAAATTGATTGTGAATTATGTTAAGAGAAGTCACGGCATTAATTGACCTAAAATTTCACAAAACGTTGCTATTCCTTAGAAAATTGTACATATTCCTGAAGTTCAAATTTAATAATAACAAAGCGTAACCAGGTTTATCAGTGTAAAATTATAGGAGCAATTTTTCCTAAACAAAGTTCTGTGATTAGGACTAACGTCGCCATCTTGGAATATTGCAAACGTAGTGTTACCAGCAGCGCTTTCAACTTCATTCGACCGCCAAAATTTTCTAGTACCATTAAAAAAAAGGATACATTTAAAATTCGAATATCAAACGCATAAAAAAGCAAAGACTCACGATGGCGGTATCCCTCCGACGAACACATCGGAGTTTGAATTAAACTTCCCGAAGACGAACTCTTTGCCGCGCGAAGTCTTACTCTGAGTGTTGCCATCTACTTGTAATGACGTGTGCTCGTCGCGACGCGCCACCTGGTGGGGGGAAGGGAATTAATTATGGAAGGAACATGTGTCTAATGTAGCCTGTAATAAGGCTTAATACGCTAGGACGAGGGAAACATTATGTCGTAGGGGAGTGATGGGGTGCTACTACAAAATTTGAGGAGTTAGTCGTGTAAGTGCTTGACTGTCTGTTAATAAGTCTGAAGCCTATTCAGACTTCTTTCGACTCGTCAAATTCATGATGGAATTTAAAGTCATTAACGTTCTACACAACATTTGGAGCCCTGCTGGAAATGGGCCTCTCAGCAATTATTATTATCTCATCTTATTATTAACCTTATTATTCGCAAATCTTTATTTATTCTATTACCTCAAACTCACATCCAAATTCGTTGATCGATGTTCATTCCCTCTCGTGTCGAAATATACGTCTTTAACTATAATTAATTACCGTTTCATACATCGAGTATCTACGGAGAGGGATTAGTGACGTCTACGTGACGTCACTAATAGCTACACAGAGGAACTAGCTTTGTTCTGTGGTAATCTTAGTGGCCTTTTATGACATCCACGGTATGATATCCCCGTTGAAGGTGCTTAAGGAGCAGCTTTCAATTAAGTTTATCCTGGATTATAAACAGAAAAGGGGCCGAGGCTTCTCTTTTCTTCTCCAACTTTTATCTTGAAGTTTTTTTTTCAATTACTTTATTTAAAAAAAACTGAATTTGACCAACAAATGCAATCCACGTTCTTAAGCTGTAAATGTCAATGGTCTAAACCGACGATATCACTGACGGGGCTTGAACGAAAGGTATTTGAAAGAAAGGAAAGAAAGACTCCTGAATAGTCTAGCTCTAGGCTTTTCATTTTACAGATCTAAACTAAACTAACAGTAAAACACAGTTCAACGGCTTGATTAGCACAGAAGCTAAACGTAACTCCTAAAAGTAAAAGAAAAATTAGGTCATTCAGTCGACTCACCTGAACTTTATGCCAATGTCCATCATTGAGGTTGCTGCCGACAGTGATGATCTGCGCCCCTCCCCCCAAGTTATACCTCAATCGCAGTGCTCCATTAACCAACTTCAGTTCGAAAAAATCATAAGTGCCGCCGTCGTCGGTATACAAAAGTAGACCGTTAGGCTGGTCAGTTTTGAATTCTAATTCGAGTGTACCGTTGAGGCCGGCGTTCCATTTGCGAAATTGAGAGTAGGGGTTTTGTTTGTCGAGTACGAATGCGAAGTTTCTGTTGAAGGATAGTGAGAGGAGACAGAACAGTATGTAGCGCATCGTGGCGAGGTCCGACGGCATGGCTGCTCCACACGTCACAACACGCCCGAGGAGTGGCTCCTTCTACGTTTCATTTCTTGCGGCTGGAACAAAGAGAAGCAAGAAATTAGTTAGTGAAGCAATGCTTTTAATGTATTTATTTTTAATTATGGGTGATTGCTGTCATAGATTATCTTGGCTCTTTCCTTGAAATTAAGCTGAAAATTCCAGTATCATTGTAGGTCAGTGTTTATAACGGAATTGATCTGTAATTTCCATTACTTAATCTTGTTACGGTCAGTCTTTTATTACTTTTAAGTGCATTGATTTATTTTTATTGTGAAAGTTTTTTTTTGGTGGAATGTAAAATTCGACTTCGAGTAGGATTTGTGCCTGCGACCTTCTGATTCGGTACACTAGACGCTCTTACCAATCAAGTTTTCACAAGTCATGCTCACAAGGTCAAGTTCTTCATTCCGTTCTTTTATTTCCGTGTTAGTACATATTTCAATAAAATAATATGGCTAGTATATAACTCCAGCCACAGGGACTCTGGCCAAGTATAATTACACAAATTCTCTAATGACATTAAGCAAATATGGATCAATGAATGATAGTGTCCATCGATTATTTCGTAATGACATAGGCATAGCAACTGTAACATGAGGGTGATTTCTTTAAATACGTACAGTTTTTTTTTTTGTTTGTTTGGTTTTGTCATATTTTTTCTTTGTTTTGGGGTTTTAATTCTTTTTTTTTCGTATTCTATAATACGTTTAAGACGCGCGCCGGAATAGATACATATTACAGGGTCGAAAAAATTTATAAAAGAAATAACTTCATTTTTTCATTTTGTAATTACATAATATATATTTATCTTGGTTCAGACTGATATATGTCTAGTGAAACATCGTGTAGGTACCTTTATTATGCAAACATTTTACGTCATTGCGCTAGTTTTTTTGTCGTAGCTTGATACATTAGTAAAGGCAGGGATGCTGACCGTGCCATCCTGTAACATTATCCCTGAGTCACCTTTTATGAGCCCCATGGGATATAAAGGGTCTTCGTAACCCCTAGCTATCCTTAGAGGGATAAGCTGGACTCTAAAATAGTTAGGGTAGTAGGAGATATTTGAGGCAGTTTAATAACTTATTATTTTGTTTCGTTGTTTATTATTTTGTTACCAGAAAGTCAAAAAAAAAGAAACGGTGTTTGGTCACCTTTTGTGGGTTTTTTCTTTTTTTTTATCGTGGTAAAATCATCAAATGAGTCCTCCCATGGCGGGAGGGACTGTCAAACTTGTACTGACTAAAATCCACGGTGTCCTTCAATAGCCCTTTACGTACCGGGGTCACGGTAATCCGTTAGTCCCGCGACCAAAGAGCTAGCTAGCTAGCTAAAAAGTTATGTTTATAAAAACGTTACTTGAAATAAGTCGTTCAGGTTTAAAAAAGAGATAATAAAAATAACTCTAACATTGTATAAACTTTAAATAAACTTTACTACCACAGCATAGAAATTGTTCCTTACAATAACAAAACATAAGCCCAGTATGCTAGAAAATAAATGTGACTCCAAGATACACTATCTTGCGCAGGTAAAAGGCACTTGGTTCTACAAAAGAGCTGCAGTTGCCGAAGAAAGTAGGCCGACGGAAATGTGATGTACGAATGTTTGGAGGAGGCATCGTAATGGAGAAATAACGAGACTGGAAACTTTAGAAGTTAGTTCGAAAGTTGGAATAGAAATGGGAAATTTAACGAGCAGATGGTGCATTCTTGGGGTTTTTTAGGCGTGAGGAAATTAACATAAATACGTAAAATTAGCTTTTAATAGATGCTAGTGTATTTAGCAATCGCAAAGGCGCATAGAAAGCGCATTTAATACGAGATGTATGAACGTGGACGAAATTAAAAATGAATATATTAGGATCGTGGAAGATGGTTTTCTATAATTTCTGCATAAGTACGGGAAATAGGCGTGCAATGTTGTGATATTTTCCTATTATATTGTAAGGGTTTCCGTGCCAACAGTGTATGTATGTAAAGCAAATATTTTAAAAGAAGGAAATAGAAAATGTTACATACTCAATAAACAACATTGCCACTGTTGTCTTAAGTCTGAAAGGACACAGGAAGTTTTTTTTCTTTATAGAAAAAAAAAACAAAACGTTGGGTTTCGGAAAGAAAAGGAAGACCTTTTAAGCTCCGCTGCACTAAATACGTCCCTAAAAATTCGAGCACCAAAAAAGGCAATTAATTTATGCCTCGTCCAAAACTTCTTGAGTGAGAGGGTCATTTCGAGCGGGAAGAGCCCAGTCATCCCGCTGGAGCGGAAAGTTGGCACCGACCCCGGATTTTACCGGTTCCAGGCGGTTTTTTACCGGTTTTTTTCGGCCCGATTTTCCCTCCCGACGACTGATTTGACGTGCTCTTGTGCGAAACTTCTCGATTTGTTAAGCTCGCCTTTTTCGTTTTCTTTTGTGATTTTTTGTTAGCTTGTTTTAATTAATTGTTTGGGTAATTAAAAGAGTCGCTACACTGATAATAACGTGAACTTAATATTTCAGCTGTGCCATTATTTGCTCGTGAATGTCACATGTCTTCGAAATTTTGATTCTAGAACATTTCTTCACTGCTCTCAAAAAGGTGACTTTAAATTTTCTATCATTTTGATACCAATAGTGACGAAAAGAACTGACGCCGGCATTATATGTATAAAAACGACTTAGCCCATTCGTACACAACGCGCCGCAAGTTTCCTATACCTTACGACTTTGGTATCCAGACGACTATCGCAATACTAATCCACAGTGATTCGTGAACAGGTATGCATCAATGGATACCAAAGTCTTAAGGTATCGCAGACTTGTGTCGCGTTATGTGCAAAGGGCCTTATAAGCAAGTCATACGAGGCCAAAATTAATACACCCATCTTGCACAAAAGAAACGAAGCACAACTCATATTCTAAAACATTTTTTCTGTAACCTAGTAGCCGAGTATCCTCCCGGCAGAGTCAACGGATCTTCAGACAAGTGTTCCCGCAGTAAATGTCCCCGACACGCGAGTATAAATCAAACGCTTTATGTACTTGTACCGGTTTCTTGAGAAAGATAGTTGGAAGAATCTTTTGTAGGAAAGAGGTTGTGGGCTGTGATAATACTGTTGGACTAGTTTTAACCCATGCAACTTTTTTTTTTTTTTATCGTGGTAAAATCATCAAATGAGTCCTCCCACCCAGGGCAGGGCGGGAGGGACTGTCAGACTTGTACTGACTAAAATCCACGGTGTCCTTCACTAGCCCTTTACGTACCGGGGTCACGGTAATCCCTTGGTCCCGCGACCAACCCATGCAACTTAGACCAAGATCTGTGTTCTATGGCTATATTATTGGCATCGTTGTGTCACATCTCTCAATGCACCTATAAGTGCAAAATTGAGACGGGTTCTTCGAGGCAAAAGTTGTCTTTACCTTAATTTGTTTTTTAATACTTTTAAGTGCTTGTCCTGCTTGTGTGGACCCAATAAGACTATTCTCTGATTATTTATTTGTTTTGTGCTTAGTCAGAAAACGTGGTACATAAGTAATAATGGGTGTTTGTGTATTTAAGTTTCTATGTTTGTAACCGCACCCTCAACACAGGAGAAATTCCTAGTGTGGGGCAACATTTCAATAAAAATCACTCTATCTATAAAAAAAACCGCATCAAAATCCGTTGCGTAGTTTTAAAGATAGAATGATAAGATATAGGGACAGACAGACAGCGGGAAGCAACTTTTTTTTTAAACAAACAGAGCAAGATAAATAAAACTGCTTAAAAATGTTTTTTTAGGACAAACACGAGGTAAAAAGCACGTGCAAGTATTATTTATATCAATTTATTTCAAGTAAAATAAAAGTCTAAGCCTGCAGCAACTTTTCATCTTACTCAAGACAAAAACTTACTCCTAAATTCGATCAACACTGCAATATATCATGCAGCAAGAACCACATTTTCATATCATTCCCTGGAGCCAATAGTTTTCAATTCGAAAGCCTTGGGAGTTGGCCTAAGGACCAATATTATACGATATAGATTACCTTACAAGTCCGAGGCGACGCGTAACCCCATGGGACCCCTTTTTATCCCTTAATATCATAAGTGTTATGATTTATGTAACAGCACCTCTATATAATACTATTGGGATACAGATGTGGGTCGAGCATACTATTATGTGTTACTCGGTAGATATTTACTATATACTTTTATTGGTGTGGTTGTCGGGTACTCGCTTGAGTAAAGTCGTGTTCTTCAAAAGCGAAATGTACTTTGCGTTTCTATTAGGAGTGGGGTTGCCTTGGTACCATATTATATCTAAAAGTACTTATGTATGTCGCCAAATTATTATTTTTTTAAATGCTATCGTTATTATCCTGCTAATTTTTATTTTCATATTAACGATTTATTATTTAAGAGCGTGTTTTTATTTAAAGATATCAGAAACCCTACATTAGGTCTCAATATTATGGCGCCGATAGCCGTCTTACTCGTATTCTTAGTTGAAACGCTATTATTTGTCTGTTCTTCTTTTTTCTGCTTCCATTCTAACTGAAAGCAACCGAATATTAACATTTTATAGTAAGAAACTGTCTATCTATATCCACATTTTAGCTCGCTTCTCAAAGTGAGTAAACGTAACTAAGAACGTGCTTCCCAAAGAGAAAATAGTTCTTGGTATGCAATCGTTGATCAACCATGCACGAGAGGATGGTATTTTACGAAAACACCACTTTCTTGGTGCCACGCTACATAACGCTAACTTCATGTAGACGACTTCATTTTGTCGTTGACCGTCAAGACGTCAAGACGTCGACGGCTGCAGTGGTAGGTACCTGCCGTCGACAAATGCCGCGCGTCTTTATGAAACCTCAAACCTAGCCTCTATGAGTGCCACTCGGGGTCAATTCACAAGGAGACGCGACGCTGCGTGCACATTTCAATAGACCGACACAATATCAAACTTTATTTACTACACGTCACCAATGACGCGAAGCAGCGCGACGGCGCGGCGCCGACGCTTTAATTATTACACGAAAAGATACACATTTCTATCATCATCGCGTCACTAGGTGTATACTAACCGTTACGGTGTGGATTTAGAAGCTACTCTTGGCCAAAGAATATAAGCTGTATATTAAAATTAACAAACTTATATCGTAAATATATCTCTATGAAGATTTTCATAGTTCATTAAGTTTGTGTTGAGCATCTTTCCACCGTAGCAACTCACTTATAAAACACTAAAGATTTATTATAAAGAAGAGATTAACTTTGGAGAACCCGACAAACTTTCGCAAGGCTTTTTACTTCCAATTTGTTTAATATAGAAACTATTTTAAGTCTTAAATACTGTTTTAAAGTTCTATTAAACGAAGACTACAGTTGTTAATCATTTTTACTTAGTCCCTGAAAAAGCTTGGGTCTACCTTATCAGCGTTACGCCCAATAAGTCATATATCTATGTAGTTTTAAGGTAAAAAACTACATAGGTATGTTTTCTGGGGTCCACGGATTTCTAAAGCAATTGTTACAATTATTCCAAACCTATTTAAAAAGTGCTTAAAACAGCTACAAACATTAAACTTCAAAACAGTTTTAACTCGACGCCAAAATCACAAAATTTAAACCACTAACGGTGAAATAACTTGCTAAAATTGAGCAAAAAAACATCGTGGAAACTTATCAATTCCCGACACCTGGTGGTTGAATTATAGTTCTACGTATATCCAGAGCAACGGGTTGGAAGTAACCGGCACGGATGGGCCAGCCCATTCACACCCATCATTCCACGAGGGCCTCAGTCACTATCGCGTTTGGATACACTTGCGACCTTTTCGCAGTAACCCTATATTTTCGTGTAGACACAATTTGCTTGTTATAAAATGTTATATTCATGGTTTGGGGTGAATGAATCCATTACGTGAAAACTGACGAGGGGCGATTGGAAGATTGACATGTTATTTGTAAGTTCTGATGGTTTCTGGACGGTTTGTTAGGAAACTGTGGTTTAACAGAATATAGTAATATTAATTTATATAAAAACGTTATGATAAAACAACAAGAGTGCATTTTTCACAAGCGAATCCTTGATAAAAGAAGAAGTCTTATCTTATGGTTACTCTTTCATGCAAAAACTGCTGAACTGATTTGGTACACAGTAACGGTATTTTATAACCCTGATTTATAACTTAGGATAGTTTTAATCCCAATTTTTTGTTCCCATGGGATAATATTCGACTTGGAGCATGTGAAACAGCTGGAAACAGCTAGTAAGAGTACAAAATACAAAAAGTGTTTGGATAATAGACTAGAATGATCATAGATAAAAATAAGAGATGAGTTCGACCTAACCTCTTTCAATATTCTTCGTAATTATAGTATAAATATAGCCCAAAAAATCAAAAGCAATGTATTGTTTAAAGAAAAAACTTTGCATATTTTCTAAGAGCAATTATCAAATTACATTTACACCATGAGGATAAATTAAAAATACTTAAAGACAAGCTTTCCAATGCATTAACGAAACGTGCTGTCATTTCAAACGGAGTGACAGCTGACATTAACAAGTTGTCAGTACGCTCTCAGCGCTGTCAGTTGCAAGACGTCAGTTTATTCTTTAAATTAAACTTTTTCTTTGTTTCCAAATTATTGCAAAATTAATCGTATTTTTTTCGAACTAATGACAAGATAAGTAAGTGTTTTCAGGCAACTGAACAATAGCTCGATGCGTTTTTTTAAAGCATTTAACAAAATGTTGGTTCATAAATACGTTGTGAAAAGACCGTTCAAAGGATTTTTACCAGATCCTGGGGACTTCGAGATAAGGTCTGAGCACTTCAAACCAAAATTAAAAATCGGTCAGTTTCTTGTTAAAGCTGAGTATATCAGCACCGATCCTTACATGAGATCGTTTGCGTTCAAGCACCTCACGCCGTACGAACAGTTCGGCTTTCAAGTTGGCAAAGTTATAGAGAGCAAAAACCCTGAATACCCGATTTCAATGAACGTAGTTTCACATTCCGGCTGGCGCGACTACACAGTTCTGGACGGGGAGCCGGACGACATATTTCACATTAAACCGTACGATCCGCAAGTTGGGGACTTACCCTTGTCTCTGGCGGTGGGAGCGCTAGGAATGCCCGGCATGACGGCCTACCTCGGCCTCCTCGACATATGCAAGCCTAAGCCAGGCGAGGTAGTGTGCGTGTCGAGCGCGGCGGGAGCCGTCGGCTCTCTAGTCGGACAAATAGCTAAATTTAAGGGCTGCAAGGTCATAGGATTTGCTGGCTCAGATGCAAAAGTAAGCATGTTGACAGAAGAACTGGGATTCGACCACGCGTTCAACTACAAAACGGTGAAAGATGTTAGGAAAGCTATATATAAAGTATCGGACGGAATTGACTGCTACTTTGACAATGTTGGTGGTGAATTGTCTCTGTCTATCATGGGGTGCATGAAAAAGAATGGCCGCGTTGCTGTGTGCGGTACTATAAGTTCTTACGGGAATCCGATGAAGATGGAAAAGATTGCTATACGCCCCACTATAAACGTTCAAGCTTTCAGTTTCACACAATGGGACTGGCAGGAACAGAAGATAGCCTTACAGCAGCTCAAAGAATGGATCGGAAGGGGTTCCATTAAAGTCAAAGAGTCCGTTATAGATGGCTTTGAAGAACTCCCACATACATTCATCTCTATGCTCAGAGGGGACAAGGTTGGGAAGGTTGTTGTTAAAGTTTAAATCTTATACTGCTGTGATAAAATTCAAAGTGTATTGCTTTGGACTTGATGTGTTTATTTAAAATAAAACTGAGTTTCTATTTATTTTGTTAAGTGAGTATGAACGTTCGTTTTAGTCGTTCGTGAGTTACCTTTCAACTTTATAAGCTTACTATTTTATAAAATGGTTACCGTTTTTTATCAAAAATTCTAAACATGAAGTTTTTGTTAAAATTAATACCTATACATTTAAACATACACCTAATAAAATGGCCGTTTTATTTTAATTAAAATCTAGTAGATTCTGGGTAATTTGAAATACCTTGAATAATATTTTCG
The DNA here is from genome assembly GCA_943136025.2 of Agrotis puta. Lineage (NCBI taxonomy): Eukaryota > Metazoa > Arthropoda > Insecta > Lepidoptera > Noctuidae > Agrotis > Agrotis puta. Next base: position 14,516,248 of record OW964185.2, on the reverse strand, counting down.
TTTTATTTGTGTCATGTGTTTATGATGCCAAAGCATACTTTTTACGAATACTTAATTCAAATTAACAAAGTTAGAAAACTTTCAAAAACGCTCAAAAACGCTTTGAGCATGTCTATGCTCAAAGCGTTTTTGAGAACTAGTCACTACAAAAAGTAAAACGATTTGAGCTTAAAAAGCTTAAAAATAAAACGTGAAATCTAACTACAGAAATATGTAGTTAGAATTACAAAGTCTCACACATTTAGGTTTATTTTTCTTTGTTATTTAAGTATAATAGACGTCTGCTCTTTCAATGGTGGCTGTACACTGTCTGAGCTCTCTCGTCATACCAGTGACGTCTCATATAAAGCGGAGTCAGGACGGAGAGCAAGAGAGAATGCCAGTCTCTCTTAGATTTGAAGGCGATAACACACGATGCGTTGAAGAGACTCGCTACTGCCGCTACTCACTTTGTGTGTAGGCCCCATAAAAATCCAACTAGCGGTGACGATGTGGCATAGTATGGTATAGGTGGAACATGAGCTAGGTAAAATCATCAAATTAGTCCTCCCACCTAGGGCAAGGCGGGAGGGACTGTCAGACTAGTACTGACAAAAATCGCGTCCTACAATAAACCTTTACGATCCGGGGTCACGGTAATTCACCAGACCCGCGATAGAACTGCCGCTGCTGATATCACTATGGTCAACGCTGGATTCGTGTGACTGACATCATTTAGAACCTTTTTATTTTACATGATAAAATCATCAAAAGGGTCCCTGTCGCCCAGCATGGAGCAGAAGGGACTGTCAGACTAGTGTTATGAACCTATGACAGCATCAAACGTTGCAATTACTTTCAAGTTTCAACGTACAGTTCAGTTTAGTGCCCTTTATTGACCCATGCAAAACATACACCGTAATCACATAGGGACATGAGCGAATTTGTCATAAGACCAGAAAAGCAACGACCATTTCTGCTTTAGCCACACGAAACAGGCAGAAGAAGACACTAGTCAGAGTTGAGTCAGAGGAACTGCATCTGAGACAAGTATTAAATTTCAGCTCTTGCTCATATTAATTCATGTATCGCCATAAATTCCCAAGCGTTTACGACTTAAATTCTTTCCAGAACCTTTTAGACTGGCCTAAATAACCTTAGGACCAATAATATCAAACTTGAATTACTACCCAATAATAGAAAGGTGACTTCTTGGATTTCACAATGTTCGCTTTAAGTCAAAGTGAACTTGAAAATACAACACGCAACGAACAAGCCTGGAGGTCAATACACGTTTATTCTCCAAGTGACAAGAGGTTATTACCCCGAGGTAAGACAATTACAAGTCGATATTACTTAACAACTAACAAAACACGATTAAATATTCAAATTTTGTTTCTGAAGAAGCCTGTAATCCCCCTAAAGGTTACGCGGGTCTACACCGTTACACATTTGGTCCGTTGTGCTTAAGTCAAAAATCAAATTTGAAAAGCCTATCTTATAAAATTAAACAGGTGCTCGGTTAGGGTCTTTCAAAACATTTTATTGTTACAATCCAGAGTTACAAAAAATACGTTAGGTCCCTAGTATGAGGCCAGCCTGTTGCCATCAACCAGACACAAGGCGTAGGCGTCTGCTTGATGACCAGTGGTCTCGAGATTACTACTGAGAAAACCCTGACTGCAAAACCCAATAAAATCTTACCTTACCTAAAAATCCCACCGAGGACTACATGTTCAGCAGTAACGATTGTATCCGGTTCACCAACAAGGTAACAAAGCTATCATATTACTTGAAGCTAGCCAAATGTCCGAACAACTAAATTATTCAGTCATATCAGGTCGTAACGACTGTGGCGCCCCCTATATTATGGCAAACGACCATTATTACGTCTAGATTGTATCTGAGAGGTCTATGACCACGCGTGATTTACATTGCCTTGTTAATGTCCACGTTTTCGTCCTGATGGGGAACGCTATAGTGGTTGTAATGGTTTTCTAAATGAGAAGCGATTTGAAGCATGGTTTTGGTCTTAATGCCAATGTCTCACACACTTAAACATAACATATTTGTGTTCTTTATGTTTGTGTTCCCGAAAGGTTGGGCAGAGGTTAATACACCCACAAATGTGTTCCAGTCCCATGTTTTCAGTCTCCTAAATGATACTTATTAATTCCTAATGCGAACCTAACTAATAGCTCTTTTGTGATCTTGGAATCAGAACCATATGACTAGCAATCGTACATCCAACCAAGCTATTAACAAGGCGACACTCATGAGACTAGTAGGACTACAGATTTGCCCCTAAACTGAGATGATGTCTGAGGCAGCTGCTTAGTGCGTGAGGGGTAAGCTGTCGCTTAGTTTACCCGGCAGCTTAAACCGCAAACCTTAGTTAGACGCCGAAGCGCTGTGAGTTTGTAGAAAACCAGCTAGAGAACCATTTCTTCAAAGTGGCATACTCCGGCTAAATAGTATTGAACCATAATTCTCAACTGAGCATACAATTAATGTCTCAAAAACGCTGACATTAAAATCCAGATGGATCCTAAAAGTAATTATGCTGACAAAATCCCTAACTGTTTCCAGAACAAGGCTTTCCCGACATGGAACAAAATTTGCAAGCGAATAAGATGCTAACACAAAGCAATTTCGTTCCAATCAGTTTTGTAACGAGTTCTATGATAATTTAATTAGCATATCATATAGGGCATACTAAGACATATTTTCATTTCTCGCTCGTAATCTTCTCACGGGAGAATTTTCTCTGGAACGGGGAAGGTAATTTCGTCGTAACTGACATGCGGAGTTTATTTCAATATTTTTACTTTACTGCTAAAAAGGTGTTGATGTTTATTAATCAAAACAATATTTTTTTTAAATCGTTGATTCGAGTTTATACTGAAAATCACCACATGAATCTGACATGAGACAGTTTGCCAATACGCTAGCCTTTCGACACTTCCTAGTTATTAAGGTGGTAAGAAATAGTAGAATAAATTCTCCAGTCTGGAATATTTTCTAATAAAAATCCCCTGTGTTTGTTTGTTTTTGCTCTTCTCCAAAATGGCTCGACCGGCTTTTTTATGTTTGGCAGTGGTGGTATAGTATTAATTTTCACCTCCTTTTTCTTAACAATAATGTTTGACGCTCAGCGAAGTAGGAACGGGTCAGCTAGTTTAATAATCTTAATTTATTAAGTAAGCGTCATGGTAAACCTGAACGTTATGGTCAGTGACACGTGACGGCGATTAGATTCTTGATTAAACTCATTACCCTTCCTTGACTGAACCGTAGTTGAGTAAATGTGGACCTGCTTTGAAATATATTGAACTATATATATTGAATGGCCTCCAAAAATCACTACACTTAAAAGAACTTATGTACGTGGAAAATCACATTATAGATACCTAACTACAAATATTTTGAATTACCCGATGTGATCCCTACACGAAATTACATTTAAACACTGTGATGACCAATGACTATAGAGATTGCACTTTTTTTATCGTGGTGAAATCATCAACTGAGTCCTTCCACCCAAGGCAGAGCGGGAGGGACTGTCAGACTCGTACTGACTAAAATCCACGGTGTCCTTCAATAGCCCTTTACGTTCCGGGGTCACGGTAATTCGTAAGTCCCGCGACCTCGGCAGGCTTTGGCCCTCTAGAGGGCCCCGTCATTGTGCTGACACTCTTTGAGGCGCGCGTGGAACACAACGCGCCGTCGACCTGAGTAATGGTCTATGGCCGGACTGCGAGTCGCCCATTACTCGCCACCAGCATGTCGGCGCCTACGGTGTCCGGAGATCCTCTAGGGAAGTCCGTCGTCGTGGGCGTCTACCACTGCGGCTGAGGTGAAGGGAGGACGCTGTCTTCTCCCTCACGTGACCCGCCTCCTCCTTCGCTAGCATGACTGCTTCGCAGGAGGCGACCGCTTCCCATTCCGTGACGCCTATCCAGCCACTCCTTTTCCTACTGTTGTGACACAGGCCTCCTGTCTATGAAAGGGCATGGTATGAAATCCACCACGAGGGCCAGTAGATGTGACACGACTTTGAATTTTTGGTTCTAGCACATTCCGGTTTCCTTACGATGTTTTCCTTCACCGTTTTGAGAGCAGTGGTGATGAAACAGATAAAATGTACAAAATAACGCGTTTCTTTAGGTACAACTAGTGTGTCGGGGCTGTTGCCACTGCTTTTATAAAAAAGAGGCACTTACTCCAGATTCATTAGGATGAAAGCAAAAGTGATGAAGGTGAAGATAAAACCTTCGTCATCAATCAGCTTTCCTCATCAACACAAAAGAGGTTACACTAGGTACAAACTAATCCTTAATAATATCCCCTCTCTGTGTTATAACAAAAATATAAGGATTTCCGGCATATGGTCAGAAATAATGAGCGTCAATTTAGACCGCAATGAGCTGCCTCTTAGCGCTGGGGGGCTAACTTTATGCGACAATTGTAAGGGGAAATGTTCTGGTGATTTCTGAGAACATCCAGATTTTAAAGATCCTGCGTGTTTAGGCCTATTGTGGGTTATAATCGTGATTTAATAAAGGTTGGCTTAATTCGTATTCAGAAACCATAAATCTAACTTTAGAACCTTCTTATTTTATTTGTCAGTAACTTGTCCTTAGATTCAGATGAATGATAATGATTTTTATAAGGCGAGATATCGTCAGAGATGGAACAAGCCATAGTAAAAACGAACACTAATTAGAGACCGTCTCAAAAAAACACAAATACACCTCAATCAATTCATAACTAACGACTTGTCACATCGCAATCGTCAAAAAATACACAGAACAACGAATCTCGAAAATTCAGCAAATAGTCCAAGAGCTAGCTTAATTCTAGTCGTACCATCGTCGCTAGTCTAGGAGCAGCCCAATGAATACAAATTCCGATCTAGACGCAGACAGGGCTGACAAAGACCTGAACGTCATTAAAAGTCGTACCTAACTAGACTAATTGGTCACGTACCTTTTCGTATTTGAACAAGTAACTAGATACCTGAAGGTATTCCTATTTTGTGATGTAACTAAGCACCTGATATCTTTAGTGAGGAGTTACGTAAAGACAATTTTTGTGTAAGACTAGATTCTGAAAATGGCTTCAGTTGTGTGATGTGGCAATTTTGTGTTGGGGGAGCGTATTACTGGGAAAAAAAGTATGCTTTTTTTTACGTGTTAAAATCATCACATGAGTCCAGGGCAGAGCGGGAGGGACTGTCAGACTCGTACTGACTAAAATCCACGGTGTCATTCAATAGCCTTTTACGTACCGGGGTCACGGTAATTTGTGCGTCCCGCGACCCTGGCAGGCTTTGGCCCTCTACAGGGGGCCCCGTCACTATGCTGACACTCCTTGAGGCGCGCGTGGAACACATCGCACCATCGACCCGGGCATAGTCCATGGTCGGACAGCGAGTCGCCCATTACTCGCCGTCCGCATGCCCGCAAAAAAAGTATTCTTAGTAAAATTTTAGAATGAAATTATTATTAACTAATAAAATAACCATAATTTTATTTAAATATTAAGTCTTAAATAAATCAATTGCATTCTGGATTATTTTTTCATAAATAAACTTTGCCCAACAGAATATGTTTGGCAATGTCTATAATGAATAATATTAGTTTGGATGGAGTCGCTTCTGACTTTCCTTTTTATAATTCTAACAGTTGATAAGCTGCGAGAGATTTTAATCATAAGTACCGAAATACAACAGAACTTCCTTAGAAGTTCCAGACAGATCTTACCCTTGATCATTGGCTATCTTGAGGAAAAATCTTTATTTGATAATGTCGGACTCCTAACCTGAAATTTCGTCTACATTTTGACAGATTTTTGATAACCTGATCTTATTCTGATCAAAGTAAAGCTGTTTCTTTCACTCAATTTACTATTGCTTTTTTAATCATATTCGCGATACGATTCCAATACTGAAACAAAAATACTTAGATCTTAAACTCTCTTTAATGAATTGACGCATTAATTTTTAAAAGCTCACATAGACTGACTGACTGAATATATACGTATAAAGTGTAATTCCAAAAAAACGTACATTGGGATCGAATCCTAAACGTCTTTTTAAGTTGTTTTAAAACAGCAGTAATTTTCTTCATGCTAGGGCCAAGGGAACGAATACCAGGGCAACACATACAAGTACAAGTAACACAAGTTCCACAGACATTATTGCGAATTCCGCCCTCGATGCACAATTGCAGTCGCACGCCACAATCGCGGATTCCGACGATGCTGCGAATTCCGCGGTGCTACGGTATTCATGGAATAATGCCTAAACGGTACTGTATCCGGTCAGGCCCGAACAATAAATCAATGATGACTGCCGAAGAATATTTAGTGGCAAACGATTACATTGGAAAAATGTTTTTTTTTAAACTGTCAGAGATAGTGGGAATAAATATAGAAGAAATAGTTATAGCCGTAGGGTTTTCAGAACATTTGGATAATTATTTAATACCTACAGATGTTGATTATAATGAGCTACTTTACGTAAGAGCTCATCAAAAAAAGTTAAAGAACTATTTGATTATAAATTAGTTATTTGAAAAAGTACTAATAATAAACTGCATGTAGTTGAACCAAAAGCCAAACCCAACATAATAGGGATAACGCTAAACAGATACATTCAGATATCACCAGAATCCCAGACAAAAACTAAATGGTAAACTGTTATATTGTGATTCCAAGTAGGTATCATGTCACGAAATCTGTAAAACAATTCCAAATTACTCCAACCCGCCTGTTCCCGGCGTGAACCAACAAGTTTATGTAGCCTTAGTATCACAATTCCGCAACATCTGCTAATTCTCCCACGCAAGTTACAAGGAGGGAGTACCAGGGGACTAGATTTGTGAGCTCCTTGAACAACGTAATCTGGTTGGCTGGTTTATATTGAGTTATTATCTACCTAAGTAGGCCAGGGCTGGGGAGACACGAGGGAGTAAGCAGTTATAAGGATAACTTTTCTTTTGTTGTAATTGCCGCAGAGTATGACAAAATGTAATTCATCCGACAGATAGGTCAGAAAATAGACAAAAATGGCCTTTGTCCGTCGCGTGACCTACCGGGGCTTGGAAACCTTTATGCCTTTGTCAAACAGACAGGCGAGTCCGAACCGATATAAGACGTCAGTCCGATAGTGCTGTCACGCTATCGGATCGCTTTCGCTTTTCTATGTGACTGGATTCAAACAATTCCATACATTAGAAATAAAAAAACGTCACGCTTCGCATTCACCACGCTTGTCTGTTTGACAAAGGCTTTAAACCATAAATACGCAGAAACGACACATTAGGTAATAAAATAGTTCCCTGTTTTCCTAAGAAATTCTGTAGAAGTGATTAGGAATCGATCGCAAAGTTTTGGCCTGCCCTTGAACTTTGTTAACAGGCGTAATTCCTAACCTCAATCACCTTTCACAACAATGAGTGACATTTAAATCCAACTTTGGTGTTAGAGTTGGTCCTAACCACTAGACGATTATAACACTTAAAAACTTTGTTTACTGTAAGAGTGACAAAGCTAAACAAAGCTTAAAACATTATTTCATTTTCCCAGTGGAATAGATATGGCTTTAACTCGAACCCAGAACGCTGGATGCTCTACTTAAGACATTAATAACAAAACGTCTAGCCTCCAGCCTAACATGACCCCGTCCGGCACACGTCACACTATACTAACTAGAGTACAGTTGTACTAAGTGAGACACGTCACTACTTCTGCCCTTGGAATGACCAATGAAAGCGCGCGACCTTCCACTCAAGGACGAATGGAAGCCATTCTACAACTTTACGATAACTTTAAGTGTTTATATTTTTATTTGACTTAAAGTTTTGTTTTGGTAAGAATTTCGTTGCCAACGTCTTGAATTATTACTCAACACGAAGAGCTTCTTGTTGCCTACCAAGTTTATAAAGTTCATTAGACCTTACCAGTATTTTAAAATTTTTGAACTTAAACTGCTTAGACGGGTGACTTTTATTGACGATATTAAGGTACGGACCGCTGATTATGCAACAGGCTTTTCGACAGTCTTTTTTTTTAAATTCGCAAAGGTTATACCTAGCCTTGTACCTGTAGGTATACCTATCGAGCTAAATGAATCGAAGACCTCAAAAATGTGGACGATACAGATTAGATGCGGAAGACGGAGAACAGAGCATTGTGTTGTTACTCAGCTTTTTTTTGTACGTGGTAAAATCATCACATGAGTCCTCCCACCCAGGGCAGAGCGGGAGGGACTGTCAGAATCGTACTGACTGAAATCCACGGTATCCTTTACGTACCGGGGTCACGGTAATTCGTGAGTCCAGCGACCATTGTTACTCAGCTTAGGAGAGGCCTATTTCCAGCAGTGGACTGTGATCAGCTAAATTGATCATTAACTTTGTATTTGTCAAACGATACTTTCCCTAGTTCAAGGTTCTAATATTCTAATGTTTTAGAGCTTCGTCAATTTTCGATTGGTCCAATCGATGCAGTGAAGGTTACAATTTCGATCTAGATATGAACTTTATTACTATTGCAATCGACCGGCCTCGATTAATGACGTGTGCATTTGACAAGTCCGTCGACCTTGGAAGTTGGTCTGGGCTAGTTACAAAGTAGTTTATTTTTAACTAGCTTTTACCCGCGACTTCGTTCGCGTGGAATAGTAACTTCCAGCAAATTTTTGTTTTATTTTATTTTTTGTAATAAAAACTATCATATGTCTTTTCTCAAGTTCCAAACTTTGTTTGTACCAAATTTTACACAAATCAGTTCAGTAGTTTAGTCGTGAAGAAAAGACAGACAGACAGAGATACTTTCGCATTTATAATATCAGTTTGGATTGGGGCTATTATAATTGGTCAATTACTTTGGAAACAATTTTCCTAATCTTTGTTCGGTTTAGAATAAATGACAGTAGATTTTTGAACGAAAGGGAGTTTCCGACTCCTACTAACAAAAATACACCCTATCCTTTCAATTGCCCTTTGCTTTCCAGAGCAGAAGTAAGTTTTTTCAACAGGCAAACATTTCGCTCCAACGAGTCCGATCAGTTATGCTGACAGCTCTTCAGAACACGCGTGGAACACAATGAGTCGTCATCTCGAGCCTAGTCTTTATCAGACGGTGAGTTACCTATTGCACGCCGATACATTTTATCATAGGCCACGACTTAAGATCAATTTTTCCACACAAACATAGAGGCTATGAATCCGTCGTCACCTTATAAGACACTGCCTTCTTTGTTTTACTACAAAATAAGCAAACAAAATTCACCTTGTGACCTTAAACTCAATTTAGCCATAACACTTAACTTCCCGAAAAAGCTTGTAAACACTCCCTTGTTTTGTCTTTGTTAACTGACTTTAACTAAGGACTCCCACACACTTCCCACGTTGCATTGTAGATAAAGAACTTTTTCACGCTTTTCACAGCAAATCTGACATTTAAGGTTAAAAATACGTCCTACACAAATTGACTAAATGTGAATGAGTCTTTTGTGAATCTTTTTATTATATAAAAACAACAATAACATTTTGTTTGACTACAAAATGAGCGTGATTGTTAGTTAGTCCTAAATCTAATTTGACAATTATAACCCTTTACTGTAATGTGCAAAATATAACACTACATTTAGGTCCGGGTTTCCTGACATAGGACTTTAGTAGATACTAATTTATGCATCTGTCGTAATGTGTTCTCATTAGTATGTCCGTAGCGGTTCGATCGATGTTAACTTTAAACGTTGATGTGTTTTGACATAAATCTCGCAGAAGAATTAACTTCTGATCTGCATAGGCCTCTCGTTTAATTTAGTTAACACTGCCTGAGGTAGCTGCGCTATGCAGCAGGAGTATTAACGGCAATTCTCGCACTCTGGCATCATGTGACGATACTCACTTTTTAGAGTCGGTATATTCTTCAACTGAGTCCCGCCCTGGGCAGAGCGAGAGGGACAGTCAGACTCTTACTGACCAAAAATCCACCCCGTTCCTACAACGGTACCTACTTGGTAATCTCCTTAAACATTCCATGACCCTGTATCGATAAAACTAAACCTTCTATAATTTGGGACTAAAATATAACTATGAATCTGTGGCATAAAATATTATTAGTCTCACATTGGTCTCAGAAAACACAACTATATTTTAACTAGTCTAGCCCCCAACAAACTCTTAAATAAAACTTAGTCGTAACTGAAAGGAGCTTCCATCTTTCATGGAAATGACGTAGTAACTAAACAAACAAGTAAAATGTGACTAAGTTCCTAAGTTGGATCGTCGCTAATGAATTCATGCCGGCTACATAAGCGTCCTGAATGAAACTTAGGCACCCAGTAACTGCTGTTAAAACTTTAGTATTTCTACTAACGTAAGTAGTATGTGATCGTACAGGCTTTTGGGATATACCGTTGGTACTTCGGAGAAGTTTTGGAATACTTTGTGTACTTTATATATTAGAAGGTGAGAGCAGTACCTAGTTGCCCAAATGCCTAGTGTTATCGGCGCGATCACGGGTTTGAATACAGAAAGGCGCCGTATTATGACGTCTTAAAACCAGTCTTGTTCCAGTGAGTGAACGAGGTGGCGCTAGACGAGTTGTATAGCTCTTCTCTTTCACTTACTGGAACAAGCCTGGTTTAAAGACGTCATAATACGGCCGCAGGTTCTTTACTTTTGTGTTTTTTTTTATCCGCTCTGCTGACAATACCGTGAAAGGAAAACATTGGGAAGAAAGTAGCATTTCCAAGAATCATAATCCTAAAATAATATAGTTGACATTGATTGAAGTGCTTTAGAGTCGCATTGCAGATTAAGATAGCTAACTCCCATTCACTTAAGACTCCTTTTAGCTGTGTTAAAGCCGCAGACACAAAAAAATTACATACGCATTTAAAATCTGTGCCTTCTTCAAAAGAAAACCAACCTAGGTACTTCATTTTTTAGTATACTATCCTTTGAAAGTGAGATTTCATTGACATATTCTTTAAGCTGCACAAAAACAGCTCAGAATCAGCTTAGTATTGAATCTCATCTTAATTTTAGGTCTTAGAACTGATTTACAGCCCACCCTTGCTATAAAGTTAAACTTTAAGACCTAGCGCGGCTGTTGAAGTAAAGTGTCAGGGGAAATCAGAACCCGCTTCAAAATCGGTCACATGTACTTACAGCAGGCCTTTTGTACTGGTTTAATCCTTAACCAAATTCAATTATTTAACCTATAGAGTTAACTAAGGTTATTCGGTGATAAAGTCTTAAAAGTCTTTCAAAACGTTATGCATGCAGTAACGCGAAATGATGCAACTAATTTACAACAAAGGTGGACAAAACGTAGTCACACATCATTATGTGATATTGCCGTGCATACGAGTAGGTCAAGTCTAGCACCAAATTTCCTCCTACCTCAACAAATAACCTTACTTTACTATATTGTTAATAAAAGGTGAGCAGAAGGATAAGCTGACAACGTTTCCATTGATAATGCATACGCAACGATGTCAAAATTGATGGTACTAAACTTGTAACTATTTATTTATTTTTATTTAACGATAAGTTTACGTTTGACTTATATCTCGCCTTATGGTGTTATGGTTATGGTGAAGCACGCTTTCATATTATTAAATTTTTCATCATAGTAGGTACCTATTTCATTTTATATACACATTTTATTCATTTCGTGGGTAGAATTTCAAATAAATTATACTTTTGTTTAAACAAGAAATGAAACTTCGGAAACCAGCTAACGAGAAGGCTTTGACGATCAGAATAATCCTAAAAATTATTTTTCAAGATTAAATTTACGTAAAATACGGTCAGCAATAAAAGTACTGATATTTTACTGTCGTTGCCGACTGTACCTACTAACTGAAACAGAGTTGGTTCTATTACGAAGACAACAATCAGCGAAAGAATTTCGAAGGAAGGTAGGTAATCTTTTAATATCTTTAATTGTTATAAATGATGATGGATAGCCGATGTCGCGTGCTGAACGATTGGCTCAATGGTATCTATACCCGGAATGTAAAAGTTTTTGTTTATTTAAATAAAACGAAGTCACATGCAGTTAAAATAAAAATATTTTTTGTGTACAAAGGAGTTTTTTTACGAAAATTATGCGGACGTAAGAGTATGAAATTCGAAACAGTATATATATAATTTTTGTTCAAACTTAAACACACGCAATCAACAATGGCGGCCAGTAATATAATACTGAATCCTGGTTTATGCCTTTGTCAAACAGACTGGCGAAAGCGAAGCGTTTCCGAAGCGATACCGAACCGAAGCGAGACGTCAGTCCGATAGTTCTATCATGCTATCGGATCGCTTTCGCTGTTCTATGTGACTGAATTCAAACAGTTCCATACATTACAAATAAAAACGTCACGCTTCGCATTCGCGACGCCTGTCTGTTTGACAAAGTCTTTATGTCGTGATTTTTCTCAGATCACGTTTTTCTATGCCTTGTTTATTTTCAAATTCTTTCCCTTATCAAGTCAGGAGCCATTATATATTTTGGAGCAACTAGTATTTAACATTTTTTATTACCTACATCGCCTTGTAAAATATGACAGCATTAATTTTCAGCAGACCAGTAGCTAGCCAACAAAATATACGCCATTTACAAAACTTTGCATTCTACCTAAACTATTTTAGCTATTAAACCCCTTGCTGGACCGGTCTAGCCTAGTTAATTTATTGTAACATTTTAGGCTTATTTTTAATGGTAGTTTACGAAGTATAATGCATGCTTTCACTAACTTTACATCACGCCTAAACATTATTGCACGTGAAAAAATTCAACTCCGGTACTCACCTCATAGTTGAAAATGCAAGTGACTACTTTTATTTAGGCATTCTTTTAAGTGTTTCCTAGTATAAGTGTAGAGGCATTAATGCTATAATGAAGATTAGCGAACAGTTTATAAAAGTTGAGGTTTATTAGTTTTTAAGTACCTAACAGGTACCTTTTTTTTATCGTGGTAAAATCATCAAATGAGTCCTCCCACCCAGGGCAGAGCGGGAGGGACTGTCAGACTTGTACTGACTAAAATCCACAGTGTCCTTCAATAGCCCTTTACGTTCCGGGGTCTCGGTAATTTGTACAGTCCCGCGACCCCGCCAGGCACCTAACAGGTACCTAAGCCACTTTAAGTAAGTACTTTACTAGTATTTTGATTGTAATCGGGTTTTTACTGTTAACGTTAACCTCGAACATTAATACATTATTCACCAAAAGCAGTGCCTTACGTCACGGCCAAATTGAAGCCCAAGCGTTCCTAAAGATTCTGGGGTCGAACCCCGAGTCTGGCGAGGGCGTCAGCTTCTGCGTCATAATGGATGGATGTTTGTTATACTTACTGAAGTGCTTTTGAACAAAGGATGGGTAGGTACTGACATTATAACCTCGATTAACTCATAAGATACTTTTTATTCCGAGATTTTAATCCCGTGGGACAAAAACCAAGCAAGCGCGGCGGCGAAGCACTACGCATAAGCTAGTCAACAACATTTTCGTCTATCTAAATGAGCTGACCTTGAAACAGTACGTATACAAAAGGTTAGGTTAGTAAAGCCTCAGTTATTCAGACTGAAGCCTACGTAACAGTCTGGCCCTGTTAATATATTCTGCAGGTTTATTTTAGGCTCGCGAACAGCACCTCAACTCGCGACATCTTCGTCTCCAATTCTGACCTCATTTAAATTACATGGGATTTTACGGTTTATTCCTTTGCTTCCGAAAAAGTGGAAAGATAGAGTGTGGACGGTTTAGAGCAAAAATGGTGGATGGACATCGCTAAAAGAGGGTAACGCCTCACCTTTCAGGCAAGGGGGTGTGAGTTCAAACCGGGCAAGTACAATGTGTCTTTTCAATGCATATGTATTTTCGTTTATCTGGACATCATCGGTGAAGGAAAACACCGTGAGGAAACCTAAGGCTTTATCACGAGATTTCGGTTTTTTATTTACAGCGTACTTGAAGTATTTAGAGCGTTTTTGTAAAAAAAAATGAGACTGTAGTGTACGAGGGAGGAATATTTTTTACAGTAACGTAAAAATTCCAGTTTACTTTAGGTCACAAAAACTGAAAAAGTCAGGGGTCTCAGGATTTCATTCTTGGCCGTGACGTCGCCAAGAAGCGCGGTGGGCGAATTGTCTTTGGGACAAAAACGACGCTTTGCAAAATAACTATTAGATCTATTTTGAAAAAACTACGTCAGCGGTGATTTAATGGAGTTGATCCGACTGCGGAGCCAAGGTCTCTCACCATTCCAGTTTCCTAGATCAAGAGCTAAAATGAACCACTGGTCATTGGTTTTGTTCAGCTTGTCCGGCCATCTTCCGAGGCCTGACGCGGCTCTTTCTATCCAAAATAATCCTAATATAGTACCCACAAAGTCAATAAAAAAAGGTTTCCATTATCCCAAGTGAACGAGAAATCAACAGGCGGTACACCTTAGTGATTCTTCATTAATTACGACTCACACAATCCCGCCAGATAATTAACTAGGGTAACGCCTGTATGTGAGACAATAGCGTCGATTACTGAATAGCTTGCTGCGGGCACACGGGATATATTCAGATAGGGAGATCTGACCATCATACATAGAGGTTATATGTATATAATATAAACAGTTTATAAACGAACAGTTTATAAAAAACATAAAAGACTAGCATTTCTTAATGTTTAACGCACGCACAAAACCTATCTTTCTTACCATTATATTCGCGGACACTGGTGTCGGTTACACGTTTACTTAGTCTATAATTCTATTCTGTTATACTTATAACATAATGTGTAACTATTTTATGTCCCATTAAGAAAAATAAACATAACTAGCTTTCCCCGCAATTTCACTCGCGTTAATTTATAAATAACTTGACAATCAACTCGGCGATATGTGGCGCCTTTTATGATCTTTTGAATATAAATGTTTCAAAATGTTGCCTACGCTTTCATAACAACCACGAAATTTTAAGACATTACCTTCTTGTATTTCGATTTTGCCTTATAGTGTGCCGAATAAACATAATTTCTTTATTTCTTCCTATTTTCTTTTCTTAATCAACAAACGTCATTTCCTTATCATAACCGCATACTACATCTAATACTTTCTGTAAAGGTAAATAACCGTGAATAAGTAAGTCAGTAACACGAGTTACATGCTATTGCCCCCCTGATCCCCACTAATCCCCCCTCCCCCTTGATAAAGCCATACAAGAATAGGTTCTATCCCTTTCATTTGCATCGGTTTCCCTCCTAAATTACGTTTAGAAACAATGACTTCCTTTCTTCGAAGAAAAGGTATACGGGATTATGTTCGAGGGTTACTGGAGTTAGTCATTTTCCGTTAAGCTGGATTTTTATTTCACCGTGTCTAGACTAAACAGTCAGAATCAATTACTGAATTATTACTTGGAAATTCGGATACATTAAAGTCGGACCAGGAGCGTGCTTTTCAAGTGCTATGCAATCAAATTTTGGATAAAGTGAAAACTATTTCACATGTTGTCAAAACGTGTACGCAAGTCGCGGGACTGTCTTACCAGAAAACCGAGATCCTGGAACTTAAAGAACTAATGAAGGATTGGATTTCAGACGTTTCGGATCTGACAGTACTTCCGCTCCATCAAGGGCCCCTGCGCGATAAAAAAAAGGGTACTCTGAACAGCAGTTCCTAAAAATTACTTTTGATCCACCAGGGCTTGTATACTCAATAGATGATTCTACCACCCAACAAAAAAGAAAAGCAATCTGTAAATATAATATTATGAATGCTTACATCAATGCTTGCCGCAAATGCTTTATATCGAGAGTCGAACGCTCATAGTGATTGACATTTCATTAAATCTCTTTATACACCTTGGTACAAACTGTGGGCTTGCCTGCTGTGGCTTTAATAGCCTGTATCGATCAACTGGGTTTAACAGGCAATTAATAACGACGTTAAAGTTACAAGAATATATTTTTGGTAGTAATGTTACAACTGAGTTTTTGAGCAGCTATTAAGATATATTCATACCAAGACTGAGAACCTGCTTAGGTGTCAAATATATGACTTTGTCCTTAAGTTGTATTGCTGATAAGATTGCTATTTAAACCATTAGCAATATCCTTAAGTGCAATAAAGTATATCCTATTCTCATCCACAATCGATAAGGCACTTCATAGCGTTTCATTTCGATTGTTCGTTACAGGACATGTGGTAGACGCTTCTGAAGATAATAAATTAGTAGCTCAATTCAAATAGGGTTGCCATTGACATTTGTTTGTAAAAGCTACCTTAGTTTAAGACTTATTTATCTACCAAAAATACTTGGCAATTATAAAACATTGAGGTCCGAATAAACTTTTGAACTATAACTGCTACAGCCATTGTTGGAAATTTACAAAGACCTAAGTAAGTATAATATGGCACGAAACACTAAACTATACCGGATGCCGCAACAATCCAAGCAACCGCAGTAATTCCTATGATCATTACCTACTAGATACTAGCAGCCTACATATTATATCGTATATTTGTTTGTCTATAACTGTACCTAGTTCTTTAAATCTATAGGGTGAATTTTCCAACTTGGCGTGGATGGCTATATCCGAAACTATGAGGGGTCGACAAATGCTGCAAGGAGTCTCGAGGTCGATTTTGAGGAAAACTAAAACTATAGCATTGGATTTTAGAAAAATCAATAATCCTACAGCTGATTTTGAAAAAAAAAACACAATATATTATTACGCCATTCGATAAGATGGCTAACAAGGATCAAATTCTGGGAACGAATGATATAAGGCAAACTCAATGAAAATCATATTTTTGAATAAATCGATTAAAATTTTAATTTTGCCCTTCATTGATGGCGCTCAACACTGTGTTCCAAATTTTTATAATCAATTAACAGTAAAAACGAAATGACTGAATATAGAACTAAATGTGAATGAGCGGTAATTATTATTTTGCTGGGAGTTTCGTTGATTACGACTAATTGTTTGCGTTCCATATCCTAATTTACCAAAAATTAGCACTTTCCTGTAGTATGCCATATATAATTACTTTTCAGAATTTGATCCTTATTAGCGACAGCATCCAACGGTGTGCAAAATCAAGGGGTTCGATTCCTGGCCAGGAAAATGGATTTTTCAAAAATCCATCAATGCACATTTAGTTTCTATCAAAATAGGCCTCGAGGCTCCTTTGAGCATTTTTCGATATATCTGGTAGTTTCGAATTTGGCCATCCACGCCCAGGTGGATAATTCACCCTGTATATACCATCATCAACTGCATAGGAGCTCGTTGCTAAAAATGACAGTCACAAGTCGATATTTCACGGGTAAGCCGTGCTTGCCGAGGTTAGTCTGTGGATAAGAACATCTATCATTGCGGGTTTCTTCTGTGCCTCGGAAAATGCATGTAAAGCTTTGGTGCCGGCTGTCTTTTGTAGATCTTTGAACGTTGTTACTGTTGAAGCCAGAAGATGGAAAGTCTGACAACCTGTCTTACCAAGGGGTATCGTTTTATTCAGTTACTGGGTTGTGGAGGTCAAATTGGCTCCACGTAAAATATTGATATTCAGCTGCATCCAGTTCTATTAGAAGCCATCGCCAACATTATTAAGGCTAGACAGATGATGATGATCATCTAACATAGCCTTTTCTCAACTAATGTAAAAGATCACAATGACAGCCGGGACCAACGGCTTAAAGAGCTTTCCGAGGCACGGACCTCGTACAGTCACATAAAACTACTATAGATTTGTAACCCCTAAATAGTACCTAAACAGTAATCTTTCTCTGATCTGTAATGTAATCCATTTAAGGTCGGCCCAAAAATCGACCGTCCGCCTCAGCCCTATGACCCGAAACCCAAAACACAATTATTTGTCCTATTCATGTCAACGCGGTCAACGTAACCCCTAGCGAACTGCTTCGACCTATCTCATTGCCTCAGCCGAATTCTAGATAATTGCTTCATAAAGGTACAGGAGTCTGCATTAATTGGGTACCCATCGGATGAACTATGTATGTTGTATAACAATGTTTAAGATAAGTTATGAAGTCTTAATTTGTGGAAATGGAAATTAATGACAATGTTATGTTTTGTAAAATATTTAATTTTAGTACTGCAATAAAGTTCCAGTCTAGGATGGTGATACAGTGGTGATTCAGACCCAGTGATATGGGTGTATTTAATTCAATTTTTTCCTACTATTCCTATACCTTAAATCCAATTCAGGATCTTTAATCTTTTGACTATCAAAGACTGCAAATGACAGCTTGGATGATAGTCCCTTTCTGAAAAAGCACTGTTAATCTGCACTGATGAAACTCCGTATGTAATGGATGACCATCCACGGACTGGCCAAAGCAAACGCAACTTAACCTTGAACATCGACCTGTATGGCTCTCATTATTTCACCACGACCTCCTCAAGTATAAGCAGATGTTACATCAATAAATTGGGGATCACTAACGATCCATGCCTAATTTTCTGTCGTTCGCAGTTGAGAAATCAAAAATTAGACTTATAGTATACTAGCATTGGGTCTTAAAATTGAAGAGGGTAAACTAGATACAATCGTGTAGTAGATAATAATTACTAAGTGATTCCAATACTTGTGGATCGTGCACTGGATAATAATGACTAAGTGATTCCACTACTTGTGAGCACATTTTTTTTATATGAACGTTGCTCCGCACTAGTAATTTCTCCTGTACCGTAGGTGCGTGAACTAACCGTGCCGTCAAAATAAAGGATGAGACTTTTACCAGCAAACATTAGGACTCTCGTAATTGAAGGTTTATATATACAATCGTGCAGTGGATAACAAAGGCTTAGGCATTCCACTCACAGAAATTAGTAGATATACCTAGTGAGCCCTAATTGCCTTCGCTTAAGATAACATACGTAGGTAGCCTCGTCTATCATCTCGATAACCAAGATCAAAGATGGTAGGTAATTGATTTCTCGTCCCTAGCTATTCAATTCAACCATGTCACGGACAAAAGTGTCCTAGAAAAACTCTCGCTGTTTTGCGAGCATACCTAAATGGCGCAAAAAGTCCCTTATCATATTTTTACATGATGTGGACCTTATTTGCATGTTTGTAGGGGCTATAATAGCTATCAGTTACTGAGCAGTAGGGCGTGGGTTTTTCTAAAACATTTTTTTACAAACAAAATCTCAAATTATTTCTCGGAATGGGGGCGAGGTTTGCCTAAAAGTAAACCCACATTTCACCAAAAATATATTTGTCGGGACGACCCTATAGCTACTATCTTGGCCGAAATCCATACTGCAGATTGCTATTGAACAATTTCAGATAAATAAGTAAAATTTTAACCTGGGAAACGAAGCGACTTCCTTATGATTAGCAATAAGACAAGACCAATGAGACAATCCATTGCTTTGATCCCCGAGTTTACACCTGCATGAATAGTTGAAAATACAGGGAGTTCAAAACAATATAATCAGGCCTATTTTACCACACTTCAGTTCAATTCCCATGCTTTGCAGTAAGCCATTTATTTATTTCTTATTCTTAATGTAGAATCGCCGCGTTTATAAAATGTAGCTTACACAATAACTTTCGGAAATCTAGACAAAATCTTACATGTAAAAACTAAAACCAAAATCAAATCTAGAAATACTATACCTACTCAATATATTTTCAAGTTACGCTATTATTATTCTCTGTAACTTAACAGTAAAATCTTAAACTTACGGTAAAAAACCAGTATACAAAATAATCTTTCAAGCTAAGGGTACGCTACCGAAAAACGCGGGGTCAATACCTCCTGCGTAGCGTAGTGATTGAAAACTTATTAGGGAAAACACTTTTAGAGGGTTTCAACCAGATTTGAGTAGGCTTTCTTAAAAAATATACTTATTTTTCTTTAGAAATTATAAAAATAATAACCTAACCTCAATGTAACAGTATTTTCTTTCAAAAAAATCTTAGTTTACCCTATTTTTACACCAAATTTATGAATAAACATTTACTTTTATATTATAACGTTCAGAAAAATATAACGTACAGTTGAAATACATAAAAGCGGCAAAATTAACACCGTTTCACAGAATAATCGATAAACCAAACATTGAACTAAGGAAACTTAACAAAAAAAAACAGTTAATCTTCAAAATAAGAATACAAAAAACCAAAATAACAACTAAACACCATTGAAACATAAAAAAATACGTAGTAAATATAAAAACTATGTACTTTAACGTAGCGTGTGTACAAAAACGTATATACTAGCCGTACCTGGTTTAACTTGGAGCGTCCGTGTGCACAATTTTTAATACAACACTTGCACTTGAATTATTTTAAGTTTGATTGTTATTTAATTGTTATTTTAGTTATATAACACTGTTCACTGATGTTGATGATTGTTTGTGGACTGGTCTTATGTAATGTGCTCGGCTATTGCATGGCGCGAGGTGGCCGCGCGAGGTACGACTGCAGAGAGAAATGGCGGACGGGTGCGCGCGCCGCCCGCCCTCCGGTTAGTGCGGGGTTGCGCTACTGCGTTCGGCGGGCGGGTAGTTTGGTTTCTTTGCGTGGGTGTCACGTCGTAAGTGAATTAAAACACCCACGCTGTACTTTCTGAAATAATCGTTTTTGGGTAGTAACTTAATACTGATTCATTTTGTTGGTTATCTTTATGAGAATGACGATTAAAATATTATTATTTGTCGATAAATCAATGTAAATGATACACAATGTTAACCCGATTGCAACATAAGGAGGGTTTTTTACCACGTTTTTTTTTTTAATTTATGTTTTTTTTTTAAGTAATTCATTAGAGGAGTACCGAGTAAGTTAACTTTAACGCAGCAGTTATTAACTTTAACGTTACTTGATATGCATTTTAATTAGTCAGTATAATATGATATTTGTTATAAAATGTTGTTAGATTATTTGAAATCATCTAAAATAATCTACATTATTATTTAACTACCTACCAGCGTTTGTGAAATATTAATTGGTACAAGTAAGCTACAACTATCATACTTAAATTACAGAGACCCATGAAAGAAAATTGCCTTTAATACCTATGAGAATTATTATGTCCAAAATAAACTAAAATATAAAAATTATTCGCATCAGCGGAACACCACCCTAATCTAGACAAAAGGCTCGCACTTTGTAACGTTCAGCGTTACCTCGTACCGAAGACACAACTTTTCAAAACGTCTGAAAATGTACGGCATACACTACCGCGTATACCCTACTAATTTACCTCAACTTCTGAACAAAACCCGCAATGGATTAAAGACAGTAAATTACAGTCTTATAGTATTACTTTTTCGGTAAGAGCGGGCAAGTCGTCGTGAAAAAATGTTGATTTTTAGACGGAGCTTCGAATTCACATGTGCAATAAGATATTGAGTCGAGGCTAAGATGAAGATATAAAGAGGGAAGTAAATATCTGTGTACATAGCGCACAAGGATTTTTATTATTTTACCTTTGATCTTTTATTGGAGTGAATAAGATTGCTTTTTGTTTACTGCTTTGTTGGTTAGCCTGATAGTTGCAAGAACTGTGGAATGGCTTGTGATTGATTCGATTTTTGGTTAAAGTAAAATATACAAGTTAGTTTTCTTATAACGTAACTATGTAATTGATGGCACAGTTAGCGCAGTGGCTGAGCGATTCACTGCTGTGCTATCTCGCGGGTTCGATTCCTGTACGGAATAAATATATTTTGATCTACAAGTTATTGTTCCGGGTCTGGTGGTTTGTGTATGTGAGTTTAAATATTTATAAACGCACACACGATACAGGAGAAATTCTTAGTATAGGGTACGGTTTAAAGCTAGTAATGATATTTTAAATAATTAAGTTTGTAGGAAGTCTCTGGAACGGCTGAACGGATTGAGAAAATTCTTTCAACAGTATAACATTATTCTTGAGCGATATAGGCCATATATTTTAAGGGTTCCGTAATCAACGGTTAAGACGGGACCCTATTACTAAGACTTCGTTGTCCGTCTGTCTGTTTGTCCGCCTGTCACCGGGCTGCATCTGCCGGGTCCCCATACATCAAACGTGATATTTTTGCTCGATATTGATAAAATATGCACAGAAAATTTAGTAATATATTCAATTTAAAAATTAACAATAAGGTATTTAAGTGGTTCATACAAAAATGTGATAGCTCGTCCGTCGGCTTGGCGCCAAGACGCCAGGTTTTTGTATCGAACAAAACAGTTAAACAGGGTAAACAAAACAGTTTCAAAAATTCACAAGCAAAACCGTAGAGCCTCGTTAGTTTTCGCCAACTTTCCTTCCATGTTTGACACATTAATTCTTGCACACATGCTTTTCGTAAACACCCACGCTTTAGTAAACACTTGGGCGTGACATATTAGGTGTAACACTAGTGGAGATGTGACAAATACCGTGTGACTGGAGCCCTCGTAACGTGTTCGGCTCAAGTTCGAGTCATTTCGTTGAGGTATAGTGCTGCGAAAATGGAGGGACTTAATGTCAAGAAAAGTTGTGAAGACAAGCTTTTAAGACATTTATTTTGGGTAGAAAATATTATTCGTCAGTGGCTGTAAAGTAGGTTTTATGAGCATAATTATATTGCGAGAGAATGAGGGCCAATAGCGTGACTGAAGCTTTCTGTGATTCTTTTAGGCTGATTCTAAGGGACTGTCAGACTATTAGTGACAAAAAAACCCTGTTCCTTCACACCTGCACCTTCATCTTCACTCAAGACAGTCCGGCGAACCTGGCAGCGGTTTGGCTCTAAGGGCATCGTCAGTTTGCTGAAAAAGAGTAGATGATATGGCAAGAAAAGGACGAAGAAAACATGTTGCACAGTGCACCAATTGAATATTGACCCAAGAGAATTGACAACACGGTTGTCGCAGTGGCTGAGCACTTGGTGCACTCACTCCCAATAAATTGATATAATAAGAACTTTGACAGCGCAGTTGGCGCAGTGTATAAGCGCTTGGCTTCTGCGCCATGTGTCCTAGGTTCGAGTTGTTGTCCCAGCTCTACCTTTTTGTGTATGTGAGTTTGTATGTTTTTGCAAAAAGACATTGCGTAGGGTAGGGCAAAGTTTTTATCAGAAACAAAAAATGTTTAGAAATTACTTTCATTGATTTGAAATTTATTAGAACGTTGTATCAGAAATGAGACACCGTAAAGTTTCGGCATGAGAATGCAACGAACTAACAATAGGTAATCCCGTTGGATATGAACTCGCTATCTAATCCCCTATTTCGGGACGAGACAACGTAACCAAAGCCGAGAGTTGCATTTTTAACGTCTTTAAAGACTATTAAAAGATACTGTGAGTTATGGCCTATTAATCTTTTAATATTTTCGTAAACTAGGCCGGCTTTAATTTTTATTGTTTTCTCTATGAAGTATGAGGAAGAAATAAAATGAGAATGCTTCGCTTAAGAATACTTTTGTTTGTTTATAGGCAGTCAATTGGAGTTTGGAGAACATGGATTAGCACTTTAGGACAGGAAATGTCCATCAGCGGGTAGACAGTCAATACTCGATACTCAACTCTGCAGATCTATAATGTCTGTTTAAATTGTAAGCTATGCATTACAGCTACATCTATCGTTTATCGTGTTAGGTATCTCTAATCTGGGGGCACGGCAGTGCCCCAGCCAAGTCTCGAGCAAAACGGGCACGGCCGTACCATCTTTTCTCGATGCGATTCGCGGCTGTTTCGCCCCCCCTATATCTTCGACGTGGACAAAGCTAGGAGTTTAGGTTTTCGGTGAATAATAGTAGGCATTAGAACAAGCTTAAGTTCGAAATTACATGCCAATTGAATTAATAGTTTAGGAGTTACGGTCGATCAAAGTTACACCATTTTGTCACTCACTCACTGACTCACTGACTCACTGACCGATCATCAAAAATCTAAGGTACTTCTAGCAGACTTAGAAACTTCAAATTTTGCACCAAGATAGGTCATTAGCCACATATAAAGGAAAAATTATAAAAACATTAAAAAATAATATACCATAGAAAACAATTTTATATTTGCGGTTTGGCAAGAACATTATGTATGGATTTTGACTGCATTGTTAACTTTGTTCGTTGTTTAAGTATTCAATTGGATGAATAAATACATGGAATAGAAAAGAATAATAAAAATGTAATACATAGACTATAATTAATTGATACATAAAGTTCATAATTCATTAAATTAATAAAGCTAAAACTCCATTGTATTGCGATAAATTTCGATTGTATGCGCGCTCGATAGATGGCGTTGTACCTGTCTGAATCGCGCTATGGATTCGTTACCGAGCGCAGTATAAGTAGTACTTTAAAATAATTCGATAATTTTCATTTGATAGCGCCACCTACCTATGAAAAACCATTTCGAAACTAAAAAAATATTGTAGCTATATTCGGAGAACTTAAGTTAGCCGGATTAGATAGTAGATTTATTATTGTTACTGAAACAGTTATTTAGGCGAATAGTTTATTAATATAACATAGACATAGGTAGTTACAATATCTAGTTGTTTACGTGTTATTTAGTTTAGTTATATTTATTTTGTAAGTTAGTAGATTTATGTTTATTTAGCTCGTTGAAAAGAAACAAAAGAGATAGAGAATGGGTTCTAAGCAAAGCAGTAGCTGAAGTCCAAGAAATTATGAGGTCACCTAAAAAAAAAGAAAGAAATACACTTACAAAAAATAAATGAGATCCCACCAAAAACATTAAAATAATGTAAAAAAATGCCAAGTCTCTCGATGCAGTCTTTCCATCGTAAAAAGTTTTGAGATCTCATAGAAGCCAAGTCCTATTCAAATTATTTTGTAGTTATAAATCAACATTTAGTAATTGTATCAATAGTTTTCTTTATATTATAATTATAGTGACTTGGCAATGAGCACAAGAAGAAACAAAACGGCCATATTTGGAGTTGAAAGTCACACACCGCATGCGTAAACATTAATATCACAAAATTAATTTTCTTTTGGTTTATCCGTGTCGTCCCAACCGAATTTCGGCAACGGCAGTCAGTCTCATCCAAGACTAGTAAACTGCGCAGGACATAAATTATAATGCACAATTGCACAAGTGTGTACGCAAACACTAGTGTTAGTGTACTCTCGGTTCATTTACTTTCATAAAGCGATGGCCCGTAAGGTACTTATTTTTTATTATTGCATTGGAGCATGTAGTCGGTAGTGATCTGATCACAGGTCTCGTCAGTAACATTTGCACATAATTCCAGGCAGCAAGCAGCTTTTAATTGGTGCTCATTGCCAAGTCACTATAATTATAATATAAAGAAAACTATTGATACAATTACTAAATGTTGATTTATAACTACAAAATAATTTGAATAGGACTTGGCTTCTATGAGATCTCAAAACTTTTTACGATGGAAAGACTGCATCGAGAGACTTGGCATTTTTTTACATTATTTTAATGTTTTTGGTGGGATGTGAATTTGAGATTGACGAAATGGTTCGCGCAGTGGCTGATTGATCGATTGCTGCGCAGCATGTCGCGGGTTCAATCCCCTCACGGAACAAATATTTGAATGTAGGTACTACAAGTAGTTGTTTCGGGTTTGGGTGTTTGTGTATGTGAGTTTCTATGATTGTAAACGCACCCGTGGGAGGAATTCGTCTTCACAGGAGAAATTCTTAGTGTGGGTAAAGGTTTTTTTTTAAATAAAAGAAGAAGAAAAAATATGTCGAATGTGTTCCATGTCTTCGCTATTATAACCGACTTCAAAAAAACTAGAAGGATTAATGTTCGACATTGTGTTTTTCGGAAGTATCAACAGTACCTAAGTTAATAAAATAAATGTTAATTGCAGTATTTTCGGTCGTGATGTTATATAGCATGTAACCTTCCTCGATAAATGGGCTATCCATCACAAAAAAAATCTATTCATGAGATTAGCAAGTTCAACCAAACAAACTCTTCAGCTTTATAATACTCGTATTAGTATAGATTTACACTTTAAGGTGACATTAATATAATTCCTTGTCCATACTTCAGTCTTCTATATGGTTCACCTTGTCTTTTCACACTTTTCTATTACTAAGTACTTAATCACCTCAAAAGACAACCCTTTTCGAGCCGCTTATCATTTCCCACAATACATTCACCGTTTTCCGAGTATTTTGACTCATTTATTATTTATCGATGAATAGTCAATATTACTTAAATATTCTTAAATGACATATATACATAACTAAAACTAAGTTTTTTACAAAAGATACTTAACTAAAATTTTATTAAAATAAACTCAGATCAAAAAAAATAGGCAGATAGAGCGCTCAGAACACGCGAGTGTGTCGACCAAAGATAATACAAAATCCAAGGATAATACAAACTCGCCACAGTACCAAGCTACGCATCGTCTCGTCGCTCACACGTCACTAGTGATTTGCCATTTTAAGTCAAAACATGCCGTCTTGTATGTTTAAACACTGCAAAAAATGTTCACAAAAACAAAGAAAACAAGATGGAATATCTTTCCACAGGTAACTCTTGTTATTTTTATTGTTTTGGTATTTATTTTCCATAAAATATTTTCGGCTCACTTGAAACACAAAACCTTAACAGTAAATCGTCTGTGTTGCTAGTTTAGGACGGGTAAATTACCCTGAATTAGGGGAATGTGTATTGTGCATAAAAAATAACAATCAAATACGTCAATACAACTGCACAGTCGTAATCTATAGTACCTATACAACATTCGTTATTGCTTATGCGAAACCTGAAACACGTGTCTAGTATTTTTTTCACGATCACTTATCAGATACACACTAAACTATATCGCGTATCGCGTTGTGTCATAGGCGCGTGCGACTGTTACAACCGGACGACTGAAGACACACGCGGGGGGCGGGGAACACAACCCCGACCGGGTTGTGTTCCCCGTCCCCCGCTGCCTGTGCGCTGCCGCCGCACGCGAATTCAGCTGATCGCTTTGATCTGCCGTAACCTCTGTAGTGCTCGCGTATGATTGCGGATAGGTGTCCAACTCCTAACCTTTTTAAATAATTTTGGGACAAAATATAACACGGTGTAAAAATTATTGGAATCGATTCAGTTATTGATTCTGAACAAACTATATTCAGGTTTCGCATATACTAAAAATAATGTTGTATGGTCTATGGTCGTAATGACACAAGGTCACTAGTTAGTTCCGTCCGGGTCGTAAAGACTTCGGGTCTCGTCTCGGGATGGCACCCCCGCGCGCGGGGCTGTATTCGTATTTTTGCGTGAGAAAGTGGGACGGAGAGCATGCCTTTGAGCTATTCGGTACTTGTAAGGATGTGCCGAGCTCGCGCCGCTGGATTATTTTATTATTTGTTGCTATCTGGATATAACCATAAAGCAAAATCGCGTTACCAATTTGAAACATTAATAGTATGTTTGTACAATATAATTGGTGCAGAACTAAGGCTGTTAAAGTTTAATGATTGTGTGTAAAATTATTATTATTTTAATAAATGTGTTGATTGTTATAACAAATTGTTTATCTTTTTAAACTAAAAAACCTGTCCTTAGTTTATTAATCAAATTACTAAAAAGCGTTATGAAGTGTTATCCGTTCTGATATAAATTAATTAAATAGGTAGTAAGTAATTACGCATATTAACTTTTATTCCTTATTATTATTCTGTTAAATAATAAATACTACACGCTTTTGCTCTCTGGGTATAACCATAAAGCAAAATCGCGTTTCCAATTTAAAAAATAGTGGTACAATATTGAGAACAATTTAACTGAACAAAATGTGGGAGTATTTGTCAATATCTGGCAACCGTAAACGCACACAGATGCACGTGTTCGTACACGGCGCGCCATATTTGCCGCGCACACTAAAATAAAAACCGGCTTCACTTTGTTGTTCGCGCACGTTCTATCTGCCTATTTTTCTTGATCTGAGAAAATAAAATAAAAAACACAAAATGAAAGAGACACTTAAGCGTCAAAGTACTCCTCCGCATCGCTGTCATCCGGGAACGTGCCCAGAAGACTTGGTTGGATGGCAATGCTTATTCTATGACCTACTCTTATATTAATCTTTCGTTGTGATGATCAAATTGTAAAGTTTTTTTCAGAGGTTTGACGTTATAGAATATTGAATTCATTAAATAGACGCGATTTAAGCGACATTTTATGTGTACTTTTGGGGGTCATGTCGCGTATGACCCCACCGCGGTCTTCAATAACAAACATTCCAATACTTGGTAGAGCCTAAAAAATACAAGAAGGTAGGTTGTACAATTCCAGCGTCGTCGCTTATTAGGTTCACGTCGACCACAGCTGGCTATTTAGGCTACCCAATTATTTGCCCTTAGCTATAACCTGCTGTATGTATAATAACTAAGTACGTGGCGCTTTCACACCCAATGCTAACATAATAGGTAATAATAAAATGAACTTCCTATTCCACTAACGACTATTGGAAACTTGCGCACCTGTTCACAATATTCCTGTCATACGCGGTAGAGATTTTATCCTTTGAAGAAATTCAAAGGGAAAAAAAGGTTTATTTTAAAATGTTTTCCTCAATCGTTGTTAAGAAATATAACATAAAGTTGCAATTGCAAAAAGTTTCACGTCTCATGAGGTTTTTTTTATATTTTTCGTCTTTGACCAACTTCTCGCCTGATGGTAAGAGAAGATGTGGTTGACGGTTGAGCACGCTTGCATAGAAGCAACCTATTCACTCTTGACTTAATTGCAGGGTAAAATAAAACAATTTTCCATTTTTTTTTTACTATTACCTTTTTATTTCTGTGTTTGTCTATGGGTTCACAACAGCATCATCACCGCTGAAAACCTACTTTGCTGTACTTTTGCTGCTCGATAGTTACATAGATCCTAACTTAAACATTAACCGTAGGACCCGAGAAGGCATAAATAAATGATGTCCTTCAACAAGTTTGCGTAACTTCATTATCATTTTGCACCCAGAAAATCTAAAATGAATAGGCATAGGCTCTCCTTTTACCTGTTTCCGGTACCGTGCAGTATGTCGCTCTAACTTTTTTCCCTTTTAATAATGTTTTTCTACTGGATACATTTGGTCTCGTTAAGTTTAAAAAACAGGATTCCCATATCCTGTTATTAAACTTTCAGAGGATGTTTAAGAACGAATCTGATTCTGAACGAAACATCCTGTTTCAGTTTAAATGACATTGCTATGGTGACATTGACAATTGACAGCACTCTATTTTCTAGTGTTGGTCTTATTTGGTGTCTAGAAAATCTGATTTTGCTCCGATAATATTCAATTAAAGCCGCTAAATAATAAGATGATATACTGAATAACTAGCTATGACTACTCAATATAAGAAATTCACTAGACTCATAGCTAAATGGCCAGTAGACAACACTAAAGGCGAAAGGTAAGAAAAAAGTGTGGTTATGCGACATAATAATGAATCCCCTTCGTTTCCAACACTCATTTACTTAATGATGTTTTACAGAGACCTCGGAAAATTCATCAGAGATAAAGTCAAGGCAGCGTTTGAATCATCAGAGAGGCAGAACTTAGATTCTGAGCTCTGCAACCGACAGTATAACGCCCTTAACAAACTAGCTGATAACCATTACAAAAACAAGTACAAACGAAAACATAGCAGTACAGCCACCGGTCTCAGTACTGAAGAGTGCAACCTCATCCTCTCTAACGAAGTTCTCGAATATTTGAAAGAGGAAAACAAAGGATTCTTTAGCAAAATATTTGGTAGGGACAAAAAATGATTCTCAGACCGTTCCAGCGACTACACAGGGCGGTTCTCGCCCGGAGACTGTCCACAGAACAAGTACACTACAGAGATCACACACCAGTTATGTTGAATGAGTCCATAAAACACTTAAACCCTAAAGACAATGAGTTGTACATTGATATGACATTTGGAGCTGGAGGACACTCAAGAAAAATACTAGAAGCTGCTAACTGTAAACTTATCACTTTAGACAGAGATCCTGTAGCTCATGAAAAAGCTCAGAAATTAGCTGAAGAATACCCAAATAGAGTAATACCATTGTTAGGAAGGTTTAGTGAACTTCCCGCACTTCTCAAAACCAAAGAAATAGCACAATCCACAATAGATGGAATTCTCTTTGACTTTGGATGTTCATCGATGCAATTAGATGTTGCAGAAAGGGGATTTTCGATCAGTAAAAATGGGTTCTTAGATATGCGAATGGATGCTGGCAGGGACCCAAACCAAATTGCAGCAAGAGAAGTGTTAGCAACCGCCAATGAACATGAATTGTACAAGATATTCAAAATATATGGAGAAGAGAAGAAGGCTGCAAAAATAGCACAAACAATCATACAAGCTAGATACATGATCAAAAATATTGAAACTACAGAAGAATTAGTGGAACTTGTCAACTCTTGCTGTCCAGATGAGAAACGATTGGACAAACTGCAAAGACCGCAATCAAATGCTACAAAGGTCTTCCAAGCACTACGTATCTTTGTTAACAATGAGCTGAATGAACTCAACTATGGAATGTTGCTGGCAAGATACTACTTAAAAATCAATGGAAAACTAGTAACAATATGCTTTCATTCATTAGAAGACACTATAGTCAAACGTCATATAGCTGGCAATGTAATCAATGAGGTTGCAAACCCTGTTCCGTTGAAGTATTTAAGTCCAACTTTAGTCCAGAATCAAGATACAATCAACAAGTTTCTGGATACACCTTGGAAAGCCATTAACAAGCATGTAGAAATACCAAGTGATGAAGAAGTGGAGAGGAATCCTAGAAGCCGCAGCGCTAGGTTACGAGCGGCCATTAAAGTTAAATGAAATTATAATTTTAAATCATGTGGATTGAACAAAATGTATAGCGTAGTAAAATATTGATTAATTGTATTATTTGTAAATACAATTCGTTTTTAAAGATTGTAGATTCTATTACAAAATGTTAGACTAATTTTAGCGTTTTATTACAACAAATCGTTTTTCTATGCATAAATTCATAAAATTAGTAATAAATACTTACGTACTAGCCCTCGCCCAATATCCACAGGAATAGTCAGCATCTCTTTTGTTCTGTTCTGCATTGGTGTTGAACATACCCTCAAAAAAGACATTATACTGCAAAATGTTCTTGTTTATTGAACTTAATTTTTTACTTTACCTGTATGCCACAACCACACTACAATTAATTATTAACATGTCTTCTTACAATACTAACCATTTTAATTCCAAAATCAAAGTTTTAAAATGCTTGTTTTATACGAAACCGCCAAAACACACTTGATGACATATTTCAGTGTTACCAGAGTGATTATTTAAAAACAACTAATTAATGGAAGAATGCAATAATCATAGACTTAAAGTATGGACTGCGCAATAGCTGCCTAAAACTGACCTCACTCAACTAGAAAGAGCGGGTCATCTATCTCTTTCCTGTAAGATAGTCAATGTCCAAAGCGGAGTTTTTAATTATTATGATTATTTACTGTTTATTACAATGATCAAATAGTTTTCAATCAAAATGTTTTATTAGTGAGACTCTTATTCGAACTTTTAAAAAGCCAATAAAACTATAGAATTATAGACTACAGAGAGTGAGAAAGTGTCACTACCTTTCTCATTCCTGTTACAGGCCACACAACCAGTAACCACTACCTATCTCTTTCCTGTTACAGGAAAGAGATAGGTAGTGGCCACTGGTTGTTTCTCTCTTTTCTAGAGTATGGCCAATTTATTCTGCCATTTGGCTGTGGAAGACTCAGTTCATTCTCTAAGTCAATCTTAATGCAACCACCACTCCTGCTTGGTAGGTTTAACGCAACAAAAACTAAGATATTTCTTTCAGAAAAATTGTGATGCTCGCCGGAAGGCACTCGCTGCATACAAATTTCTTTAATAGATTATCAACCTTATCACAATAGTGGAAGGTTAATGTTCGATTGGTACAATTTGAGAGATTGGGGTAGGTTGACCAGCAACTGGCTTCTGTTCCTTTAGTATTAGATACCGCACACTTTAACAAAACTTGTGACGGATCGTCCGCTCCTGATGCTCGTCGTACGACATACATTTTGTATTGTAAAAGTTGCCGGTTCAAAATTTTTGATATTTTGTGGGGTACACCCGGCGGACATATGATTTTTTCTGGTAGTTTCTTATAGTATTCGATCGCGCTTATACAATGTGTCCAGTTTTGTCCGCACAAATTTAAGAGAACCTTTCTCTATTCTGTCAATATAATATAAATCTACATGGAGGTCGAAACCCAAACCCCACTGAATGGTAGCCGTTTTTGTTTTTTGATAGCCAGGTATAAACCGGGATCACGGGACTGTCTTGCCGGGGTTTGTCGAGATTGTCTTGCCGGGGTCGCGGCACTGTCTTATCAGGTAACTGTGACCCTGAAACGTAAAGGGCTATTGAAGGATCACCGTGAATTTTAGTCAATACGAATCTGACAGTCCCTCCCGTCTCGACCTGGATGAGAAGAAAAATTTGATGATTTTAACACGAAGAACTGGTAGCCTTTTAGTTTTTTCGATAGCCTTTGGATTTACACAACACTTGGGAAGAACATAGCTGTTGATAGCGCAGCAACGTTGGTGGCACTATAATAGAAATTCATTAGACACAGGTAAAACAAAACCATAGAATTAAATAGACTCGTTTATTATTATCTTACTATTGATTATGGTAACTAATACTATTTTTTATTACACTATGGATCTGCTCAAACGTATGCAAACGTTGTGTTACGATAACATGTGTTTAGAATATCCTTTTATCGATAGCTCTAACCTTGTAGTTAACATTTAAACCTCCCATAAAAGCCACTTTACACTACGAAGGGAAAGAAATTACCGCCATTCGCATATTCAATTAATTTTGACTAACCAGATTGCAAGAATTTATTTTAAAATAATACAATATGTCATGGACAATATATATAATTATTATTCATAGCGGAAGACGTTATTTACAATATTAGTAAATAACAATAAGTAATTAACTTTACAGCACAAGGATTACATTAAAAATTTCAATTCTTTAATTTTACTTCATAATGTAAAGTGGCATCAACAATATTAACAATAGTCATAGTCACTAGAATTATTAGTTGCTAAAACACCTAAATGCAATAGGCAGATAAAAGTAAACTATGATTTCCCAAAGAGACTAGACTAACAAAGTATCTGAGTATAATAAAATACGGTATATTTCTTATATTTTAAAAACATTGATATTTTCCCTTTTTTTTTGTTTGATTTTTACATTATTTTATGGCAAGGTTTTTCAAATTCTAGATAGATTTTTTATTAGTCATAACAATTTAATTCTTTATTTACATTAGGTGTTTATCAGTAAAAATTTTTAGACTTTCTTGGAATTATTGAAAACTGGAGAGGTGCTACACACTTATTCAAGTCGGCCATATTGGATTCAGCAGTACTTTTAGTTCACAAAATCGACCCGCAGCTGACATAGAACCCATATTCGGCTTCTTCCGATCGATAAACTGCATTACGTTAGTTGAGTGGCTTTTTCCCGAACATATTCGGTTTCCACAGTGCCGAATCATACCGGCTCAAAGCAGTGTGTATAACCCCTTTACATATTTACATTTAGGATGAGATTTAAACTCTTGTATGTACAAAAGTAAACAAATCATTTGGAACGATTAGATGGTATACAATAAAGAGAAAAGATTAATTCTCATATTAATATAATCATTATCTGCCTTCATGATATTATGGAAATAATTATTTCTTTAAACAATCTTCAAGCACACCCTCATTATGAAAGCAGATAAAAGGAATAGAATTGATAGGTCACTTTCGAATTTAAATAACATTTGTTAAGACGATAAATAAATAATTAACATAAATAGAAACCATTTGTTTATTAGTTAGCGAGATGGAGCTGCCTTTATCCATAAAATCCATAAAATTAATTTGTTTTGTACTTAAAGTCGAGCGCACTAAGAGAAAAAGATAAAATCCCTGAAAAAGAAACTTGATTTTATATAAAATAGTATTTCTTTTCTTTAATAGATGGCAACCCAGGTTGTTCCCTCCACACCCACTTTCTGTCTTAGCTCCGCCCACTTTGGTTCAAGAAATATTGGCTCATCATGGATAATAATTTTCAAACTTTTCTTCAATTTGTTTTTGGAAAAAAGTCAACGGAAGTCATAAGGAAAATTGCCTTCAAGGAGACTTTTTTATTCCGAATCGTACACTATTGCATAAAGTTCGTAGTTTCGATTTTGTGACAATCTTTGCTAACCCTTTACAATTCATTCAAGTAAGATAATAGACCTAAAAAAATTTTACTGATACACAATATCTCGTATGATTTGACAAAATAATTCAAATCACTCTCAAGTAACTGACTAAGGGCCAGTTTTGCCAGACACTGTTAGTTAGTTTAATGCTCTGTTACATGTGTTAACCGACTGTTAACGTTAAGTTTAATTGTACTTTTAAAACACCAATTTACTATTGCCTATCATTAGATGTCTCGATAAGGTACGGAACTTTATAAATCATCTCATCATGACTTGGAAGCTAATCATATAACTTTGCTACCAAGTCACGCTTACAAATAATTATAATAATTCATTAATAAATATTGGACCAACGCATAAATAATTGAAATGGAATACATTTTTTTCTAGTATATCTTGCAAGTTCAATGACAAGCTATGAACTGCAATTTTCTGAGGGTCTATAACGGTCACAGAGCAATATTCCAAATGATATTGAATTATTCATTTACAAAGTGAATTCGTGAATGTAAGACTAGCCAATGACGTTGCTGGAAATGCATTCCATTTCCCGCAACGCCATTGGCTATTCATTCACGAAGGTGAATTATTTGGGATATTGCAAAGTGTTCATTTAGACCCTCTGATCTTAATTTTCAATTATTTTTTTTTCAGTTTTAATACATCTGCAGCTCGCAAAATCGCTAACCTTGCTCTCTCCAAATAATATACCAAAAAACGCAGTCAAACGCACAGCTTAGAGAAAAAAGCTAACTGTATAGGCATAACCACGAAGGGTAAAAGGTAATGACCATTAAAATTGGGTAAAAGTTATCTATCCCATAATCTTAATTGCATGTATATGTGCATTATTTATTATGCATATACATGCAATCAAGGGTTTAAAAAGGATTGCGTGAATTTGCATAAATACAAAGATTTAAACAGTTTAGAAATGTTCATGTTACTAATATTATACAAATCCACTGCAGACCCACAAAAAAAAAACAACTAGTAAACAAAAATTAACTACATTCTTGTTGTCAGAAGTGATTTCGTTTAATTTAAAACACCCACCAGAAGTATGACCAAGGGTAGAGTGGGTCTATAGTGGTACCAATCGTTCCATATGAAATGCGCCAATTGGCTCTTCTCGATTAACAATCAAACGATTTAAATCCTTGCCTAAGTTTGCCGTTCTCTCTATCTGTGCAAGAAGCATTTTCAAACATACACATAGACAATATTAATATACCACACGGCTGGAATGTGGCGAAGGTACAAGTAGCGTCGTGTGCATGTTAATAAAGAAAATGGCAGTGAAAATAAAATACAGTACAAATTGTTGTGCTTTCGAGAACAGAGGTAATGGATTCACTTTTAACGCCAAGAATTGTTTTTTTTAAACCTAATTAGATATCATAATTTTTAAATTTTAGCATAATTTCTCAAAAACATAGCTTGTATAATGACTGTTTCATATCCTATGCACGACGAAAAATCTCCTATTTAAAAGGGAATAGTATGAGCCAAAAATATTTTTACAATATTTCCAGCTTCGGTACAGCTAGGAACATTAGTGTTGCCAGTAAAAGTAAATCCATTACAAAATCTTATCAACAAGCCAGTGCTAAACATCCTGAGTGACATATAGATTAGAACCTTTTTATAATGAAATACGATTCCTTATGTACGTTTCTAGACTACAAAAAACTTCTAAAGCAGTCCTTCACTTGTTATGCTCCTCTGTTGTACTTTGCTTTAATATGAGGCATATATTGATAAATGGAGTGCTCATGGGCGGTATGAATGACATGTGTTGTAGATAAAACATGACGGTATAGCTTGGATAATCTCACAATTTGTTCGAGATTAGACGTTAGCGTGTCCAACAGATTAAGATGCCAACAAATATCTCTCCCATATCTAATCAACTGGACGCGAGACTATCCCAAAGCACCTAAGTAGTGATATTTTCCAAAAAAAAAAAAATGACACTTCATCATAAACTGAGTGCCACCAATGATAATGTAAATGACTGGACGAAACAACGCCTTGTTACTAAACACTACTGGCACTTCAAAATTCTAGGCCTTAAACCTCCACCGCGTTACCAAGCACTCCATTTCCTCACTACTCCATATCAACAAAAGGGAGCTGCAGTAACTGTGGCACACTCACTTAGTCCTAACTCCTGGGTCAGT
Organism: Agrotis puta; assembly: GCA_943136025.2. Taxonomy (NCBI): domain Eukaryota; kingdom Metazoa; phylum Arthropoda; class Insecta; order Lepidoptera; family Noctuidae; genus Agrotis; species Agrotis puta. Next base: position 14,479,799 of record OW964185.2, on the reverse strand, counting down.
CGGCATCCTGTTATGTCCTGTTGACGGAGGACAGGACGTTGTGCTTGGCGCGGTCGGTGGCCGCGGCCGCCGCCTCGCGCATCTCCTTCAGCGTGTGTGTCATCGTGTGGGACGACGGCACTTGCCGAGGGAACATGCTGTGCAGGACATGGTTGAAGCCGCTTACCTGGAAGATGAGAGAAATGTTAATTTGAACGTTGGTTTTTGAGTTATAGAGAAGTTTACGTTAATTTAGAGCAGAAAACATTTTCAAAAATAGTCAAAGCGATCTATCTAACTAGTAAGAACATACAGAAATGATGCCAGACTAATCTTCAAGGTTCTATTAAGTTTTCTTAATTAGTAGGTCCCAAAATACATACGCCAGCAGGTCAACCTACCCTCATCTGTAAAATTTTACTAATCGAACATTAACCTTTTACTATTGTGATAAAATTGAAAATCTATTAAAGAAATTTGACAGATTGAGGTAGGATGAAGTGCTGGCGTCTGTACATTAAGCGCAGTGTCCTCTAAATCGGAAACAGATGGACCTGAGAAGAGACGTTCGGAAATCGATCAATCACATTGGGCGAAATCCACACCGTGTTTCGTTCTCCTGCGATAGTTTCTTGCACATTTTCGCACGGTTCCGGAATTTTCCGCTCTAATGACAATTAGGCCTTAAAGTCATAAGGTAAGCAAGGCGCTCGCAAGGAGAAACAAGCGGATCGTTGCTCGCTGCGAGCACTGACACCTGTCAGTATCCAACTTGCTTTAAATACTAGACTATAACATAAAAAGATAACTCACCATCTGATTGGCATTCTTCTTAAACCTATCGACCCCGAAGGCGCGGATGGCGCGTGAGAAGCCGAACACTTGCGAGTCGATCCAGGCAGAGCGGCGTGCTATCGTCTGTCCTGCGCCCGCCGACCGGTACTCCACGCGTTCTACCACGCTCTGGGAACAAAATGACAATGTTTTAATGTAGGCTTATAATATACAGTGAAGAATTTAATGACACGTTGTAAGAATTGAAGACTTCTGTAATATTGAGGAATTTGCCAATGATAGCTAAACTGACAGCAAATAAAGATCACTATAACTTGGGCAGTTATGTATAACCACAGCCAAAATAAAGTCTATCAAAGGATGAAAAAAATGCAAATTAACTGTTACTATAAAAATTATGCCAATGGATCATCCTGTCGGATTACGACACCGAACAGCATTATTTATATTGTGAGTTCTACTATAGCTCGCTCCGTTTCTGGACTAGATTGAGTTCAAGAACAAACCCAGGTTAAATAAAAACAAATGTTCTTACCATAACTTTAGTAAATCCTAGATTCCTTGTGTATGTTACCAATATTTTCTTCTCTGGATCTACAATACTCTCTTCTATGATTTTCACTGATTTTGCACTGAAAAACCTGCAACAACAATATTTTAACTACTTTAGAACATAATTTTAAAAGTCAATTTGAATTACTGATGCCTGTAAAGAAAAATAAATGATTCTCAAAATGGTCTAGTTTTAATGTTATGCACATATTTTTATATAATTCATGATGTCTTGCATAAAATATAAATAAATTTTAATTGTTGATTCTCCTACAAAAAAAAACTGGCCCGAGGGTCATTTCCGAATTTATCATTAAAAGACATTAGGGTAAAGCTTAGGAATATGCCCTACACACAAAGGTGGCCGTTGTTGGCGTACAACATGGCCGAGGTCGATAGCCATGTTTGCCCTCACCCTGCTGACTCTCTCCCACCCTGGATCCGAGCAGTAAGTTTGAGTGGTAGAATAACGGGGTGTTTTGTCAACTAGGACGTATTACCTAGTTTTACCCTATCTAACGTATCTAACGAATTACCGTGACTCCGGAACGTAAAGGGCATATTGAAGGACACCATGGATTTTAGTCAGTACAAATCTGACAGTCCCTCCTGCCCTGCCATGGATGGGAGGACTCATTAGATAATTTTACGACAATGTACGAAAGTACGAAATCTATGTTTGTCTTATTCCGTGCTTTGATGTGAGAAGGTGATAGAGTACAACATCGATATATCAAGGCATTAGAAGTTTATGATCCATGTATGTAGCTATCTTCTCTTATCACGTATTCTTATCACATGAAAACAGATAAGTCGTCTACTTTCTATCGAACATAGATATTACGTAAGTACATAGGAGTGGAGAGTTAATAAATAACTATTATCAAGAAGATAATAACTTATATAAGTCATATAACTTTTACTATAAGATAAAATATGACTTTCTCTTCATCACAAGGGCTTCAGTTACCCCTGTTCCTTATTAGACCTTAATAGAAGCGTTATAAAGTTCAGTTTCAAGTGTTATTAAAATTATTTTCATTTAAAAGTTTGTCATAGGAAAATTTACTTAATTAAAATGAGTTAAAGTAGATAATAGTTAGCCCTTATTTTCTATTTACATATCAACGTTCGTTACATAACTAGTTTTGCATGTTTACAAGAAGTTAATGAATTGCAAGTTATTTTAGTATCGGTCGAGTAGTTTCCTATATTCGTGTTTACAAACAGTGTTACGTCCATGTTTTTGTGACGAAACATCCGTTTTGTAGGGCCAGGCCCGTTTGATTTCGGAGTTATAGACGAATAAAGCGTGAAGTACATATTTCATTTAGGAATTGGAGTCCTTATGTTTTAAACATTTAATTTTTTTTTCGGCGTAAATCACGAACTTCGATACAAACTCTCACGGCCTTATTACAAAAACTAAATAAACCTTGGTTTAAACCCGGTCTATCAAGTCCAGGCATAACTGCAGAGCCATGGTTTAAATTTGTCCGTATTACAAAACTAAGGTAAAACGTCGACTTTAGTACCGCCATTTGAACGATTGTCTAAACAATGAAATTCACAATGAGTAATAACAATTAAATCTACCTTGTTTCAATCTATTTTGGGTGAAAATAACACAAAAACTACAACACAATGAAAAATTTGCTATGAAAAGTTTTGACACACCTTTGACAGCTACGACTGTTAGACCGTGGTTTATCGCAAAACCACGAATTGTAATAACGTTTGTGTAAACCGTATTTTTACAAGATTAAACCTGGGTTTTTAGTTAAACCCCTTTTTGTAATAAGGCGGTCAAAGTCTAACTTTTTTAGTGTTTTATGAATAGGTTCCTATGTAGTTTTGTATTATGAACCTTATTCACGTTTAATGTCCTATAAAAAAAACCTATAAATACAATCAAATAATTAAATCCTAAAAAGTCCCATAAATAAAATGAATTCTACCTTGACAGGCCTTTGATAAGAGGCCTTTAAATTAAGGTCTCTTATCCTAAATGCATTTATGCTTCTATATGGGTAGAATTCATTTTATTTATAAGATTTTTTAGGATTTAATTATTTGATTGTATAGGATAAGAGGCCTTTAAATAAAGGCCTCTAATCCTCAACGCAATGCTTCTATGTGGTTAGAACTATGGATGGCCTACCACTTATCAGTGAATGTTATATTTTTAGCAATTAGGTCATAAATTGATTGTGTTAATATGTTGATGCTCAACTTCATATAACTATAAATTATTGCATAGAAAAGTTTAAAAAATATGTACTTTAATTATTCAAATATTTCGATCGTGTGTCAATATTTACTTTGTATTATAATTTAAGTATTTTTCCTACGTAACATGATAGATCACTGTGTTCATCAGTCACGTGAATATTGATCTTATGATTACCACTGCAGAATTCAATTTCGGTTTAAACACTCACTCAACAATAGAATCGAGTTGTTTACTTCCATTGATTCGAGATACACATTTCAAGGTCAGAAATATAACACGGTAACACGGCTGAAATAGTAGACTAGTTTTAGCACGCATCTTCGACCGTGGAACATACTATCTATTGAAATAAAATGTATCCTAGTTATTAACCTAACTCAATTCATGCACTATCAGTGTGTGAAAATGAACAAACAAATGGCACAATGCCTGAACGATCGACTGCTGCGCCGCGTGGCACGGGATCGAATCCAAAACGGAACAAATATTGATTTTGCCTACTTTTGTAGTTGTTCCGGATTTAGCTCTTTGTATAACTGAATTTACATTTTTATAAACACACCCACGGTACAGGAAATAACCTAATGTGAGGCAATGTTTAATTGAAAAAAGAAATAGACGGTTTTTTTTTTGTATGGAGAGAATGAATCACATAACAGATTATCCAGTTTCTAAATATCTAAAGAATGTCTGAACATTAAGAACTGGAAAGAAAAAACTAAAATAAAGATGCACCAGCTTCCCCCACATTCATAAATCATTCTAATTTTAGAATTGACTTGCATAAATATTTGAAATACTTTGCTTTAGAATTTCATCTTTACTTTGTTCTGACTTCTCAATCTATATTTCAGCTCTACAGCGTAGGCTGACGATAATTTTTATTTTAGGTACCTTTTTTATTTTGTAAATAAACACTAATTGTCTGGAAGTCATAGAAACAAGACGAAGAAACAAAATATTGACGTTTCTAGATTAGGTGGGGCCTTTTTATTCTGATTACACGTAATTTTGCGGAGAATTCACTCGATAACTTATCATACCGATATGCGATGTTTGTTTACTTTATTTTTTAACTCCTTTCAAGAATTTTTCTGCACTGTTGAATTTTATTACTACATATGTTTAAAAAAACAATGTACTTAAGCGATAAAAACAAATAGGTACCTACAGTTTTAATAGCAAAATCTTTCACACCTTCTTATTTGTTTTCTTAAAAGGCAATTCATAAATACTGTCGTATTAAAGACGATACTAAGATAGTAGCGTCAAGAAGTCTGTTAATGTAACATGCAAACGTACATTCACCTACAATTGTGAAACAACAAAACTTATTTTAGAAAGACATAGCCAGAATGCTTCCTTTTTTCTTTTATTATTTTTCGCTAAGTATTTCTTCCTGTATCGTAGGTGCGTTTACAAACATACGAAACTCACATACACACCTAGACCCGAAACAGCTACTTGTAGATTATACACATATTTATTCCGTGCGGGGATCGAACCCGCGACACACTGCGCAGAAGTCGATCGCTCAACCACTGTGCCACTCGTGCCGTTGATGCTGCTTTAATGCTAACATACTTATTATCCGAAAATAGCTGTGTTTGCCTGTTTCAGTTATGCATACGCCTTTTTTTATCGTGGTAAAATCATGAAATAAGTCCTCCTATCCAGGGCGCGACGGGATTAAGCAAACGCCTAACGACTGATCGACGATCGAACGACTGACTGATTTGTAAAATCTAGCAAATGGACAGATAATCAGAGTAAGGTAACTTTTCATGCGGGTAGGACAGTCACCTGGGAAATTTCCCATGTCTAACGCGGACTTAGTCGCGTAGAAATCAATAATGAAATGATATAAATAACTATTAATAGTGTCGCAAATGTATTACTAATAATATTTTTAATTCCAAGGCTAATGATACAAAAGAACTGCTGATCTGGCTTCACTTGTTGACTTAATTCCTACTTAAAAGGCATTATGACGTCAATGCCTCATAATAAGTATTTCCGGTGGTACGCAAAATTAATGCTGACTTTTCTTGTGAAAATATTCCAAATTTTATTTATTTACGTGAAATCTGTGTATATTATGGATATCTTGAAGGACAGTACATGCTGGTATTCAGTAGCATCCAATTGGACTAGAAGCCGACCTCATCATAGTTGGAAAAAGGTTTTGCATAGATCTTATGTGTGATAGTACTTCATACGTATAAGTACGAGTTTTATACTCCCATAGCATTATTAATTATGACTACAAAGACCGCAAATAAAAAGAGTAAATCAATAGTATTTTTGGGCTGTGACTGAAAAGGGCAGGCGTAACCCGGACTGTCCTTCGAAGTTTTGGACGTACAAAATGTGCTGATTCAAATAAATGACTTTTGATTTAACTTCATTAAAATTTTCAGACAAAGACATAACTTTTTATCATCAAAAAGAAGTAACTGTCAGCTCCAGAGTACTGATAGAGTCTAATACTCGAGATTGAAATGAGTTTATTAGTTTCACCTTGGCCAGCAAAGTGACGTTTTATATTTAGCCCCTACGCCGCGCGTTTGGTGCATCCATTGGGTTTATTACTTTATGTATGTTACATAATTTCTCAATAGCAGCCACGGTGTCTGGACGAGTGATAAGTTCCATATAAAAGGGGGTACGCCTCCCATTTTATATGGAACTTAAACGTAACTGGCGAAATGTGGCTGTAGATAAAAGACCCCTCTGTCTAACCTACCTAAGTTAACCGGTGTGAATTTATGCTTTGGTATATCAAAGTACCAAAAACACTATAATCGATATAAATATTGAGTAAAGTAGGTATTTAGGCAAAAACTACTACTTTTGTAAAAAAAATACTTTCTGTCCCGGGTTTCCGACTGAAATTATTTTCTTCAATCTAAGTTGAAATAAAAGACTTCCCTGAGGAAAAATTATACATAAAAAATCATTAATAAATGGGAAAGTCCCAAAATGACTTTAAAGGAGTCTGTATTTATCGCTCTACCAACCTACTGATTTTATGTGGCCACAATCATTCTAACCACTCCTTTGGCTAATGAAGAGATAAATGTTAACCAAATTTTTACTATTTTCAATGGCTCAGTTCAAGCATCAAGTAAACAACCTACATAATAATAAATTCATATCAGAATCAAAAAGTCCCACGATATTTTATTTTATCTTAGTGTGGTAAGAATCACAGATAAAAAAATCTTATCAAATCCTAAACAAGTTTTACATAGGAGATACCACAATAATCACGGATTTATTCAATTACTTTTACTAAACTAGGTACGTCACAAGCCATCAGTCATTTGGATAACCTTGTACTTTATACAATTTGGTCTGATATAAGAGTTGCCATTCATTGTAATGTAAACAAGGATAATGGTTACCGGAATTTTTTTTCAATAGTAACAATGTATAATAAGTAATACCAGTACCAGTAAATCCAAATTAAATAAAAACAACCCGCTTTGGGGGGTTATTAGAATAATATTTAAAAGAAAGGGGACCCATTCCCTCTCTTAGAAAATAATTCTGTGTCGTAGTTAAGGAGATTAATACGTTGATTATTCCATACACATCGACGATCTTCAAGAAGCAAATTAGCAAGAAGATAATTAATAAAACGGATAGGAATAAAAAACCAGAAAAGAAAAAAAAAACATTTGCCTAAACATTCAATATATTGAACACTAGCGACCGGCCCCGGCTTCGCACGGGTGGACATTTATTTTTTAAGCTCTCTGAAAAAAATTTTTTCCGGGATAAAATATAGCCTATACGGATTCGGAAGAATCCCTCTAAGTAATGGTAAAAGAAATTTTGAAATCGGTCCAGTAGTTTTTGAGCCTATTCAATACAAACATACAAAAATACAAAGGTTTCCTCTTTATAATATTAGTATAGATATAGAAGTATAGAAGTATAGATAAAGAGGAATGTCTTGACAGATACTGCAGTTCTGAAAAGCACAGGCAATTGGAAAAACGGGGAATACTCCAGCCAGAGCGGAAATAGTCATTTGATGACTTACAACAAAAAAAAAAAACAATAAAAATGTGATATAAATTTTGTATGTAAATATGCATGCATTTGATTCTACGAACCCTTGAGAGAAACTTGATGCAACAGGAATACCTGATTATTTCAAGGTATTTCTAGATTGAAGTACCTATATGCCCGGGATGTAAGATATCACTAAAATTTATAAATATTTTAAATCTTACCTTTCTCCCCATTTAGGCACCCTGTTCGTCTTTGTGAGAACACGCTTTGTGTACAAGCATCCATCCTTCACTTCTCGGCTCCATGTGTCTTCCGATAGGACATGGGTACTGCAAGTAACAAGTAATTGATTAAAATAATTTTATAAAAATCATACTGAAGCATATTCTACATTTATTAAATTATAAATATATTTGTTTTTATAAACCAGTGTTTAACCCTTTAACGCACACCCTAACTTTTTTTTAAATTCTTAATATTTTGTGATATATTATATTCTGTGCCGTAAATCATAATGACATGTTCTTGAAAAAAGACCTGAAAATCTGTTTTTCGAGAAAGTCATGAAAATCATACGGCCAGTAAACTGCGGGTCATAAATGTTTATAAGGTTCAATATATAAATAAAAATCTATAAGATAACGGCCTTGAAGTGAGTGTCCAGTTTACTGGCCACTTTGTATGAGCCGTCCTATAAAGGGTTAAATATACATAGATGTCTTACAATAAAGTGTCTGAATTAATATGTTTGCTTCCATGTTCAGAAATAAGATATTCTAAATGTTTCTCCTATGAACAAGACCTTATTGTAATGGATGTTACATTATAATAGTAGCTATTAAAATAACATTATTATTTATTAATCTCTTGACCTAACATAGGAGGCACTTAATAGGTGGCTATTTAGTGCCTATTGTAATTGTAAAAGAAAGTCCTCATACTCCACTATAGTAAATTAAGATAAAATTTCAAAACTAATCTTCAGTTTTATAATTTTTTGGGAACAACCATTCCATTTGGAGAGCTCTGAAAATTTTCATCCAAAATATAATTTAATGAGAATATTAGATAATTGCTGTGGTTTTTCTCTGCGATTATCTAATTTGATACCGGACATGTCTAAGAGCATGACTGACTTCTCTTTGTTTAGCGTAAAGTAGAGTACTTGTCTTTAAAAAGCACTTAACATGAATACTAATCCAATTACTCAACTAGCACTTAGGGCTAAAATTCATTTGTTTTAATGACTTTTTACTTTCGACCAAATTCATACTCCAGCTATGAGTGATATACTGTACATACAGATTTTGTTTTCAGAAGCTGTTTTTATTGCATATACTTGCTGTTAATTTAGCAAAGCAATGGTGCTAATAGACCCACTAACATTGATTTGTATTCTTTGTTCCATGTTATTAATAAATATGAGTGACTAAATATCTGGATGAATATGGTTATGGATATAGGTATGGCTGGACAAATTCATTAATTCTTCTTTTTATAGTGTTGGGATATATGTAAAAACTTCCTTTTTTATGTCAAATTACCTTAACATTCGTAAATACATGCATATGAATCCAGAGAAGGTTGTATAACTTTTACTATCCAAATACATGTTCTTTTAACTAAAACAAATCTTATGTCCTGTGATCTTCAATTCTTTTTTATTTATGAAAATTATTATTGAATATTTTCTTTTATTTATTGTTTGCATATGTAAATAACTACATTACTTAAAAACTGTATTGGAGATTTATGCATTTTTAGTCAGTTGAAAAAAGAGATAGAAGGAAAAGAAAAAGAACTGACAGCAACATGGCAACATCTTCAGGTTAATAGAAAAATGTCTTTATAGTCAAATAAGGGTAAAACTTGAAACAATATCTGTTACCATGACATTAATGTACCTAGCCTTGGATTGATATATTAGAATGATAATGGAAGGTCACTTGTAAGTTTTTCTGCATATTTTTATTCTATTATTATTGAATAATAACAAATGAAATGCTGCAATATTGTTAATACTGCTGATAAACCTATACTGTTGTGTTAATGCATTATATTGTAGCTGTTTATTGTCCCTTAATAAATAAAATAAAATCACATCAAGAAGTGTAAAAGTTTGGAAACTATTGACAAAAAAAATCTAAACTGTTAAAGAAATGATTTATTTTTTTCAAGAAGTATTATGCACTAAACTCAATCAAATTCTGTGGCAAAATTCACTACTTATTTTGAACATTTTTCATCTAAATTACAACAATGACCTTTGACCACTGCACTGACTAAGGCATTTTTAAGTGAAATAACAAAAATTAACTCACCTCTGTGGGTTTGGGTACCTCTTCCAATATCCACGAGCAACTTGATCCCAACTAAAGTTAAAAGTAGATGTATTTTCAAAATATCTTGCCATTTTTACACTTTTTTTGTTAATATTTTCTTACTGGAATGATAGTAAACAATGAACTGACAAGTTCAACACAACACCATGCTCGTTATTTCTGTAAAAAGAACAGGAACATTGTTATTTTACTTATTTTTATTTAAAAACAATGATTATGAACATAATTCCCGCGTGTATCCGATTACATAAACATAATCGATGTAGGTCACAAGATGAATGTAATAAAGTTGGGCGGTTTAGCGAGCCGCCGTCACACACAAGCCTTTGTGACTATGATCACGTACGTAGGCAGGTATATGAATTAACGAAGTAAACAACGTTCATTCAACTCTTTAGAACACAGCTAAGGACAAAATCACAATGATACTGAGCGGCACATGTGCATTTCCTTAATTGTATAACGTAACAAATCACGTATACAGTAAACCATGCCCTAATATAACTATTTCAGCCGCATTATTAGCACTGAACGAATTTAAAAATGATAACTTACCAATAAGCCGGAGGACCTAGGGACCAACTTTTTTTCTTGATGATTCTTATATGGATCCACATACGTCCACCGACACAGTCAAAGATGACTATTTTGACCGTAAGTTAGGTGAAACCGTCGCGAAACACATGTTATCATTCATATTTTCAGGTCCGTTTTGATAAAATTTTGATAACTATTGACAGATTCTTCGAGAGCCCATTTTTTTTACAGATAATATGAACATGAAGAAAACTAGAAATCATTTTTAATCTGTGAAACAGGTTGGTATTCTCGGTTGTTTTAAAACACAGTTTTAAAATAATGATTTGGTCTAAAGCCCTTGAAGCCATGCCAGAAATATTAATATTAAAAAATCTTCAATCAAAAAATGTCAATAATATTTTCAAGCGGGCCGGGCAGAAAAGTTTGAGAGACACAAGCGAACAAGTTGGGCCCTTCTTCCCTAAATCATTCAATATGTCTTACAGAAAAGAGGTACAGCTTGGCAAAAAAGAGTAGAAAATCGGGAGGTCGCCACTGTGCTGTTCATGTGGCAACTCGCTGTGAACGAATAGAGTATCAACCTATCGTCTTGATACTTTGATTTCAAATTTTTTTTTTGTTTAAACAACTAATTATTTATTGTAATCAGTATGTAGTACATCATTTAATTGAATAAGAAATTCTTCTCATGATACTGCCTAAAAATAATTATATTAGCTGTAAGCAATCCTGTGTTTTTTTTTTTAAACTCACACTTAACCAATAAAATAATCCGCCAAATTTTTTAATGTCAGAAACGCTAGTCTCCTAAAAAAGTTTTTTAGGTAACTTACGGATTCAGGTATCCACCTGTTGGCCAATTAAAAAGAAAAAAATTTGTTAGTAAAACATTTATCAAAAATAATACATTTTTTTTTTGTACATTTCTAACTTTTATGATATAATAAACATAGTTGTCACCTTATAATCACATTCAACAGCAAAGTTATGTGGAAATCGAATTTAAATTAACATATTGCAAAGTACGACACTCACGTATCAACATTTCACTAGCGCGCTATACCAAAGTAATGTCAGACGAAATGTAAACATAACCTATGTGCTCGATGATTATTTTAAAAATTCCTCTTATTTCATATGCAAGCAATTCAAAACAGAATGGGGTTCATTAATTAACACTTGATTCATCTAAAAATAACAAAGCAAACAAGTATATACCTGTAATATCAGCGGTTCTTTGGTAAACATCGTTGAGATCGGTAAGTATGGTTTTGGCCTCTTTTTCTGCCAAACAACGCCTTTAAATCTTGTAAATAATGTCTCTACCAGCACTTTGGATGGTTTTATTCATTTTTTATCACGTTTTCTTTTAATTTTGTGGAACAATTATAAATTATACAAACTCGCGAACTTTGTTTACATCAAATGACATAACTTTTTAAATGTTGCCAGCAAACAAAAAAATTAGTTCCTTTTCTAGACTTTTTTGCCAAGCTGTAGGCAGTGCTACTTTCTTGCTGTTTCTTTCTCTTTCTAAACAATGGTGAATTCAATGTACTACTCAGTCCATTCTTTATATCTATGGTAGAAAAAAATGTGGATGAGACCAACTTGTTCGCTTGCCTATCCCATATGTTCTGTGCATTTTAATTTGAGTTTAGGATATTAAAGGTTCCTATTATGATTCATATACATAATTATTACGTCTATGTTACGAGCAGAAACGTGAAAGGAGACAAGCAAAAAGAGTGATCACACATTTTTTTCTGGAAGGCTATCCTGAAGCAATGCCTATTAAAGGAAAGAGAGAGCCTAACATTGGCTATAGTCTCTGGAAAGAGAAGAAAACCATTATTTGCTTAAAATTCTATGCAACTAATTGATTTTCTTTCTATAAAATAGGTACAATTTTATCTGTCAGTTGGCTACACGTTAGCTAGGAAAGACCATGGTAAGACGCAGTAATTTCTCTATGGAACATTATCTGTGGAACCGGAAATCGGAAAGATTGCACACCAGTGATGTCAGCCCCGGACCGCCCGGCAAATTAAAAAATGGCAGTATTTGCAATTTTCAGTAACAGTAACGAACCAACAACCGATTCATATGGAGAATTTATAAAACGTTTACAACGTGAGGCAACATTAGAGGTTTGTTCAGAACAAATTAATTGTTTTAAATTATTCCATCGAACGAGGCTGGATTCTGAATCTCTCCGACGACGCATCGATAATACGACTTTACATTATTTCGACAATAATATTTGAACTTGAACTACATAATAACACACAAATATTACTTAATTTTTAAACTTATTGTCACAACCAGTCGAGTTTCGCCAGCTATGTTCAAAATATAGACCTGGTAACTTTTAGTTCAAGTAAATATTTTTATGTCAAACAGTTGAAAAAGAAACCCCAAAGCACCCCCGCTTCAAGCTTCAATTATTATTCTGCCCAGAAGAATGAGGTGAAGAAGTATGTCTTGAAAGACTTCATCTATAAGTTGAGAATGAAGATGCTCGAAGGCGGAGCTGGCGTCCTCATAGGAGATAACCCTACGCCTAAATTCAAATCCTTCGTTCATCTCATAGAACAAGTGAAATTACCAGATGGTATAACAGCGAATGCTTACTACGGAGAAATAAAAACAATAATTACTGCTTTTATGAATTACTTTACTGCTTTAATAGACGAAACGGGGAAAAAGATTAATAAGTACAGTCACTTTATTGAAAATAAACTATTAATTGAACTAATTGACGAAACTGCAGCGAAATACGCAGCAAACCATGCGACGTTTTTAGAACAATATCAGCCGTTAAATACAGTAGAAAAAGAAAATTGTCAACAGGTTATAGACGGGCAGGCTAGTTTTTTAAAAGAACTAGCAGAGATTAGAGAGACTTGGGAGTTCAAACATGATCAACTAGAAATTTTTGTGAGAAAGACTTTTGACGCAGCTATTCAGAAGATAAGTGATTTATGCAACTTTGCGCATGCTTATATTTCGATGATGTTAGCAGAACGAGTAAGTATGGTACTAAGAAGATAAAGATATTAAAAAGGATATTTTTTCTGGAATTTATTGCCTAGCGTCTGTTAAGTTTTACCAACTCAATGAACATAAGTAGCCAAACCTTTCAAAAATCCAATGATGTTTTAGTTTTCGTCAAAATCAGCCACGAGACTCAGTATTTTTCGATAATCCTCATAGTTTTGGATATAGCCATCCACGCTCAGTTGAAAAATTCATCCTGTATATTTAAACATTTATTTAACCCTGTACAATCGAGAGTATAGAAAACTAATAACTAGTATAGAACGGGATAGTTTCGCGTTTGACCACTAACTCGCCTGATGGTAAGCGATGATGCAGTCGACGGTGAGGCCATCCAGAGATGCGCATATTATCCTATTAATGTTCTGTTTTTACCCTTTCCTGGCTTTTAGTTTCTTCGTATATTATCTCAGATGGAACACTTTTTTTTTCGTGGTAAAATCATCAAATGAGTCCTCCCACCCAGAGCAGGGCGGGAGGGACTGTCAGTCTTGTACTGACTAAAATCCACGGTGTCCTTCACTAGCCCTTTACGTACCGGGGTCACGGTAATGCTAAAGAAAAAATGAAATTGATACGTTATTTTGTGTGTGAAACGTAATACGATACAACACAACACTATCAAATGTTGTAATAATACAGGATGCATTTTTTTCCAAAATCAGAGGGTTCGATTCCTGGCCAGGATTATTTAATTTTCTAAAATCTAATGATGCACTTTTAGTTTTCGTCAAAATCGGCCTCGGGACTTGTCAACGTTTTTCGATATTCCTCATAGTTTCGGATATAGCAATCCACGCCCAGTTGAAAAATTCACTCTATAAAGCGTGTTCCACTATGTTTAATAGCTTTACGAATTAGCTGTAAGTCTCGAAGAAACAGCGATGCGTTTGAAGATAAACCTACAGAAATTCAAAGAGGAACATGATGACAAAAAAAACATGCTTATTCAAAACCTGTACGAGAAAAACAAAGAGCAGCTGGAAATAAACAGACGTCTGCATGAGTGTTCTTCCGATAATGCAGAAGTTAGTGTTACCTTTCATTCCTATACCTATATCTATGGCTAGACCCAAAAATAGGTTATTTTTTTAATATTTATTTCGTAATTTGTTTTAACATTAGAAGTAGGTTGACAACCCTATCAAGTGTCCCCGAACTGGACAAAGGCCTCCCCTTCCCCCTTTTAAACCTCTCTAGGTTACCAATCAATCTGTAATAAGGATAGGAGTCACAGCGATCATCGGCTGACCATAATACGATCAAGATCAACATTATCTACACTTCCATCAACTTGCGGGTAATATATTACTACCTAACCTAGGTGAACAGGACCATGGACTTGCTAAGGGAGAAGATAAAGCACTGTAGTAATGAAGAGACTCTCGCTAGACTGGAGCTTGAAACGTGCTATTGGAACAAAAGACTGCGGGAGTTCAACGAGATCGCGACCGTGCTGATTAACATCAAAAATGAGCTTGCCAGCCTTGAGGCGAACCGGGAGAAATATAAAAAAATAACGTAAGTATGGTTCAAGGTGCAGGAGAGTGAGGACTCCGTTCCACCCGCACAAAACATCTGCTGTCACTAGGGCGCTGCGCAAAAGTGCTGCCAACAGCTCGGTAAAAATCTGGGGTACTAGTGGCAGCTGAAAACATCGAATTTCTTCATATTAGTTTTCTAGGGTTAAATTTCCTACGAACCTAATTGACATTTTTTTTTATTTAAGATGGGTTTGTTTTTTTTTTATCGTGGTAAAATCATCAAATGAGTCCTCCCACCCAGGGCAAGGCAGGAGGGCTGTCAAACTTGTACTGACTAAAATCCACGGTGTCCTTCAATAGCCCTTCACGTTCCGGGGTCACGGTAATTCGTGAGTCTCGCGACTCCGGCGGGACGACGGGAGCTTAGGTGAGCGAGCGAAACGAGTGATGCATGCAATTCATGTTAGGTTTAGCTATATTCTTCGTCGTGCCTCCAATATACTTACCTAATCATAAATGCTTACTTTAAAGGTGCATGGAGTTACCTGGGTCGAAGACAGTTTGTTTTGAACTGATGGGCGAGAATATGGATGAGAGAATTTCGTTCCTTGAAAACAAACAGGTGGAAATAGCTAGAGCGCTTATCACTTTCTTCTATGTCAGAGGTAAATTGAATTTAGAATCCATGTTATCTTTATTCAATGTTGCCAGTAATTTATTCAACTGTTGCTGCAACCGTGTTGAGCATTCGTTCTTTATCAGGAATACGAGGCTTTAAGAGTGCGTACCCACCCGTGAAATTGCTTCAACAGATCACGCATCACATTTATTTTAGTGTCCCGTTGCATTGTTTATCACTTTTATTGTACTGAAGCACTTTCAGACAAGTTCAAACCGTCCGCGCGTCCCCGTGTGGACATTTGGTCAGTCACTCCCTAATTCTTACGAGGCGTAATTTACAGGAACGGATCGTATCATGTACACTGATATAGCCGGCTCTTTTCACGTCGACGAGTACAACCATCAGAATTACATCACAAATTATGGTTGGAAGTTCTTCCACGTCAACTGTGAAGGCGATTTTATTGAGGTCGGTGAATTTAGTTTTCTCTATGCCTTTTTCTGTTGGTCGCGGGACTATTAATAAGAAATTAGGTACTGTTAATAAGTTCTTTAATTCCACCAGAATTCAGAAAATACACCATACTACTTCGACAATAGTGGTCGATATACGCTCGGTGAAAAAGGTGAAAAGATATATCAGATCGCGTCGTGTACGAGCCAGTACAACCTGGGCGAGGACCTTCTCCTTAAAAAGATCACCAAAGACTGTGGCCATTCTGAAAAGGCAAACCCAAATTGTCGTATGGAGGAGATCAAAGACTTGTCTGACAAGGTGATACTGCCGAAGAGAGAGCCCATCGATATTACTGGTTAGTTACTGGGTGTCATACTGACATAATAGGTATAGCTATGCTATTCTTTCATTCTCGAAGAAACTACACTCTGCTAAAAGATTATCAACTTTATGCTCTTTAACACAAAGTTGAAAATCTGTTTCGACGCTGGGTCCGCGCTGATACATAGCTGTAGTCTTAGGCTAGATTACGTAACGTTTACTGAGGTTACGTTTTCAGGAACTCTCGACAGTGAATCAGTGAAATACCTATGGGAAAGCTTCGGTATGATCCTGCCTGAAGTGCTGTATGAAGTGGCTACGAAGCAACCTAAGAACCCCATACACGCCATAGCACACTTGCTTATTAAACGCAAGTAAGTTTTAAATGCTTCTATACCATACGCCGCTTATTCTGTAATATTTGATACCCCGGTAGCAGTCTGGAGTATGAAGGCACGTATCGCCGTTGATCTTGCGCCTGATCTGTTTCCGGTATTGTCGCATTACAGTCCCATCGGAGTATGAGGGAACGTGTAAAGAGTGTGTATCCGTGTTAGTGCGCACATTTGACTATAATACCTCCTTACTGTAAACTCCGTTGAGTTCCGCGCTATTATATAAGAGAGTTATATTTTTTTTTGCCATCTAGCAAACCAAGGGAAGGCAAAAGTCGAAACTAAACGTTTATGCCCATTGTGAGATTTAATCATCTTAATGTTCTAGAAAATACCATCTAAGACGTTTTATAGACTAGTTTTGCCTATATTTACTGATCTAAAGCATTTCTGAATGTAAAGCTGTATTATAGATTCGAGGCAAGCGATGCAGATCTGCGCAACATGAAGATCAACGCCAAGAAATATCAAAGTGAAATAAAAAAGAAACGACTGGATGTGAGTTTTGGGTTACAATTAATTGAACTAGATATATTCTATCTTATGGTAAAAGCCTTTTTGAGGGGCGACAGAGTTAATTGTGCACTATGGTGTGTGCCAGGGTGTATGTAAAGCTCGTCTGGGCCTCGACATTCCTCGCTTGCACTTCGCCCGGTGTCTGTTTTTGTGATTTTCGGGAGAGACTATGCTAGAGTTTTCTAGTTCGAGGATTTACATCTGACTTATGAATACAACTGTTTCATTAGCACTACACCGAACCGATATCACTACACCTCATTTTTACGCGATACCTTTAAAAGTGAGTTGTAGTATTGAGCTTTATTGAAAGACTCCCGAATGGCTCGAAATAAGCGACGATGATCGTATCATTTAACTTGATTATCGACATTATCCTGCCCTAAGCCTAATTCAATTGTAGTCGGCTGAGCAAGAGCATGTCTTCTTCCATCCTTCTCTATTACACGTCGTTTCTCATCTTGAGTACCGATTTCTCTAAAATATAGGTATATTTTTTCTGTCGCCCACAGAAAGCCATCGAAGAAAGACGTGCATGGAAATCCCGACTTTTACGCTGGAATAAGCCCGAAGATATTGATAATTACGCTGATCGCGCGTACGTACATGTCATCGACTTTCAGATGGCTGATTCAATGGGCTATAACTATAACTAAACTAACACTTCTAGTGTTTTTTTTTTTTTTTTTTTTATCGTGGTAAAATCATCAAATGAGTCCTCCCACCCAGGGCAGGGCGGGAGGGACTGTCAGACTTGTACTGACTAAAATCCACGGTGTCCTTCAATAGCCCTTTACGTACTAGGGTCACGGTAATCCCTTGGTCCCGCGACCCCAGCAGGCTTTGGCCCTCTACAGGCCCCGTCACTATGCTGACACTCTTTGAGGCGCGCGTGGAACACAACGCGCCGTCGACCCGGGCATGGTCCATGGTCGGACAGCGAGTCGCCCATTACTCGCTGCCCGCATGCCCGCGCCTACGGTGGCCGGAGATCGTCTTGCGACGTCCGACGCCGTGGGCGTCTACCACTGCGGCTGGGGTGGAGGGAGGTCGCTGTTCTCTCCCTCACGCGGCCCGCCTCCTCCTTCGCGAGCATGACTGCTTCGCAGAAGGAGGCGACCGCTTCCCACTCCGTCTCGCCCCGCAGCATGGCCTCGACCAATGCCGGGCGCGAGAGGTCTCCGCCTATCGCCGTCGTGAGGACACGGCGGTGCTCTGCCCAAGCGGGGCAGTCCTGCACCGTATGCTCCACCGTGTCCTCCGGACGATCCTCGCAGTGGTGACACCCAGGCGTTTCTTCCCTCCTTATCAGACACAGGTACCTCCCGAAACTTCCGTGTCCGGTGAGGACCTGCGTCATGCGGTAGGTAAGGACGCCGTGACGCCTATCCAGCCACTCCTCAAAGAGGGGTCTTACCGCCGCGATTGCGGCGTGCCCGGACCTCGGTTGCGACAGTCGCTCCCTCCATACTGCCCTGAGATCGCGCCGGAGCTCTTCTCGCCGCGCCTCGACTTGTCGAGGCAGCGGGGTTTCGCCCCGGCGCCGCGCCTCCACGCGCCATTCATAGACGCGCTGGAGGGCAGTCGCCTCCAGATCCCAGGGCAGCAATCCGGCAAGGAGGTTGGCTGATTCGCCGGCGATCGTGCGGTATCCTCGGACCATTCGGATGGCCATGACCCTCTGGCATGCGACCAGCTTGAGTGGTCGCGTCCGAATGCTCAGGGCCCACACAGGGGCCCCGTAGAGGGCCATGGACCGCACGACACCGGCGTACAGCCTCCGGCAGGAGGCGTTTGGCCCGCTGAGATTGGGCAGGAGTCGCCTGAGGGCGGCTGCTGCCCGGTTCAGCTTTGGGGCCAAACGTAGGAAGTGCTCCCTAAAGTTCCACCGGCTGTCGAGGACGAGTCCCAGGTACTTCATCGTCCTCCCGACGCCGATGCGAACCCCCTCCACCGTAATGTGGGACTCTGAACGTGGCGCATTCAGACGGCCATGAAAACACATGGCCTCTGTCTTTTGCAGCGCCACGTCGAGTCCCAACTGCCGGATCCTGTCAGCGACTGTCGCAACCGCCTGCGTCGCCAGGTCGGCCGCCGCCTGGTGCGACTCTCCCTCCGCCAGGACGAGCGTGTCGTCGGCGTAACATATTACGCCGACGCCGTCAGGGAAACACTTCTAGTGTTAGTTTAGTTATAGTTATAGTTAGTGTTCAGTGGAGAGAGGTTCACATCAAAATGTTTAGTCAGTCGGTTCCATTTAGTCTCCTTATTCATGTCGCGTCACCCAAGCGACGCAGTTCGACTGGTTCGTGAGGTTGTCTATAGCTTAGTAGTAAGCTCGTTAATTTACTATCAACCCACAGACAACCGCACGTCAAGAAACTATATGTTATATTGGTGACGCCTATAGATCGTAGTCGTAAGGATGATTTTCGTGGCTCAAGTGTTACCACTTTAACCACGGTTCTAGTTAGTCGGCGACGTGAATCAGTCGAATTGAATCATGAATAAGGAGACTAAATGTCATGTTACTAAAAATTTACAAATAGCCAAACATATTTTTCATGTTGTGTTAGTGTTTTTTCTCTAAAGAGTAAGTTAGTTGATCGCTATTTGCGCTGAACAAGTGAAGAGCATTGGTTGTGGACTTCAAAAGCAACTGTTTTTACTAAAGAAAGTTCAGTACTGTTGACTTTGTTAAGGTGTAGGTAATGCTTTTAGAAGAATTTTTATTTTACACAAAATGTTCAAAATTTGGAAGACTAAATTATTTGAGATAAAATTTTCTTATAAGTAAATATTTGTTTCATTTTCATTATATTAATATTTTTCATCACAGTGGGGCCTTGGGTTTATGCCATTACCACGTCTGTAAAATATTCTTTGATAACTAATCACCGTTTCCAAACACAAATACACATAATTATAAATATTTATTTTCATGTAACCTAAACACTACTCTACTCCGAATGTGTGGATGTGGAGATAGATTAGAATTAATTTTAAAAATATCCCTTATTGACACTATAATCTTTAATATCATACAAATTACACTTTGAGTCAACTTACTGTACACAGATAAGTAAGCGTTGTATTGTCTATGCCAAAGAAATCGCGAATCGATAAGTTTAACAAAAAAAAAATATGCCGAAATAATTAAGGATGAATAGACGTTAATCGTAGATTGTGCGGCGTTAGGTCTTGAAATTTTAACGCACACATCCTATTCAAAAGATTTACTTATCAATTCTATTATTTTTCAAGTTCTAACGGATAATACAATCTACAATTAACAACTCCACCGTAAAACGCTACACACTGCTAAAACAACAGAAGCAGGACCTAATAAAATCATTATAAAAGAAAAATAAAAAATATGTTGTCAAGGTACAGGTATTTATTGTTCAAGCGTCTACTAGATAATAACGAGACACACTTTGTGAGACGTCGACTTTCGTCCGAAAGCAAAATAAAAAAAAAAGAAACAACCAGACAAACCTACATACTCGTCTCGGATGGACATCAAATCCAATTCAAAACCCACTGTCTAATATTAATATTTGGTTTAATCAAGAAAATAATGGATAATCAAGTCGAACGCAACCTTTACATAAAAAGGACAGAAGCGGGCCCATGACACCATGTCACATGTTTGTGACTTGTTGACAACCATCAACATCTCGACGAGATATTCGATATACTAGCGTCAAAGGCACATTTCCGAATTGGCATTCAAATCTAAACACGATTGCACAAAACACAACTTATTATGACCTACGTAAAAAAGAAGAACGCAACGTATATCCTCGACAATGGGTTGAAAAGGGACATCAAAATGATAATGAGTAAAAAATTTAGAAAATAATTGGATGGAAGCAATATTAACTGACAATTTTGGGGTCATAGCGAATCACCAACGCAAGGCAGCATAATACGAGGTTCACAACTTAAAATGATTTTTAACAATTCAGGAAACTGCAATATAAAAGCGAATTTAAAAAATAAAAATCATCTAGCAAAACCGTAATGGGCGCACTAGACCACACCCAGTTACAGAGAGAAGGCCCGTGTCCCAACAGTGGGCTGATTTTTGCGGTATTTAAGTCCTTGACAAAATATAGTAAAAGAAAATACGTATTTTGCTGTCTTGCACAAGATAAAAATTATAAAGTCGCAATAGCTTAGCTACCACCAATAAAATAGATAATTATTATTTTATATCTAGAAAACATGTTCTGTGTTTTAATATTTCGTAATATATTAAACTAATTTAGATATGGTTTGAATTTTCAATAAGATCGTTCGAATTTACAAATGAACTCAATTTTTAAACTGCCTCGACTACAAAAATGTCAAGCGTTATGATGGTGTCATTTTTAAGGGAATTTTAGATCCATTTGTAAATAGAAACATATTTTTTTTATTCATATATGTGTTATTATATTTTCAATCGTAAGATATACTAAAACAATGCCTCCTACGTCACATTTGAAAACCTTTGAAATATTTTTGTTCAGTAAAAACTATTTAGTTACATTATTGTGTCGGGTGCTGGAAATACATACATCATTTATTTAATTTGCATTTAAAACTGATATTATTTCTTCTAAAATTATATTGTAAATCACACTATAAATTCTCTAATCGACGTATAAAAATACGTAATGACGCCTTCACGTGAAGAATAGAATTTAAATAATTAATGTAGAAGCATATGAAGATGTTATATGTATTTCCACGGCTGCTGACACGATAAACTCCTCACAATTAGTTAGTTACACGCTAAACCGCACAAACAGGTACAAAAGTATCTTTTCTATTCTCTTTTATTTACAAGAGGTGAATATCAGAAATGAAACAGTACACATAGAATTTGGTAACAACATTATATGACGAAATGAAATTCGGTCTAATTTGTATATTGTACGGCCACAGACACTACGCGTATCAACATATTAGTTACTTTTTTTTTCATCTAAGTACGAAGCAAAAATTTAAAAGCATACCCAATACTTCATTCGATAACGCGTAACTTTTAAAAAGCGATTAAATCTAATTTCATCTTTTCTGTAACACGAAACGAAGTACAATCATTTTTTAAGAAATAAAAACTAACAATTAATATTACCCCATATTCCAATTCCCGATTAATAACGCTAGTTTATATATATTTTTTTTTAATAATCAATAAATGTTACTTTGACGTTTTGGATAATGACTATGTGTGTTGTAATAAAGAAAAAATATGTACAAAAAGGAAACTAGATATTTATTAATAGAATTGAGAAATCAATTTTCCAATTTTCTTAGACTTTCATGTGAAATGGAACATAAGATTACACTAAATCCGACTGGCCATTAGAATCTGCTATTACATGGCTTAACACTCATATTAAGAAGATTTTGCTACTCACAAATTAATTCCTCTAAACACTATCAAGTGTAGGAAAACCCTCTGTATAAAAAGTTCTCAACAAAAATGTTAAGCGCGGGAACATAAACAATAGAATTTAACCGCTCACACAAGTAAATATTATCATAGACTTTCTATTACATCCAATCGAATATCTAATATTATACATCTAATATTATGACATTCACGAATGGCCAATGTTAACACGAAACAAAAACATCTAAGCTACAAAAAATAAAATTGTAACACTACAAAATTAAAATGTTTGCTATACAAATAAAGGTTCGTAGGGGAGGGGCATTTCAATCCGGCAGGGTTACATTGAACATGGCTGGAAATAAGGGAATTTTGTGCCGTGTGATACAAGTGAGGGGCTGTGGTGAGGCTGAACCAAAAAGGTTTGTAGTAAACATTTATTCTGAAGGCCATACCACAGCCTATAGAGTATTACATAGTATATTATATATGCATTTCAGGATTCCAATTTGCTTCGGCTCTGTGGAGTTGTCAGTTTACTACAATATAATTATCATGATACCATCATGATGATCAGGAAATGATTTTAATTATTTTATTGTGAACGATAAGATAAAGACAACTAGAGGTAGGCATTGCGTTCCCTCAAGAAGACAGTATGTGCGAATGAAGGCAAATACAGAAATATACACAGCCAAATCAATTTCAAAGTATCTTTGAACCGACTCATCAACACAGCCGAAGCACGAATTATTGACCGAATCAAACAAAATTCCAACTACATTACCCGTTTTCGAGACAGTTATGTACAAAATGAAATGTTACCAACGTTCAAAATTCTGAAGTAATGTAAGTGAAGTTCCATTCGACTTGTACTAGTATGATGTATTCAGCTAATTATGGGACGAAACCGCACACTTAGCAACGTGAAGACACTTTTAAAATTCCGAAGCCGAAAACAACACTTCCCAGACATTTCCATACTTTTTAATTTGAAAACTTTGGTTTGATATGTCAAAATTACAATTAATTTAGTGAGTGTCACTAGTATAAAAAAGAAACGTTCCTAAAGTTAACTTACCAAACTGTTCAAACAACTGGAATGGGATATTCCACGTTAGTATCTCTTAGTTTGCGTTCCATCGGCGCTTGCACAGCTAGTGTGCGATCGCGTCCCGTACGTTGTGTTAGTGTAGAACGTAATGTATAGCGTTAGTTTGCAGCAGCGCTGAAAGCGTCGGCCAGTTCCGTCTGGCAGTCGAAGGTCTCCGAACTGTCGGGGTGGTCCGGATAGAACTCCCTGTATATTTTGTCCAGTAACGATTGCCTGGAAATGAGAAACAAATAATTTTTAATAAAAGTATCATCGTTTTCTTGGGATGTCTCAGCTTCATTATTAGGTTTTACTTGATGCAAACTGAACAATATTCTAGCCATTTTGAAAATAATCACATTTGCTCAGAGATCAGGGATGCTATTCTCTAAGGATTTAAACGCCTTGTGTCACCGCGGCAACAGCATCTAATCTTCAGTTTTTTTAAAAAAAAACGCTGTCTTACACTTCTAATTTCTCTGGGCTTTCTCTCTGTATCGTGGGCTGATTTGCAAACATTGAAACTCACATGCACAAATAGCAATACCCGGAATCGAACCAGCGACACATAGTGCAGCAGTTGACTGCTCGACCACTGCGTCAACCGTGGCGTTATTATTAAAGACATACTGTGGTTTCGTGGACAACTTAGAAAATACGGTAGCAATAATTTTCAATTAAAAGTTTTAACTTTTACTTTACGTAACTTTGAACTTTAGCTGTTGATAAAGAAGTCTGTAAGAAGTTTCCGAATTTCAAGCGATAATATAATAGAATGTACTGTGACTCACTTGGCAGCAAGCCCTCCACCGGGCGGCAGGCCCTGTATGTTCTCCTGCATGAGTTGTTTCAGCACCCACGAGAAGTGACTCGCCGAGTCCTCGCGCTCCTCATTGCCGGCGCTGCGCTCGATCAACGCTGTCGAATAAACAACACGATGCAATTAGATTTATGACAAAAACGAATATTTATTTATTTATTTAGGGATAGGCTCGCGTTTCACCGCTATCTCGTCTGATGGTATTCATCAATAAGGGCTAACGTTAAATTAATGCTTTTTGGGTGTGGGGAATCATTTCTCTCATTCATTCCTTCCGTCCTGGGTGGAACAGAAGAGAGGTCTTCTGAGAGAAAAATGTGGACAAAGTGCAAATCTACGCGCGCACACGTAGGTACAGAGGAGCACATCAAGCAACCCTAATCTGCATATTTCTTAAATAGATTTTCAATTTTATAACAATAGTATAAGTTCATGTTCGATTGAGAAAATTTGATAGAGGGGTATTTAGGTTGATGTACAAGATTCTAGCCTAATAGGTACTCGCTCGTGCTCGCTATTGTGTCCATTGTCCAGTGCTTGTTAGAAAGCGATTTTAATTTCATCGTCATCATAATCAGCCTATAATGTTCTCACTGCTGGGAAGCAGGCCTCTTCTCTGTCAGAGAGAGGGGCCCATAATCCACGACGCGAGCGCAGTACGGGTTGGTGGATGTCACATGTCTTCCAATTTATAGTTCTAGGTCAAGCCGGTTGCCTCACGATGTTTTCCTTCACCGTTTTAAGAGCAGTGGTGATGAAATAAATTACACAAAGTAATGAGCCTGGCTGGGGTCGAAACCACGACCTACAACTCGTAAGTCGGAGCCGATACCTCTGGGCCACCACTGCCCTGGATCAGATTGTAATTTACAAAGGTTTAATTATTTTTGGGATAAAATATTACCTATATTCACAATTATAGAACTCAATTCTGGACAAACAACTTACAGGTTGTGCGTTAATTATATTACTTGTTGTAGATATTTAAGTTTTGCCGAATATGTCTGCGTACCTACTTTAGATTCTTTCTATAAAAAGAAAAGTTAAAAAAGGCCATGTAAACGCAGTTATAAGAAGCTTACAACTAGTCACTTGACTCTATTCTTAGGTTATCAAAACAACGTAATTTCCTCTATTTTTATATGCAAATGCACATATTGTTTTTACAGTAACGTAATGTTAAATATAACATAAATGGGCACGTGCTTCATATTTCCTGTCTATGTCTAAGACCTGACATTGGCTTGACCTAACAATAAAATTAATGTTGGCAAAACACGAGACTTCACATCATCAAATTGAAAATCGAAGTTTAAACTCGTGCTAGATTCAACTGCATCGTCTGACCTCTGATTAAGAATAGTTTAGGGTAAACCTTTGACCTATATTCGATAATAAACACTCTGTCGCTAAACGTAGAGTTTAGAATTGATTTTATTGCTACTGCCCGGAATTTTACGAAAAGTTACGAATCAGTTTCGGGGACTCTATTACAGCGACTCCGCTGTCCATCTATCACCAGGCTGTATCTCATGATCCGCGATTGTCCGACAGTTGACATTTTCACAGATTATGTATTTTCGTTGCCGCTATAACAACCAAATAGTGAAAAATAAAATAAATATTTAAGGGGGCTCCCATACAACAGACAACAGATTTTTTTGGCGTTTCTATAGAAAATGGCAATTTGCCATTTCTGTAGCACATTGCCATGGCCGATTTTTTTCTTCTTTTTAAAGTTTGGTAACTAGCAGCTGAGTGCTGACAACCCACATTTAATTCATATTTGTTTATTTTAAACTTCCTGAAACACAAACGGTACACTGGCGGACTTTACGCCTGAAGACTTCTCAACCAGTCAACCTATCTGCATTCAATTTTGTTTGAATGTAAATTGCAGCTTGTCACTGAGCTTTGGGAAAACTTTTGCAACGCTTTGGGCAACGTATTTAAAAAAAAAAAAAAAGGTTTGCTCCCAACTAGGAATTTCTGTATCGTGGGAGCGTTTACAAACATAGAAATTCACATACACAAACACCCAGACCCGGAACAACTACTTGCAGATCATACAAATATTTGGCCCGTGCGGGGATCGAACCCGCGATACGCTGCGCAGCAGTGGATCGCTCAGCCACTGCGCCAACCGTGTCGCCAACTTTGCTAATGTAAACCCAAAAAAAGTACTATTAGGGCCATAGGAGACATCGCAACCACGATATTTTATGACGAAACTAGCGATATGCCAACATGCTGCTCGTTTTATTTTCAAACGTGTATGATCTTAGATATAGTCCCCGAACACGCAATCAAAACGTAACACTGCAGACACTTTTCACGGTACCGACAAACAAAGAATTTGGTTTACTGGTAAATATATGTATTAGGTAATCTTGCACTACTTAGGTAGAATAGGTTCCGTGACCTATTCTGATATTTATACTAATATTATAATAAATAAAGCTGAAGAGTTGTTTTGGTTGGACGCGCTAATCTTAAGAACCACAGGTTCGAATTCAAATAATATTTTTGTGTTGGATAGTAAATTATTATTGAGGAAGGCCTTATGATTTATGCTTCGACAAATAGAAGCCGAACAATGGGAGTGAAACCACGGGGAAAAGCTAGTTATAACTTTTAAAACTAGCATCACACTAAGTTCAATTTGAGTAGCAACATGTTGTGTGACCTCTCTGTTTGACTGTACATTTTAATGTTAACAACAGACCTTGACTTTTTGGTAAGGGCAATGTCAAGGGCAACACAAAACAAAGACTTCAGAAAAAGATAAAGATAGTTTAGTCATGAACATAAACACGCCAAAAGTCTCGAAGAAATTAACGATTGCCTCGAAATCAGAGGGGCTGTAAGGCCTCCGTAGTGAAACCATAATATGAATTGCGATAATATTCGTAAAATGGTCTATTCTCTTTGTGGACTTTTAGCCCCCTGTTCATTTAATAGACTAAGTATTAAAATAAGGGTTAGGTTTGAAACATCACGAAATTGCAATACAGTAGGAAAATTACTTTAAGAAGTAGCAGAAAGTAAAACAGTTAGTGCTTAGTACAACAAAATCTATTTTCGTTTTGAAATGTTGTGTAACATGGTATTTTTTCGCTGTATTCGCTTGGAGTTGCTAAACAGAGCTATCTCTGCTTACTATCAGTTAAACAGCAACTCATCCAATAATGGCATGACGAAGTAATAACTTGCTACTATCTAAACATTCATAAATAATAGGAACTACTTGCAAAGAACTAGCAACACGCCCCCAGTTTGCATGGATGACATCATTTTTGAGTGTGTTTTAAGTATACAAATTTTCTTAACACTTTCACAGGAATAATTATTTGAATTGGTAATTCCTAAAAAAAAAGCATTACGATATTTTCAGTTCCTAGGATAGCTCATCTACTGCGCATCTATACGCTTCCTCGAAGGTTCCTGTTTCATAAATTTCCTGTATCGACTCTTGTGCGGAGGCCACGCTAACGGGAAATGCCGTTAATTATCGTCTTTTAAATGTTCGTATTGACTTCCATTATCGCGATAATTAACGACATTTCAAGCACTAGAAACTGGTGAAGGGTAGCCTTTTATCAGTTCCTGGTGTTTTATGTTCTAAAAGTGACGATTCTCAGCTTAGTTTCAGGAAATCGCATCAGACGAGCTTCTTAGCGAACTTAATTTTTTACCACCACTAAAACTGTTTCTAAACAGTTCTGAATAAAAAGCAATCGTTGACAACGATAGAGTTGTTTGCTTACATCAAAACTATGTATTGTACGAACTAAATCAATGAGCAATCAATATCTTTACCCTTGCATGTCAATAGAGGTCGAATCTTCACGTGAATAGATCTATACTTTACGATGTACTCGCAATCTTAAATATTCACGAGTCGTTTTTATTACGTTTTTAGGAAAAGGTGTGTGAATTGTTTACGATTCTGTCGTTGTGGATCACTATGAGTGTACAGAAACACCCAAAAAACAATGGATTTATTTTTTTTACGTGGTAAAATTATCACATGTGTCCTCCCACCTAGGGCAGAGCGGGTGGGATTGTCAGACTCGTGCTGACTAAAATCCACAATGCCCATCAATAGCCCTTTACGTACCGGGGTCATGGAAATTCGTGAGTCCCGCGACCCCGGCAAGCTTTGGCCCTCGAGCCCTCTTGAGGGCCAAAGCCTGCCGGGGTGGGGGGGGGGGTGCTCAAACAAACAAAGGATAGATTGTTTAACCAAAAAAGGAAGAGACTGTTGAGATGACGAGCAATAGAGAAGTATGAATTCGGACAAGGACAGGAAAATGATGTTTACTACATCGTCCATCAAAAAATAACCCTGTCTTTCCTGTCTAGCTGTCGTACAATAGAAAGAAGGACTAATTAGTTCTAAGTTGCGCCAAATTGAGCATTTTCAGTTCGATTTAATTTTAAACTATGTCTATGGTTTTTAGATGTTCTTTTATTAGTGAACTTTGGTTTGTGAAAAATGTTAAAGGTATTTTTTTCGCAATTTTTCTATGATTCCCTGAACAGTTTCCTTATATGACTGTTATCGTATTTAATGACTTTCCGAGTTAAATTTTATCGCGCAAACAATCTCGTCATTCAGAGCCTATTTATACTATTTCATGAGCATTTATAGCATGCACTACATAATCGATAACAGACAAGACCAACGAGATTACACGCGCACTATTACGGCTTCCAATCTTATAAACCTACTGTCTTTGACTGTAGTCGTCACACGAGCCTAGGCCGCCATTCTACGCGCACGCAGTTCATTGCTTTAACCCTTCCATTTGAAAAAAAAAAAAGGACTTTAATCTTTATTAAAAACTTCATGGAACAATGACATGATAGGGTGAGGACTAAAGCAATGAAACTATACAGTTTAATTTTCAAAAATACTTTAATATATTAGAAAACAGGGTAACAAATTTTTTAGACAATATTTAAATTTTAGCGCGATTTTTTAGTCTCACAATACATGTTAGTAAAAATTTTGTAAAAAGATTAAGGATTATATTTTTTTTTTATTAAATTTTTTAATTAAAACGTTAATATCACAAATGTTAGTAATTTTTACATAAAAAGAAAAATCACAAATTCGATTAAGTACATTGTAGTTAAATAGTTTGTACAACAAAAATACTTAAAAGCTAAGCTATAAAGTGAAGACTTTTCAAAACTTTTTACGTATATAAATGGTGTAAATATCTGCTACATACTTGATTAATTAACCATTAACTTCACTTGTTTGCCTAATACGGGCCAAGGTCTAGGGAAATGTGTCCGTCGAGCCATCAAGGCATCAACAGGTCAATCGAAGTGGACAGCAGTGGCCCGTTAAAAACAATTCACTAGACTGCCAATCAACGTGTAGACATCAATCAACAGAACGCGTTTTAGCACTCGCGAGTAAATCTATGCACACAAGCATACATTTAAGCCCACTTGCACTATAAAAAAATGGTCATTCTGTTACTGTCATCTTCCAATGATTGGCAGAAACAAAATGATGTTTATAAAAGACGTCAATATTTTAGTGTTATGTTGTGCAAATAGACCCGAGAGACTTCCTATAAAAGTGTGCAAAAATGACAATCTTTTAAGCATCTTATCATTTTTGAAAAGTCTTCATTGCTGATGCGGTGCATCTGTGAGTATTGACATACAATAGCATAAAACGTTGGTTAAATAAAATAATAAATACTCTAAGTAAAATAACAAAAATATATATATAACACTTTGTGTAATAAATAAAGTAATAAACTGGTAACATTTATCGCAGTAAAGATAGGCGTCTAACATATTATATGATGAGTATCATTATAGATAATAATTTGATAATGTTTCTTTACTAAGGAATGACATGGTCACTTGTACTTGAATTGTCTAAATATAAACTATAAAATAAATAATATACGAGTGATTTTCTTTTAAATTATAACTTTTTTAAAGCCAAAAAAGATTATCAAAAACAATATTTCGAATGTTTTTATTTCATTGTACATTTTAAAAGAAAATCGTTTTGTAAATAAATAAATTACTTTACTTTTTAAATCAAAAATATTTACTAATGGAAAAATATTCTTTCTAATAAAAAATACAAATGAGAGAATGTGTAAAGCAGAACCAAAACTTGGTTTCATAATAATAATATTTTTGGCTAATCCAACTTATGAAAACATACTTTTAAAAAGTAGAATAATACCTTTGTTAGGGTAGCTAAGAACTAAATTCTAAAGGATAATGGCAAGAATATAATTGTTCTACTTAAATATAATAAATAATAAAATCGATATAGGAAGTATAACTAATAGGATAATAATGTTACATTAAGGTCAGGCTTATGGAATTAATAAATATTCAAAAAGACTATCGAATATTCTTAATGTTTTTAGAATGTTATGAAAATTTATCTAAATCCATGCAGATGTATGGTCAAAATTGAAAACTAAGCTCAAGCGCGCTTTGGTCTTTATTTTATGGTCATGATTTTACAGAGTATTAATGGAGATCGACAATTTACTTGTAATTCAAGAAAATGAGCTTCAGTCACCCAAATCTGGCGATCGTACTGAGAGTTGAGTTCACCTCAAACTGAACGTGATCGTTAATTCATAGCATATGACAGCTCTTGAACGCTATTTAGTTGTGCTGATCGCAAAGTTTCATTCGTTAAATTATTTGTTAAATTGGCCCAAATATCTAATGCGAACTGGCCCTAAATAATGCTCTGTGCTGTCAAAAGTCGTTAATAGAACCAATCAAATCTGTGTAACGTTCCACGATTAAATCTTGTTACATTATTATTCTGTAGAATCATACGCATGTATGGCTCATTATTTATTTAAGTGTCGTCACGTCATAGATAGACACGTGGCATAGACAATCACCAGACTGTCTGGACAGGATAACTGCTATGCAAATATACGCTTTATTAATATTCCTGCAATAGTCTATGGATTTCCAGCACTCGTATATTGAAACTTTTGACTAGCAACTGCCGTTTTGCTTACTAATACGTCTTGGGTATTTTGTAAACAGGTGTATGGTTTATTCTAGTTCTTTTAAATTCTTAGAGCAGCCTTTACTAGGGATGTTTTCTTTATCAAAGAATCTTCAAGAATGAGTCATACATAATTAACGTTCATTACGCATTATCTGAACTCGATAATGGTGTAAACAAGTACATAAAGACAATTTAGATACCGCTATTTAAGAAATTATTTTTACCGTTACTTTTGTATAGAAAAGTTAGTTGTGACCAAGGTTCTGCTATTAGTATGCAAAATAATTAGTTATTACTTACTGGAGCCTTGTCCACGCAAGTTACCTAGATTTAATTGTTTGTATTAATAATAATAACAGCTCATTTGTATTCTGTTCGTGATGTCTAACATAATAACATGGAAGCAATGGCTTTGGCAATCTAATCGACGTATGAACTATGAAATCATAATTTACAATAATCAACATGTACTCTATGTATGAAAGACTTATGCGATGAGTGCCAAATTGAAACAGAATCTTAATTACTCTCCGGGTAACAACACCATCACGAACTCAGATTTCATATTTTAATATCACAAATGTTTGTACTTGAAATTAAAACATAGGAAATAAAATATTGCGAGGCAGTAAACATCACATGCGCGATGTTGATACTGAAATAAGCCTACCTTCCCAGGCGTGGTACTATGATTGCGAGGATAAACGTCATTTAATTTACTAAATTAAACTAGAAAGACAACTTTAATTCATTACTGGTTCAAATCCACATGGAATTTTCTCAACATAATGTAAATTGTATAAATTAAATAATTGTAAAGGTCCCTACACACTGCGCAATGTTAGACAGGTTACAGGCGGTGGGCAAATTGAAATCCAAACACGTCGAAAACACGTGCGCCGTATAATGTCTCATGCTTTGCCACAACATTATGTTAGAACTCTCAATTGACAAACAAAGCTCTAAATAACCGATGATTTAGCGAAGAATTGAAGCAATTTCATTACCAACCGATCCACCATCATACCACTGATTTGATCATTAACTTTGAATGACTTCATCTGTATTTGTTGAGCCCTTTATTAGGTATGATTTGAGATGAACTGAAGCTGATTGAAGTAATTGTTTTCCTGGAAATTGTGGAGTTATGACAGGAGGAACATTTTGAAAAAGATAGTTACTTTGAAAATATCATGCGGTGATTAGCGCGATGGATCACAGCCGCAGTGTGCAACTAACCTTAATAAATGATGTCATCCTCTCTGATAGTAAATATACTATGATTGTGATATCATACCTGTGATAACAATCTGCGAACTTCGTACCACTAGAAACCTAAGTATTCGACGTACTAAGTAGGTTCTAAATTTTAATTTATTTATTTACTTGCTAAGTAGGTGGTTATTTCTGGTATTCTTTTAAAACTAATAATTTTTCTAGATTTTTTTTTTTTTTAAATAATGTTGCAAAGTCAGTTGCCTCGTCCGTAACTAAGTGACGGATCTCGGAGATTTCGACTGTGACATAGACTGGTAGAGAATTAGATCCCCAGCAAGACTGATGTAACGTTTTGTTCCTACTGAGAAGCAGTGTCCTCTATGCCAATGTCGCCGTTCTGGACGAGGGGTTTTGCCACTGACTGAAAGATCTGACCAATCGCAGCGCAGATTTCACCGGCAATCAAATATGCTTTCAAATAAAGCCGCAAATAAATAAACTTAACAGTGTCTGTACTAGAATATTAAAACTCAACTTTATTTTAACGACAGCAATGTTCATATTTGTTTGACAGTGAAAACTGTGCTTCTTTAGTTCAGACAACTATTCTATAATGTTTAACTAGGTATTCGTAAATCTCTTCAGCGGTTGCGGTATTGCAAAATGTGTCTTACAAATAGTAGAAATAATGATTGATTTAGCATGCATTAATACGACTATGACTAAAACTGAAATATAATTGCTTCTCATCTGAAATTTCCTTATGGCTCTACCTTGAATGTTATGTGCACAAGTGTTATTACATATTGATTAATAAATTGTTTGAATTCATTAATTAATCGGTCCATACATAATAGCAGTATTTTTGTGTTTCACTTCATACATTTCTGATAGAGGAAAATGGAAGAAAAAAACGTGTTGCGCCGACCCCAAGTAAAATGGGATAAGGGCAGGAAGACGATGACTGATACATTTGGTCAATTTGAGAAATATTCTAAATTCATGACTGTTCTAGTTTAAAATTGATAGAGAGGTGTGCTATGATTTATTAATTCAAGTTTTTTTTCTAATGTTCTATGGAATTTGAATACTAATTAAAAATATATTTTCTTTAGCCTCAAGTCTTAAAAATAAAAAAATATTACACTGAACGCGTCCAATGTATGAATTAAGAAATTACGCAATGATTTTAACTTTTTACTCTGCCTTTTATGAAGAAGAGTTATAACGAATTGATTAGGTAATGGTAGAATACAACAATGTATTATTTATGTGACTCAAAGATGGCACAGCGAAGTATTCGAAGGTTATTGACTATTCAACTAGAAGTCAGGGTGAGATTTAATTCCATTGGCGAGTTATGTAGGCATATATGTAAAGATATTTACATAATGTTATGGAAAGACCAAGAAGCAACTTTGTAAAGAAGTGTACTAAATTCATGATGATTTTTTTTAGTTTGGTCAACATTTTCATGGTCTAATATTAATTGGTCTAAAAATATGAACAAGTCTTTTTTTGCACACCGTATTGTGCATTTTATACTTGTCTTATGTCTTTCGGATAACATCACATTATATGTTAAAATAATATTAATAACATATTTCAATTTAATAACTAACGAATAAAATTTTACTTAAATCTACGATTTAGCTAAAATAATAATTAACTTATTTTGGCAGATATGGCAAATGGCAATAGGTTAATTGTTTAGGACTATAATAAAAAAGTAATTTTAGACTAAGATATGATAGTTATAAAATGTCAAAAATACCAATTGGGTAAACCTATCTCTAAATTAATTCCAAAAGTGTCAAATTTTAGTCTTCAAATCTTACCGAATTGTCAATAAAGGCCCTTTTTAGCACATAATAGGTACGTCAGACGTCCCCCTCATCCCCTTTGTAAAAATATTAATTGCAACAGCGCGGGACTATAACTGAGTTATTGTTCTTACCCTATCTGCATAACGCATGCGTCACACATGGGGGTATGGGTCAGCGCTTTGCCGCCAGATTTTGTGAACATTATTTTTGTTCACCCTTCATGTGTTACTCAGCTCTCCTCAACCAATAAGTGTGAGTCAATAACTACAAAAATTGGCGTTTTTAGAGCTCTATGAAGACGGTACTAGACTTTAAATGGTCATGGTTCTGGATTAATATTTATTAGATCATCTAAGTTTTTAGCAGACTATGTTTAAGATCATCATGCCTAAACCCGCGCTGTCGCAAGCTCTTTAGTGCTTACGCCCTAGCATCGCCAGGCTCGTTCCTACAGTCATTCTGTCGGTCAATATGATTGTCAGTCCTTTGTCTATCTCTGTGTTTGTGTGAGCAGGCATGCAGTAGTGAATGATAGCAACCTGTGAGCCTCTGTCGGAGCGTCGCGTCGAGCTCCCGATCAGCGCGCTGAGCCTCGGCGTTGGGTTTCGGTGCCGAAGGGAAGGTCACCAGAACGATGCTCATGTTGTCTTTGCTGCCCTGTAAATGGGAAGCGGGAATGAGAATTGAGGGTAATGTATGGCATGAATGATTTGCAAGGGTAACATGCTCCATGGAGGCAAAAAATAGTGAAACATTTTCTTTATTCTCAACAGCTGAAACATATTCTACGAATCTGTCCTACCTGAAATTTTGCAAATGGCTGCAAATCTGTATTTTTTTATAAAGTATGATTTGATATATTGATGTGAATCATACATAGTTAATAGACATTCATGCAATATTATAAGGTAGCAGTCTATGTGAGAAGACCTTGCTCCACAGACTTGAAGTCATACAACTTAGGTCTAGGTTATGATATGACACACTTTTAGAACTTTTTAACTCTGACAATCAGTTATTTTTAACAGTAAAAAATTGCAGAACCTTCTCCATTTTGTAGTTGGATGGTCATACTGTTTTATAAGAATTATTAGTAATGCTGCATATTGTTGCAAAATATTTTACTTAATAAAAAAAATATGCAGTACCTGCATAATTTACATAATTCAAAATATCATAATATAGCAACAGAGTCTTTTCAATTCATGAGGAAACAAGACATACATTTAACAACCTTTTTTTATTTTTAGATGTATTCGAATTTTCCTACTTGTAAATAAATATAATGCTAAATTCAAATGCAATTTAGGAAACCAAGAAATATTTTTTTTTTCCTAAATTGTGGAAGAAGGGAGGCCTTTACCCTGCAGTGTGATAACACAGGCTTATAATAATAATAATCTTTTATTCCTGATTTTTATATTTCATCATTCAAAAATATTTGTAAAATATCAAATAGGCATGCTTTTTAGAAGTTGCAATTTGAAAAACACAAACTAAACATCAGTTGACTGAAATGAAAAAAATCTTTAAGCATACTGGTTTGTTTTGCATTAGTACTATTTTCCACTCAGCGGTTATTAACACATGTTGTTTACAAGTACATTGCTATTGAAAAACATTTCAGACCCCCACCAAGATAAAGCAATAAAAAATGTTACCTAGTAAACAATATCCATCA
This sequence comes from Agrotis puta, assembly GCA_943136025.2. NCBI lineage: Eukaryota > Metazoa > Arthropoda > Insecta > Lepidoptera > Noctuidae > Agrotis > Agrotis puta. The sequence goes on along the minus strand of OW964185.2, from coordinate 14,443,427 downwards.
ACCCGTTTTAGGGCCACATGGTGGATTCCAGCCCCCTTCCTCTCACCGAGGCATATGTTCCAGAAGGCTCATTATGGCAAGTAAACAATAATATACAGAGTTATTTGTTAAGTTTATTTTGCAGGTACTTAAACTAAAATGGGGAAACCATCATAGGCTGAGTAAATTTGAGTCAGATTACATCAGTTATGGCCATCAGTGGGGTCATTGATCTGTGGATTTACCTGTTAATAAACTACTAGAAAATAAAATAATAAACACATGAAATCACAAATGAGCTCATCCAAGATTTGATGTTTTGTAGACCATTCTGTCAGTTGAATTATGTGAACCAAAAAAAAACTTTGTTTTTATTTCTAACATATCAGAGTCTGCAGTCTTCTTGCCAGTTGCTAGGTAATAAGAAATAAAAATAGCAACATTTAGAAAAACAAAACAAAATGTAGGAACTGATCACCTGTTTTATTTTCATAACAGGTGCTTACCTATGATCTATTAATATTCACTCTAAAGATGTGGTTCAAAAATAGCATGCTGAAATAACAACTGACTACTCTACCATATTGTACATACCTTATAAAGGCAGGTGTCAATGACCTGGTTGGTCACGGCCACAAGGTCATCTGTCAGTTGGAGCAGAGAGTGAATGTATGCACACAGTGCCTCATTGCTCATCACGTCCCACACTCCATCACAGGCCAGCACCAAGAACTCATCCTCCGACTCCTTCCTCTCATGAACAGAAACCTCAGGCTCCGGGGACACAAGTTGCTCGCAGGGCCCACGGTCTACCACCTTCTTATACTCATAATCGCCCAGCGCCCTAGACACAGCTAAGCTCCCATTAACGCGCTGAATCATGACCGAACCACCAGCCTGAACAATACGCGATTTCTCGGATGGTAGCTCCGGCTTGTGGTCTCGTGTAGCGAAGATCGGCACACCGTTACGAGCGAGCACAGCGCGCGAGTCACCGCAGTTGGCGATGTAGATCTGCTTCGGCGACACAAACGCGCACACTGCCGTCGAGCCCGACTTCTCCTGGCCATTACACAGTTCCGGGAGCTCCCGCATCTTCTTGTCCAAGTCCAAGAAGCCAGCGCGGATTGCCTCGGCTACTTCCTCGCGCCGAAACTCGTCTGTCTGAAGGATACATTCGAGGAGATTCTCCGCGCAGTGCGCGGACACCCGCCTTCCTGCATGCCCGTCAAACACCGCGAAATAAGACCAGTCCGATAGTGTACCATTCAGAGTTAGCTGCGCGTGATGCGCATCCTCCATCTCAACGCGCCAACCCTGCATCGACGCCACGCCATAGCGAAGACCATTACCTTCCCCATTCTCGTTGTATTTCTTAGTCTCGGGCTTATTCAAAAACGCCCCCATACTGAGTCCTCTTTTACTATTAAGTTAATCGCACATAGTTTCCACACCATCAGGCACTCGAACGCACGTCGCAACCGATAACGTAAAAGGCGAGCAAAAGCATCACTGGTAGATACGATCTCACGGTATGATCACGTCAGATGTCTGATACACTACACTGGTGGCTGTGATGCTTAAACGCGTGGAGTTTATTGTTTCAACTGCTTTTACGTAGGTTAATTAATTACGCGATGGTGTTGCGTAGATCTCGATGACAAATCGTGCTCTCGGGAATCGTAAAACGAAAAAGCAACTCAAAAGAATGAATGGCGGACATAAATAGTAATGGTCTATGATTTACGTTTTTAAATTAATTTTATCGGATATTGTTTATGGATTTCATTCTTGAACCAAAACACAAAACCTCATTTTGTAGAAGAGCAAACCCTCACCATCTTGATCTTGATTTAAATGAAATTGAACAGGAGGTAAACAATTAAAAGAAATTATTTATCTCACTCTGTTTTTCAATTATTGCCGTAAAAAGTAACATAAAACGATTTGGTGAAAATCCTGTCGGAGCACCTTTTTTAAATCGTTTGGAACTAACGTGTCGTGCCTTAAATGAGAATATTTTCTTTTGTTAATAACAAAGAAGAACTGAACAAAACGCTAGAAAACCCGGGTGAATTTTGGATTGTCGAAACATGCTATTGCATGATCATCATCAGCCGAGAGACATCCACTGCTGACAAAGCCACAAAGGCAACCTCCCTAAACCACCAAGTTGAACGCCAATTCACCACTTACCACGGCTGCCCGCTACTCTCAAGGTGTCGTCGGTCCACCTAGTGGTAGGCCTGCTGAGCTTCGCCGTGTCTTCCGGTTCGTGTTCAACTGTTCAACATTCGAGAACTTTACTTCCCTATCAATCAAAATATCATCAGTTTTAAGAAAGGTGTATTCTGCCCATTGCCATTTCATCTTGCAAAATATCTCAGCTCAACTCAGCTGTGTTATTTTGATCTCTGGTTGTTCGGCGAATTTCCTCGTTTCGATACCACTGCATGAACAAAACGTAATTCTTTTGTCTTTTGACTTCTGTCAAAGTCATGTGGAGAGGTTATGTTATGTTTCGCAATTTCTGATAATGGTTATATTTAGTTGTAGCTTCTAAAATATTGAGACCCCAGCAGTATGAATATAATGCAGAAACTTATTCAGAAGCCAAAGTAAAGATTACTACCTCATAACCTTGAAACTTTGTGACATAACCTTTTTGATAACTTGTACCACTTAGGTTGTTTCTATTGATTATTTCATGACTTAACAACTGTATTTTATAACAGAAATAATGTACAAAAGTCTTCTATTTCGAAGGTGAGAACACTATAACACATTAAGGGTTAGAAACAATAAAAATATAAATGTTTCACTGAGTATATCTAATTATATTACACGAATTTGAGACTCAAAACTTCTTATTTTACAGGTTACCAATAAAAATAATTAAAAATGAATTTGTCTCCCAAGTCCATGGGCTTAAGAAAGTTCCATTGAACAACAGTCACCAATGGGCTAGACAGCTATCAATATCCTATGTGTGCTGCAAGAAACGGAGATCGCATGAGGAAAAAGTACGCCCATCAACATTACTCTTCTGTTTTAACTTATTCGTTTGGTTGTTAATTGTACTTTGAGTGAGCCAGTGCCCTCAACCACACATTTTTATTTTAATGTTGCCCCAAACTAGGAATTTCTCCTGTATTGTGGGTACATTTACAAACATAGAAACTCACATACACAAACATCCAGACCCGGAACAACTACTTGCACATCATACAAATATTTGTTCCATGCGGGAATCGAACCCGCAACACATAGCGCAGGAGTCTGATTTCTCAGCCACTGCGCCAAACGTACCAACATCATGTCACATTCATACTGTTTCACATTTAGCAAAACACCTGATGGACTAAATACATTTACTGATGCTAGTAACTAGCCTATTCAAGTAATAGTATACATGATTAAAAATAAAATATCCAGGGTATGTTTCATATGTATAAAAAATATGCCCCGTCAAAAAATTTACTAAAAATTTAAAATCAAAATTACTTTATCAGATAACAACATTTTTATATTCCAGTAGCGGGACCTATATAAAGAAATGGTCCACAGAACTGTCTCCTAAGAATTCCGAAAAATTTCAGATAATTCTACTGAAGATTGTCCATTCAGTAGAATTTTCGAGGAACTTTTAAAATGTTCTTGTAATATGATTTACATAACATACGTACATGAACCCTAAAAACATTTTTTTCTTTTTAGTCAGTTGTGTAATAAGTTAATTACTTTTCTTTGCATACACAGGCGGCTGAGAGTCAGGGCAGGCCATCAATCAGGTACTCTCCCAAAAGTGCTGAGGTGGTTGGAATATGGAGGAACATGACAGTTCAAGAAATAGCCACTGTCCTCAATAAAGATGTGGGTTAGTATCATTTTATCAGCACATCTTTATAATTTTGAGATTTAAGTTTATTACATTTCTTTTTAGAGCTAGCTTCTTTAAATCCCAGTTTCCACTATAAAATTGTTATGGTTAGGTTAGGTTAAAAAAGATTTTAGTACCTGATTCAGAGACATCATAAATGGGCATACTCTGCTCATGGTCAAAACCAGAGTTATGAGTTAGTTGAGTTTTATGTAATATATAAAATACACAATTGGTACACATAGGCATCTTGGAACAGGTTTATCTGGCTTAAGGCAAGGTGCAACACATGATTACATGAGTCAAATTGCTTTAATGATCAGGAAAATGCACTTCTAATGACTATTCCTTTGACTGATTCACTTGCACCGATCTTGGATGTGTTCAAAGTTAAGTGCGTAAGGCAAGGCTAATTTAAAAGTAGTCTTCAGTCTGCTATAAGTAATTTACAGCTTGTAAGTAATAGTCTCAGCTATGGAAATATTACAGGCTGATCATGCTAAGTTACAAACAACCTCTTTTTGTTTCAGATCATGTGCTAAAAGCCCTGGAGTTTGCAGACAAGAACTCAGAAGTAGATTACACAAAGAATACTGTGATACACAACCCTCAAATTATCAGGGATATAGTCAAGATATCTGGATGCAGGTTCAAGATCATACCTAAACCTGATCAGGAGTTGGAAGAGGAAGAAGTGAGTGAGATCTCTTGTATAACATTTAGTAAGGTTTACTGTGTCCTATGTTACAGTTCGAAGAACTGGTTTGAGAGGAATATGAACAACCTAACTCACGACACAATGTCACTTCGATAAAATCCTTCAAACTTTGTACTCCGATTCAAGTTTAAACTCTATGTGATAGTAATAAAGTTCAATATGCAATGCAAAATAGCACGATTAACATCCAACTTGACTCTAATTGCCTGCATGACGAGTAAACCACGTCAAGACATCCCTAGTGCTCACTCAAATTTGAACTTAACTCCTTACAGATTAAAGTCCAATTTGTAATTTAAAATGACCCGCCTGCCTCTATTCGCACGAATCAATCGACAACTCGCTAATAAAAAAAGTTCCATTTCATCTATTTCTCTAAGCAGAACAAGGACGCAGTCCCGGCTCCCCCCGCGCCGCCCTCCGCCCTCCGTCCTCGCCCGCCCGTGGTGTGTGTGATGGGCCACGTGGACCACGGGAAGACCACGCTGTTGGACGCTCTGAGGGACACCGCTGTGGTTGATGAGGAGTTTGGGGGTATCACGCAGCATATAGGGGCTTTTGAAGGTAATAAAACTATTGGTTATAAACGTTGCCCCCACACTAGAAATCTCTCCAGTATCGGGTGGGTGCTACATACACAATCACCTAGACCTGGAACATCTATTTGTAGGTCACGCGAATTTATGTTCCGTGCGGAAATCAAACCCCGCCTCGTAACCTAGTAGTTAATTGCTCTGCCACTATTATTGTCATTACACTTGTGTTTGTCAAACAGACCGGCGAAAGCGAAGCGTTTCCGAAGCGATACCGAACCGAAGCGAGACGTCAGTCCGATAGTTCTGTCACGGTATCGAATCGCTTTCGCATTTCTATGTGACGGGATTCAAACAATTCCGCTTCGCTTGTCTGTTTGACAAAGGCCTAAGAGTTTTGAAAAATAATGGATACTTATTTTTCTTTTGTTGAATTAACGTATATTTGCAAAGATATAAAGCATCAAAATTCGAGAGTGGTGGCTCGTGACGTCAGTAGCAAATAACAACTGTAATTTTATTATTAGTCTCGTATCTTCGTCAATTTTGGTTTACGTAGCAAAATAAAAAATACGTGTCAAATATTTTTTGATAATCTAACTAATAGATTAATTAGATTTTTTTATTTATTAGTTATTAATTACTCCTCCCTCTCCAGTCCAACTGCCGTCAGGCGACAAAGTAACATTCCTGGACACTCCGGGCCACGCGGCCTTCACCGCCATGAGGTCGCGCGGAGCGCACGCCACCGACATCGTGGTGCTGGTGGTGGCGGCGGATGACGGCGTCATGGAACAGACCCTCGAGTCCATCCGGATGGCCAGGGAGGCTAACGGTGAGTGGAGCTTAAGTTCCAACTGAGTTACAAGCTTTGTGAGATTTATTGGGCCGTAATTTACTCTTTTTAATGTTCCTTACCTTAAAATAAACAAGTCATTTAAATAACTATTTTTGTTTTTAAAGACAAGCTTTTATTGTTAAAAAAATACTTACTATACACAAAGTACTCGTGAAAACGTGAAAAGGAGTCGTAAACTTGACATCTTCTGATTATTGAATTGATTCCAGCTCCATGTCATCAGAGTATTGTCATGTACTTTTTTGTCCGTCTGTCGTCACCCTCTTTCTCAGGAACACGTGGAGGTATCAATCTGAAATTAATATCAAATACTCAAGTCTACGATCCCTTGGAACAGAGAAAAAAATCAAACTTCCAAGTTATGCAATCTAAAGATACGGACATTTATGGTCTGTTTTGCCGAATATTTTAACGCTTGCGGTGTTAGAAAACTGAATAAATCAGACACTACTTATTCTGTTTAGCTCTGCTTAGCTTGGGACTAGATAGCGTTGTGTGATAGTTGTGGAATATTTATTTATTATTTTTATTTTATTTTTCGTGAAATATTGTCCCCATTCAAAATGTTGTTCCGATTCGGCCCTGTATTTCTATCCAGCTCCTTTTAATGTAGGGAAATCCTGAATTGCAATTATTTGTTTCAGTTCCAATACTTGTGGCGATCAACAAAATCGACAAGCCAGGTGTGAACATTGTAGGTATGCCTCTTTTTACATTTCTATGTTGTTCTTGCTTTGAATTCGCATTCATTTGCTTTGTTTAAAATAAATTCTACTCCCTTGGATCATTACGAGATAGAGCAAATCACCAAAGAGAAGAACCTGATCAATGGCATCGTCCGATTGGTGTGGTGGCACCCTGATGCGGTTTGGTTCTGCACACAGAAGAAGTAGGCATATATTGTAGAAGATATTCTATATCTTATATGATATATATATCGTGTTGCGCCGACCTCAAGTAAAATGGGATAAGGGCAGGAAGATGATGATTCTATATCTTATATATTGTAGAAGATATTCTATATCTTCTACAATATATGCCTCGTTGGACTATAACTGGTCACAAACATTACTCCTGAGTTCAATTCCTGGGTAAACAATATTGTTAGGTCTTTTTGGCATACGGGATTTGCAAATTTTGGAACACATAACTGGCGAAATATGGACTTACTTCTGCGTTAGGCCTCGTGGAAGAGCACGCGTCAAGGGCGTCAAGCGACGCGATTCGCAAAGCAGGCCGGCCGCCCGAAACAAACGTACCGTGTACCGTGTAGAAATGTAGGTTTCAATATAATTCAATAAGCAAGTCGTCCTTTAAATAGCCAACGTCTTACTCATGTTTATATAAGACAAGTTCGTTCATCGCACGAGTAGGTACCCATGCAAATTTCATCGCAACTACAATTATTTTAGAATAATAACGAACTTTTAATCATCTGCGCATCACAATCACGTGCCGTACCTTATAATATGCTTCGTAATGATTCGTTTTTATAATGACTAATACATAATTACACTATAACTAAGAAAAGGTTGCTTCCCATTGTGAATTATCACGTCATCATGAGTGGTAACGGAAAATACTGAATCATTCAGTATTCTGTCATCGATGATCGATCAACTTGCGAACAGCCCAGCCCATATTTTTTTTTGGATTTCTAGATCTCTGATAGTCATTATGAGTAATCAGAAGCCAGTCAACTGACCAATGGGGAATGTATTTCCCAGTTATAAGGTTGTTATTAGGTTGTTTTCCCAGTTATTGAGTTCATATATGCATTCATTCCATGTAAAATACTGATATTCAACTGAATCTGATTAGACTGCAAAGGGTTTGGGGGGCTAGCAGATGATGACCCATTCAAATTGGGGGTTATGTATGAGAATTCAGATGATGCCCATCTGTTTTAAAATAAGCTCGAAGCTCACCTCCCTACCAATCTTTCTTAATATTTACTTACGCTCACTGAATATTCACATCAATGTCGGACATACGATTAATGATCATAGTTGCACTCACATACGCAATTGATCCAACATCCAAAAAAATATTAGGAGCGTCGTGAATCTTTTCCCGCACTTTGATGGCCAGAGCTACACAGCTCGTAGCTTCTCAAGTAACAGACACCTCTAATACAAAAACTCATCTCCCAAATCCTCCACAGCAACGCACAATGCATTCACTGGCCACCCACGGCATCGTCTGCGAAGCGTTAGGAGGTGACGTCCAAGCTATTCCAGTGTCGGCGCTAAAGAAACAGAATCTCGACACTTTGGTCGAGGCACTGACGTTGCAAGCTCAGCTGATGGAACTGAAGGCAGACCCGGGAGGGTACGTGGAAGGAGTCGTTATTGAAGCTCAACTGGATCCCAGAACCGGGTGAGTGGATGTTCTTCGACGTTTTGCTAAAATACGGTCACTGATGATTCCTCAAATGTATGATCTTGCCACGTTGCCCGGATCTTTTATTTCTGTAACTTTCAACGGTCATTCTTCATTGGAACTTCTGGTACGTTACTACTTTTATACGTCCATTTCCATACGATATTTTAAGTGGCATATACGTCAATGGTGCGTTATTGGTCGCTACTGAATAAAGCTTTGCCACTATTGCTGTTTCTCTGCTTCTCGCGACCGGTCTACCTTCACTAGATCTTTACATTTCATGACATGTTACTCTGAATAATAAGCTGGGCCATGCCACATTACCATTTGATTTGAAACTTTAAATAGACTCGGTAACAAGCATTTAATCCGACTGACACTCGCAAAGACGAGAGCGCTCGGCTACATATTGACTCCTACATACATATTCATAATAATACTTAACAATAATTTATATCTACCTTAATCCTAATATATCACAGTATAAAAGTAATGTATTTGTTGCAGAAAACAAGCAACAGTATTAGTACAACGTGGAACATTACGACGAGGTAGCATCATCGTGGCGGGAACTGGTTGGGCGAAGGTAAGATAAAATAAAGAAAACTTACAAACAAACCATTCTATTGATTCTGCAATAATAATACTGTACTACTCTTTTAACCTCTCGGGCGCGTTACGTACACCCGGGTGTACATAAGCGAAAACGCCCCAGCGCCTTACGTACACACGTCTGTACATAACAGACAGTCGCTCATTGGACGTTGATTTTTATCATTTTCAATTATAAATCGCCCGAGAGGTTAAAAGCGCCACCCCCTACTTTATCTTCTTGTAATGAAATAATTTAATCTATGCTCAGGTCCGAGTTCTAAACTCAGCGGAAGGCAGATCCGTACAAGAAGCGCCACCATCGACGCCTGTGTCTGTGCTCGGCTGGAGAGAACTACCTTCAGCAGGAGACCAGGTCTTAGAAGTTAACTCGGAGGTTAGTAATGTGAATTTAGAATGTTTACATTATAGATTAGGTTGGGTCGCAAACATATGACTTGATTTGTGCGGAAATTTCAAATTGAAAAGAGAGATGCAACATAGACGTTTCTGAAGAGTTGTACAGGCATACAAAAGAATATGGCATATCTATTATATTCATCAAAGCATTCGTATTTATGTATTTATTTCGAAGTTTAACTTTGATATGTCCCCATAGAAACGTGCCGCCGAAGTAATGCGCTGGCGTCATAATCAGCGTATGAAGGAGAAGCAAGCCGCCGACCAGGAAGTGATCGCCGCCAAGGAGGCCGCACATCAGGAACAATACCACGCGAGACTCGCACGGAAGAGGGCGCTGGGACGGTACAAGATGAAGGCAGAGGGCCCGCGACAAAAGATGATACAACATGACTCGCATCCTACTCTTAGCGTCATCGTCAAAGGTAACATATTTATAATAGGGGCTGGTTAGATCTAACGTTGAATTTTTCGTCACCATGTCACCGATAGTACAATTTCCACTTATGGACGTAAGCCTCACCGCGTGTGTCAAACGAACGAAATTGAACATCCCATCAATAATGGGGAATTTGACTAAAAAAACCTAATTAGTCCATTATCAAAAAATATTTGACACGTATTTTTTTGTGTTTTTTGCGTTGTGCTAAATTGAACCGTATCACCGCTCTTTAAGCGCTATAATATTTACCTTCACTGTCCTCGCTAGGTGACGTGGACGACACAGACTATCTACCATATATATACCATACATATACTAAATTGTACCGTATTACCACTATTTAAGTGCTATAATATCGTTATTTACCTTCATTCACTGTGCTCGTTAGGTGACGTGGATGGTTCAGTGGAAGCTATTCTGGACATCTTGGAGACGTATGATGAACATGACACAGTCAGGCTCGACTTGGTACACTTTGGAGTAGGACCTGTTACACCTACTGATTTGGAGGTAGGTCTATACATTAAATAAAATAAAAATATGTTTATTGACATAAAAACTTTTGTCTATAATCACAAATAGTGAAAAACCCCTGCCGATTCAACTAGGGTAACCCTAGTAGGTACAAGAAATAAACCTCTATTTATTTTATTATGTGTTAATAAACCCGTAATAACATGATTATAAAGGGAGGGATGTGTGTGTGTGGTGTAAGAGATGGAGGGACTGTTAGGTGAGGGGGAGTGTAGTTGTGTAAGGTGTATGTACCGCCAAACGGGACGCAGGGGTGATTCGGGACATAACTTTAACAAGGATTTTAACATTGAATTAATAAGTTACCGACAACTACTCAATTTTATTCATTGAATTATACTACATTATTTTGAGACCTTGTAAACAACACACCATCATAATCTATTCAACCAGTTTAACGGTATGGATAGTGGTATACGGTGTATACCTTACACAACTACCCTCTTTGATCCGGTATAGTGTTGCGTGTGTGTGTTGCTTAAAATGTAATAATGTTGTTGTCTAACAGCTAACTATATAACATTTTAAACCCTGACACAGCCAGAAGTTATCGCGGCAGACCTCGATTCCTACACGGAACAAATAACAATGATCAATGATCTACTAGTACACGTTCCGTTCCATGTTTGGTTTGTGAGTTTAAAACGTTTCTAAACGCACCTACAATAATCAAAAAAATCCTAGTAGCTAAGTAAAAAAAACCGTCTTCATTGCATTTTGCAGCAAGCGGAAACCTTCAAAGCCGTGATCTACGCGTTCAACGTAGATTGTCCTCCCGCTATAGCCGCGGAGGCTAAGATGAAGAATATACCGGTGAAGCTGCACAACATCATATACAAGCTAGTCGACGACGTCAAGGAGGAGATCAGTAACAAAATACCCAAAAGGACTGAGGAGGAGTTTATAGGTAGGAATTTCAACCTTGATGTGTTGGAATAGAGTTGAAAATTAATGAGCTTCGATTTGAAACTCACTCGCAAGTAGGTTCAGCTGCAAACAAATCTAAACATAACATACATTGGAATAAAGTCGAAAATAAATGAGCATCAATTTGAAGCTCACTTGCAATAAGGCTCAGCTGCCAATAAATCTCAACCTTAGTTGGAATAAAGTCGAAAATGAGTTTTCTTTTCAGTTAAAATATTTGAAACACAAAATGACTTCTCTTACAGGAGAAGCAAACGTCCTACAACAGTTCGTGGTGACTGAAAACAAGAAGAAAGTGCCGGTAGCGGGCTGCAGGTGTGTGAAGGGATCACTCGTGAGGAACGCTATGTACAGAGTCATCAGAGGACAGGATGTCGTCTTTGAAGGTCAGTTTGTCTCTATCTAAAGAATAAAGTTGAAAATCTATTAACCCTTTAACCGCCAGAGTCGTATATATGCGACAAACTTTTCCGTGCGGGTATCGCCCGTGTCGTATTTATCCAACAGAGAATATTCACAATTTTTGTTGTTTTGTTCGATTTTATTGCATCTATTCTATATCTCTCAATTTATGTAGATAGACAGATAGAATAATTTTTATTGTACACCATGATAGTTTACAAATCGGAGCTTAAAAGGAGCAGAAAGAAAGGAGAAGAGGAAAGCACGATTCGTAGCCGGGCGCTAGGGGCACAGCAATTGATATTTAGCCAAGCGCTTAAAAGGTTAAAGACTACTTTTATCCTTTGACATTTATTTACTTTATTCCCCAGGTAAGCTAGCATCAATGAAGCACCTAAAAGACGAGGTGCCGACCATCAAGCGCGACATGGAGTGCGGGCTGCGCTTCGAGCAGGCCGTGGACGTGCAGCCCGGGGACACCGTGCTGTGCTACAAGATCGTGGACGCGGCCGACAGCACCGGCTGGGACCCCGGCTTTTAGATATAGCTTTATAAATACTAATATATTCGTTACATAGAATGTTTGTTGTTTTATTTCTATAATTTTTTTTATCTATAATATGTATGTATTTAGAAATATATAAGTATGTTTATCAGTTGTCTAGTACCCATAACACAAGCTCTGCTTAGCTTGGGACTAGATGGCGTTGTGTGATAGTTGTGGAATGTTTATTTATTTATTTATGAGCGATTTTTGTCGTGTAACTTCTTTCCTATCTCTTCTGTGACGGAATGGTTCCATGAAAGGTAATGAAAATGGAGGATTGATCGAATCAAAATAAACTTTATTTTCAACGGAATAAAGTGCGAAAACAGGTGCTATCGACAAATATTTCCTTTTGAAAGAACTCCATCGGTTTGTTTAGGCTTCATAAATTATCTCTGTTGCTTCTCACTAAATTACGCGACCGACATCAACTTAAAAGGAATTCAGGTCCTAATGTCGCTTTAGCACTGCTGCGACTCTGGATTCTAGCAGAATACCACTGAAGAATCACACAAAATTTGACACAGACACCAGTTTGAAAAGTTTTCTAAAAATCATTTAGTTTTAGAGGTAAGGAAGGGAAGAATTTCGTAATAATAACTACTGAAAGAAAACTGCACCAATTTATAAAGAGAATCCTCTATTTAAATATTAACTTGATAGGCTTGTAATTCGTGTCTCACTATTATTGAACAAAGAACTCCAATAAATTAATAATTAAACATCATAATTGCATCATGTCAGTGACATAGTTAACTTTGGGACTAATGTTTGTTAGACTGACTTATTTATATCGAATCTTATTCGTATTTAATTCATTATATAGCTTATAATGTTCCCATTGCTGGGACATAGACATAACTCTCTTTGAGAGGTGGTGGGCCATCACCACGCGGGCCAGTGCGGTTTGTCGTCTTCGAATTTTTGGTTCTAGGAAATTTTCCTTCACTGTTTTGAGTGCAGTGGTGATGAAGTAAACTACACAATGAGCCTGGCTGTGATTGAACTTACGACCTACAACTCGTTTATCCAGGCCGATACCACTTGGCCACCACTGCTCTCTTTTTGATTTAGTACTGGCAATTTTAAAAGAAACACTGGTATTCAATGTGTGTTGGTGTCAACAGGCATTTATTTAGCCAATTGACGATTGAAAAAAGCGCAAAGTTGTTTGATTTTCAACTTTTGACGCAACACAGAGTCCAAAATGTAAAAGATTTTCAAACCAAGATGGTGTAAAAGAGCGATAAATAGCCTTTTTTGTAGATGCAATTGCACCAAGGAATACTCGACTCGCTTACTATCTATACTTCAGAATTTTAAGGTTTGTTATAGGTCAAAACTTTCCAATAATTTCATGTATGAGTCAGTCTTACAAACCCTAGCACCGTAATGCTTGCTCAAAACAGAGAGCTTTTTAATTATATTTAATGACACATTACAAAGATACTCAAACACTGGATTTTCAAGGAAATGTAACAGATAGATAATGTATCTATTACATTTGCCTAGCGTCATAAAAGTCATTGAGGCATAAATGTTCAGTTTTGAGATGCTTTGCACTGTGATCACTGCATCAAGGATATAAAATAGTAAATACAATATTTTCAAGCACTGTTTTGACCGTCAGCAAATACCACAGTTTCCCAATTCGCCCATCCACATTTAAAACCATTTCCTTCATTCAACCAGTCTTCTGAATTTTATCAAACTATAGGAATTATCCACCATTTTAAATAGAGTATCACACGAAATTAAATGCATTAAGACTGGAGTAGCAACTGGCAACTGAAAAAAGGCGTGTCTTGGTTTTAAAAAGTTGTCCCTTGAAAGATCAATATTTTTTTAAATAGCTTTTTCGCAAACAGTCAAAACAGCGCTACAGTGATTGTTCAAAGGCATTATAACTATGAGCACAACCTAGTAGTAAGTATGAAATTATTAAAACTTATAAATGGCTCATTGAATGTAAACAGACACGTTGTAGCTGCTGACCTTACAAAGGACAATATTATCAATAACGACGCAAGTTAGGAATTATCAAAGATTTTATCAAATAAATAACTTGTTAGAAACATTCAGGGTTTTCACAAGTCTCTTTATGATGCGCATCGCGATTTAAAAGCGATAGTGAAAAGTTAATTTTGCTTGAGATCATTTTTAATTTCATGACGTTACGTATTTTGCATTTTTATTAATTAGGTCGTATTTTCTTATACATAATTTTTTTATCGAAGACGTTACTCTATTCTGTACAAATAACTATACAAGTTTACAACGTTACCAAGGCTCAAATTGTACCAATAATAGCACATTACGACTAGTATCGTATTTAATTAAAACATTAGAATGCAATATCACGATGCGCAAGAGACACATTGGCTCATAACATTGGACCTATGGCCGGCCCCTAACAATCCATTATGCTTATGTATTTACTCGTCAACTTCGACTCGAGTTGGCGCCAGTGTTGGCCGTATATAGACCTGAATCACAACTACTGTCTTTATTACAAACTTATTTAAATTAACTGACATACATAAATAAGAAAGGCAAGTTTAATTGCAGCCACCTGATATTCATAATAAGTAATATTTATAAGGCCACAAAAAAGAAAACATTCGTTTACGATACAGCAAAAAAATTACAAGTAATTCTTGTTTTTTTTTTTAATGTTCTGCAACATGCATAACAGCTATTTTCGATACGTCAACCGAGAGTAACGGCTTATAACGGTATCACAAATAACACTATTTCAATTATAATGCCGATTTTCATATGATTAAAATAAAACGTTATACGCTATACACATAAATAATAGTGACTATAAAACATAATTTTAACAAATAATTTAGGCGAATACAAGACTTTTGTTATTTCGTTACTACGCTATTGCATTGTTATAACAGTTATTTTACCGTATTTTTTATAGTTGCTAAGTTTTTAATTTGCAAATAGCAATGGACAAATTGTGAAAATATCTAAAATATAGATTAGGAATATTATTTCAAGCGCGGATTTGTGAAAAGGGAGTCGCGTTTAGTGCTTTAATTTAAAATTTATCTTGAAAGTGCTCATAAGACCTAAAGATCGAATAATAGCATCAAATAGATTATACATATATAAATCTCATTGTT
The DNA here is from genome assembly GCA_943136025.2 of Agrotis puta. Lineage (NCBI taxonomy): Eukaryota > Metazoa > Arthropoda > Insecta > Lepidoptera > Noctuidae > Agrotis > Agrotis puta. Next base: position 14,428,073 of record OW964185.2, on the reverse strand, counting down.
GTCGTCCTAAGTAGTTATCATTGACTTCAGAATTAGAAACACCAAACGTTCTAAAATTGGTCGATTATTTCAACATAACGAGGACAAAAATCAATACTTACACCAAGAATTGTCTATAAAAGCGTTAAATATAATTTCACTATAAATGTTTTTAATTCATTCCAATATATCACTCCTTTTCATAAACCTCCAAATCCGCGCTCTTCATATCGATTTATCTACACGAGAGCAAAATTATAGAACCAAATATTGATCTATGATAAAATAAATTCACTAAACTACACACTAATATCTAAATAATTAACAACTTATAAGAGTCTCACAATATTAAAAAAAAAAGATAAACGATTAAACACTGCAAGTCTTACAGACACGTCAATCGATGCAACAACATTTAAATCGATAAAAAAATCGTAATAAATAGCTTTAATATGAAAGCGCAAGTGTTTTGCGAATATGAAAAGCGATCAGATCGCTTGACCTACCAACTATATTTACATATGTGAGCCGAGAAAAAAAAAAGGTTTTTCCTTAATTATAATATACATTTGTCTATACATAGTTACGAATCTCATATCTATTGCTATCTAAAATGTTTTTTTTTTTCATCGTATATCATTAACTCTAGAAAATGCTTAGTGGAACCCACAACTGGAACTTTCCTGTATTGACTTAGTATACGAACATAATGCCGACTCGCACTTTAGACTATTCTATTAATAATTGAAAACATTTCGATAGAACTATCAAGGAAGTATTAACAATATTTAAGTCTGTTGCTATGTCTACCCAGCTATTTATATTAGGACAGATTACCAACGATTCAGGGGAGTATCACAATTTAGTTTACTTGTGTGTTAGTTTAGTGTTATAATAACGTGTCGTGTAAACACCTAAGAGCGAGGAAGGGTTTAACGTTTAATGACACAATACAATCAAATTTCTATCAAGAATACAATAAGGCTCATTTTGTAGTGCATAACAGTTTTGCTTGTTCTATAACCATATTTTATTCAAAGTTATGGGATTTACACACCATAAACACGTTTTATAACTATTCCTATAGTGGTCGAATTTGACATAAGCGTCTTTGGTGTGCAAAGCACATAAAATGGACATCAACATTATACATTACTATTTTAAGTCCCAGATTCACATAGAAATACAATATCGAAAGACCAGAAAGTGACAATGTTCTCAAAAATCAGTGCAAACATTTAAAGTTATCTATGCCTAAATTTTGGCTGAAATCCGGGAACTTTTGGAGATATGGTAATGGTATTGGCATACACAGGAGAGCTCCAGGTCACGACATACACACACGCGTTCAGAACAATGTGTCTAACATGGAATAATAGCACACGAACACCACTCACAACTTTAACTAACGACCAGCGACACCGCTGCGGACAACCCAGAGTATATCATACAACCAAACATATAACATCTTAGACTACCCAGAACTCTTTGAAGCAACACCGTCGCAACATTTTTAAAAACTCGCTGTGAAACAACATCATCAAAGAACTGTTACTTTTCATCAACTATAACGTGTTTTCTTTTTGTTTTGTATGTAACGCAATAACGGCTATTTCGTCAATTTAACGGACTACTTACAACCTGCAGTGCTGCTAAAGGTAGGTAATTTATTTTCATTTCAACTTTAAGGTCCTAATCCTAATCATTTACTCTTAATTCTTTGAAACTTAACCACATAATGTATTTACCGATAGGGACGGAATTTCGACTCTATACAGAGAGCGTAAGCGTACGCATATATAGACTAGTGTCTATGAGTAAGTGCAAACGCATTCACGATTGTTGTTTGTTCTTAGATCGCCGTACTTAAGTGACTATGTTGTACTTGTTCCGTTTGTATAGACCCGGTATTCCGTGCCTATGTTTTAGTGCCATACCTATCGTCACCAGACTGTCGTAATGTGAGTATCCAAAACGTTAGCAGAGATAAGGAGGAGCAGTAGCAGAAGTGTGATGGTGTGCGGGCGACGGTGTCGCTCGTGCGTGCTCTAGTCCACGAGGTCGATGCGGTCAAACCTGCGCGGCGGGCGCGCGTCGCCGTTGTGCGCACGCGCCGGCCGCGCCCACGTGTTCACGCAGCCGTCGGCACACGCCGTCACGAAGTACTCCGAGCGGAACAGCAGCGCTGTCAGCCGCTCGTGCGCGATCTTCTTGCACACCAGCGGCTCCAGCACCGGGCACTCGTCGAACCGAGGACACGACGGCGTACCGATCAACTTTAAAGGATCGTACGAGTCGTTCGATTGCGCGCCTGCAGACTTTCCTCTTAACGCAACGCTGTTCGACGCAGAAGACTTCTGCTCCGCCGGCTTTGACGTCAAACTAAAGTTCCTACGATGCTCCGATCGACGCTCACCAAAAGAAAACCCAGCCAATCGCTGCGTTAGAGAGTTCACCCCCAGCGACCCTGAAGTCTCCTCTTTTGCTTTCCCCACACTAATGTTTAAGGTCGAGACGTTGTTTACTTTCGCTTTCGTTTGCTTGGTGCCGGACGGTTCACCCGCCGCGTTCGACCCGCTCAGTTCGGCGTGTTTGTGTCCTATTTTATTCGTTTTAGCTCCTTTAGGCGCCGGTATTTTCATACCGGGGACTCCATTAGGGGAGAACGTTTGACTATTGGGTGAGAGATGAGCGGAAGCTCTCGCCCGAACGGGGGGCTTCAGCACGTCTTCGGTGAGATCCCACAAGCACAACTGTGTGTCCTGAGATACACTACCTAACCTATAACACTGCACACTTTCACTTTTCTGTCTGTCGTCTTCTACGCCTTCTTCGCTCTCAGGTTCGCTGAAGCTGACGACATAGGGGTCGAAGGCGACGACGGAGACCCACGACCGGTGTCCCTGTCCCCGCGCCACGACGCGTCTCTCGCTGAACGACCAGACGGTTACCAAGTCGTCCTCTCCGCCGACGACTACGTACTTGCCGTCGGGGGACCAGCAGACGCAGAGGAAGCCTCCGAAGTAGGACCTCGCCCTGCCGATGAGTTCCATGGTGTCGTAGTGGAACACCCTGAGGAAGCCGTCCTGCGAGACGACGGCAAGGTTGGTGCCACAGGGTGAGAAAGCGAACTCGTTGATGCAGCTGCCGTCGGCGCCGATGAGCCAGCGGTAAAGCGGGTTGCGTGTGGACTTGGTGCGGCACGTGTGGATGGAGTAGCCGTCGCCCTGCTTGAACAGCTGGTAATGCGGCGCCGCCGTCCCACACGACAGCTCCTCGTTGTACACGTACAGCTGGCCGGACGCGTGCGCCGTCATGAACAGGTTGCTCGAGCCCGGCACCCACCGGATGCACGTCACTCGCGTTTTGTCAATCAGTCTCTGGAAAAGGTTGATAATATTACATTAATATTCGTCATCTATCTGACATTTCTACGACTGTGTTGGAATTTTCTTCCAGGCTACCCAGACGCGGTCGCAGTTTCAATCATTGATATTAATTATCGAAGGGTCGCAGACAAGGACTGGGCGATTTTTAGGGTCAGGCAGGCGGTCGACAATTTTTAACATCCCACCTCAGATTGCTATTTGTAGTTTGACACTTAAATACTACTACTTAAATACTTATTTTTTATTTAATTGTTTAGTTAAAGGATTCAAGCATGTGTACGATTTGGGGGTTTATGACCCCTGTTGACCCCTCCCCCTCCGGGAAGTTACCAAGCAACACCCCTTGGTAAAACTGGTTGTCAAACATTTGGGTTTCTCGCTACATTACCTATAAGTTAATAATGTAGTGAAAGAACATAAAATACATTGTTAAAAGATAGTTGAAGGTTTAGTTACTGAATATTCTAGACACGCAAACTAATTAACTGTTTCGAAAAGTCTGTTTTATGAGCACGATAAAGGTCGATTTCTCGAAAATTATAGTAATATTTCTAGAATACCTTGTCAGTAGACAACCATTATAACCGACTCGCAATTATTAACACTGAATATGGAGAAGATAGAGAAGGCCGAAATTATTAAATTTGTGCGACCATGAAAAAAGATTCAAGTATTAATGATTACTATTAGGAATTACCTTAAAATAAAAAAAAAAGTGAATAAATACCATTTCATGGTAACATTTCGTATTCTGAATCCGTAGTCAAAAGACATGGCAATAAATAATCTCACCCTCCATAATAATTAAAACTTTCTAATGTTCATAACAACTAGTTCTCACGACCCAAAAGTATTTCAATTTAAATTACCTACACAATTGAGCATTTTATGACACCAGAACAAGAGGCCACAATTAACTTGCCCAAATTTCGCTTGGCAGCAAGTTTTTCAAGAGACGTTAATAGGGGAGGTGCCTGTATATTTACCAGATTAGGACACCCATACGCTGTACTTAATAATACACATTCAAGTAAAGGTATCATAGAATATAGCGCAATAGAACTAACGGAACATAAGTTGATAATAGTTTGTGTGTATAGAGTACCCAACTCATGTATGTCTACATTTTTTAATAATTTAGAAAAGTTACTGCACCAAATATGTGATAACACTAGTAAGAAAATTGTTGTATGCGGGGATTTCAATATCAATACATTAAAAAGAAACCGACAAACTTTAGATTTTGAACAAATTCTAGAAAGTCATAACTTAAAACTAGAAATTAAGGTTCCCACTAGACTCATCAGTAGCACTTGCATCGACAACTTTGCTCACAACATTCATAAATGTAAAAACCAAATAATTGAATTAGGATTATCAGATCATACTGCCCAATTACTGCAATTACCAGTCAGAAAATCCTGTGTATTAAAATCTTGGCGTATTAAAGTACGCGATTATAGTGAGGAAAATTTGACGAAATTTAAAACTTGTATGAATAACTTGACATTCTCTGACATTTACCTGACAAATGATTCAAACGAAGCCTACAATCGTTTCTTGGAGCTTTTCCTGTGTTTCTATAACTTGTGTTTTCCTTACAAATTAATAACAAAATCGTTACACAAAAAAACTAAATGGGTTTCAAAAGGTATCAAAATTTGTAGCAAAATAAAACGAAAATTACTATGGCAATATAGAACACACCGGACGGAAAAAAACAAACATAAATTCAAGCAATATGCTAAGAAATTTAAAAAAATTATTTGTCTTACGCAGAAAGCACAAAACAACCATCGCATCAACACAGCTCAAAATAAATCGAAAGCCACTTGGTCACTTATAAATAGCTCTAAATTTAAATTTCCCAGGGAACCAATTAGGGAAATATTAAAAGATAACGTAAGCATTACAGATCCAATGTCGATTGCAAATAATTTTAATGACTATTTTATTGACCAAGCTGCAAAATCGATGCGTACAAAAAATTATAATAATAAAGCACCTTCAAATCAAAACATGTACACTAACCTAAACTCAATTTTCCTTACCCCCACAACCCCAATAGAAGTGGACAGAGAAATCAAGGAACTTAAAAATACATCGAGTGAGGGTTACGACGGCATCTGTACTAAAGTAATAAAACAAGTGTCGCAATCAATTGCAGTTCATCTAAGCTACATAATAAATTTATGCATTTCTACTGGAACTTACCCAGAAAAACTTAAAACATCGGTTGTTTATTCCTCTCCACAAAAAAGATGACAAAAGCAGTATGGGAAATTATAGACCTATAGCTCTGATACCCATCTTCTCAAAGATATTCGAAAAAGTAATTCATAGTCGTCTCTACAATTTTTTTGAAAAATATAATATCTTGGCTAGCGAACAAAAAGGATTTCGCAAGGGTAAGTCCATTAACGCTGCAATATATGAACTTACTTACAATATTTTGACTAATATGGATAAAAGAAATCCAATATGTGCTATTTTCATGGATATGAGTAAAGCTTTTGACAGTGTTGACCATAACATACTGCTTCGGAAATTAGATTCATATGGCATAAGAGGAAAGGCACTAGACCTCATTCACTCATATCTAAGTGATAGACAGCAATTAACAGAAATAACTAGGATATGCCTTAAAACGCGGGTTGAGAAGACATATCGATCCCAAACTAGAACCATAAAACTAGGAGTTCCGCAAGGTAGTGTCTTGGGTCCCTTGCTCTTTCTAATTTATATTAATGATCTCCCGAGACACATAAAGCATCCCATGGTACTTTTTGCAGATGACAGCACTGTAGTAATAAAATGTGACAGCCAAAATGACTATGAAAATGAAATTAATGAAACATTAAGAAATATAATTAAATGGTTAATTGATAACAATCTGAAAATAAATTTAGAAAAAACAAATATAATGCACTTTCACCAAAGAACTCAACCAAAAAGTATGAATGTAAATTATAACGGGCAGACAGTAGAATCTGTAATAAATACAAAATTTCTAGGTATAAATATTGATTATAGACTTTCATGGACAACCCATATAGACAATCTCTGCAAAAAAATCAACAAATCCTCCTTCGCTCTTTACAAGCTCTCCAAAATAGTTAACAAGGAAGCGATTTTAACGGCCTATCACGGACTGGTGGCACCATTACTGAGATACGGCATTATATTTTGGGGAAATTCGGTAGACAAGGAATTTCTATTTAAAGCTCAAAAGAAGTGCATTAGAGCAATGTGTCAAATAAATAGTACAATTAGCTGTCAACCTTATTTTAAAAATCTAAAAATTCTCACATTGCCTTCCCTATACATTTACGAATCAAGTATTTTTGTAAAATCAAATCTAAACTACTATAAAACTGCTGAAAAAAGCTATTATCGAAAATTAAGGGATAAAAAAAGGCTAGAGGTACAAATACCTTATGGTAAAACGGCACTATTAAATAAAAGTATTTTATGCATGACATCTATAATAAATTGCCTGATGACATTAAACAATTACCAATCCACCAGTTTAAAAAGAAACTACATTCATTATTAATAGACAGATGTTATTATGATGTCAAAGATTACTTGTGTGACAAAAATATTGTGTTCCAATGACAAGAGTGGAAAAATAAATATGTGAATAGTGTAAATTGTAGTCGAAACATTTAAATTGCTTGTGTCTTTCCACTTCTTAATATTTATGTAAGAATAATTTGCAATGTGTAATAATGAACTATGATTATGACTTAAATGACTTGAAATTGAATTTGTATGTACTTATCTATAATTTGGAATAATTTAATAATGTGTCGAGACTAATATGACTAATTGTGTTTTAAATTCTGATTTGTATTTTATTATTGTATGCCTTAACGGCGGGACATAGCTGAACTTATTTTAATTATTTAAGACCTGTATTTATGATGCATACCTATAGTCCACAATAAAGAGGATTTGATTTGATTTGATTTGATTTGATTTGATTTAATTTAATGATTCAACAGATTGTTGGAAATTATTTTTTGCAAATATCGATTACAATTCTTTAAACCTGCAAATATAATATATAGTACATATTACCGTATCTGGCTAAAAGATAAAAGGCCACTAAAAGTAACAGGCGGTCTTTTTTAATGTGTGAATAGAAAAAAGTAAAGGATTTAAAGACAGAAAGCACAACTTTCACAAAATGTAGATCAGAAGAGCTGTAGTTTCATATCATTAAAGGATCTGACAATACATAATATTATGTAAACGCTACACTTTATCAACACTCCCCATTTAATGCGTAACATTATATAACAGAGCATGTAATACAATACATAGGATGCGCCATGATAACTGGCCAGCGATAATGCAGCGCCTAGCAATAAGTAGGCACTTCACGCACTATCAAATACGTATGTATCCCTAATATGCTATAGATTGTACTGTTTTAACGTAAGTAGGTCTCAGTGACATCATTTAGAGCTGGGGGCGGACTGGTTGAGTGGATGAGGAGGGCTAACAATAGAGTACTTGACAGCACCAATAAATTGCAAATATAATTTAGGCCGTCCATGCGCTCAAAACAACAGAGTCCGGTGGGGACCTGCACCAGGGAGAAAGCGAGACCTGCCGGGGCCGCGGGACTGTCTGAACAGGTAACCGTGAGCCTTGAGCGTAAATGGCTATTGAAAGAACACCGTAGATTTAGTCAACACGAGTCTGACAGACCCTTCCGCTTAAACCAGTGGGAGAACTCATGCGATGATATTACCACGCTAAAAAAAAGGAGGGAAGCCATGACGACGTGGCACATCCAGCCACTCCTCAAAGAGGGACCTTTCCGTCGCTATTGCGGCGTGCCCGATTATGATATGCCGGACAACGTAAAGGAAGCTCTGGGTCGGCTTTGTAGTTCAAAAAATCCGAACGGAATATTGCTGACTCGAAAAATTTAGTTCTTCACACAGCACCCCTGAATGACCACAGTGAAACCGATTTGAACAAGTATTTCGTCCTAACTTTAGTAAAATTCTAATTCTAGAGTCCGGGCACTTTGTCACTTACGTCATACTGACCAACACTATTGACATCTTCGATACCACAAGGACTTCTAAGAAAGGGAGATAATATGCTACATTTTTATAAGTGGCTCATTTTCATAACAAAGCTTTTAAATTATATAATAACGCATGACAGAGGACAGAAGTTGTAAAGACATGTTTTGTTTACTTCAGCTCAATGGCCGTGTTGTAAATCTTAAGTATGTCGTGTACAAACACGTTAGGCGTCGAGTTTAAAGGGGCGCCGTGAGACGCTCCTGTTGACCATTCTCCGGATCGATTTTGCGTGAATCCCAGATTCCGTCTATGTCAAGATCCACCAGATAATGAAGCTAGTTTCATTGAACTCTCTTGTAATTTTAATATCATATGTAAGTGTTCCAATTTGGTGGAATTTTCAACCAGTTATAATTTTATTGCCTCCTGGTATGACTCGGGCGTCGAGACAAATTAACAAAATTGTATGTGCGCCGGGAAACGAAAATTTTTGGGAGCCCCTGATGTAGGCAGTAGGTATTCATGTCATTTCTGGGATTCCTTTTACAAACAAGCTATTCAAAGCGATCGGCGACAATTTATAAGCACCTAAAGCAGTTTATTTTTCGGAACGTCAGGTACCTACGTAGAATTTTTTATGATTAATTGGGCCTTGGTCTAGATCAGGGGTGACAAAGACAAGGTCGACGATGGAGCGAGCTCACCCAAAAGAAGCCTGTTCACTTTAAATTTGAAGAGATTAGGGTTGTATGCGTTCCACTCCTTCGCTGTTCGCATTATAAAAGACGGTAAGGTAAGGTAAGGATGGTAATTCAGATCGTGTAGATGTGCGATGATAGAAGAGGGCTGGCGGAATGAGGTCGTGGAGTTCTTGGGCACACTCTGCGAAGTACAATGTGTAGAAGACCGACAGGCAAGCAACCTTGCGGCGATGAGTCAAGCTATGGAGCTTGGCATTCACCAATTTTACGCCGCCAATGAGCCTCTTAGCTCTGCGTTCCACTGAGTCAAGAGCGGCAAGTATGCATAATCAGGCCCATATACTCGAATTTAGAGATCTGATATATACCCACATCACTGTAGGAGTAGAGAGTAGTATGAACTAGGAATCAAGACCAGGTATTGCCACAAAGTAGATGCATTTGTCTTGACATTAAAAATAAACAATCAGCAAAACCACGCCTTTTTTTAATAAGAAGGCAGAAATAACAGAACGTCATTTCCAGACTGGAAGTTTCTGCCATGATTGTTACAGGCAAACAAAACCTATTTAATTTTCCACACTAGAATCAAATAAACCTAATGAAATCTTCGAATGACAATAACAATAAACTTTTTACCTGACTACGGCAAAGCAAAAGGAGGGCTATGATTTTGACCGGTATGTATATTATCATTACATGACAAATAAGGTGTATTTAGAAGCGTCTCAGTTGTCCGCTGATTATAGGGTAGGTGACGTGTCACCAAATCCAATATGGCACCCACTAGGGGATGTAAAGTCGTAACCGAAAAAAAAAATCGCACAGTATCGACATGGGTATCAAATTAAAGGGCTTGATGAGCACATTTGAAATATATATACATTATAGCTTTTACTAGCTACTTTACCTGTTTCTGTGTCAATATGGGTATCAAATGAAAGGGCTTAATGAGTAAATTTGAAATTCACTCGCTCAAATTACTTAATTGGTAAGGCCTAATTGGTAAGGCGTCTGGAGTACCTATACAGAAGACGCAGGTTCGAACCCTGCTCGCAGCTGAATTTTTCGCTCCTCAAAATATCTATGCGAATACGCGACGCAGGCGTTATTGCGTTTAAAAATATAACTTTATAAATTACTTACTTCAAATAATATAACCCCAAAATATAGTGAATATGAAATAAGTTTAAAATAACTAAAACCCGACTACGAAAAAATCGCGCACTGAAAAGTATAAAACAAGAACAATATTCATTTCAACAATACTTTTTATAGTTATAAACTTTTAAATATTTATCTTTTATTACATAAACAACTTTTTTTTAACCCGCCGTGGTCGTGTGCCACCTGCGCATGTAACACAATATTTATTGGCTAGGCCATGGTATGCCATACAACCATTCAATTTATTTCATTCAAATGAATATTGTTCTTTTTTCAGTGTGCAATTTTTTATAATACTTATTTCTGAATTTAACTGATTATTGCTCGATCAATTTCAAATCTTCATGCAATTGTCAAAAGTCACTTTTTGTAACAGCTATAAAAACCACAATATAGCATTTTTTTAACAAAGATAAGAAAAACTGAAAACATAACTCACCTCTTCATTGTACAATTTACTTAATTCTTTCTTAATAGGGTCTATGAGTTGTATTTGGCCGGTAGAAAATCCTATAACTAGCGACACACTGTCTGGTGTCATCGTAACGGTGTTGAAGTCATGACAGGTCGGGTTCGTCCCTTTGTACATCTTCTTGTCAACTGGCTTTGTGAGATCTGCCGCCTGCCGAGGAAGTGTGTAATATAGTGACATGCCCTGCCGGACGTACAATTGTATGAGTTTGGTGCATTATGAGCATTTACTTATTGTTACTGAGAAGTGTTAGTCACAATACATTTAAAAAGCACATACATCAAAATAAAGAGCATGTTACCCTAGGGAATTAATGGAAACTACAAAAATTATGTTGAAGAAAATTACTAAAGTTCTTAGATTAGAACGGGTGTCAATTAAATGGTTAGCATAGTATTGTTATTTCTGTGAGCAGAAAAATATAATCGGTGAGCAGAAATAGCTAATTGGTGAGCAACTCATGGTCAGCAAACATTTCAAAATCAATCAGCAATTTATGTCATTCTGGATGGCTGTAATTATTTTTGTACAGCATATTAATTATATAAGCTGCAATCAGCTGCTCATGTTTAATAAAATTTTGGTAAGCACTCAGAGTGTAAGCAAAAAAATGCATTTTATAGATCAGAATTAGACATTCAGAAATCAGCGTATTATTCAGTTCTGGGTGGTTTAAAAAAAAAATAACCACGAAGAGGATGGCGGGGTCTTTCAGACCTCGCCATCCTCTTCTAACCTAAATTGTCCGAGTCGGGGTGCCAGCGAGTTTGCTCACCATGTTTTAAATATGCATACCAATCAAATATACTGCTTATAGACATGTTTTTCTGCCGCTCAATCATGAAATCTTGCCGCTCAAGTAGTTATTTTGCAGACTGAATGTTTATTATGCAGACTCATGTTATTGTTGGCTGCCTATGTATGATTTAATTTTTGACCATTATCAAGATTAGTTGCGGAACAAGAATTGCTGCCTGATTTTTTTTATTGCAAACAAAATCTTTGTATGCTGACCAAATTATTTAAATGCTGCTTTTGGGTGGCTTGCCAAATTTTATAATTGCTGACCATGTAATTACTTCTCGATTAGAACCTTGCAACACTTCAGCCTGAGAATATAAATAAGTAATATGATGAAGCATATCATCACGATTGTATCCTCTAAAAGATTAAGCAGAGAAAGAGATATGTATAATAATACCTGAACCCACATTACACTCAGTTATTTTCAAGTGCCATGTAAAAAGGGCCAAACTAAAATAATCAGTACACAATGTTCCCACAGCTGGATCATAGACCTCTTATAAATTTATGAGAGGGACCAGGCATGTCTGAACAGTAATGTCAATTGAGTTTCCAATTCTACTCTTCATTTGCGGTTTCATATTTTTCATCTTAGTAGATTAGATATGGGACCCCGGAACATAAAGGGCTATTGAAGGACACCGTGGATTTTAGTCAGTATGAGTCTGACAGTCCTTCCCGCTCTGCCCTGGGTGGGAGGACTCACTTAATGTTTCTACCACAATAAAAAAAAATTAAGTACCTAGATAAGATATTTGAAAAATACAATACAAAAAATGAAATGGTTGGTTTAGCTATGAAAAATTAAACAGTAGATTCATTTCAACTTGTGATGCTTAAAATATGGTTTAATTCAGGAGTGTTACTGGCACATGACAAACACACCCACATAAAAATGACCAATTAAGGTTATTTATATCTAGATCCTATTTTTAGATATGGAGTGTTTGTTTTAGATATGAAACAGTTGCAAAATATTACTGCAGAAAGTATTTAAAGGTAATTCAATGGGCATAGAATATTTCATTTCTATTAAAAATGGAAACTCTTGTACCTTCCTACTCTTATTAGAGTATTCCAGTAAGTTAACGAAAGTTGGTGACCAAATGGGTCTATCAATCAATCAAATAACTTTCAATCACACTAATTTACTGCTCTTTTAGGAATGCATTATAATAGATAATGTTTAATTATTTAATTTATATCTATTTGAAATAAGAACTACATGTTACTTTACCTTTTTAACACCTCTGTACACATAAACATACAGTTCTTTGCCATGGTTGAAGCATATCCTATCGTCGGAGCCCTGTCCGTCGGAGCCGGGCGCTCCACCCCCCAGCCCCGGCGGCAGGCTGACCAGTGACACACGCACATGAGAAGATCCGGAGCCACTTGTATAACCAACTCGATTAGGCCTGGAATACTCCGACAGAGTCATCAAGCGATATGTGCCTTCTCGCGTCACGAACTGTGTCTTCACGTCGTCCTTCCCTCCAGAGTCCGATTGCACAGCCATGTTAACATATTATCCTGATATTATACATGGAGTTGGCCGCTAGAGAAGCCCCGATTAGACGTGACACCTCACTCCAAGTACAGACGCGTATTTGAGCGCACGTACACAATTCCCATTATAGAAAAATACACTGCTGTAAACTTAATTCATCCGCCTCTTGGATAAAAAACGTTATCGTGAACGTTTTTGATTACAAAACGTCGAATTAGATAAATTTGTGTATGCAACTAAAAAGTCAGGTGTCAGACAACATGACGGCTTGTTGTTTATGGTAATATGGTTAATTTTTAAATAAGGATTGTAAGTAAGTAAGTAAGTAAGTAAGTAAGTATTCTTTATTTGCATAAAATGTGGTATACAAAGGTGTTATATAATATTTAGGGCAGGACACATTCTGCCATAACAATGGCATGCAAATTTTTAAACAAAGATTATGACCTAAGTAGTTTAAAACTAACACATGTGTAATAATCAAGTTATAAAGAAAAGAAGAAAAACATTACTAAAAGTCATACTAATGCAGACTAAAACTCATACTAATACAGAAACAAAGGCACGTACTCGTACATTTAAACCACAGGAGTGGTCGAAACTAATGCGAGCTTGGTGAGTGACGACGGTTATAAGACATTTTTGCCTAATGTGTTGACAGACATCGGTCGCCTGTTATTAGGAGTCTATAGGCTGTGTGGTCGATGGTGGTGACTGACACTGTACCTACTTATCTTACAATGTGAACAGCAATCGCAAGATGTTACATAATTATTACATCCTATAATGAAAAGCCGGTTTAATTCCATTAATTTTACGGCGCGAGACACAGAAAAAAACATTAGAAAGAGTGATCGATTTAACATCAATCCTTTAAAAATAAGTAACACGCTAAGTAAAATGTTCAATTTGTTCAAAGTATTTTGAATTCACACATGAACATTTATAAAAATCCCCCCTATTAATTATTTACATTTAGTTTTATGAATACATTGACCAGTTCCATCGCATTAACGATGCTACCGCAAATAAATATAAATATTCCGACAGCCAATAAACCTAGCCCTCTCCAAAGTATCCAGTTATTCTTCCCGAGACCAGGCCTATCCCAAACAACCAACAAATAGATGACATTAGGCCAAATAAATGCCATGTTTGAAAGGCAGAAACAACCAATCTGAAAAGATAACGATTGAGTGTAATTATCTTATGTCGATTTAATTATAAAACAGGGCCTGTAGCCATGTAACAAATGATGAACGCATACGCTGAGTAGGCTTTAATAGATTTTCAACTTTATATGCTTGGGTATAAAGTTGTTGATTTAAGCCGAGATAAATAGTCGTACCTAAGCAACAGCCAAGCCAAAGTCAGTGCTTAGCGACGTTTTACTTCGCTCAGCCATAGTATCAATTTTCGAGAACTTAGCACTAAGGTGCAAACTTAAAAATTCTGAAGGAGTACCATAGAGTAGTAAATCATACAATGAAAGCATACCGCACAATCGGCTGTACAGAAAATTGAGAGATTTATCGAATCGATGCATTTGTAGCGAAAAATGGTTTTGGTACTGAATTCAAATCTCGTATTAAATTTTGCAGCCCTCTAGCACATGCCTTGCTACGAATAGTGTTAAAGACCATTGTCGTGGTGGCCTTCAATATTTTGTACATTTTTATATAGTGGCGTTTGCGAGCCGACCCTAGCATTTGTAGATCCGCCACCGTCCTGACTTGATGCAAAGTAGGCGGTAGATAGGATCGTGGGACCGCGCAAGTTAGATCCCTGCTCTCGCGAACTAAATCACATACATACTTAGATCGTTCGGAGAGAAATGAAATACAAATCAAAAAATAGTTGAACTTGAGCAGGTCATCCGTGGAATTAGTTTTTCAATATAGTCCGGGTTTGTTCGAGGCCACCCGGGTCCTTCCAGACCCGTCCGTCCTTCTCTTGTAGCCCACTGTTTGTTTCGACAAATTGAAACGATAACAAAATGTCAGTTGTCAATAAAATATCGTCTCCCCGTGTTTTTATGTCCAAAGTCCAATTTGGGAACCTTGGTAACTGAGTTCATGATTTTGGTAACCAAATGCGTATAAACGGAAAAGATTTTCATCAACAAATTAAGCCATAACGCACCTTATGATTCGGAGCGTTGGTAGACTAGTTAAGTTGAATGTTTATTATGGAATATCGTTTTTAATTTCATATACTCACAATAATCGCGTCATGAACCCGTTTCAGGAGCCTGCAGTTAGGTAAGGTCTAATTATTTGGCAGCAATGCAAATTACATATAATAATCGAGATAATATACAAAATATTTCGGAACTGTTAGATTTTTCCAATATTTTATTGCAAACAAAAAACATGTTGATTTTATTCATTTATTATCATCTGAATTACATTCAACTTTTAAATTAAAAGTTAACATTTATTTTACTCTGCCTTTTCATTTGGTTCAACAACTTCCATAACTTCTTCATTTCTTTTCTCAATATCTTCAGTATTGTTAGCTGAAACTTTATTAGTTCTATCAGTTGTATCATCTGTTTTACCATCTGATTGTTCAACAGTTTTCGTTTTTACAACCTCTTCAGCACTTTGTTCTTTTTTATCATCAGCTCCATCATTTGAACCAGCCTTCTTGGCTTCATCGCCTTCTTTGCCTTCTAAAAATTGATCCCATTTGTTAATCCTCTTACTGATTTCAGAATCAGTTTCAGCAATCCTATACTTAGTTCTACCATCCCATATTTCAGCAGTGATCTGCCGCTTGCCAAACCACCTTCCATTGATAAGAGCTACAACTGCATCAGCCATTTCTGGATCTTTCATAGTTATCTGGGCTACTCCTTCAGGATGTCTATCATAAATGACCACTTTTCTGACTTCACCACATTTAGCCGACTCCTCTCTCAAGTCTTGCTGATAGTCCAATATCAGTTGGACATCATGATCAAAATCAGTTGGATGGAATAAGTTTTTAACTATAACAATCCTTTCATGTTTTGATCTTTCTCCGATAAACTTTTCTGGTCGCCAGTCAAACAACTTCTGCTGCATTTTCTTTATTTTCTCAAGTTCCTTTTTCTTTTTTTTCTTCGGTTTTAGAGCAGGATTGTAATCACCTTTCATCTGGAAGGATGCTCTTTCCACTTTTATTTTATTACCTTTTAAGTCACTACCATCAAGAAGTTTTAATGCTAGGTCGACAGATTCTATTTTGATATAAGTACACAGTGCATCACCTTTGAAACAATTTTGTTCTTTATCCATATACAGTTTCACTTTCATCTTCTGATTAACAGCGTCACGTTCAACAAGGCCACATTTTTGCATAAAATTGACAAATTCTTCTTCAGTTAAATCTTGAGGTAGATTAGATACATAGACCTTGGTATTCGTCTCCTCTGATGGTTGGAACCACTGTGGTTCAGCTTTCCGTTTCACACCAGCAGCGAGGTCAGCTTTTTTTTGTTCTTTCTTTTTTTCCTCTACTTTACTTTTCTCTTTATCTTCAGCTGTATTGTCTATGAACCCGTAAGACATTTGATATAAAGCTAAAAAGTCATCATCAACTTTAGGTATCCAGGCTTTCTTTTCAACATCCCAGAAAAATTTAGAGCCATCAGCTTCTGTGTAAATATGTGTATCATCTTCATAACTGTATTCTCTTCCAATTACCTCTTGACCAGGTTTCAAAGTCCATGAATTCGATTCTTTGTCCCATATATACTTTTGATGGTTTGAGGGGTCAGTATAAATAGCTTCTTCGCCTTCATAAGAAACATATGGTGCGTAGTCGCCCCATGCTGAATCGTCCTTATGGGCATCTTTTTCAGCTACGCCAGTGTTAGCAGATTCATCACGTGCATCCTCACTTTTAGAACTTCTAGAATCTTTTTCACCCGGTTCAGGCACATCCGTCTCTATTATGTCAATATTTTTAGAAGTTATTGATTTATCTGAGTTATCCGAAATCTCAGACTTACTCGTTGCTTCTAGCAGAGTTTTAGCTTGTAGTTCTTCTTCAGCCAATTTTTGCGCTGTTTCGTTGGATAGCTTGATTATAAAGCCCGGTTTAGAGCTTTTATCTTGCCGAGCCATTCTAATATTTCTATTCCTGTCGCATATCCATTACTAATAGTGTAAATATAAGTAAATTCAAAATTTGTACTTCAATTTACATTAGGTTTTGATATCGATGAACCCATGTTTATTTATTTTCCCGTAAAGGTACAAGATGTCAAGTCTTTGTCAAAAGTGAAGTATAGTGAAGGGAAAAAATTTAAATACGTAGACTCGTTTTTGTTTGTTTAGTAAGAATAGTTAATTGTCAACCGCGGGCTGATTACTGAGTTAAGATTTTTTCCTCACTTAGTAAAACCAGGTATCAATCCAATCTAGTATCAGATAAGAGTCATCCAATCGAGTTATGTATATGTTGTAATTGTTTAAGAGATTTCATAAGTCCACAATTACTGTTACTTATTTTGAACTTCTTCGGTATGGCCCGTTTTTTCTTCCGTGATAAAATCATCAAACGAGTCCTCCCGCCCGGGGCGGGACGGGAGGGAACGTCAGACTCGTACGGACTAAAATCCACGGTGATCCTTCAATGGCCCTTTACGTTCCAGAGTCACGGTTTCCTTATGAGACAGTCCCGCGACGACCCTCAGTATGGCCTAATTCCCTTATTCAACTGCTTCTTCTCCTTTCCAAATCTTTCCACGTGTCTTGAGTCATGGCTATCCAGTTTCTGACATTTTTATGAGATATCTATGGATATAAAAGACTTCGTTAGGATCATAATAACCCGTTCAGTCTTAATTCTTGTATATTCAATTCATGATTACGAATTTAAATTGGATCGTGGATTGCTTGGCGTTTATCGAACAAAACCAAAGTTTCCTGGCAACACAGCTTTTAGCTGTCGTCTGTCATACAGGGCTGTCAGCTGACGTCTTTATGTCGTAAAACGTCAACGTCAGTGTAGTTCGATATTAACGTTGAGGAACGTTGTGTTTCATGTTTGATAATTTAGAATTTATTGAAATTTGACCATACCCAATCTCTGTAATCAGTACATCAATTGTTAAATAATTGCCACCGTTCCTATAGTATAGAGTTCGAAAAATGGAAGACCTAAAGGATGTGTACCTGACTCCCTTGCCGGATTCGCCTTACGTGAGGCCTTTTCGTTTCAACTACACGCAGGGAGGCAAGGAGAAGAACTGGGATATGCTGGAGGTACACGACAGCGTAGCTATCATCGTGTTCAACGTGACCAGGAATGTGTTAATATTCGTGAAGCAATTCAGACCCGGTGAGCAGATGCTATTTTTTTTTTTTACGGTCTCAGTAAATGCGCTTATTCGATAATGACAAGCAATACACTGTGGTAAGTTTGACAGATTTTTTAACAACCTTCAAAGTTCTGGTCAGTGGGTAGCCTTAGGGGCGGGTTCTAGCATACAATTATTTCTAGAATTTTTTTCAACTGTGTTTACTGTTCTTTAAGGGTCCGCTTCGGCTCCGGCTTTTTCTGTAAAGAGCTTGAGAAGGTTTTACTAATATATTACATTACAGAGCCTCATCGTTTTCGAGAAAAAAAAAATCCTAATGTTACAAAAAAAATTATGTACTTTTAATAACATTTAATTTGTTTTTCCTTTTATGATAACCTAATCCTCTTCTAATCAAAACAGTAGACACAGAACCTAGGATAAGAGAGCGAGCGAAGCGAGCTACAGATTTGGAGCGCCCGCCTCGGATAAGTTAGGTTCAAAGGCGATGATGCGCCATTCCCTAACACAGAAACGCCATTCCTTAACACAGAAAAAGGATTTACTGTTAATGTATTTTCATTTATATTTTTAGTAAATATGAAATTCTGCAGGGATTTCCTCATTCATTATATATTTTTTTTCAACTACAAAAAATCAGAGAACTGTATATGTACACCCTGATTCGCATACTTCCTTAAATCTACCAGAGTTTTTAATCCGGACTGATGTATGGACAATGTAAAATTTTAATGATTGTGTTATAAAAAAAATACACCTAACAGAAAACCAGAAATAAGTTTTCCTTTATTTACTTTGGCCGAGGTTATTAACACAATAATTGCGCGATTGCTAGATACACACACAGACTCACACGCACAATAATTCTCAGAAAAATAAACAGTTTCTTAAAGCTGATCTAAAGTACTAAAATTATATACAAACTATAAATAAAAAAGTAATGTACAAAAAAAAGGAAATAAAAAGAAATAAGTTTCATTTATACATGGCTAATGGATTTAATTTCAAACCCTGATAAGCAGTATTCTAGATCAGATATGATACCAATTTCATGTTCACATTTTATAACTGTTTCTAATTGCCTACATTTGATTGACAACTGAGTGAAACTCCTTACAATCTTCTCTTTAGAAAGATGATACCTAATCTTTGCTTACTCAAACATGCCAGCCTGACACTGACATTATAATTTTCTTTAAAAAAAACATGGAAAGATAAAAATACAATAAAAAAAAACACAAAATTCTGCAAATGGATTAGATCTTAATATTTATTACTTTTGTGTTAAATATTTATAAATTAATAGCAATGGAAAACTTGGTTATTGCTCAAGTCTATAAGACAGACATACAATACTCTCCTAAACTCAGACCATATCGCTTGTTCTATAGGCTGAATGGTCATCAAATGACACATGATAGTCTGACAATGTATGACTCTGTTTTTGTTGTGGTTTTCAATATTACAAGAAAATGTTTGATTCTGTCTAAACATTTCAGACCCGGTGAGTAGTTGACATCTCAAACCTCTTATTTCCTCAAGGTATAACCCACATTTTACAAGTTTTATGTAATTTTTCCGTTTTTCGAAAATCGAAAACAAAACTACTACAGAATACATGATATTTAGCTTGATGAAATCAAGGAGATAAATGTTTGAAACAGTCATGCAATCATGCTTAAAACAAATGATTTTATCTTGACAAGTATTCTACAAGTTTCTTGGTGAAAACAATGAGTTAAACCACATCACATTGGTGACTTCAAACTTGGTGTGCAAATTTCCACTGAAGACAAAGAAATGTTCTGTAGGAGTGATTGAAATAGGTCAATCAGTCCTACAGAACATTTGGCCCTGCCTGTGTCAATATCAGATTGTTTTTGACTGATCTGTGTATTAACCTAAGCAGGACTCAGGGTATTTTAGATTTTTTCATAATTTACTAGAATGTTAGCTCCGAATGGTGTATAGAAATATGAGCAGGCATGTAATCACGACATTTTATAAGATATACATAGATGTATTTTTGTCTCCAGCAATATACTACAACAGTATACCACTACAAGACCGTCAAAGTAACGTGATAGACACCACAAAGTACCCAGCAACACTTGGCATTACTCTAGAGATGTGTGCTGGCATTGTTGACAAGAACATGTCCTTACCAGAGATCGCCCGGGAAGAAGTGCTAGAAGAATGCGGATATGATGTACCTCTCCAAGACCTACAGAAAATTGCGTCGTACAGGTTAGTTTCATATCTCAACTTTTTTTAGCCTTCTCTGTCTCACTCCCAGAAATAGACCTCCCAATACTCTTTCCACTTCTCTTGAACCCGCGTATACTCCTTCCAGTTCTTAACCTTTACAGTTCATCCCGCCATGTCCTTCGTGACCTACCTACCGAGATCTGTCTTTCTCAAGGCAACAGTCTTCAATTATTATTGCAATCAATTTAGTCTAGTCAAGTTTCCACGTTTTCAGCTCGCGGAGCACTTGCAGGTTTAATACTTTGTCTCGGCGCCCTAGCTAGACGATACCAGCTGGCAATGATAATTGATTAAAAACTCCACTAAATTGGGACACGGGAATCTGATTTTAAGGCTGCAAGAAAGTTCAATGGGGGTCCTCTTCTTCTTGTGTAATGATAAGTAGTTTAGAAGTTATGAGGGAACAAACAAACATGCATATACATACCGGTCAAAATCATAACCCTCCTTTTGGCTTTGCGGTAGTCGGGTAAAAAGGAAAAATACTTCTTTTTCAATCAATCCTCAATACAAAACTCTCTGTTTTGCAAACTGTCTGTTTTGCAAACTGTCTGGTCATGCATGTTACTATTGTTCTCACTTCTGCTCTGGGTCTGGCAAATACCAATTCGATACAATTGAGTCGATTCACAAATGGGCTTAGAGGCTTATTGGCAACGATGCCAAAGCTCCTTACCCCTCGGAGAGTGTACTCGGACTACGGAACTCTCTGCCTACGTCTGTATATCCGAAGGAAACAACCCTAATCCCTTAAAAGTTAGAGTGTACAGGCTTCTTCTGGGTAAGCTCGCTCCGACCTGATACTGATCTTTGTCACCCCCGACCTAGAAAAAGGTCAAGAGCAAACCCATCCTATAAAAATAATGTGCACTGGCACTGTACAATTTGATTCCGGCGGCCACTATTCATCATCAGACTACAAGACATACGTCAATGCATCATCGGTACTTGGTGAACATTCTTAACCTTAAGAACAAACCGTTTAATCAATACTTTTATGTTTCGCACAGCTAAGGTGTGAAATTTCCCACCTTTACTACTACCTTTTTCCTAGCTTTCTTCTAGGCAAGTGTGCATCTTCGCTTTCCTTTGGAAAGGCAAAGGCAAATAAAAAGTTTTCATACTTAGTTCATAATGCTGCTATCTTGCATTGAATATGGTGACGTGAATTATAATTAAGTACAACGAAAAAAAAGCCTTTCCTGTAAACCGAAATTCGTTAACTCAACTTGAATTTCACAGAGTTGATAAAACGATTCACATATTAAAGTAATTTGAGGTTTTAGGGGTAAGAGGAACAGAGTGGAAAGTTCCTCGATACCCCGTTGAAAAGGAAGGTACCTTCCGACCAGAAGGGTGTTGTCTTTGGTCATCTGGTGGGTTTTCTGCCCAACAATGAATGTCAGAATATTCTGTGACTTGATGCATGCATGCGATGTAGAACTCTTAGTTTCTCCGTCGCTTCATAGACGCCGCCAGTGTACTTTTTGACGGTTATGTACGCTACAAGGTCAGGTCAGGTCATGTCAATTGTTTGATAGTATAATTAGTATATATTTTCCACCCAGGGCCGGTGTTGGCGTGCAGGGCTCCCTACAGACGATGTTCTATTGCGAGGTCACCGATGATATGAAGAAAGGGAAAGGTCAGTACACCATAAACAATACACGTTACACACATTAAACACGCAAATTAAGGTCGCTTGAAATCATTATTTGCATGCACGTTGCCATTTCAGTGCACACAAGTGTGTTTTCACACTTGTGTCATTATGTCAGTTTGATTGAATTACCTACTAGGTAGATATTTTCACCTCACACGGTCGGGAAGATTCTATTTCTCATTCAAAATCTGAGCGCAAAACCCGATTTTGCGATCTAGAGCACAAAGTGTTTTCAAAATTCGAACACGTATTCAATTATTTTCTACACTGACAGGCGAGCCATCCCCACTGCATTTCCTCGCTGAAGTGAGGTGAAAAGTTGTGTGTTGCACTCGGCAGCAAAGTTATTCAGCGTCTAGAACCTTTGAAAACTTCGCTACGTTTTCAATTCAAGTACTCGCGCCAAAAAAACATCTGTTTTAAACTCTTTCCTTGCATAACACATAACTATTAAGCGTTTGTTATGTTATTAATATAGTAGGAGCAAAGTGTGGAATTACTTACTCCGTTTCTAAATTATTCGAAGCTAGTTTATAATAGTTAAGTAAGGATTATTCCTGAACGCGGCCTAATTGTTTTTAAACGCATAGTTTAGTGTGGGGCAACGTTTAAAAAAAATTAGGCGTTAAGACCTGACTTCAACGATAAAATAATATGCTATCGTTATCAATATTTAATCGAGGACGCCCAACCCTGGCCTTGACATCATTCACGAATCCATTAGTTACCGGCTAAATTATGGCAAATATGACGAGCAATAATTAATGATTAAACGAACTTACCTGTACGTGAAGTTCTATCATAATTATACGAGATGTTTCGCCCGAAGAGATTAGCGGTATTATAATTATTCGTAATTCTTTTTACTTGTAGTATCGCGTTATTGACTTCCACTTCATCACTAAAGTTGAGAAAAGGTGTCGCCACTAGTGACACCAAACTCAATTTAATTAATTTTTTCCGTTTCCTGTCATCTGTCACCTGTCATCCGCACTTGCGAGGTCTCAACAATTTCCTCTTCATTACGTTGAGAGATTTATATTTCCGTAACGTCTGGGGCTACTTAGGGAGGGCGGGTCTCTCCCGCTAATCTCTTCGGGCGAAACATCTCGTATAATTATGATAGAACTTCACGTACAGGTAAGTTCGTTTAATCATTAATTATACTCCATGTTTCGCCCTCGAGATTAGCGGTATTATAATTATTCGTAATTCTTTTTACTTGTAGATATTGAGAGCACGTGGAGGAAATATCCATAACTCTAAAAATAATAAACTAAGTAATTTAATTATTACTTTTATTAATAGCCGTAGTTAAACAGGTAACAAAATCAAAACTTAACCACATATCGGATCCAAGTCACAATATTATTATATATATAATCAGAGTATTGTCTAGATATGTAAATGTAACTGGATATACGCAATCAAACATATACCTATACGTTATCAACGAGAGCAGATCGTTCGCGCTAAAGTTGTACTATCTTCCGAATTGAAGACTGGCCTATTGTAAAATTTCGCAAAGGTGGAAGAGTTGCCACTCCATCCAGCTGTCTGTCTTATTATATCTAAGCTGACTCCTAGACTATGAGCTTTGGATGTTGCAGCGTGACGAGTACTGTGCGAGGAAAAGACAGAGACGTCAATTCCACTCTCTTTTAACATGGCCTTAACCCATCTACTGAGCGTCTGCGAAGTAACCGGTTTGTAAGGCTTGCGAGCACTAATAAACAAATTATCAGATTTTCTTAAATTTTTCGTTTCTTCTAAATATGACAAGAGTGTCTTTGCAGGACAAATCCCAGGCCGGTCTTCAAAGAAAGGCAGATGTAAAGTTGGTTGTTTGTTACCAACTCTAGATGTTTTAATCAAATCGCTAATTTTTATTATAATTTGGTTATTTAGAATTACTATTTGGTCAGTCTTAATTTTAGAAAGTGTTTGTATTCTATGAGCAGTTACAAGAGCTAGCAATGTTACACATTTTCTCGATAATCGTTCAAAGGTTAGAGTTTCATTAGGATATAATGAGTCTAAAAAGTTCAGGACTACACTTACATCCCAAGTAGTGTTATAACGGGGTAGCGGAGGTCGTAACCTATAGACACCCTTACAAAACCTAGATATCCTATCGTCATCTGATATGTTTCCTACGATTAACGAAATTGCGGAACGATGGGAATTTATCGTACCGTATTGGCCACCATCATTAAAAATATCAGTGAGAAATTCCAAAATTATTGAAATGGACGGCTCGTACATGTTCACCTTATTTTCAATGCAAAATAAATACCATCTTTTCAAGCATACGTCATATTGCCTAAGTGTATTATCCGAAAAGGAAGCCATCATGATGTCTACTGCCGGAGGTGGAACTAGACGTTTAAGCAACGCTTTCCTGACAAAATCCCGGCCACCAGGGTAGTGCTGGCTTGTATGTTGCGGTTGCTGGAATCAGGAATAAAAACATCCTCAGAATTCAGTTCCACAAGGTCAGACGAGAGCAGTCTCATAAAAAGTGGGTACCATGGCTGAGAGGGCCAGCGAGGAATAACCATGATACCTTGGGCTTTGTCGGATATTATTTTTCGCAAAGATTTTAGTATTACCGCCACAGGCGGAAAAGCGTAAAACAAATGATTTGACCAATCCAAAGTAAAGGCGTCAATAGTATAAGCTTCTGGATCCCTATGCCAAGATACGAATATATCGCATTTTTTGTTTATACGGTTGGCAAACAAATCTATCTCTGGGGTTAATAAACGTTTTATAATTTTTTTGAAGCCCCTGTTAGAAAGTTCCCATTCTACATCTGGATGGGTTCGTCTAGATTCTCTGTCTGCAGTGAAATTATCCTGCGATTTTATGTATGAAGCTACTACTAAAATCTTTCGTGATTCGCACCACTGCCATATGTCTTTCGTGACCCTGGTCAAATGAGGGTATTGAACACCTCCCATTCGATTTATATAACTAACTGCGGTAGTGTTATCAATGCGTAAAAGTATTTGACAGTCAAAATAGTTTTTTGCAAAGATCTTAAGAGCGAAAAAGGCCGCAATAAGTTCCAATTGATTTATATGCAATATTTTTTCAGTATGGGACCACTGACCACTAGCAGTTTGTTCCCCACAAGCAGCTCCTCACCCAGTCGTTGAAGCGTCAGAATATATCTCTAAAATAAAGTTATCATTTCGGATTCTATGAACAGAATGATCAATAGCCCCTAACCACCAATTTATATCCGGTAATAAATTAGACGGTAATAACATGTACTTGTCGTAGTTGTCATTGTCTATCAAGTTTAAGAACTTACAACGTTCTAATTCTTTGGTGTATAGCAGCCCGTATTCTATTGCGGGGCATGCGGATACTAATAAACCTATTAACTGTGCGAATTGTCTTATCTTGCAACGTTTCAGTTTTTTAATCTTTACTAGCTCGTCTTGAATACGAGCTCTTTTGTCTGCAGGTAAACTTAACTGCCACTTGTGGGTATCTACAATATACCCTAAGTACTTGCAAGATTGAGACGGTATCAAAATGCTTTTTTCATAATTGATAATGAATCCTAATGATTCTAGTAATTTTCGAGTAATCTCTATATTTTGTAGTAAATATGAAAGGAGATGTACAAAGGCCAAATGGGACAACATTAAACTCGTACAGTTTACCATCAAAGAAAAATCTCAAATATTTCCGAGAATTTGGATGGACTTTAATTAAAAAATATGCATCTTTTAAGTCTAAAGTAGCTACATAGCAATCTTTAGATATTAGCTTTAGAGCAGTTCGAATGTCTTCTAACTTAAAATGTCGTGTATTTATGAATTTATTTAATCCCTTTAAATTTAAAATAAATCTCGTCTTCCCATTTGGCTTAGGTACAGTAAACACTCGTGACACATATTGGTCAGGGCTAGATTCACATTCAGAAACAGCCCCAATAGACATTAAGCTATGAACAGCTTCAGCAAAATTTTTCCTTTGAAATTCGAAAAAACTGATTTAGGTAAGCAGGGCTGATTAACCGGGCAATCAAATCTGATTCGGTATCCCTTTATCCATGACAAAATGGATTGATCCTTAGTCATGCGGGACCATTGACTATAAAAAAGTGCAAGTCTGCCTGCATGACGTACCTTGTCTACTGGCGGCGGGTCTGCTTGGACCGCTGCGTGTAGCTCTGCGACGAGGTTGACTGCAGCCTCGCGTTCTGCTGTGCAGGCGGCTGGTAACGTTGCTGCGGGGCCATCGTCTGCCTGCGGGCCGGTGTCCTCGCTTTCCAGTTTAAATTGTTCTTGCTTGAAGAGCCTTTATTCTGGTTTAAATATTTAGGTTTCTTAGCTGCCTCCAGCTTCAAGTCAGATGATGATTTCGAAACCACCTTGGCCGTTTTAAGGGTTTCTGCAAAGTTGTCTCCAAAGAGAAATTTGTCAATTTTGGTTAGTGCCAACTGATCTTTAAGATCCTTTTTGACGTTGTTAAGCACCAGGTGGCGTCTCGCTTCAGACTCGGAATGTTGGACGTCACAAAACAGCCGACCTATTTCCATCAAGTTTTTTATTAGGTCACCATCTTTATCTGTTTTACTTAGCTGGTCGGAAATTATTTTCGCCAAGAATGTAATGCCGGCTGCTATTTGCCTTTGCCTGGCCTCCATAGCCTTGTCCCTTTTGATCTCGTATTCAGGCAAGGCAGCCTTGATTTCTGTATTAAGCTGCGGTGCAGCTACATTTGTGCAATTGCCAGGGACCAAATGTTTCTTTACTAGTTCTTTACGCAACTCTTTGTCCAAACCGGATGTTGTGAAGTGCACAAATCTGGATGCCACTTCCTTGTTGATATCCGGCCCGTAATCCTGAGAGGCTGAAGGATCATCGCCTAGGATCTCTATGATGTCTACAGAGGTAGCAGCTTCCTCAAAACTGCTGAGGTTTGGTACTTCAACCGGAGTATCCGGTATGACTATTGTAGGGGTGGTCTCCTGCTCTGGTGATGCAGGCGGTTCTGTGACCACATTATTTATGACCGGGTTTGATGCATCTACGTGAACTGTAATAATAAACCGCAACACTGCATTCTTCCGCACTAGATTATTGTTAATCAGAGGGTAGCACTGTATAAAATCACAAATTCCCATGAATCTTTAGGTATTTCCAACATTAAGGGTAAAACTGAAATAAGTCAGCTTTTAGTCAAAACCTAGGTCCCTAGGACTAGGATTCATATAAACCCTGTCATCTGAGATCAGATGCAATAAATGCAACCATATGACAACCCTAGGTAGTCTTGGTGCATTGTGTTAGACCCTAGGTCTAAGTTTCGGATCGACCCTAGGTCATCCTGGTGCAACGAATGCTAGCCATTTGGTGTAGACAGACCCCAGGTCGTCCTGGCGCATCGTTTTAGACCCTAGGTCTAAGTTTCGGATCGGCCCTGGGCCATCCTTTGTAATTTTCCCTTTTTCACAAAATTATAAAAAATGAGGGTACTTACTTGTTAGATTTTCAGCAGGAATTGGTGAGGGATCTCTCGAAGACCCCGAAGATGATCCTGACGAAGATAGGCTTGATGGGCTCGATCGAGAAAAAACACTTTCGTGACGCGATTTTTTAATATGTTTTTCTAATTTTCGGATTTTACTAATCAAATAGTTAAAATCATTATCATGACGGCGCTTCGGCATGATTTTTTATTCTTTGTGCGAAGTAGTGAACCGAAGTGGATGAGCACTAAAACACGAATGAAGAGGAAATTGTTGAGACCTCGCAAGTGCGGATGACAGGTGACAGATGACAGGAAACGGAAAAAATTAATTAAATTGAGTTTGGTGTCACTAGTGGCGACACCTTTTCTCAACTTTAGTGATGAAGTGGAAGTCAATAACGCGATACTACAAGTAAAAAGAATTACGAATAATTATAATACCGCTAATCTCGAGGGCGAAACATGGAGTATAATATATCGTGTGGAAAAGCTAATGCTATGAAATTCTCAGTAGTAGTCCGTGGTCATGTGTTCCGTGTTGTCGAATATTTTCATGCTACCGAAACTATAAAAAAAAGTACTTAAATGTTTTTATTTAAGAAATATTTTAAAATTTAATAATATGTTTAAAAATGAATAAACGAAAAAAAAGTACTTACGAAATATTATATTTATTTATTTGTATCTCAGATCAAGAAAAATAGGCAGATAGAGCGCTCAGAACACGCGAGTGTGTCGACCAAAGATAATACAAAATCCAAAGATAATACAAACTCGCGACAGTACCAAGCTACGCATCGTCTCGCTCACACGTCACTAGTGATTTGCCATTTTAAGTCAAAACATGCCGTCTTGTATGTTTAAACACTGCAAAAAATGTTCACAAAAACAAAGAAAACAAGATGGAATATCTTTCCACAGGTAACTCTTGTTATTTTTATTGTTTTGGTATTTATTTTCCATAAAATATTTTCGGCTCACTTGAAACACAAAACCTTAACAGTAAATCGTCTGTGTTGCTAGTTTAGGACGGGTAAATTACCCTGAATTAGGGGAATGTGTATTGTGCATAAAAAATAACAATCAAATACGTCAATACAACTGCACAGTCGTAATCTATAGTACCTATACAACATTCGTTATTGCTTATGCGAAACCTGAAACACGTGTCTAGTATTTTTTTCACGATCACTTATCAGATACACACTAAACTATTTCGCGTATCGCGTTGTGTCATAGGCGCGTGCGACTGTTACAACCGGACGACTGAAGACACACGCGGGGGGCGGGGAACACAACCCCGACCGGGTTGTGTTCCCCGTCCCCCGCTGCCTGTGCGCTGCCGCCGCACGCGACTTCAGCTGATCGCTTTGATCTGCCGTAACCTCTGTAGTGCTCGCGTATGATTGCGGATAGGTGTCCAACTCCTAACCTTTTTAAATAATTTTGGGACAAAATATAACATGGTGTAAAAATTATTGGAATCGATTCAGTTATTGATTCTGAACAAACTATATTCAGGTTTCGCATATACTAAAAATAATGTTGTATGGTCTATGGTCGTAATGACACAAGGTCACTAGTTAGTTCCGTCCGGGTCGTAAAGACTTCGGGTCTCGTCTCGGGATGGCACCCCCGCGCGCGGGGCTGTATTCGTATTTTTGCGTGAGAAAGTGGGACGGAGAGCATGCCTTTGAGCTATTCGGTACTTATAAGGATGTGCCGAGCTCGCGCCGCTGGATTATTTTATTATTTGTTGCTATCTGGATATAACCATAAAGCAAAATCGCGTTACCAATTTGAAACATTAATAGTAGGTATGTTTGTACAATATAATTGGTGCAGAACTAAGGCTGTTAAAGTTTAATGATTGTGTGTAAAATTATTATTATTTTAATAAATGTGTTGATTGTTATAACAAATTGTTTATCTTTTTAAACTAAAAAACCTGTCCTTAAATAGTTTATTAATCAAATTACTAAAAAGCGTTATGAAGTGTTATCCGTTCTGATATAAATTAATTAAATAGGTTGTAAGTAATTACGCATATTAACTTTTATTCCTTATTATTATTCTGTTAAATAATAAATACTACACGCTTTTGCTCTCTGGGTATAACCATAAAGCAAAATCGCGTTTCCAATTTAAAAAATAGTGGTACAATATTGAGAACAATTTAACTGAACAAAATGTGGGAGTATTTGTCAATATCTGGCAACCGTAAACGCACACAGATGCACGTGTTCGTACACGGCGCGCCATATTTGCCGCGCACACTAAAATAAAAACCGGCTTCACTTTGTTGTTCGCGCACGTTCTATCTGCCTATTTTTCTTGATCTGAGATTTGTATGAAAAAATCATTCACTAGGTTTTTTTCGGTACTTAACGGCAACCGTCGGAACAGGATGGTTTTAATCAATGAGGCTGCCCTCCACGGTAGCGGAGCGAGTTTGCGGAGCGGACAAACTGAGAAATATCAACCAATAGGATTGCACTATTGAAGACAGCGGAGATTTAGTGCAATCGTATAGGTTAATGTTTCTCCGGTCCACAACCTCGCTTCGCTCGCGCTCCTGTGGACAGGCAGGTTTACAGTCAGACCATGGAAGTTTTTTTTTTCTATGAATCTGAAAGTTCCTTCCTCTCGACCCAGAGCAGGGCAGAACTCATTTGCACCCTAATTCGTCACTCACCCCAAAAAAAATAAGTAAACCTATCTTTAATATTATTTTTTATCCTTTAAGGATTTCTTCATTTTCACTATTAAATTCAGTTATTTTTAACTATTGACACAGTTTTTTCTCAAGGGTACTGTTGGAACTGTATGGCGTGGTGTACAAGACCGAAGTTATTGTTATATTATTATATGGCTGTAGTTTTATAGGCTAGATTACTGAGAAATTGCTAATTATTACAATAACGTTGAATAGGGTTGCCGCTGGCTAGTGGTGTATAATTATTGTACCAAAAGAAAACAGTTTGAAACTAAAGATGAATTATGTGTTGGGTTAAATCGCCTCATTATTCAGCTAAAAATAACAACATACTCATTAATCTAGTTACGTTACTAATAGGGCACATCAACCAATAACAAAAGACAGTTAAAATCGCCCAAAAATTCGATAACTACTAAAAACCAAAATCACCTAAATAACGCCTATTGTGAAATACGACAGTAGGTGACATTAGGACTTTCGTATCTTTGTTGCGTTTATGGAACTTGCTCAATTATCTTTCTAAGAATCTACCCGCGATATCGATCTTAATTTTTTGATGGCCTCCACATATTGATTAGGTGCACTGGTTACCGAGTAAATACCGATTTTAAGTCAGTCTTCAATATTTATACTGGCATCAACCGCGATTCAGTTTTTCAAGGGAACTTTGAACGAAAGTTATATTTCTGGGTAATATTGACTAGCTAACCGAAGCAAGCGGATTTTATGTCGTTTGCTAACTCTATTTTGTAATCAAAAATCATGTGTCAATCACAGCAGCCATTATGAGATTTGATATCAGATCACTGATAACGTGTTTATCAGACTCAGAGGAAACTGCCACAATCGCCATACTTATCAAGCGCGTGTCTGATTGTATTATGATCCTAGACGTGTCAATACAGAATGTTCAGCCACGCTAGCAGCAAAATTAAAATCAAATAATACGGTGCCAAGCAAAGTTTGCCTCATTAAAACGCTAGGACAAAAACGATAGTTACAAACTTAGTTTGTAACTATCGTTTTTATATAATAAATTGGGATCGGTTTTGTAGTTAACAAATAAGTACTTTTGAAATTAATGTATCGACTTGGACAAGTTTGTAGGACGTCCTATGGCGTTCGATAAAAACACTGTCAAATATTTAAAAAAAAAACCGCCACATGCGCTCACTATAGGTCTGCTCAAGCAGTTTTTCAATTTAGATACAGACACTGTTGTCGCAATTGGTCTGGTAATTCGGTCGATAGAGCCCCGCTTGGCAGGGCTCCTATTACAGGGTGTTTTAAAAATCTAATATGGCTTTGAATGCAATGCATTGAAAAATAATGTAATCTTTTTCTTAATTCTCAGGTGGTGGCGTCGAAGATGAAATTATCGAAGTCGTAGAAAAATCAATAACTGAAGTAGAGAAATGGATATACGGTCCAGGACCACTAAACAGCCCGCCATCTTGTCTTTTCGCGCTCATGTGGTTTTTACGAAACAAGGCAGACAAGTACAGAAAGTAGGTCAATTTATTTGAAACACAGTGTATGCCCGGCTGTTAACTACACGGCCATTGATGATATTGGCGTTTATAAATTTGTACATCATTATGTTCATCATAGCATTCATCAATTCCCGCGGCCTTATCTTAGTCGTCGGTAGGTCTTGTGGGAGGCCTAAAGTATGTAATTTTATATTTAAGCTTAGTTAGTGTTTAGCCGTTGACCGTTCCTACTTAATATATTTGTAGATTCTTGGATTAATGATGCAGGGTAATTACTTTGTTTTTACTGTAATCAATCTTGAGGCAAGGTAGATTTGATTATTGTATGTTCTTGTTCTTCTCATATACGTAACATTTGTGTACTTAAACCATTATTTTTGTAACCATTTTGAAAATTATAAACGCCAATATTTTTTAAATGAATTACATAATGCTATTATGGAATTGCAATAAAATATAAATAAAATTATTTATTAATGTCTATTTTCTGTCAAGTCAGGTCATTTGAGCGGTACTGTGGTGAATGCAAAGTCGTTGAAAACGACGGATGTTTTGTTTCATGTATGTAACTGTTTTTCACATTAATATAATGTAGGTAAATTGATTGCTACCGGTCGTTATAAAAATTTTTGTCGTAATATTCTACAGTGTAAACCTTTATAATTTACAGAAGTAGGTACTCTTATTTGATATTAGATCGTTGCTACGAGTATAAAAATACCGCATTCTATTTGGATAAGCAATTTTCCTAAACAATGCAAATATTGAAAATGTGATTCGTGTTAAAAATCTGTACGACAAATTACCCAACTACGTCAAAAAGATTGGTTATTGTATTGATTGCTTGACATTGATAACTGTCAAGGTCAGTTCATTATTGTAGACATGCAAGGTAAATTTCCACTATGCAAAATTATTGAACATTTTTATGACGACCGGATGTTGAATTCGTAAACATAACCGATTAGTTAAGAAATAGCTCATTATGTACGCTGACATACAGTACATGTAAATGGTGTTAAATATATCTTGGTACTTCATTGTTGAATTTATATCTACATAAGCTAAATTTTTATTTTATTGTTGTAAAATCGTTAAATCGAGTCCATATACAGGGCGGGATGAGAGGGACTGTCAGACTTGTACTGACTAAAATCCACGGTGATCCTTCAGTAGTCCTTTAGGTTCCAGGATCACGGTTACCTGATGAGTCTCGCGACACCGGATACTTAGCTATATGAAGTCTAAGTTGATTCTGGTGGGACCATTAGCAATTATCAGGTTCTATTCTAAAAAAATGGCTATCGTTCGTAATAAAATTCAAACTTTAACATTTGTCTTACATACTATTTAATTTTTGAAATATTTTGCGAATTCAAGTTCAATTCAGTAACAAGATATACTGAACACTTCCTATATTTGTACCTAGTGTCGCTAGGTTATCAAATAATTATGGCATTAATTACGTAGACAAATTATTGCTTCGAGTTACTATACATACAATCATATTAGTTATCTTTGGAGTAACGAAATCAGGTTTAATTGAAATAGAATAAATTACCATACTGGGTTTTTGTATCATTAACCACAAGTACAATGATTTATAGCAATTAGCTAACCTTCTTTGCATAACAGTTGAGATTTTTCAGAAAACGAATCGACAAAATTTTATAATTGTATTTTATTTAATCAAAGTTCATGATACAAAAATTCATAGGCCCTGATTTAATCCGATTACAGTATGGTAACTACGGTTTAGCTATCCGCAATTAAATTCATACAAGCTCGCAAAAACCATTGTAATTTAAACCTTATTCCAATTTTGCTAAGAGTTACATGGTTTTGCAAGCAGAACGAATAGCTTGACAGTTGTATTTGATTTAATCAGTTTCACTTGCATAGGTACTACATTGTTGTTTCCCAGTAGACTAAGTTTAAATAGTGAATTTATTCCTTTTAAAGTATAATTATATTTAAAAACGACAAATCTTACAAATGTGATGACAAGTACGTGTATTTTTTTTTGTTTTCAATATTTGACGTTTCTTGATATAAAAAATAAAAATCGAAATAAGCCACCGAAAAGCTTATATCGATTTTAAAACAGAGCATGCGTTTTTCCCCCGTCTTCTAAAATTAGTTGAAAATATAGTCCGCAAAGACTACTTGTTTCTATGCAATTCAATTCAAACGGCAATAGCCAGCTATATCTCGAATCTCCTTCGGAAGCAGATTTGGCGGTGCTACAGAATTGCACCTCATTGTCGCTCAAAATAAATTGGTGGGTGCTCAATCAAATAGGCTTGTTGCCGTGTCTTACCAATTACTCCATAAAAGACAGCCCCGGAAAGTATGACTTGGTATCACCTTAAATCTTTAGTCACTATAAAATCGCTTTTATTAGCTTTTTCACGTAGTCCTAACTTTAGGGAAGATAATTTAAAAAAAAAGAAATAAAGAATACGGTACAAACAAAACAAGAAATAGAGTAAAAGATGAAAAATAGGTCTTTTCAATTTTATATCACAAAAAATACATGTTGTTGGCACTAAGCTACCATGAAACATTGATACAATCACCCGCATTTCAAAAGTAACAATTTGAAACCGTAGTTATTTAGTAGAAGCTGTTATCCCATATGAATTGTTACTACTGACTTGCAGTTGACGTTACAAACTATGATTATGCTTTTCTACATACAAAATTATGTGATGAAAAAAATCGTGGTATTTAGGTTATATTTTAAAGACAGTTTTTTTTGCTATTTTATGAGATTATGCAATGTGTAGGAAATACTGCTCACGCGATGATTTTCGTCCTGGTTGCACCACAAATCACTATCACTAGGCCGGCCATACATGGACTGCAAGCTGCCTCTGCATAGCCAACTAGTCTCCTAGAAATACGACCCCGCTCGAGCAGTCCGTGTATGGGAGGCTTAACGGCGTTTACAAATACAAAAATTCACACCTTTTCGCCATAGGGATAGGCAGAAGCTATAGACCACCACCTCTTATGATCCTTAGTCTCGCTTCGTCCACGTTCATAGGTACATCTGTGTGCTTAGTGCGAGTTTTTACGTTGATGTGTAACGTATAATCGCGTTTGCTCACGATCTTGGAGCGGGCCAATAAGAGCGCCAAACGCGGTTAACATTACTATTGCGTTTACGTAGAACACTAAGCACACTGATAGAACATACTTTTATGTACCACAATTGGACGTAAATAAATAAATAGTACAAGCACGGCGTGGTTAGAATATGGCAAACATATTTCTGTCTTTGTCATTTATTTTTATTTATTTATTTAATACATTTAGTACAGCTAAAAATGCCATTAACAGTAAATGAAATGTAATGATCCTTTCATTCTGTCTCCTCACAAAATCGCAGACATTCTAACATTATCATCTTCCATTCATCAGCGAACAAGTCCAATCCAGGGTCGGTCTCCACGAGCGCGTTGAGCATCGTTAGCATTCGTATAGGGGAGTTGGATCGGGCTAAAGTGCGACAAAATGGGACCAGAAATGATTGGTTGACTAAGATGATGACTACCGCAAGTGCTGTATTACTGATAAAGGACTCTTATTTTATCTCATGTGCTAATGCTATACACGGTCAGGTGCAAATAACGCGTGTTACTTTCTTTACTTGAGCGGTCAAGCACTTACGGACACATTATTAAAAAGTAAAGAAGAAATAATGCTTTGAAAAATAAGCAGTTTTTTAAATTCTTAACATTTGTGGTGCAAAGGGGTCTTCAATTTGCTTCTAGTATCTAGTAATTTTACATCACTTTTCAGCTTCGAAATGAAGAACCTTGCAACGCTAATTCAAGGTGAACCAATTTGTTCAGAAAAGGAGTGTTCATACAATTTGCTTGTAAATAATAACTTATGTATTTAAATACTGGTTCGGGATCTGTGCTTTTTGCTTTAAGGCATATTTTATGATAATATGAATAATTGGTACATAATAACTGTGATTGTATTGCCTTTCTGTGATTAAATCTTGGAACAGAATTTTGGGTTTTTATTTTTGATGGTACTGTTCCTTCCCACTACGTATCTTTGGTGTTACTTTTGCTATGCTTATTACAAAAAAACGTGTTTTCATAAACTCGAATACATGTGTGAATAATGTAGGTGTCTGAACAAAAAAACTGTCCAATAGAAAAGCCATAACAATGTGACATACGCATGTTTTGGTGCGTGGAATTAGAGAAATGAATGCTGACATCTTGGTTTTTTTTTGACATATATTACAATTTTTACAGCTACCTCCTGATATTATAGTTCAAGCTCCAAGATAAACTCTAACAGTCCTTTCGCGACTTTGGTCTAAGCGGTGAGCGGATCGAGCGACGGGCGGCGCGAATAAGACATTAATTACTTTATAAGTAAGCGAATTCGCTACAGGCGGCGCTTCGTGGCGTGTTTCAAACGTTTCTATACATTTGATCTTATCGCTCGCCGCCCCGCGCTGAAATTCCAACTAACTGACTAATGAAATTTGCAATTTATTGATGTTGTAAACTCTCCTATTAGAAAGATCTATACATTAAAGCAGTCTGTACAACATTTTTATCACTATTTCTCTCAGAATGGTAAATGAAAACATTGAGGAAACTGACTGTCCAACCAAATAATGTGAAGACATGTTAAGTCACCGCTCCGGGTAGCAAGGTCGTGAACGGGCTGGGCTTTTTTGTAAAATTGATCATTACCAAACACTTCCAAGATTACCTATGTCTCAACATTTATTCATTATGTGTTAGGGCCATCTTTTCCATTGGGCACTCTGGGCATGGGCCCGTGGGGCAAAGATGTTCCAGAAATGTATAGAGCCCGGGCTAGGTATATGTACATGACCATTTTTTATTGTTAAGAGCAGCGTTTTTTATTTTCTGCATAAATCAATAGTTACCGTGTATATTTTTGTTGTATGAACGATTAATAGGAAACTTAAATCCGAGCCGGTTTGGCAAGTGAATTCTTGGCTCGCTTTTGTATCGTATTCGGGCCTCGTATTCCTAAAATGCCCAGAGCATCCAATTCGTTAAAGACTGCCCTGGTATTGATACACAGTGTGAAGTACATAAAGTATTTAATCTGCGGTACGAACTATAACATAATCACAAGTCTAATGTATCCTGGTGAGGTCCTCCACCACTTTGATGAGATCGTCTACGGTCGCGTCGCGCATCGTACCACTGCCGTCGTCGATCTGGAACAAAATGCTTTCTTATCTTGTGTACCAGTTAATTAGCTATCGACTTTAGCTTAATGAACTCATGCTGACCGCTGAGCGGCAAACTCCGTTCAGCAATCGTTGAATAGCGTTCGCTGAATAATTTCAGCAAAGCCGAGTGGCCCGAGATGGACCAACGACAGTGTTTATTTTGCAGTCAAAACTGGACGATACTGGCACAGACACGTGGAAATCGGCATTTCGTAA
This sequence comes from Agrotis puta, assembly GCA_943136025.2. Lineage (NCBI taxonomy): Eukaryota > Metazoa > Arthropoda > Insecta > Lepidoptera > Noctuidae > Agrotis > Agrotis puta. Next base: position 14,390,595 of record OW964185.2, on the reverse strand, counting down.
GAGAGAAAAAGACGGGCTTCTATCCAGCAGTGAGTAAATTTAGACGAGGATGCTGTAGTACATGTAACATAGAGGCCGATGCTTTCAAAAAACCTCAGAGATTTCAAACATCTTGTCTGCAGATTTTCTCAATGTACTAACCTGTAATCCCTGTACCGTCTCCTTTTGCATTTCCCGGCTAAGATCTAGGAAGCTCTCGATAAGGTCTCCGTCGATGAAGCCCTCAGAGGGTTCTGTCTTGATATCTGTGTTGAAGGACCGCCAGAAAGAGTGCGAGATCTTGCCCACAGACTTGATCGTGTGTGTCAGCCTCTCTTCAAGTTGGTGCAGGAACTCGTATAGCTCTTGGGGTAATTGGACTACTAGACCTGTTGAAAAGAGACATTTTATTAAAACTTTGTGAGTGATCGATAATAATAATAAATAAATATTCCACAACTATCACACAACGCCATCTAGTCCCAAGCTAAGCAGAGCTTGTGTTATGGGTACTAGACAACTGATAAACATACTTATATATTTCTAAATACATACATATTATAGATAAATTACACCCAGACACAGAACAAATGATCGTGCTCATCACACAAACATTTGTCCTGGGTGGGAATCGAACCCACGACCTCCGGCATAGCAGTCAGGGTCACTAACCACTAGACCAACAGGCCTGTCAGATCGATCTATTAGCTTATAATATTCTGGCATGTAAAATACATAATTCTAAATTCTTGATGCTTGCGTTTCTTGGATCTTGTTGTGACAATTGTCAAGTCAAAGTTTTTATACCTTGACTTCTGACTTACCGACTTCATAACTACTTCGTATCAAATATCTACCCCAAAATACATCTAGCGAAATGTGGACGAACTTTGTGGTAGTTGTACGCTCTAGAATAAGAGCTCTCTCTCACGGAACGTCTCTCAAACTACCGTAACGGGATACAATACCGAGTCTAGACGAGCGCTGCTCTATACACCGTCACACTCTCCCAGTCTCAAGGTGTCTTGGTGAGTGTACAACAACTTTATTTAATAACACACGCAGCTAACATCTAATAATATGCACTTACATATAGAGCCGGTGACAGTAGCGAGCAGCACCGGGTTGGTGACGGGCGCGGCCGTGTCCGCGTGTTGTCCGACCAGCGAGCCGGCGCGCATGACGTTGACCATGTCTCCCACGTGGAACTGTCCCATGTACGACATCTGTTGACGCTCCTCGTCTGTCGTCGCCGCACTGCGAACAGATAAGGGTATTGAACTCTGTACACTAATGTATGCAACCAATTGAATTTGCATTCAACTGAAAAAAATATATTTTATATCCATAACCTTTTTTATATGAACCTCATTACAAAAGCTCTTTGCCAGCACCAGTAGGCTCATAAAACGTAAAAATACCTAAAGTTAAATGAAATTCTTTACCTGTCCTTTTGGCACACAAAGAGGTTGAAACTATTCTCAGCGCCTAGGAACGTGTCATCATCTAATATCTCGACGGCCGTCATCCAGTTGGGGCTGTAGTCGCGTGCTATCTCTTCAAAACTGCCCTCCATCTACCATATTAGAAATAAATGTTAGAATGTAAGTGATATATTTTAACACAACTGACAATAACTACACAAAACAATTTTATTTAAATTGCATTGGTTTTCATAGCTATGCAATGTCAGTGCCAGTTTCCTTGTTAGCTTTGGAACGCGAGTCTCAAAAAATAAAGTCAGCGGCGGGCAGAATTTTCATTGTAATGTAGAAAATAGTAGCAATCAACCGCGGTAGACCATTAATAGTGAATATTTTTCGTATAGTTAATACGTCTATTTTCATTTCTATTTAGAAATCGCTGCAAATTACTAGACTGAAAGACAAAGCGTTACTGATATTCATGTATTATAAACTATACATACAACCGAGCCTTTAAACCTATGTTTTATTGTTGACTCACCTGTTTATACTGCAGTAGTGACAGCGAGCGCATGAGATCTCCTACTAGTATGAAGTCGCCCTTCACCTTGAGGTACAACGCTACGATGTTGTTGAAGTGGCTACATTCGAGCCGGAGCTCCTTTTCCGAGGTCCATTCGAAAAGTCGTACCTGGGAAAATGTTTCAAAATTAAATAAGAAATTGTAGTGGGGTAGAAATGTGGACCCATAATTGTAACCCAAGTATGTTCCAATCTTATAAAATAACGGGCCAGTCTTCAACCATATACAATAATATAAACAAGACTTTGAATTGCTTTTTTTTTTTTTTTATCGTGGTAAAATCATCAAATGAGTCCTCCCACCCAGGGCAGGGCGGGAGGGACTGTCAGACTTGTACTGACTAAAATCCACGGTGTCCTTCAATAGCCCTTTACGTACCGGGGTCACGGTAATCCCTTGGTCCCGCGACCCCGGCAGGCTTTGGCCCTCTACAGGCCCCGTCACTATGCTGACACTCTTTGAGGCGCGCGTGGAACACAACGCTCCGTCGACCCGGGCATGGTCCATGGTCGGACAGCGAGTCGCCCATTACTCGCTGCCCGCTTGCCCGCGCCTACGGTGGCCGGAGATTGTCTTGCGACGTCCGACGCCGTGGGCGTCTACCATTGCGGCTGGGGTGGAGGGAGGACGCTGTCCTCTTCCTCAAGCGGCCCGCCTCCTCCTTCACGAGCATGACTGCTTCGCAGAAGGAGGCGACCGCCTCCCACTCCGTCTCGCCCCGCAGCATGGCCTCGACCAATACCGGGCGCGAGAGGTCTCCGCCTATCGCTGTCGTGAGGACACGGCGGTGCTCTGCCCAAGCGGGGCAGTCCTGCACCGTATGCTCCACCGTGTCCTCCGGACGATGACTTTGAATTGCTACTGAAAAATTAACCTTAATAAAAAATCTGAGGTTCGGCAGAACGCTTCAAATTAATTATTGTCGTATTCCAAAATATAATCTTAATTAAACACGGATCTTTTGAAACTTGTAGATATTGAGAGAATGTATGATTGGTAAACATTTATGAAGTCTGGCGTACTATACTGGCGTTAGTTTTCAGAGTTGGAACCCAAAAGATCCTTATACATATACAGGTATATTATTAGCCTATTGCAGTCCACTGCTGAACTTCCGCCTCCCCCGACGAGCACCAGCCCCCCCGGTCCTGGTCTGTCCACACCCACCTGCTGCCAGCCACATTCTTCAAATCATCTCACCATCTTGCTGCAGGGTGTCCTACACTACATTTCCCATTCGCGGTCTCCATTCTAGCACATATCTACTCCATCTATTATCTACAACATTATTTTTTGTTTATACGAAACCCGATACATCTGTCTAGTATTTTTGTGTAAAGGATCAATGTACAAAATTTTAAAACCGTATTCTAAAAAATCACAACGTTATAAGTTTGTATATTACCTGGTTGTCCGTTCAAAAACATGCTCATTTCGCGGTACACCCGAGTAAACCGTGTCTCCTGTGTTTATACACTCGTGATAATAGCTTGGCAAAAGGTACCTAACCGAACGGCGTTTGTATTGTAATTAACTGGTAATAAAATTTAATTAAAATATTTTTGAAAAAAATATAACATGGTGTAAAAATTATTGGAATCGAATCAGTTACTGATTCTGAACAAACTGTATTCAGGTTTCGCATATACTAAAAATAATGTTGTATACAGGTATACAACATAAAATAAAGTATTCAAACTTACAGTACTGTTGATTGTAGCAAGTAGTTTCCCGTTGAACTCAACTAATGTATAACAGCCTCCTTTGATTTCCTTCTCCGCTATCTGAACGAGTTTCCCTTCTGACCAGTGGAATAATAGGATCCTGCCCTGTTGAATGAAAATGGTATAAAATATAACAATTAAGTCATCCTATATTTTTTTATACTAAAGAGCCTTAAAATGTTGATAAAAACATTTTAAATTATCAGTAGAATAAAAAAATTATATCATCCGATCTATCTGTCAACTGAATTTCGTTAGGTTATTATCGCCAAATTCGGTATACACTATATCTAAAATAGAATCACAAGGTTTAATGCTAGAACATGATGATTTTTTCAAGGAGGTGTGTATGGTCAAATGAAAAAAAATATAAGGAGTAACGTAAAATATCCAAGAGTCTCGAGCCTAATTTTGATGAAAACTTAAACTGCGTTGTTGATTTTTAAATTTTAATCAGTATTCCTATCCAAGTATTCGTTCAGTTAATTTCGAAAAAATAATTTAAAGTTTTGAATTCTGGGAAGTTATGACATACGGCAAACGTAAAGAAAATATGGGATTAAAAGAAAAAAAAACACTCATTCAACTTTTAATGTAATGTCTTCGATTCATACATTACCCATACCTTGTTTGAAATGATGCTCATTATTTTTTTCAACACAATAAAATTGTAACGCTGAGTGCAGTACGATCGTTGAGACGTCGCATCCAGTGAAGCAATGAAAACAATGAAATAATTTCATTTTGATCAGTTATGTTATGGCATAGATTAATAAAAAAAGCATTTTGGTAAAAATGAGCTTGTGTCTTTTATTTGCCGTACATCACTTCCCAGAATTTGATCTTTATTGGTGACACTTTCGTCTGATGTAATAATAGTGTGTGTTTTTTTTAATGTATCAGGTTCAATTCAATTCATTCAAATGCAGTTTTAATTTTAATGAAAATCGTACTCCACGAGTATTTTTCGCTATTCCTAATAATACTGGATTTTGCTGTTCATGCCCACTTGAAAAACTCACCCTGTATATGTGGCGTTAGACCTATTTCTACGTAAAAAGTTATTCTAATTAGTCTATTAGAAGCATTTTTGAACGCCAAACTTTTACAACTGAATTGTCACTAATTTTCTTAGCGGAGTGCTCAATTTTATACTGGTCAGTCTATTCTCCTTCCTACTTCAAACTAAATTTCTTTAACAGATTTTTAACTATATTATAACAACAGAAGGTTCATATTCGAAAATTTAACAGAGGAAAGTGTCATGAGTTGTCGTCTGTACTAGACAGACTCATACCTGTTTAGGTTCAGATTCCTCCGGGTTAAGTATGGCTGTGCCGACTGCGTAGTAGTAGTTCGGATCATCGCCTAGCTTGCAGGACACTAGGGACATCGCGTACTCATTGGTCATCAGCTGATGTGCGTGGAGTACTGTGGAATAGGAACTGATTAAAATAGGCTCTATACCTGGTAAAAGCAAAAATGTACCTAAGGATTTGATGACTAAGGTAGATTTTTTTTCTTTTTTTATGGTGGTGAAGGGACTGTCAAACTAGTACTGATTCATTTGGACAGTTCCGTGATACCAGAAAAGTAGACTTTTTTGCCACAAACTGTGAGTGTTAGCACATCCTCCGGTAGATTTTAAAATCTATCTAAATTTGTGCTGACTATCGCGTGACTGTCTAAGTAGGGTACTGCGGCTATGGAATGCAAAGGACAATCGAAGGAATAGGGTTGTTTTACGTCAGTAAAGGGCGCTACATACGGCTAAGATACTATATCGCTCGCCATACAATTTAATGCACCATGACACACGACGAAGATAAAATATTTCATATTTTGGTATCTTAAGATAGAATTGTATGGCGAGCGATATGGTATCTTAAGATAAAATATTATAGTATCTTAGCCGTGTGTGGCGCGCTAAATAGTCTGATAATTCTTTCTGCTTTATTCAGGGCAGGGCGGGAGGATTCATTAGATGATTTTTTCACCACGAAAAGGATGTGTTGACTGCTGCGAAAACGTTCAAGAGTTCCTGTGCCCTAGAACGCAGAGGGCAATAGAAAGAACAGGGTGAGCTTACTCTGTACCAGTCTGACACTCTCTTATGAGAGATTAGGGGGATTACCTTCAAACGTGTGGTTGTCGAGAATGAGCAAGTTGTGTATCTCCAGGTCGAGCGCGTTGGGCGCGTGCTTGGGCTGCGCGAGCGGCGCGCCCGACGTGGCGGCGGCCGCGCTGGACGCGGAGGGCCGCACTTAGTTACCAGTCTGACACTATTACCTTCAAACGTGTGGTTGTCGAGAATGAGCAAGTTGTGTATCTCCAGGTCGAGCGCGTTGGGCGCGTGCTTGGGCTGCGCGAGCGGCGCGCCCGACGTGGCGGCGGCCGCGCTGGACGCGGAGGGCCGCACTTAGTTACCAGTCTGACACTATTACCTTCAAACGTGTGGTTGTCGAGAATGAGCAAGTTGTGTATCTCCAGGTCGAGCGCGTTGGGCGCGTGCTTGGGCTGCGCGAGCGGCGCGCCCGACGTGGCGGCGGCCGCGCTGGACGCGGAGGGCCGCACTTAGTTACCAGTCTGACACTATTACCTTCAAACGTGTGGTTGTCGAGAATGAGCAAGTTGTGTATCTCCAGGTCGAGCGCGTTGGGCGCGTGCTTGGGCTGCGCGAGCGGCGCGCCCGACGTGGCGGCGGCCGCGCTGGACGCGGAGGGCCGCACTTAGTTACCAGTCTGACACTATTACCTTCAAACGTGTGGTTGTCGAGAATGAGCAAGTTGTGTATCTCCAGGTCGAGCGCGTTGGGCGCGTGCTTGGGCTGCGCGAGCGGCGCGCCCGACGTGGCGGCGGCCGCGCTGGACGCGGAGGGCCGCACTTAGTTACCAGTCTGACACTATTACCTTCAAACGTGTGGTTGTCGAGAATGAGCAAGTTGTGTATCTCCAGGTCGAGCGCGTTGGGCGCGTGCTTGGGCTGCGCGAGCGGCGCGCCCGACGTGGCGGCGGCCGCGCTGGACGCGGAGGGCCGCACTTAGTTACCAGTCTGACACTATTACCTTCAAACGTGTGGTTGTCGAGAATGAGCAAGTTGTGTATCTCCAGGTCGAGCGCGTTGGGCGCGTGCTTGGGCTGCGCGAGCGGCGCGCCCGACGTGGCGGCGGCCGCGCTGGACGCGGAGGGCCGCACTTAGTTACCAGTCTGACACTATTACCTTCAAACGTGTGGTTGTCGAGAATGAGCAAGTTGTGTATCTCCAGGTCGAGCGCGTTGGGCGCGTGCTTGGGCTGCGCGAGCGGCGCGCCCGACGTGGCGGCGGCCGCGCTGGACGCGGAGGGCCGCACTTAGTTACCAGTCTGACACTATTACCTTCAAACGTGTGGTTGTCGAGAATGAGCAAGTTGTGTATCTCCAGGTCGAGCGCGTTGGGCGCGTGCTTGGGCTGCGCGAGCGGCGCGCCCGACGTGGCGGCGGCCGCGCTGGACGCGGAGGGCCGCACTTAGTTACCAGTCTGACACTATTACCTTCAAACGTGTGGTTGTCGAGAATGAGCAAGTTGTGTATCTCCAGGTCGAGCGCGTTGGGCGCGTGCTTGGGCTGCGCGAGCGGCGCGCCCGACGTGGCGGCGGCCGCGCTGGACGCGGAGGGCCGCACGCACACGGCCGCGCTGCCGCCGCCCGCCGACCACTCCAGCTTGTCCACGCGCATCGTTATTACGCCGAAGGTCTGCGAACGGATGTTGTGTACTCTCTATGAGTGGGAGTGTCCCGTAACCCACAATGCGGGCCCACTGCTAATTTAGCAGACGTCATACTAAATTAGCAGTGTTTTCCTTCACAGTTTTAAGAGCAGTGATGATGTAATAAATTACACAAACTCTATACGAATTACAACTACTAAGTCGGAACCGATATCACTACTACTTTGGCATTTATAAAAACAATGTTGTTGTTAGCTGACAGGGAATCAATTATTTGAGATTATTTTTTGCTGATTATGAGTAGTCTACCACCAAAGGTCAGCCGACCCTACAGGAAGCTTTTCACACCCTTTTTAAAGAGCCCCATAATGTAGCCAATGTACCTTTATTGCAATAAAAACTTTCCCCATAATTTCAAAAGCATGTATACCTGTGAAGCCTCCTGGTAAGCGATCCGCCTCGGTGTCTCCCCGAGCGGTACGGTCCTGATGTGCAACTTCTGTATCTCGTCGATGGTGCCTATGGTCACCGTACTGTCTGTTGCTAGCGCCAAACTAAACAAGCAATTAATCTATATATATAAAAGAACAGAGTTTTGTATTAAGACTCGACTACAGCCTAAACTGCTAAACGCTGTAACTTGAATTTGTGACAGCAGTTGCAGTCTACCATGTAGGAGATGACGGGATTTTGCGAAAATCATCCTTTAAGGGGGTGAAAACGTTTGTATGATAAATCTTATTCCTTGGTTTTATAAATTTGGAACTTGGCAGGAATACGATCGTAAGTAAATAAAAAAGATTGGCTTTATTAGTTTTTTAAAACTACCTTCCTCTGGTGATTTAGATGATGTTAAAATTTGTATGGGAAAATCGTAACGCACAGACTGATTAATTTGAAAATCAGTATTTAAATATTAGATCAATAAAAAATAAGTTAAAAATAACTAAAACCCGACTACGAATAAATCGCGCACTGAAAAGTATAAAACAAGAACCAGCCGTGGTCGTATGCCACCTGCGGTTGTTTCATACAATCTTTATTGGCTAGGTGGCATACGACCACGGCTGGTTCTTGTTTTATACTTTTCAGTGCGCGATTTTTTCGTAGTCGGGTTTTAGTTATTTTTAACTTATTTTTTATTTACACTATTTTGGGGTTATATTATTTAAGTAAGTAATTTATGTTACATGTATAGTTTCTGAGTTGTGAATTTAAGATTTATCATTTGATACCCATGTTGACACTGTTAGAAACAGAAAATTAGTTAGTAAAAGCTATATGTTGTATATATATTTCAAATGTGCCTATCAAGCCCTTTAATTTGATACCGATGTCGATACTGTGCGAAAATATTTTTTTTTTCGATAACGACTTTTCATCCCCTAGAGGGCGCCATATTGGATTTACCCTATAACCAGCGGACAACTGAGACGCTTCTAACGAGACCTCATTTGTCATGTAATAATAAGTAGCTTAGAAGTTATGAGGGAACAAACAAACATACATACATACATACAAACAAACATACATACCGGTCAAAATCATAACCCTCCTTTTGGCTTTGCCGTAGTCGGGTAAAAATAATCAAACACGTGTCTTTGGATTTTTTGAAAATCACCCCCCAAGTTGATGAAAAGGGGTATTCAAGTTTTAAGGTAAGGATATTAAACGCTAAACGTAGAAAGCTGACTTTTGGATGGTGGTTGCCGTTAATTTGTCGGCACGGTTAGCGCAGTGGCTGAGCGATTGGACTGCTGCGCTGCGTGTCGCGGGTTCAATTCCCGCACGGAGCAAATATTTGTATGATCTACAATTAGTTGCTTCGGGTCTGGGCGTTTGTGTACGTGAGTTTATATGTTTGTAAACGCACCAACAACAAAACGACACAGGAGAAATTCCTAGTGTGGGGCAACGTTTTTAAAAAAGATAAAGATAAGATAAAGATAAATGATTATGTAGTTGAGAATTAAGAAGGGATTTTGCGAAAATCCACCTCTAAGGGGGTGAAAAGCTTTGTTTGTAAAATCTTATGCCGTGGGTTTATACAGCCTGTTAGTGTAATCAGTCTTAACCTTGAAACCATAGGTAGTTGATTTAATTATAAAAATGTTTGTCTGAATTTAAAAATAAATAAACGAATTTTTCTTTAAAAAAATCAAAAATGTTTCTGTCCTACACCGTCCGTTAATTCATGGATACTATGCGCCCGAGTTACGTATTCACTGCAAAGGGCGTCCGTTTAACTACATACCTACATAAGTTTTAACTAACTACATCATTGTAATAAAATACAGGTAACCTGTGATGTAACTAACTTCCCTTCATACTTTTCCTGGCTTAGGACAGGCAAAAATACCTACCTTTGTTGCGTGACGAGTCCAGATGTAAGTTAGGTTATCACCCGACGCGGCGTAAACCCGAACCATTTCGGTCCTCTGTTCTTTTGTGTACGACATAATCACTAAACACTAACACTTTTTTTTTTTTTTTTTTTATCGTGGTAAAATCATCAAATGAGTCCTCCCACCCAGGGCAGGGCGGGAGGGACTGTCAGACTTGTACTGACTAAAATCCACGGTGTCCTTCACTAGCCCTTTACGTACCGGGGTCACGGTAATCCCTTGGTCCCGCGACCCCGGCAGGCTTTAGACACTAACACTTGCGCGAAAAATTAACGGTGGGGCCGCGCTCGCGGCGGGCGTACGTTACGAGACACGCGTTCGATAGCGACACTGCCGGCAGACTGGTATGCGCGGGCCCCGCGCATACCTCAGTCTCTCCCCGCGCCGCGGGCGACACGGCGGCGCGGGCGCTCGCGGCTTATTTGATCTACTTTACCTTTGCGTAATAGGGTGAAATAATTTTGGGGAAAAATGGAGACTTTATTGAAATAAAAAGGTTTTATTTTTTTATTGAATTTACGTTCTGTAAGTGATACCAAACCACTGGTTTCAAGTTTAAGACTGATTACACTAACAGGCTGTATATATAAATTTGGAACTTGGCAGGAATAGGAACGTAAGTAAATAAAAAAGATGGGCATTATTAGTTTTTAAAACTACCCTCCATTGGTAATCAAGACGATGTTAACGTTTGTATAGGAAAATCAAAACGTACTTACCGATGAATTTGAAACTCAGTACTTATATAGAAATTAGATAAAAAATAAACAAACACGTGTTTTCAGGTTTTTCAAAAACCACCCCCTAAATTTTTGAAAAGGGGTAATTAAGTTTTAAGGGAAGGCTGCTTGCTTCGATAAACTCAAAACTTGGCATAAATAGTTTCCCAATCGAATAAAGATAATAAATTGCCTTCGTCATTCCTAGACTTGCCGTTTAATGTGTTTAAATCTAAGGCCTCATTTAGACTATGCAAGAAATTGCATGCAAGCAGCGTTACACTCCGGACTATGGAGGGGCAAAAACTTCAGTTGGTTAAACAAATACCGCAATGTAGTCAAAATTGCATGCAATTTCTCGCATAGTCTAAATGAGGCCTAAGATTAAATCCAACCTTTGTTCTAAGGCATATTATTCCATAAACGATTATTTAGACGATAAAAACAGCTGGTCACTCTGTTGAAGTTAAGACGGCGTTCATGCTTTTTCCCAGATTTTTTAGTAGTTTTCTTCTTCCGGACTAGTTATATGGATTCATATAATTGTTTATTTGTTTTTTTTTTATGACTTAATTAAGTCATCTTGTTTTATTTTATGTGTTTGTATTTGTTTTATTATTTTATTTTGATTAACGGACATTATTGTCCTACTTTATATTTTATTGTTTGTCTTTTTGTGTGTATTTTTTATTATTTTAGTACGACAGTCGTAGGTTTCCTTCATCTTTTAATAATATTGTTGGAGCGGATGAAGAATGTACAACTATCTCTTGCATTGTATAGAATGGAGTGTATCTATCTAGTATTATATAGCGTCATAGCCAGCATTGTGTGAGTACCATGTACTTCAGAGCTATCTTTGACTAGAAACCTACGTCTTTCATTGACTTGAATGACTCTGGCGGTTGAGAATATGTCATGCTCACTCAAAAGTCTCGCTGATGGTGGCGTGTGTGTCGGATCATTTAGTTCCCTTCAAAATGGTTGAGCTGAATGGTGCTGATATATGTGTCATGTTCGTGAACGGGCGCTGTCAGTTGGGACTGGTCATCTCTTAGCTGCCCTGGTCTATTTTAATTAATTATAACTTTATTTTTGAATTGTTTTTTTATATTTACTATGGACACTATTAACTTGCCACATCGTTCTCACATAATGTACCATCTCATGATGAATGAAGTAAAAAAGTTTTGTAAAAATAATGGCGATTGAAAAAGAGTGTCCATGGAGTTTCTTGCTCATTCTTCTCCATAGAGATCTACGCTTTGGAATGAGCACCTACCGTACTTTCACAGTTTTTATGTCTTGGGACTGGGACTGTAGCACCATAACTATTTTTGTACTAGTTTTATTTTATGTCTCTTGACAATTCAAAAGTGCCTGTAATTGGCCTAATTGAAATAAATGATTTGATTTGATTTGAAAGGATCCCCTAGCGGGATGAAAATCGAGAAATTTGTTTCAATGATATATCTTATTCGTTTGGTTTAAGCTCTAGAAACCATTCAACACTCTCATCTTTCTCTTTTAGTATTATAAAGGTTGAGGATGGGTTATTCGACTTAATTTTGAAAACCTGAAATCATATATGAGGTGACACGGTATGTAGGTATTTAGATTTTTCAAAAGTATCCTTTAAAGACGGTGGCCGGGAGTTGAAATTCATAGAGGGAAAAGTCCAAAATTCGCGCAGACGAAGTCGCGGGCGTAGTGCTAGTTTCATCATAAAATTATACGTGATTGCAGAAAATACGCCCACTGGAAGGAACTTTAAATTAATGAATTCACATGGGGCAAACTCACAAGCACATTTTTGAATATCTCTTTTTCATTCTGACACATAAAGGCGTCATTCGGTAGAGCGAGAAATCCAGTCGCAAGCTTTCGCATTGGATACACTTTAACGCGAGATATCTCACTTCAGTAAATTACAATTCAAAGTAACAGAAAGGATAAAAATGTTAATCTATGCATATAAATGTGATGTCACCCGCGAAGCTCATCAATAAACAAGTTATCTTAAGTTTAAAGCAGTAAGGTCTCGACTCACCTGTCAGGATAAGCCTGTGCGTTGAGCGAGCACATGTGCGTGACCTCCTTGAGGTTGACGTTAGAGAACACTAGCTTGTGGTTGGACGAGAAGATCACTGTGGGCCGGTCTGAACACGCGAATATATTCGTCGTGGAGAGGGATCTGTCAACAAAATATATAATAGTAGAAAGAGACATTTACAAAGCCCAATCAAGGGTTAATTAAGTGAATAAAAAGACACAAAAAGCAATAAAATAAAGGTACGGCAGTAAAAATATTTTAAACGCAACTTGAGAAATATGCTGCCCTAAAGTGACATGTAGACGGCAATCAATTCTACAAGAATTTTCAAAAAAAAAATATAGATGTTACTGATTCCCAAATCAAGTAATTTACTTAGCTATTTTGTGGCTTTCATACAAATTTAGGACTATCCTTTAATTCAGAAATGTGTACAATTAAGCTTAAGTATAAAATTATATTATGCCTTGGACTTACAAAGTTGTAATTTACACGTACCTGAAACTCCTGAGCACCGTGGGCTGTGTTCCGAGCGTGACTTTCTTCTTGTTGGTGAGCACACCAGTCTCCTGGTCCACTGTGAAGTAAAACATGGAACCGTCTCCCAGAGCGCACAGCAGGTAGCACACGCCTTCCAGGACACAGATCAGCAGAGAACGGGGGATTATTTCTGGAACAAAGAAAGCCGTAGAGTGTTTTTTATTTAGTGTTAGGCTCGCGTTTGACCAGTATCGCTCGATTGTAAACAAAGATGAGGTCGATGGAGAAGCACGCTTGTCTAGAAGTAACCTATTCACTCTTGACTTGAAGACCCCAAGGTTATAGCTGTCAGGAAGGAAAAACAGACTCCGACAAGGAATTCCACTCCTTAAGTGTGCGCTCAATAAAAGTATTGTAACTCTTTGTACATAGTTTCATAATTATCCATGATAAAGACTAACAAATCTTACCGTCGTCTCCGAAAAACGTTAGGATTAAAAACCAAACAATTTATTTCAAGTAGGCCAGTTACAGGCACTATTGAACATACAAAAAACAAAAACAAGAAACAGTTCAAAAATAGTTATGCTGCTACAGTCCCAGTCACAAGAAATAAAAACTGTGAAAGTACCGTAGGTGCTCATTCGAATGCGTAGATCTCTATGGAGGATTATGGGTAAGAAACTCTACGGACACTCCTTTTCAATCGCCAAAAATTATTACAGAACCTTTGTTACATCATTTATTTTCATCAATTTATTACTACTTATTAATCCACTTACCTCCAGACAATTTCTCAGTATGCAATGGCCTGAGATCAGGTAGCTTCAGCACCCTCACAGAGATATCGGTCCACAGTCCCACGCCAAGAAGCGCCTCCTCCTCCCCGGGACCCAAGTCCAAGCAAGCCACTTCTTCTTCCATGCAGACCTCGCTGAAGACAAGATATAGATGTAACTAACAATATTGGAACTATGGCGAGTGAGGAGCACCTTAATAGTGGTGATGGCGATCCCATACCGTGTTGATTTTTTTATAATTAATGAATATTGACGAAGATATAACAAATCAAAATTCGAGAGGATTCGTGACATCAGAAGCAAGTAAAAACCGTACTTACTTGTGAGTTTTTACAATTTTTTAAAGTATTTTGTCTTCGTCAATTTTGGCTTACGTATCATCTGTCTAGCTTTTTCCCAAATATATTGGGGTCGGCTTCCAATTGAACCAGATTCAACTGAATATCAGTATTTTACATGGTACGACTGCCTATCGGAGCTCCACAACCCAGTAGCTGGGTAACACGACATCACATTGTAAGACTGGTTGTCAGCTACTCAATTTTGGCTTACGTAAGAAGAGAAAAAATACGAATGAAATAATTTTTGATGATCTGACTTACGGGCTAATTAGATATACCTTATAAGTAATTATAATTGAACAACTCACGCTATAAGCTCCAGCTTGCGGTCCAGTATGGCCACGAGGTACAGCCGGGGCCCGGCCGCGGCCACGACCCGGCGCGTGCTGCACGCCACCACAGACAGCGCGCGCGCGCCCGACACGCGCCACTCCGCCACCAGCGACCAGCCGCCCGCACTGCGACCGATCAGGCGGATACCTTCGTCTGTTACCTAACAGGAATGACGTGGATAATATCATAATACGGTAGTCTTTGCCGTCGTCCACGCTAGAGCGACTGCGGAAAACACCAGCGACGAGAGCGTTGAGACGACCGCGTGACGCGTCTTTGTCTATAATCTACTCTAGTTTTCTCTCTATAATAAACTAGCTTCTACCCGCAGTTTCACCGGCGTCATGTAAGGCGTTTGGCTCTATGCTCCTGTCTACAACAGTTCCCTTGAGGAACGCATGGAACACGGCGCGCCGTCCGGGCCTTGTCCTTGGTTGGACGGAGAGCTACCCGTTACTTCCCGTCCGCAAGCAGCGCTCTGGGCGTCTTCAGCGGTGACTGGAGATGTAGAGGATGTCCTTTCCCTCACGCGTTCCGACTGCTCCCCATTCCCCACGCCTGCCGCCGAATCCCTAAGGTACCTCCCGAAACAAACGTGCCCGGAAGAACTTGCGTCAGTTTAAATGTGTGAGGACGCCATAACGCCTCTTCAACCACTCCTCAAAAAGGGATCTTACCGCCGCATTTATGACATGCCCAGGCAGTCATTATTTTGAAACTATGATATTTCCTAAGATATTCATTGAAATCAAACGATGTCGCCATTTTGTTCGAAATGAAATGCTTGTGATGATTAACGTATTTATTTGGATAAAGTTTAATATCATGTTGATGAAAATACCTTCCCAAATATTGCATTACTTAAAAAAATTGATTTCCATAAAAAGGTTATAGTGTCTTAACTTGCGGACTTTATTTTAGAACTTTTCATGGGGATTAATACCGTAATACATATTTTTTGCGTATCTTAACGAAGCTCTCGAAATGGAATACAGTTTCCCGATTTTGAAACATTTCTCATTGCTGCTCCGCTCCTATTGGTGAAAGCGCGATGTTATATAGCCTATAACCTTCCTCGATAAATGGACTATCCAACACAAAAAGAATTAGTAGTTCCTGAGATTAGCGCGTTCAACCAAACAAACAAACAAACTCTTCTGCTTTAATAATATATATACTCATAGAGTATAGATGGGATTTTGTAAAACACAATTGGCGTGTTTACAAGCAAATGGGTCTTTTTTAGACATGACATACATAATGCAAATAAAAATAGGAGTGCAAAGAACTAAATAAAAAAAGAATATATATATTCTGTAGCCATCAGTTTTACTACACTATATTGTAGGTCGACACATTATTTCACTAATACAAGTCCCCGTGTCTATGTTTATAACCTGAATTAACTCAAGTTGTAGCAGGCGAAGCCTAGAGCCTAGAGTCTGCATGTTGAATTTAGACAATAATGTACACATCATATTATACATCATAGAAATACACAGAAAAGAAAACAAATTCTATGTAAACAATAACTGCTTTCACATTTTATACGGTAACGAGAGAGGACGATATGTCAGTGTCGTGTCGTTTCCCTTGTCGTCTAATTTAGAAACGCTCAATGAATAAAATAAAAATAAACTTACTTGAACAAGTTGATTATGACAGACATTTCCTGTGTAGAACGTCTGTCGGTCTGCAACAAAGCCTTTGATTTCTGTCTCTTCTACCTCTTCTCCATTTAACGTTAAAACCCTGTTAAGAAATTAAGCATCCATTAATTACAGTGAACTAATCTCATGTTCCGGTTTTATGGTTTAACTTCATTCACTGGTAGTGCATCGCCGACTTCGAGTATTCTTGGAACGGAGCGACGGGCGCGAATAAGCCATATGTAAATAAATAAATATTCCACAACTATCAAACAACGCCATCTAGTCCCAAGCTAAGCAGAGCTTGTGTTATGGGTACTAGACATATTATAGAAAAATTACACCCAGACACAGAACAAACTTACTTTGTAAGAACGCGAATTCGCTTCCGGCGGCGGTTCGTCGCGTGTTGCAAACATTTCTATACATTTGATCTTATCGCTCGCCGCCCCGCGCTCACAGCAAGGTCTTGGACGGGCCAAAATATAGGCCAACCACCAAGAGTTACGTTCCAGGGTCACGGTTTCCTGTCCCGCGAATTTAATATAGCCTCAGGTGTAAATAAATCCTACCTGGTTTGTCCCACAAAGGCGAGAACAAGTGTATCATGGTACGTCTGGTTCTCAGCTAAGGTGAGCGCCCACATGCCCTTGATCCCCGGCAGGTCGATAGAAGCCTGTTCTTGAATGCCGATGCCGTTGCGGATGATGCGTAGAGAACCCATCTTGAAGGCACCTGGGGAGGAATGTATTTTGTAGTAGGGACATGATATAATTATATAGTTTTATTTTCAGTGATTATTTTCTTCTATCTTTTACCAAAGTGACATTTATTTGCATTGCTATACAGTTGCAGATGGCTTGCTACCAGAGATGAAATTTGAAAGGGCTTTACAAACTTTTTTGAGACTTGATGTCAAGCTACCATAGCGTTGCTCTAGACTTTCGCTGTTGAATCATGCGTTTGAAGAATAATAAATAGTCCAATGGTTTGAAGCTCATGAATTTAAACCAGAATATGAAATTCTAAAAGTGCTGATAAACTAGCGCATTCACTTGTAATGAGCATTCTTTTGAATGTTACAATAAAAACAAATAAAGCTCGCACAACTAATGTTAGTAAAACAATAGTAAGTTTTGATACAAGTAAATCTAAGGTTAAAAAGGCAATTTCAAAAATCATACTCGTTCTTACCAGAACAAGTAATAAGCTGGTTCTGTCCCTGCCTCTCGAGGTCCACGACACACATGTCCACAATGGGCGCCAGGCTGGTGAAGCTCTCCATGGGCTGCACGTACTGACTGGCCTCGTCCCGGGACACCGACAGACGAACCAGTGAGGAGTCTCCCAAGCGTGAGCCCACGAACACCACGCCATTGTCCAGGTAGGTCATACATTCTGGTATTGGGATGTCACCTACAAAAGAAAGGCTTAGTTAGAATTTCACAGTTCGCACATTGGCTAAGCAATTGATTGCTGCGCTGCATGTACTAAACGGAAGAAATATTTGTAACATCAAAATCAAATTTTTTTATTTCACATAGGCCCATGAGGGCACTTATAAAACGTCGACGGCAGGTGCTCTACAAGGTGTCTACAAGGTGCATCTACAAGTAGTAGTTCTACTTTCCTTGACTTACCCAACAATTCCACCTTGAGATCTTTAACAGCCTGTGTGCCGTCCGGCTTCTCCTGCAGTTCGAGAAGTAACATGAACAATCGTCCAGCGATGTCCCCCAGCAGGTACCGAAGACCACGCGTGTCCACGCGGCAATAGCAGTTTATTGGTGTGAGCTAAAAGTGTACTGGAATTTAGACCTTAAAGACAAGAACATCAGGGCGAATCCCAGAAGTGTCGAAAAAACACAGGTAGATTAGATAAAAAAAAAATTAAAATACCAAATTTTGGCACTAAGCAGCGCATTGAAAATCAAGTGCACAATGTAATCAAAAAAACATGAGTAAATCCGAGCGTTTAGTAAACCAAGGATCATTGAGTAATAAATAAATGGAGTACTAATTGTCGTTTATTTGTTCTGGGTATACAACAAACAGCATAGAAGTAGAGTAAGATTCTTATTACAGTATTAGTTGAATTTTAGTGAAGCTTGGGGCTGCTTTTAAAAATTACCTTGATCTGTGGTGGAGCAACAGCAACATAATTCTGTCCATCATGATACACGATTGATTCTTGACCTATTACTATAGCACCGCCTGAAAGATAATTATTTTAATACTATTACAGCCACACCATTTTTACGGGATCCCTTTTTGGTATGAGTAGAATAACTATACTTAC
Source organism: Agrotis puta (assembly GCA_943136025.2). Taxonomy (NCBI): domain Eukaryota; kingdom Metazoa; phylum Arthropoda; class Insecta; order Lepidoptera; family Noctuidae; genus Agrotis; species Agrotis puta. The sequence continues at coordinate 14,372,101 of OW964185.2, read as the reverse complement.
AAAAGTTATATGTAAGCTGTTATGCATAAACATTATCAGGATAAACAAAAGGTTGCCATGTTACTACAGGATAGGATGTGTGTCTCAATTATTTATAACAGTTTGCTTAGCAAATAGGCAAGGTCAGATTCAGTCACTTACCAAGAGGGCTGGGCACTGGTATCAATATTGAAGCTTCAGTCTCTACATTATCTTGTTTCCATGGTATCTTCATGAATTCTTTCTCCCTTAAGTTTATTTCATGAGTCTGTAATAAACATCAATAAACTTAATATCCTGAGATACAAGTTACATTGCATTTCTGTTGTATTTTATCCTGAGTTACCTTAATATGTCGGCCATTGAGATCTTGATGTATTAAAATAATGGTGGGATTCGAGCAGCCATGTAAGAATTCTACATCAAACACATTTAGCTCTTCGAGTCTATGAACAGAAAATAAAGAACTTAGAAAGAGCACAGCGTACATTTTAAAATGATGACTTTTAGCATAATGTTCCATTGCAAAGCCGACTTATTTGTGATTAACAAAATTAGCATCAGCCACAGCAACACTAACCTTAAACTAGCAGCTTTAAGCTCCGTAGAATCTTTATCCAGCGGTATAATCTTGAACAGACCGTCATACAGTCTTAGACCAATCACTCTGGCTTGTGGATCAATTACGGCAAGGATGCCATTCTCTGCAGGCTTTCCAATTCTGTCTGAGACATTCCCGTGAGCCCTGGTGACTACCTCTAGTTCGCCGTTGGCTGCAGTTCTCCATTCTAATATCATGGCATTGTACCGGGCTGTCAAGATGAACACTAGGTCCTTATTCTCATGCTGAAAAGGGATTTCGAGTTTATTTTAATAATGCACATTTGAGGCTCACAGCCCTTCAAGATAATGAAATTTATTCCTGTACCTATATATTTTTTCAGTTGTATGCAATGTTAAGCTCAGCAATCATAAATTTGCTAGCTATTCTAGCACTCATTTTAAGAAAGAAAAACCATCAGGAAGTACTCCATCTAAGGATCATACTTTGGTAACACAAAAGTTGAACAAAGGGCATATATTATGAACAATGATTATATTTTCATAGTGTACTGAAAAGTTCATGGCAAGGGCACAGCAAGTAATTCAAACTTAAATTAGAATTTGTATATTTGAAAATAAAATATTGCATAAAGAATATTATCACAATGATTCAACATGTAGACTAGGAACCTTCACAGTTAATATTATTGCAACTTAAATGTTGTATATTTAGAGGTATTGTGTAACTGGGTTGTGGAGGTCAGATTGGTAATCACTCCATGTAAAACACTAGTATTCATATTTATTTAGATGGGAAGACAACTTCAACATGGTTGGGATAACGATGGTCATAGATAGTAAAGTTTAAGTCCTGGTTAGAGCTTTTTTACTGATAGTTACTCACTGGAGGCCTGAACATCTTCATCTTAGCTACTCTCCCATATAGGCCCACTTCCTTCATCGGACGCAAGCCCTCTGGAGTCACCAGATACATCTCCAGACGAGACACCTTCGCCACCAGAAGGTTCAAGTCCGTTGGCGAAGTGAAGTTGCCTGAAGGACATTTTTTCAAGGTATTAGATCCTCACCAACCTGAGTTGGCTAGCAGTACATAACAAAACATTGTACAAATACAGTATGGTCATGGTTAAAAGTAGCTGTATTGTATTCAAAATGTCTCTATAAATACAATATCTACTATAAAATTGGATAGTGTGCTAAATTGGTGCTGGCAGCTTAATTATTTAGCCTACAAATACAACAGTACCATAGAAAGACACACTAATACAGTAAAGACGTGTCTACAATAGAAGGAAATCAACAAGTAAAATGTCAGGAACCAAAATCTTATTAGAGTAAATCCTTTTTATATACAATTTTGGGTCATCAGACATACTAAACAGGATACAGGGTTATTCAAGCTGTTTCCAATATCAGAAAACCACCCATCTAATCGATAATGCAGTTACATGACGTACGACAGACATAACCCTGATGTACTTCTAGGTATACCTATGTTCACCCTCAAGGCTTTGATAGACGCCATATTATTCATTATACTAGATGCATATAATATATTAGGGCGTGAATTCCTAAGGATTTAATAACATCACAATATTATGGTGCAATTCTAAAGAAATGTTATTATCGTATTTGTTTTCGTTAAAAGCGTGCAGTAACAAATGCGATCTATTTTAAAATCTCTGTCTGAAATCAATTTATTGTTGAAGTATGTGGATAGTCGCATTGTAAAATAATAAAGAGAAAGCTTTTTCTGTTCCAAATATCATCAAATGGAAAAACTAAATGAAAATAGCGCGATAAAATTGTAGTAATTTTAACCTCAACATGACAATAACACAGATGAAAATGGACGTTTACCGGTAACACATGATATCACGGCGGTAGGTTTCTGAGCAGTAACCACGTAGTGGTAAGCCATGATGATATTTCACTAATCACACATCAATTTTTATCAATTCAAGATTTTTAATTTGTATTTCTGCCTGCTAAAAACAATTCGCAGATAGAGTGGCGGGTCCACCGGATCGCTACTGGTTGAGTGATGGGAAAATCGGAATTAATTAAACATCAAAATAGAATTGCCGCCTGTGTTAAAAAATCGACTAAAAACCCTTTTTGATTTCGACAGTTAATAACGTTGAGTCAAGGAAAGAAATAGGAAGATCATTGTAAATAAGAGCTGAAAAACGTATTTATTACAATTATAGTATCAATTTGAAAGTTTACATTTATGTTTTTGGAAATTGACTGTTATAAAGCAACCATACTATTAGGCTGCTTTTCGTTGTTAGGGATGCGTTTGATATCCATCAATCATATTCATTGGTGCACATAGCATAGCAAACGGATACAACTAGATATGTTTTTTATTTGCAAGGATGCGTGCTATGGATGTATGCCATGGATGCGTGCTATGGATGTGTGCTATGTATCGTCTTCCCTATTATCGATACCTTTATCGCATAGCTCGAGCTACGCGTCTTGCTCGTGCAGCTACTTTGCGGCGGTGATCTTCATAGCACATTTTACTAGCACCGCTCCATAGCTTAGCATCAGTGGAAACGGTCACATAGTTTCGTAGCTCAGATTTTACATTCTCGCAGCATAGCTGCATAGCACATCCCTGATGGAAAGGCACACTATTAGCCATGTGATTTATTATCCACATTTAATTTTTTATTAATCAGTATCTAGTTATAACAGCGTCTGGCATATACTGCACATCATAATAACCATAGGTGTTAAGCTACCGATCGTGATAACAACACCGCCGTATGATATCTTGAGTAGCTGAGCCATGCCAAAAATTAAAAAAAAATAGTTTGTGATTAAGGCTAAGGTTAAATTAAAAGGGTGTGATTGGAATGCATCTGGAGAAATAAGACGTCTGAATTATTTTATCGTCGTCAACGTCAACCATGTTGAAGTTGAAATGACCAGACGAATATCTTAGACACTACACTTCTGATTTGAGATGTGTAAGGAGTCTTTGCTTATCAGTTGGAATCAACGTAGGCAAAAGCAGGTGTCCGGCTAAACTTTTCCATGTTTTTGACATTTAAGAAATAATCATTCATGACCATTCCAAACCTACATTGTATTTTCAGGAGTATACTCTCATAAACTAATTTATTCTAACAGGTGTGGTAAATAAAATAAAAATTGACGCACTTACATCTATATATTTATTATTGTATATTTTTGTACTATATTTACAGTTATAATTTTATTATAATAATAATTCAGTCTTGACGATTGCTTGGCGGCACACTTTCGAACAGGACTTGAGTCAGGAATGTGAATTTTCCTGTAAAAGTACAGAAGTATTTGTTACATTTTGACAATCAGTCAATACTACATTATTGGAATAGTCGATTTTGTTCTTCATTGACAAATAGTACGTTATAGTGATGTGAACACTTGAGTTTTTTTTATCGACCTAGTTTATTTTCTTAAGTCAATGCTTAAAATCAGACCTCTTTTTTACAAAATCATGATTTTCTTTTAGGTCATACTCACTTAAAATAGCAGTCGGAGTTTTCTTATAATAAACAAATACGATATACACGCTGACGCCCATCAATATGAAGCCCACAGCCATCAAGTATTTCAGCGATGGGTCGTGTACTATTGGCAATATTGACAGGAATATTGCCACTATCAATACAAAACATGGCACCAACGTTGGTACCCTGTAAGGCCGTGGTTTCTTCGCTTGTGTCTTTCTTAGTACTAACAAAGCAACCATTGCTAGTCCGTAGAAGAACCAGAGGAACCAACTGGCGAATTCTATTAGGGTCTTAATGTTGCCAACTAAAATGAATACTGTTGTTAACAATGCCTGCAACAAAAAAAAAAAAACGTTAGTTGTTTCAAAATCAAAATATTTTTTTTTGGAACAGAAGCTAATATTACAGACTTGGCTGTATGGGCTTGACCCTTTGCCTGTCCTTAAGGACGAAGGAAAAAAAAAAAAAAAAAAAAACAAAATATTTTATTTTACATGGTCCTCAATGGCCACTTATAAAACGTCGAGAAGTAGTCTTTTAAAAATATTTGCTTTTACAACGTTATTACAGTTTGGTATTACATAAACACGAAATAACATCGTAGGCACGGTAAGAATAGGGAACTTCTTACCAAAAGCTAAACAGAAAGAAAATATATAAATAAAATATATACATAATCAAATAGACGATTAAGATAAAATGTTCTCGCGTTCATAATTCTCGAGCAAAAAGAAGCTATATAAAAAAGAAACTACATTAGCCAAATTTCATACCTACATATTAATTAAAAATAACTTTTGTGTACGGTAGGTAATGACTGTAAAATTAAAACATTGTAAAATAATAAAAAAAGGTAAAAAGCAACGGAATAAACACTAAAATAATATATATATGCATATACAAGTGAAAAAAAATAGTACTGTGTTTTTTTCTTTTTGTCTTTTAAAAAACCGTTGCCCCACACTAGGAATTTCTCCTGTGTCGTGGGTGCGTTTAGAAACATAGAAACTCACATACACAGTGCAGTTATTAAACAATATACCAATTTTGTATTGCATTGCCCAAGGGGGAGGTTGGCTTATTTTATGAATCTATATTACTATATGTTTATCAGTTACCCACCCAATAAAATTTTCTGTTACTAAGGCTTGTTTAGCTAGTTCATCCTAACCGAATTTGTCGTCTTAAAACCGGGCTTGTTCCAGTGAGTGAATGAGGTGGCGCTAGACGACTTGTATAGCTCTGTTTCGTTCACTCGCTGGAACAAGCCTGGTTTTAAGAGGTCATAAAACGTGTCAAAAACTCAGCAGTTACAGCACAGAACAGCAAGTCCCTAAAGAAAACTTTAATAAAGAGTTATTTGTTTATGGAACCTATACTTACTTGGAATGCAACAGCTGGCGCTGGTGTCAGTCTCTTCACATTGACATATGAGAATACTTCTAACATGTGACCACCTCGCGCGGCTGTGTAGCATACCCTGGAATTAAACAAAATATTTTATTTTGGGAACAGACTTAACAAACTTAGATAAAGTAGACACCGAAAGAGTGTCAGTAAAGTGAGCCCTCTAGAGGGCCAAAGCCTGCCGGGGTCGCGGGACTGTACAAATTACCGTGACCCCGGAACGTAAAGGGCTATTGAAGGACACCGTGAATTTTAGTCAGTACGAGTCTGACAGTCCCTCCCGCTCTGCCCTGGGTTGGAGGACTCATTTGATGATTTTACCAAAAAAAAAAAATACCGATACAACTAGAAGTGACGTTTATTAAGGTATTTTATTTATTTTTGCGATGCCTTCCCGATTCGCTGTTTTTCTACTAATGGTCGACAGAGAAAAATATTTAAAAATAATTCCGTCTCACCACTGGCCCCTAGAGGTGGACTACCGTAAAACATTTACACGAAATAATATACGTAAATAATGATAATATCATAGGAATTTCCCCCTTATAGGTATTAACGTCATCATGAGTTGATGACGTGATGCTACGCAATTCGACCGATTTCAACAGAAAAAAAATTGGTTGCCTGTAAAGTCGGTATACGGGCGAAAGTTTTACGTGACAACGACTTTGAATGGTAAAATAATTTTAATGTGAATATTCTCTCTCTCGCTCTGTCTCTCTCGCTCTTAGGCGGGCTAACCATGCCCGAGTGGAAGGGACGCGTGCCTCTCACTCGCTCTCATTGTGAGCGCATAACGTGAGCGGAGCGTAACGCAGTTTCTTGAAGTGTCACCCGGCAAACCAATTTATAAGACGTTGTCACGTCAAAATAAAAAATCATCCTTACCGCTACGACATATGACATAAACGTGCCTTTATCTACGGGTAGACGACAAACAAAACACGCTCGCTACGATGACGTGTAAGTCAGTCGAATAGAATCATTACATCTTAGTAGGAAGGACAATTTTTTTTCATTTTTAGCTAGTAGAAATGGCAAATCCAGGGTGACCACTATTTACCCAAATCAATATTCCCTGACTTTTACCGGTTTTCCAGGCGCTTATTCAAGTTTTTACCATAATTTTATTTCAAATCAGGATATTGAAAATAATGTACAACGCATGTAGTACTTAAGGTGCGCTGGAGTAAGCCCGCTTGAGCTTCCCTGACCTCCTTTAAATTTCCCTGACAATACCCTGACTTTTCCATAACTAGCAAAATTCCCTGACTTTTCCCGGTTTTCCAGAAAGGGGCCACGCTGCAAATCGCACAAATCGCGTCATGTGCAAGCTCGCTTACGTAAACTTGATGGGGGGTGAGCGTGCAAAACCCAATACGTTTCATAATCTCACCTGGTAACACCAAACTGTACACTCATAGCGCATCCAAACGTGGCTATAGCGACGCCCAGCGGGATCAAGAAGCTGGCCGGCCCCAGCACCCTTGTACCGAAGGCTACAGCCACCGCAGGTACTGACGTCATCTCGCCGTAACTCAGCACCGTCATATACGCTACGTTCATGAACACGTACAGCGCTGTTATTAGCGGAACAGCGATTGATATGCTGAGTGGTACGTTACTGAAAGAAAAATGAAATTGTTTAATCGAATCTTGGATAGTTGGATGTAGGGGTTTTAAGTCTGGATTTGTCGAGCTCTGTCATTTGTTTTTATTTATACAGTGATTTTGGAACTGACTTGACAGTCGCTCTTGTGGGTGGCGTGCGGTTTTGACTTTCATTCCTAAGTCGGTCAAGTATTGCCGAGGTCGCGGGACTTGCCGGGGTCGCGGGACCTGCCGGGGTCGCGGGACTGTACGAATTACCGTGACCCCAGAACGTAAAGGGCTATTGAAGGACACCGTGGATTTTAGTCAGTACGAGTCTGACAGTCCCTCCCGCTCTGCCCTGGGTGGGAGGCCTCATTTGATGATTTAACCAAGTAAAAAAAAAAAAACGACGGGTTGCACTCTGGGAGTGCCGGCAGAATTGAAAACTTGAATAGTAATAAACACATACGAACATTCGCGCAAGCGTCCTGCGCCGTATTACGAATTTTCGATCAGGTCACGTGTCCTGGCGCGAGTTTAAAATTTTTTACCCATTCCAAGTTTTCACTTCAAATAGTCGGACAAGTATTGTTAGGTTTATCAATCAGGCATTATTCGAAAGCCCGGTGTTTGGAGTTGCGCCCAGTTGATGGATAAAGGACTGTCCTCTATCACATCCCGGTTAAGATTGCTATAAGCCACGGTCTATCAGATAGCGGGTGTCCGGGTGATGACCAATGTCCATTTTCATCAGGATTACGTTAGTGACAGCAATAATATCATAGTAATATCAACGGCCACTAATCCGCTTATCAGATGCGAACATCATTAATGACTACAAAAAGGCAACGGCTTATAAATATTAGTTCCGTGTCTAGCTGATCGTATCTTTTGATACTGATATACGCATAATGTTGGGAAAAAAGCAATGTGTGCCTACTTCATGTATTTTTATTGCCCCTCATAATAGTGAAATGTAGGGGGAGTAAACATAAAAAATATAAGCACTGCATGATAATGATATTAGTATGTCCTCAACTCGAGCCATTAAGGTTTTGATGAAACGTGGAGTTGGTCGCGGGACTTACCCATTACCGTGACCCCGGTACGTAAAGGGCTAGTAAAGGACACCGTGGATTTTAGTCAGTACAAGTCTGACAGTAGGGGTGGGAGGACTCATTTTATGATTTTACTACGAAAAACAAAAAAAAACGTGGAGTTTCATACTGAAATGCTTGTGTTTTTTATTTAAATAATGCATCTTTTGCGATACTGGCATGCCCGTGTGTGCCCGGGGTGTGGGCCCGAAAATCTCACAATTGCTGCCCTGAACCAGAACTGCGGCAGACCACAAAGAAGATGGCGGAACGAACTGGATACCTTCCGCGACGATTGGAAGGAAATAGCGCACAATCGTGACCGTTGGAAGTAATGGAGGGAGCTGTCCAGCTGTCCAGCAGTGGGACAGCCTAGCAATAAAAAAATGTGATACTCACACTCCAGGGTTAATAATCTCCTCAGTGACAACCGTCACACTGTTCCATCCATCGTAAGCCCACAGCCCTGAGTACAACGCGAGGGCGATGCCTCCAGGACTAGAAGTACTGCCTTCAAAGCCTTTATTTAAGTGCTCTGTATTTCCTGCAACAATCAATTTTATCGAGTTTTAGACGTGTAAGTTTAGCCATTTTCGACATTAGGGATCAAGAAATAGGGGTCGTGAGTCTGTCATAAAAATGCACCGTGGCTTTGGACCCAAGGAACAGAGGGATTTTTTATTCAGTACGAGTCTGACAGTCTGGGCGGGAGGATTCATGATGATTTTACCATCTAATACAAAAGGGATCAAGAAATTAAAACTTTTATAGATGTGCACACCCTTCGATTTTTTTAAAAATAGATTCAAGTAATGAATGTTGTATAAATGTGCAAAAGGCAGGATTTTATGAGGAAAGGTTAAGCAAAGGTGGTAAAATAATCAACCACATTACGCCAGTTATTTTTAAGACCTGGGACTCAAACCCAGGGCCTTATGCTCAAAAGTTGTGCTTGAGACCACTAGAAGATCGACGTCTAGTATATATCTTTTCTATTTGTTGCATTAGAATTAAAAAATGTTAAGTACCTTTTGCAATTTCATAGATTCCACCTCCAATGACGATTAGACAGGCAAATACTTTACATACACCGAATATATTCTGTACTTTTACAAATAACTTCACGCTCGTTATGTTGATGTAGGTCATCACAACTGTGAAAAGAAAAATAAATAAATTAGTCTTGTTTGGTGGGAAGTTAATTTACTATGGACATGATAAAGTTTCATCAAATTGCATGCGTCACTATTTCTGTAAATATTATATTCTGAGAAAAATAACATTAAATATGAAACTGGTGATCAGTTCGGGTTGTTACTTTCCATGGACAAGAAACGGCAAGAAACTAAATAAGAGAGAGAACAAAGAAAATATCTTTCTCTGTTCTACCATGACTTTCCAACATGGTTAATACTTACAAGATAGCAATTAGAAATGGTTACACTTGAAAATGTATTTGTAGTAATTTAGTTTGATATTTTTTTTAACATAAACTTTATTTTCATAAGAATAAGGTTGATATTGGATGTTTCAAGAGATGGTAAAATAACATCCTATACAATCCGAGTAATTATTCCAACTTTTTTAAACAATGTTATTAAATAGGTGAAAATAAAACAAATAATTGTATCTTAAATTACTTTTAATACACTAAACTTAACACTAAAATTACATACAGTATCATTAAAATAACAATCCATTCTATTATTATTTAAAGCACAAATTGGCACAATATTGGTTGAGTTTAAGTTATGAGTGGCTACTATGGAATGTACACTATAAAATTATTAGCTTAGAAATGAACACAAGAATATTAATCCTGTCTAGGCAAAATTCCGTAACTAAGAGAAACAATGTCAAATCTGGGTCTGGGATAAGCGACATTTTGGTCAAAAATGAGTTATGAATGCCAGCCTACCTAAAATTTTTACATCACTTATGCTCAAACAAAAAACTGCAGAATTAAGTACAACCTTTCAATCTTTTAAACTGTGCTGTACTAACTGTAAACCAATTTTAATCTTTTAAACTGCTTTCTTGAACAATTTGGTTATTGTCACTATTACATACTATTTAACCATCTACATAATAACATATCTTTCAACAATCATTTTAAAATTTTAATGTGTTTTTCTCCAAAAGGGATCGACAGGTAATAACAGTCAAAGATGCCTTATGTATCAATGAACTGCATACATTACACAGAATCTAATCTGAATCGAGACACACTAAAGCTATGATAACTGAACTTTATAGTTTTTTCCATAAGATAGAATTTTCAACATGGACACACTTAGATGTCTTCAAGATTTTGGCTATCAATAAGCCAGCTTAACTTCCATATGGTCATAAGGATTAACAGTAACAATTTTCATATCTTTCAATACTTCTATTATTTGGTATGTCTCTGATGTCACTGGTATGTATCCATTGGAAGCCTCATTGAGCTGCTCAGCCATTAGTTGCTGGAAACAAAAAGGTTTAGTTTAAAAAAATATATCTTACTATACTCTATGGTTGTTACTTCTTCAGGTGAAGAGTAGTCTGTTATTTAGCCTACAGTCTACATCATTCCACTTATGGGCAAAGGACAAGGCCTTCTCAGTTTCAATTCCAGTTAAAATTCATTGCTAGTGTTGGTAAAACCTACTATTAATGTCTAATGATATAAGATACCAAATTAAGCGTGGATGCTAATTTGATAACCTTCAAAAGAAGTACATTTGGAACCCCATTTTAGGCTAGACACAATTTTTGCTTGTTCCAATTATGGCCTATGATTTGCCTGTAATATTTTTAATTCATTTAAATTACTGACTACAAAATTACCAAAAACTAAGATCAAACACAAGCATTTAATTAAAATAGTTTGTCAAAAACGTACTTATTATAAATATACTAGCTGTTCCCAGTGTTTTTACCTGCTGTTTGATTGTAGAGTGATATTATATAGCCTACAGCCTTCTTCGCTAAACAGGCTATCCAACACAAAAATTAATATTCAATTTGAACCAGTAGTTCCTGAGATTAGCACATTCAACTGAACAAACTCTTCAGCTTTATAATATAAAGTACAGAAAAGCACTTTAGCTTCTCATTACAAATTGTAGATCTCTATGACAAAGAAGAAAAATGATATAACAAGACTGCAGACAACTTACCCCCATTATCTCAATAATTATTCCGTCTGAATTGGGGAACATTGACTGTATGAGACCGTGTAACTCCGTCTTCATCACCTGGAACATCTCCTTAGCTTTACGGATGTGTTCCGGTCGCACTTCACACTTGCTAGCCCTTGGACGGGCCTTGGCTTCTTGTGATACTGTGATTAGGGATTTTAATCTGTAATAAATTTTGTTACTTATTGTTGAAAGTCGTGTGGTAATTTATTACCTATTCTTATATTAAATTCTTAACTTATTCAATAAATTTTTAAATATTACAATAAAAAACAAACTGTAAATTAAAAATAAAATTAAATGTTAGAACTATTTTCAAGTGGTGAGTTTTAAAAGTTATTTCTTATAATTAATTGTAAATAAAAAAAAAGTGGCAGCAAAAATGCCTAGTACTGTGATATTTAAGCATTTTTATATCAGATTAGTCTTTTCCCAGCTATAATTGGAGTTAAACACATTTAACTGCCCTGTAATGATAGGTTTAGTTGATGAATAAATAAATAATAAATAACTTACCTATTTATTTCAGCATTAATATCATTTATGGAACCCCTCATAAAAGCAGTGTACTCCTCCACCTGGTTTGTCTTATCTTTGATTTCTTTGAGGAACTGGCTGGTAAGGAGGTTATCATCCGCTGTTATCGGAGTATTCGAGTTTTGTATTTGTGCTCCCAGTCCTTCGACGTAGCATAGTGTTTTTTCGTTTATTTGTTCTAAAGTCACACTTTGCGCTTCCAGTGGCGCATTGGCGATAACATAGCACTCGTGCTTGCAACGAGCTTGTATTTCTTTTATTTCGCGTTTCACAGCGTCTCTTGTTTCACTATTACGATCAGAAGACATTCTAAAAACAAATAGTTTACAGTTCCATTACTAATGCACAAATAACTTGAATATACAAATAAACTAGTTTTACTTACTTGCAATAAGTAGTATTATCAACTTGGACACCTTTATCTAGTTAACCACAAGTAAAAGTTGCTTAAACTTTAATAATAACACCAAGTTATAGAAAACACAAACAACGCGTCCAGTTTGGTTTAAATTTTGAAATTGACATGACACTGACACTGACAGTTCAAACAAGCCGAACTAGTGGGGCGCGCCAACTGGGAAACAGTTGACATGTACCAATCGTTTTCAAAAGTTCTAATCGATGAAATAGTCGTTAAACTGAAACGGTAATATAAAGTTGAATTTTAAGAATACTTACACAATGCAGATAAAGAGGCCAATTTAATAGCTATTTCTTTATAATCTGGATCTAAATTTGGCGTAAAAGGTTGAATTGCGTATTCAGCAAACGTCATGACGATTATAGCGACCTCCGCTGGTCTTAAAATGACAACATATATCCATGCACATATAAAAGAGGGCAACGGGCCCCAAAATTTATGTGTATTTCCAAATGCTTCTTGAAAATAGGAGTATTCAGCGCCCGATTTCCCGACCACAGTTCCAAGTTCAGCAAAGGACAACGCTCCTGGGAAAAATGGAACATTCAGTAAGTACAAGAAAATCGATGTAGGTGGAATTTTGATAAAGGTAAACAATAGGCGTCTTACCTACACCCACCTAATAAGGATATAATTCCAGAAACTGTCCATATTATCAGGCAAAGGGCTACAGATCCGGAATGTTCGAGCGCAGATGCTGGAGACACGAAGATACCAGAGCCAATCATGACTCCAAGTATCAAGTTGACTGCTGAGAACAGGCCTAGCTCCCTCTTTAGTTTGACGGCACTTCCACACGCTTTTGCCATGCCATTGCCTGTCTCACTTTTTTCTATCAATTCCGCTTCTTTGTCAGTCATTTTTGTTTACCTTTAACAATAAAAACAAAACATTTTAATGGGCAGCTGTTATCTTGTTATGATGGATGGCAGTGACATTGTTGTACGTGTTTATTTATTGTTATAATAACGACTGGCTATATGTTTTATGGATATGCTCGCGCGGTTTCACGGATTGCAATTTGATGCCCAATTTATAAAAATACACGACTCGCGTTAGTTTTTATGTTTTCATACGTATTTAAATCTGAACATATTGCCTTAACTCACTATTGCATCTTTAACTTTTCCAAGTATCTCATCATTTCTAAAACGGAAATTCAGTTGTGTTAATGAACTCTAATGGCTAATTTGCGGAACAAACAAATGGAAATGACTAGTACGTTAGTCTCAGTATGTCAAGGACAAAAGGCCGTTCGCTCTACCGGACTTGTCTATCTTTCTTCTTACATTTTAGTGCATTCACTATTATTTGAGACTACTTAAGAAATGGTTGCCGCTTAGCATTGCAAAATAAAGTCATAAGAGCCATTCATAATACAGCCGTTGCAAGTTGCTACTTACTACAAAAACTCGTGAGCAATGTTTAACAATGGTCCAGCTACTTGTAAGACATAAATTACTTCGCTGAAAGGAATTCCGACGAAATAGCTCAACGTACAAACGAGTCAATGTCAAATATACATTACTGGCTCTCCAGCTATAGCAGGACATTTCAACTGAGTAATGAGCTTCATGTAAAGCTGACCTATTATATGTCTATGGTCGTAAGGATGTAATTGAGTTAACAGTGGTGAATGAACTTCGCGAACACGTGGTACTTGTAAAGGATCATAGGTAGGCAACCAAGAGGTCGCATGGGAACATTTTGGCCTTATCGTTATGTGAAGGAAGGTGACCGGTGAACTCACTTAATGCCAATCAAGATAATATGACATTCATTGGCTTTTATGACTGAGTATAGCAGATCACATTCTTTATTCGATATTTTATCTTAATTGAGGAATTCTTAGGTACCTACGTAGAATATCTTATACATATATATCTCCGTTTTTTTTTTTTTTTTTTTCGTGGTAAAATCATCAAATGAGTTCTCCCATCCAGGGCAGGGCGGGAGGGACTATCAGACTTGTACTGACTAAAATCCACGGTGTCCTTCACTAGCTCTTTACGTAGCGGAGTCACGGTAATGGGTAAGTCCCGCGACCCCGGCAGGCTCTGGCTCTCTACAATATATAATATATCTCCCTTCAAAAAAATTTAACCATTTAATGACACATTATATTTTTGCCACGAATAAATAATTAACATTCAATTAAGTTTCAAATATGATATTTCTTCAAAATACAAAAATCTACATAAATAAATGTCATCTAAATTATGAGATTTCTTCATGAGTAATCATTGATAAATTAACATTATTAAGATTTATGAATTGGTAATAAAAAACGTCATAATTATTAAAATGACATTCCATTGAGATTTAATAACATAATTGTAATAAAAGAAAAATGCGTGTAAAAATGATTACGTTGATTGATTATACACACTTTATCGATTGCAACGTACCTAAGTATTGAAGTTGGTATGGTATTTTGTATATATTGGTATATTGTGTATATTGGTATATGTATGTCGCATCCGGGTATATTATTTTGCTGACGATCAGAATAATCAGTAATAAGTGACATGCATGGGGTCATCAATTGTGGGCGCAGAGAGTGGGATACGGGACAATGAGAGAAATAACTCTTTTGACTTATGCACAGTTAATGCTACATGGTCAGTTACTAACTCAACTTTGCTAATTAATACTCTGACCTTAAAAAGAACCAGAGAGCAGTTCCTAGTGCAGTATGTGTCTCTACCACCACGTCCGTACGATCACTGTCGATCCATGGAACCGTGGTCCTTATCAGACACCTGCCTCTAGACTCAGCACAACGCACAAAGGCGCTTGTGTTCTCTTTAAGGGCATACTCAACTAAGATCCGACATGTATTTTGAATTTTCTAATAATAATAATTTACATTTTGGCTTAATTGTCAAGTGCCTCGACCAACACCTGAGAAGGCTCTCGCTGGTTAGCTGGATCAAGCGCTTGATTCAGAAGGCAGTACTCCTGGACACGGCGCGTATTGTTAGGAGGTTTTGAATAAAAAAATAAAATGAAATAATAAATAATATTTTTTTTTATTTCTAAGCACCTACTAACAAAAGACTAATAAAATAACAAAGACTAATAACTTGTCTGCTTTACGATCCAGCTCGTTTAGATAAATATAACTAACTAGACAATAATATCTCCGTCATTATTCATTCATCAACACAGTATGTATTGACAATATTACTACACATCCTACGATATATTACTGATAAGAAACTATTGTCTGTAAATTTTCTGATAAAACTACCGAACTGTTGAGTGTTGATTACAGGAACCTGACAATATCGCCTTTTCTACCGAGTTATCGATTAATTAGCGTTTGAAGATGGTTTCAACTAATAACGATTGGTAACAGACTAATAATGATATCTAATTCGATTGGATGGCCTCTTTTTAGTACAAATACCTATCGCATAGCTGCATTACTGATATCAGATCCAGACATAATTAATTTCTAAAGGTTTAAGAACGAGTTGTGAACTTTTGAACTTAGAATGTGTGTAGTATTCGTACGTTTTCCTTATAGTGTTTATAAATAAATCTGCTTTATCAGTCGTAACATATTGTACTTCGGTGATAGGAGTTTCTTTACTATTTTTTCCTTCTCTACAATCTTTCGTTTTAGCAGGAATTAATGCAATAACCTAAGAAAGGTTTACTACAAAAAAATTAGACATCTGTTGGACACTTATCTAAAAAAAACTGTCAGCAGCAAAATGGCATTTGACGTTGTTAGAGGGGTCGTTTTGCAGTTAAACTTTTTTTACACAAGTGTCCTATAGATGCTTAACTTTTTGTGGTAGTACCTACATATGACAGATAATGTTTTTAAATGTAACATAGACAAACTTAAATAAAAAAGGAACTTTCGGTGGCTTTGTTTTTTTCATTGACTATTGCCACCGATTTCCGAAAGAAAAGTTATTTTAAACATTTTTGTGTTTGGTTTTGAAGTCGGTTCCTTTTTTTAAAAGTTATTTTATCTTTTTTAGTTCAGATATTCAACAAAAATCTTAGTATAATCGGCGTCTTTGAAAATCTACAATCCAAGTGAGCATCAAAAACGGATCTATGCGGGCAACATCACGAGGTATCCATTATTGTTATTTACTAAAAACTTTCTCCAGAATGTAATGTCAACACTTTTCTGAAAATAGTATCAATATCGGTTCAGCCAAACGCGAGATAATCGCGGACAAACATACAATCGACTTTGAAAATCTTCAATCCAAGTAAGCAAAAATATCCCTCTCATCCAAAAATCTCAAAAACTACTGAAATGATTTTGATGAAACTTGCAGTATTCCCTAAGTTAAACAACACCTAGTACAACAAAAGAAGAATAACTTAAATCGGACTTGTAGTTCCGGAGATATGCGTACACAAACATAAAAACATACATATAAACACTTTTGAAATTTGGCACATTTGTTCAGATTCTGATATACACTAACATACGAAAACTGGGCGGTTCTGCAAATATTACATACATACGGGTCGAATTGATAACCTCCTTTTCTTGAAGTTGGTTAAAAAGATATGCAAATGTTTGAATTTTGATAAGTCATTTTAACTTGCCAGAATATCAGAATAGCTGTTATCGGCTCCGTTACCAAAACAGAAGAAAAAAGAAACCTTTTTCAACAACGACGACAATTAAACTATTGTTGAGTAATTTACACTAAAATAAAGAAAATTTTATTTTGTTTATAGTGATTTAACTCAAAAACGACTCTACCGATTTCAAAATTCTTTCTCCTTTATTTAAAAAGCTACATTGAGTCCTCCCACCCAGGGCAGAGCGGGAGGGACTGTCAGACTCGTACTGAATAAAATCCAAGGTGTCCTTCAATAACCCTTTACGTTCCGGGGTCACGGTAATTCGTACAGTCCCGCGACCAATCAATTATAAGCTAGGTAGATTTATTTTATTTTCAAATTGCACTTGAGAGAGGCCAAGTTAAGCAGCCAAGAAGTTTTACCTAAATTATAATTCAAAACTGTGACATTATCCGTTGTACCACAAAAAGTTTAACATCTGTTAAACATTTGTCTAAAAAAGTGTAACTGCAAAACGACCCTTATATCAACGGCAAATACCGTTTTGACGTTGTATATTTTTTTAGTCAAGTGGTCAACAGATGTTATATATAACATCTGTTGAACTCTTTAGTAGCAAGACCGTGAAGCCTTTGTCAAACAGATAGGCGTCGCGAATGCGAAGCGTGACGTTTTTATTTGTAATGTATGGAATTGTTTGAATCCAGTCACATAGAACAGCGAAAGCGATCCGATAGCGTGACAGAACTATCGAACTGACGTCTCGCTTCGGTTCGGTATCGCTTCGGAAACGCTTCGCTTTCGCCGGTCTGTTTGACAAAGGCATAAAGGTTTCATTTCGAGTAGTTACCTACACTACATATATTTAAGTTAATAAAGATTTTGAATCAAGATAGTAATCTCTAGTAATTAAGTCAGACGCACACGAAGATTAGACTTTTATTGACACTTCTTAATTTCGTAGGTAATTAAACACGTTTCTAATGATAAAGATTATTAATATTTTGTTTTGTCCAACATTGCGGTCTTATCGCCTTTAGACTTGATTAGTTTTTGGTTGTACTCATAACACGTGGAATTCGTGTGAAAATAGAAAAGATAAACTATTATCGAATGTGTTAGCAGTTTGTAGGTGTGCTACCTAATATAAATTTGTTTAGGTCAGATTATGAATGGTGTTCTTTTAGAAGTAAGAATATTTTTTGTTAAGAATTACAAATACTATTTGTTTACATACTACATTTAAAAACTAAAATTAAAAGTAAAATATTTACAAAAATGACTAAAAACTAAAATTAAAAAAAATATATATATAGAGCGTCATAAAATTCGTCCACATCGCTGTCAATGGGGAAAGTGCCCAGAACGCTGGCAGCATTGCCACGTTGTATGGCAATGCTGATCCTTTGACCAAGAAATAGGCCAGTTCTCTGGTCACGCGAGGCGCCGACTAAACGCTTGGCGATGTCTTGTCTTGTAGAATTACAAATGAAATAATTACAAACGTCAAACCACTGCCACTTATGTTTTTCTATTCTTTACAACTACTTTTCCATTTCAATCTATTTTGTGTGAAGCATTGGCTAGTTGTAAATACTCGTAGCAATGTAATGGCACTTCATTGTTAGAGTACAGCAATTATTTCTATTTGACCGATAAGGTGCTTATTGCGTATAACAGCTGTAGCTGGAGTATGAACATGACTCAGATACGTTATCCTGCAAAATACCTAACATTCATGTTTTAAAAATAAAGACCGAATAAATAAACTAAATAAATGAAAGTGTGGAATAAAGCACCTACTGTGAAATTGACATTTTGCTGACTAACTTTGGTATTTTTTTCTCTGAAATGTAATCGTACATTTCAATTTTCAAGTCTACATTCATTGCCTTCTATATTTTTTGCAGTACTGATCTCTAGGATGGGGATGACTAACACTGACTAATAGAGGTCACGTGACAACAGCAACACCCCTTTTATTGAGTGATAATGAGGTCGAGATGAGTTTCGCACGAGTGCTGTGACGCATTTGTCTGGTTCGATAAGTGTATATCGCTAATATTTGATTCAATCGCACCATTTTGGTGAATCTTCTGTATTTTAGGTTCTCTTTTTTAGCCGCGGGGCTAACGTATGGTCGCGGGTCTAACGAATTACCGTGACTCCGAAACGTAAAGGGCTATTGAAGGAGACCGTGGACTTTAGTCAGTAGGTACAATTTTG
The DNA here is from genome assembly GCA_943136025.2 of Agrotis puta. Taxonomy (NCBI): domain Eukaryota; kingdom Metazoa; phylum Arthropoda; class Insecta; order Lepidoptera; family Noctuidae; genus Agrotis; species Agrotis puta. The sequence continues at coordinate 14,353,017 of OW964185.2, read as the reverse complement.
ACAGTCCCTGCCGTTAGAGGCCAATGAGGTTTAATTATTACCAGAAGTGCTATCCTCTAAGGGTAGATACAGCTTTGTGTGCAGCTCTGCCCCAAGGATGAAACTACAGTTTGGTATTCACTATCCTACTGACAATGACCGACACTCATGTCGATTTCACGACTGTATTACAGATCTCTGTCTCTTGAGCTCGTCGCTTTCGTCGGTCGTAGAGTTCAGCCTAGAAGGTCTCTTAGAAAATGGCATAGCTAAACCTGATTATGTGATGACTTTTGTCATCTTTTTTATCAGTTTAATGCTTCTTGATTTTGACGATTAACACGCACTATGTTCATTTTGGCATTATACCAGTGTGCGTATTAAGTACTAACTCGGTTTTACCAAGGTAAGGTGGGTCTAAATGAGAAGTCACGATATCACGTTTTACATGTTTCTGTGTTTCCTATAACGGATTCTTGTAATTCTATTTATTCCTGATGTTTAGAAGAAAATATAAATATGCTAAACACGAACGGCGTCAATGGAAACACTGCCGTCGTGTGTTGTAATGTGCTTTTTGAGTGTCATTTAGATGCGATGCAATAATATTAATGGTGTCAAGTCGTTAATGGTAACGCGTGTGGTTTATCCAAGCATTGAAGCAGTTAACAAGTTTTGAAAGAATTTATAGGCAGTCAGTACAGAAACTTGTGTTTTCTTTCAGCTATCCCACTTGTTTTTAGTTTTCATATGTATGTCAAGAGGTAACATGGTTATCTTAAAGAAACGTGTGAAATTAATCTGATAAATGTAAAAATTTAACCTTGACTGTCCGTTCCGATTAAAATAATTGAAAACTAATCATCTACATATTGATATGCCTTGTTAGTCGTTATATTACTGTTACCACCAGAAACTAAATCAGTTTTATCAGTAATTGGACGCCTATCTAAGTGATAGCCGTACCTACATTTTAAAGATAATTGGGAGACTTTTATGTTTTCACCTTTCTTACTTTTACTGACGCTGTGTTGAGTAAAAATCAACGGTCATACTCGTAGACATTTCTTGAAACAAACGCGTAATAAGAACTCATAAAATACTTTGGGTGCTAAAATAATCGAAACTTGAGTTTGAGTTCAGTCGGACAATGGTACAGATATCAACCTGTCCCAATCTGTTAAATTTTTTGAACAGATTTTCTACTTTATCACTCAATCACAAGGTTTATAATACGACTATTCTCTACTGGCGTCTGCATTAACTTAACAGTATCATGAGATATCTGAATACCTATCTTTTTGGGGTCTTTCTACGACATTTAGATGCTCAATTTCACTAAAAGGTTCGTGCCAAAGAGAATTGAATTGAACTATCGCTACCGTAATACCATTAGTAATCTTTTAGGTATTAAACAAAGCCGTATGGATTAGATAGATACATCCATATTGCTTTTTTCAGCCTGACTCACTGACTTCCTATGAGATAACACTTTTGTATTTGGTCAGCGATTGTTATAGGGATTCCTATCTAGTTTGTGATAAGGACAACTCGACCCCGAGGCACCTAGACCTGGATTACTCGACTCCTAACCGATTAACAAAAGAAGAAGTCGATCCGGATGACTCTAAAATGTTGACACTGATTGAATCCTGTCACAGAAACTTTTAATGTCATCGTCCGTGTTGACGTAGTACCTATTTAGATGACTTTGGCTTTGTTTATAATTTCTATCATGCATGAGCCATTGTACAGCGAAGTGTCAGCTGTAGGAAGCGGGTTATCGCCGTTAACGATCTCGATGTACTTACAATATCACTTAAACTCACCACATTAGCGATTATTGTCGCATACGGCTCTAGTTAACCTTTGATTGCTGTTTAGAACTTTCGAGATAAGGAAAAACGAGTGAAGATATTCAATAAACTTCTTAATCGCCTGTTACAATTTGCACTAAAGATAAGCTGGTGATAGTACATTGTTTCTGTCAATTGATCTGTCATAAAAGTGTACATCATTTATCACGGTAACTAAATAGTCTAAACCCGTGATTGTGGCGTGTTTAAATTGTGTCATCTCCATCTCATCATATACTTTTAGGTATAGTTGAATTAACTAAGTTTTGTCAACAAAACTAAATGCAAGCTTAAGGCTGTTTCATTGGAATTTGGATAAAATCCTTGAGTGTGTAAATGCAGTTATCTTTTTCCTGTGTGTTTTATTTTATTTGTAATCGCATCTTGTCTTAGCAAACAATTAAACATGTCGGAACATTTAGAAATGTGGCATTTAGATCGTTTTATAATTTTATCAGTTATCTTTCGGCTTGTTCAAATATTAAAAATAAGTCAAGAGAAAAGTGTGTTTTCAAGGGCGTGACGTAAGTAGGTATCAATAATAGTAGATTATTAACCAAGGGGATAAAGCAGTGTCTTCTGTCGCGGGTGACGATTTAAATCGCGAGCGTAACGAAGGACTCGAGGTTTACTCCCGAGCGTAGCGAGGGTGTTAAAAACTTAAATCACGAGCGAAGCGAGGGATTTAAGACGAGTCCTGAGTGTAGCGAGGGATTTAAGTTCACCCAAGACTAAGACAGCTTTATCACCGAGGAAAATACTCTACTTTTCGTACCATTTGCGAAAAAATGAACTCAATAATAATATGAGATAAGCATTTATTGAAAATAATGACAATTAAAAGTAAAAGTTAACATTCGAAACATTGGTCCAATTATTGATAGAGAGAGCTACATTTTTGTTTGGTACATTTATTGTCGATGAGTTAATTTAAGTATATCTCTGTTCTTGCGTCTGAGGAACTTGCGTTTCATTTGATTTAACATCGTTACGCATTTTTAGAACATTAACTTATTTATAAAAATAAAATAAACTTAAGGTTTTATTTGAAGAAAACAAAAACGCGGCAAATTCCTAGACTAATTTTTTTTTTGTCGGAAAAGCAAAGGCATCAAGCTCATACGGCCTCTTCGGTTTTCGTAATTTTGTTTAATAATCATAACTGCATAATAAATACGTATTCCTTTTTCAAAAAGATGTGTAATGCTTTATATACAAACTCAATGGTGTAAACACAGATGTAGTTCAGTATAAATTTCGGTAAGTATTCCAAATTTAAATCACATTCTCTCCCTAGAGGATGAATGAAATTCAGTACAACATTCTCTCCCCGTTTTTAACAGATTAAAAATGACTATCGTTATGTTCGATTTTTGAAGCATAGAATGTCACTTTTTTGAGCAAGTAGTACGAAAAATAAATTAAATGAATGTTGATATAAACAATAATTAATTGTTTAATTGAATGGCCCATTCAGTACGGTTCATTCTCTTTGACTGTTTGGCAAATTAACGAATAAGCCACTAATACTGTTAATGATAATCGAGATTTCAGAAATGACATACCTACTTAGTAATGATCTATTATGAAATGACATTTGTATTATTACAATGCACCTTAGGTTATAGTAGTGACTGACAAAAATTTGTTTATTATTACGCAAGTCAGCCGAGACAATTGGTTATCAAATGCTAGTTTTATTATTGGGTACCTATATTTTTTGATATGCACTACTTATAAAAGAAAAAAATAATACTCCAAGTACTTGCACCTGACAATCGCACCATAACATTCAAATTCATTACGGTCATAGAATTCCGACCACTAGCGCCACAGAATAACGTTAGTCACATAGACAAACGCCCAGCTGTTGCATTTTAAACTAAGTAAGCGGTTGTCCTTGCAATCAAAGTTTATTTCTTAATATTTACATTACGTTAATCGATTGATTTTATAACTACGATGATAAGAAACCATAGTGAAATCATTTGTTTGCAACTTTTCGACTGACGTGCTTTCCTTTGTTATTTTATTTTCCAAATAAATGTCACTTTTACCTAAATACAAAAATTTACTAAATAAATGCGGTTATAAGCGGATTTTTAGAGATTATTGCAAACTAGGCAGCAGTTTCGTTAAGTTAGGTTCTTTTAGATCATAATAGTGACTAACATGGCGGTTAGTGACAGTTTGTTTCTTACCAACATTTAGTCCCATTAACCTATTAGCGGTTTCCCGCAATTATGTGCGACAATTTTGTGTAGGACATCCAGTGTAATAAACTCCAAGTAGGTATCTCTATGCCTCAGTATTGTATGCAAGTGCCAAGTGTAGAATAAAATTCTCTTTAATGACCATACATTGTAATTGGAAATAATAATCAAAGAATGTTTCTAGTACAGTTGAAGATCGTAGTCGTAGTACCCTTGAAAACGCGAAAGTCGTATAACAAAATTGGAACATTCATTGCCCTCGTGCCAAAGTGCAACGACACTGCTCATTTTAACGCTTTTGCGATATGTACATGAATAGCGTAAATTGACTTATTTTTGTCGTAATTTCCCTTGCATCCTGCATTCAGCATCAGATAATGTCAGTACGCATGCCGTTTTATTTTTAAACGAGGATTTTCTTTGTTTTGCATGCTTTTCATGTGCGACTGACTGCATCGAGATACCAATACCTAAGTGCGCAGCATTATACATTTTGCGCGATGCATCGTACACAAAATTCCAAACAGGTTATACCACACATTTAACTTGACACTCGCATTGCAGTGTGCAAGCAGGCAGAAAACAAAGTTTCTCCGAATTTAATTTCGTTACTTCCATATTATACTTTTTGTTGCAATTAGGTACTGTGGATACTTACTTGATTTACGACACCCACTGTGCAAGTGCATTGCGCTTCTTCGAATTTGAAACGCGCATCTTGAGATTCTTTTTCGAATAATAATTTATTACATGAGATATGAGAATAAGCAAAAAGATAAATTATGGCATGCCTGGTAATTATTTTCATTTATTTTTAAATATGATAAAGGCTGGTATTAGAAGGAGATAGGTTTTATTATAATGCTGAGGCAGTCGTTCATGTCCGTCTGAACGATATGCCACAATAAATAAGAGGGAAGAGTTATGGGACAATAATTAAAGAAGCCACTACCGGTTTTGTATTTCGTTTATTTGCACAGCCCCAAGAGCGGCACTTCCTACGTTTGGCCCCGAAGCTGAACCGGGCAGCAGCCGCCCTCAGGCGACTCCTGCCCAATCTCAGCGGGCCAAACGCCTCCAGCCGGAGGCTGTACGCCGGTGTCGTGCGGTCCATGGCCCTCTACGGGGCCCTGAGCATTCGGACGCGACCACTAAAGCTGGTCGCATGCCAGAGGGTCATGGCAATCCGAATGGTCCGAGGATACCGCACGATCGCCGGCGAATCGGCCAACCTCCTTGCCGGATTGCTGCCCTGGGATCTGGAGGCGACTGCCCTCCAGCGCGTCTACGAATGGCGCGTGGAGGCGCAGCGCCGGGGCGAATCCCCGCTGCCTCGACAGGTCGAGGCGCGGCGGGAAGAGCTCCGGCGCGATCTCAGGGCAGTATGGAGGGAGCGACTGTCGCAACCGAGGTCCGGGCACGCCGCAATCGCGGCGGTAAGACCCCTCTTTGAGGAGTGGCTGGATAGGCGTCACGGCGTCCTTACCTTCCGCATGACGCAGGTCCTCACCGGACACGGAAGTTTCGGGAGGTTCCTGTGTCTGATAAGGAGGGAGGAAACGCCTGGGTGTCACCACTGCGAGGACCGTCCTGAGGACACGGTGGAGCATACGGTGCAGGACTGCCCCGCTTGGGCAGAGCATCGCCGTGTCCTCACGACGGCGATAGGCGGAGACCTCTCGCGCCCGGCATTGGTCGAGGCCATGCTGCGGGGCGAGACGGAGTGGGAAGCGGTCGCCTCCTTCTGCGAAGCAGTCATGCTCGCGAAGGAGGAGGCGTGCCGCGTGAGGGAGAGAACAGTGTCCTCCCTCCGACCCACCCGCAGTGGTAGACGCCCACGGCGACGGACGTCGCCAGACGATCTCCGGCCACCGTAGGCGCGGGCATGCGGGCGGCGAGTAATGGGCGACTCGCTGCCCGACCATGGACCATGCCCGGGTCGACGGCGCGTTGTGTTCCACGCGCGCCTCAAGGAGTGTCAGCAAACTGACGGGGTCGCGGGTCTTACCCATCACCGTAACCCCGGTACGTAAAGGGCTTGTGAAGGACACCGTGGATTTTAGTCAGTACAAGTCTGACAGTCCCTCCCGCCCTGCCCTGGGTGGGAGGACTCATTTGATGATTTTACCACGCTAAAAAAAAAAAAAAAAAAAAGCCCCAAGAGCGGACCCTATGAACAACAAGAATTAAAACAATTTAATATCATGTAACGGTCCTGAGGACTTGTAGAGTAACTATTAAAATCTGAATAATTTCACTACAAACCTTTAACAGGGTAGATAATATTCGATGGATAACAACAATATTTTAAAACTTCACTACAGTTGTAGGAAGCACAACATAACAACACATAAACTGAGTTTACTTTAAACATGAAGCTGGTTTTAAAAATAATGTTGCAGAACAGGTGCAGCTGCTAGCCTTGGTAAAATTGTACTGACCAAAAAGAGTTCAAGATGACACAAATGACAGACTGAAATTCGAAATATGAATATTCAAAAATTTTAAAATCGAAATAGATCGAAAAGGAAAGAGGTTGAAGCAACAGAGGAGGTTGAATACCCACTCTGTTACAATGCTGTTTTTCAAACATGTTTAATTCTTTACTTTCAATAAAAAAAAAATGAATAGAATGATAACTTTAATGTGCATGTCACGCATAAGTGAAGGAGTACCTAGTAGCTACTACCTATCACATAGCAAAAGCTAAAATAATCACGATTGCATCTATGTAAGTAAGTAATAGGTTCCCACTAAATAAGACATAACGGTACCAATCAAATAAAGTCTAGTAACACAAAACCTCAGACAGTCTTCTATCCAGTAACTGCCCGCTAATTTTAAACCAAAAGAAAAAATAAAACATGATAAATAACAAAAAAGGCATAGATAAAATGACACATCAAAATATTCATTATAATTTTAGTGTTGCCAAGTGATTAGTACAAAAAGATCGATATGAAGTGCGTAACAATTACGATAAATTAGCCCGATAATTACTTGGATGATAACTTGTTCAAGATAGCAAGCAAAAGCTGGTGGTTAGGGGTATCGGCAAATCACACAGGCCTCACAAGGCACAATCGGGTCGCGTGAGGAGATACGTAAACAAAAGTATTATAAATAAACGTCATAATTTGGAATAAGAAGAAATCCCGCTACACCGGTAACGAAAGTATGTTTATGCTTTTTGTTTTTTGAGTTCAACCACAAAAACTGATCAATAGGTATAATTTATTTATTTTCCTCTTGGTCTTTTTTGCGATTTTTGATCAAAAAGAGAACCCAGAAATTTAGGAGGACCTAGATCTAGCCATTTCATAGCACTTATTTTCTAACAAATCTCTTGTTCATTTATTTTAGGGGGCTTGAGTTGAAAACACAAACGATTGTGTAAAAGGTTAAGGATAGAAGGATAATACAGCTGGTGTTAAAAATACAACTGATTGCTTTTACAATAATCTCAAAGCACTCCCAGATGCACGTGGCGTGTCACGCTGTGTGAGACTTGTCCCAAGATTTGAATATTTATTGACAACATAATTTACTCCCTATGCACGCACGTGGTGCAGTCTATAAACTGAGCTCTTGTGGTCGCACCTACGCATAACCTTGGCCAGTATCAACATCAGAATATTGTTTGTTTGTTTTGGGTTTTCTGTTTACCTGATCCATTGGAAAAGAAAAAAAAAACACAGCCAGTTTCAATTGATATTTGACAGCTTTATGACGTCATAACGTCATAACTATTTGAGATCGTGTTTTGTTTGTTCAAGCATGGTGATTCTTTGCCCTCTGTTCGTTATTATGCTGTATTTCGAAAGCCTACGTGTAACTATTAGTAATATTTACTTTCACCGTGTTTTTTGTTTACATGACACTCCAGTTAGGAAGTATGTCATTTGATCAAATAGGTGTGTGCAATTCGGCCATTTACTGATAACTTGTGGCTTGTCAGTTTGTTTGTATGATATTCATTACCCTCCTTGTTATTTGCAATTAGAAAGGACGTAACATTCGTTTAAATGCGCGTAGTTCTACCGAAATATACCAGTCCACATCAATTTGTATCTCATATTTTCTGTAATGACTTCACCTAAAATGCTATTTCAAAACTTCGTGTCATTTTAGTCAACCTTTTTTGATATGGACTAGCGTGATATATTACAAAGTTGTGCTCGTCTGGGTCCTATGACATAAACATTATCTATTGTTGGAATTCTATCCCGTCGGCATTCATATCCGATGGCATTTGCCGTCACACTGAGCCAACAAAGGCAACAGCCGTTAAAGGGCTTCGTAATCATTTTCTGAGTTAAGCAAGTATTCCATTAGGCGCTCCAAATAAGAATATTATTGCCATGACAGAATCAAAATGTCATTAAGGTACTTGTAGTAGTAACGTAGTTGTCAGTACCTTGTCATAAACGTATTAATTATAAAAATGACATGACAGTTAAAATGTCACAGTGAGCAAATGGTTAACCGAGTCTGAAGTCAGTTAGCGTCAGTTTAGATTGTTTTTTAATTGTAAGAACGTAATTAAAAAAAAAACGAAACGTTTTGGTGAAATATCCCATTTTATAGAACAGTCATATTGGTATTAGTATTTTTTAAATATCATGTGACTTTGTGAAGACTTTTATGCATAAATATCTCTAAACAATAACATTTTATAAAGTCTGACTAATAGTTATTAAAGGTACTAATATTAAATATTTAATTACCTTCTTACTTATTTAATTATCTTTAATCAAATGTCATTTTATATTTCCAAATCAAAATGTCATTAATTTATCAGTAAGTAGCTAGGTATTATTTTATCATTATCGAGTAAGCGACATGCCGTAATAGATGGAAACGCCTGATATTGATACTGACAGACGTATAATATGATAACACTATAATATAATAATAATATAAATAAAGGATCATTGGTAAATAACGTGTGAAACACATTTGCATCGCAAATGCAGCACGTTTGTTGTTTCTACACAGTGTAGATTATAATAATGCATCACACGTGGGATATTAAAGTAAAATATCTTTAATCCAGAAGATAAAAATCCTCCTCCTTTTTGAAGTCGGTTAAAAAAATCTCAATAGTTTTGAATGTTTTGCCCAGGAATGGGACAGAGTAGACTAGAAAAAAATGCAAAGCACATAATTTTATTAAGATAATGACTTGTTATTAAAGGGACATATTTTTGTATTTGTACTTATAATATTGGCAGTTTCAAAAAAAAATAAACAAAAAACAGTAAACAAGTTTTCTAAGAAGTAGTGCGCGCGAAACCACACAAAAAATATAAACATGTTTAACATGCAAAAATATTCATCTCCACTTGCAATTTTTTCTAAAACAAGAACAACGCAACCTTTCCTAAAAATTAATCTATTATCAAATAGGATAAGATTTAAATTCAAATTACCTTACTCCAAGGTTGATTTAAATTTCACAAGAGCACGACACGAGGTGATCACTGTTTACTAAAATAAACTAGCACGTCTGTTACTGGTCACCACTCGTATCAAACTGGCGTTTACAATACACTGTCCCTCACGAACTAATCTTAATACCGAAAGATTTGATAACAATACGAAAAATAAAGAAAAAAAATAACAAGTTATATTTCTTTAACTCGTTACAAATGAATTTATAGTTTTAATGACCATATAATTAGTAAAGTTAATGGCCTAGTTAAGTGTTAACTTAATTCAATTAAGTAATGACTTGCTAAGCTAAATAAGTTTAGCTAAATAACGAGATGGATATGTGCGTGCGTGTCGTGAAAGCACTTTAAGTAATGAATTACTTGGTTTTATTTACTTAGCATCTAAAGAACACGTGAAATTATTTATTTAATTTATCTTTACCTTTACAATGAAGCTCTAAGAGAGATGGTATTTGCATAATGCTCTATTAATGCTGTGCAAAATTAGAAAACCATAAAAAAAAGTATAATTCAGTTAAAATAGGGAAAACCGCTGGATGATATATGATGATAAATGAGCATTATGTCTTTGGTGACTAATAGAATTAATAATTTGAACTTCAGATCACTATATATGTAGTACAAATTATATCAAAATCGGTTCATACGTTTGGGAGCTGTCGTGTCACATTGACTCACCAATAGGTACAATAAATAAACGATTTATTATTATATTATATTATATTTATAAGGAACCATGAGGTAAATGCCTATTCTTCTTAGGTCTATTTAAAATTGACGTAACATTTTGAGGTTTTGTATTTTATAATTTTAGATGTGGCAAACGAATATCAATTCGTACATTTTACACACAATCTCTTATCAAAAAGTAAGGAACTCACATAAATCTGGCTTTTCGATTTTACAAACAATGTTTCACACAAACGCTTAAAACACATCGTAGCTCTTTTTTTAAATGATGCAGATTTTAAGAAATGTTTAATGTTTGAATAAAATTATTGTCAAAATCATGGCCACACTGAATTCGTGTCAACATAATCGGCATTGGCATTTTGTAATTCTTATCAATGAATTTTGTTGATACCAGTTTCATTCTAATAATGTTTATTTATCAACGAGATAAAAAAATATGTTATAGACCTATGATTTCCGGCGTACCTATGAAGAACAAGATGGGTGCAAGGATTGACAGGGTCCTTGGTGAAATTTTATTGTAAGTAAAAATCAAAAGAAAAAAACTAAAGCTCGTGATTAAACCACATTTAGTAGACAGCCAAATAATTTCTACACTAAAGGACTGTGGAGGTCTTTGCGTAGTGCGCGTCACGCAGTCAGTACAGTTAAAAAATTACAAATGTTAGCCTACTTAGTAAGTACGGTACCTAAAACATATTAAAATTAATTAGGTACCTACCTAAATAAAATTATTTTTTCCTTATGTAAGTACATTCGCAGAAAAATTAAGGTTTGGTCAAGATATTCTCATCTCATTTTATTTTGATTAAAAACTACTTATCACGATTATAACTTTGTCTTTGTTTATAATTTCTCAGACCAACTGGCGCAGTGGCATATCTTGATTTTCCTCCGTATAGGGTCACAAGTTCAATTTATCATTGTTTTCGTCAAAATGAGATCTTGGTTGATTGGTAACGATGACTAAGTAGGTTCATACCCAATTTGTTTATTAATAATAATTACAAAGCTGTACACATACGGAAAAGTAGGTACCTACACCTAATGAAGCCTAGATTAGGTGTCCTGCGATAGTCAAAACTTAGTCAATTATATTTAAGTTTCTCATTTTTGCTTAAAGTGATTCCTACGTAGTAGCCTGCGAAAAGAAGTTGGTAAATCCGAAATCTAATCTAATAAAGTTCCGAAATCTAACTTATTTTGACTTTTTCACCAAATCTTTGTGAGAGCGAATGGAGCGAATGTTTTGATCATTCTTACATTTAAAGTTATACTTTTTATAGTCGCGAATCATATTTTGATCAAGTTATAACTTGTTACTGCTATGCAAATTGCAAAAAACTCATGAAAATTTGAATTTTGGGGGTACTACGGAGGAATCGCCTTAAGTTCGTATGCTCAAATCCCATGTATGGACGGCATAAGAAAAGTCACAAATTTATGTGTATGGACTTCCTGCACCACTATTGTTTTTATTAAAGTCTAATAACAATTGAAATAATTTAATAATTTTTATATTTTTAAATGTTTTTTTTTTAATTTCTTTTTTGTAAAAATATTTAAAAATGTAAACAGATAGGAAAAAAAAATGAATAAAGGAAAAATAATATTGAAATAAAAAAATATTCCTTTTTTTTTAAATAACTTTCACAGTAATACCTATATATTATAGCCTAGGCGGACAAGAGCAGGTAATAATTATAAATAAAAAATAAATTAATAAATTTTCTACAATTGACACATATAACACAAAAGCATTTAATTGACTTTTGTACACTGTTTGAATAGGTCTATGTTCGCAACAGTAATAATGTCGATTATTTTTTTACTCACCTTGTATTTACTTTATCTATATTCCTATTCACTTTTATCGAAACTGTTTCCCGCCAAAAATAACGAGACTGTACGTGCTTCACCACTGATAAAAAGTCACTGACTGAGTTGGATCGAAGGCTGACGACCTCCGTCTTACTTCTATTTCATACTGATTAAATTAAAATGTTGTATTATATGTGTATTCCGGTACTGTTAGTATCTCTATTTACATTGAGTGTGCTCAAAACACTGTGGCACAAGTGAGTAATTAAGTCAACCCAATGTAAAAAGTGAAAATAAATAAAATATTGGGTACATTTTTGAATTTTGCGGGCTTACTTACCTAGATCAGAATTAAATCACAGTGCCAGTAATATAATTATATATCTTATCATTATCTATATTATATATCCTATCTACCTATAAAATATTACGGGCTAACAATTATCATATTGGTATGGAATATCTTACCTTCAATGAGATATCAGAAAATCATAATATACTATTTATTATGATAGATTGAAGAAATGGTACAGATTTTGAAATTCTTAAAATTAAATCGAAGTTGGCTTCTTCGAATCGTTGGAATCCTTTTTTAACGTTTTCAAATAGTTTTAATTATCGCTGGCACAGACCAATGACACAATTCCCAATCGAGTAGACATGGGTCAAAAATATGTAAGGTGCAGCTCTTCACAATTTCCCATTAAGGTGTTACCATAATAAATTAATGTGGGGTCCGAAAGTAAAATACGGCTTTGTTCCAAGAAAATTGGATAAAATAGATATCCTGAAATAATTCAAACTAAATTTTCAATAGTTTACGTAATTAAAGATGATAGTTAAATAATTAAAGATGTTTAAAAACTATAAAAGTAAAAAAAGTAATTATTCTTAAAACATGTCCAATGAATATACTGGCAACTTTTGATAAAATTGTCTTTCAATTTTCGTGAAAAAAGCTCGTTGTATCGTATTGAGCGATTTCGAGCATTTTTCGTAAAACTATTGATATATTTTGTGATAATTGTTCATCTAATCTCATAATTTAGTTGTAAGAACTAGCTGTTATTATAAATAACGTCAAACCAAAGTGGTATTACCTTTAAGTTCGCTAGTGTATTAGGTACTGACAGATCGATTCGGCGTTGCGAAGTTGCAGGTTATATTGAAAATAGTTTGATTAGATTGATTAATTACTTGCAAATCATTGTAATGGAGAGCATGGATGTAGCGCAAGAAGGTACCTCTGCGGCATCGACGCCGGCAGCAGAAAATGGTGAGTTATGTTTGTTTTAGCCGACGGCTTGGGTGTGCGGAAACGTGCTTCGGTTTTTTACAGATTTTTTCTGTTCTTTTGTCATGTAGGCCCCGATAAGAATGTTACGGCAGAAGAAATGACCTCCAGGGACTATTACTTCGACTCTTACGCTCACTTCGGTATTCATGAGGAGATGCTGAAAGACGAAGTGCGAACACTTACCTACAGAAATGCTATGTACCACAATAAGCACCTGTTCAAGGGAAAAGTAAGTTTAAATCCACTTATTACACTAAAATGCTGCATATTATATGTTTAGTACTTAAGATTTCTACAAGGAAGGTTAATCTTAGTTCCAATTCTCTTTGTTAGCAACTCATGTTTTACGGCTTATTATTTTTATAACCTAAAATTATAACCAATTGTTTACATTTCCATGACTACTGTTTGTCTGCTAAATTTACAAAGTGATATAGGTACACAATGAATGAGTTTTAAAAAACAAAATATTTGTACACTTTGACTTCACAATGCCCTGATAGTGTCGATTTTTTTGGCGCCATTTTAGCTTTCCTTTTTGGATAATGGTCTCATCAAAAATACCATCAGCTAGAGTCTAGGTCCTCAACCATAGACCACTGCATCCATTTATAATGGTGGTTTCCTTAAACGAGTTTCAAACTTATCGTAACAACCTTTTATTTGGCACCCACCAAATAAGAATAGTTTGGTATCTGAAAGAAGTGGCTGAGTATTTATCTAATTACAAAAATGATGAGATTCAAGTCCACTCTTTCAACAATATAATTATTTTTTACAAATTCATGTTGTTCATTGTACAGAAGTACTAGATAAGTCTGTCTTATAGACTCCCCAAAGTGGCAGACTTGGCAACTTGTGTGCACATTCAGTGACTAGTTTTCGGTGTGTATTATTCATCACCATCCAGGGAATGACTGATAATTTTTAACACTTAACATTTTTAACACTTGGGCAAAGACTGTCTGTTTTCAAAATGAAAGGCATTGGGATTTCACACAAACCAATACTAAATTAAAAAAATGAGGAAACTACATGAAGTCTGAATAGCTACCTAGCCATTTAAGACATAGCCAAATAATGAAAGCATGGGCATAGTAATAAAAAATTGGCAATTCACAAAATTCTTTTAAAAAATACTCTTTTTTTATCAACAGACAGTACTAGATATTGGGTGCGGTACGGGCATCCTGTCCATGTTCGCAGCGAAGGCTGGTGCAAGTAAAGTCATTGCCGTGGAGTGCTCCAACATTGTAGACTATGCTCGCAAGATCGTAGAGGCTAACAGGCTCAGTGATGTCATTGAGATTGTTAAAGGAAAGGTAAGAAATTCTAAAGATTAAAAAATAATCGAAAAATCATTACTTAAGTCCTTTATACTGGAAAAAGGGTTATATTTGCCTTTGCCATGTTGAATTTTTCCTATTATCTCTTGGGTCTCAAAGTAACATTTCTCATCAGGTCGAGGAAGTAGAGCTTCCAGTGGAGAAGGTGGACATCATCATATCAGAGTGGATGGGCTACTGCCTGTTCTACGAGAGCATGCTGGACACCGTGCTGTATGCTCGAGACAAGTGGCTCCAACCTGATGGCATGCTTTTCCCTGACAGGTAGGCTTTATTATTACTTAATCTTTTTAGGGAAAGAAAACATTTTGGGGTGGCATGTCCTAGAACTAGACCCAGTCTCTCACAGAGAAGATCTTGTGGCCGGCTGGGCCACATTGGGAACTTTACTTATAAAGCTGACTGTGTGCTTCAAAAATTTGATTTCTATAGGGACTACAGTGAATCCTTTCATTAATTATAATATCTAGAAATTCAACTCCAATATTGTAAAATTGTTCCATCCTTATTGTGCTTTTAGATCTTTGAATAAGCCTCGTGTGTTTTTTCTACACTGCTATAATTTTTTTAGTAATTTAATTGGGGGAATAAAGACAGCAAAATCCAGTTTCTAGGATTTCGTCGAGCTTAATTGTCTTGACGCTTTTCGGTGACCGCTACTAGATTCTGACATTCAGTAGGTGCAGTGGTTTGCGAACAGGGTAGACTGTAGAGGAATAATCAAAATAAAAATATCCTCGCTAGGACTCGCGATTGTTATCGAGCATTTGCTTTACTATGTTCATATTAACATGGTTGAAAGGCTAACAGTCCGACAGAATTATGACCCAACATAAGCTTATTTTCTTAAAGACTTGTCATATACTATTAGATCCACATTCGCGTAAACATACCATGGTAACGACCTTGATCTTTGTTATTTTGACGGATTCAAACGATGTATTGTGAAAATGGGTCGTGATTCAAAGTCGATTGTACAGTCGCCAGCAGGTCAACCTACCCAAATCTGTCAAACTTTATCGATCGAACATTAACCTTCTACTATTGTGATAAGGTTAAAAATATATTAAAGAAATTTTACAGAATTTGGTAGGTTGACGAGCTAGCGTCTTAACATTGAATTCTGAATGCTCGGATCATTACCTAGAGGTGAAAATCCAGCGTGCTGTAAAAATGACACGCGCACATGAGTTCTACCTGGCGCTGCGCTAAGATATTGTTTTTTTACCTCTGCCAGTCTTGTCATTGTTCACGTTTTTGTCTTGCTTAGCTGTAATTCTACGCTTGGAATTGTACTTGACAAACTGTTGTCGTGTGAACTGAAATTTTAAGAAGGAAGTGTAAAAATATAGTGAAATATTGCAAAGGAAATATCATTTAGCTACCAATCAAACGAGTTTTGAGGGTGAACCGCGTGTGCAATACACCGCACGCTACCTATTCAAGTTTATAAACCTACCTCTATATACATCACATTTTGATGAATGCAAAAATGTAATCAATTCAATCATTCATCAAATGGAGGGGTGTAATTCAAAGGCATTTACGTATGAATGGAGCTGTGCATGTATGAACAAAATAGCGTACCAGCCGTAGCTTCTAGGACTAAAACCCAACACGCGGGTACAGTTCAATGCTGTAACTCGAGGAAATGCCGGTTTCCTTACGATGTTTTTTTTTTAACAGTGGAGATTATAATTTGAACTTAAATGCTAGGCTGAATTGGGCTATGTCAAACTAACGATTTACAATTCGAGGCCACAGCACTTACTAAGGAACTTTAAACCCACCCAGCGTCGTACTAAACTAGCGTTTCTCTAGGTGCGGTCTATAGATTTGCCTATAATAACATTACAGAAAACACACACACACACATTGAGGCTGCGGTTACACTGAGGTCGAGTGGAGCAGAGAGGAGAGTGATTCACCAATCACATGGCTTGAGTGTAGAAGAGATGTGGAATTCAAGCCATGTGATTGGTGAATCGCTCTCCGCTCTGATCCGCTCCGCCTTAGTGGTTATTGTCCCACACCCTGATTATTGTGTTATTTATTTGTTATTCCTAAGATTTCAAGTATGTAATATGGGTTGCGAGAGTTCTTAAATCAGCACTGCTGCCCGAGAACGTAAAGGGCATGTGAAGGAACAGTGTTTTTTAGTTAGTAAGAGTGTAACAGACTCCTTCGCTCCATTCAGTGCGGGAGGATGATACTTACGGTCCTCCAAAAAAAGACAAAGGTGTGAATATTATGTGAACCATCTAATTAACATTGTATACCACCCAACAGATGCACGTTATTCATCTGTGGGATCGAAGACCGTCAGTACAAGGACGAGAAGATCAACTGGTGGGATGACGTGTATGGCTTCGACATGTCTTCTATCAGGAAGGTTGCCATCTCCGAGCCGCTTGTCGATGTGGTTGATGCTAAGCAGGTAAGATTACTCTCTATCTCTTCAAAGTTAGAGTGAACAGGATTCGTCTGGGTACATTCTCTCCATAGTCGACTTTGTCACGTCTGACCTTGACTAGAGTGACTAAATGCTCATCTCAAATAAAAGAACCATCCCTTCAACCTGGTTTCTTCCACTTTTCCTGTTTTACTTTAGCAAGTGAGCTGAAGCTACACATTTATATACCACAATAACAAGTGCGGATCCATTGTTTTAACTGCCTTACTAGTAATTTCTGCTTGCAAGCTAGTTCAGAAACTAAGTCGTAGTGAGTGCAGTTGCAGTTTTTTTTTTTTCATTTGTTTCTGGACTGTTTGAGTTTGTCGTAGGCGTGTGCCTATTCACATTAAACAATGATAAAAGTAATTCTTTCTTTTTTATTTCTTTTAAAAAACGTTGCCCCACACTAGCAATTTCTCCTGTTTCGTGGGTACGTTTACAAACATAGAAACTCACATACACAAACACCCAGACCCGAAGCAACTACTTGTAGATCATACAAATATTTGCTTCGGGTGGGAATCGAACCCGCGTCACGCAGCGCAGCAGTCAAATCGCTCAGCCACTGCGCTAACCGTGTCGTCAAAAAAATCAATTCTACTGAGTCTTAATTCATGATTTGTTTTTCTTCAGGTGGTGACCAACTCCTGCTTGTTGAAAGAAATAGACTTATACACAGTTAAGAAGGAAGATCTTAACTTTGAATCAAAGTTCCACCTACAGGTAACAATACCATTTGATATTTCAAATAATTTTCGACTGATTTTTATCTTTTTTATTGATGGATAAGCATTTTCCATGAATTTGATCATAAGTAACATGTACATTGACAGGTACGTCGCAACGATTTCATCCAAGCCCTGGTGACGTTCTTCAACGTGGAGTTCACGAAGTCTCACAAGCGGCTCGGGTTCAGCACCGCCCCCGAGGCGCCCTACACGCACTGGAAGCAGACTGTCTTCTACTTCGATGACTACATGACTGTGAGTACCTATTGATTTATACTTTTATCCTGATCTTTATCCTTAAATTATGGAAAAAATTATAGATCGTGTATAAGCCAATTTATTTTTTATTTTTATCGCGGTTTAATCATCAAATGAGTCCTCCTACCCAGGGCAGAGCGCGAGGGACTGTCAGACTCGTACTGACTAAAATCCACGGTGTCCTTTAATAGCCCTTAACGTTCCGGGGTCACGGTAATACATACAGTCCCGCGACCAAGCCATTTATCCAAAATGGCTAATAGCATAATTTATGAAGCAAGCGAAGAATATAAATTCTTGAATGTTCCCCACTGCCTCCTTTTTGGGAGGCATTATGGAATTCCGAGAAACTATTCCATTCTAGATGACGCCATCTTTCTTTCTTTCAAATCAGTATAACGCACGATTTTGTAAAAGTTTTAAGTAGTAAGATGTTTTGGTGGTTGCAGTACATTGTTAGTAGGAGAAAAGAGGACACATTTTTCATTGTTTTATCATAACACAAGAAAGCAGAGCAAATGAATATTTACTGAACAATTAGAAATAATATGGTCAGTGACCATGCCAGTTTAAAATATTTAACTTACAAAAACTTTATAATTACTGCAGGTTAAAAAGTTCGAGGAGATCACGGGCACATTCTCCATGCGCCAGAACGCGCGGAACAACCGTGATCTCGACTTCGAGATAGAGATCGACTTCAAAGGCGAACTGTGCCAGGTGCGGGAGAAGAATCACTATAGAATGCGCTGATGGCCACTCCGGGCAACTACATCCGTACCAGCCTTCATCGATACTTTCCCATTTTAGTGCTCCAGTTACTTTTACAATAGATTCATTTAGTTTTTGAAAATTCAAATTTTTGTAGATTATACTCATGACACGGATGTCGACGCCTCGTAATTTGCTGACTTATGACTGTAATATCTCTGTCAAATTGTTCTCATGTTTCATAACATGCAAATATATCACATTTGGATACTGTATTAAGTATCCTAAAAGATCCTGCTTTGTTTCGAAGCATTAACGGCGGTTTTTTTTTTGTTCAACTGTTTGATTGACCACACAGTTTGTCCTATGAAACTACTGCAACATTAAAATATACTGTCTCCATACATGTAAGTAAGAGTGTGACTTTGGTGTTACTGGTATTTCTACATTTCATAGCATCAAGTTTTCAATGTATACCTTCAAATATTTTCATTGTATAATACAACAAAATGTTGTATAAATCCTTAGCCTGTTTGTTTGATTGGCCTAACTCTAGTCTTTTTCCTCGCATGTTTTACATTAGTATCTTATATTTTTTTAAAGAAGTTGACCTAATCAATCGATTGTGGAGATTTTTCTTTCTGGAAATTTCAGCGATGCAGCTGTAGAAGGGTCAATCATTTTTGTTAGGCCATTTCATGCTGACAGACTTCTACGTCAAACTAGAGTATTGGTTGATCATATTTAATCAACAATCCTTCGGGCAATGGATGTAATGTTTAAGATATTTGTATCGTCGCTTTGTATATAAGGGCAACTATATACTATGTCCGAAGGCTGGTAATAATTAGTAAACGAATTTTTGTAACAAGGTTATTATGAAAGAGGTCGCTGCGTAATTTTTAATTACTTAAAAATTAAGTTGTTTCAACTCACTTTATTCGGTTTAGTTTATTTCCTTACTTTATTGTCTCTGTGTGATACGATTTTTTGGTACTTGATATATGTTTTCTTGATGCGTGAGTGATATCAGATCTAAATAAAATATTGAGTCGAGCTAGAATGGTTGTTTTTCTATATAAATTGTACTTTAGCTTCCAGCAAATGGTCCACACATTTAGTTGGCGAATCGAATAGATCAAAAATCGACGAAATATGTGATAAGTTGTCGATTGTACCTTACAGTATTTTTTTTAAATGTTATTGACGGTTCGAATAGAGTGAGTTGGGATCATTTGACGATGTCTATGAGTTAGGTTAGGTATCTCACTTTTGTATGACCGCCTAAGGGATACTGCGAAGCCCAAATATGGGAATTATTATAGAATTTCATAACACTGTACTAATACACTTGTTTATTGAGATATGACGTGTTAATGGCAGTTTTGATTGATACAAAATAATAGGGGAACACTATTAAGCGCGCCACACACGGCTAAGATACTATAATATTTTATCTTAAGATACCATATCGCTCGCCATACAATTCTATCTTAAGATACCAAAATATGAAATATATTATCTTTGCCGTGTGTGATGACTGATGGTCCATTGAATTGACGAGTGATATTATTATGGTATCTGAAGATAAAATATTATAGTATCTTAGCCGTGTGTGGCGCGCCTTATGGTAGCTGTGATCCCAGTGATGATTGATTTAGGTTGACATTTCATGACAAAACTTAATATTATTTTGGTACCGCTGATTCCTGAGCTTATGAATTCAACGATTTTAGTCTGTGGGACAGATTTTGAAATTATCCTTGAATCAGACTCCACAAGACACCTGCATTGGTAGCAAGGCTTACGTTCAAAATATCAGGTTTTAAGTCCTATAAAAATAATTGCAATTGATTTCTGTTCGCCTCATATCAAGATTTTGCAGTATTTGCCTCCAATAAATAAAAGATCCTTATTATAGAATCGTATGTGATTTGGATTCCGATGTTCGACATCTGATTTCTAAAGGAACTATTGTGACCAGATAATTCTCCCTAGATATTTCGGTTCAGCTTTCAGTAATAAGCTACTGATTGTAGTTTGAAGCTATTGAAATTAGCTATTTACTGGACGACCTACTTTCTACGGAGGCCAGCGTCCTAACTTGCTGTTTATACGCCCATTGCGAGCTTCTTTAACTGCGCTCTGGTCTGACCAATTGTGGTCCTGGTCTAGGCAATTTTGCGCCCCTCCAGTTCCGTGCCCTCCTCTATTTTCGACCCTGGCGAAGATTAACCCAAAATTGCTCAACATATCGCCCCAATATCTAAGAAGCTGGTTTTAAAACTGCCATTAACAAATAAGTTTAGTTATACGGATCACTTCATTGTAATAGCATAAGGTTGATTGTCTCAACTACCAATGCCAATGTGGCCACTCAGTGGTTTTAGCTATTTTCTACGGTTTCGCGACTGTGTATGTATGATGTACGAATATTTGTGGTGCATTCATGAATAGTACTTATCTATAAGCAAGTTTGTTGTTTTATTTTGCTCCTTCTCTTCTGTTCTATTTATTATTCTGTAAGGCCTCATTTAGACAAGGCGAGAACTTGCATGCAAGTTTCACTACATTGCGGTATTTGTTTAACCAACTGAATTTTTTGCCCCTCCATAGTCCGGAGTGTAACGCTGCTCGCATACAATTTCTTGCATCGTCTAAATGAGGCCTTACATCTATAATTATCTGGATGATGATAGTTTTAATGACTATTTTAGTAGATTCTCTAATGCCCGAAATTAAAATTCTATCTCTATCCAAATTCTGAGCCGGCTGATTTCTTTGATGGCTGCTTGTGATGTAAATATAGGTTGTAAATCAATAAATAACGAAGTCGTACTATGATTACAATTGATGTATTTTTAATGTGACAGTGATTGTGTGAGTTAATGAATTACAAACTACTCTTAAATTAAATAAACCCTGTTGCATCAAACTAAATTATTGAAATGACACAAAAAGTTGTCTTTCAGCCTTTTATGTTTTCGTAAACAACCATTAAAAAAACTAGTCACATATGAAAACTGCTTAAAAATATTCCAGTTTACAATATTAGATCATCAGTTTGATGCAATCAGGAGCGCACAACCTTGCGGTTACAATAACCTAAACTTTATTTCTAAAATGATAGAGTTGTTCATACGACGGGTACAATATTGGGGTCGTTGACGTTGTTCTTGTAAAGGTCCACGCAGCAGCAGTCCGTGATCAGATGGTGTTCGTCGCAGGAGTTCGCGTGCAGGAACTTGCAGTCCGTCTTGCCACAGTTGTACGGGTTGACTGGAAAGTTAAGGCAAGTAGTCAATACGAGGAGTTTTTATATTTTTAGCGGTCTGTGGTAGCGGTGAAGTTGCTCGATTTGGGAAGACTAGGATTCGAATAACATCTCCAATTTTGCCTATTCTAATAACACTCTCGGAAAGTGTGGTTCGAATTGGTAAATAATATCCTTATTCGCATTTCTTCATCATTATTGGCAGTTTTGTGCCATGCGAATTGAAAATTAAACCTCGAAAATTGAGAAACGAAAACACAGTCATAAAACTGGGATTACTAAAAAGGGGGTGAGTATAATATTGACTCCTTTCGCTTATGAAAACGTAGCTCTCATTCTGAAGCATGACTAATCAACAATAGTAGATAATAAGAGCTTTTTAGCATTATTGCTTATCGGAAACATGGCCTACCACAGATAAAACTCGGTCTGCGCCTGGGCATTAAAAAGACGTAGATAACTGTGCTTTACTAGTTTTTGCTATTGAAGTTACCAAAGGGGCCCGCTTTCTACTACATACCGGTTGTCCAGTACGAGTATTTTTTCATAATTATATGAGAATGCGATCATTAACAGCCGAATTCAAAACAACTGCCTTTAGGTCATACATACAATAACATTAGTTTCGTGCGGTGGTCGAGCTCTCGACACAACACGGCAAATCGCCCAGCTACTGCAGCAACCCACCAATATGCAATGCTTACCGCGTTTTAACAAAAACCAAAAATAATAACTAAATACTCACAGACAGAACTGCAGCAGCAAGAATCATGAGCTTGCTTATGGTAGCAGTAGCTGTACACAGAAGAATCACACAGAGGACATCCAGGATGGGCCCCGGGTGGGCCTGGCGGCGGGTAGTGACCTCCTCCATACTGCCCCTGTCCGTACTGCCCTCCGTACTGTCCCCCATACTGCCCTCCATACTGGCCCTGTCCGTACTGCCCTGGCCCCACAGGGTAAGGGTAGTTTCCATAGTTGCCTCCTAACAAAAAGTCCAGTACTTCTCTTATTCCGAAACCTGTTGGTGAATGGTTAGGTGATGATGATTGTTAGTTGTGATTACCTTGTGGGATGGACCCGTGAATGGTTGAACCATGGGTGAACCCAGTAGCATGGCTGTGGTGGGTGTGTCTGTCGATGGCAGTTATATGCGTTTACCCGCATGTGAGATGTGATTTTGTATAGATACCTTTTTAAGGAATTTTTAGATTTAAAGTGGTTATAATGTGGGATGTTTCGTAGCTTGGAAATAATATTAGGAAAAGGTTTTTTTTTAGCGTGGTAAAATCATCAAATTAGTCCTCCCACTCAGGGCAGGGCAGGAGGGACTGTCAGATTTAGTACTAGTACTAACTAAAATCCACGGTGTCCTTCAATAGCCCTTTACGTTCCGGGGTCAGGGTAGCTCGTTAGTCCCGCAATATATATAGGAATAGCTAAGATGATTGCTCGGTCAGTGTCAGTGGTGATATTCCTAGACCATGAAAGTAGGTAAGTCTATAACATCTGATGTATGTTCTGTTCATAAGTTTACTACTATGTAGTGTGGTGTACAGGATGTAGTAAATATCCACTGTATTTGCTAATTGTTTAATCAAAAATCTCTGTGTAACGTTTTGTTTGTTGTATTTAATTAATATGATGTTATGTTATTATTAATCATAATGAGAGCCTCCAAAACGCAGTTCATTCACACGATTCAAAACAATAAATTTTGATGAAACCTTGAATTAGCATGCATTTTGAACACACATCGCCCTTAACCAGAAGTGAATCTGTTATAATAACATGATTAAGAATAATAATATCTTAATATAATTTAGATATGCATCTTCAGAATAAAAACAATGAATTACCTATTACGTATCTTGATAATTGTTAAATCTGAATTCAGTAGGTTAAAAAAAGTTAACAAAACTGTCGACCTTGCGATGTTTCCTTATTTTTGGTAATTAGTCTAGGTAGGTACCTAATTAATGTTTTTTGGCGTGACGCTATTCATTGTGAAGATGACACATTCATTTTTTTAGTTATACGTACAGTGCTCGTACCTAGTAAACATTATATAGATATACAAGTAGACAACACAGATTTTTTTACAGAAATATAATTATTTATAAGGGGCTGGGAAATTCATTTAAATATTTCCACACAGATGACAAAAAGATTTAAATCTCAAGTAAACATAATTATACCCTAGGACTTGAACCTAGGACACCACATTAAGGGCACGGGTTTGCGACTACTAGACCTATGATGTGTGTGACCTAGCTCCTATGATGTGTGGCTGATAGTAAGTAGAGGGACCAGAGCCGTCTTTTCTAATAGGCTGTCTGGACACTTGCCCAGGGCCCCGCTATGGGCCCCGAATAAAAATGGGCATCATAGAACTAACCATTGACTTGTGGTTCAAAACCTATTGCCAGGGGTTATAAAATATTTTTGCATCCTACATTCTTATATTGTTTCGTTAGTTTTTATACACAACTAAATAGTTAGGTATGTATAATTATTTTACATATGAAAACTACGTACAGATATAAACCTATAGGTTTTCTTTTCACTGTTAAAGAATTTAACAGTGCAAAGAAAACCCAAAAACATTTAAATCTTAATACACATACATACACTCTGATACGGAACAAATTGTATATCATACCAATATTTATTCTGTGTGAGAATCGAACCCGCATCACGTTAATCGGTCAGCTATTGCACCAACCACTTAGCTAGTATTGTTTTGTCCGATTTATATACACACAGTAGGTACTTAATTGAACCTCGTAATATGTTATTACTTCTATCCATACCATTTTCCGAGTTTTTTTTTCTGTTTACAGGTAAAGCACAGATTTTCTCGAAACAAAATTAATTTAGTGGAACGAATGATGGTTAATTAGACACTTTGTATGAAGTACCTGAATATTTTTTTTTTTACCAAAGTTAGCTTATCAGAATTAAATGTCTAAGAAACGAGTTTATAAGTCTGGTGAAAAATCTGAAAATAGGTATCGGTAAGTACTACCTAAATGAAAATAGCAAATCTGAAAATCTGGCTAGCGACAACGAAAATTATTTACTACATTTATGTAATACGTGTATTACCTACTAATAACGTTCCTTGTCGATCGATTAATAAAATTAATAATGTTGTCTATGGGTTAAGTTTAAAAAAAAACTGTTGAGACAGAAACAAAAGGATTCATGCATTTGGTTACATAACCATTTGATTAAGAATGAACAATTAATTAATTTCAAAAACACATGCTTATAATATGACCAAAAATGAAACAGTAATGATTATGACCACCATGGTAATGACCAATCCTTGTCTGTGGTAAATGGTAATGATAAGATCTGTGTTAAAATTGGTAGAACTTACCGCCCAGCTGGTTTCGGCTTATTTCGTAATTTGAGGGCTGAATACCTATTGATTGAGATATATGCACTATGGTTTATTAGAAAGAAATCTATTAAGTACATTAACCGGTGCTACTGAAACACGTACTTAATTCAATGCAAGACAAATTATTCTTTGTCCGTATTAATTGCGAATAATGTAAAAAGTAGACTGATCGTAGTTTCCTAAGTAGGAATATAAGTGGATTCATATAAAGCACTCAATAATTAAAATAATAAACAACGATGGATGGTAAAAAAATGTTTAGCTACAGCAAATACAATTATCAAACTCACAACGATGTTTTTTCAGGATTTTTGATAATTATGTTTCCTAACTCAAAGAAAACAGCACAAAAGTATTTATCTAAAGATGATTAAGGAGAATGGCTTCAACTTAAAAAAAAAAAAACATAGATTAATTAAAAAAAGAAAACGACTGTCATCTTAATTTGAATTTAGAACGCCGAAAATATTAAAATTCTGGAACTTACCATCGCTCATAGCCAGTGTCGCCGCGAAAATAAGAAAGAAAACCTTTTTGTACATTTTCGAACAAACTTTTATCCGTTCACAGGTAAATTAAATAAAAATGAAAAATATTCAAGTGTAAACTTTTCTGTGTTTGTGCGTGTGTTTGGCACGGTCGCCGTTCAAGAGCGTCGTGTAAATAATAAAATAAACCACTTCGGCTTAGGGAGCTGGATTTACCGGTGCAGTCGAGCGCAAAAGTGGTGAGCAGCAAGATACAAGATGCGAAGTTGGCTGTGGAGAACTCGTTTGGCGAAAATAGACTTTAGGTGCGTATACATAACTGTTATATTTGATGTTCTAGCGTTGAGTTTGTATGTGGAAAAATATGGTTTCTTTGAGGCTTAAGAAAACAAGGAACATGTTCAAAACAAATAATGACAAAAAGTTATTTGCTGTTGTTGCTGATACTGTGTTAGTTTAGGGATAACGGTAGGCCCTGATACAATCAGTTAAAACATCGAACTTTTAATTTAGTGTGGCATTTTAGCCATTCTATTTAGTTGTTAAGTTACCGTGAAGTTTAGCTTTTTCGTGATAACAGAAGATCGGTAAACGAATAAGGAGGTAGGTTATACGAATTCTAAAAGCCTTCTCACATAAAATGTTTTTTTTTGGAATCAGTGGGCCGAGTCACCATGATTTTTTTTCATAGTGATAACTATTTATCGCGTAGGTTCTGTCGGGTGATAAGGCACTAGCTGAATGTTAAATACTCCAGTAGTTCCCGAAAAGCTAGGTAGAGATATGTATGTAGGTTATAGTAGAATCCACATAATTTTTTCAAAAAAAATTGTTACAAATTGCTATCAACCAGGCACAAATCCAGATTTCGTGGCTACTACTGAGACACAAACTGCCTTGGTCTAATGGTCACAAATGAGACTGCTTAGCATGACATCCTGGGTTCGATAACCATATCGAGCTGTGTTATTGAATTTAAATGTTTCCTTCACGGAAATATTTGACACTTTCATTGCCCGCGAAGCCAATAAAATCGCCCTTAACCACATATGTGGTTGACGGTGTGGCTTTCGAATTGCTTGCTAAATAATTGCCTTGCTAAACACTTCTTCTTACGCCAGTACATGAAGTGCATAATATATAATATTTATTCGGCAGAACTGGATGTCGTGCGTAATGAGTAATGAAGTAATAACATATTGAAAGGAAATATTATGGAGGTCCAAGGACTTGTTTTAATATTTATCTAAAGCTAGATACTGAATCGAGACACTGACTTATGTTTGCTATAAATTGGCATTGAGGTTAATTTTCAAAGTTCATGCATTTAGCCGTAATGAATTTTAATAAGGGCAGGAGAGTGGGAATGGATTAGTAAAAATCCCTAAACACAATTTTAAGCTATTGCATAGCTTTTATCGCGGACTTTGAGCGTTGCGACTGAATCAAGAAATTCCGTAACGAAAATAAACCTAACACTGTCACTGACACATCTGTCATGTCATGTGAATGAATAAAATTTGAATGAACGAATTTTTTTCTTAACGTTTCACTTGATTGACGTGGCTGACTATAGAATTTTTTTTTTAAATTAGTAGAGTAACTTCCCATAGAGCAACGATGGGATGATGTTGTCGTTAAATATTCGCGGTAGGCGATAATTTTTTCTTTTTTTTCATAAAGGAAATAAATAAATCATTATAATTGCATAAATTGATAAAAAATAATATGCAATAGCTTTACCGCGGCAGGCCCCGAGTGCTAGATGTATTTTTTTTTAAATTCCATAGGTATTGAGTGAAAAAGGTGAAGGAAAACATCGTGAAAAAACCGGCATGTCCTAAAACCAAAAAATCGAAGACATGTGACATCTACCAACACGCACTGGGTGCGCGTGATGGATTATGGTCCACTCCCTCTCACAGAGAGGAGGCCTGTGTCCCAGCAGTGGGAACATTATAGACTGATGATGATGATGATGAGTCGTTGAGTATGGACAGTACTTTAGCTTAGCTTTTTATTAGTGCCTAAAAATATGTCAAATTTTTTAACGTAAATTCAAAACGTTATTTTACGACTTTAGTATCCAGGCGACTATCGTAATACAAATCCATGGAGGTTCGTACACAGGTACGCGTCAATATATGGATGTCGAAGTCGTAAGGTATCGGAGACTTGCGTCGCCTTTGCCTTTGTGTACGAAGGGGCTAAATTGTCAAGCTAGTGTTTTCTACTGACTCTTACTGACTAAAAATCTTCTTCTTTGCGTTCTAGGACCCTGGAGTTCTCTTAAGACAGTCCCGCGACCTTGGTTTCGTCTTGAGTTGTAGTTTGTTGTTTCGTCCCAGTTATAGGGGGTGAGCATATTGCTATCAACCACCCATGAAAAGTTCTACGGGTGAAATTCTTGATGCGAAATGGCTATACCCATAAAAATACTCATGATTTCATTCTATTCATAGTTATTTTGCTACACATAAGGTCTTAATAGCGAAGCGTATGCGTGCTCTATAATAATCTTACGTTTTCTAGTTAATAACCGGACTGGACATCTGCAATTCCATACCAACAGGTTTTTTATTGATAAAAACATTGATTAGGATTCCGTAGAATTAAGGAAAAGCTTCCATGATCCTTTTTATTGCGTGTTGGGCCTGCTCTGACTCCCATCTCGACTGATAGAAAGTTTTGGATGAGATCTACGACGAACGAGCAAAACCAGCAGTGCTATTACTATCACTATCTATATATATAAAAATGTTATGTTGGTTTGTGTATGCTTCAAAAACTCAAAAAGTTCTGCACCGATTGAGCTGAAATTTTAGCATAATATATAATCCGCATCAAGGATTGTTTTTATCTATTTTTTTTTTCTTGAAAAAACAGTTTTTTGTGCCACAGCGAAGCGGGGCAGGGTACAGCTAGTATAGTATAAAACAAAGTCGCTTCCCGCTGTCTGTCTGTCCCTATGTATGCTTAGATCTTTAAAACTACGCAACGGATTTTGATCCGGTTTTTTTTTATACAGAGAGTGATTCAAGACGAAGGTTTATATGTATATAACATGCATAATATAGTAGAGAGTGCACCCGTGCGGAACGAGGGCGGGTTGCTAGTTCTTTATAAATACAGCCTTGTCACAGCGCCAACGCAACGCTGGGAGTTAAGTTTGCTATTCACTAAGCCACTGACAGCGACATGACGCTCACCGCTTGTGCTGCACGATTGGATGAACTTAAAGTCACCTCGTCGAAGAGGACATATCGTAGAGTCAAGCGATGAGATATCTTATAAAGAATAGCATTGCCATAGCCATAGCGCATAGATTTTTTTAATATGTTGTAATTTCATGTTTTCAAACAGGAGTTGGAGCTCCAGCTTTATGAATAGCTTCGGGAAAAAATCTTTTGAAGCCACCGCCTTACAAGTAAGTTCTACATAATTTTTCATTCTATATTATCTACAAAATTTTTCGTATTTGGATCGGTTACTTATGGTTTCATTGAATGTTTAAAAGTTTTCTGCTGAAAAATTAGACACAGTTTTACGTAGTTGCCATTTGCAATATGTGTAACTTAAAGTAACGTTACGCCAAAAACTGGGACGGGAGTTGTACTTAAACGAACAAACATAAAGAACCCACATATCACATAAAAATACGGCCTTAACCTATTAAAGACGGCTCTATTTCGAGACAGACCGGCAGAGGTGCATGACCTACGGGCTACGGGTGAACCTCGGGTACCGTTCGCAAACCTGTCCCGTCCAGCAGAGGTATACTTTGTTTTAGCGTATTTTAATGGCTTGTTAAGTTATACAGAATGTTGTTAATTGTTGTTGTCAAATGTTAACAATAATGTCAGGTGTGAGGTGAGTTTTCGTTCGATTGTTGCGTTGAACAAGTGAACATCTCCAAGTAAAATATTTAAATGTGTGGTTGGCGTTCACTCACACATTTATAAAAAAGTGGTTTTATTAAAAACTTTACGCTTTGTTTCGAACCCAGAATCTGGACGTTTTATAATGTAAGAACAGTACAGTACCGATTTAATTTAAACACACGCATATTATTTTGACATAAGTTTCAAAACTTTCTTGAACTACCCATCCAACACGTTTCTAATAATACCAAAAGAAAATATGCTACATTCTCATTTTTTGCCCATCCGTCAAATAAGCTTAAGAGCTTTATAATTATATCTTAATCAACTTTGATTCATCTGTAAAAGTAGTTTTTGCCCTACATCAGTCCGTCACGTCAGTCGTAAATATAAAATGTATCTCACGTTGGTACCGTTGCTAACGGTACAGCTACAAAAAATAGTACCAAAGGCTAAAACTATTAATACCATATAAGTTGTAGGTCAAACTCGAATGTCTACTGTTTTTAACCGAGTTTACAAAAAGAGGTGTAATTAGGTAGTTACTTAGGAATTTTCTATTAGGGATTCTTAAGTTGGTCGCGGGACTGTACGAATTACCGTGTCCCCGGAACGTAAAGGGCTATTGAAGGACACCGTGGATTTTAGTCAGTACGAGTCTGACAGTCCCTTCCGCTCTGCCCTGGGTGGGAGGACTCATTTTGATGATTTTACCACGTAAAAAAAAAGGGATTCTTAAGCAGCAGCCACTCAGTCTTCGCCCCTTGTACCTTCTTACATTATAGGTGTGATGTTTATGTTATGTTGATTATCTGGTTGTCCAATAATCGACATCATTCATCAAACATCGCCACGCTTGCTGCTGCCACGGTCTACCTAAAAGCTCTGTTTGTAGTATTTATCCATAAAAACGCAGGTTCGGATCCTGGTCGCTGTCACATTTTTCTGTAACTATCACTACATTTATTGGGACTCCGAGCTTGCAAATTACTTGGGCTTCTTGACGATCATAAAACTGTTTGTTAAGACCGAAATCTAGTTCACCTGTTAGGGACACAGGTTGACCTGCTCCAATGGAGATATAAAGAAGACTAACAATTCGCTCTGTGAGTAGTATAAAGTAGGGCTAGAGATCCCATATCGGTATGATTTTATTTTCGAGATCTCGAACATCATCATCTTCCTGCCCTTATCCCATTTTACTTGGGGTCGGCGCAACACGTTTTTTTCTTCCATTCTCCTCTATCAAACGTCACAGTATCATTCACTCCTCTTTCTTCCATATCATTCCTTATACAATCCATCCATCTCTTCTTTGGCATTCCTCTTCCTCTCCATCCATCAACATTCATAGTCATCACTCTCTTTCTCTTAGTCACATGAGTGTCATCCCTCCTCATCACAAGTCCATACCAAGACAGACGATTCCCTTTAATTTTTTCTCGAGATCTCGAACAATCACAACCATAATAAAATCTTAAAAATACATTATAATATTGTTAATAAAGTAGGTATTCCATCTATTGTTCCTTACGGGGTCGCGGGACTGTGTTACCAGGTAACCGTGACCCTGGAACGTAAAGGGCTATTGAAAGAACACCGTAGATTTTTGTCAGTATACGAGCCTGACAATGCCTTCCGCTCCACTCAGGAGGACTTAATGGATGAATTTACTACGTAAAATAAAGTTTTTACCTTGTTAAAATTCGTTCGTAACATATTTTGCTTTAAAATTAATAGCTATTTATGCTTCCTAAGTTGTGGGTACGGTTCCTCTTTGAATCTTCAGATCTATTTAAAAAGGTTAGATTAATAAATTTTAATAATCTATTGACATAAATAAAAGAACTGCAGAATTGAAACTTACTTTATAAATTTAAAGCTAAATAAACTTAACAAATTATTTCGTATAACTTATAGCTAATCTAACTACTTAATTCTAGAATTACTTTATGAAGAACCAACCTTGAGTATTATAGCTTCTGATAGAAATGAGGTCGGGTTTCCGGAGGTCGGATTACTGTGCGGTTCTGTTGTAAATTTTCGATAATTACCTACTATAATTTGAATAGTTATAACTACGTCAAAGCTTTTAAACTGTTGGTTTGGCTACTACTGCCAATTAAATTTTAAACGGGATTTTAACCATATTTTGAGTTTACGGTACACTAGTAAACATGGTAAATATCCATATGGTAGTAAACTAGTAAGGATATTTGGGCTTGTGACCAAATTTGGCACTAAGTCCACTATCCCATTGTTTCAAGACATTACAGCACTTTTGCTACTTATCAACTGATAGCTGAATTTGATAATTATTAAATAAGCTAGGTTTATGGATGATTTAAATGATGGATGATGATAGTGAAAAATGTATGTGAGCGTGTGTTAAACCCAATTTACATATTAGGTCATTCTTGATTGTGATTCTCATCTGTTCAATGATATTGTAATGATATATTAGTATGGCGATTATGATGAAAATTGCGGAATTGATGAAAGTATCTTTTGATACAATGTGATGCCAAATGTCTTTAATGAATTGGGAATTTGAGATTTTTTCAAGGTTTTGGTTTAACCAACGACGTTGATGATGAAAATGATCAATAAACTATTTCTGACAGTACTAAGTCACAAGAAAAAAATAAGTTAAAAATAACTAAAACCCGACTACGAAAAAATCGCGCACTGAAAAGTATAAAACAAGAACAAGCCGTGGTCGTATGCCACCTGCGGTTGTTTCACACAATCTTTATTGGCTAGGTGGCATACGACCACGGCTTGTTCTTGTTTTATACTTTTCAGTGCGCGATTTTTTCGTAGTCGGGTTTTAGTTATTTTTAACTTATTTTTTATTTACACTATTTTGGGGTTCTATTATTTGAAGTAAGTAATTTATGTTCTATGTATAGTTTCTGAGTTGTGAATTTAAGATTTATCATTTGATTCACATGTTGACACTGTTAGAAACAGAAAATTAGCTAGTAAAAGCTATATAATGTATATATATTTCAAATGTGCTCATCAAGCCCTTTAATTTGATACCCATGTCGATACTGTGCGAAAATTTTTTTTTTTTCGGTAACGACTTTTCATCCCCTAGAGGGCGCCATTTTGGATTTGGTGACACGTCACCTACCCTATAACCAGCGGACAACTGAGACGCTTCTAACGAGACCTCATTTGTCATGTAATGATAAGTAGTTTAGAAGTTATGAGGGAACAAACAAACATACATACATACATACAAACATACATACATACATACATACATACATACAAACAAACATACATACCGGTCAAAATCATAACCCTCCTTTTGGCTTTGCCGTAGTCGGGTAATAAGTATACCTAACCTTGTAAAAAAATGTGAATGGCTAGTTTCGGCTTCGTATCTCTGTCGCATGAAGCACTAAGCAATCACAACGCACGACGAATCATCACCTAGGTAGTGTGTGACAGAGATAACGTTCTACGAAGCCGTCCTAAATGGTTATCTCTTTCTAAAGGTCGAAATGGGATATTTATCGATGCACTTGCATTATAACAGTCTAAACTAAACTCTACTCTAACTTAATATAAGGTTCAAGCTGCATGGCCCTCATGATGTCTCCTGTGACGGAACAGCGCCCAGCTTGCATGATGACCCTGGCGTCCTCTCGACCCGTCACCAGCTGCTTGAAGTAGTGTTCGTTGAGTGTGAAGGTGGTGTCTGGATCTTCATCTGGTTCCCCTTCGTAGACTGTCACTTGATTGAGGTCTAAGGCTGGGGATGAAGAGAGGACATGATCAGTTCTTTTGGCGAGCAGCATAAGATGGATGTGGTCATCTTATTTTCTAAAGTAATACGATAATCATCTGCCTAGGCTTTTCCCAATTATATTGGGGTCTTCTTCCAGTCGGACCAGATGCAGCTGAATATCAATATTTTACATGGAGCGACTGCCTATCCGACCTTCAAAACCCAGTAACTGGGCAATACGATACCCCCTGGGTAAGACTGGTTGTCAGACTTTGAGCTTCTAACTCTATTAGAAACGACTGTCAAAGATCTTTTAATGACAGTCAGGACTAACGGCTTTACATGCTTTTCGAGGCACGGAGGAAACTCGGTATGACAGATGGTCACCCACACACAGACCAACTTCGGTAAGCGCGGCTTAACCCGGAAGATCGGCCTGTGCGGCTGTAATCATTTACCCACGAGCTCTTCCTCTTTGTATACGATAATGAGATAAGATTTATAAGATTTGTTTGTTTATGAAGTTTTATGTGGGATCTCCGGAAATAATAACGGAGCTCCGGAACTCTTCATTTAGAATTTATCAATTAATTCGGATCGTACGTGTGGCGCCATCTATTATCACAAATGAACGTTACTGTTGTCTTCTCGGAAACATTACATTTTTCGGGATGAAAGGTACCCTATAACCGTTTCTGTAAACCTGACCAATATACATGCATAGTTTCAATATGATCGGTTCCTTAAAAAGTTTCCAAGGAACGGTAGCTGGTCGCGGGACTTATGATTTACCGTGACCCCGGTACATAAAGGGCTATGGAAGGACACCGTGGATTTTAGTCAGTACGAGTCTGACAGTCCCTCCCGCTCTGCCCTGGGTGGGAGGATTCATTTGATGATTTTACCACGATAAGTTTAAAAAAGGGAACGGTAGCTCTTTGGGCGTGAAATGGAACCAAACAAACTTAGTTTCAACAATAGAATATCAGAAATATTACATTTATACAGACAGCAACTAGTCGGCTCTTGCAAGTAGATATTTCAGTCTCGTCTATCATAAAATTAAAATGTCTTTGGTCCATACGCAATTTATTTTATGAGTATATACTTATAAACTATTAATTCGCATAAAAAGACTGGAGCTATTTCAATTTTACTAATGTGCTAGTTAGGAAAGTTTGGATGAATGAATGGATGTCTGTCATTCAATCACGTCAAAACGGCTGAACACATCTGGATGATATGGCTCAGAGGTAGATTATAGTCTGGAAAAGCACAAGCATTTTTTTTAACGCGGTATCGAAAAATTATTTGTCTGTAAATCTGCTGAAGTGGCGATTCATTGACGACTTTGCTCTGGAGTGTTAAATGTGGTGCTGCTCCACATACGATGAGGGATTTAATATCGTGCCCTGCATGCCCTGTCGCTTGTTCGTAGGATGAGGATGATGGAGGCTTTTGAGGGTGCTCGACTCATGGCCCAATTCCGGGCCAAGCCAAAAACAAAAGAAGAAGATCCCGATTATAGCCAATAGTGAAATTATGAAATTCGAATCATAACTGTTCCGTACATTTATACTAACTGTGTGCTAATATAGCTTAAAACTGGTTCCCTGAGACGATGGATCGCGGAAGGCCGGGAAGGAGATGGTGGTATGAACTGGAAGAAGGGAGGCGGGGGCTCGCAAGAAGAAGGAGGGTGTGGGGCAAAGAAAGCAAGATAAAAAAGGACTTACTCCAAGAATAAACACTGGTTCCCTTAATAATATTGAAGAGGAACACGCCCCCTAGCTCTCTCGCCTTCTTTGGGTCTACGGACGCCAGCCTCGCCTTGATCTTGCTCACTAGGTCTGCTTTCTCCGCTTTTGTTTTTGGAGTATGCTCGCTGTGTGATGCGCCCTGGAATTTATAGTGAGGGAGTTTTGTGAGTGGTTTTTGTTTAGGAGTATTTATAGTGCTTTGTTGGTCCAGGGGACACGTATTCTGAAGATCTATGGAGTGAGCTTAAGCTTACTTAGCTCAGTTGCGCTTTATCCGAAAAAGTTCGTTCCTTGAGAGATGTAATGGTACATACACGAACAGGCTCCAAGACTTGTGTTCAGGGATTCTTGTCGAGTCATAACCCGGGGGGAGTTATAACTCGACGAGAATCCCTCGGTTATGACAATCTGTTCACTTTTAACACCAACAAGACATAGGAAGGGTGTCTTCTTTACTGCAAAAAGGAATCAATTCGGTTCCTTGTCGATAACCTACAGTTGTTTTTTTTATTTCATGGCAAGCACTGAATGTCTGAAATTTATTGCAGTAACTTCAGTCAAATTACACATCAAAAGCATCATTATGAAAATATATATTTTTTTAATTCAAATTTTGAGTTGTTTATGAATTTCAAAGTCTTTATCATCTAAATATTCTTGACGGGGCTTTATTTACATATTTTTGAGTGCAATGAAAGTGATTATCATTATTTGAATAATAACACATTAAATAAATGGAGTTCATAAATTAATCGAGATAAATAAAGAAGCGTTGCAAATGAGTTCTCTTATTATTTTGATATTCTACATGTGAACAATGTATGCGAAAGACTATATTTTGAAGTTTGTCTAGGTTTGAAATTCGAAGGAAATAGCTTACAATTTAGACAATTAATTAACTAATAATACACATTTTTCCACGCGCGCCTCAAAGAGTGTCAGCATAGTGACGGGGCCTGTACAGGGCCAAAGCCTGCCAGGGTCGCGGGACCAAGGGATTACCGTGACCCCGGTACGTAAAGGGGTAGTGAAGGACACCGTGGATTTTAGTCAGTACAAGTCTGACAGTCCCTCCCGCCCTGCCCTGGGTGGGAGGACTCATTTGATGATTTTACCACGATAAAAAAAAAGACGCAATAAATAACAATAAACGAAACAAATGCGAAAATGAATGGAAATCCCTGTTTTCACTCCCGCCTTTTTGAAGCAAAAGCAAAAAGCTTCCAAATTCAAAATAAGACGTTCTTTTTTTAAACGCCCATCCCATAGAAATTTCTCAATGTTTTTTAAACGTAGTGAAATGAGGTAATAATACGTAACTTGAGGTAACTTACCATAATGTCGTGTGTCAGGTAACGTTGTCAGAGCCGCAGTGGCTCCGTCAGATGCTCAGAGAGCTTTCACTCTCAGTATTGCAAAACGTACTTAGTACGCTCCAATTTTGTGCCCATGCGTTCTGTTATATGTGGGATAAACCTGTTTTGAAGAAATGCATCTCATGAATATGTAAGAGACGTTAGGATTTACCAGCTCTTGATTTACCATGATTTTATTGTTATTATTTTCTTAAGCTACTAATGATCAAAATAGTAGATATTCCGTAATAATCCTACAGGAGTGTTTTAAATATTCCCTAATATACTTACCTACTCCGGGGTCGCGGGAGTAACCGGTTAAAGGGCTATTGAAGGACAAGGACACCGTGGATTTTAGTCGGTCAAGTCTGACAGTCCCTCCCTCCCTGCCCTGTGTGGGAGGAGGAGAAAAAAAATATATACACCTACTACAATTTTCACAATGGAATTTGACACTATCGAATGGTGTCCACGCCCCGTTGGAAAATTCACCCAAAAGAGTTGGAAAAAGGCTAAAAAACATGATGTGATACAATAATTTGCAAAATCACATAAATGCAAATCGAAACAGTATCTCCATTTCTAATAGTGTGGTCACCGTACCATTCGTATTGACACTATAACGCATACTTTACGTACAATCGGCAAAGTTGAATCATGACCCATTTTGACAATAAATCGTTTGAATCCGTCAAAATAACAAAGATCAAGGGCGTTACCATGGATATGTATGTTTAGGCGAATGTGTACAAAATTTCATTTGAATGTCTGCAAGAAAATAAATAGGGTGGGTCATGATTCAACTTTGTCGATTGTACATATGTACTTTGTTATATCAGTGCGCAAAGAATGTTTTCACTTTTTATTTTACACGCATTGTTAACCTCGTTGTAATTATTATAATGCTAACAGTGCGTAGTTAGTTTTTTTTAGATAATCTGCTAGGTAATTTTCTTGGTCTATATGTATTAGAGTTTATAGGTGTGAACGAACTCTTCACGAACTTTACAGAACGAAGCTTGTTTGATGGTCAACCAAGAATTCAAGACGCCATTCCCAGTCGAACGTGAACCTAAATCCTTTTGTGTTTAAGTTGAAAATCTATTAAAGAAAGACAGATAGGGGTACGTTGATATTCTGGTGTCTGTACAGGAAACAAAGAATCAGAATCAGAATCAGAATCAGAAACTTTTTATCTATACTAACATTATAAAGTTAAAGAGTTAGTTTGTTTGCACGCGCTAATCTCAGGAACTACTGGTTCGAATTCAGAAATTATTTTTGTGTTGGATATATTCCATTTATCGAGGAACGTATCGCACCTTTAGAATAGAAGTGGCGTAATCCAAAATTCCAGTTTTTTGGAAAAATGTTATTTATTAATTCAATACCGAGAGACGCGGGGAAAGAGCGTGATTTGAAAGAGACAGAACAGTGCGTTTTTCCTTTTCTGGGCTAAAAGAGCCGGTTTATCTATACTTATAATAAATCTGTAGAGAGGCCAATTCTGTACATGAAATATATTTAAAAAATAACTATCAAGGGATGATTAGGGATCCCTACTGATGTAAAAAATGCAATCGGTAAAATTTTTGTCTGTCTGTCTGTCTGTATGTTCGTTATAGAAACAAAAACTACTCGACGGATTTTAACGAAATTTAGCACAATTATTCTTCATACTCCTGGGCAGGTTATAGTATACTTTTCATTACGCTAAGATTAATAGGAGCAGAGCAGTGAAGGTAAATATTGGGAAAACGGGAGAAGTTACTCCATTTGTTAAGCTTCCGTCGCGTGTGCAGCCTTAATGGTTAAAGCTACATAGAAATCATGTATGACGGGAAAATTCTCCTTAAAACTATGTAAAAATATGTCTTGACAGCATATGTCTATATTTTATGGGTGACTCACAATAACACGTGAAACTCCCGATAGCTTAGCAATTCGGAGCTTTCTGATTATATTTGTCTACTTTTACGTTTACAACACTCTCACTCATCACTAATTAGAAAAAGTTAACATTATTACCTATTCAATAAAAAAAGAATCATGTAAATCGGTGTAGAAACACCAACGTTATACAAGAAACGCGCGTGCTTCATACAATATTTGACTGTTGATGCGAATAGACGTTCAGACTGTTCGACCTTATTGACAGACAATAATTGATATTTACAAACCGTGCTTATCAGCGCTACTTTTAGTCTTTTTTTATCGTGGTAAAATCATCAAATGAGTCCTCCCACCCAGAGCAGGGCGGGAGGGACTGTCAGACTTGACTGACTAAAATCCACGGTGTCCTTCAATAGCCCTTTATGTACCGGGGTTACCGTGAATTTGGAGTCCCGCAACCCCGGGAGGCTTTGGCCCTCTACAGGCCCGGTCATTATGCTGACACTCTTTGAGGCGCGCGTGGAACACAACGCGCCGTCGACCCGGGCATGGTTCATGGTCGGACAGCGAGTCGCCCATTGCTCGCCGCCCGCATTCCCGCGCCTACGGTGGCCGGAGATCGTCTGCCGACGTCCGTCGCCGTGGGCGTCTACCACTGCGGCTGGGGTGGAGGGAGGAAGCTGTCCTCTCCCTCACATGACCCGCCTCCTCCATCGCGAGCATGACTGCTTCGCAGAAGGAGGCGACCGCTTCCCACTCCGTCTCGCCCCGCAACATGGCCTCGACCAATGCCGGGCGCAAGAGGTCTCCGCCTATCGCCGTCGTGAGGACACGGCGGTGCTCAAGCGGGGCAGTCCTGCACCGTATGCTCCACCGTGTCGTCCGGACGATCCTCGCAGTGGTTACACCCAGGAGTTTCTTCCCTCCTTATCAGACACAGGTACCTCCCGAAACTTCCGTGTCCGGTGAGGACCTGCGTCATGCGGTAGGTCAGGACGCCGTGGCGCCTATCCAGCCACTCCTCAAGGAGGGGTCTTACCGCCGCGATTGCGGCGTGCCCTTTTTTTACTTTTAGTCTTTGAATAGTTTATTTTTAGATTTGTTTTGTTGTTATTTTATGAAATAGGTATTAGAGGTTTTGGTAGTGTTTAAATATATTATTAGTTTACATTTTATTTCTTTATAGTTGAAGCAATATAGGTACGAATATCAGTTATTTTGGTAGTCTACACTAATGTTATAAAGAGGAAAACTTTGTTTGTTTGATTGTAATGAATAGGCTCAAAAACTACAGGACCGATTTTAAAAATTCTTTCACCATTCGAAAGCTACATTATCCACGAGTAACATAGGCTATATTTTATTTTGGAGAAAAATA
Organism: Agrotis puta; assembly: GCA_943136025.2. Taxonomy (NCBI): domain Eukaryota; kingdom Metazoa; phylum Arthropoda; class Insecta; order Lepidoptera; family Noctuidae; genus Agrotis; species Agrotis puta. Next base: position 14,313,024 of record OW964185.2, on the reverse strand, counting down.
GGGATCCGTAAGATGTTTGGGTTTTTTGGCCACAAGGTCTAAAAAATCAACCAGAAAAGTTACTTATTTTGCGTACGCTGCCTAAACCATAAAAGATAGAACCATAAAATGTTCTAATTAATTGTTGATCTTATAAATATCTACAAAAAAAGTCCGCGACACACTATATCTATCTATGTCGAATGTTTGTGATGACTGCGTCGTCGATATTAGAGTCGGTGTCTGTCAATAGACCTGGGAATCATGTTGCTGACCGTGTCTTTCCTGAGTAGGCTTTTTGCAGCGGGAACCGACATTCACGCGTGCGGAGCCGCGGGCGCCCGCTAGTTTTTAATAAACTAATAGATGCATAAAAGTCATTTTCTTAAAATTTTTAGTTAGGTCACTTTAATTCTAAAGGTGCGGTATATAACATCACGTTATGGCCAATAGGAGCCAAGCAGCGGGGTTGAAACCACGGAGAACTGCCAGTGTAAAATATTTGGGACTTCAACATTTCCATAATACTTAAGTACATTGTCTTGTATGAATCAGACACTTGTTGTTTTTTTTTAGTTTTTTAAAACGTACTCTAGCGTGTCAACTGCAGGGGCCCCCCAGAGGGCCAAAGCCTGCCGGGGTCGCGGGACTATACGAATTACCGTGACCCCGGAACGTAAAGGGCTATTGAAGGACACCGTGGATTTTAGTCAGTACGAGTCTGACAGTCCCTCCCGCTCTGCCCTGGGTGGGAGGACTCATTTGATGATTTTACCACAATAAAAAAAACGTGTCAACTGCAAGTAGGCTTTCTTCATATAACGACTGTCAAATTAGTGGATTAATTTAATTAATGAACTGTTAATTAAAGTTAACCGAATGTTTGCTGCCATTCTGTAACCAACATTATACTAATTATTTAATATCAACCATGCCCAAAAATAGGAATCTATCCTTTAAACACTTTGTTCCTTTAGCGACGATTAGCGAGCCGCGAGCAAAACTAGAAACTAGTTGGCGAGTGTGTAGCTCCAACAGTTTTGTCGCTCGGCTATAAGCGAGTTTTCTTGTGCGAAAGGCGAATACTCTCATCAGTCGGTAGCATGGGGCATGAGTATCGCTGAACGAGTATTTTTTTTTAAACTCGCTGCGATAAACTATAGTGGTGAGAGAGTACTTGCCAGCAGTGTGAACAGCTAGCGATGGGACCTATATCTTTTGTCCTTTTCTTCAGCGAGAAAATAATAGTCGGCTCGTCGGCGTGGGCCTTATCTTCTAAGATGCAGAGTTTCAAACACATTACATAACGTTAGGATAACTGCAGTAAATAGTGAAAGTGGGTTAGTGATGTGAAGTTGCGGTGTTTAACTGTTTGACAGTTGACACAGACGGTAATGGTCGGCTATTGTCTAGCTTTACTTTACCCACTTACACAGTCGCTCGCATCTATATTTACAAGTTTTAGGTGTTCAAATGGGCCTTTACGATTTAAGATCACGATGATTATAACGAACGGAGTTTTCTTTTGTATGTAATATTTTTCAAAGAGGTGGCAGGACGTCACTCTCAGCCTCACCTCTACAGGCTCCGTCACTGTGCTGACACTCCTTGAGGCGCGTGGAACACAACGCGACAAGTAGAAATAGTTTTTTTGTTTTTTTTTTTTGTTTTTATTGAGCCGAGAACTTTTCTAACCGCCCTCGTATCTTGTACTCACGACTGTAACATTTCTAACAATGCATTCAAAAGCAACATCTTCTTGACCTTTCAAGCAATGGCGGCTTTACATAATATTGCAAATGACACATGGTTACGACTGCCTCCAGACTAGGCAGCGAAGAGTCAGACGGATGTCACACCTCTGATTTTAAAAAGTTTACGTTTTCACTTTCAAAAATCTTTTTTGGTATAGTAATTTATAATTATTATGATTTATTCTTTTTTTAGATTCTCTAGATTTCTTTAGATTCTTTTCGACGAATGCTCAAAACAAGGTATATAGGAAAATTCTTGGAACACAATTTTAGACTACGTAACTTTGTTTGGACTAGTTAGTAGGTGAATGTAATATCATAAGTCCCCGCCCTTGTGTTTTATGTGTCCATCACTGGTGGGCAGTTAGTGGCGTATCAAGACCGAATCTATCTAGGAGGAGGCAACACGCATTTGCAATACAGTGTTAAATCATAAAAATCCCCAACAAAGATGTATGGAATATTTGCAAGCTCTGATAAGTAGTTAATGGTTGCTACCGAGCCCCCAGGCGTCATATGTTCAAGGATTATGCTTCTCTGCATCTGCTGGGTGTGGTTCAAGTTAAGAGAGACCGCTGATATACTTTATTGACACGACCGGTATAGTATGAATAAGTAGAGTACGCATTTACATTGAACCTAGGCATTTCTGGATTTCCGTGTTTATGTTTTGAACTCTTGAGATTCCATATTTGTAAATCTTTGATACCGTTGTTGTGGTCGCCAAATAATTCATCTTAAGCAAATCAAGCGGTATCGTGATTTGGCTCGCGAGGTTGTCGATGTAGGATGTGGATTCAGCGATCATTGTGCCGATAGTCGTGACGGTCCATAGCTTAACTGCCACGAGCCTCAACCAACATCTAAGGAGGCTCTCGTTAGACAGCTGGATGAAGAGCTTGATGTAGAAAAAGCAGTGCTTTTGAACACGGCGCGCATATTGAGGAGGTTCCTCTCTCTGGAGCCCTAACCACAGGCAGCTTGGTTGGACCTTGTTCCCGATGCTGGTGGGCTACTATTTTTTATATTTTTAAATGTTTTTAATCTTTTTATTTTCTGACAAATATTTAAAAAAGTTACTAATATAAAAAAATAATACTAACTCGTAATAAATGAATAGCTAAACGAATTCATCTTACACCAACATGCGTTTAATATATTATGCGTTTTTGATGAAAAAAAAGTCTTCAAAATCTTATTGAGGCCGCTTTCTTCAGCGCTTTGGACCCCACATCATATTTTACGCATTTTCACTTCGAATTTTAATTGTTTACCGATATTCGCTTGGGCATGACGAGGAAGCTTTTTCGCCTCACTTATTTTATGTCTGATATTTTCTGTATTTATTTTGAAGAATTTATTAAAAGCATTGTAGATAATAAATTCTTCTGAGAATAAAATATGCAAATAAGTATTTACGTTATTAAAATATTGGATGTAATCTTATTGAAGTCAGGTTTCATTTCTTTTTATACTGGTCTTGTTACTAGTAGATCTCATGGTCTTAAAAAATATTTTTTATTTGTACCAAGTATCGTCTATACTGCCCTCTACCGCCTTAAGTTAGAACAAACAATGTTACCTCTTCGTCAAGCCAGTTCGCGGCTGTTTCAACAGATGTCTCTCACCTAAAATTGTGCTACAAGTGCTTTACCGTAGAGTGAGCTTATTTCAATTGCAGGGACTGTATTCGCGGGAATGTCTTATCAGGTTACCGTGACCCTGGAACATTAAGGACTATTTAAGGAACACCGTGATGGATTTTAGTCAGTGAAGGACTCTCAGAGTAAGAGAGTCCTTTCCGTCGCACCCAGGGCGGCAACGCATACCTGTATTATATTATAGTTGTGCCTGTATTTTTATGGAGGTTATACAAGAAAAAGTCAGCTCCCCTTGTGAAAAGATCAAATGATATTTAAGTAAAAAATATGTTCTTTAATAATTATTTATACTTTAATAGGTACTTATTAACATACTTATTAGTCTTGACTAAGACGAAAAAATCATACCTGTAAATGTGTTCTGAATATTTTAACATTTTTGTTATGCATTTTATTAGTAAAAAGGAATGGAAATACTATTGATGCAACCAACTATGTACCCCGACTGCCAGACAATTATAATTTCAAATGTATGTAGGTACTTATACCCGATTTGTTTACCTTGCTAAGGTCCCAGACATGGGGTGCTAAGACAGGAAACCTCCACGTGCGCCCGTGGACTGGAGTTCCCCTTCGGATACGTCCGGGGGGAAGACCAGTTTTTCGGGCCGGTGCACCCTGGGATGCGGGCAAAAACTCTTTTAGGCACTGTGTGCCTAAGGGGTCTCTTTGCCCGTATGCGAATAGCCTGTCGGGTGGATGCTCCAACGCGTGTCCCTCTGAACAGCAGAGGGCACAGCGGCGGAGCGGGCTTGCGGACGGTGAGTAATGGGTAAGCTCGCCGTCCGACCAAGGACCAAGCCCGGGTCGGTGGCGCGTCGTGTTTCACGCGTCACCGACGGGGCCCCTTACGGGGCCAAATGCCTGCTGGGGTCGCGGCTTTTTTTCTTAATCCAGGATACCGCGGCCCCGGAACGTAAAGGGCATCCGAACGCCTGGCATTAGTCGATGTCATGCTACAGAGCAAGATGGAGTGGTAAGCCGGGTAAGCGGTGGTCTCCTTCTGCGAAGCAGTCATGGTCGCGAAGGAGGACGTGGGCCGCGCGAGTGAGAAGACAGCGCCCTCTCTCCGCCCCAGCCGAAGTGGTAGATGCCCACGGCGACGGACGTCGGCAATAAGGCAACAAGGGTCAGGCTGGGTCAAACTATTATTAGGGGAGTTTAAATCCTTGCTCAGCTTCGCGGGCTGGCTTGTCGAGCAAGGGTAGGGCGGTGAGTTTCCTTCGTGCCACGAAAAGAAACGTTCTGTCCTCGTTGGTCCCGGCTGTCATTTGTAGAAATGTTGAAGTTGAAGAAATTAAATACATAAAAGTTACTTTTGAATAACCCAGGCTCTTCACAGTATAGTTAGTTTTCTTTAGATACGTTAATCAGAAAATCTAAAGTGTGACAACCCAAGGGGTATTGTATAACGAATTTACTGTTGTGGAGGTTAGGTAGACAGTCGCTCTATGTAAAATACAGATATTAAGAGCGGAGGAGACTGTCAGAGTCGTACTGACAACAAACCATACTGTTCGAAGGAAATTAAGAGGGACATTCACGACAATCCACTTCGCGACAAAGCGCTGGAAACTGCTTACATTTGAGATATAATAATAGAGAGACTCAAAATCTAACTTTATTTTACTTTCTCTAGACGAAAAGATAGGTCGGGCACGCCGCAATCGCGGCGGTAAGACCCCTCTTTGAGGAGTGGCTGGACAGGCGTCACGGCGTCCTGACCTACCGCATGACGCAGGTCCTCACCGGACACGGAAGTTTCGGGAGGTTCCTGTGTCTGATAGGGAGGGAAGAAACGCCTGGGTGTCACCACTGCGAGGATCGTCCGGAGGACACGGTGGAGCATACGGTGCAGGACTGCCCCGCTTGGGCAGAGCACCGCCGTGTCCTCACGACGGCGATAGGCGGAGACCTCTCGCGCCCAGCATTGGTCGAGGCCATGCTGCGGGGCGAAGTGGGAAGCGGTCGCCTCCTTCTGCGAAGCAGTCATGCTCGTGAAGGAGGAGGCGGGCCGCCTGAGGGAGAGGACAGCGTCCTCCCTACACCCCAGCCGCAGTGGTAGACGCCCACGGCGTCGGACGTCGCAAGACGATCTCCGGCCACCGTAGGCGCGGGCATGCGGGCAGCGAGTAATGGGCGACTCGCTGTCCGACCATGGACCATGCCCGGGTCGACGGCGCGTTGTGTTCCACGCGCGCCTCAAAGAGTGTCAGCATAGTGATGGGGCCTGTAGAGGGCCAAAGCCTGCCGGGGTCGCGGGACCAAGGGATTACCGTGACCCCGGTACGTAAAGGGCTAGTGAAGGACACCGTGGATTTTAGTCAGTACAAGTCGGACAGTCCCTCCCGCCCTGCCCTGGGTGGGAGGACTCATTTGATAATTTTACCACGATAAAAAAAAAAAAAAAAACGACGGGTTGCACTCTGGGAGTGCCGGCAGAAGTGAAAACTTGAATAGTAATTGTTGGAAATATCTTGTGAACAGATTTTAGTAAAACTCGCAAAAATGGTTGACTTTTTTTTAATAATTTTCCAATGTGACGTACATCTTTTATAAACAATGTTACCTAGCAACGAATGTCACACGAACATTCACGCAAGCGCCCTGCGCCGTCCTACGCTTTTTCGGTCAGGGTCACGTGTCCTGACGCGAGTTTAAGATTTAATACCCATTACAGAAAAAGTGCTCAACGCCGCTAAAGAAGTTTTCACTTCAAAAAACGACGGGTTGCACTCTGGGAGTGCCGGCAGAAGTGAAAACTTGAATAGTAATTGTTGGAAATATCTTGTGAACAGATTTTAGTAAAACTCGCAAAAATGGTTGACTTTTTATTTCAATAATTTTCCAATGTGACGTACATCTTTTATAAACAATGTTACCTAGCAACGAACATTCACGCAAGCGCCCTGCGCCGTCCTACGCTTTTTCGGTCAGGGTCACGTGTCCTGACGCGAGTTTAAGATTTTATACCCATTACAGAAAAGTGCTCAACGCCGCTAAAGAAGTTTTCACTTCAAAAAAAGACGAAAAGATAGGTACACATTTCCAGTATCATCGCGTTGCGTCTTGGTGTGGGCTAACTCTTAAACAACTAGCTGCATACTGCTTGAAAGCGCTCAATCAGCTTCTTAGTTCAAATGTGAGCGTTGAGTGTCTGTCACTATGCAAGAATTACGCCACTTTGCTGTTCTACGAGTATGCAGTTGTGAAGGTGGCCAAGTGTGGTTAGACCAAACTATTACTTGTTGCGTATCAAAAACTAGTGTTAGTTTAATACGCAACAAGTAATAGTTCTCTCTAAGCAAGGTTACCGTGGCCTTGGAACGAAAAGGGCTACTGAAGAAACAGGGTTGTTTTTCAGTCAGTAAGGGTCTGACAATCACTTCCGTTCCACCCAGGACGAGAGGATTCATTTGACGATTTTTAAAAAGTTAGTCAAGGCATTTTTCTTTTACTACAGATTTGAATAGAAACACGCTAGAAATTATTCTCTTTCAAAAATAATGTTACCTATATAGGTAAAAATCCTACAATTCGAGTTTAATATAAAATAGTAGTCTGGGTACACTATAGTTGACATCTAACACCACATAAAGCCGACACTACACTGAAAGCATCCACAAATAGGACAAACACACGTCTCAAATAGATACGGTAACATTTGCTACTTATATTTTAATTCTATCAAGTCTTGACTTACTCACCAACTTTTTACTACACCGCCAAAACTAACCACTGAAAAAAAAAACACCTTATTCCAATCCAATAAAGACTATGGTAAAGTTAAAGGGTTTTCTGCAAGTGTAAGATGTAAGTTGGTTCTGCTAGGTTATTTGACTAGTCCTAAATAAACGCAGGCCACTTCCTTGAGTCGTATTTAACATGTTGCCAATAAAAAAAAAGTTGTTTGGAATACGTAATGGGTTTCTTGTTTTCCTTTCTGGCTAGTTCGAGTTTACGTGAACCGTGTTTATTCGATACTTCTGTTTAACTTAGCGCTGTTATTGGCAATGGCAACTTTGTTGTACGAAATTGCTTGGCTGAGAAATGGAGTCTTGGACAAATTACTTGGATTAAAATTGGCTCTTTTCAGCGTAAGTAACTTTCATATTTTCTTGTATGAATATAGACGAGGTGAAAGTAGCGTCATCATCATCATCAACCGGAAGATGTTCACTGCTGAACATAGGCCTCTGCCTTAGACCACCACACCGAACAATTCGCCACTTGCATCCAACAGTTGCCCGCGAATCTCACGATATCGTCTGTCCACCTAGTGGGAGTCCTGCCTACACTGTATCTTCCGGTCGGTGGTCGCCACTCGAGAACTTTTCTTCCCCATCGGTTATTAGTTCTACGAGCGATGTGTCCTGCGATTGGACCTGGATTTTACGAGCTGTCGGTGACTCTGGTTCTCCGGTGAATAATATTGTTCCGGATTTTATCCCGCAAAGAAACTTTGAGCATGGCTCTTGACTACCTCGATCTTATTATTAAAGAAAATCGACACCCAAGATTTTCTGGTTTTAAAGGAGACTCACCTTAACCGTTGCCATGGAAATAGAGATTGAGTAACGAAGACTTTAAGCACTTGAGAGGGAGAAGTGACTCAGTAATGTTCAGATTAAAATGATACATCTTGGCTGAGTTTGAGAGATAAGTTTCCTTTACACTCTCTTTCACTGACTATAATGATGTCTCCTAAATAGTTTTTCATATTTCGCGTATCAAAAGAATCATGTATATGTTAAGGAGGTTCTTTATAGAACCAATTTCATAGTCTCAAAAAATATTTTACCTATTTGACGGCCTATTTTGTTCCACTCCAGAGCTAATACCTCCCCCAACTCATGCACTTCTCTAGATTGTATACTTTTTTACGCCAATGCATCTATACATATAATGAATCTGTAGAAGGGTCAATTCTGTACATTGAAAATATTGAAAAAAAAAAAATAGCGGGGGGTGTTGCTGGATCGATACCAAACCCAAATATATGATTAAAAAAATGTTTGTCTGTCTGTCTGTCTGTATATGCAGGCATCACGTGAAAACTAACGGTTCGACTTCGATGAAACTTGGTATAATTATATCTTATTATCCTGGGCATAAAATGGGATACTTTTTACCCTGGAAAAATACGTTGAAAAAAAAATCTTATTTTTCAGTTACTACAGAACGCGAGCTCAACAGCAGTAGCTCAATAGAGGGATATCCTTAATTATTATAGGCTTAGCCGTATTTGGGTCCAATAGATATTTATAAGATGTCATTGTCAGAGTTACTTAAAATGGAGAAATAAACCATCTACGCGAAGACCGACATCCGCGCGGACGGAGTCGCGGGCGGAAGCTAGTAAGGAATAAATCCAAAGCACCACGCAATGGCTGGATGAATGGATGTTTGTTACTCAGTCCCATCAAAACGGCTGAATTTTTATGATATATGACTCAGAGATAGGTCTGGAATAACAATAAGATAACTTTATCCCGGTGTTACGTACCCGTGGGATGATTTTCTAGTTATATTTAATAGATAGTAAATCATTACAGTGACTCAATCTTACGAATATGTACCTTCAAGGCGATCTAAATGCGATGTATTTGATGTATCTGTTGTAGAGGTTTACGTTCCAAACATCAAAGGGAGTGTCCTCAATCAAAGCAGCTTCGAACGCATTCAGATGTATCTTTTGATTGAAATGGCTATTGGCTTTTGACAAAAAACATTTGATATGTAGAGTTAATTAAATTAAAGGGAATTCCGTTAATTGGATTTATTAAAAGGAGCCGTTGATTAGTTTCGTAATTCAATAAAAATATGTTGACGTTAGTTTCGATTATTTCCAAAAAATTCAGGTAAAAGTACAACAATCACATGACTATTGCCTTCTAAATATTTAAAACGAATGTATTTCAAATTGAACATAAATTATTTGTTCAAATCTTGAACATCAACAAAATTGAAACACAAAAAGAGTCATTGAAGCAGAACCGGTTAAATTAAGACAAGCGAACGTAGCATCAGCCCACGCGGCTACCAGAAATAAACCTTATTGACATTAGAAAGACATCGCGAATAAAAATCATTACATTACATACGAAAAGAAACATTTTTAGTATTCTGATTACACACCGGTGTTGAATATTTGATGGCACATCCACTGTGCCATGCTCATGAATTTATGAATTTCATTAATGCGTATGACAGTGTATCTCGGCCTAATTTACTTTTCGATATTTTCGCGGTGGCTGTACATTTCGAGAGCTCTCACTATGTCTCTAACGAGACAACTCACAGCTCGTTCAAAACCTATATGGGACGGAGAAAATGCGCATGACGATTCTCAATGTCCACACAACTGATGGACAGTGAAACGATTTTGAAGTAATTCCCACTGTCCACCAGACCCTTTGTGCCTTTTGCCTTGATTTGTTTTGTCTCCTTGTTCGCTTGATACGGTGGTAAGTAGATTTTTTTATATACGCTTTTCTTTCTGATGAATTTCGTTGCGTAATGCAAGACAATTAATCATACTTCGAGACGTCGCTTCGGTTTCGTCGATGCTGGTTTTCAGAAAAGTCAGAATTAAAGTGCAAAATTTGCAGTTGCTTACGAATCTATTGGTGGGACAAGTAGGCAGTGGCTATCGGGATTCATCACAAGTCGGGAACACAGAGACTCGCGTTCTCACATTCGCCTTGCCTTGGGGTGTTTCAGCGAGAGTGTACAGCCACCATGAGGGATATCGATGTGGAATCGAATATATCTGAAATGTATGATCCTCAGAAGTTGAGTACTCCTCTTCGCCAGTAATTGTGTTATGTTAACTAGTGCTTTAGTATTCGGTCTTACAGCTATATTTTTCTCGGAACTGTTGGGATTATTCTATAAGGGTGGTAAAGTATTTTGGTATTTTTTTAACATAATTTCTAACACTTGTTTTCCCTTAGTGGTGGTATAGATACAATTATGGACACTAACTTTTATTTAGGGAACTTGTGATATGATATCATCATCGCCTCGTCAGTCGATGACTCGGAATATTGAGCTCACAGAACACTGCTTCTCAATTGAAATGAATGATAACACTTTTGTTTGGCATTCAGTTATTAATTATACGAAATGTATTTTTAAAATGATGATTTATTGATTTGTTTGCAAGAAGAAATGTAGTTAGCCATATTTTATGTCGCAGAAGAAGGTCTTATTCAAGATCATTATAAACAGCAATGCATTGAGGATGATTTTAATTCTTAGTTTGTAGAAATTGCAAATCGTACGAATCGTGTCATGAGTAAGCTCCCTAAGAATCCATCGCTGGCTTTGTAGGGGTACAGTGTATAAGACAGGGACGCGAGGTATGATGGGAAATCACACATTTAAAGCATACTTAATACAACACTAACGTAGCGCAAGTGCCATCAGGACGTCATATGCAAGCGGCCATTAACAAATGGCATCCAAAGAGTGTATGTCCCCATTATACCTCGCGTCCCCGTCTTATACACTGTTCCCCTACCTATCTGTCACCTTTGCCCTAGAGTCAAGAGCAAACCCATATAAAATAAAATAAAAGTGCAGGTTCTTGTAACTCCAAAAGTAAATTTAATATTTTCTCAAATAAATCAATTAATTATTCCAAAAGAACTAGCATAAAGTAAATTCTAATTTGTTTGGGAAAGTTGTTTGCAGCATTAAGTTGTTTTTTGTCACAGGTTTAACCAACGGTGACTCGAAGGTCGACAGTAGTCGTGAGAAATTAATTTCTCTAGATTTTTAGTTGCCCTTCAACAGCTTCTAGGGTTGCCACGTTAAAAAAATTAAAGTATCTTGAATTTTCATAATTCAATATGCATACTTTCGAAATAAAATAAAAATAATTGTTTGGTTCAGGTTCAGTTTTCGACTTATATTTAGGTGAATAAAGGATGATACGCTACACCGGGTCGGGACCGGGCCGTGCGCCGGCCGTACGCCGTTCCGGTCCCGGACGGGGCACGATCGAACATTGTGGTGTACTTTTTGTATGAAGTGATTCATGCTTGCGGCCCGGACGGGGCACGCCCAGTGACTGAACTCTGAAACCTGACATTATGTCCTTTATATTTTTGTTTGTCTAAGTGCCCTTTATCTAAATAATAGAGCACCGCGATTCTGAGAAAATCAAAATGACGGGAGACCGATGGGTCAAAAAATCAAACTCATTTGAAAATTGGTTCAGTAGTTTTTTTTGTGCCTGTTCTATCCCACTTCTGGGCAAAGGACTCCTTCCACTCCTTCCACCTTTCACGATACTGGGCGTCCTCCTTCCATTTCGTCCCGCCATCTCCTACGTGGCTTGCCACACCTCGTCGTACTGTCTTTTGAGTATATCGATTACAAATATACAAAAAAAGTATTTTCTCTTAGCTGTGTTAGTTTGTGCGGATTGCCATTCGATGGTCTAAGGAGCCTGTGATGAGCAGTGGACGTCTTCCCGATAATGATGATGAAATCAATTTTATTTTGATATTTGGTGGCATATAGTAAGAAAGAAAGACAAATAAATCATAATATAGTGGTGTTGTCAACCCTAGCAGTGTAATACAAGTTCGGAATAAGTCGCAGACTTTCGCTAATACTTGATTGTTTTAATTAAAGGTTGGGAAGGGGGGGGGGTGCAGGTTCAATCTTTGAAGGTAATACCTATTTTATTTCTTACTATTAAATATGTTGAGTTATGTAACGTAACATGTTTTTTCGTCAATTCTACATTCCCATTAATTTTGATGGAAATTATTGAAGCTAGTAAAGTACGAGTATATCAAAGATTTTTCTTTGGGAATTTTTTAGCAGTGTGACTTAGTCGGAATTTGTTTCTGGTTGATTGCAACAGGCTTCCTTTTGACTATAGACCACTGCCGTGGCCTTCTTAAGCCTCCTATATTATTCTTTTAAAAACTAAATAAAAGCAAATAAGATGCTTTTTTTGTAAGACAAGACAAAAGGTAAAGTCACCAAATGATCCCTTCCGCACTGGGTGGAGCCGTAAGGACTGTCTCAGAGTCTTCCAGACTTAAAAAATCTCCCTGGTTATTTAGGAGCCCCTTGAGTTGTTGGGTTTCTGTTACCTTTACAGACGATTCCACGACATATCGGTTTTGGTTGTAAAACTAATTTTTCATTTAATAATAATCTATTTACATGAGTAAACTCAATAGAACTACTTTGAAGAGCAAAAGGCACGTAATACTAATGTAATCGCATAATATTCTTGCTGCCGTAGTATCAGTACAAATAGCGTTGGTAACGGTCTGAGCTTAAAATAATAAAATCTGCCCGTTTAACCGGAGCATTGTGGGCAAATAGTATGCGTTGTTATCGAGTGTTTGAATTAAGAGAGTACTTGACTGTACAGGCAAGTTGTGGAGGAGAGTAAGGTACATGTTATTAATAAATTAATCAAGCGTTCAGTTAGTAGTTTCATTTCATCATTATTAAAGAACAAAGGCAGTCGCTCCATGTAAAATACTGATATCCAGCTGCATCTGGTTTGACTGGACGCCGACCCCAATATAGTTGGGAAAAGGCTAGGCAGATGATGATTAAAGATCAATGGCCCACTTCCCCTTACAAAAACGAGACCTGTGTACCAGCAGTGGGAACTTTATAGGCCGATGATGATGATGATGATGATTTAGGAACAATCGAATGAAGACTGCGTGTAGGCAGACCGAATTCAGCGTACAAGTCAATTGTACTTGGTGGTAAAGTAAAATAATGGTTTGATGACATGAATATCTACCCACACTTTCAACTTTTAATTAATTTAAAAATTAATTGTTTTAAAAGTAAGTTATTTGTTCTTCCCTTAACTGATACGCCAGCAATTTACTTCACATTTTAAACTCCCCTAAATACTCCCGCTGGTCGCGGGACTCTGGAATTACCGTGACACCGGTACGTAAAGGCCTACTGAAGGACACCGTGGATTTTAGTCAGTCAAGTCTGACAGTCCCTCCCGCCTTGTCCCAGGTGGGAGGACTCATTTGATGATTTTACCAAGATAAAAAAAAATACTCTCCGCCAGTATTCGGTAGTCTTCTAAACGCTCCCAAAATCGCAGCCGCTGGGGAAATTACCCAGGGCAGGGGTACACGGCTGCGGCGGAGTATCAACGGGTAACATGTCGTGACAAGGTCGAAGGTAACCTGGGCCTGTTCCGTGGCTACATGAGAACAAAAAAAAAAACATGATTGGGACGATGTTCAATTGTCTTGTGGTGGATGTTTTTGCATTGCTACGCAGTTTTATGAAATCCTGGTAGCTAGTAAATGAATATGCACAGATGGCCTACCATGGTGTCTTAAAGCGAGAGTAGTTCTACTGTGGGAACGAGATGGCGTTAAACGACTTGTATATCTCTGTCTCTTTCCCGTAGTGGTACTACTCTCGCTTCAAGAAGTTATGGTACGCCGCCAGAAATTACATAAACTTACACAATCTACAACTTCTGTTATGCGACCACGATAAGAAATGAAACAGAGAGAGCGCCATATTGTGACGTCATGCTTTGTGGTCGCATTATAGTCTTTACAGTTATCTTTTTCCATTGCATTATTTTAGTACCTATTCTTGTCTGACTCGATGAATAGAAGCCTACAATAAAAATGACATTCTAACGAGAATTTTTTAAACGACTAAACTTTTTTTCTTTTCAAACCATAGCTAAAAATAGACATTGAATTTCTCAACGATCTTTTGTTGTATTGTGTTGTATGGAATTCAGGGTTCAATTGAAGTAATACCTAAGGCTAAATTAAGCTGAGGACACAAATGAAATAATAAGCTTAAAATATTTAGACGTGGGCGTTCAATAGCATTTGAAGGGGAACTAACTGTTTGCTAGACGAGCACCTTTGTCTAACCTTGGCAAAAAATATCTGTTGATTTCCAAGACAAGGGTGTTATTTTTATAAACAAGTGCCCCGTGCCTCTGCTTTCATTATTACGAAATTATCATTAGATAACCTAAATATAGCCTATGACACTCAGGGATAATGTGTTTAACCGTTTGTGACAGAATTTTGTGCATCTAGTTTTAAAGATACCCCATATTATACGATTTACATATTACGGTATTTTTTTTTTTTTTTTTAGCGTGGTAAAATCATCAAATGAGTCCTCCCTCCCAGGGCAGGACGGGAGGGACTGTCAGACTTGACTGACTAAAATCCACGGTGTCCTTCAATAGCCCTATACGCACTGGGGTCACGGTAATTCGTTAGTCCCGCGACCCCGGCAGGATTTGGCCCTCTAAAGGCCCCGTCACTATGCTGACACTCCTTGAGGCGCGCGTGGAACACAACGCGCCGTCGACCCGGGCATGGTCCATGATCGGACAGCGAGTCGCCCATTAGTCTCTAGGGCTCCTTAGACGTGCTTAGGCGAGAAAGATTTTTGGGATTGGGTTAATAATGGGAAGTGTAATGTATGAGTACCCGCATTTATAAATTAGCATACGAGTCCCTATTTATAAGATGTCACTGTATGTGTTTAGGCAGTTCGCATTATACGCTTGCTAAAGAACAACGCCTTTCATTACCTGAGTACGGACATATCAGTGGCGACGAGGATAACCGTAAACTAACTTTCGTGAATTGTGTGCAATAACCGTGTTGAAAATAAAATGGCGAGTGGACAGATTGGTAAAATCAGAGACTTTGATATGGCGTCAGGAAATTGGACTTTGTACGTTGAACGGTTGGAGATGTATTTTAAAGTTAATAACGTAGACAAGAACATGTGGTTGGCGATTTTAATCACCGGCATTGGTGATCAGACGTACGAGCTACTCAGCACGTTGTGCAGCCCAAGCAAACCGTCGGAGTTAACCTACGAAAAAGCCGTTACAATGTTGAAAAATCATCTTCAACCGAAACCGGCTGTCATGGCGGAGCGTTTCCGGTTTCGCCAAAGAAGACAAAAGGACGACGAGAATATAACACAATATCTAACCGAGATGAAAAAACTATCGAAAACTTGTGAGTTTGGCGGGAATTTGGAGGAAAATCTGCGGGATCAGTTGGTGTGCGGAGTTAAAAGTGACGTCATAAGACAAAGATTATTCGCAGAGGACAATTTGACGTACTCAGGGGCTGTTAAGTTGGCGTGTGGATTGGAAGCGGCGGAGCGAGATGCAGCCGTGGTGGAGCATAAAGCAAATGCGGAGGTACCAGCAAACGTGCACGTGTTGAAGACAAAGCTTTGGGAGCGTGATCAGCGCGGGGGTCGAAAGAGCGCGGCGCAGGAAACGGGCAAAGGCGCCGGGAGCTGCACGGCGTGCGGCTGGCGCGGGCATGCCACGGATGAGTGCCGCTATAAGCATTTTATATGCAGTAAATGCAAGCAAAGTGGACATTTGCGGCGCGTGTGCCCTAAGTCACAGTCGAGCACAGGAAGAGGGAAGAGGCGCGGAGTGAACCACGTCGAAGCTGCGGGGCGCGGGCAGCCGGGTGGATCGAGAGGCGATTCTAGTTCGGACGAACTAGAAGAAGAATTACACCAACTGTGTTTGAACGAATATAACCCGGTAAGCTTATCATTACTGGTTGATGATCATTTTATCAAAATGGAGATCGATACAGGATCAGCTGTTTCTTGTATAAGTAAAAAAACTTATGATAAATATTTTAGTACTAGACCAATTGAACCATTTAACTTAGTGTTAAAGTTTTATGACGGTAGTAATATTAAACCGTTAGGTGTCATAAGTCCGAAAGTTCAGTACAAAGGCAAAATTAAATACTTAGAACTATTAGTGATCGATGGAGGTACAACGTCGTTATTAGGTCGGCAGTGGCTATCTGAAATGGAAATAAAAATACCCCCATTTCAACAAACTATTAATTACGGCCAAATATTAAAAAAATCTGATTCTGTCATTGTTTTGTTGAATAGGTATAAAGAATTATTCAGCGGCGGATTGGGACGGTACACAGGCGGTAAGGCAACGCTCCAGTTGCGAGCGGGGGCGACTCCCGTGTACTGCCGGGCGCGGCCGCTGCCTTACGCTCTGAAGGGTCAAGTGGATGCGGAGCTGGATGCAATGCTGCGCGCGGGCATCATCGAGCCCGTCGAGTGCTCGGACTGGGCGACACCTTTGGTACCGGTACGTAAAGCGGACGGAGGACTCCGTATCTGTGCCGACTATAAAGTCACGTTAAATCCTGTATTACTGGTCAATAGGTACCCACTTCCGAAGATTGATGATGTGTTAGTGAGTTTAAACGGGGCTACGTTCTTTTCGAAAATTGATTTATCCCAGGCTTATAATCAGATAGAATTGGATGACACAAGAGATTTAACAGTAATAAACACACATCGAGGTATTTTTAAATATAATAGGCTCGTGTTTGGGTTGTCCTCAAGTCCGGGCATCTTCCAGCGGATTATGTCTAACCTTCTTCATGATATACCTGGGGTGGAGGTCTTTCTTGATGATGTAATCATAAGTACTTCAGGGACACAAAATGAACATTTAGAAACCTTAGAAAGGGTGCTAAAAAGGTTACAAGATCACGGAATGAAGCTCAAAAAAAGCAAGTGTTTATTCATGGTAGATGAGGTCAAATATTTAGGCTATGTTATTTCTAAAGACGGTATAAAAGTAGATACGGACAAGGTAGAAGCAATAGTAAAAATTCCTAGGCCGAGAGATGTTACCGAGTTGCGTTCTTTCTTAGGTTTAGTTAATTTTTATGCAAAATTTGTCAAGAATTTAAGTAGTATATTGTCACCACTTTATGATCTTTTAAAAAAAGGGGTAAATTGGCATTGGAGTAATCGATGTGAAGAAGCAATGTTAAAAGTAAAGAAAATATTGACAGGTGCTGAAGTTTTGGTTCATTACGACCCAGATAAGCCGTTAGTGTTAACATGTGACGCCAGTGCGCGGGGAATAGGCGGAGTACTCACACAGCCGAGCGCTGGCGGCCGGGACCGACCGGTCGTCTATGTGTCACGCGCTTTGAATAACGCGGAGAAACATTATTCTCAGATAGATCGGGAAGCGTTAGCTATTGTATTTTGTTTAAAAAAATTGCATCAGTTTGTTTATGGCCGACGTTTTACACTGCGTACTGATCATAAGCCATTAGTAAGCATATTTGGTCCCAAGCACGGCGTACCGACCATGGCGGCGAGTAGATTGCAACGTTGGGCAATCATTTTATCTGCTTATACGTATGATATAGAATACGTCAACACAAAACAAAACGGTGCGGACGGTCTATCGAGATTACCTGTTCGTGGTACTAGCGATGAGTCATACGCACTACCTGAGCAAACTTATTTACATTTCGCTCAAAATGCGTTGTTACTAGATTATAATGTAATTAAGCAACAGACTGGGAGGGATCCGATGTTAAGCAGAGTTATAAGTTATATTCGGGATAGGTGGCCTACGGATAATGAAATACGGGAATTACAGCCGTATTTTAACCGTCGTAACGAGCTTTACGAAGAGTTAGGCTGCGTCATGTGGGGGCACAGGGTAGTGATTCCGGAAGGATGTCGAGCTAGGGTACTACGCGAATTGCATGAACCCCACATGGGCATGGTAAAGACAAAAGCGTCAGCTAGGAGCTATGTTTGGTGGCCGGGCATCGACGAGGCGGTGGAAGCGACGTGTCGCGAGTGCGCGGTGTGCGCGGGGGTGGCAGATTCGCCGCAGCGACATGCCGTGACACCGTGGCCCTGGCCTTCAAGACCGTGGGAGAGAGTACATTTAGATTTCCTAGGTCCTATTTGTGGTAAAATATATTTAGTTATGGTAGATGCAAGGACTAAATGGTTGGAAGTATTTCCTGTTCCCAGTACAGCTGCTAGTTATACTATAGAAAAACTCACGGAGGTTTTTGCTAGATGGGGTTTACCCAGACAAATAGTGTCTGACAATGGCCCCCCATTTACAAGTAAAGAATTATCTGACTTTTTAACAAATCAGGGGGTAGAACATTTATTTTCTGCCCCATACCACCCAGCGTCAAATGGGGCGGCAGAAAACGCAGTGCGCACGGTTAAAAGAACAATTAAAAAAGCGGTAAAACAAAAAGAAAATATTCTTGCGTTTTTGAGTACTTTTCTATTACATTACCGTAACACGGAACACTGTTCTACTGGAGAAAGTCCAGCTACACTAATGTTAGGTAGGAGTTTACGTACAAAATTAGATGCGCTAAGGCCCAACAGAGAACAGAAAATGAAAAGGGTGCAGGAGCGGCAGCAAAGGGCCGGTACAGAACGTTCCTTACAGTTAGGGGAGGAAATATGGATGAGGCAGTATAGAGGTAATGAAAAATGGCTTCCGGGGAAAGTAGTAAAAAGAATGGGAGTTACAGACTATAGGGTTGTAGATGAATCCGGGAAAGAAACACATAGGCATATTGACCAGATAAGACAGCGATCGCGTAGTTCTTTGATTTGTCCAACTAGTACGGCGGAACGGAGTTCTCTAGAACCAGAGTGCCCCAAGGTGCCGAAGGTGACACTGACTATAGCCAGTCAGCACAGAGTTACCGCATCCACAGGTTGAGTCACGGGCCCCCCAGAGCGTAGGGGGTGGTAGTCAGGACCGAACCGCGACAGACGATGTTTTACCGTCCACATCCGCAGCCAGCCCTGTTCCTTTCCCTAATGTTTCCAGCCCTGATAAAGGTATAAGTGCTCCTAATTCCGACAATGTTCCAGAATTAATTCGTACCCGTCCTATACGGGAATGTCGTGTAAAAAACCCACCAAAATATTGTAACCGTTAAATTATTATCATTATAACATAGTGTTAGTTGTTAAGTACTAGTAATCTTATGATAAACAGGTAAATAGTATTATGTAAATTGTAAGGAAGGTCAATGTTGTTTATTTAGCTTAGTACTATGATTATGTATTTGGTGAAATTGTATCGAGTTAATTGCATTTTTACTGTTTGTATTTGATTGTTGTTTGAAAGGATTGTGTACTAGTGGTAACTATTTTGATCTACGGATATGTATTGTTTAGGGTGGAGAGTTGTAATGTATGAGTACCCGCATTTATAAATTAGCATACGAGTCCCTATTTATAAGATGTCACTGTATGTGTTTAGGCAGTTCGCATTATACGCTTGCTAAAGAACAACGCCTTTCATTACCTGAGTACGGACATATCAGGAAGGAGTATGCGTATTTTTTGGGGGGCTTGGTCATTGAGAGATCGTACGGGTCCAGGTGAATAACATAAGAATATGATTGTCCTCACGTTTTCAACTCTTTTTGGTAGCTTAAACGTTGACCTTTTGTATGACTGTAAGATTCTTGGATGCGAAGATATTAGCATTATATTGTACATACTCCCCGTGAGAAATCTTTTTAGATTTGTTGATAAAAAGTTGTGTATCCCCCTGACAGTATCGGTAGCAGGTAACCGAACACCTTTATAACTATCATAGCTGAGAGTACACAAAGACAAGAGACAGACAAGGTAATAAACGTGATTTCCATATTAAAAAACATGGTTCCAGGAATTCTACAATTTCTTTATTGAATATTAATTTGTCAAGAAGTGGTTCGTTGAAACATTTTCATTTGTGTCGACTCAAAGACTTAAGTGATCTAAGCAAAAGGAATATCATGATTTTCCAAAACTAATTTATCCAAGAACCGTCTTGCATAAAGTAGTTTTGGAAAATCATGATATTCCTTTCTAGACTAGTACCGACTAGTGAACCCAACAAGATCATTGGGTCGGTCGTAGTAAGGCCGCCCATACACGGATAGCACGAGCAGTCAGTGTTTTCATGCATGCTCATGCATTCTGTGGCAGGCAGTGACAATGAGTGAGGTGTAATCTCATGTATCCTAGCTCACTCTCGTGCATTCTGTGTCAGGCAGCTTCACGGATGCACATCACAGCGCATTCTAATGTATGGTTGTGCATTCTGTGGCAGCTTGGTGAAAGCACGTGCGAGTCCGGCGCACACTCGCGCATCCTCACGCTGTAACTACAAGTTCGCTGGATGCGTCATGAGTCTGTATGCATGCTTTGCGCTTTCGCATACATATTTTGGCAGCTTGCTCACACATCCGTACGTTTTCTAGCCTACACGTGCGGCGTGCCGCACTCAGTATCAGCATGGTGATCTTATCTATGCTCATTTGGCCTAGCTGTATAGAAGGGTTTTCCCGCATGCTCAAGCATATAGGAGCAACTTGCTGAATGTTATAATTGCCGGATGCAATTTCCTCTATAACCGCGATATAATTGCACATTGCGTCGAAAATGTTTTCGTAGTCCATGGCTGCTCGTTGTACATAAAAGAAATCCGATAAAAAATCCCTCATGCTACCCATTTTGTGGTTAATTTATTTATGTCGTTTACTTGATGTAGTTTTACTTATATTTTGATTATCCATAAAATGAGAAGGCCGTGTGCATTATTAATAAAATTTGAGATTTTATACATCATAATGAAGATTACATATACATTCAAATATCTAATTTGGTAATATCTAATCGTTAAATAATCGCGTGGCGTTTAGTTCCACCAGCCACTATGGTCGCAAGGTTTTTTATCTACGCCCTTAAAGTCTGGCAGTGGGCCTGACACTTCATTAAATCTATTGGCGATAACATCACATTTTTTGAAGAAATTATTCTGTATATCTTGGTAGTGCACCAAGACATTGTTGATACATAAAATAGTTGTCAGCATGCTTTGATATTTAATAAAATGGGGCTGTGGACTTTCACCCATAAAATAGAGAAGTTTAGGTATAATTTTCTTTGATTTGGTATACATTAGGCCTTCATGTTTTCTACTTGGACTTTATTCTCGACCGAGCATTCGCCCGTGATTTTTATGCTCTTTTGCGACGGGGTCTTGACTGTCTCCAATGGGGGGCTAGGTGCTTCGACTGTTACTTCTCGTTGAGCTTCGTCTGATTGTTGCGATAGTTGCGCTTGATGGCGTATCACTGAAACGTAATGTTATTAACGTTTATTATATAATTTTTGAACTTAATTTTATAGACGAAATATTCATAGCTATTTTATTACATATCGGCGATCCATTTTTATACAGGCTGGGGAAAAAACCGTGGAACAAACGAAACAGGATGAGGTCATATTTGAGGCTATTTGAAGAACAAAAAAATAAATATGCAGCAGACAACTAAATCTGCTTGAAAGTTATGACTGTTTCAGTGTTATTTCCATTTTTTAAAATGATTTGTAATTAGAGTCAAGTTGGTATCTATTTTTATTCCAGTAACAGTACCCGTAACAGTACCAGTAACAGGACCAGTAATAGTACCAGTAACAGTACCAGCAACAGTACCAGTAACAGTACCAGTAACAGTACCAGTACCAGTACCAGTAACAGTACCAGTACCAGTAATAGTACCAGTACCAGTACCAGTAATAGTACCAGTACCAGTAACGGTACCAGTAACAGCACCAGTAACAGTACCAGTAACAGTACCAATAACACGGTCTCGATCTCTTGTTAGGTGTCGCTATCGGTCTCGTTTTCTGCCTCGGTCTCGTTCTAGCTCTCGGTATCGATATTGGTTTCTGTCTCGGTCACGGTTTCTGTCTTGGTCTCGTTTTAGCTTTCGGTCTCGGTTCCGGTCTTGGTCTTAGAATCGGTCTTGGTCTCGGTCTCGGTTTCGGTGTCGGCCTCGGTTTCGGTCATGCACCCGGAACCAGACCTGGACCTAGACTCGGAATCGGTCTCGGACTAGGGCATGCTCCCGGAAAATACCGATCTCGAAAATACCTGGAAATCCTGACTGTTTTTTAAACAATGCGCGCTTTCTTGAATAACATGGACCCGAAAAAGAAAAAAAAGTAGTTTGTTATGAAATAAACGTCTGATCTTTCAGTTAAACACAAAAAAAATCAATGACTCAATTGCCAATTTATATAAAAATGGGACTTTCTTGAAAAAAAAACAATTTGTCTTTATTTGTAAGATCTATTTAGGGATCTGATGCAGAAATATTTTTTACTGCAATAGCCGCAACTATCATCCTGTTTCGTTTGATCCATGATTTTTTGCCAACTCTGTATAATTTATAGATTTGATACTCATAGCACTAGTAGGAACGAAGTTTCATACAAACTATCAACAGCAAAAACAACCCCTTAGGGGTCGAATTTCGCAAAATCCGTTCTTAGTGCTCACCTACGTCATAGAAGGAAGTCTTATGTAAAATTTCAAGCTTCTAGGCACAGCGGTTTCGGCTGTGCGTTTATCGGTCAGTCAGTCAGCCATTGCCCATTCATTTTTGAATTTTATATAGGTAGAATGTGTAGTAAGAGTTCTAACAATTGTAGTTTACAAATGCTTATATTTTATTTACTAGTACGAAATACTTACCAATGTTACGACAGAAAGCTTCAATTTGACGTTCAAAGAGACTGCCTATCAATAGAAACATAACAACCGCCAAGACGACTGGGGCTAAGTACCACCATTCTACGAAACTTTGACTTTTCTGTGGGAGACAGAATAGCTTTTAAGTTAGTGAAAAAAAATCGATGTAGAGCTGGATTTCAACCTCCAATCAATTCGATATAATAAACTCTATAATAGAGGGGCACAGGGAAAGGAATGAAAAATTCGACCTCGCGAGAATGACTGCGATAGCCCGTTGTTAAGAGGGTCTGATGTACTTAATCAGAAGGTACAAATCTTAAGGATTTTTGAGGAAAGAAAAGTTCAGCTGCGAATGGGACTCAAACCCGCGGTTAGAATGAGTACTCCAGACGCCTTACTAATTAGGCTATCGTTACTCCACACGTCGAAACCGATTCTTTCATTAATTTGTTTTAACGTTGCATGGTAGTTTAATCTTACTTCTAATCGGAGCTTTTGGTTCTAAAAAAAGCTCTACAATTCACTTTCAAATTAAATCGGAATTCTGTTTTAAGCGTCGTAATAATCAAACTCAACTGTACCAGTATATCATCTGTGGAGTCGTCTGGTGTGATCATCGCAGTATTGCCTCAGCGCATCCTTGAATACGAACGTGTCTTCAGCTAAAACATAAGTCAGTATTGGGGATCTAAAAATGCCACTTTAGCAATATTTCTGATAAAATTGCAATTTTATTATTTATCATCTCGCTTTTGCCAGCGGTTTCAGTCGCTCACCCCTCCTACGACTGGTGAAAGAAGTTTTGAAATCGGTCCAGTAGTTTTGAGTTTATTCATTACAAACATACACACACAGACACAAAAATACAAATCTTTCCTCGTTATAATATTTAATTACTTGAAAAATAGAACAGAATATTCTATTTTACGAATTTTATGATGTTGTGCGAAAATTTAATGGATGGATAGGTTTTTGTTACTCCTTAACGTTGATTTTTATCATTTTCAATTATAAATCGCCCGAAAGGTTAACGCAAAAACGACTGAACGGATTCTTACGAAATTTGGTACACAAATAGTTTATAACTGGCCACCGCGTCTTATGGCCTAATATTACACAGGTTAAAGGTTTACAGAGGGAAGTCCCAATTATGGGGACATTATGGGCTTATTACAAAACAGTACGAAACTTTAGCAAGATCTTAACGAGGCTTACTCAAACAGACATAGCTTTAGACTCCGTTTGATACGTTGTCCTGAGATTCTCTTTCATATCTTCAGGAAGGTCACCTTTTAACTTACCAAATAGAAAGCATAAAAGTCAGAAGCCTTTTTGATAGTTTTTCAACTATCAGCAATTTTTTATACGTGTACACTTTACATTTTTATCATTCATGTTTTCCAATATCATACTATTTTTTAATTTTTACAAATTTTGTGATTTGTGGGCATCACCTGTACATTTTTTGACTGTTGTATGTCATATTTCTTGACAAAAGGTGACACGAAATAAAAACTGTCTTTAGATTAAGACCAAGGAGGTTTGTTTCAAGTCTTGCGTACAACTGTAGTGCTACATGGATCTTTGAAAGTTTGGATGACCATACAGAAATAACAAAACGCTTATTTAAACTCCAAATTGTTAGGAAGAGTTGATGTATCAGTTTGCTGCGCCGGTGAAATGCAGGTGCACTACCTGAATTTCGCCAGCACAAGGCCTCTTGGCCTTTTGGCCACGTCAGTTTGCTAACAGGTCCTTGAGTCATCTGCGTAGACGAAAAACCAGCGTATATTATTACGCTATATTATCTTCATTGCTGTTGGCATATATTGTATGTTACTGCTGTATTATATATGCAGATATATCATACAAAATATAATCAAAACTTTATAAAGCGTACGGAAAGATGCCTGAAATCATCCGCTCACATACAAATCAGCAAATATATGCAAGAACCGCCCGGTAACCGGTTATACAATCGTGAATATCGTGTGCACTCGGTTGTCAGGGCCGGGTAACTCGGATAAAACCCGGGTGCAAGTTAGGAAGTGGAAACCGTAAAGATTTAACGGACGCCTGACGATATACGGTTTTATGGCGAAAGAAAAATTGTGGGCGAAGGAAACGTTGTCGATAATGATATCTACATTGATGTTATTCAATGAAATTGTATTTCCAGTGCCATCAGTAGAATGGGGTGTGATAGGTTAGTTTGCTGCATTCATAAATTAAAAATCTGTTTAGTCCGTCACTTGGAGTATTGAAAACAAATGAACACGTATTTTTTTTTAGTTAATGAAAATTTACCAAGACAAAACGCTTCGGTAGTGGGGGCTTGTGATGTCCTAACGCCTCTAAAATTATACCGACTGAGTGACGTTTCGTGATTTTTAGAAGCGTTGTATCTTCATCAATTTTGGTTTACGTTACAAAATATTTTTCGAAAATCTATATTTCGGACTAATTATTTTTATTGAGTAAAATAGCCTATTGAATGAATGAGTTGCCTAACGCGGGTATTAATTGTCAATGAGTTGCAGATTATTCTAAGAGGTAGAAGATGGTGTTTTTGTTAAAAGAAAAAGTTTGTATAGTATTGTTCTTGGTTGTGGCTTTAGAAGGAATATTGTGCTTAGCTATCAAACAATAAAATTTTAATAGTCTACAAGTACCTTAACTAAATAAAACACACACAACAGAAACATCAACGAGTTTATTTAATTCAAATCTGTGTTTTCAACAAAACTAACATCTAAACACCCCTTTTGTATCACAACTTAAATAAGCACCAGCGACCTTATACATTATTTATCTACCCAGATTATCCGGCACAACCGAACATCCATAACAGCATCCCTTATAAACAACATCCAAACAGTTACATGTTTTACACAAACATTCGCAAAATCGACATGGTCTACATTAGAACCTCTTAAGATTCGGCCCACGTTGGGCGCCAACAAAAACAATCTACACGCAACAAATCCGACGAATGTTCGATGAAAACCGGATAAAACTGGTTGTAACTGGACCGGGCCGGTTTCGACCGGATTATACTAACGGCTCCTAATTGCTACGTGGCTGGAATAGGAACGCGGTGAGAAATGCCTCAACTAATAGTCTAGCAGTTAATGTAGAATTTAGAATGGTTTATTTAAATGGGGTTCTTGATGGTGTGCTGTTTATGGGTTCTGGGGAAGGAAACGGGGAGTTGAAAGAATTAAATGGAGGTTTCGAAATGCGATCGGTTTATAAATGGTGTTCTTTCGATGTGTGATGTCTGATAGAGACAGAAATTACTTATCTTTTAACAGGATTTTTTAGATATTTAAGTCCCTAGCAACCATCATCCAGATTTAATATTTCTGGTTCAGACATAGTAAGACAACTTGTCTGAAAAAAAATCTCTCGTCTAGACGACTCATTATGGAAGCTTTCGGGTTCGATCCCCGGTCGAGACAAGTTCATTTCCGGTCTAGATATTGTGATGTGGGTTGTGCCTTTATGTGGAGACCCAAGGTGACCTTAACATTTGGAAATCATAAAAGTGTGGTTTTATGTATGACATTGTGATGGAATGTTAGTAAAAATGGCACTATTTATTCAGCTGTAAATATTATACCGTTGCGACAAATAGGCAGTAGCAAATGTCTATTCGTAAAATGAAAAAAAAAACAATGTTTATACGTGGAGATTTTTTTACGGCAGGTTACGCAGGTTACGTAAAGCGAGAGTGATTCTACTGTGGGAAAAAGACAGAGCTATACAAGTCATCTAGCGCCATCTCGTTCCCACACTGGAATTACTCTCGCTTAAAGACGTCATGGTACGGCACCAGCCTAAATAACTCACTAGATTAATGAAGATTAATGAAGATATGATAGAGTCATATTTGGAGCTTTATCTCTGAAAGAGAAACGCTTTTGCTAACAAGTGTTTGGTTCTCAAACTTCTAATATAATCTATAGTAGTCACTTCTCGTCTGCTTAAGTAATTGTAGTATTTATAAGTAATAAATCGGAATGCAGTACTTTCCCTTAGATTAGTATAGTAAGTAGTTGACCCATTTTAGCCGTTTCTGTAATTTTTTTTACACCTATTCTGTCCCTCTGCCGGGCAAAAGTCTCCTTAAATCTATAATTGGCGACTAGTCCTAGTCCTATTATTATTCCATACCTTTTACATACTGTACGCAGAAGCTGTTGGAAAACCTTTTTAATAAATAAATAAATAAATTAATATCTACCTTTGTGCAGTTTTAAAAACATAAAAAAGAAGTAAATTACTAATTTAATCAAGATCAAACAATCAGTTCATGGATGCTAGTCTATCCAGATTATTCTAGATCCCGACCTCAGATTACAAAACAATTAGAAGTATTAACTAATAGAAACCGACCGATCCTCTCACAACGCGATAAACCGTAACTACCAACAAACACAAAGTTAATTGCTACAAACTCAGGACACCTAGATAACCCTTCTTCCTGCAACGGACGATTTTAATGACAATGTATTTTCGGCACCAAAATGAAATTCATTGTGCCCAAAAATGAGTTCTATTGTTCTTTTCGGATAAAAAACAGCAGGAAAATTACCGAGCGCGTCTCGATTGTGCCCGTCATTCAATGCCCGGTGTAACACAATATTGTCGGTTTTTCGGGCAGGATTCGGTCGGTTTTTGTTCAGCAGTTTTCGAGGTTCCGTGACGGTATTATTGTGTTTTTATGAGTGGGATTGTTTTGCGGTTTAACGTGTGTAATGCATAGTTTTTGATGAGGGCAATGGCGTATGATTATGATGTCTGTCTGGGCTGTTTAAAGAGCGTGTTTGATCGTTGGTGTATCTTATGCAAGCATATTTTAGTACTTTATATGTTTTGGATGAAGTTTCTATCTTGACACCATTTGGCATATGGACATCCTCCTACACTATGTAGGTGGGTGGGTGAAGTTTGGTGAGAATTCAACTACAAACAAAAATAACTTCTGGTTGAGCAGTCAGGCCCTTTGATCGAATTAGATAAATAGCTAAACGTAGTAACACTTTAAATTGAAGGTTAAATTTCATCTTAGAGACTTCTAAGTATTTCTTAATGATGGATAACATCTACAAGAACAAAGTTGTCTTTAGCTAAAAAATTGGAAGTTAATCTTTTATTTGATAAAACGCAATATATATTATGAACAAAATTCAATTAAGCAAATATCTTTAGAGAACGTGTGTCATAAAACTCCTGAAAATTTCAACTAAGCTCTTCGAGGAAATGGAAGCTGAAAATTTTACTGCAGAAACTAATTATTTCCCACAAATGTACTATAAGACATTTTTAATAATATACGAAATACGTTCCTAGTACGGGATAGAGGTTTTTCATTTTCGTACTCAAACAGAAGACGACTTAATCCTTCCAAAATACTTGGAACAAACAAATTTTCAACTCTATTTCTGGTAAGTAACAGTTGAAATTGCAATGGCGTGATCTAAATGCAGTTTTAGTGTTCAGTTAAAAGTTTTTAAACGGCTATAAACAAGTGTTACGCTTTCGTTAGGGGCTCGGAATGTTTGAACGCTGAACTACGGCTATTAAAAAAACTGTAAAGTGTGAATTGACCTTATCCTCGTTTCCTGTATGCATTTGGCAAGCATTCTGTTTGGAGAGGATTAAAAAATCGTTGTTTTTATCACACACTTTTGCAGATTGCATATTTTCATTGTTAACTTTTTTTAGGTAGCGAGCAGTGGCGATCCACTGATAGTATTGTTTGCGAATTACTGGTTGTAGGTCGTAGGACACTTTTCTTCGTGTAACTTGTCACTGTTGTTCTCCAAACTATTCGTAAGTTAAACCTATCATTCTTTGAAGTTTAATAGCATTTTTTTAGAAAATTAGTAAATTATAGGCTACATTAGTTATTAACTAGCCCAGCCTTAATTGCGCCATCGTAATTTTTATAGAACTTAATTTGACTGTTTATTCTTCTTCTCCATATTTTATTTCGGCTGAAAATTTGATTGTAGGAACGGAAGGGATAGTCTTCATATTTCTTTTGGTTTGATATCATCAAATTACTTCTCCACTCACACTGGGTGGAGCAGAAGGGATCATCAGACTTGTTCTCACTAAAACCCACCCTGCCTTTTCAATTGCTCTTCGTTTTCCGAGTCTGTGGTACCCTTGAATTTCCGCAACCTTGGCATATTTCTTAACATTTTCAAAGAAGGTGTATTTCTCTCGAGAGAACCCACAAATTCAACCGAAAACGTTCCTTTATACATCAAACAAACTGCCCAAAATAAATACATTGGACCCTTTCTTTTTATAATTATTTGGCACCCTTTTTCTCAGACGCACCCCTTTCCACGAAGTCGGCAAATTAAATAATCCTTAACAATTTTCTGAGAAAAATAAGTGAAAGGGTGTCTTTTTATCATGAAATACCTTCAAGACGAATGAGTATCTAAATCTCCGTTGTTGATGTTTTTAAAGAATTGTTTTGCCTGTTTTTAATTAATTGGATTTAAAAGTTAAAAGATATCTTTAGGTACAGACAGCTGTATCGATTGGTACTCCACTTTCTTTTATGGTGGTAAAATCATCAAATGAGTCCCAAATGGGTGGGAACCCGCCCTGGGATCTGGAGGCGACTGCCCTCCAGCGCGTCTATGAGTGGCGCGTGGAGGCGCAGCGCCGGGGCGAATCCCCGCTGCCTCGACAAGTCGAGGCGCGGCGGGAAGAGCTCCGGCGCGATCTCAGGGCAGTATGGAGGGAGCGACTGTCGCAACCGAGGTCCGGGCACGCCGCAATCGCGGCGGTAAGACCCCTCTTTGAGGAGTGGCTGGATAGGCGTCACGGCGTCCTGACCTACCGCATGACGCAGGTCCTCACCGGACACGGAAGTTTCGGGAGGTTCCTGTGTCTGATAAGGAGGGAAGAAACGCCTGGGTGTCACCACTGCGAGGATCGTCCGGAGGACACGGTGGAGCATACGGTGCAGGACTGCCCCGCTTGGGCAGAGCACCGCCGTGTCCTCACGACGGCGATAGGCGGAGACCTCTCGCGCCCGGCATTGGTCGAGGCCATGCTGCGGGGCGAGATGGAGTGGGAAGCGGTCGCCTCCTTCTGCGAAGCAGTCATGCTCGCGAAGGAGGAGGCGGGCCGCGTGAGGGAGAGGACAGCGTCCTCCCTCCACCCCAGCCGCAGCGGTAGACGCCCACGGCGACGGACGTCGCAAGACGATCTCCGGCCACCGTAGGCGCGGGCATGCGGGCAGCGAGTAATGGGCGACTCGCTGTCCGACCATGGACCATGCCCGGGTCGACGGCGCGTTGTGTTCCACGCGCGCCTCAAGGAGTGTCAGCATAGTGACGGGGCCTGTAGAGGGCCAAAGCCTGCCGGGGTCGCGGGACTCACAGATTACCGTGACCCCGGTACGTAAAGGGCTACTGAAGGACACCGTGGATTTTAGTCAGTACAAGTCTGACAGTCCCTCCCGCCCTGCCCTGGGTGGGAGGACTCATTTGATGATTTTACCACGATAAAAAAAAAAATAAAAAAAAAAAAAAAAAAAAATGGGTGGGAACCCAGGGCAAAAAAGAACTAATGCATGAGGGAGGGCAACCCACCACCTCACGCTCCAACCGTTCTTGGCTTCGCGAGATAAGTTCCCTTCATCGTAGGCGTGGGCTGGTGGACGGCGAGTAATGGGCAGCTCGCTGTCAGATCAAGGACCAGTACCGATTAGATGCACGCCCCATTTACATCAGGTCTGTTTTGGCTGCTAAAAAGAAATGATTTATCTGTGTAGGTTTTCCCCTACCAATATCACAACACAATATCAAACTACTATCAGTAGATATATCTACGCGTCAATCCCCAAAAAATATTTAGGGCACGCACACATATTTCGCTCCGACTCCGGGACCAAGAGCAAACGTAACGTACGCCAAATAAAATTGTTTCAAATATACATCACAGAAAATCAGTAAGGGTCTGTTCACATTTCTCGCTCCCGCATCGGCGATATCTGCAGCGGGTAATTGATGGATGTATTGCGGTCAAGAGACAAATTGTGCTGACCGTACCCAACCCGTGTCACGGTCGTGACGAGAATCACGTGTATGCTGACTGTACGGATTCTTTTTTTGAGAAAGTGATATTGTTTTTTTTTTCATATTTTTCTGTATCATTATTCTTCACTGTTTCTGAACGAAAATACTTATTTCCATACATTCTCGTCAAACTCGATAAAAATCGTAAAATCAAACATTTTTATTTTTTAATTTGTTGTATTTTTGGTATACCAAATTATATAACAGCAACTTCATATCTGTGCCTATTGGTTATAACAAAATATTTACGTAGATCACATCCCGTAAAACGAAAATATACACCATCGTAAAAACAAGGTAAGCACCCAAACTTACAATATTCACAAATGATGCATATCGACAAAATCAGACGAGAACGCAAGCTACCGCGTCCTAAGTAACAACAAAGCTAAATATCAATTTGCAACTCCTTACACAACGACTTATGTGCTCGAGTGTACTTCAAGTTATTGCCGAACCAATAGTCGGAGTGTTTTTCAGTTATAAGGCCATTTATTGTATTTAGTGTTTGTTTCTGGACATCGGAAATCAGCAAAAATGTTTTATCAAAGAAAAGCTCCCCGCCCGCTACTTTGTCTGCGCATTTTTCTATCTTCGAACTCAGTTAATTTAAATACCCGGGCACCCCCTCCTTATAGGATACTCCTGGAAAATCGAAAAAAAAAGGGTCTGCAGTTTCGGAGCTTATTCAATGCAAACAAACAATAAATTTTTCCTCTTTATAATATAAGTGTAGTAAAACTGGTTTTCCGACGTGCACCCCGCCAGGGGTTGATTTTTGAAAAATATAGATAATTGTGCATCCTTTATTCGATTGAGAGATTATTTATGCCAAGTTTCGAGGTGATCAAAGCAAGCAGAAAAATCCTTCCCTTCAAACTTACTCACCACCCGGTTCAGTAACTGGACCCGGTTCAATAACAGGACCCGGTTTTATAATTTGAGCCGGTCCTATAACTGATCCCGGTACAATAACTGGACCCAATTAGATCACTGGTCACGGAACAATAACTGGCCCCAGTCCAATTACTATTCTGGGTCCAATAATTGGACCTGGTCTAATAACTGGACTTGGTTTAATGACTGGACCCAGTTTGATAACTGGATCCGTGTTAATAACGGGACCCAGTTCAGTATCTGGACCCAGTTCCTTAACTGGACCCGGTTCAATAACTGGATCCTATTTCATAACTGGACCCAGTTTAATAACTGGCCCCGGTTCAAAAACTGGACCCGGTCCAATAACTGGTCCCAGTTTAATAACTGTATCTGGTTCAATAACTGGATCTGGTTCAATAACTGGACCCAGTTCAGTATCTGGACCCAGTTCCATAACTGGACCCAGTTCCATAACTGGACCCGGTTCAATTACAGGACCCAGTTTCATAACTGGACCCAGTTTAATAACTGGATCCGGTTCAATTACTGGAACCAGTTTGATAACTGGACCCGGTTCAATAACAGGACCTTGTTTAATAATTGGACCCAGTTCAGAACCTGGACCCTGTTTAATAACTGGTCCCGGTTCTGTTTCTGGGCCCGGTTTAATAACTGGACCCGGTCCAATAACTGGACCCAGTTCAGTAACTAGACCCAATTAGATCACTGTTTCCGGTTCAATAACTGAACCCGGTTCCATATTTGGACCCAGTTTAATAATTAACCATTTACCCAGTTTAATAGTTTAATAACTGGACCCAGTTCAGTATCTGGACCCGGTTCAATAATTGGACCCGGTTCCATAACTGGACCCGTTTTAATAACTGGTCCCGGTGCAAACACTGGTACCAGTTAGTATGGGGACTCAGTTCAATAATGACCCAGTTCAATAACTGGACCCGGTTCGAAAACTGGACCATTTTCAATAACTGAACCCGGTGCAATCACTGGACCCGGATCAATAACTGGACCCGTTTTAATAACCGGACCCAGGTTAATAACTGGACCCAGTTCAGTAACTACCCGGTTCAATAACTGGACCCGGTGCAATCACTGGATCCAGTTTAATAAACGGACCCGGTTCAATAACTCGACCCAATTAGATAACTGGTCCCGGTCCAATAACAGGACCCGTTTACATGACTGGACCCGGATCAATAACTGGAAACAATTAGATAACGTAGTCCAATAACTTATCCCTGTCCTGGAACTGGACCCGGTTCAAACCTGGACCCAATTCAATAACAGGTCCCGGTCCAATAACTGGTCCCGGTACAGTAACAGGTTTCGAAACTATAACTGGACCTAATTCAATAACTAGTCGTGGTCCAAAAACTGATTTCGGTCCAATAACTGGACCCGAATTAATAACTGGTCCCGGTCCAATACCTGTACCCGGTCCAATACCTGTACCCGGTCCAATAACTGGAACCAGTCCAATAACTGAACTACCACTGCGGCTCACGCAGCCCGTCTCCTCCTTCGCGAGCATGACTGCTTCGCATAGGGAGGTGACCGCTTCCCATTCCGTCTCGCCCCGCAGCATGGCCACGATCAATGTCGGGCGTGAGATGTTTCCGCCTATCGCCGTGGTGAGGACACGGCGGTGCCTTGCTCAAGCTGGGCAATCCAGCACCAAAAAAGAAAAAAAAACACGTGTTTGATTATTTCTGATTTAGCATATAAACACTGATTTTCAAATTTATCAGGTTTCGCGTTATGATTATCCCACACAACTTCAAAATCGTCTAGATTACCTATGGAGGGTAGCCCGGTTTCCTCTCGATGTTTTCCGTCATCGTTTTTAACAAATAATATTAAGGCTAGATCATTACTTTTGACCAGATTGACTTTTGACCAGATTTTAATCTTTATTATCGACACTACCGAATGGGGTTACTGTGTGTGATGTTTTTGGTTTCAAAACTGATTTTACAAAAATCCAATGATGCAATTTTAGTTTTCATCAAAACGGGGCTTGAGACTCCCTTGAGTACGTTTCGCAATTCCTCATAGTTTTTCGATTGCAGATTCGTTTACCTCCAGCTTTGTCTATTGATTACCATCTAATAAGTCCATCTATCGTGTCTTATACTCGTATTTATATTGTTTAAAACAGCCAATAAACTCCAACTTTCCCACTATACCAATATTTTCTATAAAAATCTATGTCTGTAATAAGATGCAAACACGCAGTCACTACACGGTTTCCATATTGCGCGGAATCTCCAGAGATAAAGTTTTAAAGTTCCTGCTTTAGTGGTGAATATCGAGATTTTAAACTATCGCTTAGTACGGAGCAACTTTCTTAATATAACTACGTTTATCGTCTGCGGGATGTTCGCGTTCGACTCAAACGCCTATAGCTTTACTTTTTGGATCAACGTCGATTTTACTTTTACCAGATTTCTTTTTCAACTTAGATTTTTTAACAGATTAGCGAAACTTTTCTGTTTGTTTACCAAATTAATAGGTGTTTAATCAGTTTTTCTTCGATAAAAGCATTAAGATCAGGAAATGTATCATTATCATCGATTTTCTGACTTTATAATGATATATTTGGTGTCTGCGCAGCATCAGCATGTGCATTTCCTACTTTCGTTTTTACTTACTTACTGTTGTAATTCATCTCAGCAGTCACCTCCTTTATAGACACATGCTTCTCCACGATGCCATTCAATAGTTTCTTTGGTCTTCCCTTTATCTTAAAGCCGTCCACATTCATACTCAAACCTTCGTGTATTTTTTCTTGGTTCATTGAATAACGTACTGTCTAACAAATCACGACCACAGAACTAATAAGGAATTAGAGTCAGTTTCAATACAATATTTTATTCACTACTGTGAAATGTATTTTAAACCATACTAGCACAACGTTTGAAACCGTTCCGCAAATCTTACCTCACATCTTTATTATGGGCACCCTCATAGTCGGTATTCTGCTGGCATCAATTTTAGGGAAATTATACATCTCCGGGTTCCTTAACACGATGTTATCATCAGGCACCTTCTTAAGCACTACGCGAAAAATCATCTTGCATTCCACGAATACCCAATAGGGTAGTTTACTGCATAAACAAATGGAAAATCTGTTTAGTCCGTCAGTGAGAGTATTGAAAAATAATGCACACGTATCTCTTCTTATTTTATGTCAATGAATATAAAACGCTTCGAAATTCGAGGTGGGGGCTTGTGACGTCATAACGCCTGTAAAATTATACCGACCGAGTGACGTTATGTGATTTTTAGAAGCGTTAAATCTTCGTCAATTTTGGTTTACATAACAAAAGAAAAAATACGGTCAAATATTTTTTGATAGTCTGTTTTTCAAACTAATCAATTTTTTTAGTAATATGGCCTATTTTCCGTGTCTCCGATGACAATGATGCTTTCTTTCATTATCATTAGAAGAGCATCAAATCTCAATTTTGCATCTGCCCAGTGAAATGGTATATTAAAGTTCGCGCATTCGGCTTCTTTCATTTTAACATATTCTGGATCAAAAGGTTCAATATAGGTCCTTGGGCATGTAATCTTGTAGGAAGCCCTGTTATAGATAAAATCCTGGGCTAATCCGGTCATGTTGTCCCAGTTATATACGTTTGTCCAGTTTCCAATGAGATCTTGAAGGTTTTTGGTCTCTTTTGAAATTATTTCGATTCCATCATAGCAAGGTGTAGTTGAATAAGTTGTGTGGATGGACAAAGCTGATATGTATAAAAGGGTCAAGGGCTTTTTCTTCTGGCAGCTATAATATGAATATAACCTGATATAGATATAATTAAGAATTGTTTTGTAATGAATTCAATTGTTAAAGACCCACCTTTAAATGTTTTTTTAATTGGTTTGTTAATTGATCTTTTACATTAGCTTGAGTGTGGTGCATCATATACCAGTAATATTATTACAAGTTATAGTCATTTGATGATTCATTTTTGTAGATTAGAAATATATTGGTATCAGTCTTCTTTGCTTTGTGATTCTGTCACACTTGGCCACGAAATGCACGAAATGTTTGGGCTGTCCAGATGTCTCAATTTTTTGCAATTTTGTGTTACGGCTATCCAGTTTCTTTCAACAACTGTCTATGTAGTAAATATTTTAGTGTTAAGAAGTCAATTAAGTTAGATAGATAAAAGATTTATTCAGTGCAATAGAGACACAAAAACAAATAGGTACATAAAAGGATACACAGTAACAAGAAAAATAAATAATTAGGTAAAAAAAAAGTGACAGATAACAAAAAAAAAGGTATGATACCTACAGAGATTAACATAATTCAGACGTGACACAAGAAATGTGCCGTGTGTGTCTCAGGATTGCACTAAATGGGTGTCCAGCTCAGCATGTGCCAGGTTAACACCTGACGCTGATATTCTGCTGGATCCCTGAAGAGACATACGGACGCAAAGCGGGCGCGACCACACAGTCAACCAAAAAATGCGGGTGGAAAAAAAAAAGAGAACATAAAAAAGTTAAAAACGTGACCGTTTGAATTAGTTACGTCATGATACATGTCATTTTGTCACCCGTCTTATAATTTATTGTAGATTTCATATCGAGTGAAATATAATGGCATTTCTAACAGTCAAACTAAGAGTAGATGCTCTCGTACTGAAAATGGATTCAGGTATGATCATAAATCGAGAAAAGGAAAATTGGATGGCAGTAGACTGTATCACGATAGTCAGAGTTGTGATTAAGAAAGTGAATGATTATGTAGCTATGGAGAGTCCTGATAGAGATTCAGTAACTGAACTACTTGTCAAAGATACACCGACTTTAGACGAATTAAATAACGTAACTTGGATGTCCCCAAAGGTATTTCAGGACTTGGAGTTTGCTATAGGAAGTGAAATAAACTGCATTGACGGTGTTTTAAATAAAAATATGAAACAGAGAAACGTTATTTGATTTCCGATTTCCCAACTAAAAGGTGTTGAGGGTACTGATGAATCAATATTTTAATGGAGTTGCTGTATACATATTAGAGAGGGCTGAGATGTTTTCAATATGAAATTCACCACATGGCAAAGTGAGGGTTGGAGATTTACTTGCATATATTTGTGACATTCAAACAAGAACAGTGATTTATATTCCAATTTCTATTATTTTTTAAATATAAAATACTGTCTTTTAATTTGATAATATCTTTTCTACATATCAATAGAATCAATTTTAATTTCAATTAATGAAATAATGTAACTGTCATTAAAGGAATTTATAGTTAAAACTATGACGTGTGTATTTATAGTGTTGTTAAGGCAAGGCACCTGCTCATAAAAATAAAAATTATCAAATCACAAGAAACATTAGCAAATGATAGCGGAGCAGTAGTTACTGTTACTTTTGCCTCATTCTTAATTAGTCATTAAACAAAAATCTATTAGGGAACATCATAAATATAATGAGAGCAAATAATTATATAAAACACGATGTCTTTGACAAGTGAGCTCATTATAATACTACTCTTCTACAAAGTCTTAGCTGAACATTGTTATGTTATACTTATAAAATATCAATCAAAAGAACGGACGAAAACCATCATGGTACCTCTATACGTATTAGTTTTGCTCATCCACGTTGTATATTCCACCACGGCTTGCGAAGATGGAGTCGAAATATCTTCACAGGAGACCAAGAACCCTCAAGATCTCATCGGAAATTGGACCTACGTATACCATTGGGACAGCCTGAACAAATTCGACAAGGAATTCCCCTTCGATGACAAAGACCACGTCATGCAATGCCCTGGAATGTCAATGGAAG
The DNA here is from genome assembly GCA_943136025.2 of Agrotis puta. Taxonomy (NCBI): domain Eukaryota; kingdom Metazoa; phylum Arthropoda; class Insecta; order Lepidoptera; family Noctuidae; genus Agrotis; species Agrotis puta. Next base: position 14,275,409 of record OW964185.2, on the reverse strand, counting down.
CTATTACTCCAGAATATGTCAAAGCAAAGGAAGATGAATGTGGAGATGATATGCCATTCAATTGGGCTGACGCAAAATTGAAGGTGGACGCTCCTCTGATGAAAATGAAAGGAGGTATCCTTGTCATTGGAGAAAAGGAGAACTGGATGATGCTGGAATGCAAGAAGATGGTGCGTGTTGTGATGAAGAAGGTCTCTGAAGATTACATTGTGATGGTCAACCCGGAGATGGCGCACATCTCTGAAATGCTAGCCAAGAGGACCCCAACCATGGAGGAATTGAAATGTGTGGCCCATAATGTAGATGTGGGCAAAGGTTTGTCCGGATTTGGACTTTGTGCTTGATTTGAATTAGAATAAATTATTTTATGTTCAGTAATAAATGATTACTTCTAAGTATTTTTGGCTGTATGATTTTTCAAATAGCTCCATCAGCATTTATGTACATTGGAGATTTTAAAAATACTGGTATATATTTTTTCTCAATATTAAATCAACAATTAACATTGGGTGCTCCTTGTGGTGCTGCACACCGCTGTCAATGTGGTGAAGCAGTCGACTGCCTCGGGCACCATGGCCTTTCCTGCAATAGGAGTGCAGGTCGGTTAGCACGACACGCTTTTTTTTTTTTTATCGTGGTAAAATCATCAAATGAGTCCTCCCACCCAGGGCAGGGCGGGAGGGACTGTCAGACTTGTACTGACTAAAATCCACGGTGTCCTTCAATAGCCCTTTACGTACTAGGGTCACGGTAATCCCTTGGTCCCGCGACCCCGAGCACGACACGCTAGCTTAAATGACATAATCCGTCGTGCTCTTGTCACCGCCGGGGTGCCAGCCGTCTTAGAACCCAGTGGCTTGGCACGCGACGATGGGAAGAGACCAGATGGTATGACCATAATGCCATGGAAGCTGGGTAGGCCTTTGGTGTGGGATGCAACATGTGTCGACACCCTTGCGCCATCCCATCTTTCTAGTTCAGCGTGTTGTGCTGGCGCTGCTGCTGCAGGTGCTGAAAACTCTAAACGGCGCAAATACATTGGCTTAGCTAGCAGCTATGTATTTGAGCCGTTTGAGGTTGAAACTCTGGGGCCATGGGGTCCGAGTGCTCACAACGTTTTTAAGAACATCGCCAGGCGATTAGTCGACTCTTCAAGTGACCAGAGGGCCGGCCTATTCCTAGGTCAACGAGTCAGCATAGCCATACAACGTGGCAATGCTGCCAGCGTTCTGGGCACTGTTCCCGTTGACAGCGATGTGGACGTATTCTTTGACGCCCTTTGAATGTTTTTTTTTTTGTTTTATTTATTTTTTGGTACATATTACTAGTAAGTTTTTATTTATAGTCTGTATATAATCATGAAGCTAAAATAAATACTTCAGTATACAATTAACATTAGATATCTGACAAAACAACATGAAATCAATCGAGATTACAACCCAAAAAAAGTAGTACTCAGCGTTGGGTGGCTAAAGATAACAAAAAAGAGAGAGTGAAACACAAGGTATAGAATGTCAAAGTTCATTTGTTTCCATTAGGTCAAAGATGCACTTTTGAACGTCGGTTATTTAGGTTAAACAAAGCGGGTTGGGATGGGATTGATTCTACACCCATTTGCAACGGTAGGTTCGTATGGAGAAGAATGGTTAAGAAACTCCATACTTGCCAATGCTGACGCTACTACCAATTTATTACGAACCTACATAATCAAAATCAAAATCAAAAGTTTTTATTTCACATAGGCCCATGAGGGCACTTATAAAACGTCGACAGCAGGTGCTAATGAATCATCAAATTGCTAAAACCGTTGACAACTAGTAATCTCATTACTGTAACTTAATTTAAAATATTTTTATGCATATATCAATAATATTGTCGCTCTAAGTATTTCCTGTTCCACTATGTTTATATTTTAAACGGATAAGTGTTAGTTTGCAAAAATATAATATTTGATTTCATCAGGTGAAGGTTTCCTAAAGCTGTCATCATTGTTGTTTATAATACCGGTCTCACGGTATCGACTCGTTAATACCAAAATATCCGAGATTATAGTATTACAGGATCATATGACGTCGGTATTGAAAAACCTAACTCGGTCGAAGTCGCGGGCAGACTGGTAAGTCATGGGTTTCCCCCACGGATAAAATACTGCATAGACAGTTACGGTCGCCCTTCATGTCAAGCGTTCTTCCCATGAGCGAGATTCAGCAGATCCATAGAAGTTCACTAAAAGACTAGATGGGAACCAGTTCCATGCAAGTAAATGAATAGCCTCGTATGGGACCAAAAATCCTCGTATGGACCCAGTTCCAAAACTCTGGTTTCATAGACGGCTGAAGCGATTACATGCTGTCAACGGTTTTAGTAATTTTTGTAGGTTCGGAATATGTTGGTAGTAGCATTCTATGCCTTGTGTTACTCTCTCTCTCTCTCTCTCTCTTTCTTCTTTAGCGGCGTTGTGCACTTTTTTTGGTATGGGTAAAAAATGATTAACTCGCGTCAGGACACGTGACCTGATCGAAAATTAGTAAGACGGCGCAGGGCGCTTGCGCGAATGTTTGTGTGTGTTTATTGAAGTTTTCACTTCTGCCGGCACTCCCAGAGTGCAACCCGTCGTTTTTTTTTTTAATTGTTATACAATATCTTTACTGCGGCAGTCCTCGAGTGCCACACGTATTTTGTGTTATAATCTGGATAGATTTTTTTTGTTTTTGTAAGATATCTACAGTTGATTGTAGATTTCAAATTGAGTGTATAACAGTATTTCTAACATCTCCAATCCAAACTAAAAGTTTACCAAAATAAAATATAAGATGTCCCTCAATTTCTATTAGCAACAATGTACATAAATGTTGATGTAGCTATTTGAAGTAATGCTATTTGAATAAGGCAGATGAAGTTTTAGAAGTAATCATTTATTACTCAACATAAAATAATGTATTTTTAATTCAAATCAAGCACAAAGTCCAAATCCGGACAAACCCTGGCCCACATCTACGTTATGGGCGACACATTCTAACTCCTTCACGGTCGGAGTCCTCTTGGCAAACATTACAGAGGTGTGCGCCATCTCCGGGGTGATCATCACAATGTAATCCTCAGACACCTTCTTCATCACAATGCGCATCATCTGCTTGCATCCCAGCATCATCCAGTTATCCTTTTCTCCAATGACAAGGATACCTCCTTTCGTCTCCATCAGAGGAGCGTTCAGCTTCAATTTTGCGTCTGCCCAATTGAATGGCATAACATCTCCGCATTCATCTTCCTTTGCTTTGACATATTCTGGAGTAATAACTTCAATTGACATTCCAGGGCATCGCATGGCGTGGTTTTTGTCATAGAAAGCAAATTCCCTGTCAAATTTGTTCAGGCTGTCCCAGTGGTAAACGTAGGTCCAATTTCCGATGAGATCTTGAGGGTTCTTGGTCTCCTGTGATGTTATTTCGACTCCATCTTCGCAAGCCGTCGTGGTATATACAGCGTGGATGAGCAAAACTAATACGTATAGAGGTACCATGATGGTTTTCGTCCGTTCTTTTGATTGATATTTTATTAGTATAACATAACAATGTTCAGCTAAGACTTTGTAGAAGAGTAGTATAATAATGAGCTCACTTGTCAAAGAAATCGTGTTTTATATAATTGTTTGCTTTCATTATATTTACGGGGTTCCTTAATAGATTTTTGCATAACGACTAATCAAGAATGTGTCATACATAACAGTACCTAATGTTTCCGCTATCATATGCTAATGTTTCTTGTGATTTGATAATTTAGTTTTTATGAACAGGTACTTTGCGTTAACAACACAATAATTACATACGTCATAGTTTTAACTAGGTATCAATTACTTTAATGACTGTTATATGATTTCGTTGATTGCCTATTTTAAAATGATTCTATTGGTATGTAGAAAAAATAATATCAAATTAAATGACTGTAATTTTACAAAAAATATGTATGTGTAGTTTGGAATATAAATCACTGTTCTTGTGTCAGTTTTACAATTAGGTGGAAGTAAATATTTAACCCCCTAACCCTTAATTTGTCCGTGGGGTAAATGCTGAATAGTTTTGGTTATGAAGAGTTACATACAGCAACTGCTTTTAAAAATATCTTGATAATGGTTTATCACTACCTATTACATATTAATTATGGAAATAAAAAATCAAATCACATTTCTCTTTTTCATATTTTTATTTAACACAAATTCAATGCAGTCCACTTCACATTCTATAGCAAACTCCAAACCCTGACATACCTTTGGGGACATCCAAGTTATGAGCAATACATTTTAATTCGTCCAAAGTTGGGGAATCTTTGACAAGCAGTTCAGTTACTGAATCTCTATCAGGACTCTCCATAGCTACATAATCATTCACTTTCTTAATCACGACTCTGACTATCGTGATACAGTCTACTGCCATCCAATTTTCCTTTTCTCCAAATATGATCATACCTCCATCCATTTTCAGTACGGGAGCATCTACTCTCAGCTTGACATCATCCCAGTTGAAAGGTATGTCTTCTTTTGCGCATTCGGCTTTCTTTTTCTCGACAAATTCTGGGGTGGCTTCTTCGAAATGTAGTTGAGGGCATTCGTAATCATCTTTGTCAAGGAATTCTTTGTCGAATTTTATTTTGGGGTCCCAGTGGTATACGTAGGTCCAGTTTCCAAGAAGATCTTCAGGGTTATTGGTTTCTTGTGCTACGATTTTCGTACCGTCTTGGCATGGTGTTGCCGAGAGAGCACCGTGGATGAGTATAGCAAATACGTAGAAAAAATACATTTTATAAAAGTTTGAAACACAGCGGTATTAGGACTTTGTTTGGATTTTAATGTTAGTTTTCCGTTGAAGCATGTCTTTATATTTCTTTCTTATGTTATCTTGAATTCTGTGATGGATTTTTAATTTATTCCTCAATTAATTTGGTTACCGTTTCTCTGGTAATTATTTAAATCATTACTTTCTAATGTGTTTTTCAATTTTGTTTTAAATTTATCAGGAGTGGTTCTGCATCCCGATTGCCAATTTTGCTACTACTGTGACTTGATCCGTCAGCTGTGCAAAGGCCTCCAAAGACAACAATAACTTTCTTCAATTTACTTGTCATAATCGATCCGAAAGATATTGATGGAAATTACGTTATTCCCACTTAAAAATCTAAAAGTGTGTAGGTCTGAGGGCCAAAGCCTGCCGGAGTCGCGGGACTCACGAATTACCGAGACCCCGGTACGTAAAGGGCTATTGAAGGACACCGTGGATTTTAGTCAGTATGAGACTGACAGTCCCTCCCGCTCTGCCCTGGGTGGGAGGACTCCTGTGATGATGTTACCACGTAAGAAAAAAAAAAGTGTGTACGTCTGTAAACATATATGATTTACTTACTTATGAAAACGGTTAAACAGATTTTGAAAAATGTTGGTACAGATTGATGGGGCTAAGCAGACTGCGGGCAATAGCAAGTAGCTTATAATGTTAAAAAAATTATCCGCGCAACAAATTAAAAGACGCAATGAGTGTTGTTCAAATGGTAAAATAAAAGGAATTGTGATTGAAGTGTGTCATACAATTATGGCGCTCTGAAACTCCCTAACTAACAAGTCCATTGTTTCCCTTACTTTATTATCAGATGCGGTATTCTGTCATCCGTCAGGCCACATGGCCCTCAGTTTATGCCCCAGCGTCATACGCATCATTTGTCACAAGCTAATACATTAAGCATTATAAATAACACTATTTTACCTACTTTTTGGACATACCAATAACTTTAATGGAGCTCGTACGATTACATTTAAGTGAAGCACTTATGTGCTCGTGTGTACATATGGGTATATAGTTACCTATTTGCAAGTATTAGAGACGTGGTTCGAATAACGTTGTTTACATTTGAGTAGAAACGTGTTATGCCGTCTTTACGTTCATAATAATAGTGTATTTTCTTATAATTATATAGGTGGGAGTGCTATCATGTATTCTTTCTAAGGTTTACATTCTACTTTGATAGCAATCTAATCGAAAGCATTTGGCGAAAAAGGAGATAGCCAGTTTTGGGCCAAAGTATGTACAGAAACGATATATATATATAAAAAAATACTAGATTTTTTACTGATTAAAAATAACATGTAACAATTATAACTTTCTACCGGAATGAGCTAAAAATTATAATTTGAAATATGGTTTTCAATTGGATGTAGTTCTAAAACTAGCTTCGTAAACAAGCCGTCAGGTCATCTTAAGTTCGTTCTAAAACTTAGTGATTCTAAAGAAGTTTCTAAAAAAACTATATCTGTTTTGTTTTAGCATTGGTCATGAACATTATAATCATATAAGAAAGAAAAAAGACATTTGATGAAATTGTTATTGTTTTAGTAATAGTTTTTTATTTATATAACAATAACATCGTTCAAAATCGTGTATCGGGTTCCTGTTTCAGAACGAAAAAATATCGATGTTTGTCAAAATGTCACTGTCACGTCACTCCCGTCATACGTTTTCGTACTCGTGCGCTTACGAATGTGCTTATTCGATTTCTGCTATTTTTTGTGCTATGCAATAATATGCTAATAGTAACACACAAATATGTTTTCAAACAATTAAATCAATGTGTTTATTTGATTATGGTATTTACAATACAGGTACAATTCTTACCATCATTGACCCAAAAACTTAATATTATATTTTATTCCTAATTCCCATAGAATTATAAGAAAAATCTTTATGGTATGAATATGGATGTGTTTTATCTATTAAATAATACATAAATGATTACTGTTCACATTTGGCCCAATGATGTATGGATGTCTGGCGATCTCCTTTGGGACTTTCAAATCTCTTTCAAAGGATTAATTAAAAGGGATTTATTATTTGTCCGAAAAAGCCTTACCCATTTTAAAGTGCTTTTAAAAATCGTGAAAATAATGTAATACTCGTCAAAAAATCCTGTCACTTTATTAATAAAAAAAGTTTGCACACAATATTTCGCGCGATCGAACATACAACATATTTCGTTCTGATTTGGAGAATGGACGGATTTAAACATTCTGGAAAATGCTACTGTATTTAAAAATTGTGAGCTGAAAGCGGACAGGTGTAACCGCGTGGCAGAGCATATACCTTTGATATTATGTATTATTTTGCGTTTACAAGAAGGGAATTCAGAAGGTCAATCACCAATGTTTGTTAGTATACGATGGTGGTTGTGATAAGCTGTTTCACTTTCATCACCTGCCTGCGTTTTCCCAACCATATTGGGGTCGGCTTCCATTCAAACCAGATGCAGTTGAATATCAGTATTTTACATGGAGCGACTGCCAATCGGACCTCCACAACTCAGTAATTCGGTAATACGCTACCCCATGGTAAGACTGGTTGTCAGGCTTTAGAGCTTCTGACTGTTATTAACGACCGTCAAAGATCTACAAATGACAGCCAGGACCAACGGCTTTACGTGCTTTCCGAGGCACGGAGGAAACTAGCTATGACAGATGGTCACCTATCTACAGACCAACCTCGGCAAGCACGGCTAGCTATTTGGCTTTGTATTTTGAATATTGCTTAACAGCCACTTCACCAGACTATTAAGTTTTTTAAGGCTTTCTTGTGATAAAGAGAGAAGAGAGAATCTTCGTTTTCAACCGACTTCAAAAAGGAGGAGGTTCTTAATTTGGTCGATATATTTTTTAATGCCTGTAGAGTGTAGGTAGGTACATAGATTATTTCGTGGTTTCTGGGTGTCCACTTTCTAAGTCCGTCAGCGGATACAGATGTACGAACGTAACTAACTTCCAAATCAAATACGGGCGGATAATACCGCCACGAGTAAAGTCATACGCGGCGCTAGTGTCTATGTCATTAGTAGTACCACCTATTTTCCGCAGGTCAGTGGTGGCGCGAACTCTAAGGAGCCATCTGTCAAATCTTAATATCATCATTCTTAGTTCCGGCTCGTTGTCAAAACAACCGTAATTAAGACCGACCACGAATTTCGTGCTTAGACATTAGACCCCTAGTTCGATAAAAATAAAAATCTAGTTATGTTTAAAAAGGAACTTTTTTTGTTCTAGTAGTATTCTTTACCCGCCAAAGTGTATGGCAAGAACAGGCATATCAGACGGATATTATCTGTCATACATTTTATCCGTCAGACACGGCTGTCAGACATATCAAAGCCAGCTGTAATTGAACCTCAAAAAGGTTGGTAGCCAGTGGCGTAGCTAGTCCAGAACGGGGCCCCGTATCAAAACTTGTTTGGGGCCCTTCTAATCTAAGTGTATAGTTTTGCAGAATAAAGACATAGCAACCGGACTTGTGTAACTAATGCTATCACTGATGCCATTAAGAGAATTTGGAAGGGAGCTAAAATTGAAGATGCTGATTGATTGATCGTAGCTCATTTACCTATAACAACTTCATACATATAGTTTTTTTGAAAATTGAGCTATGTTAAGACTTTGATGAAATTGGAGCGTTACGGCTGCTGTATGTGTTCATTTAAGAGCAACATTTTATGTTTTATTTTTATTCGTACCATGGGAGCCCTTGGTCGCGGGACTGTATGAATTACCGTGACCCCGGAACGTAAAGGGCTATTGAAGGACACCGTGGATTTTAGTCAGTACGAGTCTGACAGTTCCTCGTACCTCGTACCTCGTACTCATACTCGTACCAGGGCAGAGCGGGAGGAACCGGACACATTTGATGATTTAACCACGATAAAAAAAAGGGGGCCCTTGATAATTGGGGGCCACGTATAATTGATACGGCGGTAGCTACGCCTCTGCTTTTTACCAAGAATTTTGCATGAATTTATTTGCAGTTATAGTTCGCAGTTGGTCTCCAAATCTGTATCCGTTTGACGATTTTTACTATTAATTTCTCGTCTTCTCTAGAACTTCTGTACCTACCTTCACAGTGACGCAACCGTGATAGGCTACAATTTATAGGTGTGCGGGACAGAGCAGCCGATAGCAGGGATGACCAACATTACAAATGCAGTAGACATCTCTCAATGTTGTGTCACACTCATTTTGTTTTAGCACGTGAATTATTAGCCCTTGAAGGCTATCAAGTGAGGGTTTATACATTTTTTTTTATCGTGGTAAAATCATCAAATGAGTCCTCCCACCCAGGGCAGGGCGGGAGGGACTGTCAGACTTGTACTGACTAAAATCCACGGTGTCCTTCAATAGCCCTTTACGTACCAGGGTCACGGTAATCCGTTAGTCCCGTGACCCCGGCAGGGAGGGTTTATATATTAGAGTGACTTTTTAAAATATTTTAATAGTCAAATGTCTATTTGCATTAACGTAATAGAGTAGAGCATTTGTCAGGATTTTTATTAAAAGTTGAATGATTTTAGCTTTCGAATTAATTCTGTTTCAAGTCATAGATTGCTCATATCTTTCGGTTACATTTATGCTCGGTTTTTACCAACCCGCATTGGGCCCGCGTGGTGGATTATGGCCCACTCCCTCTCTCATAGAGGAGGCCTGTGTCCCAGCAGTGGGTTACATTTATAGGCTGATGATGATGCATATAAGTAAGGTCGTAAGTTGATTGAAAACCTAAGTGTTTGGTTCGGATTAAGATGTTCCGAGTCAGAGGCCTTATCACAGGTTTTCCGTATTTTTGGTACGCAAAGGGCTATTGAAGGACACCGTGGATTTTAGTCAGTCAAGTCTGACAGTCCCTCCCGCTCTGCCCTGGGTGGGAGGACTCATTTGATGATTTTACCAAGAAAAAAAAAGTATCTACGGCGTTGATTGCGTGGAATCCTCAGAGTCTCAGAACTAAGCCAAATTCGTAAATTTGGCTCCTTCGGAAGCGTCCATCCATTTCTGTAATAAAAAATTGTTCTTTGGCGTAAACGTAGTATAAGCATATATAGGTGTTTTGATTATTTTTATAATTTTAATAAACGACTAATACCATCTCCTGCTTCTATTCTACACGGAACAGATCGCACCTATCAAATTTATCATAGCATCATTTCACCGGGCACGCCGCAATCGCGGCGGTAAGACCCCTCTTTGAGGAGTGGCTGGATAGGCGTCACGGCGTCCTTACCTTCCGCATGACGCAGGTCCTCACCGGACACGGAAGTTTCGGGAGGTTCCTGTGTCTGATAGGGAGGGAAGAAACGCCTGGGTGTCATCACTGCGAGGATCGTCCGGAGGACACGGTGGAGCATACGGTGCAGGACTGCCCCGCTTGGGCAGAGCACCGCCGTGTCCTCACGACGGCGATAGGCGGAGACCTCTCGCGCCCGGCATTGGTCGAGGCCATGCTGCGGGGCGAGACGGAGTGGGAAGCGGTCGCCTCCTTCTGCGAAGCAGTCATGCTCGTGAAGGAGGAGGCGGGCCGCCTGAGGGAGAGGACAGCGTCCTCCCTCCATCCCAGCCGCAGTGGTAGACGCCCACGGCGACGGACGTCGCCAGACGATCTCCGGCCACCGTAGGCGCGGGCATGCGGGCGGCGAGTAATGGGCGACTCGCTGCCCGACCATGGACCACGCCCGGGTCGACGGCGCGTTGTGTTCCACGCGCGCCTCAAGGAGTGTCAGCAAACTGACGGGGCCTGTAGAGGGCCAGAGCCTGCCGGGGTCGCGGGTCTTACCCATCACCGTAACCCCGGTACGTAAAGGGCTCGTGAAGGACACCGTGGATTTTAGTCAGTACAAGTCTGACAGTCCCTCCCGCCCTGCCCTGGGTGGGAGGACTCATTTGATGATTTTACCACGCAAAAAAAAAAAAAAAAAAAGCATCATTTCACGCAACAACCTATGCATGGTAAACAGCTAAAAACAGTTCGTTACAGAGACGTTCTGAAGGCGCTAAACTCGTGGCCCAATTCTGCGCCGACTCAATTTAGATTGTCATCGACACGCTAACAGTCAATATTATTAAACAACCCATTATTTTAAAAAGGGTTTTACAAAAAGTATTTCACTGTTAAAAAAAAAAACAACTCCTTACAAAAGCCTATAAATTTTCCCTTTGCTGGGACATATGCCTCCTCTATGTCAGAGGAAGTGGGCCATAATCCACCACGCGGGCCCAGTGCGGGTTGGTTGATGTCACATATCTTCGAATTTTTGGTTCTGGACATGCCGGTTTCCTCCCGATGTTTTGCTTCGCCAAAGAAGCTATAAGTGTATTTTGAATTATTTCTGCCTGCCGCTTTATTTTCCCTCCTCATTTTCACTATCTTCATGATCTTTCCGAAAAGAAATACCTATAAACGTTTTTAGGTACCTCTGTACCCAAATTCATCAAAACTAGTTTGGCAGTGTAAGCGTAAAAACTTTCGAATTCTTTTATAATATTCAGTGAGGATTAAGAATACCTCAAAACCTTTCGGAACACGAAAAAGGCGAGGTGCTATAGTTTACCTGCCAAAAAAACAATACTAACTTCGTTTGGTGTGGGAACACGTAACAGATGTCACCTATCACAATTCTCATAGCACCTACAGTCCTACACGTTTGCACACAACCTATGCATAGTAAACAGCGCTTTTATTTTATTCTTTATTTGCGATTCTTTTCAGCAACGTGATTTATACTGGCCGTTTGTAAAAAAGAGGCATTGGAAAAAAAGAAAAGTTGATTAATTTTTGGAATTATTCGTTCGAAATGTAAAATCGACTTACTGAATTAGATAAATTTTTAGAGAGTCTTACGTCGCTATTTTAGCCAAAAAGAAATATCGCAGATTAAATAAAATTCATCAAATGTTAGTAAAGGGCTGAATTCTGATGAACAAAGAGACATACGATTTTTTATAACACCATTTTTTTAGCTTATTCGTCCATTATTTTAATGCTTGATATTCTTTTGCATACTTATAGTTTTCAGTTGTTTCGTAGCCTTTTTTATGCCTGATATAACTAACTTTTCCAATCATTGAAATATCAACAGTGCAGTTATGAACTTAATTATTATTTCAGGTATAATTAATTTAATTATAAACAGTGAGACAGGAAGTTGATCCCAAAAGTTTCGTAATGAATAAGCAGATGATAAAAGGCGACGCTTAATGTTATTAAATGAGGTAACATTTCAAGAAATTAATTAAACAAAAGACTGACTTCCTAGCACCCAAAATATCCCCACGAACTTCACAAAAATATCTATTCTCAGCCAATTTATCACGTCCTAACCCCGACTATAAGCCGTTTGTATCTAAATAGTACGAAACACAAACACTTGGGCTTAGTCGCCTCAGCCACGGATTAATAGCTCGACAGAGGCTTAGCGTTAAGTATAAGTGGTCGGTTATAACTTGGACAAATATTTACTACTTCTGTGAACTTGTCGTCGAAATGCAAAATTGAAGGAGTTTACATTCAAGATCTCTTTTTGAGGAATTAGCTATTTCACAGCCTCAAATAATTGCTAATAAATTAGTTCGTCTTTTAGAGTTTTGAAAAATATTAGACACGTATTTTTTCTTTTGTCAGAACTTAGCAGAAAATGTACAGACGCCAGGGTCAACTTGCCCGAATCTGTCAAATTTTATCAATCGATCATTAACCTTCCATTGTCGTCATAAGCTAGACATTTGACAGATTGAGGTAGGTTGATGTGCTGTGTTGTTTTGCCAAAAAAAGCGTCGTATCTCCGTCACTTTTGATTTACGTTATAAAAGAGAAAATACGGGTCAAATATTGTTTGATAATACTTAATCTTGCTGACGGACTTATTCGATTTTTTTTAGTCAAATAGCCAATTACCAAGCTTTTTCTGCTTCATCGAAAGAACAATTTTACAGCATCATTATTTAGCGAAGCCTTCTTATTACTTCTTTTCTGTTGTACTTCCCAGTTCCGTGCCTACATTGTTTAGTGCAATTTTGATACAGCCAGCGCGTTTTTGTACCGCTCTGGTGTCTCTTAGCATTCGGACAAAGCTGAAGAATGACTGAAGTCATGATTAAATAGGACATGAAGTGTTATGTCCGTCCGGTGTACCCGGGACAGTCATTCTATAAACTTAACTATAGGGTTACTAGAAGGTAAATAAAAATAAATTATGGATAAACTAATTATTATCTACAACATAAAAGTTCAGTATGGATGTTCCGCACCTCTCGCGCCCGGCATTGGTCGAGGCCATGCTGCGGGGCGAGACGGAGTGGGAAGCGGTCGCCTCCTTCTGCGAAGCAGTCATGCTCGTGAAGGAGGAGGCGGGCCGCCTGAGGGAGAGGACAGCGTCCTCCCTCCACCCCAGCCGCAGTGGTAGGCGCCCACGTCGTCGGACGTCGCGAGACGATCTCCGGCCACCGTAGGCGCGGGCATGCGGGCGGCGAGTAATGGGCGACTCGCTGTCCGACCATGGACCATGCCCGGGTCGACGGCGCGTTGTGTTCCACGGGCGCCTCAAAGAGTGTCAGCATAGTGCCTGTTGGGCCTGTAGAGGGCCAAAGCCTGCTGGGGTCGCGGGACCAAGGGATTACCGTGACCCCGGTACGTAAAGGGCTAGTGAAGGACATCGTGAATTTTAGTCAGTACAAGTCTGACAGTCCCTCCCGCCCTGCCCTGGGTGGGAGGACTCATTTGATGATTTTACCACGATAAAAAAAAAAAAAAAATGGATGTTCCGCAAGTTTATATTTGAGTGTTTTCAAGTGTCAATACGAGTGAAAGAAACACTTGTACATAAATATAATGTAGGTTACTCTATAAATTAACTCTAAATATTCAATTTGTCCATTCAGGCAGACTGAACCTTCCATCATAAATTCAGTCGCGTGACTCCGCGGCATCATGTACCTAATTTATTGAAGGCAGTCTAACTCCGTCTAACTGTTCAGTTTTAGGAAGCAAGGGTAGCCATTTATACAAAATTATGGAAGTAATGACATTAGAGGTTAACAACAATTTATAGCGCAAAAAACCACATAACCTGAACTGTCAGGTTCAGCGGAATGAACTGTCATTCCGCTATACGTAAGGGGAGGACTCGTTTGATGACTTTACCACCACACACAAAATAGGACTACAACATTTCACTTTTTTTAAATTTGTTTAGTGCTTTGTCTCAATTTTGCTCAGAACCAAAGATGAGGCAGAATTCACCTAGAAGGAAAAGGAATTCCTGCGCACCGACAGAACACATGACCTGTTTGGCTCCAGAATTCGACGTGATGGTGACCGCGAGCCAGACGACGTTGGTGAGGTCGACCATAGCCATTGGGATCGCTCAGCTGTCACCGCGTGTTACAGGTATCCTGTATTGCATCGGCAACCGGGCAACGGCATCTGTGGACTGCGAGGAGATGGATCCTACCCACCCCTATTCTTACAAAAAATGGGTTATTGTTTGTAGACTATTAGTCAGCACCTTTGTTAGCAGTGCTGGTTGTGCAGAGGATGCGTTATAAGTGTACTAAATATCTCGAATGAGATTTTACTTGCTTGATGTGTCCAAACATACAAAAGCAGTGGGCAGTGAATATCGAATTTACTTCGCATGTCAGTTACCAAAACATTCACTGAAACATTGTAACTCAAATCTGATCTGGCATTCAAACATGAAAACGTTCAGCCTCAAGCCAACCCATCAGTCATGCTTGACAGCCGCCAATCATCGCCAAATTCCCTCTAAAATCAAAGTGAAACCGATTGGAAGTAAATGAACGACCAGATACCGTCCCACTCAAGCTACGGAACCGTGGCCCATTTAGAGGCCAAACGTCAAATATAAAAGCCATTACCTGCGAAAAATGTAAGAAAACCTCGACGTTAATGATTGTCCATTGCACTTGTGAGAAAAGGAATCTTTTCAAGTATACTGCTTGAGTGTCTTTTGGCTGTTGAAAACTGAGTGGCGTTTTAGGTGCCCCCGACCGTGACAAGTGAAATATTAGATGGCTAAAATGTTGCTTTCAAAAGAGTTTTTTAATTATTTATTCGATTTTGGTGTGATTAAAAGAGTGATGAATATAAATTTAATGAACAGGAAAGGGTTACTGGAGAAAAGACGAGAAATAAAAAAGAAAGATACTAAGTGTTAGGAATAATATAAAAAATAGTACTTCAAGTAACATGATGACAAAAAGAAGTCAGTCTTAAACACTTATAAAAAAAGTATAAAAGCTTGAAGTTGTTACACCAACGTTGAAAAATTCATGGCATTTTTAAATTCCAATCATTAAAAACAATCTGCGTAAAAGGTCAATCAAAATCCCGGTTGTTAAATTTTTTGCGCCAAAAATCTCCATCGTTAAAATTACCTTTTATCGGAATACTTTGTTACCTGAATCTGATGCAAGTGACATAAATTTTAATTGAAGGTTCGGGAAAATACTAACATGTATTTTAACAATATGTTAAATGACGCCGTTGTTTCAATTTATTTCGGGTCGGCGCATAGTTCCTTCTTCCTTCATGCATCTCTGTTATTTATTTACCTACTAGCTTCCGCCCGCGACTCCGTCCGCGCGGATGTCGGTCTTCGCGTGGATGGTTTATTTCTCTATTTTGAGTAACTCTGACAATGACATCTTATAAATATCTATTGGACCCAAATAAGGCTAAGCCTATAATAATTAAGGAGATTCGATTGAATAAAACTGAAAAATAAGATTTTTTTTCTACGTATTTTCCAGGATAAAAAGTATCCTATTTTATGCCCAGGATAATAAGGTATAATTATACCAAGTTTCATCGAAATCGAACCGTTAGTTTTCACGTGATGCCTGCATATACAGACAGACAGAGAGACAAATTTTTTTTAAATCACATATTTGGGTTTGGTATCGATCCAGCAACACCCCCCGCTATTTATTTTTCAATATTTTCAATGTACAGAATTGACCCTTCTACAGATTTATTGTATGTATAAAAATAACAATTGCTTGCTGCATTAACATTTTGCATCAAAGCGTACAGCAAGCCAACAATGTGTTATGACTTTTGCTATTTCTAGCCATTAAAATCTTTCTAACCTAGCCATCAACATCTTTACTAATATTATTAAAAATATTTTGTGTTGAATAGGTCATTTATCGAGGAACGCTATAGTCTATATAACATCACACTAGCACCAATAGCAAGCTGGGCAGCGAGTAAAACCGCGAGAAACAGCTATAGTCCATACGTCGTCTAAAACTATTCGTAAAAGGTGATAAACAAAGCAAGCAAATAAAATAAAAAACATTCATAAATACGTTTTCAGTTTTAATCAGCGCATATAACAAAATGTGCCTCTGAACTAAAATGGTCGTGAACTTGCTCAAATACTAAAAGACGAAGTGTTTCTAAATTGTTGTTTCACAAAGCGTCATTTTAAGGCCAGTTTTCAACTGCGCTCTCAAAACGTTCCTGGATTAATAGCTCTTGTTTAGCTTCGGAAATGTTTGTCATCGCCCAGGTGGCCTATTTTTGATTTACTGGTCTGACCGATTGCGTTGTGGTATAGCTTGATCGATGTGAACTTTGCTTTATGAGGGCTACGCCTTTAATGGCTGCGGGAAGCCTGAACTATTGGCGTTTAAGAAATAACAGTTTTAAGCTTCGGTCGATAGGTGGTCGATTATGTTGGCGCTCACCGTGTTATAAATATGGTGGGCGGGGACCAAAATTTTACGCGATCTGTATTCACGCATTAAGTGCTATTTAGTAATAATACTTATGTAATCGAAATTGGCGAAATAATAATAAAGCCTTTGTCAAACAGACAGGCGTGTCGAATGCGAAGCGAGGCGTTTTTATTTGTAATGTTTGGAAATGTTTGAATCCGGTCACATGGAAAAGCGAAAGCGATTCGACTGACGTCTCGTATCGGTTCGTTATCGCTTCGGACTCGCCTGTCTGTTTGACAAAGGCTTAAAAACGGACATGCGATTACTTTTAGAGAGCAAAACTGTGCGGACCAGCCAAAACCACTCAGGGTGAGACCGGAGGGATTGTGAGACTCGCTCTGACCAAAGTCCACCGTATCTTTCAATAGCCCTTAACTTTCGAGGATCATCATTACCTGATGACACAAACCGCGAAAAACTGAAGCACCAAGTTCAGAATTGGCTAAAGCTTGCTAGTTACGACCATTAGACCAGGCAGTTACAGAAACCATAAAATGCGCACAAAAACAGACGCAATTACGCACCAAAAAAAAAAAAGAAACATAAACTAAAAAACGATACGGCAACACCGCATAAGGAAAACTTAATTTATTACTTGACAATGTATCCAGTGAAGGGGTTAACGTGAGAGGGAAATGAAATGAAATGAAATGAAATGAAATGAAATGATTTATTCTGTAAATAGGATGAAGATATCACTTTTACACGTCATACATCACATTTTAAACTAAGACTAGATGGGGTCGACATTTCATATCTGACTACCCTGAGAAGAAATGGCGAAACAAACTCAGGGATTTAAGTCTGTTTTAGAGCATGTATAATATGTTTCATGTTTAACAATAAATTAAATAATAATTTGAAAATACTAAATAAAATAATAATAAATAACAATGTCAAGTTTACATGTCAAAATTTGTAAAACAAAAAGGAAGTAAACAAATAAGTTTGAAAAGGATAATAATTATAATGTCAGTATTGTATAATAATTACGAGCGAGAGCGAGCAATTCAATCCCAAGCTTTTTTGTCATCCAAATAATCAATTATTTTATAGTACCCTTTCTTACATAGTTTGGTTTTAATGCAAATTTTAAATCGATTAATTGATAAATTTCTAATGTCAATGGGAAGTTTATTGTAAAAGCGTATACATTGACCCATGAATGAGTTGCCTACTCTGTGGAGGCGAGTGCGATGTACAGCGAGGTTGTGCTTATTCCTAGTATTCAAGCTATGAACATCGGTCATTTTCTTAAAATTTGATATATTTTTCTGAACATACAATACATTTTCAAAAATGTATTGAGAGGCTACGGTCAGAATGTTAATCTCTTTGAATTTTTCTCGGAGGGAATCCCTAGGACCTAGATTGTAAATGGCCCGAACAGCCCTTTTCTGTAAAACAAAGATAGCATTGATGTCCGCACAGGCTCCCCATAGAAGAATCCCATACGACATGACACTATGAAAGTAGCTGAAATAAACAATTCTGGCCGTATCAACATCAGTTACTTGTCGTATTTTCTTTACAGCATAGGCGGCCGAACTAAGTCTTTTTGACAATGTTTCAATATGTGGGCCCCATTGTAATTTTGAATCAACAGTTATTCCAAGAAAAACTGTTGATTCAACAGGTTCCAATTCCGCTCCATTAAGTTGAACATTTGTACTTAGTTGCCTCACATTTGGAGTTGAGAATTTAATTAACTTGGTCTTTTTTCCATTCAGGAGTAGATTGTTTACATTAAACCAATGGACAACCTCAGATAATGCATTGTTCACTTCGTCATAATTTACTAACTGTCGTTTAATTTTAAAAATGAGAGATGTGTCATCCGCGAACAATACAATCCTGTGATTGTCCTTTACATGATATGGTAAGTCATTTATATATATTAAAAACAAGAATGGACCTAGAATTGAGCCCTGTGGAACGCCCATACTGACCGCAGACCCTGAAGATCTCTTGCCATTAACATCAACCCTCTGAGTTCTACTATTTAAATAAGAAGTCAGAAGGTCGAGAGCCTTGTCCCTCATACCATAATGGTATAGTTTCCTGACAAGCGTCTCATGCTGCACGCAATCGAAGGCCTTGGACAAGTCGCAGAAGATACCAAGAGCATCCCTCGATTCCTCCCAGGCCTCGAATATGCTCTTAAGTAACTCCACGCCCGCGTCTGTAGTTGACCGACCCTTTGTAAAACCAAACTGTTTCAAGTGAAGTAAATTATTTTTATTGAAATGATTTAACATTTGCTTCAGAATTAATTTTTCAAAAATTTTGCTCAACGTAGGTAATATGGAAATAGGCCGAAAGTTTGTAGGGTCGGTTGTGCTTCCAGATTTGAACAGTGGAATCACCTTGCTAATTTTCATCAAATCAGGAAATACACCGGAATCGATACACGAGTTAAAAATAATCGCTAGGAAAGGCGAAATAATATCAATAATTGTTGACATGGTATGTACCGATAATCCCCAAAGGTCGGCAGTTCTTTTGACATCAAGATCTTTAA
Organism: Agrotis puta; assembly: GCA_943136025.2. Taxonomy (NCBI): domain Eukaryota; kingdom Metazoa; phylum Arthropoda; class Insecta; order Lepidoptera; family Noctuidae; genus Agrotis; species Agrotis puta. Next base: position 14,256,297 of record OW964185.2, on the reverse strand, counting down.
AAGATTGTATAATGTCCTTTGGGGTAACAACCATAAAGTTAAAAGTTTCAACGCATTCTGGTACACATTCCTGCAAAATTGAGTAGGCAGAAGTGGGAGACGATGACAAAGTTTTAGTTGTTACAATGGGGATATTAGTAAAGAATTTTTCAAACTCTGTTGCAACCTCCATGTCTGCCTTAATACCTACATCATTTATTTTTAAATGAAAGTCACGGTTTCGTGATGTGGTCCTTCCCATTTCCGAGTTTATAATATTCCAGGTTGTTTTTATTTTATTATCAGATACTTTGATTTTATTTTTAATATAAATGGTTTTAGCAGAGGAACATGCTCTTTTAAAAATTTTTGAGTAATTTTTAACAAACTCTTTAAAATTTTCATCTTGATTATATGATTTTTCATTATATAGTTCATATAACCTCCGCCTACTTTTGAAAATACCCGGTGTTGCCCAGTCACTGAATAAAACGCGATCACAAACAGGCAATGTTTTGGAGGTAAATACTTTATTAAATTCTAAAATAATCATATTAAATAACAAAGTATATGCTTGATCTGCGTTATCGTGATAAGGCAACTCGGGAAGTTTTTCCAATAAATTATCCTTAAATCGGTCTAGACGGCTTTTGTTTACAGGAACAAAACTCACTTTTTTTTTCCGAGGTCTGACTATTTGCCGAGGAAAAGCTACTAACTGGCCACAGTGATCTGAGTCTAAGTCATTTAAAATTAAATTGATCAATGGTTTGAGATTTGTAAAAATATTATCTATACAGGTAGCACTATTGGAAGTTATTCTAGTCGGTTCAGAGAAATTACTATGCAAGTTGTATGATTTTAATAATGTCAAGAATTTATTTACTGTAGCTGATTTTTCAAGTAAATTAATGTTAAAATCTCCACACACAACAACTGTTTTATTATTGTTACATGTCTTTAATAGAATTTCCTCCAAATGTTGCTCAAAAATATCATAAGGCGCACATGGGGGCCTGTACACGCTCATTACAATATACTGCTCAAGCTCAATGCAAGCTACTTCGATTACTCGCTCAACAGAAAGATCCACAATATCACTACGTTCTTTGAATTTCAAATTATTACGTGCAATTATAAGGGAGCCACCACGTATGATATTGACTCTGCTGAACGAGCTGGCAATCTGGTGGTTATTAAAGCTAAATAGAAACTGGTGACATTTTAGCCAATGTTCAGTTATACATAAGATGTCAATACAATTGCAGTTCAAGAACAACTCCAATTCCAGTTCTTTACCTCCTACACCCTGTATATTCTGATGAACTATTTTTAAAGGATTATTATTTAATTTAGTTTTGCAGTTCAATCTTTGTGGTAACAAACACTGGTTGAAATTATTGCTAGAGTTTAACTCTGTTGTCTCAATGTCCCTTGAAAGAGTGATTAAGTCTATCTCGGTAATATAATTACTGCTAGAGGTTGACTCTGTTGTCTCATGAATTAATTTAAATTATTTGGAGAAACATCCAAGTCCTGCGCATTCACGCTAAGTCTATCACTAAGTTGCTCAATAGAAGCAGTAAAGTTACCTAAATAATTGGCTGAATTATTACAATTAAAAATACAATAGTATAGCGAGTCTGCTATCTGTCCCTTAAAAAAATTACAAAGATAATAATTATCTTCGGTCGTAAAGTAATTTTTACTAATAAGTACATTAGAGTCAATAAAATTAAATTTTTCATTATAAAATGTCATAGTTTGTAATTTAATATTATACTTATATCTAATATTATTTTCAGTCTGTGACAAACCATTACAATAAGGAAATGCAAACAAGACTATTTTATTAACATTTAACTGAGCTAAATATTCGAAATAGGTTTTTATTTTTTCACCGTTTGCATTTCCCCTTCTCCCGACCAAAATGATGATAGTAGTTGATGGGCTATATTTACTATTTATTACCTTTTCCAGTACATCGCAGTAACTGGCATCAGGCATGCAATAATTAATAATCCTTTTATTTAAACGATGTTGTAGTTTATAACAGATATTTTTACCCATCTCATCGCAGTACATGATTATTTGGTCACTATCGTTTAACAAACTGTAATTTAACAAATTATCATTTAACAATATTTTTTTATTTTGTGTGGCAAGGGAAGTATTAGCAAGGCTGTCAAACTTCTCAAAAGACTGTACAGGCTCGTAAGAGGCGACTGGCTCTGAACAACTTGATGGATCACAATCAGGTGTTAGACTGTTTGTTACAGAGTTGAACATTCTTTCATTTTCATTACATAGATCCACCAAATCGTTCATTGCCAGTATATATTCCGACATTTCCTTTCGAGAAGTATCATATTTAGATGTAATAAAGTCGAGGGAATCCTGTAAATGGATAATCTCTGACTGCAATAGTTGTATTTCAGCCTCATAGTTATTTTTTATATTATCTGCTACTTTAATATGGTGACCTAATTGTTCTTTTAATTGTTTACAACTCTTGAAGGATTTATAATTTTTAGAAAAGGAGTTTTTATTATTTTTAATCAATTTTTGTGTCTTTTTTATCATTTTATTTATTTTAATATATTTCTTTAATTTATTATTGCTACAATTATCTAGCCTGACCTGAGGGTTTGATATGACACTATTATTACAAGTGAGGTCAATAGTTACAATGTCATTATTTACATTACTCGAAGCTGAGTTAGTAGAATGCAATCCAGTGCTACCAACCAGTTGCTCAAACAACATATGGGTCTGTGCTACCTGTAGTCCCCGGCTAGCATTCTCCATTCTGTCAATGGTGTCTTGAGCTTCGCTTAGTCTGCTTTTCAGTTCGGCATTATGTTTGATAGTGATATCAAACTCATTGCTACACTGGTCGAAGCTGTCTACTATAAGCTGTAGTTTATCTCTTTCTTCACAGGTAGAAATTAGACGACTATGCAGTTCTACCATCTCTCTCTTGAGTTTTGCATTAATTTGTAGATTTTGAAGAACTTCCCTCTCATTGTCACTTTGTTCTCTCTGCAATTCCTCACACAAATCTTTATATTTCTTTAACTCAACTAGAGCTAATTGCAGTTTCGATTCCATTAGGCGTGTAGTATTTCCTCTTGTCATTATTACTCTATCCATCCTATCTTAGTGATGAGTAGTGGCCAGCAGGTAGGCGACACAAAGGTACAGCTGTGTATGTATACACTATCTCTTCGATGTGAGGACAAGTAATGTGCGGAGGGCTAATGATGCGGTGACCTCCAAACAGTATGTTTTCAAAGAAAAAAAAATAAAAAATAAATAAATTGTAACAGAACAATACTATTTGGTTTAATGTATGACAAACTCGTATTATTGTTGTAAATGTTAATATTCTGTGAACAATTGTCAGAAACATTCACAAAAAGTTTTGCACTTGTCAAGGATTTGAACTCAGGCCTCTCTGACTACGTCTCGACGATTAGTCCTTAACCGCTGCGCCAGTTGGTCATTTGAATAATACTCCAAAATTATCGTCCTTGTTTAACAGTAGATTTGGACCAAAATAAAGAATCAGGTAGATAGAATTTTTGGAACAAAGACCGTTAGCAAATTTTTCCACATTAATTTTTTTTTTTACAATTTTTGCACTGTTTATGTTTTATGTTAACACTAATGTTTTTGTTTTATACACTGCACTGCCGTGATACTTTATTGTGAGGAGTTTAGCGGAATTTTTACTATTTACATACACAAATCTTTATTAGATTTTGAATTCGAATCACTAATTCATTTTACACTAATTTATGCACTTTACTAAAGAGTTTTGTAGAAATAACACTGTTACTATATATTTGGACTATAACTGTCGTATTACACGGTTTGTTTTGTTATAAACTGTTTGTTTACTATTTTTAACGATTTAAAATACGCGGAGCTAATATTGATCGTGTCACAGGTCGCGTAATCCGCGTACTCATCTGTGTGAGATGTGTGAGATGTGTGAGAGTGCCCTCCGGTCCACTCAGCTTTTAAAAGGGGGGTAAGTGCACGCAACATGTATACGTGATCTGAATGTACATATGTTGTGAACTGTGTTGCTGGTTTAATAGGGAGGTATGTGAGATGTTGTGACGAGATGGACGGTTTATAATGAGTGTTTATTATTAGCTGATGTTTGTGTTGGTTTGTTTTGTTGTGTGTTTATGTGTTTGATGAAATGTTTATTGTGAGTAGTCTTAATTATGAGTTGTACGAGAAGAGTTTTCTTGGAGTAAATTGACGTAATACAATTTTCAATTTGATTAGGTGTAGCCAATGGTCGCGGGACTCACGAATTACCGTGACCCCGATACGTAAAGGGTTATTGAAGGACACCGTGGATTTTAGTCAGTCAAGTCTGACAGTCCCTCCCGCCCTGTCCCGGGTGGAAGGACTCGTTTGATGATTTTACCTCGATAAAAAAAAAGGTGTAGCCAATCGGAGTTATTTGATTTTAGAGAATTTGAATTGTTTTGAAGATGTCTTAAGAAGAGTATTCTAGAAATGACCATAGGGTCAAAAACGGCTACTTTAAGCAATATTGCCAAGTGGCCGTTGTAGTTCCGCAGATAACACTGATAGAATCAGCCTACTGTTTAATATTATTTTTGCAATCCATCTTTTTCAACCGAGGGTTACAACGACCTCTTTTTCCCGAGACTACATTTACAAGGTTATATTCGATACCCTACCGTATCGTAACACACGTTTTAGAATACGCTGAAATGTAAAAATAATACGCAAAAAAAGGCTAAAAGTGAAACGGCGGGAGTCATCTGCGACACAAACGATTTATGGCCACTTATTATGGAGTGGGAGTTTAGAGCGAAGCGAGCTAGCGAATGTTCGGCGAACAATATTTGCTTGCTATGCTTGTCATCGAGGTAACATCGTTTCATTTGACTAGCTTTTTTTTCCAAGTGTGTTTGGTCGGGTTTCGGGTTATTAGGCAATATTTTATATAGAGCGATTGCGTGTCTAGCCTCCACAATCCAGATTAAAACTACTCAGTGAGGCTGGTTGTATACGCATGCTTCGTAATGTTTAAAAGGCATTTAATAAACCATGGTGTACTATGCTGCTGCAGGTGTTCAAACGGGAATATCTCACAGGTAGATCTAGTGAGGAAACAGGGATATTGCTACAACCACGCCCTTAGACCAAAACAAATGCCAATCGCTTTTAAATCACTTTCAACTGGATCAATATTCGTGGGCTTTTCCGTGCCATGAATGTCAATCTAGTGTATTTTAACCCGACTATGGCAATGCTAAAAGAAAGTGTTGTGATTTAAGGTCATAGAAATGCCTTAAGGGTGTACCCAGAGGCCATGGAACGCAAATTGCAATTGAACAGGGCGGGTTTTAGTCAGTCCATGTCCTTTCCACTTTACCTAGAGCGAAAGGCTACACGATTTCATAACATAAAATAATATTTATTTCCTTTTTCATTATTAGATAAAATATCATGACTGCTTTATCAGGCATCATGTCTTTTTTTTATCTTGGTAAAATCATCAAATGCCAAACACCCAAAGGGGCGGGAGAACTCACCTTCGCTAGCATAAGAGGTCGCCGCCTATCGCCGCCGTGAGGACACGGCGGTGCTCTGATCAAGCGGGGTAGTCCTGCAACGTAAGCTCCACTGTGTCCTCCAGGCGATAGGCATCACGTCTTAAAAGAAAATTTAATATTGTACATACTTCTCGATACCAAATCATCGAATATGAAATATGGACCTCAACAGAATGATAATACACTATCAATAGTAGGCAGATAAAAATATTATGTAAGTAGTATTATTTTATGCCTTACCTGTTTCGGAAGAGGAGCAATAACTTGGTTTTAGAGCTTGCAAATTTCGAATGGAATAGAAATGCTTACTTTACCTTCCTTTTTATTATTCTTGCCATAAAATACGCCCAAGATATACAATTCCCTACACTTGTTTCAACAGTAGATCATTTGCTGTTACTCGTACCGGTATATATTTTAAGTTAAAAAAAAACAGTATTTTTTTAAGCTTGGGTATTTATATAGGATTTCGTGATTAATGATTGGGTAGAACATGTATTGTTTGGTAGACAGACATGTTTATTTCTACTGGTTTTTTAGTAGAGTTTTTTCAAACTCTTAAAAGTAGTTCAGAAACGATTCATATGTTATTTTGTCCGAAAGAGGAGTTTTGATCATCGGCAGCAAGATCGTCAGACGACGTTACGTTGTAGCTTTTGCGGGTATACCCTGAATGAGGGTTATATGAGAGCGGAGCAGGCAAGGAAGGGCTGAAGGACAGTATGGGGCAGGTCGGGCTGTGGAGTATGATGATGATGAAGGCCAGCAAACATTTTGGAAATGAATGTTCCTCCTAGCGAATAACATTTTCAGGGGAAGGCAACTCGTGTAGCATTTGGGTCACGAGACTCTCAAATCAAAATACCGTGGTGCTGGAATCTCAAATGTCAACCGAAGGAACGTGGTGGACTTTTAGTTAGTAAGAGTCTGACAGTCCCTTCACTCCATCCAAGCCGGGAGGTTTCATTTGATGATTAAAAAGTGTTGCTGCACTTTTTTGTGGTTAGAACATCACCAGATACACGTGGGAATTTGGCAATTAGCTATCGTGTTCCTTAAATAACCTTGTTCTTGAGTCACGGTAAATCGTTAGACCGGCGATCCCGGCAGGCTTTGGCCCTCTAAAGGGGGGCCCCGTCATTGTGCTGACACTGTTTGAGGCGCCGGTGGAACACAACGCGCCGTCGACCCGGACATGGTCCATGGTCGGACAGCGAGTCGCCTATTACTCGCCGCCGCCCGCGCCTACGGTGGCCGGAGATCGTTTTGCGATGTCGACGCTCATCCCTATGTAAATCTAAAACGTTTATTTGAACAAACGGCAAATGTATCCGATATTATAACGTATGGTGCGTCGAAGCCGACTTAACGAATATTTAACATGGCTGCCCGATTTATGTGCTCTGTCAAATGTATTGTGTCTTATGCTTTATGGGCGGATACGGAAATGTGCCCTTCTATCTTTTTTCTTTATTTAATGGTGGTTGTGTTTATGTTATTTTTTAAAGCCACAGCGGAGTAATGATCTCCCAATGTGTTTTTCAGCATTCATTGTACTGTTGTAGTGAACGTACGGTCAACAAAAGAGATATGCACCGGTTTTCCTGATCGGTTTTCATTTGGCTGTATGCCACACACAGTCAGAAATTGGTACGCAGACTTATTGAAACTTGTATTACTTCACTGAAAAGCCGTTTAAAACTTGTTGCCTTCGTACATATCTCTTTTGTTGTTTGTACATAATAATTATCACAATAAAATATTTCTCCTGTCATTTTTAGGTCCCATGTCATACTTAAGGGCACGTATTGCCGCCTGGAACGAAGTTAGAACAGAACTCAAGAGCGCTGGCTCAGCGTTTAATAAAAACACATTAGCTTTATTTAATAAAATACTGTACCAAGTCTAAAGCTCCGAGTAAGTCACATAATAACCTGAACACTAAACCTCGCCTGGTTCCTGTATTTCGGAATTGCAGAATCTTGCAATCGCAGTTATACTCGTGTTTCTGCTGTATAAGTTAAATTAATTAATTTAATTTTGCAACAAAATCTTACTGATACTCCTCACACCACAAATACGTGCGTTACGGTTCAAATATTAATACGCCAGAGCATCGAACCTGTGTACTTGACAGCAACAGTAACCACTTACTGTCAGGATTTACGTTATTATAATAAGGCAACACCTCACTGATCCCACACACGCGGGGATTAGTGTTGTTATTAAACGGGACACGGCCCCGGGATTCAAAGTGTTCGAAGAAAATCCTTATATCCCGGATTTATAAATTTTAATAGGAAAATTACTCGCTCGCCTCTTACGTCTATTGATTTTACATGGTATTTATGTAGAGGGAAAGAATATTCAAAAATATTGCAAATCACATATTTGCAATATTTTTGGACAGAAACGGAAATTAAAAGTAGTACTTTTAGTAAAGTTGTTAATTGCATCTACCAAAATAAGATTTAATATGAATTAATTGAAAGCTTTATTATACCAGGTTTTTATTTAATTCCTGTTCATTAGTCTTAAATACCTACTGGATAAGAAATTCATGTTTTGTACATTGACATTAGTTTATTGCACCATAAGAACACTTAAAATAAATTGTTTAAAAAAAGTACATAACAACCCAAGCATTACTATCTTAGACATATTATTTAAGTTACAATCGTAAAATTATTCAAAATACACAACAGAAATAGCCACACAGAATCCGGGATCAGTCGTAGAATGCAGAACATCGGGAAGCGGAGATACCCATATCCCGGGATTATCAAGACAGTGCACAACACTACGTACGGGTTAGAGACCACTATAAAGGGTTTACTTGGGAATTACTGCGTTAAGTAAATTTCACAACGGTTAAGAACGGATAAAGAACGGGCTAGCTTATTCAATGTTTATATTACTTTGCATAGGTTTGAGTGGTTGCGAAAGGAAATCAAAATCAAAAGAATGACGTGTGAACTGTCCATTTATGGATAGTCAGAAGCCCTAGGGAGGAAAATACAGAATATTAGGATATGTTGCCAGCGGCTTCGACTGCGCGTTATTGAATATACACATAAGCGGGGACAACAGATCGGTTAAACCGAAAACGAAATCATGACTCGCTCGGCTGCCGCAAACCCTCACTCGGTTTCGTAATTGCCGAGTTATGGTGTGTACACCCGAATTCTTAGCGAGTCAACGACTTTTTATTTCATATTATGTTTGGCCCAAAATTAAACTACGCGAACTCGGCTCACTGATGCAGTCATAAGATCATCAAGTGTATAATTAATGGCTTGGGGCATGGACTGAAATCGAACAAATGCAGGAATTGTTTCGGGTCGGAATTGTTGTTCTACAAATTCTGCTGAGCCGACATAGCTGGCTCGCTTATGTATGTGTGTAACAACCTTACTTCTAGCAAATCATTCTTAATATTGATGAGAGTTTTTCGCTCTTGTATGTGCACGCATTCGTTTAGCCCCTGACTGCATTTTCAACACAGGTTTACTAGTTCCATTTGCCTTCATGGATAGGAGGTTTAACGTTTGAATTTTGGTGCCACTCAGAAATTGGGTTGCGCAGGTCAGGCGCCGCATATACAACGTGTGAAATGCTGATATTGGCTTGAAGCCTTTTCCAAACAGACAGGTGTGGCGTTTTTATTTGTAATGTATGGAATTGTTTGAATCCAGTAACATAGAAAAGCGAAAGCCATCCGATAGCGTGACCGAACCGATGCGAAGACGTGGTGAAGGCGTATTTGCTCTGTTTGACGTTGTTCATAAAAAGTCAGCTAATACCACTGTCACGCCTCGATTCGCTGCACCCAGTTTGACGTCTCCTATCGCTTCGGACTCGGTCCGGTTCGCTATCGCCTGTCAGTTTGACAAAAGCTTGAAAGCTGTTGGAAGCGGTTAATGAAATAGTCCAAAAAGACCAACATTCGGACAAAGGGTTAGCAAAGCTAATCAGACTGCAAAACAAACAAAAGATCATTTTAAATAGATATTATTTCTCTGGTATTAGGTTCCTGTGGGATATTTGATGGGATATAAACGGGCGACGCATGTCGCAACAGCGATAGATGTTTTGTTTAGACCTCATCTTCCCAAATATAGTTTCTTTTATCGTGGTAAATTAAATCAAATGAGTCCTCCCACTCATACTGTCAGACTTGTACTGACTAAATTCCATAGTGATCCTTCAATGGCCTTTTACGTTCCAGGGTCACGGTTACTTCATGTGACAATCCCGCGAGAGAAGAGAAAATACATTGCATGTAATAGAGAAATGCATCATTCTTACTTCGGTGGGTCATATTCGTAGTGTTATGCAGGTCGTGTGTTAGGAATCGCAGTACATTTTTGGGTCTTCAGAAAGGTCAGATGCATAGTATTTAACTGGCGTTGTACTTCAAGACCAGATATTAATATCAATATTATAATATATTTAATATAGTCGTATATATATTACTATATGTAATACATACAATGGACGAGACGAAAGGCGGCAAGACATTCTTTAATAACTTCTGCCCACACCAATGGGAAAACAGCGTGAGTTACCAAATGTTACCTATGTTTTAAAGTAAGCAAAAACGATTGATATACATCTATGTTTTAAAATAGACAAATAAGAAAAAAATTTCACCATCAAAACTTATCGTTACGATACGAGGAGTTACCTAGCAACATTCTAGCTCAAAACTTGTTATAGCATGAATTTCAGCTGACTAGCCTCGTTCAAGCTAAGCGTTCCAGTTCACTGACCAAGCCGCAAAATTTGCCTAGCCTGTATTGTAGATGGTAAACCAACAAAATTGTTTTATGAGATCATAACTTGAATGGCTATTGATACAAAGGGTTTAAAAATGGCGCTAGGTATTATGGTAGTATAGTTTATTTTTTTGACAAATGATGTTTTTATAATTGCCGATGCCTGCCGAACTGAAATGACGTTAGACGATGCGGGGTGTTAGGTTTATTTTCGTTAGGGAATTTCTTGATTCGGTCGCTGCGCTTAGAACCCGCGATAAAAGCTATGCAATAGCTTAAAAATCCAAACTCCGAAGCCACAGGCACAGCCTTATGCTGGTTTATAATATTAGTGGTCGATTTTAATATATCTGCAAAATAGAACAGTCCATTTTCTCCACTAAAAACTAAAGACATCACTACTCACCTATTACAAAACAGTCCCACCACCTGTTTAAATGCGTATCATGGGCAACCCTCATAAAAAATAGCTTATCTGAAAATCTTATGGTTGCGACCCGCTCATGGGTAAAAACGCGACAACTTTGGTCATAACTTGGTGGCTATAAAGCTGTGACGGGGCACCACACCGCCATGTTGTATGAAACGTAACCCTTGGCTTGAACACTTATCGCTCACCCCGTTTGTTGCTGTGTTTCATGGGAGAGTTTGGAAGAGTGAACTGTGGATACGAAATCTTACCGATTAGGACTGTTTTTAAACATGTTTCTGGTTTTCTAAACATAAATATATGACGAAATGGTTGAAGACTTATTTACTGCCTGAGCCTTTGCTCTCTTTTGTATTTCTTCCTCTTCAGAAAGAAGTAGCTTAAAACTGTCTCCAGGGTATCATGCACCGGGGTCGCGGGACCAAGGGATTACCGTGACTCCGGTACGTAAAGGGCTATTGAAGGACACCGTGGATTTTAGTCAGTACAAGTCTGACAGTCCCTCTCGCCCTGCCCTGGGTGGGAGGACTCATTTGATGATTTTACCACGGTAAAAAAAAAGGGTATCATGCAACTCTTTATCAAAAATTAACAAAATAGATTCAACTATTTAAACAAGTGTACAAACTAATTTTTTGCATTTATAATATAAAGTTACGACGGTTATCTGTTAATGAAACAATTCATAATTACTTTCTAGATGGACAGGAAAACATCGATAAGTTTATTTACTTTAATTGTGTTTGAATAATATAATAGTCGTGGAAATTATATCTTTACGTTTATGTGGGACAAGGAAAAAAATTGAGTTACGCAAGATGGTCGCATACACAGAAATGATTCATGATTTTTGACATACTGTATATACTTTACTAGCACTTTTCCCGCGACTTCGTCCGCGTGGTTTACGTACTTTCCTAAATCCCCCTTTTCACCCCCTTAATGGTTAAATTTCCAAAAACCCCTTCTTAGTGCTCCCCTACATTATAATAGGAAGCCGTGTGCAAAATTTCACATTCCTAGCCCTAGTAGTTTCGGCTGTACGTTGATATGTCAGTCAGTCAGTTCTCCTTTTATATATATAGATTGTACACCAAATTATTATAAAAGAAAAATATAGTGGCAGACGCCAGCAGGTCAAACTACCCGATTCTGTCAAATCTTACAAATTGTATTGTATAATTGATTGAGGTAGGTTAACGTGCTGGCGTCTGTACATAATTACAGGAATGCTTCATATTATATATTGTTCTACTTATTGATTATTTGAAATTAAATTCTATACAACTGATATTTATAAAACAACGTACTTAAAACCAAAAAACCAAACGTCACGAGCTACCTTATCTCTAAAACCATTCCTTCTTAAAAGCATTACCTACTCTCTTCCACATTTCATATCCAGCTCTATTTAATCCACGCCACGAACTATAGCAGGCTATACGTAGTGTCGTCCTATTGTTCGGAGCAGCGAGGGTGTGCCGCGCAGATAACGCCTTTATTGTATCTTGACGGGAAACGCCGGGATACCAAACACAACTAATTTACATAGTGACGTCACCTAATTGAATTGTGTTCACTTCGTTATATCCCGTCTTTGTATGTTTTCAGTGATTTTGTTACTGTCTGTAGGTTATCTTGTTGTGAGATTGGATTTCGTTTTCGATTATGGAAGATGTTTAGAGTTTACTGATTGGTTCAATCGACTAGAGGTTGCTAGCGTTACCGTTGAGCAACGAGGTTCCCAGATAGATTTCTGAGGAAAATTGTGTCTGTATATATATGTCACGGCTAAAGGTAGGTGTGAACCTAAACTTAAGATTAGCCGGCTAAACCTAGGTTTATCTTCGACGAAATGTTAATGTTAGTTTGTTCTATCTTTAGCCGGCTAAACTTAGGTTTAGCTGCAGGTCCTTGGCTAAAAATGTAGAAGGAAATGGAAAAGGAAACAATGTAATAATGTTTACTATTTTGACACGAAAACTTTATTAAAAAATAATCACTTTCATTACACATGAGCGAGCGAAGCGAGCTCGGGACTCGCTGGCACCCCGACTCGGACAATTTAGGTTAGAAGAGGTTGGCGGGGTCTGAAAGACCCCGCCATCCTCTTCGTGGTTATTTTTTTTTTAAACCACCCAGAAGTAGGAGCCCCGCGAAGCGGGGCTCCGTCGACATGCTGGGAAGCGTGGACGCCCCGCGAAAGCAAGACCATTCCATTTCCTTCTACATTAGCCAAGGACCTGCAGCTACACCTAAGTTTAGCCGGCTAAAGATAGAACAAACTAACATTAACATTTCGTCGAAGATAAACCTAGGTTTAGCCGGCTAATCTTAAGTTTAGGTTCACACCTACCTTTAGCCGTAACATATATATATCTTTATATAATCATCAAGTCACGGCGACGGACGTGGCCAAACGATCTCCGGCCACCGTAGGCGCGGGCATGCGGGCAGCGAGTAATGGGCAAATCGTTGTCCGACCATGGACCATGCCCGGGTCGACGGCGCGTTGTGTTCCACGCCCGCCTCAAAGAGTGTCAGCAAAATGACGGGGCCCCCCTCTAGAGGGCCAAAGCCTGCCGGGGTCACGGGACTGTACGAATTACCGTGACCCCGGGACGTAAAGGGCTATTGAAGGACACCGTGGATTTTAGTCAGTACGAGTCTGACAGTCCCTCCCGCTCTGCCCTGGATGGGAGGACTCATTGGATGATTTTACCACGTAAAAAAAAAAAAATCAAGCGAGTCTTCCTAAGGGACTGTCAGACTCTTACTTACTACAAAACCACATTGGCCCTTCGCGTTTTAAGGTTACAGTTAACAAAAGGTCCCGACTCCTGCTACTCTGAATGTTTCCATCAGATTTTTTTAGCAGTCTATATTATCGATTCATGACCGGTTATAATATCAATTGGATCGAAATGTGGGCTTGATAAATATATAATCAACGTAACAAGATCAAGATAACAAGGTGTAATGAAATATCATGTTATATTCTTCAGCTTCAATTCTGACAAAAAACAGGCTGCTGAAATTCTTGATGAAAGAAAAACGACGACGAAATACCAAAAATTGAAGTCATTAAAAATTCCATTACATTTTTTCTACTCACACTTTTACAGAACCTACTCACACACACAAACATACACACAAAAAAAGCAACAACTCAAAACATTCAAATTAAAACGCGCGTCAAAAGATTGAATACTTAACCGACAACAAAGAGGGAGTGTAATGCCATTGTAACAAAGAGCTCGCATAATAATTCAACAGGCATTTCATATGAGCATTGCTTCCTTATGGAATACGACATATGAGGAGGAGCGTCTCCTTAATAATACATACCTGATGGATGTACCTGGAGGAAATTCCGGGAAAAATCTACGTTCATTGAGCCGGCTGGATATACGATGTTAAAGGTGAGGTAAATGTTTTATTTTGTGGTATTGAAGTCTGTTGAAATATATTCTTATTTCAATAAAAAATCAATTGCTTCAACTAGGCCAGTTACAGTTCTATGTTACATTTTTAAATTGACGATATACAGGAAAGTGTAGCCACACTCCCATAATGCATGATAACTCTGAAAGTACTGTCATCATCCTCTATCTAGCCTTTTCCCATCTCTGTTGGTGTCGGCTCCCAATCGAACCAGATTCAGCTGAAAACCAGTATTTTATATGAAGCGGTTGCCTGTATATGACCTCTTTTTTATCGTGGTAAAGTCATCAAATGAGTCCTTCCACCCAGGGCAGAGCGGGAGGGACTGTCAGACTCGTACTGACTAAAATCCACGATGTCCTTCAATAGTCCTTTACGTTCCGGGGTCACGGTAATTCGTACAGTCACGCGTCCTTGAACAGTCCCGCGACCGTATATGACTTCTACAATATAATTGGTTGGCATATTATCGAGCTTCTCACTAACCGTAACGACTGTCGAAGATTTTTACGATTGACAAACGTGACCAAAATGGCTTAACTTGCATTTCTAGACTCGGTAACTGGTTTTGAACGACGGTCATACATCTACAAACCAACCTTGGCAAGCGTGGCTTGACTTTGAAGATCAACCTGTGCGGCTGTTAGAATTAAGCCTCAAAATAGAAAAAAATAAAACAGTACACATTTACATTCGTTTTTTTACCATACATTTTTATGTGATGGATTCTCTTCCATGTGTGAAGGACCCGGAGTAGAGGGACTAACTAATTACCGTGACCCCGGTACGTAAAGGGCTAGTGAAGGACACCGTGGATTTTAGTCAGTACGAGTCTGACAGTCCCTCCCGCCCTGCCCTGGGTGGGAGGACTCATTTGATGATTTTACCACGATAAAAAAAAAGCGGTTGCCTGTACGACGGCACGTTTGGCGCAGTGGCTGAGCAATTGGACTGCTACGCTCTGTGTCGCGGGTTCGATTCTCGCACGGAACAGATATTTGTATGATCTGCAAGTAGTTGTTCCGGGTCTGAGTGTTTGTGTGTGTGAGTTTCTGTGCTTGACCTCTACAATATAATTGGTTGTCAGATTTTCGAGAATCTTACTAACCGTAACGACTGTTGAAGATTTTTACGATTGACAGACATGACAGCTTAACTTGCATTTCACAACAGCAAACAGCTTAACTTGCATTTCTAGACTTGGTAACTGGTTTTGAACGATGGTCAAACATCTAGTGACTAAACTTGGCAAGCGTGGCTTAACTTTGAAGTTCAACCTGTGCGGCTGTTATTATTAAGCCTCAAGATAGAAAAAAATAAAACACATTACATATGTACACATTTACATTCGTTTTGATACCATACCTTTTTATGTGACGGATTCTCTTCCATGTGTGAAGGACCCGGAGTAGAGGGTCTAACGAATTACCGTGATTCCGGAACGTAAAGGGCTATTGAAGGACACCGTGGATTTTAGTCAGTACAAGTCTGACAGTGCCTCCTCCTCTGGCATGGGTGGGAGGACTCATTTGATGATTTTGAAAAATTGTGAAGGACCCGAAGTGAATTTTCCAGATTACAACCACTAGGTATACTAATATAGTATTAACTATCCGACCACACTTACTAAAGCGTGGTCACACTTACTAAGCCACACTTTAGTACGTGTGGTTGAATTTCAGTGCTCAACATGAAGCAACAGCATCATTTCCAAACGATCACAGCACTAAACGGTCTATAAAAGGGAAGTGGACATGATTACAAAGCTTAGCAAGTAGAGTGGTTATCGCAATTTGATGTTCAAATAGGTTTGCTGACTGGTAAATAGGACACCTGTTAGTCTGCGGCTATAATCGACTATAGACGGTTATAATCAATGGGATTGTCAATGTATTGCCGTATTAAGGAAGAATAAACCTTATGTCTGAGACACTACCATTTAATTTCTTCTAAACGGAATGGAGCAAATTCTTGGTGGCTGAAAAAGGTGTTGTACTAATTTATTGAAAGACATTTTTAAAAGGATTTTCTCTTAGGCCCTGTGGTCAAGTGAGCAAGAGCGACTGCTGATCATGAAGTCTCGTGTTCGATTCCCAGGAAGGGTAAAGTATTGTTGGGAATTTCAATGTTTTTTTCTGTAGTAGCCACTGAGTATGAATTTATTGATAACAATAAGCTCAAACATAAACATCATCTGCCTAGCCTTTTCCCAACTATATTGGGGTCAGCCTCCAGTCAAACCAGATGCAGCTGGATATAAGTATTTTACATGGAGCGACTGCCTGTCGGACCTCTACAACCCAGTAACTGGGTAATACGATACCCCATGGTAAGACTGGTTTAGAGCTTCTGACTAACAGTAACGACTGTCAAAGACCTACAAATGACAGCCGGGACCAACGGGTTTACGTGTTTTCCGAAGCACGGCGGAAACTCGCTATGACAGATGGTCACCCATCCACAGACCAACCTCGGCAAGCGCAGCTTAACCTGGAAGATCGGCCTGTGCGGCTGTATTTATTTAGCCACGAGCTCCTCCAAGCTCCAAGCTGAAACATAAGCATAAACATAATAATGTTCCCATTGTTGGGACACAGGTGCTCTCAGGTCAGCAATAGGCTCGCCCTATATTAAAATTTTAAACGTAACTATCTAGCCATATTGGTCTACTTCTTCGGTAAGCGCACACTAGCATTTAGAAAATTACAGTCGTGGTATTACATCCAAACTTCCAAACTAATATTATAAATGCGAAAGTAACTCTGTCTGTCTGTCTTTTCTTCACGCTTAAACTACTGAACCGATTTGTGTGAAATTTGGTACAGATATAGATTGGAACTTCAGAAAGGACATAGAATAGTTTGCATTACAAAAAAAATAAAAAATCTGCCGGAAGACACTATTCCACGCGAACGAAGTCGCGGGCAAAAGCTAGTTTCTATATAATTTAAAACCTGTGTAAATGATTCTAGATTTGGCTGTTGGATTTTTTCATCAAATTACCACATGTAGAAGTTCTCATGTCATTTATTCTACATAACTTCGGCCATCAATTAAGTATAATTACTTTCTTAAACAAACAAATTCAGAACTAGCGTTAAAACACTATAGTTAACTGAAATAGTTTTTGACAGGCCTGTTGGTCTAGTGGTTAGTGACCCTAACTGCTATGCCGGAGGTCGTGGGTTCGATTCCCACCCAGGACAAATGTTTGTGTGATGAGCACGATCATTTGTTCTGTGTCTGAGTGTAATTTATCTATAATATGTATGTATTTAGAAATATATAAGTATGTTTATCAGTTGTCTGGTACCCATAACACAAGCTCTGCTTAGCTTGGGACTAGATGGCGTTGTGTGATAGTTGTGGAATATTTATTTATTTATTTATTTATTTATAGTTGAGTACCACAAAGCTCAATTTACTTCAACATTTTACTCCCATTACCTTTAATACCACAAAATTATAAATCGCCCAGCAAATTAGGCAACATGCAAACAGCTTAAAAGTCACGTTCAAAACAATAAAACACAGGGAGTAGACAGTTTTATAACCAGCCTCAAACAAATAGCTTAGACATAGCTACGTTACGAAATTAAAAGTTGCCCCTTATTGTACATAAATCACCACCTAAATCAGAAGGTTTTTTAATAGTGCTGTCTTTGGTGAGGTGGCTTTTAGTCGATATAAACTTTTATCTAGTGGAAAACTCCCATCCGTAATTCAAAGGATTTATAGTGGTTGTCATCTTTATTGCCTTTTTCCAACTATGTTGGGGTCAGCTTCCAGTCATTCAGATGCAGCTGAATTCTGAATACTGAAAACTCCATCTGCACTCTAAGAGAATTGTCCAAGGCCACAACCAACGCCGTGAATGTGGCAGAGTTTTGGTCGATACATATAATTTAAAGGAATCATCGACACGACGAAGAAGCTGAATATCAGTATTTTACATGGAGCTACTGCCTATATAACATAAACAGTCTTCTGAGAGTATAGTATGCCACCCCTTGGCTTACTAGATATCAAATCTTCGACGTTCTGAATAACAGTGATGACAGTTAAATATCTACAAATGATAACCGGGACCTACGGCTTAAATGCTTTTCGAGACGCGGAGGGCATTAGCTACGAACGATGATCACCCATCCGCAGATCAACCTCGCTACAACTCGAAAAGCTCAGATGGGGTTTAATCTTGTGCTTGGTTATAGGAACCCAGTGACCAGATTAACATGGGATTTAACTGGAAAATTGTAAGTGTATTATAGTAGGTTTCTCTGTATTACCCGTCGGGAACAAGAGGTGTCATGGCAGTGCTGTAGCAAGTCATTAAAAAAACTGCTCAGATTAATTTTGTTTTAAATAAATATTGATTCAGTTTCTGTTGAACTTAAAAAGCGAATTTTAACTTAACTGTAAAGAGTTTTACAGAAAAGGTTTAAAGCTAAAAGAAAATTGAGAGGTAGACACGCACGGTTGAAATATTCTAAACACAGCTCTTTTATAACGTTGCCAGAACAAAACAAACTTCCAACAGTCATTACTAAAGTTAATACATGAATTTTGACATTGGAAATTCATTCCTTAAATCCATAGCAACACAACAAAATTTCAAGGTCAAGGTAGAGAATACCAATTACATTTGAATAAATAATATCGATACCCACTTTAAACTAGAGCAGTTACATGTCGGTACCTTTCATGGTAAAATAATTACAGCATTCCAAAGTAATCAGTCTAATCGTTAATCGATAGTCTTGTACTTCAAACTATAACATCTGGTATTTATCCTTGAAATATTTGACAGAGGTCTACCCATTGGACCAGTTTTTGTTTTGGGACAATCTCACCGCACTATTCCCAAATCACTGCAATTCTTGAAAACCAGAATCAACAGTCGCGACCACAAGAAAAGCGCCGAAACGTTGAAGCTCGACGTGTTCATGAAAATTAACTTAACTGTCAGAAAATACTACTAAGTAGGAAAATACGTAGTTTCCACTTCCCTCCATATCAAGCAGGAGACAAAACAAAACAAGGCCAATAGGCATAAAAGGGACATTACAATAGGGATAAGCTCAGTTGCCTAGCACCACGGGTAAAAATTACCACTAATATTTATGGATCCTTAATTGAGCATTTGACCAGGTATGTAATAGTCACATGTAATAAAGGGTGAGGCTTATGTCATCAACTCATCATGCATTCAAAGTTCATAGATTCTATTAAGGAATTCCTGGTGAAAATATCCCATAAAGAAGAAAGTAAGTAAATATGTTTATTCGACACAATCTAAGGCACACAACCTTTTCGCAAAAACTACAAGAATAAGTAAATAGAGAAAGAAATAACACAATAGGTACTGTGTGCCTCACGGCTGTGCCAAATAGGCTCAGTTCTGCTAAGCCAGGTACCTGATGCTGGTTTTCAACTGGGTTTGCTGAATTTGAAGGGAATGAATTTTCGGTTGTGGGTAGCACTTTGCGTGATATCTGAATAGACAACCAGACTCATGAGGCCACCACAAAATAATTTCAATGGTCTAAAATAATCGACAATTAGTTAATCGATATCGACACATCCCCTCACTAAAAATATCCCCGTAATCACGTACGTCTCTAAAATTTACCTATAAGCATAAAAATGGTAATTTTTATGTCCCTTCATTGTAATAAAGCTAAACCTTAAATTCTTTTGAGAATATTTTGTTAGTATTAAACAGCTGGTTTTAATATCGGTGACATTGTTTCACAAAATATTAATTTTGTCCGGAAACCATTACGGATTGTTGTTTTAACATTTTTTATATTGATTGGAGAGCCTTAACGATAGGATTTTATGAGCTTCATCGTTGAATTTTATATCACAGGTCGATTATAGTGTTCATTTGTAAAGAATATAAATAAGATTTGAATAGTTTTCCATGTCTTTAAATCTTGTGTATATTTGCTCTGCACATAACGTGCTCAATTTTCTTACACACAGCGAATTTTATCCCTATATTTAGTTGGTCCTATAAAAGAAGTAAAAATACCACAAAAGTACCTATATTTTTCGTAATTGCTTATTTTTGACACATCTTTATTATACTGAGGCTATATGTTGAGTTTTACTACAACATAATAATAAGTAAAAATCGCTCTTTCTTTGCAGATCGTGTACACATATATAAAACGATACTGACGATTAGTGTGTGGACTGTAACTAAAAGAAGAATGACAAGAAGCTAGATGTATAATTTATATTCAGGAAACATACACTTGTTATGTCAAAGGTTAACACAAGTAGACAACAACACCAAAAGTTTAAAAACAAATATTGACTAAAGAACTTCCAGCCAGTTGAGACAACATATGCACCAACTATTAAGTACTAGATGTAGTCGTGACCTCCCAGATTACAGGTGAACAGCTGCAGTATGTTGTAGGTCATGTCATGTCACTGCAGCCATCAATCACTACATGTCAATATTCCGCTGACGCTGCTCTGAATTATGCATCATAATGAGCTGAGGCATATAAATGTATACGTATTGGTATACTTAGCATTGACTCGTAGGTAAAGTATAAGTAGGTATGTTGCTGAAGAAAAGGTTCTCGGTTCGATGATCTCCAACCCAGCCGCAGTGGTAGACGTCGGCAGACGATCTCCGGCCACCGTAGGCGCTTGCATGCGGGCAGCGAGTAATGGGTAACTCGCTGTCTGACCATGGACCAGGGTCGACGGCGCGTTGTGTTTCACGCGCGCCTCATCGAGTGTCAGCAAAATGACGGGGCCCCCCTCTAGAGGGCCAAAGCCTGCCGGGGTCGCGGGACTTACGAATTACCGTGACCCCGGTACGTAAAGGGCTATTGAAAGACTCCGTGGATTTTAGTCAGTACGAGTCTGACAGTCCCTCTCGCTCTGCCCTGTCATGATTTTACTACGTTCAAAAAAAAAAACAACACAATGTGTTTTCGCAATGAATGCTTAGAATTTTTTATTTATATTATTTTTTAATGCTTTTTTGAAATTAAACAACAATTGTTTTTTATTTATTTTTCAAAATCTTAATTAATAATAATTACGAGTAAGTACTGTAAGTACGTAGTACAAAGTAAGGTGCCTAATCAACTAAGCTTAAACTAAAATTAAATGGTTCTACAAAAATTGCATAAATTAATACAAAGTGTGGCCTCCTCTGTTATTGAGAACTTGCTGGCACCGATTATTCATAGAATCAATGAGACTGTTAATGTTATCCAGCGACAATTGCTTCCAGTGAAATTTTACGAAGTCCATCAGTTGTTGGGTGGTTGTCACTCCATCTAAGTCCTTTAAAACACGTCTCTGGAGCGTGTCCCATGCATGCTCGATGGGGTTGAGGTCTGGCGATTGTGCAGGCCAAGGCAATACCAGGATGTTTTCCCTTGCCAAGTACTTCCGTGTGTACAAAGCTGTATGCGAACGCGCATTGTCATGCATCGACATGAAATCGGAGCCAAGCGTTTGTGCGAATGGACAGACATAAGACCTTAGAACATCCTCAATGTAATTTACAGCGTTCATTTTACCATTTATAAAAACGAGTTCGTTTCTTCTGTTCTTCACAATACCCGCCCATACCATAACTGTCGAGCCGTTGTATTGATGCACATCCTGAACGCAGCTCAGTCTTTCAGTATTTCCAGGACGACACGGTACACTCTTACCCTTCTAGTATCAGGCTTGAACCCAAATCGAGACTCATCGCAAAATAATTTTTTATCCGTTTGATGTTTGTATACGAGTATTATCCTGTATTTTTCTTTAACTTCATAAGCATTAATGATTGTGTATCCACGTAAATAAAAAACTTCTACAAGAAGTTAACAGGGTTATGGGCCCAGAGTGCGCAAAAAAGTGGAATTTTACTAAGATATGATGAGCGAACAAGACCTGACAACTATGTCTGCAGGAGGCGGAAGCGTAAGTGGGCTTTGTATTGAGAAACTGAAAGGGCGAGACAATTACCTCCTCTGGAAGTTTAATATGAGAAACCTGCTTATTCATGACGACCTTTGGTGTTCTATCGACGGGTATCCGGAAGGCGATAAGTCCAATCCGGAGCTGAAACGGCGTAAGAATGAAAGGGCGTTGGCTAAGATCTGCCTGTCAGTGGACGCTTCATGCGTGTCCCACGTGATGACTGCGAAGACAAGTAAGGATGCCTGGTTGAGCCTGGAGAAGGCGTATGACGATAAGGGCATAGGCAGGAGATTAAAACTGTTGCGGATGCTGTGCTCGGTAAAGTTAGACGACTTCGGTGGTAATATGGACAAATATGTTGGCGAATGTTTGTCGTTGTCGCAACAGTTGGCGGCTGTAAATAAACCGATTGACGATGAGTTCCTGGCGGCGATTATTCTTCAGGGATTACCTCCTAAGTTTGATCCAATGATCATGGCCTTGGAGAGTAGTGTGAGCGACCTAACCAGTGACTTCGTGA
Source organism: Agrotis puta (assembly GCA_943136025.2). NCBI lineage: Eukaryota > Metazoa > Arthropoda > Insecta > Lepidoptera > Noctuidae > Agrotis > Agrotis puta. Next base: position 14,233,587 of record OW964185.2, on the reverse strand, counting down.
AGGCTAAACTACTACAGAATACGAAGTGGTCTGATAATTGCAAAGGTGGAGATTGCCTGATTGCTGATAAGTCAGAGAAAAGGTCTGGTAAGAGGCGCCAAGAGAAGAAGCCGAGGTGTTGGAACTGCGGAAAGTCTGGTCATGTTAAGAAGGAGTGTACCCAGAAAAAGGTTGCGATGGTTGCGACTCGGTTCTTGACTGACACGTGGTACGTAGACTCGGGTGCGTCGAGTCACATGACGGGACGGCGAGACTGGATATACGATTTTTCTACAAGAAGTGTAGAGGTGAACGTGGCAAGCGGACAGACTTTGAAATGTGTTGGTATCGGTAATGTGTGTTTGAAACTCGGAGATTATGATTTGACTCTTAAAGAAGTGATGTACATTCCGGGAATGAGTGTTAATTTACTGTCTGTAAATAGTTTAGCAGTTAAAGGGCTTAGAGTGGAGTTTATTGAGTCTACTTGTAAGATTTTTAGAAATAAATCTTGTATAGCTAGTGTTAGGTCTGTTGGCGGGGTATACAAACTGCATACTAACGCGGTAGCTTTAAGTAGTGTAAATAAAGAGGTTTCAAAGGAGTCTTGGCACCATAGGTTGGGTCATTTGAGTTATGACAGCTTAAAGTCACTGTCACACGTTATTGATTTTCAGAATGCAGAAATTACAAATAATTGCGATGTTTGTATTCTTGGAAAACAAATAAGATTTCCGTTCAAGAAATCTAGTCGTGACGTAGCGGCAAAGCGGTTAGATCTGGTGCATACAGACTTGTGTTCCATTCCTGTTGCGTCCCACTCAGGTAAGCGGTACATTTTAACTTTTCTAGATGATCACTCGCGGAAAGTATTCTTGTACTTCTTGAAAAATAAGAGCGAAGTAGCTAGCGTCACCATGGACTTTGTTAGGCTCGTTGAAAAACAATGTGAATCCAAGGTAAAGGCAATACGCAGTGATAACGGTACGGAGTATGTAAATAAAGAGCTAAGCTCATTCTTCAGACTAAAGGGTATTGTGCATCAGGTCACTGTTCCGTATTCGCCCCAAATGAATGGTGCGGCGGAGAGGTTGAACAGAACTCTTTTGGAACGGGTACGTTGTATGTTGTATCACGCGGGTTTGGATCACAAGATGTGGGCTGAGGCGGCTAACACTGCCGGGTACCTTATTAATCGGTCTCCATCTAGTAGATTAGGTGGGAAAACGCCCGAAGAGGTTTGGTCGGGTAATAGGGTAAAATATGACCACTTACGGATTTTCGGTTGCGAGGCCTTTGTACATATCCATGACGTTAAGCGAAATAAGTTGCAACCTAAGAGTAAGAAATATATTTTTGTCGGTTATGAAGATAATGGGAGATCTTACAGGTTGTATGACTCTGAGACACATAATATTATAAGAAGTCGTGATGTCAAATTTAATGAAAGTGTGTTTCCAGCCAAAGAGCTAGGAACTGGACACGGATCACCCACTATAGAAATATTTCTTTCAGGGGAAGAAGTTGACGATTCCAACAGTGAGTGGAAGTCAAGCGTGCCTGAGAGTGAGGTGGTTGGTGATGCAGCTCGGGAATCTGTCACTGAAGAGCCGGTAACGAGGAATGTTGAACCGGTTGTGTCAGCGAGCGGTGATGATGGCGGCGACGACACTTTGGTTTTTGAAGATAGCGTTGAGGAGGTGGTAGAACCTCCGGAACCGAGGTACAATCTTAGATCTAGACAACCTAAGGGTTTGTACGCACATGATGCGATCCCAGCTGAACCGCGCACTGTTAAGGAAGCTCTAGGTTCAGGGCAGAGCGACTTGTGGCAGCAAGCTATGCAGATGGAGATTGATTCGTTCAATCAGCATGAGGCTTGGGAGTTGGTGGATCGTCCTAAGGGCAAAAATGTGGTTCGGAACAAATGGATCTTCAAAATTAAGTGTGACGCCGAGGGGAAGATAGCCCGGTATAAGGCTAGGTTAGTAGCCAAGGGTTTTACCCAAAAGTATGGTGAAGATTATTTTGAGACGTTTTCACCGGTAGTACGGTACAGTTCGTTGCGACTGTTGTTGGCGATAGCCGTAGTCATGGATCTTGATATAGACCATCTGGACGTACAGACGGCGTTCCTAAATGGTAATTTAGATGAGGAAATTTTTATGTTTCAACCGGAGGGGTTCATTTCACCTGGTGGAGAAAATAAAGTCTACAGATTAAAAAAAGCAGTCTATGGACTAAAACAAGCTTCACGAGCTTGGTATCAGAGGGTGAAGGATGTGCTTCTGCTGACAGGTTTTGTTCAATGCCAACTTGAACAATGTATCTTCTACAAAAGAAATGGTAAGTCAGTTGTTTACATTGCCTTGTACGTCGACGATTTCATTGTGTGTTACAATGATGCACGCATGGCTGAAGAGCTGAAAGAGAGTTTACGTAAACCATTTAAGATTAAGGACTTAGGTGCGGTGCGGCATGTTCTCGGGGTCACATTAGAGCGTGACAGGACGAACAAAACTCTTAAGCTTTGTCAGGCGAGGTATATTGAGCGCTTGCTCGACAGTTTCGGTATGTCGGAATGCAAACCAGTCCAGACTCCTTTGGACCCAAACATTAAGTTTACTGATACGAGTGTGTTAGATGAAGGTAATGTTCCGTATAGGGAATTGATTGGTTCTCTTATGTACCTAAGTGTTTTTACACGGCCAGACATTACGTATGCAGTTTCGTACTTAAGCCAGTTTAATACGTGTCATACTATGGAACACTGGAGGACTGCGAAACGTGTATTGAGGTATCTTAAAGGAACTCAAAACGGTAGTCTTGTGTTTAGTAGGTCGGGTCATGTTAAAGTTGAGGGGTTTGTAGATGCGGACTGGGGCGGTGACGTACGCGACCGAAAATCATTTTCGGGGTTTGTTTTTAAGTATGGGGGAAACACCATTTCCTGGGAATGCAGAAAACAAACATGTGTTAGTTTATCAAGTACTGAGGCTGAGTACGTTGCTCTTAGTGAGGCTGCTAAGGAGGCACGTTGTATTAGGGACTTGGTTACTGAATTGACTGGTAGTTCTGGATTAGTCGTCGATTTGTTTAATGACAATCAGTCTGCTCAGAAACTTAGTGTCAATCCAGTGTTTCATAGGAGGACTAAGCACATAGATATCAGGTACCACTATGTTAGGGAGGCTGTGAATAATCATGTAATCAAGTTGAATTATTTATCTACTCAGGAAATGGTGGCTGATGTACTAACTAAATCTTTGTGTGCTCCTAAACATAAGTTCTGTGTTGTGAACTTGGGCTTAGGTTTTTCTTAAGCCAACTGAGCCAGCGGTGATGTCTGAGTTCAAACAGTGATTGAGGGGAAGTGTTGAATGTTGACCTTTTTTAATACAGTCACAGTTTGATTTATGGTTCTGGTTCTATTCTGGAGTAATTGATTTTGAATCTAGAATGACTTTTTCACATTCGTCAATGTGTCGTTCATGTATTTTTTTATTCTGTAACTTTATTTACAATATAATATCTGGTGTACGAGTTCAAGTCTTTGATTGTGTATCCACGTAAATAAAAAACTTCTACAATAAGTTAACAATTAAGCTTTCTTCATATTCACTTTCTACTTATTAAACTTCACTATAATCCAGGCGTTTATGAAAAAAATCTGATATTCATAAATCACGCTAGACCGTACCAGAGCGAGCGACGGCGTTTCCTAACTTTATGCCTAATTAAAAAGTCAATTAAGGCAATGAATTTAAGTACAACTTTGTTAAATCTACTGAAACACTTTGTGATAAATCAAAACACGAAGTAAATGAAATTTCCTTTGCAAATGTTGACTTCTAAGTTCTTTGTAGTCATGATGGCCCGGTGTTTAACATTGCTCCTCTCATGCACGATGTTGTGAGTTCAACTCCGGACATATACCACCACACACAACGATGAAAGAATTCATCGTGAGGTAACCAGCCATGACAAAGTCCTATGGGGTTTATAAGAGCCGATTTCGTTAACTCTGAGACCAGAGGGTCACATCTTTATACGAAAAAGAAAGTTTTGTACTTGTGGATAGAGTAGGTAATTTAAAGTTAACGCAGATGGTAACGTTGATCTGTGATTTTGTCTAATGTAAATATTCTTTGTTGCAGATGGGTTTGCATGTCGGAACCTTGAATACTTCAATACTGCATGCCAGGTAAGAATTACTTATTAGTACAAAACCGACAGGAACTGTAGGGTGTGAAGTTACATTTTTCTAATTTCGTCAAGAATTATACTAAACAATAATGTAATATTAATTAGGTTTATTTTATAATTTACAAGCGATTCGCTCGGCTCTTACGAGTGCTAAATACTATTTCTTTTGAAACCATTTTAATTGATGAAAACCGCATTAAAATCAGTTGGTTAGTTTTCAAGATCTTAACGTACAGACGGAAGGAAGCGACTTTATTTATACTATGTAGAAATCTGGTGCAATTTTCAATTTTAGATTTTTTTGGAGACCATTTTAGATTTTGACTTACTGGGGCTTTATTAGACACAGTATGTTTCTCAAGCACTTTCGAAGTTATTTTTCTCGTGTCCTTATTAATGTTGCTCCGCTGCTTGTATAAATAAGTCTCTTTACAATTAAGGCCTTCGTCCGAAATGAATATTATTTTATTTTAATTCTTATCTCCTTTTTTGTGGCTTCGTTGAGTACGACTTCGGAAGCGATGGCCATATCTTGTTCCTCTGCTATGTTCTCGATAATTTTGTGAATGCATATTTTTTTCCGTATTCATAATATTTCGGATATCTTATCCCGTCGCTGTTTTTAGCTAAAGCAATGCGGGTAATTTAAGAGCATGTACAATTTACAGTATTTTTAATTTGAAATTATTCATAGAAATAATCTATTTTTTAACAAAAGATCTCGAAAATGTTCTCTGACGTCTTTTGAGACTTATGCATTGACCTGCATATATGCGTATGAAGGTTTAATAAAAGGAAAGAAAGGAATTGAAATTTTATACGAAATGGCGTACAAACTCTTTTCATTTTTGGGGTCCATTGGAAAATCCCATTACCTGTAGAATTCTAACGATCCACGACTCACTAGGTACGAGTAAAAGACATTAATCTCATAATTTATAAACACACCAGCATTTTAATTGAAAATACAAAGACTATAAAAATCTATTTTTCTTTCACAGTTCTTAAACTATCCATCAGCAGTATCCGTCCAATCATTATGCAGAAAGAAGACTGCTTTCAACTTTAAACTGTCATTTTTTCCTCGACATAGCAAAGAAGATTAATGTTCTGCTTGTACAGGTGGCGGGGAAGTGCGCCTTATTATCCTAGTGAAAATGGCTGCTGCGTCACGGCGAAAGCCTTCCTCACTTATATTTAGGTCTTATGTTGTACGTGTGTTGGGTTTCGGAGCGAGGAAACAGAGGTAGGAAAGTAAGACGTGTATGTTTTTTCGAAATGTAGGTACGTCTGTCACCTCACAGCCAAAGGTTCGGTTGAACACCAGCGTCTGGCTGCCTGGTATGAGACTGGCATTGTTCTTATCTTTGTTTGTTTTTATATTAGGTTTTAATTAGTGTTTTCTTATTGTAAATTGAAACATGAATTGAACATAAGATGGTTATGTGAATGTTGTGTAAACTCGTAGTATGCTCCAAAACAATATATTTTTATTATTTCTTTACGTGCTAGGTCATTGGATCTAGTGAGATGTTAGTTGCACATCGGTACGTTATCGAGTCCCGACTTACAATTTCGACCCTTAATTATTTAGATCCTTGGTGATTTAATTTTGGCATCGCCGTATTGGAATCCTCCAGCTCACCCAAGGCGTCATCTGTACCTGTTGTGATGTATTCCACATTAGGCACCTGCTGAAATGGCACCTGAGCTAATGGCACCTTAACTATTCCAGATACTAACAAAAAACATTCTCAGGTATCAGGTGCCAATTCATTCCCATCTCCCTGTTGTATTGGTGGTCTTAAAACTTGAGAAAAACAACGTCGATCAAAACATTTTACAGAAAAAAAACTCATTTGTATACAATACCATATCCCTTGCTTCCTTACTCGTAGTTCTCCTATGTTAGTAGTATTATATTGTGTAGTTATTATGTGTTGCTAAGTGCTAGATTGTACGGCCGTCGTGAAGCAGCCTGTTTATTATATCAGATCTCATTCGGAAGCCTTTGCCGACTTTTACATAGGTTTGCTAGATTCAAGTAGGTGACTCTTTTTTTCAAAGCAATATTGTTTCTAGAAGGGATAATAATAAGAAGATGAGAAAGGAATAGTTGTTTGGTCTAGTTAGTGGTTCCTTCTTTCTTTATTTTTTGTGTGAGGATGTGGTGGCTTAATTAACTATGATACCAATCAGAGTTAATTAAGCCGTCCGGTCGTTCGGGAACACCACAGGCCTCTGACAAGGTTTTGGTCTAGAAGATAGCTAGACTTAGCTAGTGGTTAGAAGAACTTTCCGTGTGATCTCGAGTCGATTTTAGACTCTGGATAAATGCAACGTGTACGCCCCTTCGTACACGCGTATAACACATGTAATATAGGTATCCATTGACGCGTGCCTGTGTACGAACCTCTATGGATTTGTATTGCGACAGTAACCTGGATACCAAAGTCGTTAAGTATTGGTGACTTGCGTCACCAAGTGTACGAAGGGGCTACTTTGCCAGTTGCTCGACGCGACGGTGCTTTATCGGGAGTAGTAGCACACAGATAACCTCTTCTAGATTGTTTATACAAGACAACTTATGCGCACCACTCGTCAGTACATTTGTTTCTTCTTGCGCTGTCTACATATAACGTAAATAAGTGTTAATTTAGTAATTTTCTAGAAACTGTTTGTATCACCACGGCTTTTTTATGGTTGACATGTGGCGTCCATAGGTTGCATTGTATGCGGAATCTAGAGGGGTTTTCTGTTGCTTGTCAAAAGTAAGTGGTAACATTTTTTTTTATAGCCGCTATAAAATTTATATAGATCTCGGCCTAAGTCTGTTTCTAATTTACGCTTCCAAAGTATACAAGGTGTCTCTTGTTAGGCTCTAATAAGACTAGTGGAGTTAATATTTGTAAGTAGGTAGAAATGATTGTAATGCCTTGAAATCCATGTGCCTGGTCAGCCATGTGATTGGTGATTCGCGGCACAGCTCGTCTCCGCTACGCCTCAGTGGAACTGTAGTCTTAACGACTTATTTCACCTCGCAAGAGACAACTGTTTATATGTGTTTTTACCAACAAAGAGTTGAACAGAATGACTCGGCGGACAAAAAGAGAAAAAATGAGCTTGCTCAGTAGCCAAATAAATATCACAAATATTTTGACGAAACAGTAGGTAAGAAAATTCTCCTATTCTGAAACTTACTCGAAAATAGTTAGGTAATGGCAGCTGGCATCGAATGTAGTCGACAACGTAGTCGGTATACGTAACACTGGCAGCGTTACCGCGCCGAACACATGGGCGCCCGGCCGCACCATGAAAAATTCATAACTAAATACCATAGAGTAAAATGAAGAGGCGATGTTGATTTGTGCCTAAGAGGGGATGAGCTCTTGTAGAAAAACTGGTTACGTCACTATCTTTTCAATCGGGAATTTCAAACAATCAATTCAGCCTATCCCTCCTGGCCATCAGATTAGTTAGATTGGCCTTAGATATGTCGCTGTAAGACCACAGATTTGATGGCCATAATATGTGAAAAATTATAAAGCTGAAACGAATTATACATTGCGTTGATGGAAGAACAAAACTTGTGGCTCTCCCCAAACAAAATAATGATAAGAGTAAGTTAAGTGGATGATAAATCTTCGCTCATTTGGTCTGACCATCACAAATTTTGCCAACTATTCTTAGACGGCAAAATGGGGTCCTTTTACTCTATTGATAGGGACTTTCCAACATCAAAATTCTCTTCAACAGCTATCCTTTCTGCCTTCCCACATAATCTTTGCCATCATGTCGCCGCACACTAATAATAATGTGCAACAGAGTTCAGTACGTGGACTGCGCGCTATCCGTTGTGACAACAAATCTTATACGAGTACGAGGAACTGGCTGGTTGTTATTGAAAACTAGACGTTATGTCAATGTACATAAATGTGCTGGCGCGAGAGGAGTGTCGGGAGATGGACGGCTTTGTTTTCAGGAGTCTCTGTTTAGTGAGAAAAATCTATTATCTTACACATATATTTAGATAGGTTGTGGCTAATACGAAATGGGTTGTGGAAGTCATTACACAGTCCTTTCATGTAAATAATGGTATTGATAAATGTATGAATCGACGTTTGTTACTCAATATTCTCACAACGGCTGAATGGATATTGAAGAAATATAGGTTATAGTCTGGAATAACACATAGGATACCTTTTATCCCGATTGTTCCCGTGGGATACTTCTTGAGTTACACGTGGGTGAACACCTCTTATGCTTATGTTACTAATATTATAGATCCGAAAGTTTGTGAGTCAATGTGTATGTTTGTTACTCTTTCTCGTAAAAACTACTACATGGATTTCGATGTTTTTTTTTATGTTCAATGGGTTTGCTCTTGACCTTAGTCTACGTCAGGAGTGACTAAGACAAGGTCAACGATGGAGCGAGCTTACCCAGAAGAAGCCTGTTCACTCTAGCTTTGAAGAGATTGGGGTTGTATGCGTTCGGAAACACAGTCGCAGGCAGAGAGTTCCACTCCTTCGCTGTCCGCATTATAAAAGTTTGGTACACAAATAGTTTATAACCTGGATTAACCCTTTTTTATCGTGGTAAAATCATCAAATGATTCCTCCCACCCAGGGCAGGGCGGGAGGGACTGTCAGACTTGACGGACTAAAATCCTCAGTGTCCTTCAATAGCCCTTTGCGTAGCGGGGTCACGGTAATTCGGGAGTCCCGTGACCAACCTGGATTAACCCTTAAGATAGTATTTATCTCGATTGCATGTCCACATAGGATAATTTTCGAGTAACAGGCGGTCTAAGCCGATAGCAACTAGCTCTCATATAACACATATTTATCAAAAAATCCCTTTAGTACCTACACAGCTCAGTTTTTGCAGGAAGTACACTGGCGTTAAGAGTGCGTGCTTAGAAAACACCATGTAGGAACACATAATCGTGCTAAGACGTCTACCGTCTTTTGTTTTCCATACACGCATGCCTCTTTTGTCCTCACGGTGAGGCACGACGCGAAAAGGGCCTCTCAGTCGGTCCCTGCCATTAATTATACAGTGATGATAAGGTGTAGTACTAGGACAACAGAAAATGGTAGAGGTATATGGTAGGTAGTTGTTCGTAATAATAACACCAATGTTTCTTAAATTTTTACAGAGCTCGTATACTTTTTTTTTTATTGTGGTAAAATCATCATATGAGTCTTCCCACCCAGGGCAGAGTGGGAGGGACTGTCAGAACCGTAATGACTAAAATTCACGGTGTCCTTCAATGGCCCTTTACGCTCCGGGGTCACGGTAATTCGTGAGTCCAGCGACCCCGGCAGGCTTTGGCCCTCTAGAGGGGGGCCCCGTCATTATGCTGACACTCTTTGAGGGGCGCGTGGAACAAATCGCGCCATTAAAAAAAAATTGTAAATGTCTACAATTTTTTTTGAAGATTTTCTCTACACTTGGCATTTCTCCTGTATCATGGGTGCGTTTACAAATATTTAAACTCACATACAGAGACACACAGACATGGAACAACTTTGTACTTGTAAGTCATACACTAATATTTAGGTTCCATGCATGAATCGAACCAGCGACACGCTGCTAAGCAGTTGTTCACTCGTACACGGCGCCAAAGGTGTCGTCAAAACTATTAAAAATCATGGATCAGAAATACGAGTAGTTCAGTCGGCATCATGTACCTACAGATATCCGATTTTGCATAGAATAGTTAGGTAGAATAGTTACCGCTCGTATCGTGTCAGCTTACTATATACAAGGCTTCTCGTATACTGTTATATTCAAATGCAACAGATTATTGTTCCACTAGCATTAAACAAACCAATACCTATTTGTATACCTCAATAGGTGAAATGACTGAAAAATCTAATTAGTCCGTCAATTGGATTACTTACGGAAGTCTTTATTGCAGTTTAAGGGCTTATGTACACTTTGCCGCCGCCGCACCGCCACCGCGCCGTCACCGCGCCGCTTTGCTGTGTAGGAAAGTAGATATACCTTCTTCTTCACAGTATAGCGGCGCGATGGCGGAGGTGGCGTCGCCCTAACAATTCGTAGGGCAGTGTTTTGACTATTTTTATTTCCGTGACACCATGCTTTGTCTGTAAGGTTTTTTTACTATTAGGCAGATGAAATTGTTTTGATAAATAAAACATATTTTTGTATAAAATTTTCACACATCATTATTTTATAACTATTGTTCGTATTTATATGGTGAAGATTTAAACCCAAGCTGTTGCAATAATATCGAATGCTTGTACTAAGCATGGTGATAAGTAAAATATCATGTTGAGCATGTGGAACTGACGTGACATGAATATGATGTGAAAATTCAACTAGGAATTTAAGTAGGTACTCTTATCACAAAAGAAAATTTTGACGAGAAAATTAAGTTGGTACTTATCAGGGCTAATAAAATGTATAAAACTATTTATAGAGTACCTCATCTGGTGTCTGCTTGGTGATACCATACAAACATTATGTTGGCCATGGTGTCCCGATGAAATACAGCCCTAAGAGACTTTTCATTACTTTCCACAAACATCGCAATATTTAATCTAAACAAGATAACGTTAAGAAGTGGGCCGCAGTTACTGAGATAGCAACTTGTATTTTTATGAGACCCTCTTTTTTTTAAATTTACGACCTCGCTAAAAGTTTCATTTGTAAACGTAAATTACTTTAGCGTTTTGCGTTAAGCGTTGACCACGGGAATTAGCGGGAATTCGCTGGGCCGTTTGTTAAAGATGTTTCCTGGCTCCGGGTGGGGGAAAATGTATCGGTCCGTGGTTTTACACTGCCTTGTTTTGTACTCGGAAATGTGGAAAATATTATTGGAATTGTAATTTTAGTGCGGCAAGAATATCTTGAGTTTCAATGACTTTGTACTGTCGGTAAAAGATTGTGATAAATCAATGTGGCATACGTGTTGAAAAACAAGATTGCTGGTTTAATATTCATTATAGTAAATACTTTAAAAACCTGGATTCATTTCACTGGTGGCCATAAACACAGATCGTTTACCATCGTCTTTACAAACTTCTTTAAAAATCCAATGAAAGCACAACATTTTAAAATACGAATTGGAAACCAAAGACCCTTTTATAAAAGAAAAAAAAAACTCTGTTCCATTTTAAACCTTTTTGTATTCTGAACGCATCATTCAAATTGAAACCGCATTATTCAAACATGGAACAACTTTCTTTTCGAACGCATTCACAATTTAAACACATGCAGTGTAAAAGCGCTTCGTTTTTCACCGTACAACATTATGCTGACTTATGATAGCAATATGGAGCTTGATGCAGCGCTGTAGCTTCTCAAGTGAGACGTTAATTTCGCTGACATTTAGCGGCAGACCACAGGTTGGTGCTGTCGTGCAGCGGTTAGCTGGCGTTTTGCATCGCTTTGGTAATTCTATGTGATACTGGGCAAGGTATAGAGGAGTAAACCTGTTAGGTAAATTGTGTTTATTCAGGGGAATATTGTTTAGTTTCGGTGTGGTGCAGAACTTACTGATATAATATTTACTAGTCAAGTTTTGAAACTTGACTAGTTACTATTAGACTCTTTAGGAGTGACCGTAATAATCGATGAAAAACAGCGGATCAGAAAGAGCTATAAGAGAGCGAAAACGATTTTGATAATAAAAGTAACATAACTTGAAAAGATATACCCACCGATATATAACTTCGTCCTTTTTTTTATATTTATACGTTGATTACCCTGACGAAAATCTTTAAGTTTTAACATGGAAAATGTTTTTTTTTTCAAAAAGTCCGTATCCAATATAAAACGGGCTATTCAAACCGCGTTCGAAACGACTAAAGACTCCTCTTAACACCAGAAATCGAAACTCAAGTGATATGTTATCAGATTGAAACCCCATACCTCGCAACAATTAGTCAAATCCGTGCGATTGCTCAGGTTTGCGTTTAGCGCGGATATTACTGCGCATTAATTAAGATTGCGCACAAGCTGGTTACGTGGGATATCTACCAGTAATTACAGGGCATCGGATTTCAGAGCCTGATAATTGATGTGTTGATTGTATGTTTTGCTGTAGGTAGATAATTGTAGTAATAAGAGACCAAAACGCTTGCCCAAAGGCTATGTATGTTAGGTCGCGGAACTGTGTTGTCGGAAAACCGTGGATTTAGATAGTACGATTGAGTCAGTACGTCTGACTGTCCCTTTCGCTCCACACAGGGCGGCCGGCCTCGTATCAAACGTTTTTAGCACTTAAAAAAAAGTAGGGCTATATGCTAAAGCAGCACGAACACATATATCGATAGACTTATAACGTAAGAAGTAGTTGTTACTTCACGAGCCAGCTAACGTGCAAAAATCCTAAGCCACTACTTGAAAATCAATTAATTATCAGCAGTGATAGCCGAGTGGTACGACCGTTGGACTGCCAAGTCAAAGGTTGCAGGTTCGAACCCCGGCACGCACCAATGTCTTTTAGAATTCATGTGCGTATTATAAATTAATTATCACTTGCTAAAAAACGGTGAAGGAAAACATCGTGAGGAAACCAGCACACCTGAGAGATTTTTCAATGGTGTGTGAAGCCATGTCAGAGGCCTACGGGCGGTTTAAACTCTGACACCAGGTTGTTCATCAACCATACGATAAGAAGAAGAAGAAGAAGACTACTTGAAAAATGAAATACATTGTTTCAATACACCATAGGACCCCGCAACTCCAAAACTCCATAGTTATTGCTGTGCAGTTTCTTGCCGGTTCTTTGTCGAAAAGCGTTGCCTTCGGTTCTTCGGGGAGTATGGGTCTCTTACCTCACTAAACCTACCCCTGTGATCACATGGAGGAGAACCCTTCTATGCGATACCTGTGGGCAAATCCCTGGGATGACTGCAAAGAGGTCTCCGCTAAGCCTGGCTGTGTACTGTAGCACCCTCTGTGCCATCATCTTTTCCCTGGGGGCGGTCAGTGGGCAGAGAGTGTCCCCATTCTAAAACATGGAGTGACTTATATGACATTCATGGTAAGGACAGGTTAAAGTACGAAATTACTTCAGCTTTGCGTCCGGACTTTAACAGCATAATCCTCTTAAGAGTAAATGACCTTTGAAAGTCCGTATGGTCGGTGCAGTAGCTGAGTTATTGACTGCTGCACTGCACGTCACGAATTTAATTCCCGTACGGAACAAATAATTTATATAAGTAGGTTTCGGGTTTAACTGTTGTCTGAGTTTAAATGTTTGTAAACGTAAAAAGGGACAAAGTATAAAAAAAAAGTTACAAGTAGTGGTAAATTCGACGAACGCAGAACTAATTCTTTCCATCAAATTAAAGCAAAGTTCCCGTTTACTTTATGTCACAAAACCGTGAAAAGTCGTGTTAGTGCCACAGATGATGACTGTCAAAGGTGTATTTATGACAGCTCGCTCGAACTTTTCGAACGAAAAATATATCTATGTTCGGAACTCGAACATCATAGACTGATAACGAAATAGATAATACGTTCCCATCCAACACGAACGTACAGCTGCCGACGTCTGTCTACTGTTTATATTTAAATAGTGAGTATAATTTCATGGCAGTGCCCATGCCGGTATCTTGTGATTATGAAATTTGGTTGCATCCGGTTGCTTTGAGATGGTCTCTTTGACTGGCGTAGGGGTGGGGCGCCAGTGACAGCGCATAAGATGAAAGAATATTAGCGCATGAACCTATCCCATACTCAGCAATGAATTAACATTAAAGAGTAACAATTGCCACGGGCCCCCGTTCATAAAACTCAGAGCAAATAGGTTTTAAATTATCAATAAATGTGAAACTGAAACATTCGGATTTACTCTGCTAAACTACTAATTATCAAATTGGGCTATGAGTCCAGTCGCCCCATTCAAAATATGATTGGGTGGAGTGATTTATCGGCTCCATTTTGGGTGGGTCCCATAGACCATTTTTTTTACGTGGTAATATCATCACATGAGTCCTCCCACCCAGGCCAGAGCGGGAGGGACTGTCAGACTCGTATTGATTAAAATCCACGGTGTCCTTCAATAGCCCTTTACGTTCCGGGGTCACGGTAATTCGTGAGTCCCGCGACCAGTCCAGTTGACTATAACATAATTATCATATTTGAAGCACTCTATGTGAACGGTGTGATTAAAGATTCCCTTTAACAAAATGACAATTGGATTCGCATTCAGTGAGGACGCACCTCAGCCCCGCTATGCGCGTTTAGACACACAATTTCGACGCAATGATTAAATAGTTGAAATACAGCGTGGTTGCAGTTTAGTGCGCACCATTGTTGTATTCACTTAAATTAACGTGGATCGAGCTGTTTGTTCGAATGTAACAATACAATATGATGAGAATAAATTAGTTTCTACTGCAATGCTTAACGTTTTCGTTACATAATTTTCCAACCAGAAATAATGTATCATCCTATTTAATTGAAGTATATCTTAATTAATATTACAAATGCGAAAGTAAGTTTCTTTGTTCATCTTTTCACACCTAAACCACAGAACCGATGCCTGCCGGGGTCGCGGGACAGTCTCATCAGCTACCCGTGGCCCTAGAATGTAGAGGGCTATTGAAGGATCACAGTGGATTTTAGTCAGTAGAAGTCTGACAGTCCCTCGTGTCCCGGCCTGTATGGGGAGAATCATTTGATGATTTTACCACTTAAAAAAAAACCTACTGAACCAATCATCCTGTTTTGCATATATGTACTTTCATTCAGAAAACAAGTATTCTATCTGTGAAAAAAAAGTTCTTATGATAATAGATGGCGCTACATGTACAATCCGAAATGATTAACGAACAATCTTCGATCAATTTAATAGCTCTACATTAAGGATCAGGAAAAAAAAGGAGTCGCATAAGCGGCCACATTTGCACACAGGTAAACATCTACACTTCATAAAAAAAATACAATAGTATTAACAATTTCAGTGTATTATAAACCTTAACACTCAAACATACAGTTTAATTACCATTGCGAAATGTATTAGGTTTATCGTAAACAATTGAAAAATGTTTCTTGAAGATAAAATGTCATCAGTACAAAAGTACTCATTCTAAAATGATACTTAAGATCTAAGCATCAAGGATTCGAAATACCGTCACAAAACCGTTTGTGGCGGTATTTTTCGGGCCGTTTTTGAAGCGCTAATCGGGAATCTAGTTCTATAATTGATCGAAGCGAACAATAGATTAAAGCGAAACGAAAAAAGGTACTTTAAAATAAACATAAAATAAACTTTCAACGTTGGTCATGTTGGTAATACGCGATTGCAGGAAGTTGGTATTTTATTATTTCAAAATGATTTTCATGGGAAGAGTGCGATGGCCTGAATTTATTACACGTGGGTACCGGATGTATGCAAACAATGTGGTAGTTTTATTTTATTAATAAATGTGGTATTTATTTACAGTTCTTTTGGAGAATTATTGTTAATACTATAAAATTAGATGACCCGGCAAACTTCTTACCGCCTCAGGATAGATTAGAAATTGATTTTTGAACGATCGGGACGAACATCAATGTTTGACGGGTAGGAATACGTTTTTAGGGGAACGTAACGAAACTGTTGCTTTTACTATGTATATTCCTAATATTTTTATCGTATTTACTCACCTTTTAAAACTTTCTTGGACTTCCAGAAATAATTCAAAACAAGCGAGACTAACGAACAGCAATTTATTTTTATAAATATACAAATAAATATATTTTTTTTAATGTTGCCCCACACTAGGAATTTCTCCCTGTATCGTGGGTGCGTTTACGAACAAAGAAACTGACATACACAAACACCCAGACACGGAACAACTACTTGCAGGTCATACAAATATTTTTTCCGTGCGGGCATCGAACCCGCGACACGCTGCACAGCAGTCGATCGCTCGGCCATTGCACCAACTGTATTATCACAATACGGTGCAATAAAAAAAAACTGTGAATACCGACAATAACACAATCTTGTAGAAGTGTTCGTGTTACTGGGTCCGCGGGATTTTCTTATCAGGTAACCGTGACCCCGGAACGCAAAGGGCTATTGAAGGGAACCGTGGATTTTAGTCAGTACGAGTCTGACAGTCCCTTTCGTCCTGCTGGTGGGAGGACTCATTTAATGTGTAAATTCGTGTGCCTTTTCTTTATTGCTGTAAGATTCTCTGACCTCAACATAATGTAGAAAGCCTCACTTCTTATAACATTAGATTTTTTTAACAATTGCCATTTTATGGTGATTATGGGTGATTGTTTCAGATACCATAGCCAACACCAACACTTTTTAAATAAATCGGGGATCCCCAAAAGAACAGTAGGGTCTTCCGCTATTAACATGTAAAAAGTGATGATGAGTATTGTTTTCTCTGCCCTCCCCCCTTCACCCCCCAGAGCATACCCCGTGAAGTTTTTGCAAGCAAAAGGAGACGACCTATGTTTGCATGAAATATTGCTATTTCCTTCCTTACTTTTATGCTCTGTTAAGTGTAAGGGGTAGGTTGAGTTAGTGAGTTGCATAAGACTTGAAGAAGGCGTCTGATTGGCTGCTAATGTTTGTTTGTATGACCCATTGCATTGGTCGATAGACAGCTTTACTTGGCCCACTTTAATATTATTCTGCCGTATAAGATAGGTCATTTAATGATGGGCAACGACTGTACGTACTATCGCAGTTTAATTAAAAATTTATAAGGGTCGAGAAAAACGCTGGGGTCGCGAGACTATCTAGATGGGATACCGCGTAACTGGGATGCAAAGAACAGGGAGATTTTAGTCAGAACGAGTCTGGCTTCCTTCGTTCCAGCCAGAGTGGGAGGAGATATATTTGAAAATACAATATAATGTGCCTATATTGTGCATAATAAAGAGTATTTTATATTTATCTACTCATAAAATGATATTCCATTGCTAATAAAAATGGTAGACGAAGTGGCCTAATGGTTATTGTGGGATCATTTCCAATTCACGCATAGGTGCAATTTCAGATAAAATCCATTATTTCTATTTTTTTAACCCAGTTTTTCTATACCTGTATATTTGAATAGACTTCTTTAAAATCCAGGTCATTCATGACGTGACATAACTTCCAAGGGTATATTTAATGAAACAAATGTATTCCAAGGACACTTCTCTCCAAACAATCAATCAATTAACTCGTAATTAAACATAATTTAGGTTGTGTTATACATTTTGGGTTGTGGAGGCCCAAATTGCTACGAGTATTAATAGATCTATTCATATTGAAGTAATTATATTTAAAAGGTTTTTTATTCGTCTCGTTAGAGCTGAAGTCTCTGTAAGACTTGATTAAAAACCCTGGTCCTTCATGTAGGCATAAGGCATATATAAAATCCAAAAAAAAAAATTCGGTTCTATTGGTTGGTCTATCGCTGTGTGTTGTAAATTACCTAAGTAGGGCTCATGTTCGATTTTATTTCTAAGGTATTTTTTTAATGATGACACTATTATCATACGCCTCAATCAATATTATAGTTTTTTGATATCGTACAAAACGATGACATCAATCTTTTCACCAAGTAGCAAAAGCCATTTCTGGCGTTTGTGTTGTTTTAATTTAATTTAATTTTGCGTTGTTTTAAAATAGCTACTTTATTAATGCTCGCAACTTTATTTTACATTAATATTTCAGTGATAAAGTAGCTTAGGGCCAAAACTAAAACCAACAAATCCATATTAGTGGCCGCAGTGTAATTAGAGCTGATTGCAAAACTTTTCGAATAAAGCAAATAAACTAGTATTTATTCAGCTAAGGTCATTTTCGTTCGACCCCGTAGATTTTCGGCACAATATTGAAGTTGTGATTTTCTCAAGATATTGTGTAGTTGCATTTTTAGGGTTGACTCAGAAATGTTATTGATTATGTGTTTAGCTCCTTTATTTGCTTGTATGAATGTTGATGGATGGAGAGGAAGAGGAAGGCCAAAGAAGAGATGGATGGATTGTATAAGGAATGATATGGAAGACAGAGGAGTGAATGATACTGTGACGTTTGATAGAGGAGAATGGAAGAAAAAAACGTGTTGCGCCGACCCCAAGTAAAATGGGATAAGGGCAGGAAGATGATGATGATGATTTGCTTGGACATCATAAAAGAGTTTTTAGGCCTTTTTCCAAAATAGAAACGAAATATTCTTGTGTAATGTTTGACAAGCATCAGATGTTGTTCTAAGTAAATAGTTAAAGTTTTCGTTGCGTTGATAAAATCGAGATGGAAAGATCGGGTTTCGAAATTTAATTGTTTTTTAAATAACCATTAAATGTTATTTTCGAAAAAATTGTGGCTCGTCGAACACAATGCCATTGTAATTTTTCTTTTTGATATGCTATATATATATTTTTAATCTTAATAATGTTTTAAAACTAACCAGTGTTTCATTTGGTATTATTCGGACTTTGTACTTTATAAATATGCGTCTGACTGGGGTGCTGTCATTTGCAATCGCCATGTTCGGTCGGTCGCGAGTGACAGCAAATCACCGTCGAGGAACGTATCTCAAAGGGCGCTTTAACATTGGACGATAAAGGATATCGACACGACACTCACCTTCACCCTCTTGCTCTCTTTCCTAGATATGAATGAAGCTATCGATGTCGTGTCGTTACAAGCGCCCAACGTCGGCAAGTTTCATTGCCTCTAAAAGGGTTATATTATGTATACTTCTCTTGCTACCATCACTTTTGACGTAATTCCTTGATTTTTGGTATAATTGGCTATGTCATTTACTACCAACCTCAACAAACACATACATCAGAGTTGAAAACTCAACAGATATCTAATATAATCAAGTCCATCTAATTATAACTAATGAATAACAACTAATTACTAAATTAATCATCTCATGATATCTGCAAAATTAAAATAAACAATACAATCATATCCCAACAAATCCGTATCAACACGCCACAAATTCGTGCCTAAAAACGTTCTCATATTTATTTTACGAGTCAAAAACAAACCGCGAACAATAATTTATCAGTGCAGTGACAACCCTAACATATGCGACGGGCGATCTGATACGAAATAGGCAATTCCACATTTGTACAATGAGTGTAATTATTTGGATACATGTCCCTCTGTTGTTTGGATTGGATGTGTTTTGGTTAATGTAGTTTCCGATCTTGTTGAGCCTGCTATGGTACATAGCTAGGAGTCTCTTTGTACAGTTATTATTTTTTGGTATCTACTGCAGTATCAAACCATGAAGCAGATCTTGTAATGGTTCCAAAATAAAGCTATTTAAGGAACTTTTAAGTGAGCGAAAAGAATTGCTTTTTCTTTACTACATTTAAAAAATTAACGGTATGTTATTTACAAAAATGACTAAATTAAAAATTTATAGGGCGTCAAAAAATTCATCCACATCGCTGTCATAAGGAAAGTGCCCAGAACGCTGGCAGCATTGCCACGTTGGATGGCAATGCTGATCCTTTACTCGTAGCTATATTTTTACTCTTGGTCCTAATAACTACAGAACAGTAGTCGATGGGTTAACATCAGTACTTTAAGGAAAAAACTGCGAGGTACAAGTTTGCTATCGGACTGCCAAGGACCGGGAGGGTTGGAGCTCTTTGTCTCAATTGGCTGACAATATATGTGAATATTTGTGAGCAATGGAATCAGGCGTTGTTTTGCAGTAATCGATGACATTAAGGCTTTTTGATGGAGGTAAAATCATCAAATTCCTTCCACTTAAGGTTGAGCGGGTTGACTGTCAGACTCGTACTGACTAAAATCCACGGTGTTCCTTCAACAGCCCTTTATGTTCCAGGGTGTCGGTTACCTATTTAGAAAGTCCCGTGCACCCAATGACATTAAGGCTTCAATTCCTGTTACGCTGATTTTAGTTACGTACGTCAGTGCGAAATACATAGTAATGTAAGCGTCGCTGATGAATAGAAAGAAAGAAAGAAAGAAAAAACTTTTATTGACACGTCATAAGTACACACAAAATTAACAAAGAAAGAATATTTAAAAAGAAAACTTAACAATAATAACTAAACAATAAATATTGTGTGACTCATGGCTGCGCCAAATAAGTCCAGTTCAGCAAATGCCGGACAACTAGTGCCCGACGCTGGTTTTCAACTGAGCCTACGTGAGTGCACGGATGAAAATCAGTTTGCGAAATGAATAGTATGGTGATACGAGTATTATAGAAAACATTCATATTAGGATCGGTTGACGTTCGTGACTCACAAAATACAGATTTCATCAGAGCCTACTCGGCCAGAAGTTGTTTCCATTGTTAAATATTGGTTCCATTTCAGAGTACAATAATCTACGTTCTTTGTTACCTATGGGTTTTCCTACTGAGAAAGGCACTTAATTTCAAGTAGACGATAATAATATTTTGGGTTTGCTGAAAACTCATTGTGTTCTCACATTCAAAGCAAACACATTAGTGCTATATTGCTTTGAAACGACCTAGTTTTCACTCATAAATACAGATGAACCGGTGCATTGGTCACTAATTGACGGCGTTCGCTTGTTATATATAGTCCACCAAAGAGTAATTAGCAAACAGAACGCTCATTTTCACACTGATGTTTTTGTGACAAGTAGGGGAGGAATAATTTTACTGAGAGGCCATTCAGAGTTAAGAGATAAAGGACATGAAAAACACTAAAAAAACTGAGTGTTATGCAAGCACATAACTGTATGTTATGACTAGCTTTTGCCCGCGACTTCGTTCGCGTGGAATAGTGACTTCCGGCAGATGTTTTTTTTTGTAATAGAAACTATCCTTTGTCCTTTCTCAAGTTCCAAACTATGTCTGTACCAAATTTCACACAAATCGGTTCAGTAGTTTAGGTGTGAAGAAAAGACAGACAGACAGACAGACAGACAGAGTTACTTTCGCATTTATAATATTAGTTTGGATTGTGTAGTAACAATTTTATGTTCAAACACGAGCAAAGAGTGTTAACTCTCATAACAAGTGATCCAATTCAGTCATGGATATGACTAAATTCGAAGAGCTAGGCGAATATGGCTTAAGTTTTAATGGTAGCATCATTTCACTAAGCTAGTCCAAAGATGGGTGACCATCTATTTGAAACCAAGTTACCTCGCTGAGTTGACTTCCGTGTCTTGAAAACACGTCAAGCTGTTGGTTCCGTCTAGTCTGTCAGTATTTTGTAGATTTTTGGTTGTTACATGTAATCAGTGCCCAGAAATTGAGCCAAGAGGAGGAGGCCAGATCAGATAGGCGTCTCTCCATGTAAGATACAAATATTCAGCTGTATCCGGTAGGACTGGAGATCGACCCTAATACAGTTGGAAAAGGTATAATTCCACCATGAACATTTTTATGTAAGATGTTGCCAAGACCAGACCACATGGCTCGCAGACAAAAAGTTTTCAGAGGTCATGTAGAGCCAAGCTTTCTACCTCTACACGGCCGTTTTTTAGGTGGTAAGATAATTAAATGAGGGCTTCCACCCTGGGTTGACCAGAATGGACTTTCAGACTCGTACTGACTAAAAGTAAAATCCATCGTATTCCTTCAATTACCCTTTACGTTCCTAGTAACTCTACTTACTTAACTTTACAAAGTCTACACCTTACGTTCCTAATCTGATTGAGTTGACAGCGCTGTTGTATCGGCACATAGACAGGACTGCAGGTATTTGTTTACTGATTTACCTACTCAGGTATGTATAAGATTATATTTTAGATGGTTTACATAGACAAGTTCATAAGGCAAAAATATTAGCTACTAGCTTCCGCCCGCGACTCCGTCCGCGCGGATGTCGGTCTTCGCGTGAGTGGTTTATTTCTCCATTTTGAGTAACTCTGACAATGACATCTTATAAATATCTATTGGACCCAAATACGGCTAAGCCTATAATAAATAATTAAGGAGATTCGCAGTTCTACAGAACAACGTCTATGAATAAAACTGAAAAATATGATTTTTTTTCTCCGTATTTTTCCAGGATAAAAAGTATCCTATTTTATGCCCAGGATAATATAATTATATGAAACTTGGTATAATTATAAATAGGTATAATTATACCAAGTTTCATCGAAATCGAACCGTTAGTTTTCACGTGATGCCTGCATATACAGACAGACAGACAAACAGACAGACAAAAAAATTTTTAATCACATATTTGGGTTTGGTATCGATCCAGCAACACCCCCCGCTATTTATTTTTTCAATATTTTCAATGTACAGAATTGACCCTTCTACAGATTTATTATATGTATAGATTAGTCAAACAGTACCCTCGTTGGTCTAGTGGTCACAAGCGCGACTGCTGCGATTGAGGTTTCGTATTCGATCTCAGAGCAAAGTGTTACTGAGTTATTGCATTTAAAAACTTTAGTAAGTCACGGGTCTGAGTTTGTGCACGGTTGATTGCAATGAGCTCGCCTGCAATTACGAGTTCATGGGATTTAACATAACTCGTGAATGCCAATGGCCTTGGAACGCAAAAACTGAAGGAACAGGGTGGTGTTTTACCAGAAAAAGTCCACTCCACCCTATTTTCCAACCCAAAAAAACCCTTGAATAAATCTCAGCTTTTTAACACACATACATAAACAGCAAAATATCTACAAATCTTTATCAAATGAAATATTTTGTAGGTCATCATCGGCCTCTCAGCGAGGCCTCTGAATCAAATTGATGTTCGTATTAATTAGGTTACGATATAATTAGGTGCTCGTTACCCAAGTGAAGCTGTATGTAGTATATTGTATATGTGTGTGCAAGGTTTCTTGCTATGTAAGTTATATTATTCGGTAATGATGCTCTAATACTTTGGAGGTAAATTAATACCTAGTGTGTTTGGTTGTTTTCTCTTCTAAATATTAGCGTGGGTTAGGGTTAGGTTAGGTAATTATACTGCTTATTATAATGTAATTCATTTGAAAGATTAGTTTCACTTCAACATTACATCGTTGAAGGATGGTCGCGTATCATACTTGTTTAAATTATGACTTAGAAGTGAGACCTTTACAGTGCTAATATGTAGTTCAGTTTCGTATTTTTTTTCACAGCAAAATTTTAAATTGTTGCATTCTTCCGTACAGATATCGAACCCGCGACACGCTGCGCGGCAGTCGTTCACTCAACCATTGCGTCAACCGTGCTTTGATTATGTCAACTGTTTGCCTTCTTCATGTTTGGAAAAGATATTCACCTAGCTGCCTGTCGGTCTAGTTTCACCTCAAAAGTGAAAGGTTGTTAGCCACTCACTTCGTAATAAAAATAAAATAAAAACATAAACCCACGTATGACTTTTTTGCAAGAAGACTTGGAATCTATGTCACTGTATCTATCGTAATTTATAAGAGTAAGACTTACTGAAAATCCAATCCGTTTTTCTCCATCGTATAGATCCAATATGAAAACAGAATGAGATCCGCTAACACAAAGCTTATGTCACGAAGTTTCATCCGGCGCACAAGGCGGGTCGTTTTGCATGTAGCACATGATTTTCATGCATTCATTAACTGATTGCAGTGCCATTGATGGAAAGCATAACTTTGCTGTGTTTATCTGATTTAAAACGGATTTTCTTGATGAACGTGCCGAGATTAGAAAAATAGTTTTTTTGAAAGAAAAGACTACGCTACTCTGATATTCTATTTGATAGATTTCGGTCATGGACTGCTCCAGCAGTCTAATTCTGCAACTCGCTGTCCGACCAGTCAGCTAAATGACGGGGTCCCTTCTAGAGGGCCAAAGACTGCCGGGGTCGCGGTACTTACGAATTACCGTGACCCCAGAACGTAAAGGGCTATTGAAGGACACCGTGGATTTTAGTCAGTACGAGTCTAATACTTCCTTCCGCTCTGCCCTGGGTGGGAAGACTCATTTGATGATTTTACCATGCTCAAATAAAAAAAGGCCTGGTCTGATAAGCCCCCAACCATTTCCATTGCTGATGTAATATGTAATATTTTAAAACAAAATTCATACCCCACCTACATTCATAACTGCTGACCCCCCGTTGGCAAACAAACGTCAACGGCGCAGTATAACTCTCAATGTACCACGTCCCTACGTAGCTAGGGCTGCCCATAAATTTTGAGAAATCACCCTTTTTGTCAAGTGGACATGTTTAGGTTTTCGGAGCCGTATGATTTATAATTTCGCCAGCCAGTACTATTGGCCATGTGTTTTTTTATTTCCTTTGCGCGATACATTTTCGCTGGGTCTCGATGATTTTCGGAAATGTTTTTTTTTTCGGTCCAATGTTCGAGGAATAAGTTGAGTTACGATTTCTCGATTTCAGTCGGGACAGTTGATTGGACACGATTTTTCTTTTGTATTGTAATTTCGATTGAGTGTATTTGTGGTTTGTTTGTCAGTGTGTAATAAAGAGTCCGAGATTTGAGATTTAGTTGTAAGTCCAATTGCTACCTCTTAAAGATCAAACACATGAAGATCGAATCGCAGATGTGTTATTTCAAAAGAAGTGATCTGATCTGATTCTCCACAGACTGGGCGGCAAAATTGATTGTGTATTTTGCCGGCCGCCTATGCCTGATCATATTAAGTCAACTTGAAACATGTGTGAAGCACGTTCTAGTTTGAGAACTATTGCCGCCAGTTCGTATACTACGTTTAGTTGCACACTTTTGTGCAACGTTAAAAAACACTAATTAAGAGCTTGCCCAGCTAAAGACGTTAATTCTTTTTCTGAAGCATATTAAAAATAATATTTCCCGGCAAAGCCTCAGTAAATCTGATACGACCGAACTTTTCCTAGCAACGAAGCGGAGACCGGGACGAAAAAAGTACATTAGCTAAGAGATTAAACCTAGGCCCTAATTAACACAGGTAGAATTATATTTTTAATTAAGTCAAGGTAATAGAGGCGAAAATCGTGATTCGTCAGCAAAAATACGAAAGGATGAAGGTAACTAGCGTATTTTGAGATGTTGTAACTTGTGTGTCCTGTCTGTCTAATTTAGCAGACAGATGTGTTGTTGGGTAGTTTGTTTCGTTAGTTCTTCTCCGTAGCTTACATCTAAGAAGTGGTGAAGAGTTGGGGGTGTTTGCGTGACTTTCTATTGTTATTTTGATGTTCAGAAAAGTGTAAAATGTGTGATTTTGACTTCGACTTTGACTTTGACTTTGACTTCAACTTTGATTTCGACTTTGACTTCGACTTTGACTTTGATTTCGACTTCAACTTCGATTTGGCCTTTGACTCCAATTTTAACTTATACGAGTAGCCACCCATCCAAAGAAAGACCTGGACAAAGGGTATGGAAATAATGACGAATAACGTTGATAACATGTCAAAAAAATAGATTAATCGTAAAAATAAAGTTAATAGTGATTTCTCTGCATATTCATAAAATAAAATGCTTTTTCACCTTCAACCAAAACCCATAAAACAAAAATTAACGCCACGAATAACACATTCATATTAAATCACCGAATAATTACTAAAGCTTTTTGATACGACTTTTATGAAGTGCTTAAAACACCTGAAAACCCATAATGATTATACAAAAAATGTCCAGTGGCCGCACGAACGAGTACCGTTAGCAAAAAAGCGTTCGTCCGCGCGAAATAATATGTAGAGGCATACCAATACCGGTAAAAGTGTTCTCTTTCAATAAAATGCGTTTATGCGATTTTTATTTGTGGTTCTGTAGATTTTTGAAGTGAAAACTTCTTTAGCGGCGTTGTGCACTTTTTTGGAATGGGTAGAAAAAGTTAAACTCGCGTCAGGACACGTGACCTGATCGAAAATTCGTAAGACGGCGAAGGGCGCTTGCGCGAATGTTCGTATGTGTTTATTACTATTCAAGTTTTCACTTCTGCCGGTACTCCCAGAGTGCAACTCGTCGTTTTTTTTAAGTGAAAACTTCTTTAGCGGCGTTGTGCACTTTCTTTGGAATGGGTAAAAAATGTTAAACTCGCGTCAGGACACGTGACCTGATGGAAAATTCGAAAGTCGTGTGTGTATGTTCGTGTGTGTTTATTACTATTGAAGTTTTCATTTCTGCCGGCACTCCCAGAGTGCAACCCGTCGTTTTTTTTTTGTACGAATATTTAGTGAAATACTTTTCATCGATTGGGTTATTGTTTACTAGTTGTTACCCGCGCTTTCACCCGCTGCACGGCTCCTACATTAGTGTTTGCGTGATGTAATATAAGCCTATAGCTTTTCTCGATAAATGGGCTATCCAACACAAAAATATTTTTTCAATTCGAAACAGTAGTTCCTGAGATTAGCGCGTTAAAGCAAACAAACACTACAGCTTTTTAATATTCTTGTTTAGATTTTCAAAAAGGAGGGTATTTTTATGGAATATCATCACCTTTTTCTCATTAGCATTGGGGGTTGGTTTTTAGACTTTTTAGAATAAAAAATTAATTTAAGAGACCACTACTTGCCCACGATCACGACTTGTACGATAAATCGCAATCATGAATAAACCTTATCGGTCCGATGGATTGTGCGACCAAAAAGTTTATTTGTATTGTAGTATTACAAGTATACGTAAAGCTTTAAGTAATTCTCATCATCGATACTTTTTTTTAGCGTGGTAAAATCATCGAATGAGTCCTCCCATCCAGGGCAGAGCAGGAGGGACTGTCAGACTTGTACTTCGTGAGTCCCGCGACCGCATCATCGATACTACGTTATAAATAAACACGTAGTAGTTTTCCCTCGCACTCACGGAACCCGCCATTTTCAATACACCATTCGTGGCAATAAATACGAAAATACGTAAAAAAGGTAAAACTGTAACATTGTATGTGAAGATTTATTGTTGAAACTTCGAGCGGTTAACTCGTTTAAAATATATTCTGACACACGACACATACAAACAGGTTCGTTTGCTTTCATTGTATTAATAAAGTTTACGTTATTACCTTCAGGGTTTTTTTTGTAAGGACAACTGAATTATAAAAGGAAAGCAGAATTGCCTGCGGGCATGACCGAAATAGACTTTAGTCTACGCTGCTTTAAATATCATTCCTGATTTTTGTTGAACAATATTATGTAGAACGAGTTTTGGGTACATTTTTGAAGTAAAAACTTATTTAGAGGCGTTGTGCACTTTTTTGGAATGGGTAAAAAATGTTAAACTCGCGTCAGGACACGTGACCTGATCGAAAATTGTAAGACGGCGCAAGGCGCTTGCGCGAATGTTCGTGTGTGTTTATTACTATTCAAGTTTTCATTCTGCCGGCACTCTCAGAGTGCACCCTTTGTTTTTTTAGATGTATAATCATCTAATGAGTCCTCTTGATCCCCTGAGTAAGGCGGAAGGGACTGTCAAACCCGTACTGACTTATTGACGTTGTGGGCTCGTTAACCACAGTATTGGTGCCCTGAAACAGTGGCAAAGGGTCGTGGCAGACTACAAAGACGGTGGTGGTGTCATCTACACTAATATTATAAAGAACAAGATTTGCATTTTTGTATGTGTGTTTGGAATGAATTAACTCAAAAACTACTGTGTCAATAAAAAAAAATTACACCTTTAGAAATTATATTTACTCTGAGTAACATAAGCTATATATCATGTTGCAAAGGACGGGACGCTAGTCCTTGATATAATTGGAAATAAGTACTTCACAATCGTGAGTGTTAGTAGGAATACGAAGAGATGGATGCTTTTGCCCAGCAGAGGGACAATACAGACTATATAAGAAATCGACAGGCCTGTTGGTCTAGTGGTTTTAGGATTCCCACCCAGGACAAATGTTTGTGTGATGAGCACGATCATTTGTTCTGTGTCTGGGTGTAATTTATTTATAACATGTATGTATTTAGAAAATATATAAGTATGTTTATCAGTTGTCTAGTACCCATAACACAAGCTCTGCTTAGCTTGGGACTAGATGGCGTTGTGTGATAGTTGTGGAATATTTATTTATTTATTTAATATTGTATTATTGTTTATGCATCTGATTCTACAGCCACCTCAGCAACTGCAGCCCCAGTAAATGGTTTCTTTTCAACTGCAAGAGATGAACAACAGACAGCAATACCGTTATCTGTGGAAGTGAGAATAAGAAGGTCAAAATTTTTAAACCTCCAGAACCTTTTTTTTTGTCCGAATAAAGCTCAACCCGTAAACGACTGAACAATATAAACATTAGTTCGCTACATTTTAAACATCACCACGTTTAGCATGATAAATCTTTTAAATCCAAATATTTTGTAAATCATTCCATCAAAAACCCGTTTGTTTATATGTCATGATACGCTTGCAAGTTTTCGCAAAATAGACGAACCTGTGATTAGCAGTGATATACTAGTAGCTCATAAAATCAGCAGTTACTTTAACCCAAGAAGCAGTTTTACTCACGGAAAAAGCTTAGAATCCCGAAGAAAAATGTTACAACACTAGCTCAACCGGTTATTTCAAGCGAAAAATCGACTCTATTCTATCACCATACTTGCATCAAACGTTGCAAGTCCTGTCTACAACATATTTTAAAGTGTTAGGCGCACAATTTCCCATAACAACTTTCCCGTAAGCAGCGAGCTGTAGCAAGTTTGAGCAATATTTTAAAAATCAATTTAACGCGGGATTCTCGGCCGTACATCTCTAGCGAAGTCAACTGAGCGAAAGTTATTGTTTCCCCCTCCCTAATGTATTTGAAGAACATTTTAAAAAATAATCCACCCAGTGTTTTAAGGTTGTTGTCCACTGCGAAAGAATTTGTGCGGAGAGGTTTGCTATGCTAGCCACGAGGTCCTTACACATTTGTGTGTACAGCACCATATTATACGTGGCCATGGCCATAGAACTAATGCCTAATCTTAATTTCAGTAAATTATTAAAATCTTTCTTTACTAACAACGCAGTGTTCTTCTGCGCTTTCACAGTAATGATACTTAATCGTGTGACACTGTCCAGCTAGCTATAATCTTTACTGTCAAAATGATATTCATCTTTATTCTCGTTACATAAAGATTTATTCTAGGATCGCTGTTCGAGATAACATAGCTGTAGCGTGATTTTGAACCACTATGTAGAAGTCTATATGTGACACTGCAAGGAGCCAAAGAGTCGCGATAGACGATTTTACCTCAGTTACCGAATGCAAAGGATAGAAGTAACCTAAAAAGATTGATCCACCGAAAGCTAGTCTTTCGATTACCGAGTAAGCTTACCCAGAAGAACCCTGTTCACATTTTGAGGAGATTAGTGCGTTCGGGAACACAGACGCAGGTAGTGAGTTCCACTCTTCATACAAAACGAAGCTACACATGTGTAGTTTAGCCGTGGGTTGCTATGGAGTAACGCCTTTAAGCGGCATTCTATATTGAATTTGAATCTCGTAATAAGTACTACGTTTTGTTGCTTATCGTTTTATGTTCTTGATTAAGGCCTGATTTGACGGTTAAGTCGTTTGTCGTTTATGTTTTATGTTTTTGAGGCGGACCTCGGTGATGGATTGATGTTTTGTGGCCAACTTTTTAAGGAATAGTGCTTTTAAATTTTTGGTACATTACTTCTATATTCTTCGATTATGAAAATTTTTAGCACTGTATGGAGTGAATATTATACTATCTTTGAGTTTGCTAATATTTCCGCCATTTTGCTGACACTCTTTGAGGCACGCGTGGAACACAACGCCGTCGACCCGGGCATGGTCCATGGTCGGACAGCGGGTACGTGTACCAGACTTTATTCAGATCCGACCAGTTTTTTGTGTGAAATAGTAAGAGACATTAATCCATCTATCGAGCTATCGTCACAAACTATTTATTAGTAGTAAGAAAAACATTTTGAATTCAGGTGAAGTGAAGGCACTATAATGAACTAACGTTATACCAACATACGAAACGTTTCAGTGTAAGGGGAGTCTCAAATCCATCAGAACTGTGCCACAGGGCGAATTGATTGATTGCACACTCATAGGCTTATCTTGTGAGGTAAGGGAACCAATTATCATTGGGTGCATAGTTTGCAAACCTCTACATGCTGTTTCAATGGTAGGTACTATACGCTATGTGCGAAATCGATCGTAGCTAGCTCGCAACATGACAGAGATGTGAATCGATCGGCGCACCCGCGATATTAAGTTGGTGACAAATTGATTGCACTACAACCTCTAGTCACATTTAGGTTTAATTTATTTTTTAATGAAAAACAAGTAAAGCGGAAAATCTTAAAGAAAATATCTAGTTTTCAAGAATTGGCAGATTAAAAGGAGGCTAATAATTATTGGGCTACTACTAGGCGACCCTGTCATCTTGCAGACAGCGTAAAAAGGTGAATATTAACCGGCGCGGCGGTGCGAGGCGTAATGTAATCTCTTAGACAGCGTGAGGTGAAAAGTCAGGTATATGGGGGGATAAAAGGCGCTCACAACTATGTACAAGCGCGTATTGCTCGCTGCGAATGGTACATTACGGGTCGTAACACCGGTCAGTACCCACCTTAATGTGCCTTTTTTGTGGTGGTAATGTCATCAAATGAGTCCTTCCTGGGTGTACCGGAAAGGGTGTTCTTAGATTACCCTGTTCGTTCTAGGGTCACGATGCCCTTTTAAGACATTGTTCCTTCAATTGTCCTTTACGTACCAGGGTCATGGCAACCTATTTAGATAGTCTTACGATCCAGTTGTACGAGATTTAATTATAAAGTAGGTACACAAAACACATTGTTACCCAGGTTTGAACTCACAACCTCGTGCATAAGACACGAGGTGTAAACCTCTGGAAGGTGAAGACGCCGTGGAATTCTGACCATACAAAAAAAGGATGTATTTCTGGCCCTTCAAAAACATTTTTCATTCATACATTTTCAACATTATTTTTTGTTTATGCGAAACCCGATATACCTGTCTAGTATTTTTGTGTAAAGGATCTATGTACAAATATCAAAACTGTATCTGTAAGTTTGTTATGTTAACTGATTATCCCTTCAAAGATATGCTCATTTCGAGACTGTTCGCGGTATCCCCGAGCAACCCGCGCCCCTGTGTCGTACACTCATTGATAATACTTTTATATCGTGAATACAATCACCACGGTGATAAAACTATTATCACCGTGGTGATTGTATTGTAATTAATTGATGATTACGAGTCAAAGTAATAAAAATATTTTTGGAACAAAATATAACACGGTGTAAAAATTATTAGAATCCATTCAGTTTATTAGAACTGATTCTGAAAAAACTATATTCAGGTTTCGCATATACTAAAAATAATGTCGTATATCGATCAACTTAGTTATTTTTATCTTCAAAGAAATACACGTTATTATGAAACGCGGAAGATGTTTCCTGTTAAGCTTCGCCCCATTCTTCAAGCAATGACCCATATATTTTGGGGGCCGACTGTAATTCATACTAAAGTTAATTAAATGTTGAACCAAGGAATCGTCTCTTTATAGCTTTATGAGTTTTATGAAGAAGAAGATGTAATACCAGAAATGAAAGCATGAAAGAAAACTGTATGTATTCGCACTGTGTTGGATTTACTTGTAAAAGAACCTTTATTTGACTAAGTTTGGTATTCTGTTATTCAGAATTCGTGTTTTTTAGTCTATACGTATTTTCGTCACTTTTTGGCATCATCATTTGAAGATTTTACCACGATAAAAAAAAAGAGATTCGAACAGCACTAGTTAGAATTAGAGGTAGGTAGTATTAAATTAAGCCATTGTAATTTTGTGTCTTGTACCCTCACTTCTGGTAAAGTGACAGTCGAAAGTAGATCAAGATCGTGTTGTCGTGCACGCTGATGTGTCGTTTATCACATTGTAAAACCGGACTTTTCGGCTTCTGCTGTGACATAGTGTGATCTGTGTGTGTCTATTATCCCGAAAGATTTTTCTAGAAGATCTCGAGCTCGATACAAGCCATAACAAGAGTGGAGTTAAAGGTGAGTGGAGTCAAATTGTCTGTTCTCGTCAAGGATCTTATCTGAATCTCAACCAGTTGGCACATTCTAATAGAAAGGGGGCCACGTCAAAATTTGGTCTGTGATTTCTTCACAAGCGATAATTAGTAGACTTCATCAAAGTGTTCCTTGAATAGCCCTTTAGGTCGCGGTTACGAGCTCCGTATGGTATTCCGAAATACCGCTCACCGAAAGGACGGTTTTCCGACAACACTCTACTCCGACGGTTAGTTGAACGAAAAAATAATTGGCCGATGAAACGTTTCGCCGATAATATAATTCATCGACGGTTGGTAGTCCGAATGAATCCTTCGCCGATGTAACCATAGACTATATACTATAAACTGAGAGATGTAACGGTTCACCGAAAACACTCTTCAACGACGATTGGTTAAACGAACGAATCTTTCGCCGATAGCATTCAGTTTACGCTAGCTATTATATTTTATAATAATGTGCAATGCTGCTAAACAATACTCGAGTCCCATGTTTAATTTTATCAGCATAGATGAATAAATAAATACCGGGAGCTTCCGTATTAAAGATAAGTCCCTAAATGACGCATAATGCACTCATTAATAACTGAGATTAAACGAGTATTGAATAAACTTGCAATAGTTACATGTAACAAAACAACAAATATGATGCTAGGATACAAACACACTTATCACAAAAGAGTGAAATGAATATTGAATCTTTCTTAGGTGGATTGGCCCATATTCTATACCTGAAAAACAAGAAATAAATATGTTTTTTTATATCATTAAAGAATTATAACAATTATAAGTACAAATAATAATAATAATAAGAGTGTGAAGGTATTCCAGAAATGGAAAAAATATTAATAACACCTTTAGATATAGCCAGAGCAGTCCGTTCGTTACCGAACTGGAAATCTCCGGGACCGGACGGACTGCACAACTTTTGGCTCAAATGGCTAAGTACTTCACACGCTTGTTTAGCATCTCAATTCCAATCGGCCTTAGAGTCTGGGTCGCTTCCACAGTTTCTAACAGTTGGCATTACCCACCTGCTTCATAAGGCTGGTAGTACCGCGGAACCCAAGAACTATAGACCGATCACATGTTTATCGACGGTCTATAAACTTCTTACATCCATTTTGAGAGCAAAAATTACAACACACATTGACGAAAACAACATTATGTCCAGCTCTCAAAATGGATGTCGGAACGGGTCCCGTGGTACTAAGGAGCTACTCCTCATAGACATGGCCATAAGCCAACAGGTTCGTCGATCTCGCAAGGATCTGTCCTCATGCTGGATAGATTATAAGAAGGCCTACGACTCGGTGCCACATACATGGCTCATGAGGGTGTTGGAGTTGTACAAGATAGATGCAACTCTACGCGCCTTCCTTGAGTCATGTATGAGGCAATGGAGAACAGTCCTTCGCTATCCAGGATGTCGACAGATTCAGCCGAACGATGAACCTGTATGGATCAAGCGGGGAATATTCCAGGGCGACAGTTTGAGTCCACTTTGGTTCTGCTTAGCCCTGAATCCTCTAAGCACATTGCTGGAGGATTCAGGTCTAGGCTATCGGTTGAAGAGAGGTGGCCAGGTTATATCTCACCTTCTATACATGGATGATCTCAAACTCTTTGCCCCCAGCAAATTGCAACTGATGGAGCTACTGAAGGTAACTGAAACTTTTAGTAGTGCCATCAGGATGGAATTTGGTGTGGACAAATGTGCAGTCATGCATGTAAAGCGAGGGGAGATTATGGAATCTGAAGGAATACAACTTTCAAATTCCATACACCTTAGATCCCTCTCCTCATCCGAAACCTATAAGTATTTGGGTATGTCGGAAGCGCTTGGCATTAATGTATCGGACATGAAACAATCGTTGAGGGAGCGCTTCTTCGGACGCCTCAAGAAGGTTTTAAATAGCCTTCTTTCAGGTGGAAACAAGGTGCGCGCCTTCAACGGTTGGGTCATGCCGGTTTTAATGTACTCTTTCGGCATACTCAAATGGACTCAGACTGAACTCGACGCCTTGGATAGACGAGTCCGCACACTGTTGACCGCAAACCGGATGCATCACCCACGATCATCAGTAATGAGACTGTACATCCCGAGGAAATGTGGGGGTCGAGGCTTTTTAAACGCTAAGACCCTCCACAACGGCGAGGTGTGCAGTCTTAGAGAATATTTCGTGAATATGAACGTGGGTATGCACCGAGATGTGGTCGCGGTGGACAAGGGACTCACCCCGTTATCCATGGCTAAAGAGGACTGGCGCAAACCTGTAGTAGTCACTACGGAAGATCGCAGGAAGGTATGGCAGAGCAAGGAGCTTCACGGACGTTTCTACCGGGCTCTTCATGGGCCCGATGTAGATTTCCTAGCGTCCGTATCCTGGCTACGTTTCGGTGACCTCTTCGGGGAAACTGAAGGTTTTGTCTGTGCAATTATGGACGAAGTTATGCTGACGAATAACTACCGGAGACATATTATGAAAGACGGGACGGTTGACGTGTGTCGGGCATGCCACCGTCCGGGTGAGTCGATCAGACATATTATCTCTGGCTGTTCTCGTCTTGCTAACGGCGAGTACTTGCACAGGCATAACCTAGTAGCCAGGATTATCCACCAGCAACTTGCTTTGAAATACAAACTTGTTGATTCCGAAGTACCGTATTACAAGTATGTGCCCGACCCAGTTCTCGAGAAAGACCATGTCACGATGTACTGGGATCTGCCTATCATTACTGACAGGACTATTGTCGCCAATAAGCCTGACATAGTAGTGATAGACAGATCAGCGCGCCGCGCAATAATAATCGATGTTACCATCCCACATGACGAGAACCTCGTGAAAGCTGAGAAAGATAAACAAATAAAATATCTTGACTTGGCGCGCGAAGTTGTCGACATGTGGAATGTGAGCTCGGCTATCATTGTGCCGATTGTTGTAACGGCGAATGGCCTGATAGCCAAGAGCCTCGACGAGCATCTCTCGAGGCTCTCGTTGGGTGGTTGGATCAAGGGCCAGATTCAGAAGGCAGTACTCCTTGATACGGCTCGCATTGTGAGAAGGTTCCTGTCTCTGGAACCCTAACCACCGGTAGCTTGGACCCTGCTCCCACGCCGGCGGACTACTATTTTTATATTTTTAAATGTTTTTTTATTTCTTTTTTGTAAAAATATTTAAAAATGTAACAAATAAGTTTAAAGATGAATAAAGGAAATAATAATAACTCACAATTTACTATAACTTCAAAAATTTATCACGTTGTGTTACTTTTATTTGTTTTTTGCTGAGTTCGCACAGTTTATTTAATTTTTTTCTATTGTCGCAGTTCTAATAGAGAAATCATAATAATCATAATCATATTGTTTATTGTAAAAAACAATATAAAGCCTTTTTGATTAATTTTCTTATTGTTAAATAAAACCTTGTTTTATTTTTCTATTGCCACTCTTCCATGTATTATTTTATTATTACCTGTATTTTTAACATGACTTCTACAAGACTTAAGGGTGTTGTCAAGCTGAAAGAAAAACTATCCATTTGGCAAAAGAATTCCCCTACAACGAGTGCTATCGGTGAAAGATTCGTTCGTTTAACTAATCGTCGTTGAAGAGTGTTTACGGTGTACCGTTACATCGGCGAAGGATTCATTCGGACTACCAACCGTCGATGAATTATATTATCGGCGAAACGTTTCATCGGCCAATTATTTTTTCGTTCAACTAACCGTCGGAGTAGAGTGTTATCGGAAAACCGTCCTTTCGGTGAGCGGTATTTCGGAATACCATACGGAGCTCCGCGGTTACCGGTTTATATACTGGTAGGCGTTTGGCTAACTATGAGGTTTCGAATTTTGAAATAAAACATACACTTTTCATCATAAAGATTTGGTTTCTGAATTTAAAAAATATACTTTTTACTTCCGAGCCCTTTTAAAAATGCCAAGTACGTACATTTTTATTTAAAAAAAAAGCGTTGCCACACACTAGGAATTCTGAATCGGAATCTTCCTGTATCATGGGTGCATGTACAAACATAGAAACTCACATACACACACACCCAGACCCGGAACAACTACTTGTAGGTCATACAAATATTTGTACCGTGCGGGGATCGAACCCGCGACACGCAGCGTAGCAGTCCAATCGCATAGCCACTGCGCTAACAGTGCCGACAAATATTTAAATAAATAAAAAGTAAATATTAAAATATTTTTTAAAGAAGACACAGTTCAAAAGAACATAAGTCTCAAAATCCTGCTAAAACTAACCTTAGCCCATAACACAACAAAACGAGGGTAGTTACTTAGACCGCTCGTCTAACGTTATTGGTCGACGGAAAGAGCCGATTACGACCGAATAATGCCGAAGCTTATTGAGTGTGGGTTGAAGTCAAATACGGTGTTTGCTCGGCAGCCTATCTTGGGCAGGCGTGTTATGATAAGCGTTACTGGTTTTCAAGATTTTGTAGAAAGGTTTTTTGGCTAAGAAAAAGAATACTGAAAATATGGATCCTAGTCTTCTAAACTCAGCTTAGAATGCGTCAGTTGTTGTAGGCACGTAGCATGTAACATAAATATATTTTTAGCTGAAAGATCATAATCATTAAATAAGTCCTCCCGCTCTGAATAAAAACAGGTTCTTCCTTTGACGGCATGGTTAGCGCAGTGGCTAAGCAATTGGACTGCTGCGCTGCGTATCGCGGGTTCGATTCCCGCACGGAGCAAATATTTGTATGATCTACAAGTAGAATTTACATGTTTGTAAACGCACCCTCGAAACACGAGAAATTCCTAGGGTGGGGCAACGATAAAAAAGTGCCCTTTACGTTCCAGGGCCACGGTGTCATTTTAATCCATTTAATCCCTGCATTTTCCTTCAATCTTTAGCCACCTAATACTTCCAAATCTTTTACCTTGATCCGAATAGGTGCCTACTAATTAACATTGCGTACTCCAATACCAAATAGAATTTTATTAGCAGGCGAAAGTGTTTGGGCGTGTAGCTCTCAAAGTAATGCAGGCTTAATGTGGTCACACTGTGTAATTACATTGGATTCCTACTGCTCGCGTTCTTTTCATAGTCTCCGCCATATTGGAATTGATGTGAATGAAAGCACTTGTTTTCTTTTTCTTTTTTTTTTTTCTTAGCAAAAGTATAATCAACCGATACATCCACTCTGGGACACACGCTTTCTTCTCTATGAGTTTTTTTTTATTATTTTTTCTCAGATTATTTTATAAAATAATAAATAATAGAATAATCAGCCTGTATGTCCACTGCTGGGACAGGCGCCTTTTCTTTATGAAACCGGTTATTTTACTTTCTCTTTTTATTTAAATAACAATTTTCTCCGACTGTGCCTTATGTTAATTAAAATATCAAACTAGCTTTATTTCCCTTAGTATGTTGGGATTGGATGAAGGCATGGCTAACGCAGTGGTCACTGATCGACTGCTGCACAGCGTGTCACAGGTTCGATCCCCGTATGGAACAAATACCTATTCCTATGATATGCAAGTAGTTATTCTGGGTCTGGGTGTTTCTGTATGTGCTTTGCTGTATTTGTGAACCCATCCAGGATACAAGCATTGAATATTGAAGACTCTAGTTGTAAATGTTATATAACTACGAGTCCTACACCCCGCCACAATATAGTAAAAATATATTGGTGCCACATTGCACAACGCAATCAAATTAAAACGCTATCTTTTAAATGGTTATTTTATGTTGTGCAGCATGTAATAAAAGTAATGGTATGCTAAAGTAAACAAATAAATTCGTGCTATATTGCACTCTATTAACACTGGGCCACGACCTGCACGATCAAGCGAAAGACATTGCTTAGAGCATGCCACTGACAGTTACTTGCGTTACGCATATACATATACGAAAATTGTTCTTTTTGCTTCTTTTCAAATTGACGTTACATTCAACATCAATGTAGATAGTACATTTAAAAAATGGACTAGTATAAGCCATTAGTTGCCAATTTTGTTGCAGTTTCTAAGGTGTTAGTCAGGTCGTCAAGAGCAGGTAAATGATATCTCCAGAGGTACAAAAACTGCAATTTCAGTATGTGGAAAGACTTCGGTAAAATTGACGCATGCCTTGCGCGCGTCACTTAACGCGAGTCGTAGAGCCTGAGGTTGTGATCAAGGCCTTTATTCTAATGCCACACCCTGGAAAATTGTTCTGTTTATTCGCGTCAAAAAAGAAAATATTTGACCTTCACAAATCACGGAGCATTGTACCCAAACATTAATTATATCAGGCACAATTTTATGAAACCCAAGAAGTGGGTAGGCGTGTAGCTTTCACAATAATACGCAATTAGATCGGATTCCCACCGTTTAGTCACCTCTAGCTTTTGCCTACGGCTTCGCCTGTGTGTAAGGTAGAAATTATCTCAAGGGCTTTAAGCTTTGTATGTCTAATCGTGTGGGTGGATAAACTGCGTATAAGAATGAAATTCGGAAGATCTTGGGTAAGAACTGGTTAAGATTCGCGAAGACCAAGAAATAGTACAAAAGGTAGGAAGGAGGTTGTAGTCAGGAGATTGATCAATGATGATGAAGATGTTTAATCTATCTGAAGTCATGGTTTATTCGTACGCGATATTTCATCAACGTCCGTCCAAAAATAACAACGTAACATTAATACTTTTGTATTTATAATATCGCCTTATATCGTGGCAAGTGAATTGGCTTTTTTTATTCCAGTCTGGCTATGTGTATGTATGTGCTGATAGTTTTTGTAAGATTAATCACACCCGGGGTCGCGGGACTTACAAATTACCGTGACCCCGGAACGTAAAGGGCTATTGAAGGACACCGTGGATTTTAGTCAGTACGAGTCTGACAGAGCGAGCCAGGGCAGAGCGGGAGGGACCTCCCGCTAGATCTTTAGGTCAAAACCAAACAATGGTGAAAAAAAACAATTCAATTACGCAAAGTTCGATGTTGGAGATTCAGCTGGTAGTAAAATAAAATTGTACATTCATCGCATTTACTCCTATCTTCCCATAAAGCATTAACGTCTGTACAGAAAATGCCAATAACCCCTTTAATATTTCCTCAAGAACCTAATATGGCCACTTAACCCCCACACAAAACAGTACCACATACATATTCACCCCCCATTCAAATCTTAGGCACACAAGACGAACAGCAGCCTTCACTTACCGCTAATCGTGGCGCAACATCGATGGCTCTTCAGCTGAGCAGAGGCCGAGAACCTTGGAGGACTCTGGAGGACCATGGAGGACTATGGAGACCTCTTCAGTATCGAGCCATTTCACTTGCCCCGTATATTATAAACTTTGGAGTTTCAATGTGTTTTGTACGGATAGAGCCGTACAAAACTCACTTTTTGGGGAAATTTCTTTGTTTATTGTTTTTTTTTTGTGGATGGAATTGTCTCGATTTTTTTTAAAGACGTTGTCCCTCACTAGGACTTTATTCTGTACCGTGGTTGCGCTTATAAGTCACATACACAAATACCCAGACCCGGAACAACTACTTGCAAATCAATCGGGAATCGAACTCGCGACACGCTGCGCAGCTGTCGATCGCTCAGCCACTGCGCCAACCGTGTCAATGGATGGTTGTAAAATGATGCCTATTCAAGATTTACGATTCTTCTCATGTCGTATCATTAAAATTCATTTAACAATATCATATCTCTAATTTAACACAACGCTTAAACTCCACAATAACAAACAAAAATCTTTCCTAGTCTATAGAAAGCAGAATACAAGTGTAACATAACTTAAATAAATTCATGCTCTTTTCCATGGGCATAGGCAAAACTGTACAATGCTACCTACAGCTTTCATACCTCTTTTGTTCCTATTACATTTATACCAACAATTCTTTTGTGATTACTTACATGAAACAGTACACTTGAATATCCAAATAACTATAGAACACAATACAACCCCGAAAAATATGACGTCACAACACTCAAGTATCCGCCGTGCTACACAAACAGTAGCTATCAGAAGATCGCTTGCTCAGCTCGCTCGGTTCCCTTTGATTAGCAGCCAAATTGGCCCACCGTTTTTATTTTTAAATAGAAGGGGCCGAGCTTACTTCGGCATTTTTTCGACGGGCCAAACATTGTTCTCTAAAGGCCGTTTCGACACCAAAAAGAAAACTACAGAAGATCAAATTGACCTATCTATACGTTCTTTCATCTATAGGATTTTTTTAAATTAGTTTTAAGTTTTCAAGCCAATAAACATAATTTAAAAAAAAAAACTTGTAAACGACCAATTTATTAAAATTTTAGGAAAAAATATCTAGTTTTAATTGTGCGAGACAAAAATCTAGGCTTGGATGCAGGATGCAATCCCTCTCTCATGCAAATGCACATGAAGAATGCAGTCCCACCCGCCAGCCTTCATGCATTATGCACACATGCAGGAAAAGTGAGAGGAAATGAATATGCCATGCCACCAAACCTATACTCGACACGACCGTGTTTCAGATCCTTGGTTTGCTATTTTTTCTTTTTGAGCTCATTTTTCATAATTTTTTTTTATTTATTTATTTTAATATTGCCCTACACTAGGTATATCTTTCTGTATCGTGGGTGCGTTTGTTAAGTACCAATACTCCATAGAATCCGCAAATTAAGGGAAACTCACGCAATACCTAATCAACATTGCATCAGCCAGGCGACAGGAACGAAAACGCTGATGTCGCACAACGTGACACACGACGGCGACCGGACGATGGCACCAATTTCCACATATTTCCTCACTTTTGATTCCAACTTCGAACAATTGTCACCTCAATTTATATTTTAATGTAATACTGTAATAAGTTTAATAAATAGTTGCAATTTAATTTCGGTTTTTTTTGCAACTTGCCCGCCGGTCTGACTTAATTGGCGCAGTCGGTAGGATCCTCGTGGATTCCTACAAAACTACCATACGATTATCCTGGTAGTTCGCGGTTCGAGGATCCGAATCTACACGTCGAGACCAGCAGCAGCAAGGGTATCCGAGCATCGATACGAGCGAGAAGGCCGAAATGAAACTGTGAGTACATTAAAATCTTTTAGTGGATTGCTCATTCCTTATCTTTAAGTTATCCTGTCTTTAAACTTTTCCAAAAATTTTCCATCCGAGAGAATCGCGGAGTGTTAGGTTAGAGAGTAGGCAGAGTAATAGAAATAGTGCTTTAGACCTCAATAGACAATTAAATTCAAGTTGTAATTTAAGTGAAGATAAAATGGCCGATTTGGACCACATATTTAAGGCTCTTAGATTAGTACCCGAGTTCGACGGGAATGTTAATGTTCTAACGAGATTCATCCGGTTGTGTGACGAATTAATAGACGAATTTGTAACGAAACTTGACACCCCGAATAAACTTCATGAGATTGCTCTAATTAACGGAATACTAAATAAAGTAACGGGCCCCGCCGCACGTTTGATTAACTCTAATGGTGTCCCATCAGATTGGTCAGGCATACGTAAAGCTCTTGTCAATAATTTTTCGGACCAAAGGGATGAAACTGCGTTATATAACGATCTAGCATTATTATCTCAAGGCTCTGACAGCCCTCAGGAATATTACGAGCGTTGTCAGAACATATTCAGTACACTCATGACATATGTTACCCTGCACGAAACCATAGCTACAACCGTCGAAGCGAAGCGGGACCTTTACAAAAAGCTAACCCTTCAATCTTTTGTACGCGGTCTTAAAGATCCATTGGGCTCACGTATTCGTTGCATGAGACCTGAAAGTATCGAAAAGGCGTTGGAATATGTTCACGAGGAGCAAAATGTAGTTTATTTACAACAACGTAACAGCCAAATTCCTGATAAGAAATTAGCTCAACAAGCCACGTCACAAAAACTACCCCCTAACCAGAATTTCAATCTTCCGCCACCTAAACCGTTTATGTTTAATATGCCGGGACCTTCTAGGAGTTCTTTCGGACAGCCGATGATGTCACAGGGACCTCCACAATGGCGACCTAATTTTAACCATCAGAACCAGCCTGGTCCATCACGCACTCAACAAATATTCCGTGCTGCACCCAATAATTATAATCAGAATAATGCATTTAGATTTCCACCCCGTAACCCGGCACCGCAAGGCAACCCCCAACAGCAACGACCTATGAGTGGTGTTAGCCACTATGTGTCAAAACCGTTGCCACCCAGTAACGCTGTGAAAGGACATGACTGGTCTAGGTCGGGTAATCCCCCGCCTAGCAACTATTTTAAAACAAGAGAGATGAATTTTAATGATTTTTCCGATTATTACGACTATAACGATTATTACGGCGGTTATTCTTATTACGAACCTTATGACTATTATATTGAGAACTATTATTCTGATTATGACCAAGTGTGCTACCAACAACCGGAAATAACACACAATGCTGCCCCTACCGAGGACTCTAATAAACTCGAAAGCCCTTCAGGTACTAATAGCGAGGATTTTCAGACGTCTCGAAAGTCAGACAAACCAAAATAGAGGTCAATCTGCAAACCCAACGCACACTACCTTACTTGCAAATCAAGGACCCCCCTTTAAAGCTTTTAATTGACACAGGCGCTAACGAATCTTTTATTTGTCCTAGTGCATTAGAAACTT
The DNA here is from genome assembly GCA_943136025.2 of Agrotis puta. NCBI lineage: Eukaryota > Metazoa > Arthropoda > Insecta > Lepidoptera > Noctuidae > Agrotis > Agrotis puta. The sequence continues at coordinate 14,190,911 of OW964185.2, read as the reverse complement.
ATTTTCCTAATGTTGAATTGAAATATGATCCGTTTGAAGTTTGTAATGTGCACGCGACGACGCGTAGTAATTACTCAGTAACTATACCTTGTTTCCCAGAAATAAATGATAAGGATGATGTCACACTATTCGTCTATAAGTTTCACGATTATTTCGATGGGTTAATCGGATCAAATTTATTAGATAAGTGGGAAGCTACCATTGATTTTAAGACTAAATCTTTAATTACTAAGAATGCATCCAACCCCATACAGGTTTACGACTCGCGTAATGCAAACTTATATGAAGAAATAATACCTGCCAATTCTTCCAAATTAGTTAGGTTACCAGTTAATTCTCAAGACGGGGAAGTTATTATTCCGGAGCAAGTTATCTCAAACTGTCATATTAGCGAATGCCTAACTACTGTAAAGAACCACAGGGGCATAGTAGAGATACATAACCCCACGCGAAACGACGTTATATTTTCTATGGATCGCCCGGTGTGTGCGCAACTTTATAATCACGAGTGCAAACGTACCGAACAAGTGCCTCAGCGCGTAAAGGAAGTACTATCGCGTCTGCGCACTAGTCATTTAAATGAAGAGGAGCGCATTAACTTGGAATTATTATGTGCGCGTTATGCGGACGTATTTTATTTAGAGGGCGAGAACTTAACGTTTACTAACCAAATCAAACATTCTATTAAAACAACCGATGAGATACCGATTCACACTAAAAGCTACCGTTATCCTTTTGTGCATAGGCAAGAAGTCCAAGAACAAATTAGTAAGATGTTAGCTCAGGGAATAATCCGACCATCCGAGTCTGCGTGGAGCTCACCTATATGGGTTGTACCCAAAAAGGCTGATGCCTCGGGTAAGACTAAATGGCGAGTAGTAATAGACTTTCGGAAATTAAACGAGAAAACTTTAGATGACAAATACCCTATCCCTAACATTGCGGACATTTTGGACAAATTAGGTAATTGTCAATACTTCACAACCCTAGATTTGGCCAGTGGTTTTTATCAGGTGGAGATGGACCCCAAGGACATCCCCAAAACCGCTTTCACTGTTGAGCATGGCCACTTTGAGTTTTTAAGGATGCCAATGGGATTAAAGAACAGTCCATCCACTTTCCAAAGGGTAATGGACAATGTACTAAAAGACCTTCAAAATAACATATGCCTGGTCTATTTAGATGACGTCATCGTTTTCTCTACGTCACTACAGGAACATATGATCAACCTGGAAAAAGTATTTAACAGATTGCGACAGTCCAACTTTAAAATACAGATGGACAAGTCCGAGTTCCTCAAACTCGAGACAGCCTATCTAGGTCATGTTATCAGCAGTGATGGTATAAAGCCAAACCCGGATAAAATATCGGCAATCAAAAATTACCCGCTTCCGAAAACCCCCACTGAGATTAAAAGATTCCTAGGACTTCTTGGCTATTATAGGAAATTTATACCGGATTTTGCAAAAGTCACAAAACCTTTGACTCAGTGCTTGAAGAAAGGCTCGAAAATTACTCTAGATCAAAATTATATTCAGTGTTTCGAAAAATGTAAAACTTTACTAGTTAATGATCCCATTTTAAAATACCCGGACTTTACTAAAGAATTTATTCTTTCCACTGACGCATCGAATTTAGCCATTGGAGCCGTGTTATCGCAAGGTACTATAGGTTCGGATAAGCCCATTGCTTATGCCTCCCGGACCTTGAATAGCAGTGAAATTAATTACAGCACGATCGAGAAGGAGTTACTGGCGATTGTCTGGGCCACAAAATATTTCAGGCCGTATTTGTTCGGTCGGAAATTCAAAATTGTAACGGACCATAGACCCTTGCAGTGGGTTATGAATATCAAAGAACCCAACTCGCGCCTCACACGTTGGCGACTTAAATTAAGTGAGTTCGATTTTTCAGTAGTATACAAACAAGGTCGATATAATACAAATGCGGACGCGTTATCACGAATTGAGTTACATAATGAAGAGACTAGTTCGCTTATCGCTAACCCTACCGAAAAGCCTCCTTCCTTAGATCTCTCAAGGACAGCTACGGTACATACTGATGCGGAGAACCCGATACTGGAAATACCTATAACGGATTTTCCTCTCAATAAATATCATAAGCAAATTATCTTTACAGTTGTCGATGACGTAAAGAGCCGCCCTTCCGTTTCAAAGCCCTTTGAATCGCATGTTAGGACACATATTCAAATTTCCAAAAATAATCTCGAAGAAGATATCGTAAACGCCGTTAAGGAATATGTTAACCCCAAGGTAAAGACCGGTATACTCATTAAACCCGCATTAGCTATGTATGAAATTATTCCCGTTATTCAAAATCAATTTAAAAGTTCATCCATGGATTTGGTATTAACAAAAGTCGAATTAGATAACGTAAAGGATTACCTAAAACAACAAGAGATAATTCGCAATTACCACGAAGGTAAGACGAACCATCGAGGGATTAACGAGTGTTACATGTCTTTATCTAGCAAGTATTATTGGCCTAAGATGAAGGAGCATATAATGAAATACATAAATGAGTGTAATATTTGTGGTCAGGCCAAGTACGATAGGAACCCAATAAAACAAAAGTTTCATATCGTACCACCTCCAACCAGACCCTTTGAGATAGTCCACCTTGATCTTTTAAGTGTCGAAACGCATAAGTATCTCACAATCATTGATGCTTTTTCAAAATATGCTCAGGCCTATCACTTGAAGGACGCAACAGCAGTCAGTGTCATTCAAGCCCTTTTAGTATTCAGTACCCATCACGGAATTCCCTTAACTATTGTAACAGATAGAGGCCCGGAATTTACTAATCAATTATTTTTAGAATTTATACGAATACATAAAATTCAACATCATAAAATTTTGGCATATACACCTAATGAAAATGGCATGGTAGAAAGACTACATTCCACATTATTAGAACACCTGCGCGTGTTGAAATTAGAGCACCGTGGGGAATCCGTAATTAACTTAATGCCATATGCGATCTTAGGTTACAATAGCTCTATTCATAGTTTTACGAAGTGCAAACCTTTAGATATAATCACCGGCCACTTAGATCCACGTGATCCGTTAGATATTAATGTTTCGGATAATATTCTACAATTATATTCACAGGAACACCGTAATAAAATGCAAAAAGTCTACGAAATTATCAATGAGTCATCGCTTCATGACCGTACACGTATTACCGAAAATCTTAATAAAGATAGGGAGCCCGAGCAAGAGTATAGCCCAAATCAGCAAATTTTTGTACGGAACCCTATGGCGAACCGTCACAAATTAGCCCCCAGATTTACGCGCGATACTGTTTTAGCCGACCTACCAATCCACATTTATACTAAAAAGAAACGTGGACCTGTTGCCAAGTCCCGCCTGAAAAGGGTCCCTAATAGTTCCCGATTGTTACAGGATAATTCCACTGATCCTGAGCCTGGCCCAAGCGGAAGAGATAATATTAAATAGTTTGGATAATGGACCTGGCATACTACCTTTCATGTTAGGAAAGACTAAAATCATTTCCCACTATCATTCATTCATCCAACCAGTTAATTTAGATGTCATGCGTAAGAATATAAATGTAGTTAAGAAACAACTGGATTATATTTCACCTGAATTCCATAATAAGACGCTATCATTATATGAACCACACATAGAGCATCTTAATAGTAAAATTTCATTATTATCCGAGCAACTAGAATTATTTCAGTCTAATCGCGTTAAAAGAGGCCTTATAGACGGATTAGGTTCTGTTATTAAGAGCATCTCCGGAAACTTAGACTACAGCGACGCCATTCGTTATGATAACGCTATTAAAACCTTACAGGAAAATGATAATAAAATCGTCACAGAACTGAATAATCGTGTGAGTTTAAACAAACACTGGATGTCTGAAAATTCGGATATTCTGCACAAATTAATAGAAAACCAAAATAAAATCAAGGACGCCGTAGATAGTATTTCAATAGGTAATTTACGTAGTGAACAAGACATAGTTAAATATGCCCATCTGGCTCAGTTCTTATTAATGCTAGCTGATAATATTGAAACATTATCCGACGAACTACTTAGATTAGAAAACTTACTAGCTTTTATACGTGCGAAGAGCACGCACTTCCTTATGTTTAAGTTAAATATGTTTAATAGGATGATAGAACAGTTGATTGCTCTCTATGGCAGAGAACAAGTACTGAATATTAGTTTTAGGGAATATTTTGATATCATTAAGTTGGGTTATTACTATAGCGGTCAGAACTTAATACTGGTTTTCAAACTCCCGGTTGTCTTTCCCTCTACCTATGAACTATATAAATTATCCATAATCCCTAATAAAGATAACAAAGTATTAATCCCTTCCTATCCCCTCCTGGCAATTCATGACAAGGATTTTACGTACATAGAGGCAGAATGCCCGAAGTCCAGCCAATACTATCTCTGCGAGGACAACATAAACCACCGCTACAGGAATCAAGGGGACTGCATCCACCACCTGATAACTACGCAGCAAGTTGACGAATCCTGCCAGTTCACCACTACCCAACTTAAGACGGAAGCTGTGGAAGCACTCGACGATCGTCACTACGTAGCGAGCTTTCCTACACCCACGAAGATTCGTTTATCTTGCTCTGAAACACAATATAACATCGTGCACGGAAGCTATCTAATCACCATTCCAAAGGGATGCGTTGCACAAACCCCAGCGCTCACCTTGGCAAATAAAGATGACCGTATCAAGGGACAAGTACTGAAAATTATGAACATTCCATTCCAAGACGAAGCCGTCTACAACCTAGAAGCCCGAAAGTTAACTCTCAACACTGCAGATCTCCGCAGCCTCCATGTCGCTACCCAAGAAATATCTATGGAAACACCGTTGAAAATAAATCAAGCCGATATTCATAGCGTGTATTACACCATCACACCGCTATACTTAGTACTATTAGGTGCAAGTGCACTGGGCATTGGCTACGCGATACGAAGATACATAAACCAGCGCTCGCAAAAAGCGATTACTGAACATCAAACCAGTGAGATTGAATGCGGCGAAGTTTATGCTGAGATTAACAATCATACTGCTGCACCTCAGCCGAGATTATCAGCGCTATTATCGAACCTGTCAAACAATAGTCGCTGATCTTCGGGAGGGAGATGTTAAGTACCAATACTCCATAGAATCCGCAAATTAAGGGAAACTCACGCAATACCTAATCAACATTGCATCAGCCAGGCGACAGGAACGAAAACGCTGATGTCGCACAACGTGACACACGACGGCGACCGGACGATGGCACCAATTTCCACATATTTCCTCACTTTTGATTCCAACTTCGAACAATTGTCACCTCAATTTATATTTTAATGTAATACTGTAATAAGTTTAATAAATAGTTGCAATTTAATTTCGGTTTTTTTTGCAACTTGCCCGCCGGTCTGACTTAATTCGTTTACAAACATAGAAACTCACATACACAAACACCCAGACCCAGAACAAGTACTTGCAGATCATACAAATATTTATACCGTGCGTAGCACCAACCGTATCGTCATAATATGTACTTTCTTTATCTAGTTTTTTCTTTCTTTTTTTTATGTTGGGCGTTTTTCACTGTGTGATGAAAAACAATTAAAATGCGCTTTGATACAGTGCTGGATTTCAGCTGCAGTCGGCGCTTTGATGACGACGATGAAGCGTGTCTATGTGTGCGTTCGTTTTCGCTCATCGTATGGACCTTTTGTCCTTTTTCCTCCTCATTTCGAAGGTGGGCGGGAAATCTGTGAAAAGGCCCGATAACAAGCTCGTTGAGATTTTGTTTGGGTCATGGGAATATGCATAGGACGTTATTAAAAATCTGAAGAAACGTACTTCATGTACTCGTACCTATTGTTATGTCGGGTTTTGTTGTGATTGGGACTTATGGGATTGAGATCGTTTTTCGTGTGGAGTGATAAGGATACAATAGAAGTAGCTGTTGCTCGCAGTTTTGTTCACTTCCCCCCTTATATAGCTTATAACTGTCTCTATTTTTCTATCCACATCCGTACCAAAATTCGTCATAATCAGTTCAGCAATTTTGACGTGAAAACGGAACATACAAACATCGATCTTTTTTGTAGATACTTTCGTCCTCTATTAAGTCCTTTCAGGAGTTGATTTTTCAAATAATCTTCCGTTGTTTAACTTTTATAGTGCGAAATTAATTGTATTTTTTGCCTTCCTTCTTTTTAATTCATTTCATTAGTTTCTATTGATTAGAAGTTTGATAGTTATTATTGATTTTTAATTCGATTTTATGATTCATATTATTATAATTCCTAAAATATACAATAACGATATCTAGATTATGAATATGAACCTTTTCCTAGCTACGCGTTTCGAATTAAAATGAACAAAGGCGACCACAAAAACTCATTATTTACAACAATACTTTTTTTCTTTTATCATGCTAAATTAAACCCTTATCTGATGTACCATTAGTAAACCACGAGAAAAAAAAATGGCTAACCCTCAACCGCTGCGGGCGGGACAAAAAAGGTGGGACATATAAATAGTGGTTTCAGACTTGAATAAATTAAGCCGACTGACCGAATAATTGTTAACTGCTGGATAAATAGTACAAATTATACGTCTAACCACATTTATCTCCGGCGAACACTCGAAGCAGGGTTCTGAGGCTACAGTGTGTGAGGACTTGGAGAATTTTAGGGTTAGGAATTTCTCGTTTTATTTCGATGATTTTATCAATATGCTTAATTATTAAAGTGTATATTGAATGGAAGTTGTTGACACTTAAAAAATCATCTTACAGCTTTTACCCATGTTATTTTAAAAATATGAAAAATTTTAGAGCTTTCGACTGTCTATGTAAACAAGCAACAAATGTGTGTTTATAATGTCATTATAATTATTTATTCAAGCTTTCTATCAATTTGTAAATCAGGTATGAATGAAATGACTTTATTTCATTTATATGCATAAATTGCAAATAACAATTTATAAACAATACCTATCTTGGTCTACAGTTTTCGCGTCGGATCACCGTCCTCTGTTTTTCCATTACCCGGTCAGATCCAAGGAAAATGGCTCTTTTATTTGCTGAATAGTGAATGTTGAGCACTTATCCTTACGGGTTCACTTAAAGAGTAATGTGGACACTTTGCAGCGGCTTAGCCAATGGCACAGAGTTGACAACACTACGGTGAATATTGTACCTAATTTTCTTTTGATTCTTGGAGAATTTTTCTCTATGTTTTTGTAATATTTACCGTGACCCCGGTACGTATAGGGCTATCGAAGGACACCGTGGATTTTTGTTAGTCAAGTCTGACAGTCCCTCCCGCCCTGCTCTGGGTGGGAGGACCCATTTGATGATTTTACCACGATAAAAAAATGATTTTGTAATAAGATTTTAGTTATACTTGCATATGTTTAATAACAGTTTTGAAGGACATCGTGGATTTTAGTCAGTACGAATCTGAGAGTCCCTCCCGCTCTGCCCTGGGAGGGAGGACTCATTTGATGATTTTACCACGCTAAAAAAATCGTATCGTGTCTGCTTCGCGGACGGTTAAAGTGTTAACTGGTACTTACGTGTTCAAATGTCATTGGGACAGAAAAAATGTCCCGTGGAAGACTTGCAAAAGAGACTTTCTAAAGATTTTTTTGTTTATAATTATTTAGGGTTAATGAGGACCATGGTGTAAAGTTCCTTGGTACTGTATTGATACTGGTCTGCTATTACCAGTCTATTGAAGTCCTCGTCTTTGTCATTATGTGTGAAATCTCTAATAGCGTAATGTAGGCTTTACATTTTTTTTTAATGTTGACATTACTTCTTTATTTTAGTTTTTACAGTACTTTCTGTTGCCTTAGTTTTGTCCACTACAAATCTAAAGTGAGCTATTCATGTAGTTAGTACGTCTCTCTCACTTATGCATAACAGTATTATATTATCAGCCTATTGCCGTCCATAGCTGAATGTTAGCCTTCCCCAAAAAGCGCCAACCATCCATCCACTGCCAGCCACATTCTTCAAATCATCGACCCATCTTGCAGTAAGTTCTCTCCTTCACTACGTTTGCGGTCCCATTCGCGGTCTCCACTCTAGCACATGTTTGCACCATCTATCGTCTGTCCGTCTAAAGACGTGAGCGGCCCACTTTCACTTCAGCATGCTGATTCTACGCACAATGTCGTTAATTTTGTTCTCTAGCGAATGACTTCGTTACGAATTCTATCCACCAGAGGAACCCTGAGCATGGCTCTCTCCATTGCACGCTGAGCAAGCTTAATTTGTGGATCAGGCCTGTGGTGAGTGTCCACGTTTCGGTTCCGTAACTCATTACGGGTAGGACACACTGGTTAAAAACCCTGGTTTTGAGGGATTCAAAGATATGACGCAGTTTGGCGAATGCCGCCGAGCCCAAGCGTATTCTTCTAGTTGCTTCCTTCTCACAGTTGTATAGTTTGGCCTAGATATTTGTATTCTTGTTGGCCTAGATATATGTATTCTTGCACAACCTCGACGGCAGCATCATTTACGATAACAGGTCTCGGGGTGACATGACCATTAAACATGAGTTTGTGTTGTCTAAATTCGTTCCGAGACTCACCCGCCTTGGAGAATCCCTCAGGCTGTACAGCATTACTTCCAGCTCCTGCAGAGACTCTGCCATGATGACAATGTTATCCGCAAATCTGAGGTGCGAGATGTATTATCCGTTGATATTTATACCCCGTCCTTTCCGATTAAGCGTCTTGAAAACATCCTCCAACGCGTTTGAAAACAGTTTTTTAGAGATGACGTCTCCTTGTCTTACCCCTCGAAGTAGTTGGATTGGTTTTTTCCTCTGTTCTTGTACTTGGACGGTCATTGTTGCGGCTTTATACAGTGATCTCATTACTTCAACGTAGCGGCAGTCAATGAGTCGTAATTTTATATCGCCACAAATTAATAATGATATAAATAAACTAATTACATTTTAGTAGCAATAAATCCATCAAGGGAAACGTTTGTCTACTCATTTATATAATATTTTCACTGTTGGGTATCATTCCCATCATTTAATTCTTTGGGTCGAACATCATAGGTATAAACCCCGAACTGTAATAGGTAAATATTAGTGTTAAACGTTTACCTATCTACGATCAAATAAATATATTTACTTTCGTGTTTCAAAGTAATGTTTCAATGTTTAATTCCAAGTTTTAAATTATTCGGGTCTGCTAATTTATTTTTTATTCTGAATTATACTTTTTTTAGTATTTTAACGTTTAATTATACGAAAAGGTTCTCCATTAAGTTTAATGTTCTCTGTAATTATAAATCTTTGTACGTAATAAACATTTGCTGACTATTTTTAAAAGGTTTTTTGCGGAATGTGTTTTTTTGTGTTAAATATATTTGAGTTTCTCAAATGTTTTCATTATTATTTATATGTGATTGTATACGAAATAGTAAATACATGATGAAATCTGTGGCTTTAATATTTTCAAATTGATATTTTGACTCGTAATTATTACTGGGAATCCGTATTTACCGGTAACAGGAATATCAGAAACATGATAATTTTAAAATAAAGCATTGATACTGAATAATTTTAACTACAGTCAGCGCCACGAATGAATTTCTTTTGCTAGTGTCATTATATCAATTGCATTAAAAAAAAATTGATACCAAAATTTTTCACAGAACTTGCGTCGTGGCGCGGACTCTATTGTCAACCGAAAGAATATGGTTGTCGATTATTATAACTATTGATAAAGGCATCAAATGTTCTTCATTACAAAATAGTTTCCGGTCTTTATTTTTATTTCATTATATTTCTTTGGTTGAAAATTCATGTAAACAAAAATCTAGATAGTAGATGCTTCATAATCACTATTTTATTGCGAAATGATTATATAGAAGTTACGTGCTATGATTATTGATTAAACATGAGTTCTATTATAATATACTAGCTTTTGCCCGCGACTTCGTTCGCGTGGAATAGTGACTTCCGGCAGATTTTTGTTTTTTTTTATTTTAGTAATAAAAACTATCCTATGTCCTTTTTCAAGTTCCAAACTATGTCTTTACCGAATTTCACACAAATCGGTTCAGTAGTTTAGGCGTGAAGAAAAGACAGACAGAGTTACTTTCGCATTTATAAAATTAGTTTGGATTTGGATTATATTTATAACCTTCATCGTTTTAAACGAACACAGTCACCAACACCGTCCAAACTAACACAAGTTCAAACGATAGTTACATCTGCGTCTATTTATCTTTAATCTATGTCCCTTCTCCTTCACTATCAGAATGCTGCACCGTCCTCAACCGAAATTAATTAATTCAGACAAACTTTGCGATACTCACTGTTTTTCGGCGACACCGCCATGTTTCGACGAACTCAGCAAAACGACTTTGGCCGTAAAATTATATTCTTGGCGTCATATCTGACTTAATGCCGCACTCAGAATCGTCACTTAGAAATAGTTGATTTACTTTCATTAAATAGACGGCTAATTGTTTCGATTTATTCAACAATTTTCTACAGGATTAAGCTTTTCGATAACTTTTGTAAATCCAATACATTTTTGATTAGTGTCTCTACGCTTAGCGGAATACTGCTAATCAACAATACATTTTTGGTGACATTTCAATGTAGTTAATATGTACTAAGAGGCGCTGGAGCTGATCATCAACAGTTCAACACTAAAGACTAGGCAGATCTTTAGCTTTTCCTCAACTACGTCGAGTTTGAATTCTACACTAATTCGTTGCAGTTAAGAACTAGGACAAAAAATGAATAACATTTGTAAATCTGACTTTTGAAATAGGCTATTTTAAAACATATGTAACAATAATAGTCATAAATATGGATAATTAAAAAATATTTGACTCATATTTTTTATTTTGTTACGTAAACCTAAATTGACAACAGTACGATGCTTCTAAAAATCACAAAACGTCACTCGGTTGTTATAATTTTACAGGCGTTATGACGTCACTCCCGAATTTCTCTTTGTCGATACTGGTTGATTAAAAAAAAACAATAGATAATAAATATGTGTTCATTATTTTACAATAATCGAACTAACGGACTAAACAGATTTTCAAATTAATTATTGCAAGTTTAGGGTAGTAAAACTACCATATTAAAATGGTGGATGAATGGAATTGCTGACAACGAAATCTTATGTCTTCAATAGCACAAAGCAAAATAAACCCCGCACTATATATTAATAAATGTCGTCTCAGAGTGCGGCCGTCAGTGTGTACGGTATCTTAAGAAAGGAGATTTATTTCGGGATTAGGGTTAGTCAAGATTATGGTCGTTCTGTTTTTACGCTGATGTCGGGATGAAGGCTTTCAATGGTTGCTGACGTCTGCTTCTTATTATCTCGTGAATTTTTGAGTTGGAGTTAGTATTTTGGGAAGGGTTGTGTCTGTTGCAGTAATTTACATAATCCCGAAATAGTATCAGTCGGGTTGATAGCAGTAGCAGTGGCATGTCTGTTCCACGATAATTGGCTATTTGACAGTATGAATAAATTACAAATCTAATTAGTCCGTCATTTAGAGTTTTGAAAAATATAGGTCACATATTTTATCTTTTGTAAAATCAATGAATATTTTCCATGATATAATGCATCAAAACTGGAGAGTGAGGGCTCGTGACGTCAGAATTCGGTAAAAATTGTACTAAATTATAACGTATTGTTAATTTTTAAAGCATCATATCTCAGTAAATTTTGGTTTACGTCACAAAAGAAAAATTACGGGTCGATTATTTTTTAATAATCTAACTGACGGACTATTTAGATTTTTTCAGTCAAATAGCCAATTATAGTATGGACCTCTTCAAACTTCAAGTGAATCGATGTAGTCTAGGCGACTCGTGCTCTAAACCACATCATTGGTAGAACATGACGCGCCGTCGACTCGGGCATTGTCCTTGTTCGGACAGCGAGCTATTCATTACTTGCCGTCCGCAGGCCTTTGGTGGCGAGAATTTTATCCCGCGATGTCCGATTAACTTCGCTAAACGTAATCAAGACCTGCTAAACTCTATTTGAAACACAAACTTTTCTAATATTTCATCTTTTACCATAACAAACTAAAAAGTTATTTCCCAATACATGTCGGTATACTCTACATAGATTAAATTATAAGAATCTAATTAAATCTAGTCTTGAAATTAATCAAGTTATGTTGTAAAACAGAAGATGGTTTGCTGACGAAATTAAACTTTAATCGAAACATTGTTCGACAATTTGGGGCAGAATCAATTTGTTTGTGCCTACAGCTTTTCAATTATATTGTTTTATCAATATTAGTTTATTAAAATACCATGTTGCTATGGATGAATATTTGAGACTTTCTTGGAGATTTTACCTCGTCATCGCAATTACTTAGACAAGAATATGAAAATATTTGTAAAAATGTTGTACTTGCTTTTGGCCTGCTGGGCTTTGCTGAAATTTTCAGAAGCAATTCCACAATAAAACACTCGAAGACACATTATATTTAGTATGAAAAATTATAAAATGAATCTTCACGCCCTGTAGCTCGATCACAAGATTTCAGTATTTTATTTACAGCGTACTTGAAGTATTTACTGCGTTTATTGTATGGAAAAATGGAACAGCGCCTCTAGTGAACGAAGAAGGAACTAATTTTTTCCTTGAAATTAATGTCAAAGTTCCAGTTTACGTTACAAAAATTAGTAAAACGTGATAAGACCTTTGGTTGGAATATCGGATTCGAATTAATAAAAATATTTTTGTAGGTGGTAAACTTTTTAATAGTTCGCCTCCGCACCTAACTACTAGTATAGCTTCATGTCAATGTGTCTTATTTTGTCTACTGTATCTATTATAATATTTGTTTATTTGCATCTGTCGCTAAAACTGTTTGTCGCAGTCGGCACAGTTTCACACGTCCTATTTAAAAAGCGTACCGCGGCCCTGGAGCAGCAACCGACCTAATTGACTCTAACACCAGAGGGGGCCACATACTCAAACAAAAAAAACGATGGGTTGCACTTTGGCAGTGCCGGCAGAAGTGAAAACTTCAATAGTAATAAACACACACGAACATTCGCGCAAGCGCCCTGCGCCGTCTTACGATTTTTCGATCAGGCCACGTGTCCTGACGCGAGTTTAATATTTTTTACCCATTCCAAAAAAAGTGCACAACGCCGCTAAAGAAGTTTTCACTTCAAAATAAAAATTAATTCTTCTGCTTATTTATTCTGTAAGCCATTGGCTTCAATCATCTTTATTTTTATACAGGTATAAAGTTTTTCCAAACTAACAATTTGAAACAAAATAAGTGCGGTTTACAAGAAAAATCATGACTCTGAAAGTTTAATAAGTAGGTACGTATTCATAATAGAATTACATAAGTCCCGGACCGCCGCAATGTTTTATTTTTAACAAAGGTTGCTTGCGTTCGGTACTACATACATTATACATCAAGAGAACAGGAGCTACGAAGTTTTTCTGTTTTGGAGATTGTATTTTGAGAATATCTTCCTGTTTTTCTGAAAGGTTTTTTTTTTAATCATTGCCCCACACTTGTGGTTTCTCCTGTATAGTGGACAAAACATTTAATCTCACTTAAACAAACGCCCAAAAAAGGAACAACTACTTGTAGATGAAACAACAATTTGATCCGTACGGCAATCAAACCCGCGACACGCAATCCACCTGCAATCTATTCAAATAAACGTTTACTTACTTTTTTGTAGCGCAGCAGTCCAATAGCTCAATCACTGAGCTAACTGTGTCGTCGATTGACGATAAAACACGATCAAATTGTTGCTAGACTGATTACTTTCGCCCCGGGTATTATTTGTGCCTGGTGTCTATAATATTGAACATGTCAGGTGTTAGCGACGCGAATGGTTCACCTTATAGTTTAATAGATATTTATGTTTTACTGTTTCCTTTTGGTTTTGTTTTTATTTGCATACATATGTACTTTGTCATTTAAAAACTAAATAAACGTACTGGTGGCGAACGAGCTACCTGTGTGACGCACCTAACCTTAGAGGGGCGCCTGAGGAGCGGGAGGGGCACTCAAACACCACCGCAGCGTCAACTAGTCCGCAGATACATACGCGCCGACCACACGTCGCTCGCTCGCTAAACCTATTCTGTTACCCTGAAACTGTTGACTTCGTTATTTTCACCCCAGCACCTACAAAGCTGGTCTTCGAACCGGATCTAAAAGTATTTAGTTACCTATGTTTTCGACTCCGCCGCAAAAAATGGTGAATACACGAAGTACAGCCAAAAAACTACAAAAAGAAAAAGAAACAATTTCTCAGTTGGAGGGCCTGAATCAGGAACAAAAGGTTACTGTGGAAGCTGCTAAAGCAGAAGAGAAGTGCCAAAGAGATGCTGAACAGCAAAAAAGCCAATTGGAGAAAACACTTTTTCAAGATGTGGGTAGAATAAAGTCAGTTAAATCGGAAAATGTTCTCACCCTTCCATCAACATCGAGGGTTCAAAAAGGCACGGAGAAAGCAAAAACAGCCTCAAAAGCATCTGCTTCGTCTTCAGTATTGGCACGGAAAAAGAAGTTGGAGCTGGAAGCGGCACAGGCGAAAGCGCGTATCCAGATGGAGCTTATAGATAAAAAGCTAGCGGCGGATATGGCAGAGTTGGATGAAATATACAGTTCACGACTATCGGAAGGAAGTGAAGTTACCACGCATAGTGAAGTAGAGAAGTGGATTGATCGCAGTCAACAAGAAATAAAAGGACAGTTTCGCCCACAACATGGCAACCTAACGGGCAAGGCTTGTTCTCCACTGCAACCAGTACCTGATGTCGACGACGGCCGCGAGGCTAGCGTTACCTTGCTGGTGAGTGCTATAAAGGACTTGACCGCTGCGACTGCTTCTGCTGCTACTAAAGGATCGGACGCTAAAATGCTGAGCCGCTTATGTACGCCGAGAGACCTACCTTCGTTCTCCGGTGACCCCCTGGACTGGCTGCAGTTTAAGCAGGCGTACGAAGAATCAACGTTAGTGTGTAACTTCAACGAGAGAGAAAATATGTGGAGACTCAGAAAGAGCCTTCATGGACAGGCTAAAGAAGCAGTGACGTCATTGCTGATTAGTGCTACCACTCCTGACATTGTTATGTCAACACTGGATCTCCAGTTTGGAAACCCTGACGTAATCATATCCAAGATTATGCAGGACATCACTTCACTAAAACCATTACCAGAACAATATCATAAGGACATCATACCCTTCTCTGTGAAAGTGAAGAACTATGTAGCCGCGGTACTCGCGATCGGTCAGAATGAGTACTTAAGTGCTATGAACATAGTGTCGATGGTTTTATCTAAATTACCTACGATCCTCATCTCTAAGTGGGCCGACTTCAGCTACCCTTACTTCAACCAAGGGTGCAAGTCAAAACTCGTGATTTTGTCCGAGTTCCTAGAAGGTGAAGCCGTGAAGATATCTCGGACTGCGGTGAACATTACTTACGGCCTTAGTGGTGAACATTCTGTGAAACTTTTAAACAATAATAACGAGCAAACTGTACTCGTACAAAGTGATAATGACAATGACGATAAGTGCCGGTTTTGCCGTTTAACAAAACATAAACTGCCCGACTGTAAAAAGTTTAAAAAATCGTTACGTAAAGATAGATGGTTCTTTGTGAAACGTAATAGACTTTGCTATAAGTGTCTAATGTCAAATCATAATAGAGAAAACTGCCCGGCTCCCGTCTGTGATTACGATAACTGTGGACAATCGCATCATCGTTTGTTGCATATCTCTAAGAACAATAACACGTTGCAACGTAATAGTGTAAACGTAACGGAACATCAGGACACTATAAGTGAGGACAGTGACGTGCCTGTTGAGACCGTGTCGCACATAAAAGTAAATAGCTCGACGGTGTTATTAAAAACTGTACCTATCAATATCCACGGACCTAACGGTGTAGTGAGTTGTGTCGCGCTGCTCGATGACGGATCAACAGTGTCACTAATAAGTGGGGCGCTTGCGGCGCGCGTGGGTGTGCAAGGACGTAAACAAACTATGCGTGTGTGCGGTGCATGGGATTCTACAGAATTTGTTTGTGAAACTGAGATAGTGGACTTAAAAGTGACAAACAAAGACGGAACTATGTTTACCTTTAGGGCGCGTAGCGTGAATCAATTAGACTTACCTGTGCAGACGCTGACACCTACCAATATCGCAAACTTTAAGTGTTCGCCTGAAATAAAAAAATACTTGTGTGATGGACATACTAAACCCGAACTATTGATAGGGCAGGACAATTATAATTTGATGTTACCTTCTAAAATAATCAATAGTGAACCTGGTGAATTATACGCCACTCAAACTCCTTTGGGGTGGTGCATACACGGATGCGTGCGCGACCCACTGAAGGCCTCGGACGGGCGCAGGGGTGCCCTGCATTCCGCGCTGCTCCTCTCTGAGAACGCGGGCGTGATGACATCAGACCGCGACCGCTGTCTACTGGACCTGCATGAAGAGGTTCGACGATCTTTCTCGATCGAGTCAATGGGCATCGGCTGCAAACCTCGAAAAAACGCTGATCATGAACGAGCTATCGAACACCTCGAGCGTACTTCTTCCTTGATTGACGGGAGGTGGTACGTTGGGCTACCGTGGAAAGATCCAAACTGTACGATGCCGGAGTCATACCCGAATGCTGAAAGACGACTGAGAGGTGTGATGAGAAAGATAAAAGCGGATGAAGGCTACTCGCTACGGTACAAAGATCGAATCGACCACCTGTTACAGAACGACTATGCGACAGAGATTACCGACCCTGAAACCACAACAAAGACCTGGTACCTACCTCATTTTGGAGTTGACAACCCTAATAAGAAAAAGCTTCGTCTCGTATTTGACGCTGCTGCTAAAAGTGAAGGGTTATGTTTAAATGATTACCTCCTGACGGGACCTGACCTTCTGGTATCATTATTCGGCATCATGCTTCGATTCCGTGAACATAAAGTTGCTATCACCGGAGATATACGAGACATGTTCCTAAGACTGAAAATCATCCCTGAAGACAGAAACGCATTACGATTTCTGTGGAGACCAACCCTAGGCGGAGAAATAAAAACATATATGATGACGTCACTAATTTTTGGCGCTAATTGTTCCCCATTCATAGCGCAATTTATCAAAAATAAAAACGCTCAACGTTTCGAATCATCTCTGCCGGCCGCCGTAGAAGCAATATGTAAACAACATTACATGGACGACTATATCGACAGTATAGACAACGAAGATACGGCTATCAAATTGGTAACTGACATTACGCACATCCATAAACAAGGCGGTTTTGACATAAGAAACTGGACCTGTAATAATGAAGCCGTTATCAACAACATACCAAAAGAGACCTTAGGAGCCACCGCTATTAGATTCAAAATAGGACAGCAATACGACGGCGAGCGTACACTGGGCTTAATATGGTTTCCAGAAGAAGACACGCTGGGTTTTGATTTATCACTGAAGAAGATTCCTGAAGCGATACTTACCGGTGAAAGAAAACCTACTAAAAGAGAGATGCTTCGCGTCATTATGTCAATTTTCGACGTATACGGATTCCTAGCGCCGTTCACTATAAAAGGAAAAATTATGTTACAAGAAACCTGGAGAACTAATCTGGGCTGGGACGAAGTGGTGACAGATATTATGTTTACGAAATGGATGGAATGGTTAGAAATGTTAAAGCGCGTGAGTCATATTCGCTTACCGAGACACTACAACACAGCTGCGAGGAGCGAGAGCGAGACGGAAGATCCACCGAGTACGGCTGCACTGAATAGCGCACTGAGCTCACAGGCCGCGCCCACTTCGTGTAGTATAACCGTCGCCGGCGTCGTTGCAAGTTCGAGTACATGCGCTGGCTATAGGAACCTACAACTTCATATATTTTGTGATGCATCGACTAAAGCGATGTGTGCCGTAGCTTACTGGCGCTGGAAAGATAATAATAACGGACGCACAATGATCGCATTTGTAGCGAGTAAATGTCGAGTTGCCCCGTTGACCCACGTTTCTGTGCCTCGTCTAGAGTTGCAGGCTGCTGTTCTAGCTGCTAGGTTGTCACAGGCGATTAAAAATGAGCACAGAATAACGGCAGAAAAAACATACTTTTGGTGCGACTCCACTACAGTATTGCATTGGATCCGTAACAACACACGTACTTATAAAGTGTATATTGCTCATAGACTTGGTGAGATAGATGAGCTTACGCAAATACATGACTGGCGATACATATCCACTAAAATAAATGTAGCAGATGTTGCAACCAGGGACCACTGCGATGTTATGATACTGGAAAATGAATGGTTGCGCGGCCCAGATTTTTTGTATAGTGAAGAAAGTGCTTGGCCCCGGGAGGTACAGCAGCCGAGTATATCAGATGTGGACCTGGAATGTGTTACAACTCTTCACGTCGTAACTGAAAGTCACTTACCAGCTGTACCCGACCCCGAAAGATTTTCTTCATGGCTGCGCCTACTGAAATCAACTTGTAAAGTATTATCGTTCATAGAAAAATGTAGAAAACTTACCGGTGATATAGACGGTCACATGATGATGAAGGCTGAGCGCCTGCTAATTAAATATTCACAAGCACAGACGTTCCCCGAAGATCTTGACAACCTGAAACATAAAAAGGAATTAGAAAAGAAAAGTAAGCTACTTACCTTGACGCCGTTCCTGGACGAGTATGGAGTGCTTCGAGTGGGTGGCCGCATTGACGCCGCACCTGCAGTATCCCGGCTAGTTAAACAACCTGTGATACTTGACGGCCGCCACCACATCACGATGCTAATTGTCCGGCACTTCCATATCAACGCCGCCCATGGAAACCGAGAACACGTAGTTAACGAGCTGAAACAAAAATACTGGATTATTCGCATCAGACCTACAGTGAAAACAGTCGCATCGAAGTGTATGGTGTGCCGCATACGAAAGGCTATGCCGACTCCACCTAGAATGGGTGACTTACCCAAGGCACGCATGGCTCATCACCAACGTCCGTTCACCTTCTGCGGTGTTGACCTGTTCGGCCCTATGGAAGTAGTCGTATGCAGACGAAGAGAAAAAAGATACGGAGTCCTTTTCACTTGCCTCACTGTAAGGGCAATACATATAGAAATCGTCACCAAGCTTACTACCGACGCGCTGATAATGGCACTCCGTCGTATGGCTGCTAGGCGCGGCTGGCCTCAGCATCTATATTCAGATAACGGTACGAATCTGAGAGGTGCCGACAATGAGCTGAGGAAATCAGTCCAAGAGCTAGACGAGAACGTTTTGAAAAACGAAGCCGTCAACTACGGGACCACTTGGACTTTTATACCCCCGGCCAGCCCTCACTGGGGTGGGGCTTGGGAGCGGCTAATAAGAAGTGTGAAAACTTCACTTCATTCCACACTGAAAGAACGTGCCCCAAGAGACGAAATGTTAAGCACACTGATGGCGGAAGTGGAACAGATGGTTAATAGCCGCCCCCTCACGCATGTAAGCGTGGAACCCAACACTGATGAGTCATTGACCCCAAACCATTTTCTACTTGGAAGTTCTTCAAACCTGCCCATAATCGGTCAATTTGCTGAATGCGATATGTACCTACGCAAACAATGGCGAACGACACAACGCTTGGCCGACCTGTTCTGGAGACGGTGGGTGAGAGAGGTACTGCCGGAGATGAGACCTAGAAGGAAGTGGTTGCATGAAGAGAGACCCTTGCAAAAAGGAGATTTAGTCCTTATAGTGGACCCTGACTCCCCTCGGAACGTGTGGCCCAAAGGTTTGATTCACGATGTGAGGCCTGGAAAAGATGGGCGCATCCGAGTCGTCGACATCAAAACGAAAAGCGGGGTTCTTCGGCGATCTGCGGCGCGCGTCGCACGTATTCCTACGGGTGACGAGTGCTGAGACAGCACTGGGGTGGGGCTTGTTAGCGACGCGAATGGTTCACCTTATAGTTTAATAGATATTTATGTTTTACTGTTTCCTTTTGGTTTTGTTTTTATTTGCATACATATGTACTTTGTCATTTAAAAACTAAATAAACGTACTGGTGGCGAACGAGCTACCTGTGTGACGCACCTAACCTTAGAGGGGCGCCTGAGGAGCGGGAGGGGCACTCAAACACCACCGCAGCGTCAACTAGTCCGCAGATACATACGCGCCGACCACACGTCGCTCGCTCGCTAAACCTATTCTGTTACCCTGAAACTGTTGACTTCGTTATTTTCACCCCAGCACCTACATCAGGGTCATGGGAGTGTCTAAGCTGGATACCTTGACCCGGGGACTCAAAGGGCAACCGAAGGAACAGGGTAAATTTTTTGTTTGTAACTGTCTGAGTCAGGCACTCTCATTCAGGGTTGGAGGAATCATTGGATAATTTTAACACCCTAAAAACTGAAAGGGATAGGTTTTTTCATTACTCATACTCTGAAAGTAGGCCTGATGAGTGAGTTGAAAGTTATACATTGCAGCCCTAGGGAAAATCGCTTTCAACTGACAGCTGCCAATTTTTTTTTTAAAACGAAATCTATTTTGACATTTATGTTGAACCATCTTCTAACTTTTTATATGTATAGTCACTAAATTACAGCGCGATTTATAATTAAAATAACATAAAGTTAAGTATTAAGAATATATATTACGACTTGAATATAATATATTTTCGGAGGACTCATTTGATGATTTTGCCACGATAAAAAAAAATGGTAGGCAATAGTATGTCTTTATCATACCACCTCCACCGTTTCTTACTTTCAGAACCTAGACCGGTCTAGTCTCATGCAGAACAAATGCGGCTACTATTAGCCTCCGAGGTGACGTTCGCAAACATTGCCTCGGTGAGAAATCCCTGCAAGAATACGATTCAATTAGATCTACAGACCTGGCCGAGAACGTCAGGTTTATCTAAAGCTAAGATTATGTACAGAAGATGATTAGATTGAGTGTAAAGCCTTTGTCAAACAGACAGGCGTGACGAATGCAAAGCGTGACGTTTTTATTTGTAATGTATGGAATTGTTTGAATCCAGTCACATAGAAAAGCGAAAGCGATCCACGTAAAAAAATGATTATTAAGTATTCATAAATTATATTTTAAGCTTTTGATTAATGTAATTATTTTTGTCTTATTCCCGCATTAACAATGTTAACAACGTCCAACTTCCAGTACTCTAAGACCAGGTTCACACGATCGAATTACAACGACATTGCGCATATGTGCACATGTCTACAATAGCTACACAAAGGAATAACTTCCCTTTGTTTTCGGACCTCAGTTTATGCGCGATTTTATTATCATTATAGAGATAATGCTTATTTATCGAGGACGGTACTTTGATCGCTTTAGGCTTAAGTGTGTTTATAGCTTTATTATTGTGTGTAGGTTAGGTTAAGTGTAGCTTGTGTTCACGGCAATTATCTTGAGCATTTGGCGCCCTACTTTCTTTGTAGACAAGTACGGCGATGAAATAGACGCAGATTTTAATCGGGCGCTTTTTTAATTTATTACTAGCGGCCCGGTACGGGGCGGCGAGTAATGGGCGACTCGCTGTCCGACCATGGACCATGCCCGGGTCGACGGAGCGTTGTGTTCCACGCGCGCCTCAAGAAGTGTCAGCATAGTGACGGGGCCTGTAGAGGGCCAAAGCCTGTCGGGGTTGCGGGACTCACAAATTACCGTGACCCCGGTACGTAAACGGCTAGTGAAGGACACCGTGGATTTTAGTCAGTCAAGTCTGACAGTCCCTCCCGCCCTGTCCTGGGTGGGAGGACTCATTTGATGAATTTACCAGGCTAAAAAAAATATTAAAAAAATCTGTATCTCTCCTTATCAGTCGATCCAGTAGAGCTTACTGACTAAAAGTTCACCCTCTCGGACTCGCGAATCCATTACGGCTTTCAATTAAATTATAAAACAATCTGACAAAGTTCATTGACCTTAAACTCCGCATTCTCACCCAAATCACAAAAACATTGCTCAAAAGCCAAACACGGTTGCAGACAAAAAAATAGCTCCCAAAAACAATTTAATTGTATAACACCGGTTGGAGGGCATTAGCGAAAATAAAATAAACACCGCCGTCGCCCTCTGGCGGCAGGAAATGAAAAAGCACTCGACGTTTTGAGAGGCGCGGTGTAAGGCAAAAGTACTGCACTAACAAACTGCTTTGTTCGCGCCAGTACATTCTGGGTGATTCGTGTGGATTAGAATGTGGTAGCTGGCTGGATTTTTAAAGTTTTTAATGGTTTGGTTTTCTACTATCAGTGTAGTATCTGTTGGATAGTGAGCAGAGACTAAACTACTACAATGTTTTAATTTTTTATGATGATTAAAGCTTTGATAGATAATTCAGTACATAACTTATCTAAGACTGCTGTCTACAATCCAGTCCACTCAGTTTATCCATATCTTGAATGACTTATGTACAAAACAATAACCTACGTTTGCCTATTTATATACCACTCTCTAATAACGAAACATAAATTTAAAATACCACAACATTTTAAATTTTTTAACAGAAACAAGTTACATCAAACACACGCCCTTAAAATTACAGATACTTACGTCGAATCTCATGTTTGGCATACCTGTCAAAATGTCAAGCATTTGCCTCCGATGTGAACGTACTATTTAAACACTCCATTAAATATTTCTGGTTACCACAAAAGGGAAGGTTGGCATGTAGATATTTACATTATTAATATACGGAGATGAAAGGAATGGATAAGCCGCGGAAGATGCGTGTATACCATGTATGTATTGACAATCTAATTTCACGTTATACCGAGCTTGTAATTGATGTGATAAAGTATTTAAATACATTATTAGAGAAAACAAAATGTAATTTGTGTCGGTTTAATAAGCAAATGAACTCGTAATGGTGTAAAATTGGCGTGATCAATATTTATTTCTCCCCTGTGCGAGAAGATAAATTTTGTTTTCGTGATAATTATAATTGTAAATTAATCTATGTCCTTCCATTTTGTGTCGCATTGTACCAAGTGAGAATCGGTCAGAAGGGGATCCACATTTGATTTCAGAAGTTGGTGATACGATTTTTAACGTATCGAATAAACATAACACCCCATGAAGCATTTTGCCACCGTATTGGCAACATATAAACATATATATGGCAACGTATAATTGTATATATTTAAACGCTTATTGGAATAAATTTGCAAATAAATACCTGAAAACATAAAAAAATATGTGATTGCAAAAATATTCATACTAAAAACAAAAACAATTTTTTTTTTATTTTATAAAATTAATAAAACAACATAAACTATGTAAATGCTAGCTACTCAATTCCATTTCAATACAAACCTAACAGAGGCAAAAATTACTAGGCGATCGGCGTGAACTACCGACTACCGGCGTCACCACCTGTCGTGTGCCTAAGACATTTCCAATAAATATTTTACACTAGATTTCCATTCAACAAACACTTTATGCATTTCTGATACGGAAATTTTATATTCCAGAAATTGTAGATGGATTTTTTTGGTATGATGTTGGTTGCAGTTTTGCAACGGGTTTTTAGGGTTCCGTAGCTAAAAGGCAAAAATGAAACTCTTATAGATTCGTCATGTCTGTGAGTCCGTCCGTATGCCACAGCCACTTTTCTTCGAAAGTATAAGAGCTATCCGGTTGAAACTTGGTAAGTAGATGTATTATGTGAACCGCATTAGGATTATCACACAAAATTATAATAGAAAATTGGGGTTTTTCATACTAAGAATTCAAATTCAACATTTTTTTTTCACCAAACCCACACGTGCTACGGAACCCTTTATGGGCGAGTCCGACTCGCACTTGGCCGTTTTTTTTTAATAAACTTAAAACATGTTTAGGCCCTGTCATGAACACTGGTTAGGTCATGATTTGATATTGATTATATTCTTGCTCCCGAAATGTACAAATGAGGAATTTTAGCCTTTGAAACGGCATATTTACCATGTTTAATATTTACTTTGATTTTCCCGTATAAACGCGCTAATACGTTTACAACGGCAGGTACGTTCTACACAAAGGCAGCAGACTGAAGCAAGTTTTTTATTAATTTTAAATGGCAGCGCCCAGCGCTGACCAGTGCGTGTTGAAGCTTGTCGGAACTTGTCGGCACCGTTCAGTGCTTATCGGCGCGCGTTCGTATATTTTCCTGTGCGGGTTACCAGCGCTGTCAAGCGCCGGTAAGCGCTTTTAACTATCCAGCTTTCTTTCTGTTTACGGCCTAACACTAGCTGTTGCCAGCGGTTTTGCCCACGTGTAACTAAAATTATCCAACGGGAACGTAATACCTTTTTTTTATGTGGTAAAATCATCAAATGAGTCGTTCCACCCAGGGCAGAGCGGGAGGGACTGTCAGACTCGTACTGACTAAAATCCACGGTGTCCTCGTTCAATAGCCCTTTACGTTCCGGGGTCACGGTAATTCGTACAGTCCCGCGACCGGGAACGCAGTACCTGGATATTAAATTATGCATTACTTAAGACTAAACTATCTCAGTAACAAACATCCAGATCCGTTCAATAATTTTGACATCACTAAGCTACAAACATCCATCCATTAAACATTAAACTTTCGCATTTATAATATTTTAAGACGTATACGCGAAAATACATAGTTTACAACCTCCGTCTTCCCCGGAATCAAGGGCGTGCCGGGTGTTTGGCAGTAAGTGCATTGGTTTTAGTGCTCTAGTCAAAGGCAATACGTTATTATGCCGGAGATCTTGCTAGTCCGCTGGTACTCAAAGGAATAGTGCCTTTGAGGTGGTCACCGCACTTTTCCAGACAAATAGATGAAAACCGAATTATTGTAAAAGGACGTGCTTTATTAATATTGCGGAAATTATTTAGAGTTACGAGGCAATGCAGTTAGGCACTGTAATGGATAGTATTTTTAACGAATAAATTAAGTTGAATGGATTCCCCAGAAAGAATGAGAAGTCGCCATTCTTCTTTATGATACGTGTCATCTACCATTTATCTATATCTATACATATTATTGTATGTACAATATAAGTATGTTTATCAGTTGTCTAGTACCCATAACACAAGCTCTGCTTAGCTTGGGACTAGATGGCGTTGTGTGATAGTTGTGGAATATTTATTTATTTACTGGATTGCGTGTGCAGTTAGAGAGTAATCACTTATTGATACAATTATCTGCTTGAGTCAATCAGAAAGACCTCCAGATGTCAATGCATTTAAAACCGAAAAATGCATAACCGTGTCGAGGCCTTAGCACTAGTCTTCATGTTTTTGGACTTTTACCTTAATTTGATAGAAAAAAACTACTATAGATGCTTTTTCATTTCTCATACTATAAATGCTGTACATATACACATCAAAAAAAGTTTACGATCACTTTGAAAAATCGAAATGTTTTTTGTTACGGCAGATAAAAATAATAGTTTTAAGCTATTGCATAGCTTTTATCGCGAGCTTTGAGCGCGGCTACCAAATCAAGAAATTCCGTAATGAAAATAAACCTAACATTGTCACTGTCACATCGGTCATGTCAACGTGAATAAATAAAATTTCAATTCATGATTTTTTTTCTTGACGTTTCACTTGATTGTCGTGGCTGACCATAGTCGTGGAATTTTAGGTAGTATTTCTTAGTAGAGTAACTTCCTATAGAGCAACGATGGGATGATATTCTCGTTAAAACAAATTCGCGGTAGGCGATAGTTTTTTCTTTTTTTAATAAATTAATAATTATAATTGCATAAGTTGATAAAAATGCTATAAAATAGCTTTACCGCGGCAGTCCCTGAGTCACACCATGATTTTTTTCAATTTCAAGTAGGTATTTCTATCTAATGAAAACATACAACAAAGATTTTTTTATTAAGTTCATTTTTAGGGTTCCGTAGTTAACTAGGAACCCTTATAGTTTCACCATGTCTCTCTGTCTGTCTGTCTGTCTGTCCGTCCTCGCTTAATCTCTGTGACCGTTAGCACTAGAAAGCTGAAATTTGGTACCAATATGTATATCAATCACGCCGACAAAGTGCAAAAATAAAAATTGGAAAAAAATGTTTTTTTAGGGTAGCCCCCCTATATGTAAAATAGAAAGTGATTTTTTTTTTAATTTCAACCCTAACGTGTGATATATCGTTGGATAGGTATTTAAAAATGGGGGAGTTTACTAAGATCATTTTTTGATGATGTCAATAGTTTCGGAAATAATCGCTCCTAAAGTCAAAAACAATGTGTCCCCCCCCCTCTAACTTTTGAACCATAAGTTTAGAAAATATGAAAAAAATCTGGAAAGTAGAACTTTATAAGGACTTTCTAGGAAAATTATTTTGAACTTGATGGAAAGAACAGTTTTTGTGCAAAAAAAACAAGAAGGTGGTACAAAATTCCTGGACTAAGTTTGTAGTATAATCAATTATTTAATCATATATACAAGCATTTTTTTTAACTTCGTTTACGTATTTCATTATTCTGAACGTATCTTCTTTCAAACAAAAAAAGAATTATTGAAATCGGTTCGCGCATTCCAAAGTTATCAAACGCATAAAATGTTAAGGTAAAAACCAGTTCATAAATGGTTCGATAGATGGCGTTGCGTAATGACGTCAATTTTAAAAGTCGATGTCTTCGTGCTTTCATGACCTACCTGTGGTAAAAATTTGCTACTACTTAAAATATATGTTCTTAGAGTGCATAATCGCTACCTGAACTACTTACTCTTTTCGATTAAAATAAAATAGCTATTTGATAAAGGTTTGTGGGAAATTGTTATTGTGTCTTTTCAAATTTATATTGAGGGTTTTTTTAGTTATCACCGTCCTTTGTGGGCCCGTTTTTAGGGTTCCCTTTTTATCAAAGTTCAAAATGTCAACGTAACAAATAACCTTTTTTTAACACACAAGTTTAAAAGAAGGCTATTTGTTAACACTTATTGTAACGGACGGGAAACTACGGAACCCTACACTGAGCGTGGCCTGACACGCTCTTGTTTTTATCTGCTTATGCTAGTTATTACAAACTTTTTTGATGTATGTACTTAAAGTTCGCCGTACAGTAAAATATGGAAATCTTGTGATAAGGTCTCATATATTCGAAAAACAGATATGTCGTTTTAGTTTTTTATTCTTGGCTTATCAACTTACATTTGAAAACATTATTTAAATTATTTGTTAACAAGCTACTAAATTCACAGTTAATAGATATTAAAGAATGGAACAGCACTTCCTGCACGATATATCCTCACGGCAACTAATTGGTGGGGCGACAGACAGCCGGCCCGAGGGAGCGTGTTACGAAGTCGTGACGTCACAGGCAGATACACGTGCAGTGGGACTGCAACACGGTATACTACATTGAAGAACATTCTAAGCTAAGATAATGAATTAAGGGTAGGGTAATTTACTGCGTAAATAAAATAAATATCTGTTTAGTCAGTCACTCACAGTATTGAAAAGTAATGAACGTTGTATTCTTTGTTTTTTTTTAAATCAGTGAACATTGACCAAGATAATACGCATTGAATGGCAGTTAGGGCTTATGACGTCATAATGCCTTCAAAATTTTACCAACCGAGTGACGGATCTATCTTACGGACTAATCTATTTTTTTGAGTCATAAAATAGTTTATATGTTTGTGATACTACATCGTTTTAGTTGCTGGTTTCGGAGCAGTACCGTAACTAGCCTTTCTTGCGCCCTGTCCTATTGCGAGCTTCTTTAAAGCCTTTGTCAAACAGACTGGCGTGGCGATTGCGAAGCGTGACGTTTTTAGTTGTAATGTATGGAATTGTTTGAATCCAGTCACATAGAAACGCGAAAGCGATTCGATAGCGTGACAGAACTATCGGACTGACGTCTCACTGACGACTCGCTTCGGTTCGGTATCGCTTCGGAAATGCTTCGCTTTCGCCGGTCTGTTTGACAAAGGCATAATTGTGCTCTGTTTTGGCCAATTGTGGTCCTGGTTGAGCCATTTGTGCGCTCTGTGTCTGGGCACCGTTGGCACACACCTATATTTGACACTGTTCAGTAGGGATCCTGTAGTGGCCCACAGTTATGAGTAATTGTAGGTTGTTGGTTGGTACACCGTCGGCTGCACTACTTTGTGTAATTTATTTCATCACCACTGCTCATACAACAGTGAAGGAGTCAGTCTTACATAGTGAGGATACTCGGAGGAGGAGGTTCAGAGATAGGTAATGGTTTGGTATAATACATAAAACACCTTTCATCGACAAACACGCGAGCGAAGCCGCATCACTCAATCTTTGGACAGATTCGAGAACGCATTTGTTCGGAAACACAGGCAGTGAGTTCCACTCTTTTGCTGTACGGATTATGATGGATCGAATGACAACTAGGTACGGATGGTAATTAGCAGTACGTCTAGATATCATATCTACTCTAACATTAAAGAGATTTGAGTTGAATGCGTTCGGAAACATAGACGCAAGCAGTGAGTTCCACTCTTTTGTTGTGAGGATTGAGAAGAATGGTTGGAAGCGCTTATCTAGACGAACTACTAATGTGCCATTCGACCAATTCGCAGGAATTGATCGAATAGCAAATTAGCAGTTCATCTAGATAAAAGTTTTTATAGAAACAGTAATCCCAAACCAACAGTGATACCAACTGACCTACATTTCAAAACACTGACACACAAAAGCTATTCTACAACCAAACAAAATTGATTTTTAAAGCTGGCAACGAAAAAAATCTGGGTATAATGGACGCATGAACGATCCAACTAATCATGATGGATGACCATCGCTGGTGGACGAGGCAGATTGATAGCTGCACATCGAAAACATCCAGACTATAGTTACGACCATAAAATATGGTATTGGGGACAAGGCTATGAATATCGCAGAGGATCACTTTATGATTCGTGCATACGGGAATTGTATTGACTTGTTAAGATGACAAGGATATTGTAAATCCTACATCCCGTATGATAACTGTCCCGTTTTATCAACTAAATAAAATAGTATTACAAAAGTGACGTTTCACCACTATTTTCATTTCATCACTTTTGAGTCACGTGTCATCACTTTTTCATCACATTCTTATGAAACAAAAACTGAAATTGTTCCTATTACTCTGATGTCTAGTTGGGTTTAAGGTTATAAGCGCGACTACTGTGCATGGGATCCTAAGGTCGATTCTCATGTTGGGCAAATACCTTGCCTCTCATACGCGAGATTATGAGTTCAAACCCGGGCAAGTATCAATACCTATGTTCTTTGTTAGTTTATCTTGGACATCACTGCACCGATGTAAAAAAGAAAACCATGAAAGACCTGATTTATATAAGTTCAATGCCTTGTCACAGGCCTGTGGGGTTTCCATAGATGGCTTAATTAACTCTGACACCGGAGAAACATTCTTTTAAATCTAACACAGAAGAAAAAACAACCAAAGATTCTTTCTTCACCTCAAGATTAACCACAAGCACCAAGCCAGATAAAAACGTCAAAGTATTAGTTGTCAAGGTTCAAATCGGGGTTATCTCCCGGATCGAACCGGGCCGAACCTGTCAGAACCGGTTTGGTCCGGCGGCGACCGGATCCGACCGGGTCTAACGTTCTGCTTTGATTGATAGCTTTTAATTTGATGACTATCGTTTATCGACTGCGAACGATGAAAAACGGTCGGTTTAGATATTTTGTATGGTTTATTTTGATGTTGGTTTAGTACTGGGGAATAGAGTAAAGTTAGGTGAAAAACGATGCGGAATAAAATTAAAGTGATTCTCGGTAATATTTTTAAAAGCAACGGTTTTGCGAGACTGCCAGTTATTCAATCATGTTTGAATGAACTGGAGTTCTAGAACAAATTTTACGTATTTGGCCATTTGTCACAAAAAAGTGTAAACTTGTGCTAGGGTTTTGATCAATATCACGCGATTATATCGTCGGATGGCAATGTTGATTGTATTGCCACCCAACGTGGCAATGCTGCCTACCACTTGGACATTTTCCCCGTTGACAGCGATAGCGCTGTAGAAAATGTCTTGACGCCTTTATAAAATTCTTATCGGCTTTGCAATTATTTTTATAGTTTCTAGAAAGATTTCTTCAAAACTTTTCACAAAATCAGACCATATTTCAAATAAATAAATATATTACTTGTCATAAGCACACACGACATAGTTTAGAACTAGTATAACCAAAAGCAAAATCTATTCTCTCAAAGAATCCTCCCATCAATTTGCCTCAACTATCTTCATAAAAAGCCAAATCTTTTTCCTCCCCAAACATTCCTACTATCTATTTATTACCTGGTCCATAGATATTCAGTCGTCCCATGTCCCTTAACGCACCATCACTATCCCATTACCTCTCCCCTGGCTGACAATGTGTGACGTCACACTAACAGGATAGTCTCTCTCCCCTGGGCGGGTTGTCTGTCAACCTACCAATTAGCTGGGTGAGCATCAAGCTGTAATAGTTTTCTGACGGTTAATTAAATGTTTGAGTGAGAAATTGATGAAGCAGGATAGCATAGGATGGATGACGTTTTTTTTTTAATTCGAAATGTCTTTGTCTGATGGACTGTCCTTACAAGTAACCATGACTCTGGAACGTAAAGGGCTATTAATGGAACACCGTTGAGTTATTAGTAGAAATAATTATGAGGCTGACAGTCCTTTCCCCTCCACCAACGACGGGAGGACTTATTTGATGATTATACCACGTGAAAAAATGGGCTTGCTCTTGATTCTACCTTAGGTCAAAGGCGACATAGACAAAGCCTACAATGAAGTGAGTTTGAGCCAAAAGAAGCTTCTTCACTCTAACTTTGAAGAGAGTAAGAATACGGCACGGATGAACGAATATTTGTATGACCTGCAGATAGTTTTTCCAGGTCTGGGTTTTTGTGTATGTGAGTTTCTATGTTTGTGAATGCACCCACGATACAGGAGAAATTCTTAGTGTGGGCCAGGTTTTTTTTTTAAAAAAAACAGGGTAATTTTATCTCGTTAAAGTACTTTTCCCGAAGAAAACCACAATAACTTTCTGCTTATGATAGTAGATTGCACAATATGTCGCCGAATTGGTCTTCAAACTCAAAATAAACACGAGCGCAGAACACCACCTGCTTGAAAAAAAACAGCAAAGCTTGCAATGCGAAAACTCACCGAGTTCCTCTTTTCATAGCTCTAGCTTTTATCAATTTTCAAAACCCCACATTTCCGATAGATAGATTACTTCCTGACCCACAAATTCCTCAGAGAGCGGGTTTTTTGTTGTAGCCCCGTGTGCGAGTGAGATTCCACTAAAAATGTTTCCGTAGTGCGGTAGTATTATACTACGTAGTGTGGTCTACAGATATAAATAGACCTAGATAACGCAAGTATCACGATCTGAATGAAAACCAAGCGTGCCATTATTTGCCTACATACTGTGATGTCACAAGCACAGTGCTTGTAAGTGAGTAGTGACTACTTATTTTTTATAACGTGGTAAAATCATCAAATGAGTCCACCCACCCAGGGCAGAGCCGGAGGGACTGTCAGACTCATACTGACTAAAATCTAGGGTGTCCTTACATAACCCTTTACGTACCGGGGTCACGGTAAATCATAAGTCCCGCGACCCCGACAGGATTTGGCCCTCTAGAGGGGGACCGCGACGTTTTGCTGACACTCTTTGAGGCTTGCGTGGAACACAACGCGCCGTCGACCCAGGCATGGTCCGTGTAGAGAGTAGTGACTACTTAAAAAAAATAAAACAATGGCACACAAAACTTATAGCCGATGGGCCCACGAGACCACGCATCGCGCTGCTACCGGTCCTATTAAAAATCAATAGGGAGGGCCTTTGTTAACCAGTGTACGTCCTGTGGCTGAAACATTTGGTTTTTCTTTGACAATGAATCGATTTCACTACTCTGCCAGTGTCATGTGAAGAGCTGATATTATAATGATAATGATGACAACAATTTATAACAGGACACTAAACCATGTTTTTTTAAGCTATTGCATATTTTTTATCGCGGGCTTTGAGCGCGGCGATCGAATCAAGAAATTCCGTACCGAAAATAAACCTAACACTGTCACTGTCACATCTATCATATCTACGTGAATGAATAAAATTTGAATGATTGAATTTTCTTGACTTTTAACTTGATTACCGTGGCTGACCATAGCGTAATTAGTAGAGTAACTTCCCATAGAGCAACGATGGGATGATATTCTCGTTAAATATTTGCGGTAGGCGATAATGTTTTCTTTTATTTATAAATAAAATAAAATAATCAATTATAATTGCATAAGTTGATAAAAAATGCTATGCAATAGCTTTACCGCGTCAGTCCCCGAGTACCACACATATTTTTTAACTGACGTCTGTCAAGCGTGGCACATCGATACAGACTGAGCGCGAAATTAGCTAACTATTTTTGTATCTGGCAATATCTAGGTCTATTTACATCTGTGGTACGGTTGGAATAGTTCGGGTCTCAGGGGCAGGTTGTCTGTCGCTTCAGCAATTAGCTTGGGTTTAGAGCGTGAGGATAGACCTGTGTTACCTGTGGTTTTCCTATTTTGTTAGTGGTTTTAAAGGCAGAGTTAATTAGAATTCCATTTTCGTCAAGCCTCTTTACTATGTGTGACTGGTTGATAAAATAATGTATACAGTTTTTCCTTTAGTGC
The DNA here is from genome assembly GCA_943136025.2 of Agrotis puta. Classification (NCBI taxonomy): domain Eukaryota; kingdom Metazoa; phylum Arthropoda; class Insecta; order Lepidoptera; family Noctuidae; genus Agrotis; species Agrotis puta. Next base: position 14,158,208 of record OW964185.2, on the reverse strand, counting down.
TAAAAGCTCTTTTACTTGAGGCCTGAGCGTTTGAAATAAAAATCTTCTACTAGTAATTGTTCGGTCGCGGGATTGTACGAAATATCGTGACCCCGGAACGTAAAGGGCTATTGAAGGACACCGTGGATTTTAGTCAGTACGAGTCTGACAGTCCCTCCCGCTCTGCCCTGGTTATGAGGACTCATTTGATGATTTGACAACGATAAAAAAAAAACTAGTAATTATTCGAAAAACCAAAACTAATATTTTGACAAAACTTTGAAACAAAAGTCTATATTTGGGGTATATTTCAACGAAAGTTTCTTTTACAACTTAAATAACCGCAAAGGGGTGGAAATATATGGACTTTATTGCCCTTTCTTCTTCATAGAAATACACTTTGGAATAGACAATCACCTTACTTTTACACGTTATTAAGCCTTGTTACTGGGACAGTGTTTATTCAAAAGCGCTTAAACAAATGTTTTGGAGATATATCTCATTTTTTCTTGACGAGAAATTCTATCGCACTGCTCTTAATTATGTCGAGACGTAATAATGAAACTTACATAAATCACTCTAAATTGAGCAAATCTATTTAAAACTACGTCACACGCACGTGTCCTGGGTAACATGGACGATATTATATCAAACTGAATCAGTAGAACAAGATAGAGACCGTCCCCAGTGAGATGTGCCTGTCTCACTACAAATTAAGTCATCCTTCGGAGTATTGAGATACATGCATCTCTGTTTACTTTGATTTTGTATTCAGAAGAGATTCTAGAACTTAAATTGCTTGTACAAATATACAATACAACTACATATAAAATTTACTTAATATTATAAAGAGGTAAGGTTTGTAGGAAGATATTTCAAATATTACTGAACTAATTTTGAAAATTATTTCACTAGTCCAAAGCTACATTATTCAGTGTCATGGCTGTTTATTGTAAAATTACACCTCCGGGGCAGATTTCTAGTGTACAGTAAACACAATTATTTAATACCAAAGAAAGTTAACGAAACTTATTATGAATGCAGGTCAAGAATGTTCGACAAAACGTCTTTTTTCACGATTAGTTTTTTTTGGCAGCGCCTGCAATTCTTTTTAAATGGCCATGTTTACACGCATCAGGAATGGTGAAAACTTAGATTGTAGTAAAAAAAAAGGTGCGTCATAAAACAGTTGCCCTCTTACTACAATAAAGTTAATCATCTGTTAAACACTTATTTTAAAAAACTGTCAACTGCAAAATGGCATTTGACGGTGATATAAGGGTCGTTTTGTAGTTACACTTTTTTTTAAATGAGTGTTTGCAACCAAACGTATATATTTTTAAAGTCTTTGTGTTCAGAAGAAGTTTAACTTTTAGTGGTACGATTGTACATGTTTTAGTCTTGATGAAATGTAAAATAAGACGATTCCATATTATGCAATGTGAAAGTCCATCCGTCATGACGTACTTATTTTTGACGAATAGTTACGATGAGTCCCTTGAGTGTGTGAATGAGAAAAATGATAACTAATAGAGGTCTATCTGTGAAACATCTATACTTATAATAAATCTGTAGAGAGGCCAATTCTGTACATGAAATATATTTAAAAAATAACTATCAAGGGGTGATTAGGGATCGCTACTGATGCAAAAAATGCAATCAGTAAAATTTTTGTCTGTCTGTCTGTCTGTCTGTCTGTCTGTCTGTCTGTATGTTCGTTATAGAAACAAAAACTACTCGACAGATTTTAACGAAATTTGGCACAATTATTCTTCATACTCCTGGGCAGGTTATAGTATGCTTTTCATTACGCTACGATCAATAGGAGCAGAGCAGTGAAGGGAAATATTGGGAAAACGGGAGAAGTTACTCCATTTTTTAAGCTTCCGTCGCATGTACAGCCTTAATGGTTAAAACTACATAGAAATCATGTATGATGGAAATGTTCTCCTTAAAATTGTATAAAAATATTCCTTGACAGCATATGTCTATCTTTTATGGCTGACTCACAATTACACGTGAATCTCCCGATAGCTTAGCAATTCCGAGCTTTCTGATTATATTTGTCTACTCTTACGTTTACAACACTCTCACTCATCCCTAATTAAAAGAAGTTAACATTATTACCTATTCAATAAAAGAAGAATCATGTAAATCGGTGTAGAAACACCAAAGTTATACATGAAATACGCTAATCAGTCATCGCGCGTGAATATAGAATCATGCTATAAGGATTATTTTTGTGTAGCGGTTACCGCGACCGACGCGCTTCGCGGCGGCAGGTATAAAAAAGGCGGGGGGGTCCGCGCGCCTGGAGGCCTTAAAATCTTAAGGCATCCACAGAAAAGTCCGGTTGAGCAGTACACAACCTACTAGAGGTTGAGCTGTGCTGCGAGATGCCATACACAAAAAAAAAGCGCGCGTGCTTCATACAATATTTGACTGCTGTTCGACCTTATTGACAGACAACAATTGTTATTTACAAACCGTGCTTATCAGCGCGACTTTTAGTCTTTTTTTTTTTTGCGTGGTAAAATCATCAAATGAGTCCTCCCCAGGGCGGGAGGGACTGTCAGACTTGACTGACTAGAATCCACGGTGTCCTTCAATAGCCCTTTATGTAGCGGGGTCACGATAATTAGAGAGTCCCGCAACCCCGTCAGGCTTTGGCCCTCTACAGGCCCCGTTATTATGCTGACACTCCTTGAGGACCTGCGTCATGCGGTAGGTCAGGACGCCGTGACGCCTTTCCAGCCACTCCTCAAAGAGGGTTCTAACCGCCGCGATTGTGGTGTGCCCTTTTTTACTTTTAGTCTTTGAATAGTTTACTTTTAGATTTGTTTTGTTGTTATTTTATGAAATAGGTATAAGAGGTTTTGGTAGTGTTTAAATATATTATTAGTTAACATTTTATTTCTTTATAGTTGAAGCAATAGTAGGTACGAATATCAGTTATTTGGTAGTCTACACTATCTACACTAATATTATAAAGAGGAAAACTTTGTTTGTTTGTTTGATTGTAATGAATAGGCTCAAAAACTACTGGACCGATTTTAAAAATTCTTTCACCATTCGAAAGCTAAATTATCCACGAGTAACATAAGGTATATTTTATTTGGAGAAAAATAGAGTTCTGTAAGATATTTGGGTTCTTCGGCCATTAGGTGTAAAAAATCAACCAGAAAAGTTACTTAATTTGCGTACGCTGCCTAAACTATAAAAGATAGAACCATAAAATTTTCTAATTAATTGTTGCTCTTATAAATATCTACAAAAAAGTCCGCGACACACTATATCTAACTACATCGAGTGTTTGTGATGACTGCGTCGTCGATGTTAGTGTCGGCTTTTTGCTGCAGTAACCGACATTCACGCGGGCGGAGCCGCGGGCGCCCGCTAGTATTAAATAAAACATCATCATAAATAAATTCAATATATTTTTGTTTGTTTAACAAACATATTTAAAAAAGAATAAAACTAGTTTATCAATAAAATCCAAACAAAATGTTGCTCTCAAATAAAAAGAGCAATAAATACTTCAGAAGCGTCAGTTTGCATAATTTATCGCGCCGATACATCGACGGGGACAGCAAAATTGTTACGGATTGAATATTATGATAACATGCACTGGATTGTCTGGATTTAGCCATATATGTGATAAAGATGACTGACGGCTCAGTTCCCAAAGGGGTTGAAGTAAAAATAAGAATCTGGTAAAGGAGGAAAATGATAAACGAAAATGCTATGTAGTCTGGGATAAAAGTAAATAACTAGCTGGCCCAGGTGGCAAACAATAAATGAAAACGCTTGCCGTCTTTCTACAAACAAGTTAAATATCTGTTCAACACTTTTTTTTTTGAAGTGAAAAATTCTTTAGCGGCGTTGTGCACCTTTTTTTGGAATGGGTAAAAATGTTAAACTCGCGTCAGGACACGTGGCCTGATCGAAAATTCGTAAGACGGCGCAGGGCGCTTGCGCGAATGTTCGTGTGTGTTTGTTAATATTCAAGTTTTCACTTCTGCCGGCACTCCCAGAGTGCAACCCGTCGTTTTTTTTTTATCGTGGTAAAATCATCAAATGAGTCCTCCCACCCAGGGCAGGGCGGAAGGGACTGTCAGACTTGTACTGACTAAAATCCACGGTGTCCTTCACTAGCCCTCTACGTACCGTGGTCACGGTAATTCGTAAGTCCCGCGACCCCGGTAGGCTTTGGCCCTCTACAGGCCCCGTCACTATCCTAAAATGTTCAACGGATGTTTTTGTGGTACAAAAGTCTTTAATAGGTTTTCATATTTATGCTCTGGTATATAGAGTTTTAAATCCTTTAAAGACGAACTGTAGTATTACGACAGTTTGTCTTAATTACGTAGCATTTTCGTTTGTCTAGGCCTTCTGTATTGTTAACAACCGAATTGTGAACGTTCCTCTTTTCATAAATGGGATAATAGTTAATTTCTGTCGATACATTCTGAGCTTACTTACATGCGCACTATCTGGCGGAGTTGCTCCGCGCGGAGGAGCTGTAAGCGCGGTCGGGCGTTGTTCGTGTGTTACGTTGCTGGTGTAGTGACCGTCAGCATGCCGGCTAAGGTTCTGTATCTAATTACCAATTTAGACAGTGTTATTAAGGTTTTTCCAATAAGAACTTCCTAGACATCATCATCATCAGTAGCCGGAAGACAAAAAACCCTTATGTCTTTGTCAAACAGACAAGCGAGTCCGAAGCGATAAGAAGACATCAGTCCGATAGTTCTGTCACGCTATCGGATCGCTTTCGCTTTTCTATGTGACTGGTCCATACATTATAAATTAAAACGTCACGCTACGCATTCGCCACGCCAGTCTGTTTGACAAAGGCTTTAGACCGCCACGCCAAACGACAATCCACCACTTGCATCCATAGATTGCCCGCGATTCTCACGATTTTGTCGGTCCACCTAGTGGGAGGTCTCCCAACGCATGATTTCTCAATAACTTCTAAAAATAACTATAATCCTCTATCCTTTTAGCTTTATTCCTTTCAGTACAACCAGTATTACCTAAAAAGAAAGGTAGCCAATTTTAGGCTGAAATCTCACAGTCTAACAAATAATGCATGCACACAATGTTTCTAAACTTAGCATCCAAATGGAAATCAAAACATTTCACAGACAAATGGAGTTTACAAAAGGAAAAAAGGGCACTAGCAGTGAGGACTGAGGGCCGACCAATCTATATCCTCCCGAGCTGTCCTCTGAATTTTTAACGAACACCCCCTCTACGCAAATTGAAAAAGAAACTACCAAGCATAAATTCCGGCGAGATTTTTTCCCTTTTGCCTTTTTTTTTTGGTTAAAAAAAAGTTTGTTTATCCCGTTCATTGTGTCTTTTGAAGTTTGTCAAAGAAATTAAGTTAAATTTTGATAAATTGCGCCGTTGTCTTGCTTTTTTTTTCAGTTACAGGTTAATAAGTTCGTTTATGTGTTTTTCGGGTAACAATTTGTTAATTTTAATTTTGAGCAAAGATTAGAGTTTTAATTTTCTTTTTTATGTTTGTTTTTTCTTGTTTTTGTTTATTGTTTACTGACTATCTGGAGATAAGATGTGCTTCACAGAAAATAATAAGTTGGTGCGAGTGTGAACGCCCTCTCTTCTGTCTAATATAACAATTTTTTTATTATTAATGTGTCATAAATAAATGTAATAGGTTTTCAAACGATTCATTTAAAGGTAAACTCATTTTCTAGCTGTTGCCGTTGTCAAGTTTTTGAAATAAAAGTAGTAGACAGGAATCTCTCTCCCTTTACTCTTTTAATACATTTGAAATGTGTTATCTCTTTCCTACAATCTAGCTTAAAGCCAAAAGTGACCGTAACTGTAGTAATTATAAAATAAAAGACAAAGATGGGACCAACCTCAGCTCTATTCTAAAACGTATATCTTCAAAAAATCGACCTAATCGAGTATATTAACCCTATTTTAAAACCAGATTTCACATGCACCATATTTTTTCTTTAACACGAGTAATTCAACACCCACAACCACTTGAAAGAGCCATTGTGTTGGATAATCGGCGATAAGCTGTCGTTTATAAAGGAAACACATCTTGTATCGGTGAACGAGGACTCAACGGTAGGGTTGGAACCACTACATCCCACATTTATGCACATATGTTAGGGACAATATTATTTTACGGAATAGGCTATCCCTTTCTAAAAGTACAGTGAAACCTGAATAAGTGAGATTTTATGGGATTTAGAAATATTTATTACTACCTGTTGCCAGTGGCTGCACCAGATACAACTCCAAAATTGTCCCACGGGAACATAGAATCGGGATAAAACCTATCCTGTGAACCTATTCAATGTGTTAATCCAGGTCGCGGGACTCACGAATTACCGTACCTCGGAACGGAAAGGACTATTGAGAGACACCGTGGATTTTAGTCAGTACGAGTCTGACAGTACCTCCCGCACTACCCTGGGGTAGTGCGGTGAGCGTTGTAAAATTATCAAATGAGTCCTCCTAGGACTCATTTGATGATTTTACAACGCTAAAAAAAAGCTAAAGTGGCTTTTAATTTACACTGATTTTCAAATACTCAGGTTGGATGTATTACATAAAAATACGCTTGACAGTAACACAGGTCAACATTTATTATAAAAATATTATATGTTTGTAAACAAGCTTGTCACGAACTACCTTATTTTTATGCACAAATAAGCCTATAACCGATTATAGATTTCCTTGTACCAAAACTGATCTAGCGATTTAGGCGTACAATCGTAAAAAATAGAATTTGCATTTATAATATTAGCACTGATTCCCACGTCTGGGACACAAGCATTCTCTCCATGAACATAATCCACAATGAAGGCCCAGTACGCTTCAAGTTATCAACATAAATGTAGGCCAGTCTAAAGTCCCTTTACAGTCCACATTCAATAGAAGATATGAAAAAGCATTTGACAAAGATAAGATGATAACAAAAGGCGAAGGATAAACGCTTCGAAATAATTGCATTTTCTAACTTCCATTTAATTGAATAAAAACAAAGTAACAATACCAGTAAAGTAGTTTCGATTTAAAGCGCCATGTAAATCAGTTGTTTTGGAACAACTGTCTGTTTGTTTCAGAATTATTTCAATCTGAAAGTTTTTCAATTGTATGGTTTTGACTTTGGATCGATTGGAATTGGAACTAACTTTGCCTACTGACTTTTGAGATTATCTTCTGTGTTTTTGGATAAGAGTTATGCTTTTGTCAAACAGACAGGCGAAAGCGAAGCGTTTCCGAGGCAATACCGAACCGAAGCGAGGCGTCAGTCCGATAGTTCTGTCACGCTATCGGATCGCTTTTGCTATTCTATGTGACTGGATTCAAACAATTCCATACATTACAAATAAAAACGTCACGCTTCGCATTCGCCACGCCAGTCTGTTTGACAAAGGCTTAATAATAGAGTAGTTTACTGCATTGGTACATCAAAAATCTGTTTAGTCCGTCAGATAGGGTATTGAAAAATAATGAATACTTATTGATTTAAAATCAATGTAAAAAAAAAACGCTTCAAGATTCGGAAGTTGGTGCTTGTGACGTCATAATGCCTTTAAAATTATACCGACCGAGTGACTTTTTGTGATTTTTAGAAGCATTGTATCTTCCTCAATTGGTATACGTAACAAAAGAAAAAATACGGGTCAAATAGTTAGTTTTTGATTATCAGTCTTTCGAACTAATAACATGTTTTGAGTAAAATAGCTAAAATAGTCACGTCGTTCGTCTCTCATACTTCATGCTTCATCATAGTGAATGTTAAAATGCTCACAGTACTGACAAATAAAGTAGGAATTCATTTTCATCTGCTCATTTCATTGAAACGAGAGTGAAAGCTATAGAATGAATAAAACTGCGGAAAATCTTAGAACACAATCCAGAGGACCTTTTTTACACGGTAAAATCATCAAATGAGTCCTCCCACTCTATGTGGAGCGGAAGGGACTGTCAAACTCGTACTGATTAAAATCCACGGCATTCCTTCAATAGCCCTATACGTTTCAGGGTCTCGGTTACCTGTTTAGGCAGTCCCGCAAACCCACCGCATACCTTCGTTGCCCTTTACCCACAGACTTCATAACGAGATTTTACGTTTTTGTGACGTAGAGTAAATCGACACGTTGACAGTGATTTAACCCTATTGAGCCCTGTCAGTTTGCCGACAGTCGTTAGGGACGCGCGTGGAGCACGACACACCGTCTACTCATAGGGTCGAGTAGATGGTGGGTTGTGCTCCACGCGCTCCACACATCCTTGATCGGACAGTAAAAATACGAGTAGTATTTATCTAAACCAAACCATGTTCTGAAACACCTAAATTTTATTAATAACCAATCTTTCTCTAAAAAATCTTTCCATATGTACTCGTAAACATACTTTAATCACGACCTCATGAACACAGCGGCAATGAACTCTACTCATAAAGAATATGAACTTTGTTAGTAATTAACTATTATAAAAAATGTTGAATACGCAAGTCAGGGCTTTTATCCGGGGCGTAGGCAGTGCGCCTGCGTTACGCAGCACCGGGGGGCTGTGGTCCAAGGCTTGAGAGAGGAGCGAAATTATTATTGTTTAATTTTTTGCATGGTAAATTACTATCCTTACTTTATTGCTATTCCACCAATTCGCACTAAGCGTTTCCAAACGTCTTTTATAGTGCGGACAGCGAAGGAACTCTCTGCCTGCGGTTGTGTTTCCGAACGCAGACATCCCTTATCTCTTCAAAGTTAGAGTGAACAGGCTTCTTCTGGGTAAGCTCGCTTCATCGCCGACTTTGTCTTAGTCACTCCTGATGTAGACTAAGGTCAAGGGCAAACCCATTAAACATAAAAAAAAACTGTATTGTGGCACTTTTAGTTATCAGGGCAACGCACCAATCATAGACATTGTAATTTTGACGGCACGTTTGGCGCAGTGGCTGAGCAATTGGACTGCTGCGCTGTGTGTCACGGGTTCGATCCCCGCACGGAACCAAATGTTTGTACGATCTGCAAGTAGTTGTTCCGGGTCTGGGTGTTTGTGTATGTGAATTTCTATGTTTGTAAATGCACCCACGATACAGGAGAAATTCCTAGTAGGATCAACGTTTTTAAAAAGAAAAAAAAACCAAAAAAAAAATTGTAGAATTTGAGAGATGTAGTAATTGTTTTTGTTTTAAGCGCCACCTTAGATTAGGCAGTTCTTTTATGTCGTCGGTGCTTTCATAAATATTTAAGCTCTTAAACACAAGCAACCAGATTCAGAAACATAACGTGTAGGTCAGTAACACATTTTCGCGACACGCAGTGTAGCAGACAATCACTTTGCTACTGCACCAACTGTACCATCAATTTATAACCGTCATCATGATCATATAAAGGCGCGTAACAGTTTGGTAATTTTGTGAGTACTCAGCAAGTCGTACTCTCCCGTTATTATAATACTAGCTTTACCCGATAACTTCATTCGCGTGAGTTTTGGCCCCCGACTCACCGCTTCACATACTTTGTTCTTTCTAAGCGTTCCTTCTGACTAATTTCTTTTTGCTCGACTCCTAAGAGTCATAGCGTGATTTTACATAGCCTTAAACGTTTTCAAAAATTGTTCTTTCTAACAGAAACAAACAGGTCCAGAGAAAACACATATACAGTTCTGACATACAATTAAACTTTTACCTTTGACAGAATTAGTAAGCATTGATTTTTCTTTTCAGAACTGACACGATAATAATAATATGACGTGACACGTTACAAACCATTTGCACGATTTAGATGGCATTGTCTTTGTATGGTTGTCATAAAAGCCAATAAATAATATAACAGGATTGATCCCAAGAAGGCTCCGTTTTTGAGTTTTCCACATTGAAGAGTTAAAAATTTAACTTTTGTTAATTTTTATGTTTAAATCGCATAAAATCAATTTCTTCTGTGATAAATAGAATATCAAAAAAACATGAACCGCTTCTACTTTTTACCTTGGACCACGCGTTAAGGGTAGGACCGTGTGAACTTTGAGCTGGTGCGAGACGGCAATACTTGCAGTTATTGCTCAGTATTATAACACGTATAACATCGACGCATATTAATATACGACCTATATCATATAGTGTTTTCCATGAACCATCGCAGCTATGAATTGTGCGAGTACCACGTGGTTTTCTGAATATTCTGAGATATGTGTATATCTGTATTTCTACAGCATCGTATATAGTTGTAGGTGCTTCAAGTATGTTACTAATAACCGGAGTAATTCAACTACTGGGCAAAATCTCCACCCAAAGACTGCAAGTTCTTTCAATTCGGAGGCTAATGCCTTTGTCAAACAGACCGATGAAAGCAAAGCATTTCCGAAGCGATACCGAACCGAAACGAGACGTCAGCAAGATGTCAGTCCGATAGTTCTGTCACGCTATCGGATCGCTTTCGTGTTGCTATGTGATTGGATTCAAACAATTTCATACATTACAAATAAAAAACAAAGGCTTAATGGTTAGTTTTGTCTAGCACTATAGCACCACTTTTTAATTTTTTACAACGTGTGGGATTTGTTATTCGGCGACTAGTTATGTTGGGCCTCAAATTATTTAATATATGAGTAATTATAATGTCTGAATAAATTTAATGTTAGTAGATAATAAATACGATAATTGAGATCAAAATTTAATAATTACAAAATGTTTTTAATTATATCATTTCAAGATATTTCAGAGACATAAGAATTCCTAATTTAACCGTACAGCGGACTTGAAGTATTATGAATTGTATAGAAAATTAAAAAAAGCACCTTTGATGTACGGACGAGGCACTATTTTTTCCATCAAATTAACGTCAAGGGCCTCGTTTACGTTACAAAAACTAAGGTCCGTAAAGTATTAGTAGCGTATATTTGACCTCCCGTATTTTCTAGTAAATATATTATGTTGGTAATTGATTTCCTCTACGCTTTTCCGCGCAATGAAACTGCAAGCTGAACCTTTAATAGTTCGTAGAACCGAACAATAAAGTTTCGCGGAACAACAATCTGCTCGATATTATAATTAATACTACATCAAGTGGCTTAATATTACCCGTTATAGTGTAGGTACAATCGGAAGCACGAATATGTATAAACATACTGAAATAGCGATTTTGGAATTAGGATTGCAATTTTGGGATAACATTAATTTTATACTAGAACAAGATGTATGTATGCCTTGTAGTGACATATAAATTTATAAATTTTTATGGGTCACGCCTTTGCTAGTAAAGAGAAAGTATCTTTCAAAGATTCATCACAACAAAAATCAATAGTTTAATTCATTACAAAAGAAACCATCAAAACTTATGTATAGTGTTTCTGAGTAGACTTCATTTGGCTAGTTTGTCTTCATCATCATCAACATCAGTCGTAGGACGTCCACTGCTGAACATAGGCCTCCCCCATAGATATCCAATAGGACCGGTTGGAAGCGGCTTGCATCCAGCGGGATTATGTGATCTTCATCAGTTTGTCTTGGTCTCATATATAAGATAGAGGGCGACACACATACATACATTTTCGGGACCCCTTTATCAAGTAAAAAATACATCAAAATCTGTGAGGAATAAAGATTTATACTCAATGAGTTTACGATTTCCGACATTGAAAAGGACACATCTCATCTACCTAGCCTTTTTCCAACTACACACATCAAAAGTGTCTAGGGATCAACATATATTTTTGCAATAACTTTTCTCCTGATTGATATTAATTAATTTTTTTTTTAAGGATTCATCAAATAAAGTGTTTTCGTTTGTCACAGTAACGATAAACCAAGTCACCTTTGCATTAATAAAGAAATTTGCCATTTTCCTAATAAAGGGATTTTTGACATTTGAACCACTAACACAAAAGTTCGAAAAAAAGACTGAAATAACAGTTTTCTTTAAAATTTTATTGGGTAACTTAAACAATTAATAATCCGTGTTTCTACCGCGAACACTAACAACACAAGAACATCGGTTTGGCATACTCAAAATGAGTTCATCCAAATCACGCTGTGGAATGGCCGCCCATGTTCGTTGCAACAACAAAAAAAGGTCTTCTTGCGACTGGATACCCTCCATATTCGGCAGAGCTCTTCTCTGTAGCATATCCCATGCATGCTCAATCGGATTCAAGTCTGGCGACTGAGCAGGCCAGAGCAGGACATTGATGTTAGCTGCGGCGAGAGTCTGTCTTACAACTCTTGCGGTGTGCGGTCGTGCATTATCATGCATTAACTGAAATAAGGGACCGATTTGCACTTGTAGAGGAACGATGACGTCTGATAAAATCGTCTCAGCATAAATTTGGGCGTTGAGGTTGCCTCTGATCCAAATCAACTCAGTTCTTCCGCCGATCCAAATACCCGCCCATACCATGATTTTTCCACCACTATAAGGATGGACTTCCTGGCAGGATTTTAATCGCTGTTGGCGTCCAGGGCTTCTCCAGTGTCGTATACGTCTTGTATCCGGTCTCATATCAAAACGAGACTCATCAGAGTCCATCCTTATAGTGGTGGAACCATCATGGTATGGGCGGGTATTTGGATCGGCGGAAGAACTGAGTTGATTTGGATCAGAGGCAACCTCAACGCTCAAATTTATGCTGAGACGATTGTATCAGACGTCATCGTTCCTCTACAAGTGCAAATCGGTCCCTTATTTCAGTTAATGCATGATAATGCACGACCGCACACCGCAAGAGTTGTAAGACAGACTCTCGCCGCAGCTAACATCAATGTCCTGCCCTGGCCTGCTCAGTCGCCAGACTTGAAACCGATTGAGCATGCATGGGATATGCTACAGAGAAGAGCTCTGCCGAATATGGAGGGTATCCAGTCGCAAGAAGACCTTTTTTTGTTGTTGCAACGAACATGGGCGGCCATTCCACAGCGTGATTTGGATGAACTCATTTTGAGTATGCCAAACCGATGTTCTTGTGTTGTTAGTGTTCGCGGTAGAAACACGGATTATTAATTGTTTAAGTTACCCAATAAAATTTTAAAGAAAACTGTTATTTCAGTCTTTTTTTCGAACTTTTGTGTTAGTGGTTCAAATGTCAAAAATCCCTTTATTAGGAAAATGGCAAATTTCTTTATTAATGCAAAGGTGACTTGGTTTATCGTTACTGTGACAAACGAAAACACTTTATTTGATGAATCCTTAAAAATTTTTTTAATTAATATCAATCAGGAGAAAAGTTATTGCAAAAATATATGTTGATCCCTAGACACTTTTGATGTGTGTATATTGGGGTCGGCTTCCAATCAAACCAGATGCAGCTGAATAACAGTATTCTACAAGGAGCGACTGCCTATCGGACCTCCACAAACCAGTAACTGGGTAATAAGGTATAGGTAAGACTGGTTGTCAGACTTTGGAGCTTCTGACGAATAGAATTCTGAATAGTAATGTCTGTGCCGAGGCACGGAGGAAACTCGTTATGACAGATCCACAGACCAACCTCGGCAAGCGCGGCTTAACTCGTAAGATCGGCCTATTCGCCCATAATTATTTAGTCACGAGCTCCTCCTGAAGAGGAGACAAAATACTTTAATTATATGCCACATGTATTGTATATTCGCTGCCTGTACCTATACCAAATAGGTTGCTCGAATATACAATATACATAGCAGTTATAAATTGCGATGTTTAAACCTAACACGTTGCATTAACCGAGTCGTTAGCACGCTATCGCGGCACGCTCACGTACTGAAACGTTTAGTTTACTAAACTCAGTTTATTAGTTGCAAAAATATCGATAGTTATACCAATAGTGCATTACTACCAAAATTTGTAATCATATTTTGAAACAAGGCTTCTTAAGCCTTTTGACCCATCGGTTTACTGTTAACAATTTGAACTGTATTTTTTTTTGAGGAGTGTTTGTATTTTATTATCACATCTATTAGAAAACAAGTTAGTTTATTCCTCGTTGCGCTCAGGATCTTCTTTGGAATTCCTCGCTCCGCTCTGGATTAAAAAAATCACTTTCGCCTATAACATAATTATTTGCTCCCTAGGTAAATAATCTAATATTTTTATCGTCACTGTATACTAAAAATTTCTTCTGTATAGTGGGTGCGTTTACAAACATTGAATACGGAAACATAAACAAGTAGACCTTTCACAACTATATGTAGGTTATAGAAATATTTGCTAATTGCGGGAATCGAACACGTGGTATCGCAGCAGTCATTCGCTCTTAGGCACTGCGTCCACCGTATCGTCGAGTTACGAAGTTATAGAGAACTTCAAATCGTCATTCAACTCAGACAGCGCGATGTAAAAATTGATGTTAGTTTTTTATTTAGTTCATAGTGTGGTTACTTGCTACTAGTCGCTGTTGTACTTTCTATATAACTCAAATGTTTGGTATAAAAGCCCTTTTTTATCGTGGTAAAATCATCAAATGAGTCCTCCCACCCTACTGTCAGACTTGACCGACTTGTTAGGTTAGGGCTTTTATACCAGGTCGCGGGACTCACGAATTACCGTGACCCCGGTACGTATAGGGCTATTGAAGGACACCGTGAATTTTAGTCAGTACGAGTCTAACAGTCCCTCCCGCTCTGCCCTGGGTGGAAGGACTCATTTGATAATTTTACCACGTTAAAAAAAAAGCTGAGCTCGCCCCAGGCCTCATATATGCGTCTAGACTAGATTGAGACCAAGTGTAATAAAAAACTCATGCTAACCTAAAAAAAAAGAAATTTATCCATACCGTAAACACGACGTACATTCCCCAATTTATCTCCCATACTTCACGCCACTCGTTACGAATACACAATCGCGCTGTGTAAACAGTAAACTCAAAACACTCACCATGACAGTCTATAAAGTATTATATTAGAAACAAACACTGCCATGTACTACCAACATAAACTTAATGTCTACTTGTTTTCCGATCAGACATTTTGCACAGACAACAATCAACTTTGAACTTTGTGTTATAGACAGGAAGATTAAAGTTTGAACGGGTTGTCTGCTGCTCATGCCTTCAGTTTATACTCAATTATGTTTACTATACATATAGGTATTAAAACTATAGGAACTTTGATATTTTATGATTCTGGAAATTATAGACTGGAAAGTTTTGTTAAGTGAGAAGTGATTGAACATTATTTTGTTCTCAAAATGTTATGTGACACGTGTTTTTAGTTTCTCTTTGTATCAAAAAGATACACAGTTCTTCGAAAATAGGCTATTATACTCAAAAACCTTAATTAGTCCGAAATATATTATAGATCAACCAAAAATTATTGACCCTTATTTTTTCTTTTGTAACAAAAACCAAAATTGACGAAGCAGACGCTTTTAAAAATCACAAAACGTTACTCGTACTGTATAATTTTACTGGCGCTATGACGTCACTAGACTCCACTCCTGAATTTTGAAGTGGTTTATCTTTGACAAGTTCCATTGATCTAAAAAAAAAAACGACGGGTTGTACTCTGGGAGTGCCGGCAGAAGTGAAAACTTGAATAGTAATAAACACACACGAACATTCGCGCAAGCGCCCTGCGCCGTCTTACGAATTTTCGATCAGGTCACGTGTCTTGACGTGAGTTTAACATTTTTTACCCATTCCAAAAAAAAGTGCAAAACGCCGCTAAAGAAGTTTTCACTTCAAAAATACGTGTTAATTATTTTGCAAAACTCTTACTCACAGAGTAATTTGCAGTTTATTCATGCTGTCAACAAGCATACCACATAAATGCTGCAAAACGTCCGAAAGTAAACATTCATTGTTTCACGAACTAATCATAATGATTCGAATGGGCTCTGCTCATTGAAAACGTCCTAACCCAAAAAAAAGAAGCTTGTGGGTTTGTAATGCTCGGCAAAACGTGCTCCCTGCGCAAATGCTCATTACGCACGAATGCTCGCCCGCAGTATGGACCCTTCTCTTTTTTTTAAAGAAAATAACATAAGTAAATTCGTTTGTCTGTGTATTCGCTTAGCACTTTTCATTGGTTTTGATACGATTTTGAAAGTAATTTTAAAATGAACTAAAAATTTTCAAAAAGGTGTTATTCTGTTAGCCTTATTTGTGATAGCAAAGTCAAAATGTATTAGATTGACATACATGACTGAAAAGCGAAAGTTGTCTTTGTAGAACCTCGAATTGCTAGTCTATACTAATATTATAAAGAGGAAACCTTTGTATTTTTGTATGTTTGTATTGAATAGGCTCAAAAACTACTGGACCGATTTCAAAATTTCTTTTACCATTACTTAGAGGGATTCTTCCGAATCCGTATAGGCTATATTTTATCCCGGATTTTTTTTTTCAGAGAGCTTAAAAAATAAATGTCCACCCGTGCGAAGCCGGGGCCGGTCGCTAGTCAAATATAAAGAAATAATCAACTCTACATAGGTATTTGAGTTGAGTAGATATTGAAAATTTTAATGTAGCCATGATAATGATGAAGACAGCTGTTTTAATTCTTAGTTATGAATTTGGTCCCTTTATCACATGAGTCCTCCCACCCAGAGCAGAGCGGGAGGGACTGTTCGACTCGTACTGACTAAAATCCACGGTGTCCTTCAATAGCCCTTTACGTACCGGGGTCACGGTAATTGCGTGAGTCCCGCGGCCCCGGCAGGCTTTGGCCCTCTAGAGGGGGGCCCCGTCATTTTGCTGACATTCTTTGAGGCGAGCGTGGAACACAACGTGCCGTCGACCCGGGCATGGTCCACCGTCGGACAGCGAGTTGCCCATTACTCGCTGCCCGCATGCCCGCACCTACGGTGGCCGGAGATCGTCTGCCGACGTCCGTCGCCGAGGGGGTCTACCACTGCGGCTGGGGTGGAGGGAGGATGCTGTCCTCTCCCTCACGCGGCCCGCCTCCTCCTTCGCGAGCATGACTTCGTCGCAGAAGGAGGGGGGCGAGCTCAGCTAGAAGGAATTTTAATTCCCCACAGACAGGACATACTAAAAATTGTTCGACCCCGGACTCCGGTATGATGGTGACTCCGTGGCTGTTACTAAGAAAACCGTCTAATAAAAAAATTCATTGTCATTGTGCTCGACCTGGGAATTGAACATCGGCAGCCCCAGCAGTCGCACTCTCGACCACGCGACAAAAGTAATTTTTGTTGCTGTTGTCGTTTAATAATAACATAATCTGCTTTGCTTGACATTAAACAAATTAGGCTAGAAATAACCAAGGACCGAATTTACGTATCCGAGTCTTAAAACGTATCCAACTATAAGCGGTCGTAAAATAATTTATAGACCAGGATTTGGATTAAGACACAATATTGATTTCGGACATTATATAGTTGCTCAGTACCGATAAACTTATATCATTTTCCCATTATTTTGACCGTTATATTCATTTGTTTGTACCGTTTGTTTTTGTGACGAAGGTTACTTCAACATGTTGACAGCTGTCACTTACAATCGATATGACATTGTCATGGTTAGGGTAATTATGCTTACCCTAACCAATTATGCTTGGTCGCGGGACTGTACGTATTACCGTGACCCCGGAACGTAAAGGGCTATTGAAGGACACCGTGGATTTTAGTCAGTACAAGTCTGACAGGCCCTCCACAGGGACTCATTTGATGATTTTACAACGATGAACGAAAGAATGAAGAACGAAAAAAACATAAAGTTTCGTGGAAGTCACCTGCGGTTCCGATGGTTGGAGAAGCAGTAATAGCCGTTCAAACACACAAATTTTTGAAGTGAAAACTTCTTTAGCGGCGTTGAGCACTTTTCTGTAATGGGTATAAAATCTTAAACTCGCGTCAGGACACGTGACCCTGACCGAAAAAGCGTAGGACGGCGCAGGGCGCTTGCGTGAATGTTCGTGTGACTTTATTACTTTTAAAGAAGTTTGTATGCTGGATACATTCGTTGCTAGGTAACATTGTTTATAAAAGATGTACGTCACATTGGAAAATTATTGAAATAAAAAGTCAACCATTTTTGCGAGTTTTACTAAAATCTGTTCACAAGATATTTCCAACAATTACTATTCAAGTTTTCACTTCTGCCGGCACTCCCAGAGTGCAACCCGTCGTTTTTGAAGTGAAAACTTCTTTAGCGGCGTTGAGCACTTTTCTGTAATGGGTATAAAATCTTAAACTCGCGTCAGGACACGTGACCCTGACCGAAAAAGCGTAGGACGGCGCAGGGCGCTTGCGTGAATGTTCGTGTGACTTTATTATTTTAAAGAAGTTTGTATGTATCCAGACATTCGTTGCTAGGTAACATTGTTTATAAAAGATGTACGGCACATTGGAAAATTATTGAAATAAAAAGTCAACCATTTTTGCGAGTTTTACTAAAATCTGTTCACAAGATATTTCCAACAATTACTATTCAAGTTTTCACTTCTGCCGGCACTCCCAGAGTGCAACCCGTCGTTTTTTTTTTAGTCATTTCCTCTCAACTGGTTTATATTGAAGATTATCTAATATCACGAAGAATAAAACCAATCAGTTGACTGTACCATGGTGGAAAACACGTCAGCTGGTCACTCGAACATGTTTTTTTTTATAGCCAGTGATCAACATACACGGACCGCGTAGAACAAGTATATACTGTAATAAATTGTATTACAGAAGTCCGTCTTTATCTAATTGATTCCGACTATTGTTATTCATTGTCATTCATTATTCCGTGCCGTAAAAGAATAGAGCGGTGAGTTAATTGTACTTATAAATGATCGGTTAATAATCTGTCACTGAACAATGTGGCATTAATGATATGAAACTCTTGGGTATATTAAGACTTCCAAATATGTCGATAAGCGGAGAGGGATAATTAGCTAAAAGAAACATTCCTTTCAAAGATATTTAGGCGTTTTATCACTTCAAATCAGTAACGGACGAAATATATTTACTCCCAGATACAACCTTGTTTATCTAACAAAATTCTATTTTAGAACAATTTAAAATACAAAATCACATTCAGAGAAACAAATAAATGGATCAGAATTTTTATCAGCACAACAATTCGAAACAAAAAAAAATATCAAAATAATCCCCAGCGATACGTAGCGCCTTCGGGACGTAGCGCGGTGCGGGGTGGGGTCTACGCCAGTCGTAGCCGACGCGTAGCTCGTAGCACACGCTACGCCGCTCCCTTGCCGCACGAATTACAATTCTGTTGAATAAAAATTACGCATTACTGCATGTAATAAGTGTTGGTTTCATTGTAATACTGTTGTGTGTATATGTGCATAAAAATAAACGCACAAATAGTGATGTGATTGTGAACTAGTGTTGTGTGAGTGCGGATGAAATCTTTTGAGGTAAATAACAGATATTTACTATGACGATATAAGGAAAATTCTTTTTGTACAGTAGGTTTACGTATTGGTGACGGATTTTATGACGAGAAGTATAAATTTGTTATTAAAAATGTGATGTATTATGCCTTTGTAGTGTTGGCGGTATTTCTTTTATTCCGCCTTTTTGTGTGGGAAGCGCGATTTTGAGGCAAATTCTTAATGAGATTGAATATTTAAACGATTCAGTCCCCTCATTTATTATCAATCATTCATCCAATTATTCACGTTCGTCCAAATTAAAGGATTTTCAATCAAAATCTCCAATCATCCAAAATCTCCAATCAATAGATTTCGATATATTTCGGAACTCAATTTCTCCGCGCCCTAATATTTCTTCAGTCAGATTTCTGTAATACATTTTCTGACTCAATAAGGAGGCGTATACACACCTATAGTAAAAGAAAACCTCTACAGATTTATGATATTGCAGATACTTTTTTTCCTTGTGATAATACAAGGAAATAAAGGAGGAACATTCAAGTGTATTAGGCCTTTATATATTGTCATTATGTTAGGTTTTTCTTTCGTTTATATCGATATAAAATGTGTCGATTGAATTTTGGTACTTTCTTACTGTTCAAGAATTCAAAAGAGTCCTCTTGCCCCGGGTGGAACGGAAAGGACTGTTAGACTCTTATTGACTACAAAACATCCTGTTTCTTCACAAGCGCTTTGCGTTCCAGAGCTGTGGTGCCTTTTTCAGTTAGTTCCACTATCCATTGTTCAAGGATAGGTTATTAATTTAAGTAGATAGAATATCAGTGATTAAATACGAGTGAGAAATATCTCAGAATCAGCTTCAGCAGATATTTAGTGAAACTGTAATAGGGGTTGGTAGAAAATATTTCTATGAAAGAAAAGACCTTGGTCGAGGGACTCACGAATTACCGTGACCCCGGAACGTAAAGGCCTATTGAAGGACTCCGTGATTTTTAGTCAGTACGAGTCTGACAGTCCCTCTCGCTCTGCCCTGGGTGGGAGGACTCATTTGATGATTTTAGCACGTAAAAAAAAACGTATGTAAAGACCTTACTAATATTATAAATGGGAAAGTTTTGATGTTTGTATGGATGGAAAGATGGATATTTGTTACTCGATCACGTTAAAACGTCTTAACGGATCTGTGTTTGGAACAGATATAAAGTATTGGATAAAAACGGATAGATGTCTGTTTCTGAACGGATTGCGATGAAATTTGGCACAAAGATACGTTAAACTTTGGAATAACACAAGGATATCCTTTATCCCAATCTGTATCCCCGAGTACTACTATAAATTGGTTACGTGGTCGATTCATATGCCTATCTTATAACAGACCCCAAACTTTCCCTTAAATAATGTTTTATTATATACTAGCTGTACCCTGCCACGCTTCGCTGTGGATGTACAAAAAAACTGTTTTTTTCGCGGTCGCGAATATGTCACTGATGCAAAAAATAAATAAAAACAATCCTTGTTGCGAATTATATATCATGCTAAAATTTCAGCTCAATCGGTGCAGAACTTTTTGAGTTTTTGAAGCGTACACAAACCAACATAACATTTTTATACATATAGATATTGAATAGTTTCTCTTAACATTTGGTTCTTTAACAAAGATAATAACAGTTTAAATGATATAAGATTTAACAAATTAATTTAATTACATTCTCAACAGTCAAAGTTAAATTGACACACTCTAATATCACGCCTGTTATGTCCCAAGAGGGTAGGCAATGGTATGTAACACGACAGTTCCATAGTAATGTCCCATGGCATAGGGGAGGATCATAATCATAGTTAAATTATCTATAATTAATTCATTTAAATTAAAAGTGCTTTAATAAGATTCTTAGAATATATTATAAGCATTTAAATGTTATCAAACTTATTGAAGAGAATTTAAGTTCGTTATATAAAGCATTTAAGGAGAATAATTTTCTTGACTGAGTTTTTCTATGAGCTTTTAGTTTGTAGATAATAGGGAACAAAGACAGTGCCTTTTTTGGGCTATACAATCATCGAATATTGACACACAGTCCTGTCCGCCCCAACCAGAGTCCTCCCTGGGTGGGGCAACTGGGACAGACTTTAATTGACTAAAACTAATATGTTCCTTCAGTTGCTCGTTGGTCTTGGTAACCACTAAAGGTATTCCCGCGACGAAACGAAAGAGTATCTATAGTCATAATGTTCAAGTGTTCAGCTACATGCTATGCATATTCAAAGGAGGTCAAATTTATCAGCCTGATAAAAACTAAAAACCGTAGTTTTACAAGATTTTAACCTGGGTTTTAGATAAACCCCATTTTGTAATAAGACAGTATATGTTTGTTTGACTGTAAGAAGTAATCTCTGAACCTGCTGAAACTTTTTTGGGCTACATTATTGCCGCGAGACATAGATGAAGTCAGGGGCGCAGTGCTAGATTTTTTTAATAGATGCTCGAGTTTTTTTGGTAAGCAGTTTTATAACATGAAGAGTACAAGTATTCACTTTGTAAAATAAACTGTTCACAGTTCAGTAAAGCAATGTAAAATCTATCAGTATCTGAATTTTATCTAAAGCTTGCAATAAATAACGGCGCGTTGTGTTCCACGCGCGCCTCAAGGAGTGTCAGCGTAGTGACGGGGTCCCCTGTAGAAGGCCGAAGCCTGCTGGGGTCGCGGGACTCACGAATTACCGTGACCCTGGTACGTAAAGGGCTATTGAAGGACACCGTGGATTTTAGTCAGTACGAGTCTGACAGTCCCTCCCGCTCTGCCCTGGGTGGGAGGACTCACTTGATGATTTTACCACATAAAAAAAAATCTTGTAATAAATAGCAAAATTAGAAAAATAAACATGTTTGTCTATCGAAATTAAATCCATGCACAAAGTTAAGTGTCCGTATTATTAACCGAGGAAGGAGTTATTTAGTGAGAAGACATGATCACCTCGTGTCTGCCATAAAAATGATAAGAATATTGAGATTTCTTCACTATCTCTGTATATTTCAAGTGTACCACTGAAACATTAGTGATAAAGGAATCTCGATGTTTTCTCAGGTCGTAAAATTCTTACGATGCGACTCTGGGACGAGTCGTTAGTTAAACTATAAAACTCACTATTTTTTATGTTAAAATGAAATAATACGAAGATTTTTGTAATTTCCATACCAAAAATAATTATTTTTGGTTAGGTTAAAAATAAATTAAATTAAAAACCAAAATTAGCCAAATCGGTCCAGCCATTCTCGAGTTTTAGCGAGACTAAGGAACAGCAATTGATTTTTATTTATAGACTATTTTACACAAATACGTTTGTGCGGTCACAATATGTCGCTAAATTCATCCTAATCTCAGTTAAAACACATAGTAGGATTATGAATTCCCGGGATCTTTACACAAAATACGTGCTCGCTTAGTTCATGATCTGTGCGCGTTTGCAGGCTTCTGCGGTCCTATGTAATATTGCACGCCTATTTGCTATGAGGATGGACATTGCATGAAATAATCCTATTACCATTAGGGGCGACCGGTTGCAGCCCGTCCTTGCATTGAACAAAGCATTTTCATTCATAAATTGTGGAGAATGGAATTTAAAGCTTAGATAATAAGTTAGATATTAGAAATGAATTGCATTGCGCGGTCTTTGAAGACTGTTTCTTTTATGTACCCATGTTTTGATTGAAGTTATCAAATATCGTGATTGTTTAGTTATTCAAATCTACGCAATTTCTTTTTTTTTTTTTTTATTGGCTTTACAAAAATAGTGGTATTTAAATAAATTTAAAACTTAATACTATTAACAATACTTCTAAGTCTATGTCTAAACTATTGCAGCTATCATCAACATTTAGAGAGTTTGTGTGTGGTCTTAAACATTAATGATAAAGTTACTGTTAAATAAATATCGATTTTTGTCATTTGTCATTCTTATACGCAACAATTATTAAACGAATTTGCACGATATTTCTCACACAGTTAGTACTACTTTTACGAGTACTTTTACCACGGTAGCATCATTCCCTAGGCTTATTTCTGAACTTGTATGCTGGTGAAGACACAGGAAAAAGCCGTTACATTATAATTGTGAGAAAATCCACCCACAGCATAGGAAAAGACCGTAACGTAGGTAGTATGATAAATAAATTTATAACTTAGGAAAAAAAAATATAAAAATCAAACATTTACTTACGATTTGAGCTCCTACGAGTATATTTAGAACTTCAGGAACGATCAAAATTTTGTGAAATCTTACGTAGATCTTTTATTTAACTCGTGTGTTCGAGCCTTTTAAAGTACTTGTTAATAGTGTAATACAATAGCAGACACCGTTAACTTAGCTTTAAAGGGTCTTATTACAAAAAAATAATAAACCTTGGTTCTGCAGATAAACCTGGACTATCAAGTCCAGGTTTATCTGCAGTACCAAGGTTTAAATCCTCCGTATTACAAAACTTAGATAAAACGTGTACCTTAGTACCGTCATTAGAATCATTATATAAACAACTAGCTTCTGCCCGCGGTTTCACCCGCGTCATGTTAGGCGTTTGGCCCTATGGTCCCGTCCCGGTCAGTTCCCTTGAGGAGCACGTGGAACACGACGCACCGTGGCTCGGGCCTTGTCCTTTGTCGGACGGCGAGCTACCAATTAAACGTTTGTGTACGAGTAAACCGTAGTTTTTCGTGATTTAAACCTGGGTTTTTAGTTAAACTCCATTGTGTAATAAGATGAAGTGTGTTTAACCGATTTCGACTTAAAACCCGTTTTAGCTAACCAAGTTCAACATAAACGAGTTTTCTAATCTCGATTTACGAGAAACTGATTTCACCAGTAGCATTTAGATTTAGTCTCTTGGACGACGAACAATAAACTCATTGTCGTCCCAGTTTTCGTCAAAACATAGCGATAAAACAGTCCCTTCATCTTGTAGTTCTGGTTCTGGCGATTGAAAAAGAGTGTCCATGGAGTTTCTTGTCTGTTCTTCTCCATAGAGATCTACGCTTTGGAATGAGCATCTAGTACTTTCACAGTTATTATTTATTGTGGCTGGAACTGTAGCAGTGTGGCACTATAATTGTTTTAAATTATATTGTATTTTTTGTCTTTTGGACAATTCAAAAGTCCCTGTCACTGGCCTACTTGAAATAAATGCTTTGATAATTAATATTGAAGTTAACCAAATATTGTTAAAAACCATTTTTTATATATTTAAAACACACCACGAAGACAAAAATGATGACAGTGACACTTACAACTACGATTTTATTGAAACACAGATTCTAAAGTTCATCTTTCTTTAGTAGGATTTTCCGACAACTTTTTTGTCTTTAAGATACTACTTGTTACTTTGCTATAGTGATATTTCTTTCATCTATCCAAAATCATTTTAATAAACCTTACTTGAACGATGTAGAATTTTTACGACTCATCAGGCGTGATGTGTAGTTCATATTTAGCAATTTAGATGTCGCTACCGACCTATTCCTTAGCTGTGGTATTGGGATAGATTTGGTTGGATGGATGTTTGTTACTCTTTCACACTCAACAGATTTGGATGAAACAGATATAGATTTTAGTTTGAATTGATACATAAGGTACTGTTGCTGTGGTTGGTAACAGCTAGTTATTTAATTAAATAAATAACGTCTATAAACATTTATCTATTCTATTCATCTCTTTCTATCATCACAACCACAAACCTTTGTTGATTTACTTACATAGACTAACAGGCTTATAAACTAAAGCCTATTAAAGCGATTATAGTCATTATTTCTATACAAATTAAAGCCCATATTTCCCAGCTATATTTAATGCCTTAGAGATTTTACCGCGTTGATAGCTTTTGATTAAGTTTACATCTAAAGTTGTCTCTGGTTAGAGGTAATTGAACTGATACCTGGTCTATTGTCTATGGGTTTGTGTAAGTAGGTCGGCTTCAGCTTATCATAGATAAGTTTTATCTGAATAAGTATCATTATTGTTAGTTTGTGGGGCTTTATCTCACCTGGGGGGTGAGGGGAGGGGGAATTGTTTAGTTTAGTTCTTTGTCTTCTAAGTACTTTAATGACTAAATCTTTGCAATGGATTACCAACCGTAAATTGTGAAACATAGAGTTTATACATAGAGTTTTCTACTAACCCCTATTACAGTTTGGTTTTGTTGTACACATGGGTATAAAAGTAACGATTTTGAGTGAGATGAAATTCTTTCATAAGAATTTTAGGACTTATATTAAGGCTAGTTTTTGTCCCCTTGCTTCGCTCGCGTTAATTTGGTATTTGACGATCAATTAGGATTGTACACGTAGCGTGATGTGTCTTTCTACATAATACATGATAATAGACCTCGGAGATGACCTTTCATCCTGAGAAAAACCTGTGGTAGGGACATAAGGTCACCCTCTGTTCATTTCTGTACAGGTGAACCGATCATCTTGACGCATACACGTTATCAGGATGTCAGAGGTCGAGGCTTGAAAAGATAACAACAATCAACTTACTTTAAAATAGTTAAGAAATTGGTATAAGGATGTTAATTAACGTTATTTAAAAAAGAAAGAAAGTCTTATCTAAAAAATCTAAGCAGGCCTCTCAATTTACCTGTCTAAATCATTCCATACTTTATAAGCAGACATACCCATAAAATACCCTCTGTTAATTTTCACCCCTTTAAATCTTTTTTATTTAGTATTTTATTTTTCGTGGTAAAACCGTCAAATGAGTCCTCCCACCCAGGGCAAGGGACTGTCAGACTTGTACTGACTAAAATCCACGGTGTGCTTCAATAGCCCTTTACGTACCAGGGTCACGGTAATTCGTTAGTCCCGCGACCACCCCTCTAACTCTAAAAACAGAAATAAACCCCGAACAATATCTAAACTACAAACTAGCACTATATATTTCAGTATTCATAACCATCGGAACTAAATTCACAGCCCATAGTTTCGCACAATCCGCTCATAATAGATATGATTTATAATAGCCAGAGACGTTTTTACGATGCCCCGGTGTACCAGGACAGGTAACTTTCAGTAACATAGTGGGTACTACTATGTTACTGAATACTCGTACTAGTTTCTAATAACAATTTTGGATTCTGGTGTTATTTTAATTGAGGACCAGGAACAGTTCTTTTTAGTCAGCAACAGTATAAGAGACGCTTTCGTTACAACTAGGGCGGGAGGACTTATTAATTGATTGATTTGTATGGATCGGAATGCTGGGCTGTGAAAAAGATGGATGAGAAACGATTGCACGTAGCGGAGATGAGAATGTTAAGATGGATGAGTGGAGTGACAAGAATGGATAAAGCAAGGTTTATAAGGGGAAGTTTGAAAGTGGCGCCAGTTACAGAAAAAATGAAAGGGAATCGTCTGTCTTGGTATGGACATGTGATGAGGAGGGATGACACTCATGTGAATAAGAGAGTGATAAGTATGAATGTTGATGGATGGAGAGGAAGAGGAAGGCCAAAGAATAGATGGATGGATTGTCTAAGGAATGATATGGAAGAAAAAGTAGTAAATGATACTGTGACGTTTAATAGAGGAGAATGGAAGAAAAAAACGTGTTGCGCCGACCCCAAGTAAATGGGATAAGGGCAGGAAGATGATGAGATGATGATGTGACTGGGACTGTAGCATCATAACTATTCTTAAACTATTTTATTGTACTTGTCTTTGACAATCAAGAATGCCTGTTGAATAAATGATTTTGATGCTTCGACACTCCAATAAAACTATTTTGATTGCGTCGTAGGTCTCGTGGCCGCATCAGTCACTGCTGAACATGAGGTTCCGATTTCGCTTCCAAGGTCAAGCAAAGTGTTATTGGACTTTTCATCCCTAATAACTCAGCAGCAGCCATGAAGTCTAGTTTTGTTACCGATTGGACGCCGTAGATTTTAGTCAGTACGAGTCTGACAGTCCCTCCTGCACTGACTTGCTTTAGCACGCTAAAAAAATGTTCCTATAAAGTAATGTCAAGTGTAATTGTCGTATTAGTAGTAATTGGCAAAGTGGTAATTGTCGTACGAAAACGTCATATCGGGGTAAAAAGTACTCAATGTAATCCAGGTCATAGGTTATTTGTGTATCACATTTGCATTTTTTTAGAGTTACCTATCCTTGATCGGTTACTCTAATTTACAAAGACTCTAACCTGTACTGCTTGTATTCAGTGGTGGTAGATCCTCAAAGACTTTGGTTCAAGTTTGTCCGTTCAATTTATCTTGAGAGCGTCACCTAAGGTACACACTGATGTCAAGACTTACCACCGGTTATATGTTGACAAAATAATGACAGAAGTGTCACTTTAAAATAGGCAATTTGACAGTATCAATCAATTTAAAACTAGCCAGTCAGCTAGAGTTTTGAAAATTGAAAAATAATGGAAATAATGGAAGTAATTTTTCTTTCGTAAAACCAATGCATATTTATAAAGATATAACGCATCAAAATTAGAGAGTCAGGCTCGTGTCGTCAGAAGCAAGTAAAAACTTACGTACTTGCTTGTTGTGACAATTTAACAATTTCAAAAGTGTTGTAGCTTCTTCGATTTTAGTTTACGTAACCAAATAAAAATACTTCTCAAATATTTTTTGATAGTTTAACTGACGGACACATTCGATTTTAGACCCTATTGTATTGAAATACTGACTTAAAAGATTACCTCAATTTTTAATTTACTGTTGAGTTTCTTCTGAGACTAGGACTGCTTTTTCATACCATCATGGACGATAGATAACAATAATTCTTCTGTTATTATATCTGTGTTTTTGACATCAAGTAGTAACAAAGTGAACCTTCTATCCTTCCCTGCTTCACTTGTGGTTATTGGCCGTACGACAAACATGAGACTACAAGATGTCCGAACTCTGATGCTCTGTTAGTGGTCACACCTCTGTGTTACCTTCGCCTCTATAATTGTTATTAGTTTGTGTCCTATAGAATAGTCTAGAGCAGTGGATCCTAAAGTTGACTGAGCTCCGACCCAAACCCTATCTTCGGACCTACCTCTTGGCAGACATAGAGAAAAGAGATTTTCGATAACTGTTTACGTTTTTAACTATTCCTCAGACGAATCTCTTTGATTACCCAATCCTTTGTTCACATGCTTTTGTTGTTCAGCTGATAAGTTGTTTTCAAAACATATTCATCTATTTAAATAAACACACACTAAATATAATCTTACAATTAACCATTATACATAATTAGATTGATTCAATGAGTCACACTTTTTCATCTCTTCCCCGAAATAGTTGTTTTAAATGTTTTTTGTCAATCGATGGCACGATTAGGGCAGAGGCCGAGCGATTGGACTGCTGCGCTGCGTGTCATGGGTTCGATTCCAGCACGTGGCAAATATTTGTATGATCTACAAGTAGTTGTTCCGGGTCCGGGCGTTTGTGTGCGTGAGTTTATATGCTTGCAAACGCCCCCACGATACAGAAATAATTCCGAGTGTAGGGCAAACTATATTTAAAAAAAAAACATTAAAGAGGGCAAACAGACAGTACTTTCATTTAAATTTCAGCTGTTGGCTCGGTCAAATGCGGTCGACATTTCAAGGCCCACTTAATATTTTAGCGAACAACTGTTTTAGTCGTCATAGTTTGGGAAACACTGCTCTAGAGTTGAGAGTACGTGGGAGATTTGTGGTCTAACGTGGATTTGGATAACATTGCTTTGTTGTCTTAGATTATGTTTCCAGTTCTATGGTTTCCTAGAAAGGTTTCTCTAGACAGTTCTAAAGAGGGAATTTCTTAGGAAATTGGGCTTGGTTTGCTTCCTTTAAGTGTTTGTGTTTATACTATTCATTTGTGGGAATACACACTAGGAGTACAGCGAAATGTTTTGTTTTGATAGTTCTTGAAGTAGAAAGAGATTAGAAAATTAATCTTCCTCCCAGTCCTAGTTTGTTTGACGGGGCCCCCCTCTAGAGGGCTAAAGCCTGCCGGGGTCGCGGGACTGTACGAATGACCGTGACACTGGGACGTAAAGGGCTATTGAAGGACACCGTGGATTTAAGTCAGTACGAGTCTGACAGTCCCTCCGGCTCTGCCCTGGGTAGGAGGACTCATGTGATGATTTTAACACGTAAAAAAAAGTCCTGGTTTGTTGCCCTTGCGTGGTACCACCCGTATTACCATTGGTAACATTAACGGTTCTC
This sequence comes from Agrotis puta, assembly GCA_943136025.2. NCBI lineage: Eukaryota > Metazoa > Arthropoda > Insecta > Lepidoptera > Noctuidae > Agrotis > Agrotis puta. The sequence continues at coordinate 14,128,759 of OW964185.2, read as the reverse complement.
TTGTATTGATAACACTTTAACACACAGAAACACAAACCTGTAGGCATAACAAATATTTTTTACATCCGAAACTAAAATCTACGGTACGCAGGACAAAGTTTAAAATTAAAAATCTTAACAGAACAGCTGTTGGGGTGCTAAGACAGGAAAGGGGTGCTAAGACAGGAAACATCCACGTGCGACCGTGGACTGGAGTTCCCTCTCGGATACGTCCGGGGGGAAGACCAGTTTTTCGTGCACCCTGGGATGCGGGCAAAAACACTTCACACAAAGAGCAAAGAGAAGGGGTCTCTTTGCCCGTATGCGAATAGCCTGTCGGGTGGACGCTCTAACGCGTGTCCCTCTGAATACCAGAGGGCACAGCGGCGGAGCGGGCTTGCGGACGGTGAGTAATGGGTAAGCTCGCCGTCCGACCAAGGACCAAGCCCGGGTCGATGGCGTGGGGCCAAATGGATTTTTTCTTAATCCAGGATACCGCGGCCCCGGAACGTAAAGGGCATCCGAAGAAACACGGGTGGATTTTAGTCAGTAAAAGTCTGACAGTCCCTTCCGTCCCACCCAGGGCGGAAGGACTCATTTGATGATTTTGCCACCCTAAAAAAACACAAAAACACAACATCTGTTCCAAATAACAATGTTTTTACGAAAGTTGTGATAACCAGTGATTAAATGACTAGACATATATTATGCTTCCTAGGTACCTGATAGTTGTTCGGACTAAAAACAATATCAGAACACAAATTCAACAAACTTTAACTTTATCTGAACCACGTTGTTCCGAACAAAGCAAGTCCTTTTCATCAACTGTCTAATAATACATGTTACCAAAAATAGTAAAATTCTTTCCTGATTTACTGACGAAACATGAGAAAGCACTTCTCTTAATAGTTAGCCTTTAGTCGTGAGGTATTTGACACTGTAAAAGTTAGTACAGAAAGTCTGCTCCACGCATAGAGTGAAAAAAAAATAGAGGATGTGATGACAATGGTGGCCATAGAATAGATAGAGGTCAAATTACATGATACTCGTATTATAATAAACTAGCGACCCGCCCCGGCTTCGCACGGGTGGTAATTTTTTTTTCCGGGATAAAATATAGCCTATACGGATTCGGAAGAATCCCTCTAAGTAATGGTATAAGAAATTTTGAAATCGGTCCAGTAGTTTTTGAGCCTATTCAATACAAACATACAAAAATACAAAGGTTTCCTCTTTATAATATTAAGTATAGATTAAGAATTTTAAGATATTATAAAAGTTACTAGCACTTTTCCCGCGACTTCGTCCGCGTGGGTTACGTACTTTCCTAATTCCCCCTTTTCACCCCCTTAAAGGTTTCCAAAAACCCCTTCTTAGTGCTCCCCTACATTATAATAGGAAGCCGTGTGCAAAATTTCACATTCCTAGCCCCAGTAGTTTCGGCTGTACGTTGATATGTCAGTCAGTCAGTTCTCCTTTTATATATATATATAGATAGATAGTATTTTTTACTACTATTCTACAGAAGGGTGTGTTCCACACGCGTCTCAAAGAGTGTCAGCAAAATGACGGGGCCACCCTCTAGAGGGCCAAAGCCTGCCGTGGTCGCGGGATTTATGATTTACCGTGACCCAAGTACGTAAAGGACACCGTGGATCTCAGTCAGTACGAGTCTGACAGTCCCTCCCGCTCAGCCCTGGGTGGGAGGACTCATTTGATGATTTTACCACGTCAAATAAAAAATAAAAAAAACTTTTCTGCTGAAAGCGACTATCGTGATTAAGTTCGCTTTTTCACTATTACGAAAACAGTCCTCGATGATTGTGTCAATGGTAATTTGATTGTAATAATGCTCTCAAATAAGGTTCAACAACTGTGAATGTCGTCATTAAATTCTATAGTTTGTATTGATTAGGTAATCCAATGAGATGTGTATTTATTATGCATTAGTCAAAAGAAACACAAAAACACACTAGGAACTTCATGTTGGTCGCGGGACTAACGAATTACCGTGACTCCGGTACGTAAAGGGCTATTGAAGGACACCGTGGATTTTAGTCAGTACAAGTCTGACAGTCCCTCCCGCCCTGCCCTGGGTGGGAGGACTCATTTGATGATTTCACCACGATAAAAAAAAGGAACTTAATGTTCTATTGTGGATGTTTTTACAAACATTTAAACTGACAAACAAAAACAGCAAAGTCCTAAGTTATCCTCTCCCTCTCAAGAAGATGCATTTCCCAGCAATGGGAATAACAGTAACGTTATGAAGTTGACCTTCCGCAAATTTTTATTAGTGGTATTTGACACCATTCAAGCAATCGTGGGTGAAGTGACGTCACCTTTAACACGTAATTAAGAGCTTATAGTTGAGATGGACGTTCACATTAAATCTCTCTTTAGTTTTATATGTAAGTCGACGACCCTTCAGGGAGCGGTGACATGTCAATGAACTTATTGTATCTCGAGAAATCAGGTCACTAAAAGTCTTAGATACAAAAATATCCTTTTATCTTTGAGACTTATTTTTCGGAATTTTGTCTTTGTTTGCTCAATTTCTCTATATATTTTTAATAATACACGAGTATTTTGGTGCTATTGTTGGTATTTACAGCTTAATAGACCCTCGAGTTTCTTATCTTGTCCAAGTGCCGGACAAATGTCACCCCCACAGTGTTCCACTCTTTCTTCTGTGCAGTTTTCTTCAACCAATCTCGTATACATTCGTCCAAATCGTCGCGCCAGTTTTTTCGCCCACTTTCAGTAGTAGCTTACCTGTTTGCTTCCAGACTCAACCGTGTCACTAGTCTCTTATGTTTAACTGAATTTTGACAAAATTGTAAAACTGTAGGAATCTTTGCCCGAAATTAATGAATGTAATAATTTCTATACTGACAGCAAGTTTATTTTGTAGCAGTGTTCGTGCGGTTTTCACCAGCGTTAAGCACCCTCGGGGCCTCCCCTCTAGGGAGCCAAAGCCTGCCGAGGCCGCGGGACTGTACGAATTACCGTGACTCCGGAACGTAAAGGGCTATTGAAGGACACCGTGGATTTTAGACAGTACGAGTCTGACAGTCCCTCCCGCTCTGCCCTGGGTGGGAGGACTCATTTGATGATTTTACCATGTAAAAAAAAAAGCGTCAAGCACCCTGCGGCCTGGCTTTTTGCTGAACTAAGCCTTTTTGGCACAGCCGTGAGGCACACCGTACCTACTTTTTGTCTTCTTCCTTATCTCCATTGTATTCTCGTGACAACATTGTGTGCCTAAGGCTTGCCAAATAAACTTATTTTCTTTCTTTCTTTCATTGCAGCCAAATTACTCCTCAGTCATCAATATCAGTATTAAAACTACAATATAACGACAATACCGAACCCGATAGTTTCTCCAGTATAAACTAAAAGAAAAAAAATGTCATGATTACCTACAGTATCGTATGTACATAAGGTCCCCCCGATTGCTCCAGCTTCTCTGTTTGTCTAGACCAATCTAGGGAGCTAGACTTGGCCCCGGCTGCGTCTAATTGAATCTTTTCAATGTTCCTGTTCAACTATTGTTTGAATGTGCATTTAAAGTTACTTTAGCTACATGGTTGGGTTGGTGGTTTTATTTTATACTTGGGTTGGTCCAAGTGTTAAGATGTTTCTAGGAATATTAATGGTCTTGTTTAACACAACATATGTATAATTAAAATAGACGCCGTAATGTATGTACGTGCGTAACTTGCGAACGACTGCACCAAATTGGATAATTATTTTTTTGTTTGTATTCCTAACTTTAAGAAATCTACCACAGGTTGAACAGAACATACGTGAAGTCGGGGCGGCATGCTTGTTTTAAGTAAAATAAAAATGTTGCGCCGCACTAGGAATTTCTCTTGTGTCGTAGGTTCGTTTGCAAACATGGAAACTCACACAAACACTCGAAACAACTACTTGTAGGACATAGAAATATTTGTTCCGTGCGGAAATCGAATCTGCGATACGCTACAAACAGTCCAATTGGTCAGCCACAGCGCTATCCGTGAAAAATAAAAAACAATTGAAAAATCAATTGATAAACTTTCCTAGGCTTGAGGAGGCGTTTTTAAATTGTCAAAATGTGCATGGCTGATTGTAACTCAGAATTAATTTTATAGCCAGCAGATTAGTTTCACATGTTGTCAACGTAAATTCCAGCGAAATAAACAGCCGTTGATCACGTAATTACCTATGTATATGTGTAATGTGGAAGTTTCGCATGTCATATATGAAATCAATACCTATAGGAAGTAATAACATAAATTGATGCTTTATAAAAGGAATGTGAGGAAAAATGCGAAACATCTGATTCAAGGATGTTTAAGCAGCGGGATATCTTATTAGATTCTCCGTCATGTCCTTGTAAGTAGGTATTAAAATACTACCGACATGATAATGTGTCCTTGGCAAAATTTTGTGTTATTCTATTACAGTAATTACATTAAGGCCCACTTGCACACCCATCATTGTAACCCCGGTACGTAAAGGGCTAGTGAAGGACACCGTGGATTTTAGTCAGTACAAATCTGACAGTCCCTCCCGCCCTGCCCTGGGTGGGAGGACTCGTTTGATGATTTTACCACGCAAAAAAAAAGGCCCACTTGCACCACAATCACTAAACAGGTTTAGCGCTAAACTGATTTAAAACATTGTTCTGTCTCTGTCAACTTCAAACAATTTGACAGGGATACAGTGATATTCTAAGGCAGTTTAGCGCTAAACCCGTTTAGTGATTGTGGTGCAAGTGGGCCTTAGTACATTATCAGGAACTAAAAAACTTTTACTTTATCATCTGAAAGCTAGTTAGTGGCCCAGTCCTATCTTAAAAAAAAGGTTATATTAACTAGTACTAACTGGTTTGTGGAGGTCCAGATAAGTAGTCGCTCTATGTAAAATACTGGTATTCAGCAAGATCTGGTTAAAATGAAAGCCGACCCCCAAGTATTAGAAGTTTGGTAAACGTTTGGTAGAAAACTAATCAAGAATTTTACTTGTTTTAGTGTGGTAAAATCATCAAATGAGTCCTCCCACCCAGGGCAGAGCGGGAGGGACTGTCAGACTCGTCCTGACTAAAATCCACAGTGTCCTTCAATAGCCCTTTACGTACCGGAGTCACGGTAAATCATAAGTCCCGCGACCCCTACAGGCTTTGGCCCTCATTTTTGCTGATACTCTTTGAGGCGCGCGTGGAACACAACGCGCCGTCGACCTGGGCATGATCCATGGTCGGATAGCGAGTTGCCCGTTACTCACTGCCCGCATGCCCCTCAAGAATTCTACTTGGAAATTATACGTTTTATCTCGAAATACCAGAAAGACTTCACAGTTAGTCGAACACAGTAGCTACAGTATATTCGAGAGTGTGGATGGATGGATGTTTGTTTATAATTTAATCACGTCAGAAGCTTGTTACTCACTCAAACAGATCTGGATGAAAGCTCCAATAGCAGGTATCGAATAACAAATAAGAAACCCTTCATACTTATGGCTTTACGTACTTTTACAGCCAAACGAAGCGCACCGATGATAGACGAGCACTTCTTTTATACACTGTCGCTCTCGCCTTGCCTCGAAGTCTCGATGAGAATGTACCTTTATGCCTTTGTCAAACAGACAGGCGTAAGCGAAGCGAGTCCGAAGCGATAACGAACCGATACGAGACGTCAGTACGATAGTTCGGTCATGCTATCGGATCGCTTTCGGTTTTGTATGTGACTGTATTCAAACAATTCCATACATTACAAATAAAAACGTCACGCTTCGCATTCGCCACGCCAGTCTGTTTGACAAAGGCTTTAGAGTCAATGATCCGATAGGGGATAGGGTTCGGTCCTTGAGATTTCTCCAATTTCTAAAAGCACCTATCCCCAGCAAGTCACCCATAGCCTTTGTTCAAACTCCATAGGTAAAACGGCTGAACATTATTCAATATCAGTCCCTTAAGATGTAACAGAATACGAAATTGAGGGCTAACTCATTTATAATTCAGCTAATTCTAAGTGCGTTGGTTCTTTTTTCTTCTCCCTCTTGTAAATAACTTTGTTTCTCTCTCTGGAATGCTGGGATTATGAATGCAGTATTTTATTATATTTCTTAGAGCTGTCCGGGGAGGTCTCAAACTCCCAAACTGAGATGGGTTTGTTTGAGTTTTCTAGTCGCCATTTTGTTTTGACGGATTTCTGGCGTCGAGACTTTTTGTTTTGAAAACACGTGTATTGTTTTTCCACGATGGATGTTTCCGTACATTGTTTGGTTTAATTATTTCCTGTTCATATTTAAGCTTTAGGCTATGCGAGTTCGGTGTCAATTTTGATGAATATTCATATTTACGGTAATTAGAATGTTTGTTAATATGTCAACATATTTGGTTTTTTGAACTAATTATGAAGCAAGTATAATGTATTATTTATAGACTAATTTTGTTGAACTAGATTTGTTTTTGCTATATAGCAACACAAAATCGGATTTACATTGTTGTACTTCCATTTTTTTGTTTCCGTGCATGCTGTGCTTGTTTCAATCAACTCAGCCATCATCGCAATCTACTGGTGGATGTAGGCCTCTCCCAGGCCTCGCTACATCACCATTTTCTCCGCTTTCCGCATCCAGACTATTACAACCGCCTTTTTAAGGTCGTCGGTCTATCTAGCTAGCTGGGAGATATCCCACTTTACGCTTCCTAGTACACGAAGTCCACGCCAAGACTCGTCTGCCTAACTATTACTCCTAAACTTCTGTTAATTCTTCACAGTAGCCACTGTTTTTGTAGCCATATTATAGTTAACACAGTCTTCCATCATGTTTTTGGTTTTATCGTACTCTTATATCCAGTTTTTTACCAAAAACTGAAGAGAGAGAACTCTACGACCTCATCCCTCTGATCTCCTTCCACCATCAGACTTCTAGACGTCCTGCTAATTACCATCCATACAAACTTGCCATCCACAAATTAGCACTAAGCGCTTCCAAATATCCTTCATAATGCACACAAAACTCATGCGTCTGAGTTCCCGAAGGCATGCAACTCGAATCTCTTCGAATTTAAAGGGACATATACTTCCCTATAAGCTCACGTCATCGTAGAAAGAGTATCATAACAACCTCACTACATTTCCGTCATTCCTCCACATCTTTTGAAATCCAACCTGACAACTGCAAAATGAACTCTAACTTTAGTCACACCTCCAAATTCTTAGGTGGTATACACAACAGTGGCAAGACAAATAGAGAGCATTAGCAAGTACTCCACCTAATTTGTAACTGTCAAAGTAGAAGTAATGTGTTTATACTGAGTTAGTATTCAGTGCCTCGTGTTTGCGCCGTGGCCTGGCGGCTGCCCGAAAGCTTGCAACTATTTCTGGACATCGTACTTTGTCCACGACGGTTCTCGTTTCTGTTTGTAAGACTATTGTTGAAATGCAGGTTGGCTGGAAACTGAGGTATAGTTTGTTTACTACTGTAGTTTTTAGATAGGGTGTAGGTCGCTAGTTTTTTTGTTGAGTCTTTTTATCTCGGATTCTCTGTAATTTGTCTGTGGTTACCCCATAGGCTTCTAACATGGCCTTGGAATTGGACCTATACGTTTTTGCGATTGTGAGAGATATTAAAAGTACCAGAACTTGATATAGTAAAACCAAAGTAGGTACCTAATTACCTAATTTACAAATGCTTTAACCCTATTTTTTCAAGAAATCAAACACATGTTTTACTCGTTCTGTCTATTCATATTTTTAAATTATTTGCTAATTAAAGTACAAAAAAAGGATAGGACAAAATTGTTGAACTAATACAAGCCTAAAACAACGTCACAAGTCACAACACGACTCACACCTATTTTAAAGAAGACTTAGGAACCTGTTTCGCAAGAATTGTAATTATCGCTCCTTTTTTTGTCGTGGTAATATCATCAAATGCGTCCTCCCACCCAGGGCAGGGCGGGAGGGACTGTCAGACTTGACTTACTAAAATCAAGTTTCAGTACAGGGGGCTCTCTCTAATTATTGTTACTTGTTAAGCAATTTAAACGCTGGGATAACAGTTAAAATCTTCTGTCTTATCACATAGGACCCTACCTATGAAGTCAACAAAAAACATGCAGTTTCTTTGTAAGAGTCTATTGTTGTAGTGCCGTAATTCACAAGCGCCTTGTCAGTGTTACGATCTCTAAATCGACGCCATAAATAGTTGAGGTGACACTGCACTGGGACCCGTTTCGTACTCTACTTACTGTGATAAAGTAGTAAGTTAAACAGAAACGGTTAGTGGAGAACTATGTTTTAAATAGGTTTATTTTGCTTTTTTCAATACTTAGTTTTATTTCTTTCTTTCTATCTTAAATTAGCTGTAGTAGGTCGTCTTCTAGATGGCTTCTGGCGATAAATCCTCAGTGTCATGTGGTATACACATCATTCGTTAAATATAAGTTAAATGGCTATTTGTCAGTTAGATTATCAAAAATATTTGAGTCGTATTTTTCCTTTTGTTACGTAAATCAAAATTGACGGAGAAACGACGCATTAAAAATTGGTAATACGTCACAATTTTTACTGTGTTTTGACGTCACAAGTCCCGGCTCTCGAATTTTTATTCGTGATTATTTACAGTGATATACTTTGTTAATAATCACTGAAGTAATAAAAAAATAAAAATAAACATATCCATTATTTTTCAAAATTCTAAAGCCTTTGTCAAACAGACAGGCGTGGCGAAGCGAGGCGTTTTTATTGGTAACGTATGGAATTGTTTGAATCCAGTCACATAGAAAAGCGAAAGCGATCCGATAGCGTGACCGAACCGATTCGAAGACGTGGTGAAGGCGTATTTGCTCTGTTTAACGTCGTTCATAAAAAGCCAGCTAATACAGCTGCCACGCGTCGGTTCGCTGCACCTAGTTTGACGTCTCGCATCGGTTCGTTATCGCTTTCGCCTGTCTGTTTCACAAAGGTTTAAATGTCGGACTTGATGATGCTGTTAAAATTGCCTATTATGTATTTAAAACCGCCTCTGCTTACCCCTGACAATGTTCTAAAAACGCTGAAAGAAAACATCGCCAAAAGGGTTTTTTTACCCACGTATACTACGGCCTCATGGCATTTGTTTTATTAATCAAAAACTCCAGGAATAATTACATTTTACAGCTTTTCTTTTCTTCTAAATTGCTAATTAACACCTAAGTTTTTCGTAGGAAGTTTTTAACGAAAATAATTATACAAAATGTGGTAGAATGTCGGGTCGAGTCATTGAACTCTCTCAGATAGGGTTGAGCGACGCGATGAGTAATTCGTGCCTACCAACGGTCCGGACCGGACGGGTTCACTCAAATCTGTATGGCTCTTTGCTAAAAGGCTACTCTAGACAAATCTCCTTTATAAAGGGACCTTGAACTTTGGGTTAGTCTCAGTTGGTTATAAGAAAAAAATACATGAATAAGTCTCACAGACTAATTAAAATAATTGAAGTAAATTAATTAAGCTACCTTGCTAGAGTTTATCTAATAAGTCAAATCACATGTTGGCTTTAATCTTTCAGGTTTTACCACATTTTTTAAATAAAAAGTCGTATGCCTGAGGATAACCGAATTAACAGAGGGGATTTTTAATCAGTAAAAGTGTGACAGTCTCTTCCGTTTAACCCAAAAGGTGGGAGGAGATATTTGATGATTACCATCCCAAAAAAAACCTTTATAATATAATTTGAGATTTACTACACTCTACTTCACTCTTTCTGAACAAATATTTACTAAAAATGAAAATTTTCAAACCCCGAATATTCCACGAAATATAAAAAAAACAATAATCTTGCATTTCCCCCGGGCATCTTTGCCGCATCTACTCACGCTTAAATCCCCGGTGTCCATTAACAGATTGCCATGTACTGGAACGTTTTGTCGTATCACAGGCATTCACTATGCCATGGTGTTACGAATATCTTCAAAGGAAACTTGGGGAGATACTGTTTCCATTTAAATAACAAATATATACAGGTGTGCGGCGGTTTCGTTAAAGAGGGTAGAAATATTGATTTATTTGTTTGGTTCTCGTAACAGATGTGTTCCTGGGGAGTTTTTCGGTTACTTTTTATCAACAGCAAAAAAACTGGGTGAAGGGGTTTTTTGTATTAACGAGGTAAAATCATCAAATGAGTCCTCCGACCCAGGGCAGAGCGAGAGGGACTGTCAGACTCGTACTGACTAAAATCCACGGTGTCCTTCAATAGCCCTTTAGGTTCCGGGGTCACGGTAATTTGTGAGTCCCGCGACCCCGGTAGGCTTTGGCCTCTACTGGGGGGCACGTCACTCTGCTGACACTCCGACCCGGGCATGGTCTATGGTCGGGCAGCGAGTCGCCAATAACTCGCCGCCCGCATGCCCGCGCCTACGGTGAAGGGGTGAAGGTTGGAAGATTTTTTTATGTCTCAGTCTATCGACGTTCGCACAGCTGAGATAAAAACGTCCTTTCTGTTAGAAGAACTGGGCTGTAATCCACTATGCGGGTCAATTGAGGGGTTGATAGATGTCACAAGTCATAGTTAAAGTCCAATAATAGCTAGATATACAACCTAGGTACTTTATAGTTGCTATTAGAAGAATAACCATAAAAATGTGATCCATGTCTCGTGTTTACTGTTTTGAGGTTAAGTACCACATAACCTACAAGAGCGGCTTATTCAGCAAAACATCACAGTAAAATGTATGTAATAATAAGGTGTCCCGATGTCCAAAAGTGCTAACCCTTTTTTTTTTTGTTTTATCGTGGTAAAATCATCAAATGAGTCCTCCCACCCAGGGCAGGGACTGTCAGACTTGTACTGACTAAAATCCACGGTGTCCTTCACGAGCCCTTTACGTACCGGGGTTACGGTGATGGGTAAGTCCCGCGACCCCGGCAGGCTCTGGCCCTCTACAGGCCCCGTCAATTTGCTGACACTCTTTGAGGCGCGCGTGGAACATAACGCGCCGTCGACCCGGGCATGGTCCATGGTCGGACAGCGAGTCGCCCATTACTCGCTGCCTGCATGCCCGCGCCTACGGTGGCCGGAGATCGTCCTGTGACGTCCGACGCCGTGGGCGTCTACCACTGCGGCTGGGATGGAGGGAGGACGCTGTCCTCTCCCTCAGGCGGCCCCTTCACGAGCATGACTGCTTCGCAGAAGGAGGCGACCGCTTCCCACTCCGTCTCGCCCCGCAGCATGGCCTCGACCAATGCCGGGCGCGAGAGGTCTCCGCCTATCGCCGTCGTGAGGACACGGCGGTGCTCTGCCCAAGCGGGGCAGTCCTGCACCGTATGCTCCACCGTGTCCTCCGGACGATCTTCGCAGTGGTGACACCCAGGCGTTTCTTCCCTCCCTATTAGACACAGGAACCTCCCGAAACTTCCGTGTCCGGTGAGGACCTGCGTCATGCGGAAGGTAAGGACGCCGTGACGCCTATCCAGCCACTCCTCAAAGAGGGGTCTTACCGCCGCGATTGCGGCGTGCCCGAAAGTGCTAACCCTAATCTATTTCTTACTGATAATTATACAACAATTATTAGAGTTGAAAAAAATAATGTTTATTAATGTTTGGAATTTTTAGTGTTATCATGACTTTTTTTTTATCGTGGTAAAATCATCAAATGAGACTGACTTGTACTGACTAAAATCCACGGTGTCCTTCAATAGCTCTTTACGTTCCAGGGTCACGGTAATTCATACAGTCCCGCGACCAGTGTAATCTTGACTTAGATTTAAAATAATCAGCCATTTTTCCAGTGGATCTAAAATAAAATGTGTCCAGTTTCGGTCTGTACAAACTTAAAGGGGAGTTAGCTTCCTCAATTCTGTCAAAAATGTATTATTATATGTGGTCGAACACCAACCCTTACTGAATGGTAGCCATTTTTGTTTTTTGATCGGCTTTCATAAGGAATGCAAGCTAAAAGTATTGAGCAAGCTTGAGACATTACTAACTTATCTACGAGTACATTAAAGTCCACAGTGATAATCTAAAAACAACGCACCCTTTATGTAATAGAAATCCAACCACAGACAACTTTGTACGCCAATTAGGTTTACAAATACAGGTATATACGAGTATATATCTAATGCGGCTCAAAGGAGCACCAACTTAAATAATACCTTGTTGTCGTATATTTGTTCCTTCTCTATTTCTACGGTAAATAAGAGGTCCCCTGAGATCCTCATGTCTGTATGTGACAGCCACCATTGTGCCATAATAATAGCTTCGTTGTATAGAATTCGGCTTATCTTGGATTTTTTTTATTTTTCCCTGGTAAAAATAGTTGGAGTCATTGTGTTCGTTGTTCAGCATTTTTCAGTTTTGTCCACAAGGTTCGTTTCAGGATTTTTGGCATTAAATCTGTTTCTGGAAGGACTGTTTGATTTGGGTGTAGTTGTTTTCAGCTTTTCTTTACAAAAAAAGATAGGGTTTTCACAAATACCTATTTTTTTAAGCTATTGCATAGCTTTTATCGTGGGCTTTGCGCGCGCGACCGAATCAACGAAAATAAACCTAACATTGTCACTGTCACATCTGTCATGTCAACGTGAATGAATAACATTTTAAAGATTTTTTTTTCTTGACGTTTCACTTGATTGACGTGGCTGACCATAGGCTAATTAGTAGAGCAACTTCCCATAGAGCAACGATGGGATGATATTCTCTTTAAATATTCGTGATAGGCGTTTTCTGTTTTGTGTATTTTTTTTTCATAAATAAAATAAATAAATATTTATAATTGCATAAATTGATAAAAAAATGCTAGCTTTACCGCGGCAGTCCCGGAGTGCCACAAGTATTTTTTTTCTTTTATTTTGCCATTTAGATTAAGAGGTAGAAGAGTGGGTGTCTCTGAATTAGTATGTAACATCACGTTGAGTTAGTTTGGGCGCATGTTAATTTTGGAAAAATATAGGGAGACGAAAATAAACGTATAGAAATAAAGTATTCATAAAAAAAAATTCACTTGTTTTAAATAATATCTTAATCCAGCCATTTGAAGTTAAAGGTGTAAAATTCTGTCTTTTAATTAGACCATTATTATGTTAACAATGATATTTATTCTGTAGTTTATTGAACCTTTTTCTTTATTTATGAAAGCTAACAGGTAGATTATGTTTTTATTAAATGATAAATTATATTTATTTTGCAAATTGGTTTTGACAAACTCTTTTACACGTCAAATCACATCCCTTATTATTATTTTTTAAACTAGATGAGGCCGGTGTTTTGTACCTGACTACTCTGAGAAGAAACAGCCGAAACAAACTCAGAGGTCACAGTCTCTTTCTCACCATGCAGGTATCTGAGGTGGTCTTTTGAAGAAAGAATCACCCAGTTTGAGTGGACCTGTCCAGTCAGTGCAAGCAATATATGGTAATCGATTGATATACCTTTTCGATTATGTACGTAAAATCGAGCAGTTTTCTAATTGAGAAGTTGTTTACATTCATCATCATCATTATATCAGCCGTAAGACTTCTAGTAAGACCGGTTGGAAGCCGCTTGTATCCTGTGATTGTTAACATTACAAAAAAAAAATATTATCTAGCTCAGTTAATAAGACATATCAAGAATAACGAAATATCAAAACATCCTACCCATGTGACATCTCCTCATGATTTTCAACGGAAAAATCTGAAACTTTAGAGTATTTTACACGATAAATGTCTTGGAGAATTAATTCACGTCCAAACAAACTGCTTCGTGACCTGTGTTCTGAAAAAATAACCGAAAAAGTGCTGCTTACATGATCGGTTCGCCCTGTTTCGGTTCGGTAAAACCGATTTGGGTCGCCAATTCGGTTTGATTCGGCACGGGTAAATATGAAACTTTCTAATTTTTTTTTTTTAGGGTGGTAAAATCATACAATGAGCCCTGTCAGACTTGTACTGACTAAAATCCACGGTGTCCTCCAGTAGCCCATTACGTACCGGGGTTACGGTAATTTGTTAGTCCCGCGACCCCGGCAGGCTTTGGCCCTCTACAGGCCCCGTCACTATGCTGACACTCCTTGAGGCGCGCGTGGAACACAACGCGCCGTCAACCCGGGCATGGTCCATGGTCGGACAGCGAGTCGCCTATTACTCGCGCCCGCATGGCCCGCCTACGGTGGCCGGAGATCGTCTTGCGACGTCCGTCGCCGTCGTGAGGACACGGCGGTGCTCTGCCCAAGCGGGGCAGTCCTGAACCGTATGCTCCACCGTGTCCTCCGGACGATCCTCGCAGTGGTGACCCCCAGGCGTTTCTTCCCTCCTTATCAGATACAGGTACCTCCCGAAACTTCCGTGTCCGGTGAGGACCTGCGTCATGCGGTAGGTAAGGTCGCCGTGACGACTATCCAGCCACTCCTCAAAGAAGGTCGATTGCAGCGTGCCCAAACTTTCTAAGATAACTTAAAAATAGCTGAAATAGAACCTAAATGCAGACCAAACACTCCTGTTTGAAGTTGAAACTTTTAAACCGACGCAACATAACATGGACCGAGAAACTTAGAAACTTTACATAGAGACTTGAACGGTACGAGTGTGCACCGATAGTATTGTGTACAATGTTCTTTGTGCACCGATTTGAACTTGTTTGAAAAGTTAGTCTGTCGACGATATTGCTTTTTATGAGAAACTAGCTATTACCAGCGACTTCGGCCGTATTTAGCTCGATAATTATTCCTAATACCCTGGTATAAACAGTTTTCTACGTGTAATTCCTGATTAAAGCCAATTTCTGAGCCTTTGATCAAGATTTGTTCAGCCGTACTGACGTGATTAAGTAATAAACATCTATCCATCCAAAGGATGACACTCATGTGACTAAGAGAGTAATTAGTATGAATGTTGAAGGATGGAGAAGAAGAGGAAGGCCAAAGAAAAGGTGGATGGATTGTCTAAGGAATTATATGGAAGAAAAAGTAGTGAATGATACTGTGACGTCTGATAGAGAAGAATGGAAGAAAAAAACATGTTGCGCCGACCCCAATTAAAATGGGATAAGGACAGGAAGATGATGATGACAACTCAAAAGTTCCTGTGACTAACCTACTTGAAATATATTTGTTTTAAAATGATTTAAAATAATGATTTGTGTGAAACCCTTAATTTTCGTCGTACTCAGTCTTAATAACGGTAACCACCAAAACAGTACAACTAGGATATAAGTAATCCCAAGTTAACGTTAAGCACCTAACCATAAGTAAATGCAAATAGCTCCACCCTCCCCCCCCCTCACCACCCCTGCGTATTCCCAGCTTCATTAAACAGTTTTAGAGGTACACTAAACACTTGAGCAATAAACATATCTCAAGCAATCGAAACTAGAGGTGCGCGTACGTTCAGCACCAATTAAATTCCTTGTCACCACTCTAATTTGTAAGAGGCGGCGTATAAAATGGTGGTGTGCTCGTATATCGAGAACTGTTGCTAAGAGTTATTTGATGGGTGATATCGCTTTACATAGGGGAGGGTGTGGGTTAAGTTGGAGACGACTGTGGTTTCATATATCTAGTTTGTATAGTGTATTATTGGTTATGTGAGTTTGATGTAAATATACGGTTTATGTTTATCGGCCTTATTATAAAAAGGCTTATCTGCAGAACCATAGTTTAAATTTCTCCGTATTACAAAACTTAGATGAAACGTGACACTGTGGATTTTAGTCAGTACGAGTCTGACAGTCCCTTCCACTCTTCCCTGGGTGGGAGGACTCATTTGATGGTTTTACCACGTTAAAAAAAGGGCATGTCGGTGTTCAGTTGACAATAATATAAATTAATCATTCAGCGTAGAATTTAGTTTTAAGCTTCGCGCTATCACAAGCGTCTATAATTTGTGTTTAGGGTGCAGGCATAAAGGCAGACAAGGCACGAATACAAAAATAACACGAGGTAGTGTTGACAGGTTTTTTAAACCTGAATATAAATCATAGTCAGAATTTTAAAGCTAAATATTTTTCATCTTGAAGTTAAGAACTAAGCACAATGAAGTAAGTACCTTCGAAATAAAGTTATTTCGTATAAATAAATTCAACGTGCAAACGTTTATTATACGTAGCCGTACTAAACATCAACAAGTACAACCACTATCAAAGAAATTATCGACGCAAAATGCTTTCAAATCTGACCTTCATTTTACCTCGTATCTTTTGCTTTTTTTTCGAATTATAGGACAACGCTCTCACATTAGTAAGTATTCCACAGTAAACTCACGCACAGTCGTCATCAATTCACTCACACTTACTTGATCACCTGTCCAATAGCTCGTCACTGTTGGCGTCGACTGGACGTTCAAATTGTGTGTTTATTAGAGCTGTATGTTTCTTAGTGTTATTTGTATCTTTAACGTTGGGCGGAATGGTGTAAGGGGTAAGAGGGGGCGATTTGTTGATTCAAATTATTACTTTAGCTTTTCCCTACCATTAAAGCCTTTGTCAAACAGACAGGCGATAGCGAATCGGACCGACTCCGAAGCAATAACGAACCGATACGAGACCTCAAACTGGATGCAGCGAACCGAGGCGTGGTAGTTGTATTAGCTGGCAAACAGAGCAAATACGCCTTCACCACGTCTTCGCATCGGTTCGGTCACGCTATAGGATCGCTTTCGCTTTTCTATGTGACTGGAGTCAAACAATTCCATACATTACAAAAAAAACGCCTCGCTTCGTATTCGCTACGCCTGTCTGTTTGACAAAGGCTTTAAGACTAGATAGGGCCAGACGCAGCTGAATGTCAATATTTTACAGGGAGCTACAAAATATCTAACATCATTAGTCCACATATACATAGAAGCTGTCAAAAAGTTGGGTTTGGTTGTGTAAAGAAATTAATTAGGTTCGTTTATTTATATCTGGGATCTATAAACACACCTTTTTGAATTATCTTCGCTTGTAATATTTTAGAGATATACTATTAGCTCAGTAGCTGAGTGATTGACTGCTGCGCTGTCATGTTACGGCTTCGACTCCTGCAAGGAACAAATATTTTATGATCTACAAGAAGTTGGTAGTTTGTCTCGGGTATGAGTTTAAATGTTTGTAAACGCACCCACAATACAGGACAAAGGAGAACATTCACGCTCCATACATTTTTGGGACTACTAGTCATTTGGAGCAATTGTTGCTTTAGTAAAAAAGTTGTAGGATTGCTCTCGGCCAAGTTACTTGGCCCTCACTGTTACTGTCAGCCGGTGTCATAACACCGCTGAGAAAATGGAAATTTCTAGTGCCATGTTTAAAACAATGGTTTTGCATTACATCACTGCTTTTTAAAAGACCAAAATGGTTGACATAACGTTCCATAGACTTGCTTGCTCAATCACCATTAAAATAGTCTTTCCCTGTACTTTTAATAGTTTATACTCATTCTACCTTCACCTTGGACCACTGTGGAACATTAGGCAATGTTTCAAGTACCCACCGTCACGCTCGCAACGTGTTCGTGTCACGGCTTGACACGTCGACAGCGTGCAACGATACAAGCTCCCCCATTATTTTGTTACACTTGTGTTTTGCCGTTTCGCAGTTTCATAGGGTTGGAGAAAATAATTGTGGATGTATTATAGGGGAACAGTTTATAAGACGGAACGCGAGGTATAATGGAGACATACACTCTTTAGGCATACTTAACAGAACACTAACGTAGTGCAAGCGCCATCAGGACGTCATTTGCAAGCGGCCATTAACAAATGGCGTCCTGTTGGCGCTTGCGCTACTTTAGTATTGTGTTAAGTTTGCTTTAATGCCTTTGTCAAACAGACCGGTGAAAGCGAAGCGTTTCTGAAGCGATACCGAACCGAAGCGAGACGTCAGTGAGACGCCAGTCCGATAGTTCTGTCACGCTATCGGATCGCTTTCTGTGTGACTGGATTCAAACAATTCCAAAAATTACAAATAAAAACGTCACGCTTCGCATTCGTAACGCCTGTCTGTTTAACAAAGGCTTAAGTGTGTGATTTCCCATCATACCTCGCGTCCCCGTCTTATACACTGTTCCCCTATTCTGTGTACCTATTTACCCGATAACGGAGGGTTATGATTTTGACCAGTAGGTATGTAAGGAACATATTCATATGTTCCTTCATAACTACTGACCACAATTTGAAAAACGAGGTATCGTTGGAAGATTGAATCTTGGCGGTCCGATGGTTATAAGCTATGTGAACTTAAAAAAAGATAAAATGATGGCGTGAAAAATATGTTCATAAAATAAACGGCGTTTCATGAGATTTAGCATCTTTGATCATCTTTTGATAAATTATTCAATTTACTTGAGGGGATGACTGTTATTTATTTTCATTATTTCAATTCTAATAGTCCTGCCTATACATTTGTGGTGTATAGATAGGATTATTAGAACGTGGTTCATTTTTAGAACATCATATATTTTCCTATCAAAGGCGATATTGGTTACAAAGCCTCACAATACTCTTATTTCAATAATATACTCAAGCTTACGTAAACATGTTATTATTGATGAAAAACACTCGTGGAAAACATAGATATGTATGAAAGAATTTTGTTATTTACGTGTTTGTTTGTATTTATCAAATAACATAATAAACTCACATGTTTTTCCTATAGGCCTAGGTAGACTCGCGGGACTGTATCACCAGGTAACCGTGACCCTGGAACGTAAAGGGCTGAAGGATCATTGTGGATTTTAGTCAGTACAAATCTGGCGGTCTCTTCCACCTCGCCCTGGGTAGCCTCCTACCCGGCTAAACCGGCATGTCATAGAACCATGAAATTCGAAGACCTGTTTATATCAGTTGTCTAGTACCCATAACACAAGCTCTGCTTAGCTTGGGACTAGATGGCGTTGTGTGATAGTTGTGGAATATTTATTTATTTATTTATGTGTCATCTACCATCATCTACCGCTCTGGGCCCGCGTGGTGGATTATGGCCCACTCCCTCTCACAGAGAGGAGGCCTGTGTCCCAGCAGTGGGAACATTATAGACTGATGATGATGATGATGCTCAAGTTTATCAGCACCTAAAGCAGCAATTTTAAAAAATAAAGTAGAAGTTCAAATATGAATTTTTAAAGGTTTTTTCATGAATTTAATGTAAGCACATCCCTAGCTCCACATAAGGAACGAACTCAGAGATAAAACGGATCATGTTCCGAGTTATGACCCGGTTTGACGACTTTCTTTAATAAATATAAATGTGACGTATTCAATTTTAATGGTTGCTTCGAAGATGGGCTTTTGCCTGATGTAAATACGATTTGGATACAATGTGAGTCAAGGGTGTGTTCAAAAGGGTAACCGGGATACAGGGTGGTTTGAAGACAGAGTACGTGTCTGAAAGTCCGTTCTATTCCACCACCCAGAGGGGAGGATTTATTAAGTGACTAGCTTTTGCCCGCGACTTCGTCCGCGTGGAATAGTGAAAACTATCCCATGTCCTTTCTCAAGTTCCAAACTATGTCTGTACCAAATTTCAGACAAATCGGTTCAGTAGTTTAGGCGTGAAGAAAAGACAGAGTTACTTTCGCATTTATAATATTAGTTAGGATATTGATGGCAATAAAATAAAATTATATCGTGGTTTGACAGCAATAATCTAATAATCAACTTAGAAAAAACTAAAATTATGCACTTTTATCAAAGAATACCAAATAAAACACTTGACATTGGCTATTTAGGGACAAATATTGAATCAACTACTGCTACAAAATTTCTTGGTATCAATATAGACAATAAATTGACTTGGAGATCCCAAACAGACGTAATATGCAAAAAACTTAATACTTTTACCTATGCTCTATATAAGCTTTCAAAAATAGTCAGTCTCGAATCCGTACTTACAGCCTCTCACGGTTATGTTGCATCAACACTCAGATATGGCATAATGTACTGGGGCAATTCAGTTGATAGAGAATTAGTCTTCAGAGCCCAAAAAAGATGTATTAGAGCTATGTGTGGCCTAAAAAGCACAGACAGTTGCCGAACGACTTTTGTAGCACTAAAGATTCTTACCTTACCATCGCTATACATATATACGAATCAAATATATTCGTCAAGTCCAATATTTCATCATATAAAATAGCTACTAAAAGTTCCTACAGAAAATTACGCGATAAAAATAAGTCAGAACTCGAAGTAAGTTATGGCAAAACTGCACTAATGAATAAAAGCACATTCTGTATGGCTAAAAAAATATATAATAAACTACCCGAAAACATTAAAATGTTAAATCTGGACAAATTCAAAAAAGAACTATTTAGAATTTTGACTAATAAATGCTATTACACATTAAAGGACTACTTCGACGACAATTCTATAATTACTGCCTAACAATAACTTACCTGATCTGTTTTAATGACCTTGAATTATTCTGTTCGACATTATGGCTATTAATTATTATGACACTAGCTTTTGCCCGCGGCTTCGCTCGCGTAGAATTTGGTCTGCCTCATTAAGTTACGTGACATTTTTTTTAATACTTATATTTTTTTTATGTAACTTCACATCGTACATCCCAGATTTCTAACTTCAAAATTAGTTTCCATACAATCTTTGAACACCTATACCTAATATTTAGAGGGAATCTCTTGAGGTTGGAATTATTTGAATTCATTTCTAATTGCTCATTATTTTAGAGGGCCAAAGCCTGCCGGGGTCGCGGGACTTACGAATTACCGTGACTTCGGTACGTAAACCGTAGCACTGGTAATAACATCCCTCATGTACACAATAAGCTAATAAAATTCCCTATCTCAAAAACTACTGAACCGATTTTGATGAAACTTGCAGTATTCCCTAAGTTGAACGATACCTAGCACAAAAAAAAATTTAAATCGGACGTGAAATTCCTGAGATATGCGAACAATGAATCAGTCGATGCCTACTCCTTACTGTTAAGGAGTTGTACCTTCCATCATCAGCTCAGCTACATAAGATGATGATTACCATACGCAAGTACTTAAATTACTTCATAAAATTTACGAAAAACGATGCGTGGGCCTATAAAATCTGAGGGTTGCCCTCGATTTCTCCAAGATCCAATCATCAGATCCTGATTTGGTGACAATGGGACCACACGGGAAGTGCCAGATTTAAAAAAAAAAAAGAATCATGAAAATCGGTTCACCCAGTCGGTCGTTATTCGGTAACAAACTATTGTTAAGGAGTTGTACCTTCCATCATCAGCTCAGCTACATAAGATGATGATTACCATACGCAAGTACTTAAATTACTTCATAAGATTTACGAAAAACGATGGGTGAGCCTATAAAATTTGAGGGTTGCCTTCGATTTCTCCAAGATCCAATCATCAGATCCTGATTTGGTGACAATGGTGGTCCCACGGGAAGCCCCAGCTTTCAAACAAAAAAAGAATCATGAAAATCGGTTCACCCAGTCGGTCGTAATGCGGTAACAAACATAAAATTGATAACCTCCTTTTTTTGAAGTCGGTTAAAAACTATCCTATGTCCTTTCTCAAGTTCCAAACTATGTCTGTACCAAATTTCACACAAATCGGTTCAGTAGTTTAGGCGTGAAGAAAAGACAGACAGACAGACAGACAGACAGACAGAGTTACTTTCGCATTTATAATATTAGTTTGGAAGAGTTTGGATTTCCTTTTTTTTTGGTGATTCCTACCGTAAGAAAACAGATTGTGATATGTTCAAGAGTCACTCATATTCATAGAATGCAAAAGGTAATTGAAGGGTGAATTAAAGCGGTTAATGATTTCCCACATCAAAAAAGGGCTTTTTTATCGTGGTAAAGTCATCAAATGAGTCCTCCAACCCAGGGCAGGGCGGGAGGGACTGTCAGACTTGACTGACTAAAATCCACGGTCTCCTTCAATAGCCCTTTATGTACCGGGGTTACGGTAATTTCTGAGTCCTGCGACCCCGGCAGGCTTTCGCCCTCTACAAGCCCCGTCACTAACCAAAAAAGGGCTGCGGTATATTTAAAAGACTTACAATGACCCTAAAACGTAATGGTACAAGGTGAACTTATAAAATATAGCAAATTAATGTACTAACTATTTATTAATTTGTTACTATTATTTTCATATAATTATAGTTTATTAATTATTATTTTGTTTATTTAAGAGCGTGCAAGTGTAAGAACAACGCTCATGCCATCACAATATCGTTCAGAGGCGCTCAAGTTTTTACGTTTTTGGTATGCTGTTTTGATACAAAAAAATAATTCCTCGTTCATTCACTTCAGCTTTTTTTCATTTTCCATACAATAAAAGCCGTAAATACTTCAAGTACGCTGTAGGAAAAAAGCGGAAATTTTATGCTATGGCCACATATAAGATACTAGCACTTTTCCCGCGACTTCGTCCGCGTGGGTTACGTACTTTCCTAATTCCCCCTTTTCACCCCCTTAAAGGTTAAATTTCCAAAAACCCCTTCTTAGTGCTCCCCTACATTATAATAGGAAGCCGTGTGCAAAATTTCACATTCCTAGCCCTAGTAGTTTCGGCTGTACGTTGATATGTCAGTCAGTCAGTTCTCCTTTTATATATATAGATTAAAAAAATTGTAAAATTGCTGATGCATTTTTTCTTCTTTTCTGACCAGCAAAGAGATTTCAAGCAGCAACAGAAAACTTTTTGTAAAAACACAAACTTTGACTCATTTTGCATCTTATTACATTCATGCGACCAGATTTTGCATTTTCCACAAAAATTTCAAATGATGTTATTTAAGGGAATTATTCATAAAGTTTGAAGTTCCGACTGGGATTCATAATTTAACATACAAAATACTTTACCTGTTTTTACGAGGTCGGTGTGAGATGAAAAATAAACACAAAGCTGAAGGCTTGTCGCATTTTTGTCCTGCTCAAGTAGTGAAAACTCTGAAAGAATTAATTGAAAGTCAGAAGACTATTTCGCGAGATAAAGTGAATAATAAACTAATAGATATTATACACGGGGTCATGAGACTGTCTAAACAGGGTGTCTTCCTTGATCGCCGGTAGTAGTAGACAATGTTTACTTGTCTATGTTACCGACATATACAGGAGTCCAAACACACACAGGAACTTAACGATCTCAAACTTTTAAACTGCGTAAGCAGTTTTGTGGGGCAATGGTTTTTTTTTTTTTTACGTAGTAAAATCATCAAATGAGTCTTCCCACTCAGACTGTCAGACTTGTACTGACTAAACTTCACGGTGTCCTTCAATAGCCCTTTACGTTCCGGAGCTACGGTTACCCGTCAATATAGCCCCGCGACCTCGGCATGCCCTCTTTTGGCCCTCTAAGGGGGGCCCGGGGCAATATACCTAGCGCAAAGAAATTTTAAGTGAATGAATTATATATTCATTCAATACCCAAACTTGTTGTGGCAGGCGCGTCACACATCAGAATAACATACAATATTATTAAAAGCAAAAACTATATCATAAAACTAAAACAACTTGGGATTACATGTCACATGTCAGTAATTTGCTTGACTCCGATAAACATCTCGTTATTATACTGAAAATGAAGGCTTACAACTTAATATTTGAGCTAAAAACAAGACGTAAACATAAGACACACGTCACAATGTAGTTGAAATTACTTTTTGATAAGATATGTTGTAAGGTGGTGCGCACGCCAGGGGCAAAATAACTTTGTAGAATTTAGACAGAGCTGGATTATACTCGTATTATACAAACAACTGAGTATTGTAGCGCGCCCGGTTATTAAGGGATGGTAAGTTTCATTATTCGAATGAAATCATTTTTTTAATATTTTAGACTTTTGTTTTATAGAATTTTTGCTTCACATGTCACTGAATACACTGATTATTTACTCAAAGTGACATGTTACAAAAAATTATATGTTTTAGACCAGTTTTTTGAAGTGTCTTCACAGAGTTCCCAAAACATATTAATCATCTTTGACGGTTAATATCTTGTTCGACATCATAAACTCCATAGAAAAAAATGTCTGAAGACAATCTTGACTCATGTCTGTACACAGCCTTAAAATAATACGTTCTGAGTTTGTGACTTGATTCCAAACTTATGTCTTAGTAATTCAACTTACTTGTGTTGTTTTTATGTTGCCAACATTATGATGAATATGTTTTCATATTTGTTCGACTCGGCTTTTTATTAAGCATTTTATATTGTAAGAATTTATTTTGGAGGTCACTTTTAAATAGTTTCAAAGGCTTGTTTGACTTACAAATTGTAATTGAATTGTTCTTGAATTCTAGTCGGGCCAAGGAGAATTAATTCTTTTAGTTTTGTAGTTATCTTAATAGTTTCATAGTGTGTCTCCTTTGTGGTGTAGAATTTTTTAGTATGTTTTTTATTTTTGTCATTGTGTAAATTCTGGTAAAAAAATGTTAATTGTTATCATCTGTCAAGGTTTTATCAAACTTTGTTGGTTTTTTTTACAAAGAACAACAGCTTCTGTGACAAACTAAAACCAGTTACTGGGTAATACGCTAAACCTTGGTAAGACTGGGTGCCAGACCAGTAAATACGACATACTTGAAACTGAAACTATCAAAATTGATAATCCTCCACCTTTTCAACTGAGTTTGTACAAAACGAGGTTTCCTTTTTCATTCAAATAATCACAACAACATTTAAGCCAATTTTTTATAGCCCGAAGACTTTTCGAGTATACGCTCTTCCCTAATTTGAAAAACTTGAACAGCTGTCAGAAACACAATTTGAGTTAGCTACCGTGGTTAACAATATTTTATTTGGGTTCCCTATTTTCTCCCCTATAATTTTTAAGACATAATATACTCGTAACATGGCATACTTTTGTTGCATCCTAATAATGTTTACGCATCATGTAATTTACGTATAACAACTTACGCATCATCAAGCACAATTTCAAAGGCAAAGTATTATTATACCAAAAAAATGTTGCGCTGAAACATTTATTCCAAAAGAGATCCTTATTACTTGTTTTATCACTTCAGTTAAAACCTCTCGGTATTTGAAAGTTTATTATGGCTGAAATTATTTGACACCTTTGACTTTATTTTTGACTCTCCAGCTGTGACTGAGGTAGACTTGAGAGTGGCGGTTCAGAGGTTCAAGGCCGGGAATATTGCCCCAAGACTCGACGGCCTGCCAGGAAAAGCCTGGGTCCTGGCTTCGGGTCTCGGGTCTTGACTAGAAGGGTCTCAAGCGCATGCTTGGAGACACATTTGAATTTGAATAAAAAAAAATAAGAGGATCATCATCTGCATCAAAATTCGAGACTGGGGGCTCATGACGTCAGAAGCAAGTAAAAACTGTATTTGCTTGTGACGTGGGGTCGTGGGACTAACGGATTACCGTGACCCCGGTACGTAAAGGGCTATTGAAGGACACCGTGGATTTTAGTCAGTACAAGTCTGACAGTCCCTTCCGCCCTGCCCTGGGTGGGAGGACTTATTTGATGATATTACCACGATAAAAAAAAATCTTCGTCAATTTTGGTTTACGTGACAGACAGAGAGACTTTTTAATAATCGAAGTAACGGATTAATTACATTTTTTTAATCAAGTACCCTATCATAACTATTTTGGCAGAGACTAGATGGGAAAAGGACACTACAAGAGACAGGTCTCTCCCATTGCGGCGTACATTACGAATGTAGGTTACTACAATATAAAACAAATAAACAAGAAATGCCTATGCCTGCGCATACTTCTATAACATTCATGTCTTTTATTTCATTTAAAAATACCGTTCAACCTTAGAGTGGCAACACACTTACGAGGTCGGTTGCACTTACAAGTTAGCGAGTAAATCTCCCGTTGAACTCTCCTGGCCAGCAATGCTTGCGGTTGGCCCCTGTTAAACACAACTTAACTTATTGTTTCTTGGCAACAATTTAACAAACTTCTATATTTATTGTGGGGGCTTAGCACCGAGTGGTGAGTCGTTACGTCTTTGTGGTTGAGCTATGGTGGGGATTGTATTGTCGGCTTTTTTTTTTCGTGGTAAATTCATCACATGAGTCCTCCCACACAGGGCAGAGCGGGAGGGACTGTCAGACTCGTACTGACTAAAATCCACGGTGTCTTTCAATACCCCTTCGTGGACACGGTAATTCGTGAGTCCCGCGACCCCGGACTTCAGTATGAATAGATCTATTAATACTCGTAGCAATTTGGCCTCCAAAATCCAAAATGTAGAACACAACCTAAATTATGTTTAATTACAAATTAATTGATTGGATTGTACTGTTTGCTTGGACATATTTTTCTGTTAGGGAAGGTGTTATTGGTTTTTCTAGCAGGTATTACTCAGTAGCAGCCCACGTGGCCTACCATGAAATCTTAAAGTTTAATACCACTAGAGAGTAATTCCACTGTGGGAAAGAGACTGAGCTATACGAGTCGTCTAGCGCCATCTCGTTCACACACTGGATTTACTCTCGCTTTAATACGTCCTTCACGTTTTGTGGCAGGTTTAAGAAGGCTGCTCCCACCCTACGCACCTTTTTAGCAAGTTTTTTTTTATCGTGGTAAAATCATTACATGAGTCCTCCCACCCAGGGCAGAGCGGGAGTGACTGTCAGACTCTTACTGACTAAAATCCACGGTGTCCTTCACTAGCCCTTTACGTTCCGGGGTCACGGTAATTCGTACAGTCCCCCGACCATTTTTTTTAGCAACTTTGCAATATTTTTATTACAACTTGCTTACTTGGTGGTCTCTGCCGCTCTTTTAGTAAGGAAAATACAGATGTGATGATATTGTTTATATTATGTTACTGGAAAAATATAGTAGGCCTCGCTAATATATTTATCTTCTTTCTTTCTATCATTTGTCGGCACCGTTGCCGCAGTGGCTGAATGATCGACTGCTGCGCAGCGTATCGCGGGTTCGATCCCCGCACTTAACAAATATATGAATGATCTGAAGTAATTGTTCTGGACCTGGGTGTTTGTGTATGTGAGTTTCTATGTTTGTAAACGCACCCACGACACAGGAGAAATTCCTAGTGTGGGGCAGCGTCAAAAAAAAAACGACGGGTTGCACTCTGGGAGTGCCGGCAGAAGTGAAAACTTCAATAGTAATAAACACACACGAACATTCGCGCAAGCGCCCTGCGCCGTCTTTTTCGATCAGGTCACGTGTCCTGACGCGAGTTTACATTTTTTACCCATTCCAAAAAAAGTGCACAATGCCGCTAAAGAAGTTTTCACTTCAAAAACTATTATACTGTTGTTGTTTTTATAAAGAGACATAAAGAAAATAAATACGAGGTGTTGAAATTATAAATTTGAAAGAGGTTTTATTTCAATAGAATATCTCAAAACAACGTAAATATCCGCCTTGTATAAATAATTTAAAAGGCAATTTTGAATATTGCTTCCTTAGAAAGTTAGAACTAATATAAAATTTATACAAGGCCGACTCAAAGGGGATGGGCTTAAACAACTATTTCCGCGTAGCCGCAACCAATATGCTACGGCCACGTAGCAAGCGTAGCCATGACGTCAGCGCTACGCCGTAGCTGCTACACAAGCAACTTAACATTGTATTATCCTGCTTCTGCCCACACCTTTGCATGCACTGAAATTGGAAATTATAGTACCTTAATTTATGCAAAATTTCACGGAAATCCATTCAGTCGCTTAGGTCAGACTGGTAACCCTGTAACGTAAAGGGATTTCAGGCATCAGTGGCCCACATTAAATACAATAATAAAAAAAATAGTATTGAAGTGAAAACTTCTCTAGCGGCGTTGTGCACTTTTTTGGAATGAGTAAAAAAATTTAAACTCGCGTCAGGACACGTGACCTGATCGAAAATTCGTTATACGGCGCAGGGCGCTTGCGCGAATGTTCGTGTGTGTTTATTACTATTGAAGTTTTCCCTTCCGCCGGCACTCCCAGAATGCAACCCGTCGTTTTTTTATTTATTTGTTCCCGTTGACAGCGATATGGACGTATTCTTTGGCGCCCTTTGAATGTTTTCTTTTTATTTATTTTTTTGTACACACTCGTATTATATAAAAAATAAACAACATACTAATCCCTTCCGTCCCGCCCAGGGTGGACTCATTTGATAATTTTACCACGATAAAAAAAGACTGGTAGACCGAGTTACGTTGGTGTTTATAATGTATGGAAATAGCAAGTAACGAAATCAATTTCTTCTTGCCAACCAACATATTTTTTTGCCAATATCTTTTAAAAGATTCGCAATCTTAATTTCAGTTTTTTTTTTTAATAAAAAAATATGGAAATAAAAACATTTCTCATCCGCCTTCAGCAGACGAATTTAATCAAAAGAAAATATTGAAGGGATAAAGTTTCTATTAGCTCGAGGGCGGCCCTTTGATTGGGTAAGAACCTTACGAGCCTATTTTTGTTTCTTTTTTAGTCTATATCTTTAACCTTTTCCTCACAAACGCGTATTGAGTTTGTGTGTAGGTGAATTCAAAATGGCGGTGATTTATCAATGTCATCATCTGCCTAGCCTTTTCCCAACAATCAATGGGGTCGGCTTCCAGTCAAACCAGATGCAGCTGGATATCAGTATTTTACATGGAGCGACTGCCTGACGGACCTCCACAACCCAGTAACTGGGTAATACGATACCCCATGGTAAGACTGGTTGTCAGACTTTAGAGCTTCTGACTAACAGTAACGACTGTCAAAGATCTAAAAATAACAGCCAGGACCAACGGCTTTACGTGCTTTCCGAGGCACGGAGGAAACTCGCTATGACAGATGGTCACCCATCCACGGACCAATCTCGGCCTGTGCGGCTGTATTTATTTAGCCACGAGCTCCTGTTATTGAGCGATTTATCAATGTGTAATTTATTATTTTAAAGTATTTGTTCCAACAATATCTTAATCATTAATTTCAACAAAATCTGTTTTAGCCTTATAGTATATGAAAAGATAGATTTTTCTTAAGGCGACATTTAGATTATTCTATTAAAATATTTTTTTTTAGGACAAAATTCCTATCGGCCCTAGAACGCAAAGGGTAACAGAAAGAATAGGGTAGACTGGGTGGATTTAGTAAGTCATCTGTTAAAAAAAAACAGATTAGAATAGATTATTTCGTTACTTAAGAACTTAAAGTTTTAATAATATTTAGATGCTTGTAATTCTTCAGCTTTTAGTTCATTTACTTGCAAAGGCTTGTTGACTTAGCTTAAATATTTAAAAACCTACTTTGGAAACTAGTTTGATAATTATGAAGTTTATAGAAGTTTGTCTAGACTACCACATAAATAAATTGAAGGTTTTAACTGGGGTTAGAACATTAAAGGCTCGATAAGTCTTTTAAAGCCTCCAATAAATGAATTTAATTTGGTTAGTTTATGAATAAGTGGGAACTTCTTATATTAAAACATCACAGCAAATGAAAGAGATGACTGGAAGAAATTGTCTGAAATATTAATCCGTCCATGACGGGCCCCCCCTTTTAAGGAAGCTTTTCGGGGTCGCGGGATTAACGAATACCGTGAAAGGCTATTGAAGGACACCGTGGAATTTAGTCAGTACAAGTCTGACAGTCCCTCCTGCCCTGCCCTGGGTGGGAGGACTCATTCGATGATTTTACCACGCTATAAAAAAAGTATTAATCCGTCCTTGTACATTTTTGTGCTTAAAATAATAAAAAAAAATGAAAACTAACCAAGTGCATAGTTAAACCATACATTATTAACCAGTTTATCCATCCACGTAACGACCTTGACAAGTACTGTTTAACCTGAGTCACCCGAGTGACCCTTTTTTTTTTTTTTTTTTTTGCGTGGTAAAATCATCAAATGAGTCCTCCCACCCAGGGCAGGGCGGGAGGGACTGTCAGACTTGTACTGACTAAAATCCACGGTGTCCTTCACTAGCCCTTTACGTACCGGGGTCACGGTAATCCCTTGGTCCCGCGACCCCGGCAGGCTTTGGCCCTCTACAGGCCCCGTTACTATGCTGACACTCTTTGAGGCGCGCGTGGAACACAACGCGCCGTCGACCCGGGCATGGTCCATGGTCGGACAGCAAGTCGCCCATTACTCGCTGCCCGCATGCCCGCGCCTACGGTGGCCGGAGATCGTCTTGCGACGTCCGACGCCGTGGGCGTCTACCACTGCGGCTGGGGTGGAGAGAGGACGCTGTTCTCTCCCTCAGGCGGCCCGCCTCCTCCTTCACGAGCATTACTGCTTCGCAGAAGGAAGCGACCGCTTCCCACTCCGTCTCGCCCCGCAGCATGGCCTCGACCAATGCCGGGCGCGAGAGGTCTCCGCCTATCGCCGTCGTGAGGACACGGCGGTGCTCTGCCCAAGCGGGGCAGTCCTGCACCGTATGCTCCACCGTGTCCTCCGGACGATCCTCGCAGTGGTGACACCCAGGCGTTTCTTCCCTATCAGACACAGGAACCTCCCGAAACTTCCGTGTCCGGTGAGGACCTGCGTCATGCGGTAGGTCAGGACGCCGTGACGCCTATCCAGCCACTCCTCAAAGAGGGGTCTTACCGCCGCGATTGCGGCGTGCCCACCCGAGTGACCCTGTCCTAATTTAGCAACGAAGCATTTAAAAATTAGCAACTATAACACGAAAGTTTAATTTTATAATTACGTAAACATTTCTAGTAGGTACGAATGTGCATCCAGCGAAAATAAAAACGACAGCCATATTTTATGTAATGACAGAACGCCATCTTGACTTCAAATCCGACATATCATTAAAGAGTTGTAAAAACCGCCAAAGTAAAATGTATCTCATGTAGCGCCTATGTAACGAGGAACTCGTTACATCGGCCTCGAGGTCACAACTCTATAAAGCCTCGTTTAAACTATCTCAAGCAGAAACCAGCGGCCGGACATAGATGTTCACATTTTTTTTATCGCGGTTAAATCATCAAATGAGTCCGCCCTCGCAGGGTGGGAGGGACTGTCAGACTTGACTGACTAAAATTCACGGTGTCCTTCAATAGCCCTTTACGTACCGGGGTCACGGTAATTCGTAAGTCCCGCGACTCCGGCATAAATGTTCACATTAGAGTGAATTAGGCAAGAAATCTGAAGACACAAGTTTCGAAATGATACATGACAAGACCACAAGGCAAGCGTCGCGGTCGACAAAGGAGCTGTGCATGAATCCACACTAAGAATTTCTCCTGTATTGTTGGTGCGTTTACAAACACAGAAACTCACATACACAATCCGGAACAAAAACTTGCAGATCATTCACATATTTGAACCGTGCGGAAATCGAACCTGCGACACGAAGCGCAAAAGTCGTACTAGAACCGAGCTGTCGGTGTATTCTGATCCGTGATCATGTCGCTTACAACAGAGCTCTGATTCGTACTAAAAACCACGGTGTCCTTCAATAGCCCTTTACGTACCGGGTCACGGTAATTCGTGAGTCCCGCGACCAGTGAAATCAAAACTAAAATAATAATCATGGTAAATATCCCGTTTTAAGTTCTAATGACAGCTTCATAATAAATTGTACACCTACAGGCTGCCCTTCCAGAAGTTATACTGGACTGGCAAAATTGCCAGTCTACTGTGAGAAGGGGCCTTTACTTCCAAAGGAGCGACTAAAGCCCTCTATTCACGGTCCGATCGCTTTGATATAGAATAATTTATTATGCTAATGCGTTTTTGCCGAATCGCAAACTTTTGGAGTCGTATCTTTTTTTAACTTTCCTTTTGAATCACATTTACATATGTCTGTACATATGTGAGTGTGTTCGTCAATATTTTTGCTTTCTGTTGCTTCTTCCTACGTTACTTAATAAATAAATCAAGGTATTTTTATCTTGTTTACCTGTCGTATTGGAGGAAAACTTAATATTTGAACCTTTTTGTCTTTTAGGTGTTTTAGTCTGTCTGGACTTTTAGTCAGTATAGATCTTTAAGTCTATCTGCACCTTTTAATCTGTTTAGACTTTAGTCTCTATAGATATTTAAGTCTCTTTGAACCTTATTATATAGTTTGGCTAGCAACTTCATTTTGTCTGGACTTTCAGTCTCTTTGGAGCTTTTATTCTGATTGATCTTTTAGTCTCTAGATTTTTAGTTTCTCAAAAATTTTTAGTCTGTCTAGATGTTTTAGTCTTTCTACTTCGGACTATTCAGACTGTCTTTTATTCTGTGCTGTCTCCAAAATCGGTAGATAGGTAGTTTTGAGAACTTTAGTAAGTATCTATTTTTATAACTTAATTTGATATTTCATCATTGGACATAAAGTTTTACACGTTTCTCTATCTTTGTCCAATTAATTCTTTAACAGAAACAGATCTTTACAATAGAGCGTCGTATTGTACGTATACGTTACGTTACGTTACGTCGTATGATGTAACAGAAGCTTTGGGCAAAAAGTTTTATATTGGAAGACGACTCATCAAATAACCCAAAACCAGAATTACGGTAATTTACCCACAATCATTAATGAAAATATAAAACGTTAGTAAAAATTAAAAATCTTAAAAACATCGCCGTCACACAATAAAACATAATTAACATCGTTGGAACTTTTTCCCGACTTTTTGTCACGCCCAGCCGTGAACAGAGTTATCACAGAATAGATAAAAACAGAAGCTCAACTTTAGACGATAAGGGAGAACGCACGCACACATCGACACGCTTCACGAATCGGTGTGCCTATGATAGACATTATTAGTTGACGCATTTTATTAACTGTATTTGATATTTTAATTAAGAATAAATGATTGTCAATATTGACTCAAAGACTTACACAAGACAAAGTACAAAGAATTTTACATCAATTCTAGTATGGTTTAGGTAACAGGTTATTCTTTGATGTAATTCTCGCATCAAAAATGTAGTACCCCATAATTATTTCCACAGATCATGAATGGTGGCGCGGACTCTAAGAAGTCTGTTAAATCATAATATCATTCATTCTTAGTTCAGGCTCGTTGTCCAAACGTCTGTCGACGAAACGAAGACCGAAACCGAGGGCTTCGCGCTTAGAGATTAGACCTCCTGAATTCGCTCGCTGCAAGGTCCCGACCTTCTGTATTTCTCTATTCCATGTCATTACTTAGACGTGTAATTAAAATGGCGTCGCGCTAGAAACACAACCACAATTACTTTGGAGGCAAGCAAAAGTTTTAATACATTTTATTTCTCTGTTTCTTGATGTTTGTTTGTCTGTATGATTGTATTAAGTCAGCCATTTTGTGTGTACGTAATTTTATTACGTCGCCCATTGTTGTATTTAATTTTATGATGGTAATAATTAGTTTAACTTTAATGAAGAACTGTTTGGCTCGGAGTTGAGTGTAGTATGTCTTTTGTTTTAATTATAGTCGTGGAGTTTATGGCGGAATGGAGTATTTATAACAGGCATTACTAAAATAAGGCTCTATATGAGACGGGATAAGGTTTGATGTGTGTGAGCGTATGCTGTGTGTGCGATGAGTGTCTCCTAATGACCACATTAATTCAGGACTTGTAATATCTGCCAATTCTTGCACACTACGTATTTTGATAAATATTTTCGGCTTGTTTTTTATGAAAAATTAAATAAAGCCTAAAAAATTACTTAAAAAGGTTGTGGTGCCTACTACTCTGGACACACGTCACTGCAAGTCTTTAGTTAGTTCACACCTCTGTTGCATCGCGCGCTGCGATCCGTTTGGTAGGCCCCACATTTGCAAATAGCGTGTGTATAACTTACCCGATAATATTCAGCAAAGGTTTATGTCGAACGAAGTTTTCTGATCTGAATGAGTCGTATGAATACCGAATAAGTGTAGTGACCGCTTCGGGTCGAAGTTATTGTCCGAAATTATTCCGGAATCGAATGTGTCAACTCGTCAAGTGAATAATAATAATCCCTCACAATAACCTCGTGGAAGTTGAAAAATATAAGCAAATCTTGATTCGGTTTACGAGGTTAACGATATGTGGGATGTGGATTCAGCGATCATTTCACCGAGAGCCTCGATAAACATCTAAGGAGGCTCTCGTTAGGCAGCTGGATCAAGGGCGTGATTCAGAGAGCAGTTCTTCTGGACACGGCGCGCTTTGTTCAGAGGAACCCTGGCCGCCGGTCGTTTGTACTTTGTTATAGATACCGGTGGGCCACTATTGTTTGTTTTTTTTTTTTGTTTTTAAAAATATTTAAAAATGTAACGAATAAGTGAAAAACAAATAAATAAAGGAATAAATCCATCATAAAAACTTTCCTATAAACCCTCTTTACAAACCGCTGATAAAGTACCCATAAATTATATTACACTGAGATACAAAACTCATTTTTATCACCACTAAACAAAATACAATCAATTACTTAACTATATCCATTCATTTGATTCCCAAGCGTCCGCAATTTTATGTTTGTTATATTGGATTCATTCATTCATTATTTCTCACTTGATCCTATAGTGTTAGTCCTTCTAAGAAAGGAGTAACAGATTGTTTATAATAATAAAAAAAACGACGGGTTGCACTCTGGGAGTGCCGGCAGAAAACTTGAATAGTAATAAACACACACGAACATTCGCGCAAGCGCCTTGCGCCGTCTTACGAATTTTCGATCAGGTCACGTGTCCTGACGCGAGTTTAATATTTTTTACCCATTCCAAAAAAGTGCACAACGCCGCTAAAGAAGTTTCTGAAGAAGTTTCTGAAGACCTTCAAAAAAATATTTTTGGTCTAGCAATTGCAGGCGGTATGAAGCCTGTTTAATCTTCTATAGAATAAAAATGGATCGCTAAATGTGTTGCTAAGCGTAAAACCAGGATAAAAATTATCCTTTTTAATCCTAAATCCATTAAGTAGTTTGTGCAAGAAGTTAGTAGATATACTTTTGTGGATTGCCTAGGCGATGTTATTAGGTCTAGGTTCCTAGAAATACACGAGTATACTAGAAATATGTGAGGTAATTTTATTTACTATGTATATTTTGAGATAAAATAATAATTTGGTATCCAAATTAGTTTGTTTTCTCATGTGTTTAGATTCGTATGGATTAAACATTCTACAATACTCGTCAGAGAGATTGAAAATACCACCGTGCTGGCTATTCGGACGCTCAAGGACATCGAGAAAATTAAGACCAAAACTACTAAAATTACCCCCTCAGTGTAAACTTGCCTTTCATGTTAAATTACGCAACATAAGATATTTTATATTATTTGTCGGATATTTGCAGAAGCACACCATAAATACAATTATTTTTTTGATATTCGCTGAACTATTGACGTGTTCGTTGGCAATACAATACTCTAAAGTAATACAGCAAAAAAACTGTTTCATAAGTCATGGCTAATCACAATATAAATAACTTAACGGTTTATTATCAAAACTGTCGTGGCATGCGTACAAAGTTGAAAACAATATTCTTTAATATAATGTCCAATTCGTATGACATAATAATTTTATCGGAAACCTGGCTAAACAGTAGCATATATGATGACAGATGTGACAGAGACCTAAATTTGACGCAAAAGTCAGATGGGGGAGGAGTTTTGGTGGCAGTCATGAAGTATCTTAAACCGTATCGTTTCTCTGCACCGACACTTACACCGATGTCAAAGTTTCTGGAACTGGTTCTAGTCCAATTACCTAGTACTGAACTATGTGGCTGTTATTTACTTGGCGCAGTTTACATACCAGATAGGTCACCCATAGCTATTTATAATTTATATTTTGAAATTCTGAATGACATCATAAGAAAAAACAGCATATCCAATCTGCTACTAATCGGAGATTATAATATACCTGATGCCTATTGGCAATATCAAGCTGACTCTTCTGCCCTTGTTTCTAATGGAACATCATCAATTTGTGACGGACTACGAAACTTCATGACTCTTCACCGGGCCTCTCAATACAATGCAATCAAAAATTCAAACGACAGAATTTTGGACTTGTGCATCACTAACATAACTGACTGCTCTGTGATGCAACCGCAGGACCCGATTTCTGTCCCAATAGACGTTCATCACCCTCCATTCTATGTTATAATTCCTTTCGCATCTCATGTAAGTAATATGAACCGTAACCCCGTAAAAAAACCTAACTTTTTTAAGGCTAATTACGAACTACTAAATAAAGAGTTGATGGACGTTTCTTGGAACATGCTACTAGACCAGCTTCCAGCAGCGAATGCGGTTAATTTATTCTATGAAACTGTCTACGATATTGTCAAAAAGAATGTTCCACTTTCAAAGTCTAAACCAACTCGTTATCCAACATGGTTTAGTCCATCTCTCATACATATCTTCAAAAACAAACGTAAAGCTTGGATTAAGTGGAAAACATATAAAAATGAATCGGATTATGAAATATTCTCATTATTCAGAGCCCGCTTTAAATGTGAAGCTACGAAATGTTACAAGATGTACATTAATTCTGTAGAGGATTCTATACCTAAAAATACAAAATTTTTCTGGTCTTATATACGTAACAAAAAAACCACGGCAGGTATACCATCAAGCATGATATACAAGAACCAAACGTCGCAAGATCCCGAAACTATCTGTAACTTGTTCTCGTCATTTTTCCAGTCTGTTTATCAGCAGTCTTCCTTAACACCTCAATGGTCTCCACCAAATATTTACTCGGATCAGTGTGATTTACTACACCATATCTACTTTGATGTAGTTGGTATTCAAAGGGAATTGAAAAAACTAGACCCCTCCAAGGGTCCAGGGCCAGATGGACTACCAGCTGTGTTTGCATTTGCATTGCACATTATTTTTAACAAATGCATCGCTGAGGGTTTCTTTCCAGACATTTGGAAATGCGCCTACATTGTCCCAATCCATAAAAGTGGTTCAAAGCATGACGTCACAAATTACCGTCCAATATCAATAATCAGTGCAACATCAAAACTCTTTGAGAAGCTCGTTCATAATGCCATCTATCCCTTCATCCATAACCATATCATACCCGAACAACACGGCTTTGTTAAACAAAAATCCACTATGACGAACTTAGCAACTTACTCCAATTTTCTGTTCCATAGTATTGACAACAGAATTCAGGTGGATGCTGTCTATACAGATTTTCAGAAGGCATTTGATAGAGTAGACCATGAAATTCTTCTTAATAAAATAGCGTTCAATGGAATTAGGGGCAATCTTTTGCGTTGGTTTTGCTCTTATATTACTAACCGCAGCCTGGTAGTCGTGATAAATGGGTACAAGTCGGGTAGTGCTGGGATGTCATCCGGTATTCCTCAGGGCTCCATATTGGGACCTTTGCTTTTTGTTATATTTATAAATGACATAAATTCATGCTTTAAATACACAAATTTTCTTTTATATGCTGACGATTTGAAATTGTATAAAATCATAAAAAATGTTAATGATTGCTCAGAACTACAGAGCGATCTTAACCGACTCTCTGAATATTGTACAGTTAATAAGTTAAATTTAAGTATACCCAAATGCCAGATCATCAGCTTCACTAAAAAAAAAACTATAATAAAATATGGTTATACCCTATGTGATACTGCACTTAACAGAGTAACGACGCTTAGAGATTTGGGGATACTATTTGACAGTAAATTACATTTGGATCTTCATATAGAGAACATTATAACCAGAGCATTTAAAATGTACGGCTTTGTTTTCAGAACAGCTACCGACTTTAGACGCCCTTGCACATTTTTACACCTGTATCGTTCACTTATTCGTTCTCAGCTTGAATACGCCTGTCTAATATGGGATCCGTTTTATAATAAATATAAAGTAGCCATTGAAAAAGTACAACGCAAATTCTTACGAACTATGCAATACAAATGCCAACTTCCACGCTTACCTTACGAAGACCTATTAGCAAAGTATAATTTACTCTCACTCGAGAAGAGACGAATGCTTCTGCAAGTAATGACACTGCATGACATTTATCATAATAAGCTGAATTGTGTAGACATTAGTAATGACATTAGACTTGTAGTACCTAGATCGATTAACCGCCGTGGAGTGCGCGAGTACCGACTGTTTGATCAGGCATCATGTCGGACAAACGCGGGTAAGCGTGCACCCCTTTGGCGTCTCACGCAAATTTATAATGAACACTTCATAGATATAGACATATTTATGCTAAATAGAAATGCTTTTAGAAGTAAAGTTATTAATGTACTGAACAACCCAGATGTAGCTTTTGATAACTAACTACCTAGCTTTTTTTATTATTATTGTTCTCTCCTTGTTTTTATTTTTTATTTTTTTTTTGTATTGATTTGTAACGTTATAAAATGTTACCTAGATTGTAAGTAGTAACTGGCTCATCTAGTCCTCATCATAGCATAGACACCTCTTTGTTAATATGTGGAAAATGCTGTTGTTATTACATTGATTTTGTTTTCATGTAACATATCGATAAGCCCTTTATGTAATGTAATATCGTTTTTTTTCCCAAATAAAGTAAAATAAAAATAGATGTAAATGAACTGAACTTAATAAAAACATAGGTAATTATAATGTTCCATGTTTTGTGTAGAACTAAAAAGGTATACCTAATTATATTAGTGCTATTCAAAGCGGCTTCTATTTAATAGCATTATTATCCACTAATAAAATACATTGGCCACAGAATTACTAAGTCGGCCACGAATCAAATAAATTGATTGATCAGAAAATGTACAAAAAATAGGTCAAACCAAGACTTAGTCGACGGAGCTCCGATGTGCTGGCATAGGTGCATAAAAACAAGAGTCAATGAAATGTACACGTATCAAGTTACGATACGATAGATAAAAAACACTATACGTTTTACAATTATCTGTTTTTTTTTTTCATAGAAATTTGGTTAAATATTATTTAGTATGAAATTCATAAAATTATATTCTGGTATAAATAAATTGTAACAGAGATGGAATGAGAAAATATTTTTAGACCAAAGTAATACAACAATTTGTTAGTCCACTGCTACTACTGTTTTATGATACACAAAGTTAATACATTTTTGCCTGAAGAAAAAAAAATGGTGCCCTGAAAATATTCATGAAAATAAAGCCGCATTGCAGCTATTTAAAAATAAACCATAATATATCACCCAATACCTAAAAATATATTACTCTCAAAAAACATAACAAAACCATTAAAAAATTAAGTACAGTCATGTCGAAAAATATGTGAATCATCCCCAACATCCCGTCCGAGACCACATGTCATAATTGGATGAATAAATATAACCCCGGCGTCATATGATCGCAAATTTCTGATTTTACATGGAAACGATATTAAAATTTGATGCGCTGGCGTCAGGCTTGATGCAATTATGCACCGATATTGCCGGGGTTCGAATCCATTAACTATAATTTCCGTAGTGTCCGTACGCGGTCGTGTACACTCGACAGCGTCATCGTTATTAATTTTGGTAAATTATTTTAGTGGGACATTGCTATATGTTATGTAGGTTGAAAGTGTGTTTCATTAGCAGATATCGGATAGGGCACTTTAAAATAATTTATACTGCACCTAGTATAAATAGTGTGATATAAAATATGAGCGGTTTTATCGTGTTACTTACTACTATAAAGTTTAAGTCTAATCTGACCTTTTTTAATTAGTTACAGGCGTTAGAGGTTCACCTTTTTAACACCTTTAATTAAGATTACAAAGCTTAACTTGTTTATATTTGCATAATGTCCAAATTTCCCTTTCATTCTTTATGACTCGTCGAAAAATGATGAAACTTTTTTTACATTATATTAACTCAAAATATATGTGTGACCGAAGCTACTGAAATTTGAGACACTATAATATCCACATTGGAAACTGTCATTTTTCACAGACAATTGCCAGTTCAAATGTAGAAAAAAAGGGGGTTCTAAAAAGTCCCCGCGATATACTTTATCGATGACTGTACCAAAGGTCATTTTCATATCACCGAGGGTAAATTCGGTTGGTTTTATTACCCCTAATTGCAGTGGCAACCGTTGCTGAGTGATCGATTAGCTAATACATAGATACTGGGAGCGGTCTCCCAGGAATTCGGGACCAAGCGGATGGCCCTTAATGTGAAGCGGTGAAAATAGCGTGGCCAATGGCGGGCCACGTTTTGGGAATTGAGGGGTATTCTAATCATTTTGAGTGATAAGCAAAAAGGTTTCGATAGACAGTGATAGCGTGACGGCTGACAGGGAGTTGCGCGGTCTCACCATTTACGAGAAGTATGAACGCAGGATTTTTTTCTCACTTTACCGAGCAATACACCACGAGTTGAAATTTCCAACTTCCTGATGAGTTTTTTGAATTTACAACAAAAAATAAATTATGCAATTTTGTGCAGGCTACATATTTGTTTAAAAAGATATGATTAACATAAAATTATTTTTTGTTACAGGTAATTATCACACTACCATCGAAACGTAAGGTAACAAACACTTGAAACAGGTCGAACACAAATAACATGATCGAGTTTTTTTTGGTAATTTTCTCGTTTGACCACAATCTCACCTGATGGTACCTAAGCAAGATAATTCAACATCATAGTTGTAAATTACATTGTCCTCCAGGCAGTGAAAATCTCAGTGGTAGACGCCCACGGCGACGGACGTCGACAGACGATCTCCGGTCACCGTAGGCGCGGGCATGCGGGAAGCGAGTAATGGGCAACTCGCTGTCCGACCATGGACCATGCCCGGGTCGACGGCGCGTTGAGTTCCACGCGCTCCTCAAAGAGTGTCAGCAAAATGATGGGGCCCCCTCTAGAGGGCCAAAGCCTACCGTGGAGGGCTATTTAAGGACACCGTGGATTTTAATCAGTACGAGTCTGAAAGCCGGCTCTGCCCTGGGTGGGAGGACTCATTTAATGATTTTACTACGTAAAAAAAAGGCAGTGAAAATAAAACACAAAATTAAAAATACAATCGTAATCTCCATTTCGCTGTAAGTCAAAACTTTAGATTGTTTTGTACACAATGCACAAAAATAAAATTATCTGCCAATATACTTCAGGGAGTCATAAAGTTACAAACAAGCTAACATATCTACCTAGCCAATAATCTAAATCGTTTCACGCTCGATAAACTCGCTTTCTATCAAAACTAATCAGTCTTCTAACAGTTCCCTAAGCAGCTATTCGCCGTCTGAAGATACAAAAGTTTCAGTTTTATATCCCTGCCCCATATGTTCCAAACTGTTTGAGAGTACAAGTCCAAATCGAATTTAACTTTCGAAACTATTTATTCAGAAACACTCGTTGACAATTTAAGATGTTTTGTGCTTGTTTTTTACGTAGAAGTAGGCATTCGGACGGCGAGTAATGGTTGACTCGCCGTCCGATCATGGATCCGGGTCAACAGCGGGTCGTGTTCCACGCGCGCGTCAAAGAGCTGTCAGCAATCTGACGGGACTATAGATGGCCAATCGCCTGCCGGGGCCACGGGACTGTCTTATCAGGTAACGTGACCCTCGAACGTAAAAGGCTAGTCAAGGAACACTGTCGATTTTAGTCAGTACGAGTTTGACAGTCGCTCCCGCTCGTCCCACCCTGGGCTCATTTGATGATTTTTGTCAAAAAAGGTAAGCAGTTTCGCTTTACAGTCTAAGTAAACCTGAAACGCAAAGGGCAGCCGATGGAACAGGGTGGACTTTTTGTCAGTAAAAAAGCGTCTGGCAGTCCCTTTCGCTACACACAGAGCGGGAGGACTCATTTGACTATATTATGACCCAAAGATAGCGACTACTAGAGCAATAAGTGCTTTAAAAAATGCCAAAACAGTTGACAGTTTTAATTGGAAACTATATAAAACACTAAAATGTTGTTTATCAATAGACACAGCCGATTCTTTACGAGTTTTTATTGAAGCTCTAGAATAATCCGCTGAAATAGTTTCCGAATTTTAGAGCGTGAAATTAATTTCAAGCTTTGCGCTGCTTTCATAGAAAAGTTTAAAATTGTTCGAATATATTTTTTGAACACTCTTTTTTAATGGAAATTGACTTTGTCATGCGTGATTTTTTTATACTGATTGATTGAGTGATTGAAAATAGATAATATAAAGCCAAAATTGGATAAGGGGATAGGCTGAGTTCGATGGTCATATATTTACTTCGCAGGTTCTGTATAAATCCCATTATTGTAAGCTTAGGCTTACCTATTGCCATTAACTGGGAATGTATCTACGTAGGTACTGTGAAATTCCTCAGAAATATTTAGATTTAAACATAATATGTATGTAATTATGTATAGAAGCAGAGTAGGCAGGCCTCCCACTAGGTGAACCGACGACGTCGTGAGAGTCGCGGGCAACCGATGAATACAAGTGGCGGATTGTCGATTGGCGTTTTGATTTAAGTCTTTCTTTCAGCAGTGGACGTATTTAGGCATTTTACTTTTTACTACATTTTTAAATAATTACCCGACTACGGCAAAGCCAAAAGGAGGGGTATGATTTTGACCGGTATGTATGTTTGTTTGTTCCCTCATAACTTCTAAGCTACTTATCATTACATGACAAATGTGGTGTCGTTAGAAGCGTCTCAGTTGTCTGCTGGTTATAGGGTAGGTACGGGTTACCAAATCCAACATGGCGCCCTCTAAGGGATGTAAAGACGGAACTGAAAAAAAATTTTTTTCGCACAGTATCGACATGGGTCGGGTTTGTTCAAATTGCACACAATTTGCAACTTGTATACAAGTTACTTGTATAAAGGAAACGCGCCTTGAGTGTAGCAGTTCGTTAATATTAAAGTGTCGTTATTCAAGTCATTCAATGTACGTAATGCCTCGTTTAATTGAATATTGACAGCTCAGTTATCGGTCGATTCAGCTGTCTTACTCAGATAATAATATAAACTATACGGTCGGGAGGAGCTATTGTGATGCAAATTGTGATGT
Organism: Agrotis puta; assembly: GCA_943136025.2. NCBI lineage: Eukaryota > Metazoa > Arthropoda > Insecta > Lepidoptera > Noctuidae > Agrotis > Agrotis puta. The sequence continues at coordinate 14,086,046 of OW964185.2, read as the reverse complement.
CACACTGATATTATGGTTACGGATTTGCGAGCTTAATAGACTAGGGGCCAGCCTAGTTTGATCAGTAGGTAGACTAGCTATTTTTTGAATATTATAAAATAACTGACCCTAAGGGCCAGTAAACTAATGTTTAAAAATGTTTTTCAGTTTAACGGTTAAAACTTAATGCCTTTGTCAAACAGACAGGCGAGTCCGAAGTGATAACGAACCGATAGGAGACGTCAGTCCGATAGTTCTGTCACGCTATCGGATCGCTTTCGCTTTTCTATGTGACTGGATTCAAACAATTCCATACATTGCAAATAAAAACGCCTCGCTTCGCATTCGTCTCGCCTGTCTGTTTGACAAAGGCCTAAGGAAATAATAGTTGTATACAGTTAGATTAGAAGAGGACTTTTAGATAGAGGTTGGTCTAAACACGTGACCTTTGAAGAAAAATAAAGGAAAAAAAAAACATAAATAAGTTGTACATTATTTAAAAAAAAAAAACCTCTAAGCCGGATCATCTCTCCCCTGCCTCACACAAAACAACCACTCCCAAATCCCAGGTCACAAATTAAACCTTTATGAAAACAATAAAAAAGAATTGGCGTCACCTCCCTGTCCCCTGACATAGGCTGTTTTAACAACACAACATAAATTTAAAAGGTTCAAATACAGGGGAGACTAGCAATATAAATCGTGGGCTCACCTCCGGTGCTTGGCAGGGGAATGAGCCAAACTGAGATGTATCTTGTTGAAATTTAATTTAATTCCATTCATGCGAAACGTTGGGGATAATAGTCTGTATGTTCACACGTTGTGGTTTTAGATATTCTCGGTTCGGACCAAAGTTTCGGCCCAAGTTCTAAAAAAATTCTGATCGGGTCCATGTCACTATTGAAGTTGCGTTTCGTCCTAAATTACAATTACATTTAAGGTACAGTTGATGAAATCACGTTCTTATTCATTGGTGGAAAGGAATGAACATAAATAGAAGTACACAAAGGAATTCAAAGCATACAGCAAACTAAGTAGTGGTGGCCGAGTGGTATCGGCTCTAATTTACAAGCTAGTAGCTAACTCATGGGTTCAAACCCAGGCAGTCACATCTTGCGAACTCTGAAGGAAAACATCGTGAGGAAACCGGCATGTGCTAGAACCAAAAATTCGAAAACATGATTGTGACATCCGCCATCCAGCAACCAGCACTGGGCCCTCGTGGTGGATTATGGCCCACTCTCTCTTTACCTTTGTCAAACAGACAGGTGAAAGCGAAGCGTTCCTGAAGCGATACCGAACCGAAGCGAGACGTCAGTCCGATAGTTCTGACACGCTATCGGATCGCTTTCGCTTTTCTATGTGATTCAAACATTTCCATACATTAAAAATAAAAACGCACGCTTCGCATTCGTCACGCCTGTCTGTTTGACAAAGGCTTCAGAGAGGAGGCCTGTGTTCCAGCAGTAGGAACATTTATAGACTAAATGATGATGATGACTGGGCCCACGTGGTGAATTATGGTCTACTCCCCTCTTAGAGAGGAGATGATAACTGATGATTACTAAAAAGTACTAGGCTAGCATGAGTTCAAGGTGGTATGTTTTCATACAATTCTGATAGTTTTTAGGTTAGGATTGCCTTTTGATGGGGTTTCTCTCTATTGATTTTTGAAGCAACAAAAATGAATTAAAGTGGGTTTTAAAGTCAATATTGGATTGTTTCAAATCGTGCAATGGATTAGTAAGTCTTTTTTTCTGAAAGGTCAGATTACTTATCGTATTAACTTAGTCACGTTAAATAATCCTCAAGGTTTGTATTTTTAAGGAGATGTGGTGGGACAAAAATGGATGGAGAAAAAAAAAATGGCCTAAAATTATTATTACGGTAATCGAACATGGTAGGTCCAAAGATTGATTTCCTTGAATTTTATAAAAGACTGATACTGGATGCGCAATACACAATGCCTTTATAATATTGGTTTAGAATAGGGTAGTTCACTGCATACAGAAATTGAAAATCTGTTTTGTCCGTCAATTAGCGTATTGAAAAAATATTTGATCCGAATTATTTCTTTTGTTACGTAAACCAAAATGGACAAAGATAAAACGCTTCGAAATTTTGGAGCGGGGGCTTGTGACGTCATAACGCCTGTAAAATTATACCCACCGAGTGACGTTTTGTGATTTTTATAAGCGTTGTATCTTCGTCAATTTTAGTTTACGTAAAAAAAGAAAAAATACGGGTCAAATATTTTTTAATAATCTATATTTCGGATTAATTATTATTTTTGAGTAAAATAGTCCAGTGTTAATGTTAGGATAGATAACTTCGCACGCTTTCTCCTCTTTCCTCGATGTCAGCTTACCCTCCAGAGTATAGTCCTATATTATCGTTATAGTGTACGTCACACTTTCACCCTCATGCTGTGTTTACATTTGGTTAAGTAGAGCTGCGTTTACGCGACGCATTTGCGAAGTGGTGTGAGACCGCTCACGCATTTTAAATTCGTCGCAAATCCGTGCGCTGCGCTGCTGCGGTCGAGGGATTTATCGTGTCGTTTTGAAACACCTTCCAATCGCGGTCACTGGAAATGATAAGGTATATCGCCTCACTGCTTTTTCTTCTTGATTTAGAACGTGACGGAGGCGCGAGAATGTATTTTATTGGCCGAAAAATTTGCCACGGCTTCATCAATGACTGCGTTGTGTTTGCTTTGATTCCATGTTTTTCGAGCTCAGCGAATAAGATAACAGGTGGAGATTAGTTTAAGTTGAGCTACAAATATATTTTAATATAGCAGTGCTGTGAAGAGACCTCCATTTTTTAATCAGCTGCGATTCTGTACCATCCATGCTGCTTTTGTCAAACGAAAAGGTTTTCCAGTTTACATTACTTCTAATCTAAGTATCGAGTAAAAAAAGTATAAAATTCACTCTACTAGCCCGTTTTTATTAGTATGCTAACTACACCGATGTAAACGCTCCCCAACGTGGACCCAGAAATTTAATTAAGAACGAGTGTTCCATGTATGACCAACAATTTTTAATTATCTCGGAATTAAAATATTATTTTTTGGACATGTATGTACGTGGTTACTAAGCTTCAACACTTTTTTGGGTCCTAATCCTGGAACTGTCCCGTAATAAGCTGTTGTGAATTTTATATAATGCCAAGTACATGTTTTGTACAGGTAATAGAATGTATTATATGTGCCTGATTCATGATTTTTACGATTACGTGGTAGTGCCATTCGGTATGTTTTTTTTAATATCTTCAATAATTATTATCACATGACAGCACATTGTAATCACTTCAGCTGTGTGTCAATCCATCTAGAAATAATTTAAAAAATCTTAGTGAATTATTACTCTTTAATTCTTTGTTTCATATTTTTTTAATAATTAAGGAATAATCTAACCAATATACCTACTAGTTACAAGTACAGTTAGACAGTTTCATTGAAATAAATCATGAATAATATTTATTATTTATAATATAAATATATCATAAATAATAAATATTAACGGTCAGCGCTCGACTTCAGCGCGCTTCTTCTACATACTTCTCTGTGACATATCATCTCAAAATGGTCTGTCAAAAATCAAGAAATCTATGAATCAGATGACTGATTAACTACAAATCTTGTTCGGACTTTTTTTAACATATACGTCCTTGAAACGCCACAAAAGTTTACAGCAAATATCTGTGACAGTTAGCAAACATTAATATTATATCAAATCCTAATAATTTTAGTTAAAAAATGAACAAAAAAAATCAACCAAAAAGTCTACATAGATTCCAAACAGCAATAACTCTCCTAAAACCAGTAAAAAATTAAATTCCAATATCAAATATGAAGTATAAAATAAAATATTTGAAACGAAAATGTATTTTGAACATCGAAACATGGGTACCGTATCAACTAAAAGGTTAATACCGCTCGGATATGAGGGTTGGCAAAAAAATCAATTACGATCATCCCCTGGGCCCACATTAATCTCCTGTCGATTTCTGTGCTGACGTTCCAGGGGAAACAGTGTAATAAGATCCGGTTTTAAAATATTTTATCATTCCCCTGTCTTATGGAAAAATTATGGGCTCGTGAAGGGTTATATTAAATCGTATGGGTATTGTGACGGTTCATTTACACTGTGGATGGATAACAAGGGTTAAGCTATATATAGCGTATTTTGGCCGTTTACCTTTATTTACTTATTTAGTGAAACATTTATGTTGGGTGAAGGTATCATTTCATTTATGTGGTTATTCTGACATGAAAGTTTAATGAAACCAGCTCAATTTGGGGTTCGCGCCTTAAAAGCTTTTTTTGACGACACCGTTTGCCGCAATTGCTGAACAATCGACTGCTACGTTATGTGTTGTGGGTTCGATTTTCGAAGGGAACAAATATTTGTTTGATCTACAAGGAGTTGTTCTGGATCTGGCTGGTTAAGTATGTGAGCTCAAATGTTTGTAAGCGCACTCATGGTACAGGAAATCTAAGAAGTGTACAGAGGCAACGGTTTTTATAAATTTGATGTACAGGGAGACCTTGGTAATAGTGCTTGTCGATGACCCATCCAAAGACAGACCTAGACAAGCGTTGCTTAAACTCGATCACTTTTCCAAATAGCAACCTCGACAAGAGTACCTCCCATCTGACGGCTCAATTCAAAACAGCACGTATTTATTGGTCAAATCAAGTAGCGCGCTATTTGATTTCACCAATTCCGTTCCACTTCCGTTACATTACACAAAATTACTCGCAAAGAAGCAATAAAAAAATGTTATTCATAAAAATACTTATACCAATCAAAAACACTTAAGCCCAACCCAACTTAATTCACGAGACCACTAAAACTGGCACACCATGAATCTATATTAGGCTAAAGTGGTCGAAATAAGAAAGAGAAAAAAATACAAAAGTGGTAACAGCGATCACCTACTTACAGGAGTCACGTACATTGAAGCAAAACACATATATCACAGTGTATTTGAATAATACTTAATAATAACATAAGCAACATGTATCAAGGTTGACGTTAAAGGAGCGTGCTACTCCCACGAAAAATTACCTCTTACGGGGCTAGTGATGTGACATGGGTATTGGGATTTTTTGAATTACGTGTTTGGTTTCTTTTCGGATATTTTTCAAATGCGGGTATTCTTGTTATGAGCTTGCAAAATATGACTAGAGTCGGTAAATACAGAGTACTAACTAAGGTTTAAGTGGAATGACTTGGAAGAGACCACTCAGCATTGGGTAATAAGTGTAGAAGAAGGTTTAAATCAGCAATTGGCTATGAGGAAGCGTGGTGTATCATGTGCAAGCCATTTTTGTTGCTGTTATTATTGGTATTGTTAAGTAGGTCAAGTCTTTGATTTATTTCCATTATTATTTATTCAAAAGTCTCTTAAAATAACTGAATTAATATTTGAGAAGTGGCCTTCGAAAATTGAGTCTATTGTTCTTTAATCTCCAAATATTCCATTCCAATTTAAAGTGACCGATGCGAAATTGAAAATAAAGATATCCCAACGTATTCCCAAATAAAATGCTTAAAGAAACATTCAGTTAATATGCAAATGAAATCGTTAATCAAACTCAGGCGGATTTTTTTTTCGGATACGTGATTCGGACATCACTAGAGCGTATCTCTTTTACCTTTTATTAACACAACTCGCGTAAAATCAAACTGGAGGGTGATTTGTTTGGGTAAAATTATTAATGTTAGGGTGTAAATTTTGCCTCCCTGTATGAAAATATATGGTTTGATTCGGGCACAACATCCGTTATTTCGGTACCTGTATTTGTCGTGACCTAACTTTGTCATTGTCACAAAATATTGTACAGAGAAGTTCAGAAATGCCACACCTGGGACTCTCAGACTCGTACTGACTAAAATCCACGGTGTCCTTCAATAGCCCTTTACGTTCCGGGGTCACGTTTACAAACATTAAACTCACATATACAAACACTTAAGCCTTTGTCAAACAGACAGGCGTGACGAATGCGAAGCGTGACGTTTTTATTTGTAATGTATGGAATTGTTTGAATCCAGTTACATAGAAAAGCGAAAGCGATCCGATAGCGTGACAGAACTATCGAACTGACGTCTCGTATCGGTTCGGTATCGATTTGTACTCGCCTGTCTGTTTGACAAAGGCATAAGACCAGAACAATTACTTGTGGATCATACAAATATTTCTTTCGTGTGGGGATAGAATCGGACACTCGCAGCCAGCAATCAAATGCTAAGCCACTAAACATTGGCATCTCGAATACTTGTATGTTTATAGTGAATAAATAAATTATTAATCTTAAAAAACAACTTTTTGTACCTATCGGCTTATGATTACCGTAAGAAGTGATGCCATTAAAACATATGTGTGGTCTGCAGTATTATAGGAATATTACTACCTTGATCATAGATAGGCAGTTGCTCCATGCTAAATACTGATATTCAGCTGAATTTGGTTTGACTGGGAGTCGACCCAAAAATACTTCGGAAAAGGCTAGACAGTTGATGATTACTACCACAATCACGTTTTGATTTTTTTACAAATTACCATGTAAAAAATGATGCTAGGGAAAAACCATTTTCAGAAATTAATAAAAGAGTGTTTCTTCTGACTTCGTAGTAACACAGTAGAAAAGAGAGCGGAGCGAAGCGTGTCGCAAGCGATAAAAGAAATAGCGAATGTAAGTCATACACGCGTATGTTTCCCTCAGTAGGCGTACCCAAGTTATCATGAAAGAAAACTGTCACTCAAGTTTAACTTGTAACTTCTCTTTTCATAAAAACTTGACATCTACCAAGGGTGAGTAATAAATTGTATTTGTCACAAGGGGCATTCTGAGAATAGGTTGTAGGCGTGTGAAAGCAGCACCTACACGTGGGAATATGTTTTGAAGATCTAAAAAAATATATTCCGTAGCCAATTTCCATAATTGAAAATGGCTTCAATATATATATGTAGGTATGTACATACCACGTCCTTTTATAATAAACATGGTAGAAACTGAAGGAGGCGTACGATAGTTTCTGTCTGGCTACCGGTTCCGATCTTCACATACTTTCTCTTTACGCCTTGAACGAAAATTAAAAATATAGATAAATTGTATTATTTTAAAATCAAGTCATTTAAAAGCAGATTTAATAAATAAAAAAACTTATCTGGTAGGTCTAACTAGACCTTTTTTAGGGAGTAAAATCAAGGAGTCCACCCGCTTTGAATGAAGTGAAAGGGACTCTAAAGACTTGACTAACTAAAAACGATCCTGTTTTAGGGCCTTAATTTCTTAAGTTCGTTGAGCTTCATGTCTTATGAGTTGAGCTACACGGTAACCGACACATGCTTGCACTGACTGGACTGGTCCACTCAAATCTGTGTGATTCTTTCATGAAAAGGCCACTTCAGACACCTGCATGGGTCTCATATAACTTTACCAATACAAAATTGTCTGGACTTTAAAAGAGACTGTGACCTCTGAGTTTGTTTCGGATGTTTCTTCTCAGAGCAGTCAGGTACGAAACACCGGCCTTATCTAGTTTAAAAATAGTGTCTTTTGACGAGTAAGAGTTTGCCAAAACCAATTTGCTAAATAAAGATCATTTATCATTTAAAAAATTCCAGCGAAGCCTATCAAATGATATTATGATTATTTAGGATTTTTTAAGTAGGTTTTAAAAACACTTAAATAAGTTTTTTACAAACTAGATGAAGTCAGTGTTCCTCACATGGCTACTCTGAGAAGAAACAGCCGATTCAAACTCAGATGTCTTTTTTGAAGTCCAGACATTTTTTTGGTCAATACATTCTCGCCTGAGGCATTCTAAACCTATAGAACCCTATAAGTTTTCACTCACTGAAACACCCCATCCAATTTTAGTACCCTAGGCAATCCATATTCCACCCCACATATCCCACTATGTTTATACTTCACACTACGTACAGACGCACATACCATTATGTACGTACTATAATTATCAAGACGAGCCATCAGCCGGGACTCTCAACAAGGCTATTAATTAGTACCGCCTACGCCTACAGTAAAGCTAAGTCCATATGAGCGAACATAAACACTGTTATTAGAGGGTCCTAACAATCAATTTTAGATTATAACTGTCCGTTTTATTCAAGGCTTCTTTTTCTGTTTAATGTTCGTATTCATTAAAGCTAACATAATCGGCCTATGATGTTCCTGCTGGGACACAAGCTCTCTGCGTGAGGGAAAGGGCTGTATTCCATCACGACAGCCCAGTACGGGTTGGTATTTGCCACATGTCTTAAATTTTTTGATTTTAGGATATGCAGGATTCCTCACAAAATTTTCTTCACCGTTTTGAGAGAAGTGGTGATGAAATAAATTACACAAAGTAATGCGCCTTTTTTTTTTTTTCGTGGTAAAATCATCAAATGAGTCCTCCCACCCAGGGCAGGGCGGGAGGGACTGTCAGACTTGTACTGACTAAAATCCACGGTGTCCTTCAATAGCCCTTTACGTACTAGGGTCACGGTAATCCCTTGGTCCCGCGACCCCAGCAGACTTTGGCCTTCTACAGGCCCCGTCATTATGCTGACACTCTTTGAGGCGCGCGTGGAACACAACGCGCCGTCGACCCGGGCATGGTCCATGGTCGGACAGCGAGTCGCCCATTACTCGCTGCCCGCATGCCCGCGCCTACGGTGGCCGGAGATCGTCCTGCGACGTCCGACGCCGTGGGCGTCTACCACTGCGGCTGGGGTGGAGGGAGGACGCTGTCCTCTCCCTCAGACGGCCCGCCTCCTCCTTCACGAGCATGACTGCTTCGCAGAAGGAGGCGACCGCTTCCCACTCCGTCTCTACCCGCAGCATGGCCTCGACCAATGCCGGGCGCGAGAGGTCTCCGCCTATCGCCGTCGTGAGAACACGGCGGTGCTCTGCCCAAGCGGGGCAGTCCTGCACCGTATGCTCCACCGTGTCCTCCGAACGATCCTCGCAGTGGTGACACCCAGGCGTTTCTTCCCTCCCTATCAGACACAGGAACCTCCCGAAACTTCCGTGTCCGGTGAGGACCTGCGTCATGCGGTAGGTCAGGACGCCGTGACGCCTATCCAGCCACTCCTCAAAGAGGGGTCTTACCGCCGCGATTGCGGCGTGCCCGAAAGTAATGCGCCTGGCTATGAGGTGTTGTTTATTATTTTTGATCAACACATAATACCACGCCAATCACCCTTGAAAGATAAGGCAGAGTATACACAATCAATAGGCACCTAAAACGACGTTCATATACCCCCAGCTTTAAACCCCAGTACACACACATGTGTACAGGCATGTAGCTGTATGTGTAACACGTAATAAATCTTCTGTAACACACTGTAGGTAATGAAGGAACTTCATCAGATGCAAGGCGGGAGCTTTGTACATGTAATTACAATTATTGGGTTTAGCAGGTGGGTTCACGGCTTTGTGGAGCGTTGCCGCTTTTGTGGTTTAAGCCTTATGTTGTTTGTAGTCTTCTTAATCTTTAGATTTATAAAACAAATTTACTTACGTCTGTCTGTTTGTGTGTAACTTCCAAAACTGTACCAAACTGGTTTTCGTACGTCTTGTAGTCCGATGATGGAAAAGGTTAAGCGGAATCAAGTTGCGTAGCTAACACACACTCTCCGAAATGCAATCGATAAAAAAAACCGATAGGCTGGTAACTCGGCGTCAATTTCCAAGTCTCTGGAGCTTTTAGGCACACAGATGACTCCATTTTTTTTAGCGTGGTAAAATCATCAAACGAGTCCTCTCACCAGAGCGGGAGGGACTGTCAGACTCGTACTGACTAAAGTCCACGGTGTCCTGCAATAGCCCTTTTACGTTCCGGGGTCACGGTAAATCATGAGTCCCGCAACCCCGGCAGGCTTTGGCCTTCTAGAGGGGAGCCCCGTCATTTTTTGCTGACACCCATTGAGGCGCGCGTGGAACGCGCGATAGCGAGTTGCCCATTACTCGGTGCCCGCAAGGCACTCAGAGGTCTTAGCACAAGATTTCCGGATTTTATGTACAGCGTACTTGAAATGTTTACTGCGTTTATTGTATGGAAATGAAAAACTGCCTCTATGTGTCCGAACGAGGAACTTACTTTTACCATCAAATAACGTCAAAGTTCCCGTTTTGTGATGTAACATTCATAAAAATTTGAAAAGTCGTGCTAAGACGTTTTTCAATTGACACAAGTGGCATCGGTTTCTGGACGATTAGAGATAATATATTTGGCGGGCCGTCCCAGAGTGAGACCAGAACTTCTTGCATGACTGAACTTTTGCTTTTACAAGTTTCTTACCTTTCCATCTACGCTCATGGTGGTTATAATGTAGTCACAAGACTCACATACCTACAAACACTATCTCAGCCCAAAATCTTGCCAACACCCGAACACTTCACATAATTTATCACTACCACACACATTAATCAATTGTCTCGCTCCACGCGTTCCTAATTCTGCGTGTCTCATGTGCGATTCAACGCCAGTTATTAAATAATTCCAAGCAGGTGTAGAGGAATTGTTACTTTGTGGTATTTCGTTTAGAATACCAAATTCAAGAGCACATGAGAAGTAAATGAATTTAAGTATCTTCTTCCTTAAGTCAACTAATGCTGAGTATAGGTCTCTTCTTTGATTTAAACAAAGTTTCCTGCAGAATTCGTTGAACAACTGTTACTAAACAAATGTTTACGATGAATACGAGGCTTTACGTTCACCAGTGGACAATTGGCTGATAAGAAAGTGATTTAAAAAATATATCAAAGTTTTATATACATAGTTGACACCTGACTTTCTAAAACTGCAACTGAACCGTGATTGCCCAGCACAATATAAAATACTATGGCCGCTATTCGCAAAATAGCTCTTCAAATTGCTCTTCTCAAGAACGCCTCATTACTTTTAGATGTTGCGTAAGTAATGCGACAGGTGTTGGTACGATTCATCGAGTATCTTTATATTTTAATCTCGTTGTACGAAAGACGTGGGAGTTACTGGGATTTAAGGATTTTGTTAGCAAGCGTGCTGATAAATGATTCAATTTGATCAGTTGAGTCTTTTTACGTGCGGGAGAAATTACAGACAGGTAATATACTGAAAAGTACATTATTTTATTTAAGCGTGAGTGCGCAGTGTAAATGTAAAGTAAGTAATTCGATTTTAAAATTGAATACACTTGTTTCACATATATTATGATATTTAAAATTTATTTATGTTTTAGGGTGGCATTTAATATGAGATCGTAGTAATAAATGGCTGATATTTTTAATAAAATAATCAGTATTTACAATAATATGTCTATCAAAATGACTTTTAGAACTCGTTTTAAAAGATAAATAGAAGATTTCCGAATCGAATTTGGTGGCTTCGTCAAAATTTCTATTCCGAACGAAAATAAGACAAAATGTTGTATATCCTTTATTGGTTCTAAATAGCTTATAACCGTGTTTAGAGCCCCATCAGTCTCTGTCCCAAAATTCATAAAAAATTACACTTCATTATAAAATAAGTAGATATCTACACCAGTCAACGTACGAACATAAAATCATTTACAAATTTTACGGTTCCAAATCAACCATAACAAAACACAACTTTCGAGCATAACTTGCAAAAAAACCTTTGAAGTTTTCAAGTAAATTACCTCCTACAGCCCAAAACAAGCCGAGAAGAAACGACTGAAGTTGTTAACTCTTTCCATGGATTTATTGGACGCCATCTTAGATTTAGGTCTGATTCCGAACATGTTTTAACGGGCCATGGAAGAGATAAGAGCTTTTGGAGTTGGCTGGCCTCCGGCATATTAGAAGTCTTGATAATAATTGCCCAGGTGACGCGAACGTTTGTATAAGACATCGTGACCATAGAACGCAAAGGGTAACTGAAGATACAGAATGAGGTTGTACGTGGCTAAATAATTACAGCCACCCAGGCCGGTCTTCCGGGTTAACCGAGGTTGGTCTATGGATGGGTGACCACCTGTCATAGCAAGTTTCCTCCGTGTCTCGTAAAGCACGTAAAGCCGTTGGACCGGCTGTTATTTGTAGATCTTCGACAGTCGTTACTGTTAGTCAGAAGCTCATAAGTCTGACTACCATGGGGTATCGTATTATCGATCAGTTAGTGGGTTGTGGAAGTCCCATAGGCAGTCGCTCCATGTAAAATACTGATATTCAGCTGCATGTGGTTCGACTGGAAGCCGACCTCAATATAGTTGGGAAAAGGCTAGGCATATGATGTAAATGTAAAATACGAGGATGGTCGGTTCAGCGGTTTAGGCGTCAGAAGTTACTTTCACATTTATTAGTTTAGTAAGTACAGTCAGTACCCATTATGACATGACCCATCTCAGACGAGAGATAATAATGGAAAGTTGGTCAAGTAACGCTGGCCACCGACCTTAAAACTTCACCTTAATTTTCTACTACCAAAATTAACATGGACTTTTACACTTACCTAACTCACACTTTCACAAAAGGGTTCCACACATGTTCATTTAAATTAAGCAAGTAAACATCACTTAAACAACATTATCAAAGTTAAGTAACACAATTTTCCGGCTCATCTAATAGGTAAGTTGTTAGCTGTCGAGATAACTTAAGCACTTAGATGTGACTTAGGTAGTGTGAGATGTTGCTGAAATATTGTACAAACTCGCTCGTTACTAAAGTTTGTTTAAGATTGTGGAGTGAGTTATACATTCTAAGAAATAGCTAAGCATACCAACTCTCTAGATTCCGCACAATGTAGATTTATTTATTCAACAATTGCTTGCTGTACTGACAGTTTGCCCCAAAGCGTGCAGCAAGCCAGCAATATTTAATGAACACTTATAAAAAGTAAAATATTTGACAAAAAAAATTTAACATATAAATATCCTTATATCTAAGTAGCACTAGAAAAAATTAAGTAATGGCCTTCATAGGAGGCACTCTGGAAGGCATTCCATGCAGAATCTAGAAGCGTTTATCTGTGATAGCAGCCTGCAGCACAGAAAGGAGGTCTGTGTCCCAGCAATGGGAAGATTATAGAGTGATTAATGATTATATTGCTTTATGCCAACATAACATTATACCTGTTATTCCCAAAGGATTAGCAACCCTGTAATCCCCGAAGTGTTAGGCATAGGTGTACACGCTTATCGAGATCGTGAAGCCGTCTTAAAAGGAAAACCAATGGCTTAAAGAAATTCAGGGGGTATCGTTGATAGTGTATCGCTGAGCCAGTATTCTTTTTGAAGATCATGTCGCTCATCATCATCACACTGCTGGGCCACAGGCCTTCTCTCTGTGAGAAGGAGTGGACCATAATCCACCACGTGGGCCCAGTGCGGGTTGGTAGATGTCAGATGTTTGGTTCACATTTTTGGTTCTAGGACATCGCAGTTTCCTTACGATGGGTTCAAACCCACGACCTACAACACGTAGGTCGAAGCCGATACTACTGGGTCGCCACTGCTCTTCGGTGTCATGTTGTCTAGGGATGAACTTATGGATCAAGTCGTCACGGGCAGTAGGGCAGTGTGAGCAGATTAGGTCGCAGATGTCGTTCCAAATTAGTTCTGGTTAAAGACATTAATTCTCATAAAGAAATTTACCGGCCTGTTGGTCTAGTGGTCAGTTGTCTAGTGGTCAGTGGTCATTTGTCCTGGGTGGGTTCGATTCCCACCCAGGACAAGTGTTTGTGTGATGAGCACGATTATTTGTTCTGAGTCTTGGTGTAATTTATCTATAATAATTATGTATTTAGAAATATGTATATAAGTATGTTTATCAGCTGTCTAGTACCCATAACACAAGCTCTGCTTAGCTTGGGCCTAGATGGCGTTGTGTGATAGTTGTGGAGTATTTATTTTTTTATTTGTTTACATTTCACTGACATGAGAATGCATTTAATCTTAATACTATTATTATTGTCCTTTGACACTCTACTAGTTCAATTCTGTTTAATCAAATTAATGCACCAATAAACTCAAACATATACCGTTCGGCATTACACACCAACTTGTCGCGCCCTGTTGTTAGTGAGCAGGTGTCAGGCTGGCTTTAATTAGTATCATCCTCTAATCGATGGGAGATTGTCGCGGCACGAACATGTCGCCCGTGATAAATAACGGTAGGGCCCCATGTGTGTGTGTAGGGGTGTGTGAGCATGTGTGTTGGGGTGTGTGTGTTTGTGTGTTATCGTTGAAAGGTGTGTATTGTTGTAATTTAGAATTGTGGGTTGGAGATCGTTAGGGGGTGGGTTTGTGGTTTAATTGTTAATTTATTGTTTGTTTAATGATTGAAGTTTCATTGGTGTTTATTGCAATTAAAAACATTTACCACATTATGAAGCAGAGAGAGGAGGACCAAATATTCTGTTCTTTTCTGTATCAAAAAAGAACGTTGACCCATTCTAGGAATTTCTCCTGTATCGAGGGTGCATTTACAAATATTTAAACTTACAATCCATAAGCAGCCAGCACCAGAACAACTTAACTACAAGTGTTGTTTTGGTGATCAGAAAAATATTTGTACCATGCGGGAATCGAATCCCTTTTTTTGGCGCGTAAAGTTTTCAAATGAGTACACTACTGCACTAGATTGAGCAGAACCAGAGGACTGTCAGACTCGTACTGACTAAAACCACTCTTTTTCTTCGTTTGTCCTTTGTCTTCCAGCCCCGCAACTTTGATTCTTGGTTAAAATCATCTAATGAGTCCTCCCACACATGGCGATACTGGAGGGACTGTCTGGCTTGTACTGACTAAAATCCACGGAGATCCTTCAATAGGCTTTTACGTTCCGGGCACTCGAGTGATAAATTCAAAAGAAGTTTGCCAAAAGAGGATATACTGCACTGAATCAAACAAAATTGTTGATAGAGGAGAATCAGACGTTATCTGGTCTCCAGACAATAGTGAAGCTAAGGAAACTAGATTTCACGTTTGACTGGGCAACGCTGCAGATACTAGATAAGTTATCATTTTAACCCCAAACCGTATAAACGGCAACTAGTTGCTATTTGTTGGGGCCGTTTTGATGTATGGTTGAATCACTGTGAGTTGGACTGGCTTAACATGGCCTGGAAGGCAAAGGGCATTTGAAGAAACCGCGTGGTTTTTAGGTCTGATGATCTCTTCAGTAGTACCGGAGCGGGAGAACTCATTTGACTATTTTTAAAATCCAATAATCCAATAAAGAATTTAGAGTCTGAATGCTCCTTTATCTTTTGCGTGGTCAGATGGCTGGCGTATTCCATGGTTAAGAAATTGTAATTGCTACCAATGTGGTAATATTGCCAGCATTTTGAAGAGTTTTAGACTGGTCCTGTAACTCTTTTATGTAAGTAGACAAGAGATCAAAAAATGTCAAAAGGTTCTAGTGTAATATAGAAATTACATCAGGAAAGTTAAGTATATATCTATACATATATATACAAATTTTATGTTGGTTTGTGTACGCTTCAAAAACTGAAAAAGTTCTGCACCGATTGAGCTGAAATTTTAACATGATATAAAATCCGCATCAAGGATTGTTTTTATCTATTTTTTGCATCAGTCACATATCCGGAACCGCGTTTTTTTTTGCCACAGCGAAGCGTGGCAGGGTACAGCTAGTTTTATATAATAATTCAATGTAGAACATATCTTTTTCACACTTTGGCGCGGTTAGCACAACGCCTTTGTAATGTATATGTGCTTAATTTATTTAATGCTAGTCCACTCCGATTTGGAGTACGAATTTTGCAGTTTTATGGGTTTCTGGGGTTTAACGATGATCCGGATTTTCTGGGGAGTTAAAATCAAAGTATTCCTTCAACCCTGGGTGGACCGAAAGAGACTGTCAGGCTCTTCCCAATTAAGATCTACTCAGTTCCACCAAAGCCCAAAGCAAATGGGATCTTAGTTTTATATCACTTAGGATCTTAAAATAATTGCAAAATTGGGGTATGCACTAAATATACAATCCTCTCAACCTTCCAGGTATAATTTACTTATTGTCAAATCTCATTTGCCATCATCTGAATTAAATCTTTTCCCCTCACACACAAGATAGAAAATTGAATGGCAGCAGCTTGGTCAAATAAGCCAGCGCCTAGATTTACCGACGAAATAAAAATGATAAAAGTTAGTTTTGATGAAACTAGGCCAGTATCTGGCAGTAGGCATTTAAGCGAGTTAGTTGATTGATTAGACCCTTTTTATTTTATTACTGGAAGATGCTAGAGTCCTAGGAAATAAACAAGAAAAACATTTGATACATGACGATATGGCTGGCGCAGTGGTTAGGCGATCGACTGTTGTTTTTTTTCGGTGGTAAATCGTCCGAACTGGAAGAAGGACGCCCAGTATGGTGAAAGGAGTGGAGGGAGGCCTTTGCCCAGGAGTTGGACAGAGCAGGCACTTAAAAAAAAAATCGTTCAATGAGTCTCCTCGCTCTGGTTGGAGCGGAAAATACTGACAGTTTCGACTGGCTAAAAACCAGCCTTTTCCTTCACATGACAATCTCGCGAAATTATCTACTGCACGGAACTGAGTGTTATATTTTTATTAATACAAATGTTCACAGCATCAATAAATTGCAAGTTTAATTAGTCCGTCAGATAGAGTTTTGAAAAATAAAGAAGTCGTTTTTTTTTTTAAATAAATATAAATTTACAAAGATATAACGCATCAAAATTCGAGAGGTCAGACGCAAGTACTAACTGTCCTTGCTTGTAACGTATCGAAGTCCTGAAACGTCTGATGTCGAATTCTAAGAGCCCGGGGACGGAAAAACAACGGGATGCGAGACAATTCGAGACGTTTTAGACCTTTCATTTTTGTAAGTCAACAGGAAATGCCCATAAGACTAATCAACTTTTACGAATACGACATTCCAAAAAAAAAACGTCATTCCTACATATGCTATAGTGTCGCTGGACGCTTGGAATTTCACATCAGGTGTTCCAGATCTTCAATTTTTATACGTCAACAGAGAGTGCTCATCAGGCTGTCCAACTCTTGCTAAGACGTCATTCCTATATAATAAATGTTATAGTGTAGCTGGGCTCTTGGAATTCCACAACAGGTGTTCCAGATCTTCAATTTTTATACGTCAAAAGAGAGTGCTCATCAGGCTAAACAACTCTTGCTAAGACGTCATTCCTATTGGTGTAGCTGGGCTTTTGGAGTTCCACATTAGGTGTTCCAGATCTTCAAATTTATTCTCTCAGCAGAAAATGCTCATCACGTGGGACAATTTTTGCTATGATGCCATTTTTAATTTTTTTTTTTTTAGCCTGCCGGGGTCGTAGCCTGCCGGGGTCGCGGGACCAAAGGATTACCGTGACCCCGGTACGTAAAGGGCTATTGAAGGACACCGTGGATTTTAGTCAGTACAAGTCTGACAGTCCCTCCCGCCCTGCCCTGGGTGGGAGGACTCATTTGATGATTTTACCACGATAAAAAAAGCGGTTCTGCATCAGGTGTTCAAGTTTCCAAGATGTATTATAGCCTTTATGTTGCCCAGACTTAATACCTATACAACAACAAAAAATCGTTATCCCGGCCATACATATTTATTCCTACCATTGTATAAAATGTATAGAAGAATATGTATAGATTTCTTACTCAATATTTGATTGACTTTTTGCCTGTGTGTCGGGGTCGCGGGTCTGTCTAAACAGGTAACCCTGAATCTGGAACATAAAGAGCTATTAAAGGAACACTGTGGATTTTAGTCAGTACGACTCCTCCCGCTCTGCCCTGGATCAGGACTCATTTAATAATTTTACCACGCTAAAAAACGGCCTGTCCTTTATTTATTTTGACTTTACCATGAATTTCTCATTTAAATTCACAAATACAAACATCATATGTACATCATATCAACATTTGAGCCGTGAGGGAATTGAACCCGCGTCACACAGCGTGGCAGTTGATTCCTCAGGCATTGCGCCAATCGTGCCGTTACAAGTTAAACATCAATTAAAGAAGTTAAGTCTTTCTTAATAGAACCTTTTTAAACCAACTTAGAATTTAAATGAATTATGGTCGAATTTTCACTCGGTGAACGAACTCGAGTCAGAATAAATAAACGAGTTAGAAAGCGAGTCAGTTCTATAAAATCAAAAGTACGGCACGACGAAGATTCACTGGCCTGTATTAATTAATGGATTTTGAAGATTTTAAAGTTATTTCTGAAAACATACGATCAATTTTGGAGTAGCATTTTATGAAGTCTTTATTATTGTCGTTATTATGGTTAGATAGTACAGAAACTGGAGCAGCGTGACCACTGCTCCAGTTTACAGGAACTTAATTTAACTAGTCATACATTTTTGCGACAGACGTCGGCAGACCATCTCCGGCCACAATAGGTGTGGGCATGCGAACGGCGAGTAATGGGCGACTCGCTGTCCAACCATGGACCATGCCTGGGTCGACGGCGCGTTGTGTTCCACGCGCGCCTCAAGGAGTGTCAGCATAGTGACGGGGCCCCCTGTAGAGGGCGGTACGAGTCTGACAGTCCCTCCCGCTCTGCCCTGGGTGGGAGGACTCATGTGATGATTTTACCACGTAAAAAAAAGTCATACATTTTGATTTATATACTTTTTTTTTCCGTCTTGTTATCACAATCACTGCATTTCTAGCCAAATTGGCATACACAGAGTAAAACTATTTTTTTTTTGTTTTCTTCACCTCCTAAAGTCACCCACATTCATACTCCAGACTCACATCACTACCTCAATAGTACTATACACAGGTAGGTACATATTTTTTATTTTTATTTGTTTATTTAATCCAAAATGATACCGTGTCTTATTTTTACATATTACCACCTGCAAAACTGTATAGCAATTTTGTACGAATCTTTACAAAATTATGTACACATTTAAAATAACTGTATGTTAAACACATAGATCATGATCCTGCAAGCAAAGACTCGTATGTGAATTGTGAGCAGTTGCCCATACAATCTAGCTAAAACAAGGAGAAACTAAGTTACAGCAATAAACTTAGCCCTTAAACACTATTTTAAGCTATCACGGTTTGTTTCTAAATTTAAGCGCCATGATCACGGGTTCATTATGGCAACCCGCGATCAGTGCGCTTGCAACAGTGTCCAAATATCGGGAACTCAAAGAAATATTGAATGACGGAAGATATCCCGTAAGTGGCATTTTAAATTGAAATCCCCTCTTTTTTATACGTGGTAAAATCATCACATGAGTCCTCTCACCCAGGGCAGAGCGGGAGGGACTGTCACACTCGTACTGACTAAAATCCACGGTGTCCTTCAATAGCCCTTTACGTTCCGGGGTCACGGTAATTCGTGAGTCCCGTGACCTCGGCAGGCTTTGGCCCTCTACAGGGGGCCCCGTCATTATGCTGACACTCCTTGAGGCGCGCGTGGAATACAACGCGCCGTCGATCCGGGCATGGCCCAAGGTCGGACAGCGAGTCGCCCATTACACGCCGACCGCATGCCCGCGCCTACAGTGGCCGTTAAATCTACCCCTTTAGGAAAATCTTGCGAAAATCAAGCTCAACTTCACAATAAAACCAAATTAATCTGATCAAAAACACAGCATTCACCACTCAATTATCTATAATAACTGTCCACTATTTATTAAAGGCGTACATCATGCATCATTATTGCCTGACAACCTGCCAGTAAGCCATGATTGATAGCCAAGTCAACCACTATGACAGGACCTGTCAACTTTCCATTGTTACTGAACAATAGTGAGGGCACAATGGGGCAAGTTAGGTTGGTTTGTGAGGATTTTTTTACTATAAGGAAGGAAAAGCCGGAGGTGTAAATAGAGTTTGACAGTGTGGGTAGACCAGGTAATAGTATATTGTTGGAAATTGATTTAGTCGAATTAGCTAGTTATGTGTTATTTGGCCTTTTAGAGGGACTAAGAGTCACTCAACGAGCAACGGAAAGAGCCATGCTCGGTGTTTCTTTGCAGGATAAAATCCAGAACGTGGATATTCGGCGAAGAACCAAAGTCACCGACATAACTCGTAAAATTTGCGAGTTGAAGTGGCAATGGGCAAGCCACTTCAAGAACTGATAACCGATGGGGAAGAAAAGTTCTCGAGTGGCGACCACGGATCGGCTGACGTAGCGAAGGCAGCTGGCCTACCACTAGGTGGACCGACGACATCGTGAGTAATTGTGGTTTGGCGTGGCCGTGGAGGCCTATGCTCAGCAGTGGACGTCTTCCGGCTGATGATGATGATGTGTTGTTTGTGGGGTCGGCCTAGTATGCAAAATGTCCTCTTCGTAAGGTGAACACACGCGTGTCGTATGAAGCGACAAAACTCGCCACCCTTGGTAATAGGTTCACTTCAGGGTCTGACTGGCTGGCGACCACCTACTCGCATAAGTCTGGCAAGTAACTTGCCTGCGTTTCATCATCAAATGCGACCCTGGTCTTTTTAGCAAGATTGGCAACGCGCAGTCGATATTAGATTGTAGGATTTATTTTCATCTTCATCTATCTATCTTCTTCTATATGTATATACAGGGTGTCCCAAAACTCAACGTCAAGCCGAAACGGGGTGACAGGATTGATCATAACCATCACGAGAAAAATCTGAAAAAAAATCTATCCCATGCAGTTTGAAAATTATGGGCATTTTAAGAAAAATCTAGAAATTTGATCAAACTGTACCATTTTTCGGTTATTGTGGTTATTCTTTTTTATTTTTGTTCATTTGAACTTTGGAAACGTAATCCTTAATAACATTTCTAGAATCCCAATAAAAAATAATGACACAATTGCCTCAAGTTTCCGAGAATTGAGACTATTTGTTAAACTACGAATTTAAAATTTTCAAGATTCGTCGACTTTGACAGGCCCTCCTATAAAAAAAATGTACTAGAGTGCCTTGGCAAGTGGCATTAAAAGTTGGCGTATTTAATCAGAATTCTAAAATGGTACAATACTTGTTAGTTCCATACAATAGAAAAGAGAGAAAAAATTAAAACCTCAAGTAACCCGATTTTTGCTATCACGTTTTACTCAGTTAAAATGTTTTTAATTCGCACAAGCTCTAGGTAGGTTCTTAATTTTAAGACAAAATGATGAGAGAGATGGATAATGGGTATGTATGGGTACGCATTTCGCAGTGCAAGTAAGAGATTTCCTTGACCAGGAATATCCGGGAAGGTGGATTGGACGTTCAGGCACTATCTTGTGGCCCGCCCGTTCACCAGATTTAAATCCCCTGGATTTTTTCTATTGGGGAGTTCTCAAAGAAAAAGTTTACTCAAAGCCCATTGATCACGTAGCCGACCTGCGTGAACGCATTTCTCAAGCAGCTGAGGCGATCAACTCTCGAAGATATGCCCGACTTATAAGTAGATCTTTTTTAAGAAGATGTAGGGCTTGTATTGAGGCTGATGGTAAACAATTTGAACATTTATTGTAATAAAAATGTTTTTTCTCTATCTGACTTTTAGTCCAACAAACCTAATTATTTTACTAACTTTTTTTCACTTTGGTAAAAGTGGCGTCACTATCTGTCTCGCTCACTCATGACAAACATACCCATTATCCATCTCTCTCATCATTTTGTCTTAAAATTAAGAACCTACCTACAGCTTGTGCGAATTAAAAACATTTTAACTGAGTAAAATGTGATAGCAAAATTCGGGTTACTTGAGGTTTTAATTTTTTTACTCTTTTCTATTGTATGGAACTAACAAGTATTGTACCATTTTAGAATTCTGATTAAATGCGCCAACTTTTAATGCCACTTGCCAAGGCACTCTAGTACATTTTTTTTATAGGAGGGCCTGTCAAAGTCGACGAATCTAGAAAATTTTAAATTCGTAGTTTAACAAATAGTCTCAATTCTCGGAAACTTGAGGCAATTGTGTCATTATTTTTTATTGGGATTCTAGAAATGTTATTAAGGATTACGTTTCCAAAGTTCAAATGAACAAAAATAAAAAAGAATAACCACAATAACCGAAAAATGGTACAGTTTGATCACATTTCTAGGTTTTTCTTAAAATGCCCATAATTTTCAAACTGCATGGGATAGATTTTTTTTCAGATTTTTCTCGTGATGGTTATGATCAATCCTGTCACCCCGTTTCGGCTTGACGTTGAGTTTTGGGACACCCTGTATATATATAAAAGGAGAACTGACTGACTGACATATCAACGTACAGCCGAAACTACTGGGGCTAGGAATGTGAAATTTTGCACACGGCTTCCTATTATAATGTAGGGGAGCACTAAGAAGGGGTTTTTGGAAATTTAACCTTTAAGGGGGTGAAAAGGGGGAATTAGGAAAGTACGTAACCCACGCGGACGAAGTCGCGGGCAAAGTGCTAGTACAGTAAAATACAGTAAAAATAGCATATGTAATAGTGTATCGATGATGTTTCCATTCAATTCAATTCAATCAAACCTTAAAAAAACTTAAATTACTTTTCTCTAAGACTTAGTTTTAGTCTAGAAAGAAACAGAACCATTATTTTTGTCTCAGTTGTCAGCCACAAAAAATATCCAAGCTTAGTTTCAAATGTGCGCAGGCCTTGTACCGGCAAAAAACATTAATATATTCTAACACTGATACCGAAGTTCAATAACCCCAGACATCCGAAGCTATCCCCCGTCCAGAGATAACGGACAAAACGTAAAATGTACAGATAATATCATTATTTATAGCTCTCTGGTACTTGTTACTTTGCTTCTTAGTTATTTACTTTGGTATATTTTAGACCTCTGTCTTGAATTTAGCGGCGAGCGAGGCGGCGGCGGCGGCGACAATATATACAATATAGACTCAAAAAATCTAATCAGTCCGTCGGTATGATTATCAAAAATGTACACAGGTATTTTTTCTTTTATTACGTAAACCAAAATTGACGAAGATGACACTTTTAAAATTACCAATATGTCACAAGCAAGTACAGTTTTAACTTGCTTCTGACGTCATACGCGGACTTGTAAATATACCTACATGATTAAAAAAAATACGTTTCCATTATTTTTTACAACTCCAAGTAATGGTCCTATCAGATTTGCAATTTATTGAGGCCATGCCTATTTCTGCAAGTTTTCGGCCCATCCGCTGCCGTTTTTGAAGGCCGCTCCGCTTCGCTCGCCGCGAGGCAGAAGCCTTATGCCTTCATGCCAGCAGGAGAAAAGGATTGGAGGTTAGGCTCTGAAATTGAAAATATGTGTCGTGCGTAAATGTAAGTCTATATTCTATTGGGTTAGACAAAAAAATGTTTCTCTGTTGACTATATTTTTCGGGAACAAAAGCTGTTTTCTTCGATATTGAATACTAGTATATAGTCTTGTATTCTGAAACCTAACCTAACTGGGAACATTTGCCTGTAACGTAATAATCGGAATTCGAGCTTTACTTCAGTGAGCATGAAATGGAGAACCGACCACAAAAGTTTGAAACCGGTAACGGTATACCTTTTTTCTTTTATCGTGGTAAAATCATCATATGAGTCCTCCCACCCAGGGCAGGGCGGGAGGGACTGTCTGACTTGTACTGACTACAATCCATGGTGTCCTTCAATAGCCCTTTACGTACCGGGGTCACGGTAATTCGTTAGTCCCGCGACCCCGGCAGGCTTTGGCCCTCTACAGGCCCCGTCACAATGCTGACACTCTTTGAGGCTCGCGTGGAACACAACGCGCCGTCGACCCGGGCATGGTCCATGGTCGGACAGCGTGTCGCCCATTATAACGTTTCCTCACGGTGTTTTCCTTCACCTTTGTAAGAGCAGTGGTGATGAAATAAATTACACAAAATAATGCGCTTGGGTTCAAAATCACGACATCCTAAAGTATGGACTCACGAATTACCGTGACCCCGGTACATAAAGGGCTATTGAAAGACACCGTGGATTTTAGTCAGTACAAGTCTGACAGTCCCTCCCGCCCTGCCCTGGGTGGGAGGACTCATGTGATGATTTTACCACGTACAAAAAAAAAAAAACAGGTGTTACTACCCCATCACAGAGTTTGTTACTGATAAACAGAGATATGAAAATTCCAACTTGCTAATTAAACATTTTCGATTTCATTAATTCTTAGAGTATGGTTTATTAACTGGTCAAATGTATTTATTTATTCAAAATTGTGATGACATAGTTTAACAGTACTGACATAATTTTAATCCACTTTTCTAATTTACTCTAATATTTTAACATCCCGCGTTAATATTATTTGTTTGTCTGCATTTGATTTTGTACGCCATTTCGTGGCAAAACATAGTGCACACACACATATTTTTGAAATTTTATTATCTGTAATACTTGGGCATGCGGGCAGCGAGTAATGGGCAACTCGCTGTCCGACCATGGACCATGCCCGGGTCAACGGCGCGTTGTGCTCCACGCGCGCCTCAATGAGTGTCAGCAAAATGACGGGGCCCCCCTCAAGAGGGCCAAAGCTTGCCAGGGTCGCGGGACTGTACGAATTACCGTGACCCCGAAATGTAAAGGGCTATTGAAGGACACCGTGGATTTTAGTCAGTACGAGTCTTGCAGTCCCTCCCGCTCTGCCCTGGGTGGAAGGACTCATTTGATAATTTTACCACGTAAAAAAACTGTAATACTACCTACATTTTACAAAATAAATAATTTGATTTGATTTTATTTAATTCTCTAATAATGAATCTTGCCATAAACCACAATTCACAGAAGGTTTCCACATTGATACTCTCCCCTCCTTCCCCTCCTTACAAACGAGAATACCTCATGACGTGATGAAAAGATTAACCAATCAGCGATCTGAAGCACAGGGGACGCCGGACGTTCTTAAGTACTGTCACTTGTGGATTGTGGGGTCCATTAGGACCCCATTTTTATTACTGGTCACGTTATAGGGTGAATAAATTTATGGGATTTTCTTTAATGTTTTTTTTCTGTTGCAGGTAAGCATTGACCTAAAAAGTTTTTAGCCCCTTTCCGGAACGGTAAGATTTTTGAAACGTTGTGTGTTTTATTTTTGAGTAACTTGATATCAATTAAAAATAAAAACATATCAAAGCGACCTAGGTTTATAACTTTAAATGGCTCGTTTGGCGCAGTGAATGAGAAATTTGACTCCTGCGCTATGCGTCGCCGGTTCGATTCCCGCACGGAACAAATATTTGTATGATCTGCAAGTAGTTGTTCCGGGTCTGGGTGTTTGTGTATGTGAGTTTCTGTATTTGTAAACGCACCCACTATACAGGAGAAATTCCTAGTGTGGAGCAACGTCTTTAAAAAAAAAATGATTTAATGTATTTATTAAACATGGCTGTATAATGTAACAGATATACAACGAGCCTCGTTACAGTGTTGTAGATTGTAAGACAAGGATAAATATGTAGCGATAGCTCGAAATTTATTTGTATGAAGACCGACTGCCAGACTGTCCGAATTGTAACTAATCCAAGTGAAGTATAATTTTACAAAAGTCAGAAAATTACCGAAAAATGAACTAAATCCAATTACCGTACTACACTCCAATTTTCCACATAATCCATACACATAATAAAACAGAAACATTTCCAAAAAATGCTGATTATCATTCCCGAGAAGTTATTACAGCAAAAATGTTAGAATAAGAAGATAAAAGTGAACGCTCCTGTCTGACGGCGCCTCAATTTGTGAAAGGGATCAAAGTTATTATTTATTGAGGCTTGAACCGATAAGGGCTTGGATTAACGAGATTTCCTGTGCCGTATTTAAAAAAAAAAGTTGTTTAGCTTAGTTATGGTGGGTGGAATTGGCGGGATTTTGTTATGTCAAGGTGGTGGTTATGGCAACCATAGGTTGTTACAATAAGTCCTTGGTCTTTCGTGGTAAAATGGGGTCATATTGTGGTGAATAGAGTTAGGTTGATGGTAAGTTTGACTACCCCTTTTTTTTAAGTGTATACATCATCGTTGTCGCGGGACTTATATGACGTAAAGGGCTATTGAAGGACACCGTGGATTTTAGTCAGTACGAGTTTGACAGTCCCTCCCGCTCTACCCTGGGTGGGAGGACTCATTTGATGATTTTACCACGATAAAAAAAAAGTGTATACATCATCTTATTATGAGTCGTCCAGCAAGAGACGTCCGACTCTCATTGATCAAAAGCCATCTTGTTTTTTCAGATGCCCATTTCAAGGTGTGTAAATGAATATTTGTTTGTTACTTTATCGTAACGCAAAATAAAAAAAAAACTGAACGAAAGGCACATAATTATACGGTTCATAATCTGAATTAAGGTATTGGAAACTTTTTAAGTAACCTGGGTTGCACAACCTCATTTTTCATAATGCTTCATGATCATGTGACAGTCTAATTCAGAATATACCCATGATGAAGATGACAACAAAGTCACCAACTCATTTCGCCGCTGGATGGCCGACACTCTTCCTTTCAGTCCTTGGATGCCACTCGGTCTCACCATACCCTACCTGTCACCATTGCACCTTGCTAGATGATAAACAATTTAACATTAGGTAATACTATATCCCTTGACTCTTGTCAAGCAGTCTTCTGCTTCTCACACTCTTGCCACTGACTACCTGTAACGACTCTCAAAATTCTTCTTAAAATTGATGGAAACCGGGACCAACGTGAACACTATATCATCCTTTACTCAAATATTAATAACGCGATAAAATCAGTGGGGCGTATCTCGCCAGGGGCTTGACCGCCGATAGTTTACTTTAGCACCTTTTTGCGATAACGCTCACCTTTAGGGATTCCTAATAATCTTTGTTGAACGACCGTAAATCGTTTCAACATTCTCTTTAGGCAATAAATTAAAACAGATTGAACGAACAATTTGACAACTATTGTTTTTCGATTTTGTTATTGTTTTTCGATTTTTGGAGGGACGATTTTAAAAGGTTCAAGCGAACTCGTGGCTCAGGTATAAGGCAATTTACGTAGAGTAATTTATTTCGTCATAATCGCTTTCAATATGCTGTAGGAAATTGTTGTAAGTCTTTCTTTTTCACAGAAAGAAAGCCACTGCCACAGAAATCGGAAAAATCTAGGTAACAAACAACATAGTTAACAACCTAGTTTAAATTTTTATTTCGAATAAAAATGTTGTAGATAATCAGAATTCAATCAAAAAAAAAAGTGACAAATTGCCAACATTATTTCTGAGGATGGCAGCTCATACACTATCTATTAGGAGTTATAAATGTAAAGGCTAAATTAATATCGCTTACATAATTTTCATAAATTACGCCGTCTTTGTGCATGAAACCAAAGTGCAACGTAGCTGTTTGATTAATCACCCTCATCTCTCGATCTAAACCAGCATACAGCGAAGTCCAATTAAAATAATCAATATCAATTAAAACCCCAGCATCCCTTTCACATATAAACCAATCAACGCAATCACCCGTTGACTAATCAACGACCGACCCTAAAAACCATCATTAATTTCTGCCAAAAATAAAAGAAAAACATTTTCGGCGCATCGAACCCGCAACATTACGATGCGAAATAACGACACACGAACTGAGTTAATGGTGTTTTTATCATCACGACAATCAATAAAGGGACCTCTCGTCCAATAAAAATGATTAATACCGAATGTGTCCATTCTCCTTTGATAGATACTGGAACCTGAAATTTTTGGACAAAAATGTGAAAAATTGGGTCGCTGGGGAGGGTTAAAAGTTTGGTATAAAAGGGGACAGGTAGATTGGGGTTTTAGGGGTTATTAGCAGACATTGTCGTTCGATTTTTAATATGGATTTTATGGTATTGGTACCAGCTTGCATGCGTAAGATTAGCAAGTCATACATACTATACTTGTTTATGTGAGTGATAATATGTGTATGAACGTACTCGTATAATGCCATTGTTGAAACTTGGGGTGGGAAGATGGGAAAGTGTCACTACCGAATGTTTTCCAAACTTTGCATAAGGATTTTTAGGTTGCGCTACGTTAGGAATTTCTCCTATATCGTGTGTCAGTTTACAAACATTTGAACTCACGTACACAAACACCCAGGTCTAGAACATTTGTAGATCATACACAAATAATTGCTCCGTGCGGGAATCGAATCCACGACAAGTAGCGCAGAAGTCGATCGCTCTGCCACTGCGCTGTGCCATCATAATCAAGATAAAAGTTGACTACAATTTAGTACTTTATTAAGGTTTTATTCATTCACTTTAGTTCTCACAAATAATAATAAATTTCGAAGCCTTAATAGGATAAAGTTAAAATAAAATATGAAATGTTGTATTTTATTTCATCGTTTCGACAGTTACAGCGCCTCATGCAATTGCAAATAAAAATAAAATAATTGGATTCCACTTTTATACAGACTGTTCTCTTTTCGACGTAAATTAACATCAAACATCGGTCAGGTATTTTGTTTCAATTTTGTCTTATCTCAAATATGTTTCAGGTAAGTTACAATTTATTTTTCAACATCCAACATAAATAATGTGCGATTTTTAACAAACTGACTCATTGTTGTAGTGGTCTAAAATCGGGCAACTCGCTGTCGGCGCGTTGTGTTCCACGCGCGCCTCAAAGAGTGTCAGCGAAATGACGGGGCCCCCCTCTAGAGGGACAAAGCCGGGGTCACGAGACTCACGAATTACCGTGACCCCGGAACATAAAGGGCTATTGAAGGACACCGTGGATTTTAGTCAGTACGAGTCTGACAGTCCCTCTCGCTCTGCCCTGGGTAGGAGGACTCAATTGATGTTTTACAAAACTAAAAGAAAAAAAAGTGGTCCAAAATGCTGTTGTTGTGCAATACATCCTGAAAGTGTTATTTTGATTATCCATTAGGAGTTTTTCTTTGTTGCCACACTTTCACGATATGTTATTGTATTTCACGCAATGCAATTGGAAGAACAAAACGAGTTACATACGTACGGTGTAGCCATATATCCGTGAGCGTACATTTATTTATCTCAATTGCTCAATTGCTCATGTTTCGCAGATCTCCTCACAGCCTTAATCAACTACCCAAAATTATGGTATGACTAGCTTTTGCCCGCGACTTCGTTCGCGTGGAATAGTGACTTCCGGCAGATTTTTGTTTTATTTTTTGTAATAAAAACTATCCTATGTCCTTTCTCAAGTTCCAAACTATGTCTGTACCAAATTTCACACAAATCGGTTCAGTAGTTTACGCGTGAAGATAAGACAGACAGACAGAGTTACTTTCGCATTTATAATATTAGTTTGGATATCAGATACAATGATACCTAACTCTCTGTGTTACAAATATTCTTCTTCTTCTTCTTATCGTATGGTTGATGAACAACCTGGTGTCAGAGTTTAAACCGCCCGTAGGCCTCTGACATGGCTTCACACACCGTTGAAAAATCTCTCAAGGTGTGCTGGTTTCCTCACGATGTTTTCCTTCACCGTTTTTAGCAAGTGATAATTAATTTATAATACGCACATGAATTCTAAAAGACATTGGTGCGTGCCGGGGTTCGAACCTGCAACCTTTGACTTGGCAGTCCAACGGTCGTACCACTCGGCTATCACTGCTAACCTACCTAACTCTCTGTGTTACAAACATTATGTATAATGCATAAGGCACAAAATGGTTTACTACCAAGCCATGCTATGTGGATAATCCTAACTCAATTTAGAAAGTAATGTCCGGCACAAGGCTTCATTATTTCGTGTGGGGCTGCGCTGCACCTCGTGCGTCACGTCCCCATAGGACGTGCCCTAATTACGTGTCGCTGCATTGCGCCCGTCACTCAACAGACAAAGTCTCATGTGGCTGAAATTTCACCAGCTTGTGTAGCCTTTAGACATGGTTACGTTGCTTGGCAGTGGACATAAGCAGTACTGGCTGAGTAAAAAGGATTGGAAAGTTAAAGGATCTTCCATTTTTAATTCTTAAAAGGAAGTCATAATAATACAAACCCATTTTAATGATGACAGAATAGTCCCATTTTGAACGTTGCAAAATGATCAGCCGTAACGGGGCGTTTTTGTAATGAATTGTATAACGGGCTGGTATCCCACAACTTCAGGCCATATCCGCTTTACGGGGCGTTTACACGGGTCTATTTTTCGGCCGATTTACCCGTGCGGCGAAAATCGACCATTTAAATAGTAATTTAACTAGGTCGCAAGTGACTAAAATCGCAAGTCCCAAAGTTGACAGCCATTCGAATTGTTGAAGTTGCAGGCGATTGTCCGTCGCATGAGTAAATGAGGTGGCGATTAAATTTTTGCAAGCGATGCGACTGTGAAAATCGAGCCATGTAAATCCCCCATATCTTACAGTTGACTGATGTAAACAAGAAAGATCACCTACAGAATCAAGCGCACCCATTTTAATACTATACAAAAACAAAATAATAAAAATTGTGTCAACTACATATATTTAATATATTCTATTTCGAGTTTATAATCTGACAACCGCTCATATACTGATAAGCATAGGTTCCTACAGTAATATATATAATAAAGTGCTAACAGTAATATATTTATAAAACAAACTTTTTATCTTAGTGCTAACTCTCAACGCCGTCTGACTGAAACGGGGTCAGTAGAACGCCCGCCTCACACTATTTATAATACTAAGTTTAAGTTAAATGTTGGTGTACATAACTTTAGAGTATGCTTAAGTACCTTGTTGAGTTTTACTTGAGAGAGAAAACATTATGGTGAGCCAAGAAATTTTAATAATGGACAGTAAATTACAAACATTTGTCATGGGGGAAAGTTTTTGACTGTGAGTGTTTCTGTTTTTGGTTTCTTGGTTTAAATCCGGGTGGATTTTAGGTCCTAAAATGTTTTTATTTTACTTTTGAAACATTGGAGTTTTTTTTACCGTGGTAAAATCATAAAACGAGTCCTCCCACCCGGGGCAGGGCAGGAGGGACTGTCAGACTTGTATTGTCTAAAATCCACGGTGTCCTTCAATAGCCCTTTACGTTCCGAAGTCACAGTATTCGTTAGTCCCGCGATTCCGACAAGCTTTGCCCCTCTACGGGGAGGATCCCGTCATTTTGCTGACACTCTTTGAGGCGCGCGTGGAACACAACGCGCCGTGTCGTTCCAGGCAAAATATTGGAGTTAGTATTTCACTCTTGTATTTTCGGAAGATATAGATATCTTGTGTTTAATGCATTCCTTCCTATAACTGTGTGCTTATGCTGTCTTGCTAGGCAAAAGCTCTCTCAAGTTCTTTCAGTAGCTTCAAATCAGCCCTCGTGATACGCGTCCAGCCGCCATATTATGACGTCTTAAAACCAGGTTTATTTCAGTGAGTGAAAGAGACAGAGCTATACAAGTCGTCTAGCGCCACCTCGTTCACTCACTGGAATAAGCCTGGTTTTAAGACGTCATAATACAGACCCACGTCATGTCGCCACTTATTTTTCGGCCAGTCATGGCGGTACTGTCTATCTTCCATTACTGTCACCATTTTTATTTTTTTTGTGAATGGCATCTCGCAGGTCAACCTAGAAGAGGTTGTGGGCTGCTTAACCGGACTTACTGTCACCATTATAGCCATCAGCCTTTAAATATTTCCACTGCTGGGACACAGGCCTGTGAGAAGGAGTGAACCATAATTCAGCACGCGCGCCCAGTGCGGGTTAGCAGATATCACATGTCTTCTATTGGTTATAGGATATGTCGATTTTTTCACGATGTTTTCCTTTACCGTTTTGAGAGCTGTGTTTATGAAATGAATCACACGAAGTAATGCGTCTGGCTGGGTTCAAACCCACGTTCTAAACGAGTAGACGAGGCCCATACCATTGGGCCAACATATAATACAAACTTTTCATCCGACACTAGGCAACTAAAACACTAAATTCTAAAAATTTCCAATGACATTGTACCTTATTTAGGTTTTGTGTAGGAGCTTACAAATTTTCCGTTTACATTTTAAAAGACAAGTAAAATTCCTTCCATTTTAACAAAAACGTAGACAATCATTTATTACCGAAAACGAATTATAATAACTAATGCTTTTAGTCAAATTGCCTGACGATAACTTAGATACCTAAGTACTATAAAATTGTGCTTTTAACAAGGTAAGTGGAGCTACTGTAACTAATAAAAACAAACGTAATTTTGTTGAAATATATAGAGTTTCAAAAATTTGTAAATTTTTAGGATATTAAATACTAGCGACCCGCCCCGGCTCTGCACGGGTATAATCTCTACTATATTATGCATGTTTTATACATATAAACCTTCTACTTGAAACACTCTATCTATTTAAAAAAATCCGATTTTCGATGCGTAGATTTAAAGATCTAAATATACATACGGACAGAATACATAGCGGGAAGCGATTTTGTTTTATATTATGAAGTTAGATATCATAATGACATATCATAGTTAGATATTATATTCTGACGTCACGAGCCCCTACTCTCGAGTTTTGATGCGTTGTATTTTGGTAAATATTCATTGATTTTACAAAAGAAAAAATACGTGTCCGTTATTTTTTTAAACTCTAAATGACGGACTCATTTTATTTGTAATTTACAGCTACTGTCAAATAGCCAATTATTGTAAAAATACAATATTAACGACTGTGAGATGGTGAGCAATGATGTGGTCGACGGTGAAGCACGCAATTAATAACCTGGTTCCCAGACACGAGATCTTATGGATATCCATCCACAGATCGACCTTCAAAAGCCTTTACTAATCCTTAAAATTCGACAGTTAAAGTAAGCAAAGAAGTACACATCCCATAATATAATAAAACCAATTTAAAATACTGTACACCACAAACATTTGAAAGTTCAATAAAGTTGATATGCACCCAACGAAATCGCTTATAAAATTCGAAAAATTTCCCATTTCACCGCTTATCCAACGAGCGTACATTTGTACCTCTATAGATATACGGCCTTATTCTGAATATTGAGAAATTCTAGACCTAAACGTGACGACGTGGACGGGTTGAAGACCTAAACGTTTTCATATTACGTGAGGGGAAACGCCGATCGGATCGAGTTTTTCGATTGTAGTGTTAGTGTGATTCTGTTGGCCGATCTAGGGATTGTTGTGGCTTAGTTTCAGAAAAGGTTTTTGGCCTTTTTCAAGAGGCTTATAGTTCAGATAGTTTATTTCGAAAACAGGCTTTTAGAATTGGTAAACATCTTTATGTATACTCAGTGTAGATTTTGACATGAAATGGTCAATTCGTAAGAAAACCCTACTAAGTGCTATCATATACGGTCGCGGGACTGTACGAATTACCGTAACCCCGGAACGTAAAAGGCTATTGAAGGACACCGTGGATTTTAGTCAGTACGAGTCTGACAGTCCCTCCCGCTCTGCCCTGGGTGGGAGAGCTCATAAGATGATTTTACCACGTAAAAAAAATAGTGCTATCATTATATACTAAATACTATCATAAGTGCGAAAATGTGAACATTTGTATTTATGAAAGTTCAGTTTTCACATGAAAACGGCTGAATCGACAATGATAAATTTTGGTTCAGAGATAATTAGGACCTTAGAGAAATCATCGTCAATCGTCATAGGCTATATAGGAGGGGTATGTGAGGTAGGCCTAAGGCAACAAATAGAAATAGTATAAAGATCATAATTTACATAACAAGTCATCTCGTCACACGGAGAATACGTGATTTTCCGTTTTTTTAGCTGAATAACTTATACATTGTGACTTTTAAGTCGTTTTAGAAAAATGGTCCACACAATGTATCCGACATAAAATACCTCTTGGCGCGTTTTTTTTTATCATTAATAATAATTTGTATTAGGGCCTGATTCAGAAGGCAGTTTTCCTCGATACGGCTCGCATTGTGAGAAGGTTCCTGTCCCTGGAGCCCTATCCACCGGTAGCTTGGACCCTGCTCCCACACCGGCGGTTCACTATTTTTATATTTTTTAATGTTTTTATTACTATTATTTAAGAACTATTTAAAAAAATTATAATATGTATAAACGATAAATAAACGAAATTTGTATCATTAATAAATAGAAATGTGAAACACCCTGTTAAAATGTTTACGTATTAAACTGTACAGTATACCCAGCGCACGAGTCGAGCAGATCATTCCATCTCGATTTTCTATGAGACAAGGGTGTTCCTAACTACGCTTTGCGTCATTATAATGAATAATATTTTTATTTTTAAATTATTCATATTTCATAAATACCTATTTTTTTATTATGAACATTTACTAGTCATAGGATATATGAACTGGGATGCCGCTGGCTGTTAGAGCACTAAAAAGTCACGGCGTATATTTTAGTTTAACTAATTTCCAATCAAAAATTGGCAAAACAATAACATTCGTACAAGTTTATTGTCTAAAAGTAACTCAGTACCTTTTAAATTCTTTAGTATAATTGATAAAATAAATGACAATTCCAGATTTCTATGAAACTTTTATAATTTATTTATTTTAACGGCACAATAAGAAAACAAAAACCTCTCAACCTTTTTATATCCAAAAATGACTTTAATTAAAAATACAAAAAAAAAAGTTACAAAGAAAACACTCCAACAAACCATCTTTCATTAGGAGCTACGGAATCATTTTCGAAGCTGGACTCATCAAAGAGTACATGAATAATAAATTATTTAACTATTCTGTAAACGTTCTCAAATAATTATACACTGAGAACGGCTTCATCTCTAGAATACTGAGCAGTCTTACGAACAATGTTGGCTACGCCGTAGACAGTGGTACGCCGTAGACAGTGGCACGCCGTAGACAGTGGTGCGCCGTAGACAGTGTTACAATAGCGTCGTAGCACCTTATTGGCGTAGACTATTGTCATGGCGGGTGTATTATTCGAAGTGACGATAAAGTTATACCATTTAGGTGTCAAGTAATTTCATTCTAGTATTTTATTTAGCGGAGCCTTTGATATTTAGCTTGAAGGATAATATTTTTTTTTAATATTGACAGCTTCGTAAGGTTTCACTCAATTTGAATGAACTTTTTTACGACTAGCGGCCCACCCTTGCTTCGTAAAGGTGCAAATTAGTAGCAAAATATAGCCTATATTACTCTTTCATTATGTAGCTTTCTCTGTATTTTGAAAATCGGTGTAGTAGTTTTTGAGTTTTATTTATTACAAACAAGAGTACGAATCTTTATTCTGTTGAACATTAGTATAGTTCTAGCTTCTGCGCTCGGCTTTGATGGCGTGAATTTTAGTAACTGACAAACAGGACCGCAGTTGTCGTTCTTCTGGAATAAAACTTAGTGTTAATCAAGGTTATAAACTCTGTGTGTCAACTTTATTCAAATTTTGTGCGTGAAAGTCCATACATTATTATAAGTAGCCTTTTTTATACTCCAAGTTAGATATTTTAGACTCTAAGATAATAATTTCATCAAGTCTGTTTAAACTCGGGGCATGCGAGCGGCGAGTAATGGGCAACTCGCTGTCCGACCATGGACACCGCCCAAAAATGAAAGATAATTAAAAACATACATTTACAAAAAAAAAAAACAATTAATTTACACGCAGCAGAATAAATATTTATTAACTACACGCAACGTTATCGACTTTCAAAATGTTTGGTCATTAAAGTGTCAATCGAAATTCCCACTCGTCTAACTGGTAGTTTCATACATTTGGCTAACATCTAGTTTCCTTAACGCACCGCCGAATTCTAGTTTGACCAGAAATTCACTGATTCATGGCTGAAGGAATCTAGATTTGAGCATTTTGCGCAAATATCAGGATTCATGCCGTGCGATATCGAGACTCGATATTTCGAATTTACGGTGAGAGGAAACTGGTTATAAAGGTTTATTACATAACTTTAATTAGTATTTAAATAAATTAGGCATAGTTGTACAATTTTTTTGAAGTGAAAACTTCTTTAGCGGCGTTGTGCACTTTTTTTGGAATGGGTAATAAATGTTAAACTCGCGTCAGGACACGTGACCTGATCGAAAATTCGTAAGACAGCGCAGGGGGCTTGCGCGAATGTTCGTGTGTGTTTATTACTACTCAAGTTTTCACTTCTGCCGGCACTCCCAGAGTGCAACCCATCGTTTTTTTTTCTGGTGGCTAAGCTTTGTGTCGCTCATACGATTCCCACATGGAACAAATTGAAAAGTGCCTGCCTAGTTTCAAATCCACGACATAACTACCTATGAACTCGTGACTACGAGTATCACAGCGCCACAATTGCTTTTTTTAATATAGATTTTAATGCAAAAAAGAAATTATGAGTTTCCTAAATCAACACTGGACTAAATATTCATTTTAAAACAAAATTTCATAAATCACTCTCCAAACCAAAGAAAAAACCCTGCAAAAAATATCCACACATTTAAAATACTTACAACCTACAATATTATACTACATGGCGTGGCCAAAACCAGGCGGTAATCCGATATCCGGCTACAAAGCTTTTATGTCGCCCTCTACCGAAGGTTCACGTAAATTCAATTACGATATGTAATTATAGTTGTTAATAAAGTTACAAGGGCGCCATAATCTGATATTACATTTTGTTTTTTTTTTTAGGAAAAATATGTAGGTTATTTTGTAGTTGTTTGAACACGTCACTTTGTTCGCTACAACGTGAGGTCGACAAACAGATGTGCGATTGACGCTTGTGCGACAAAACTGTATTGCGACTAACCGTAGTTTGGATACGTTTGTGCGACACGCAGAAGATCGACATTACTATACGATGGTGTGACAAAAGTTCGACGCTATGGTAGAGCAATATTGACGGAACGGTTAGCGCAGTGGATAGATTGGACTGCTGCGCTGCGTGTCGCGGATTCGATTCCCGCTCGGAGCAAATATATGTATGATTTACAAGTAGTTACTTCGGTGTTTGTGAGTTGATATGTTTGTAAACGCACCCACGACTCAGGAGAAATTTCTAGTGTGGGGCAACGTTTTAAAAAAATTGTTACCCCAAAAACCCATACTCGTAAAACAAACTTATTCGTGAGTCATTCATTTCAACAAGTAACCAAATAAGATAAAGGGTGTTGTCTAAACCCCACAGGAATAGAAACACGACCTTTCATTAGCTTGCTACTATCACAACAATAGTTAATAATGAACTACAATAATACTCGTAATAATTCACGTTATCGGCTAGTCACGACTATGGAAGTTGGCTTTATTATAATAATTGAAATGATTTATGCAATGAACATAGTTTCATTATGTTGGTAATATTGCTATATAGCTGTGTTGGTCAACTGTTTGATTAGTTTTTGTACATACGGCTGCACACCAAGTATGTACAACTTTATCTTTAACTTTACCTGTTTATTTTGGTTCTTTGTTTGATCATCATCTGTCTAGCCTTTTTCCTAACTACATTGGGGTCGGCTTCCAGTCAAACTAGATACAGCTGGATATCAGTATTTTACATGGAATGACTGCCTGTCGGACCTCCACAACCCAGTAACTGGGTAATACGATACCCCATGGTAACACTGGTTGTCAAGCTTTAGAGCTTCTGACTAACAGTAACGACTGTCAAAGATCAACAAATGACAGCCGGGACTAACGACTTTACGTGCTTTCCGAGGCACGGAGGAAACTCGCCATGACAGATGGTTACCTATACACAGACCAACCTCGGCAAGCGCAGCTTAACCCGGAAGATCGGCTTGTATTTATTCAGCCACGAACTCCTCCTTGGTTCTTTGTTTGATGTTTCCTCGATTTACGAGTTGTAGGTCGTGGGCTCGAACCAAGTCAGGCGCATTTCTTAGTGTAATTTATAACTGCTGTCAAATTGGTGAAGGAAAATATTTTGAGGAAACCGGTATGTCATAGAACCAATAATTCGAAGGCATTGTGATATCCACAAATATGCACTGGGCCCGCGTGTTGGATTATGTCTGTTTCCCAGAAGTGGGATCATTATAAGTTGATGATGATGATAATAACATTCAGGAGATCTTTATCACTGTATTACATTTCCCTGAGATAATTTTTGATTAACATGAGGGTAAGGTCGCTGTCTGAAAGTAGTCTGACATAATTATAGTACAACAATTATCAATATTATAACATCAATAATAAAATCAAACATAATAAGTCAATTACCTCACGAAATCAACATACTAATAAATTCATATGAATCGACGTTAATTTCAGGACAGAAATCGATTAAGCTTTTTAACACGCTTTTATTAGCTTGACCTGTATGTATGTATGTATGTATGTATGTATGTATGTAACGGAATCTTTTAACTTCATTTTCGCCTACTTCCAGCAGTCTGATTAACTTGAATTTTTGCACAGCGGTCAAGGGCCGATGACAATACAATAATATCATAAATTTTATATTAAAATCCCCCTCGAAGGGGGTGAAAAGGGGTGAAAATGTTTGTATGAAAAATCTTATTCCTTAGGTTTATACACTTGAAACTTAGTACGAATATGAGTATAAGTAAATAAAAAAGATGGACATTTATAGTTTTTTAAAACTATCCTCCATTGGTAACCTACACGATGTTAAAGTTTGTATGGGAAAATCATAAAGCGCTAACTGATGAATTTAAAACTCAGTATATATAAATTAGATCAAAAATAATTAAACACGTGTTTTTGGGTTTTTCGAAAATCAGCCCTCAAGTTAGTAAAAAGGGGTATTCAAGTTTAAAGGGAAGGATCTAAATTCGCTAAACGTAGAATCTGAATTTTGGACGGTAGGTGCGATTCATTATGTAGGTGATCACTAAGAAAGGATTTTGCGAAAATCTACCTATAAGGGGGTGAAAAGGGGTAAAAACCTTTGTATGTAAAATCTTATCCGTTAGGTTTATAAACTTGAAACTTGGTACGAATATGAGTAAAAGTAAATAAAAAAGATGGGAATTATTCGTTTTTTAAAACTACCCTCCTTTGGTAATCTAGACGATGTCAAAGTTTGTGTGGGAAAATCATAACGCGCTAACCGATAAATTTTAAATTCAGTATATAAAAATTAGATAAAAAATAATCAAACAC
Source organism: Agrotis puta (assembly GCA_943136025.2). Lineage (NCBI taxonomy): Eukaryota > Metazoa > Arthropoda > Insecta > Lepidoptera > Noctuidae > Agrotis > Agrotis puta. Next base: position 14,047,141 of record OW964185.2, on the reverse strand, counting down.
GTGTTTTTGGGGTTTTCGAAAATCACCCTCTAAGTTGGTGAAAAAGGGTGATTAAGTTTTAAGGGAAGGCTGCTTGCTTCGACAAACCCAAAACTTGGCATAAATAGTTTCCCAATCGAATAAAGGATGCGTAATTATCTATATTTCAAAAATCAACCCCTAGCGGGCGAACATTGTAAAATCAGTTTGTCTTTTTTTTTTGCGTGGTAAAATCATCAAATGTGTCCTCCCACCCAGGGCAGGGCGGGAGGGACTGTCAGACTTGTACTGACTAAAATCCACGGTGTCCTTCACTAGCCCTTTACGTACCGGGGTTACGGTGATGGGTAAGTCCCGCGACCCCGGTAGGCTTTGGCCCTCTACAGGCCCCGTCAATATGCTGACACTCCTTGAGGCGTGCGTGGAACACAACGCGCCGTCGACCCGGGCATGGTCCATGGTCGGGCTGCGAGTCGCCCATTACTCGCCGCCCGCATGCCCGCGCCTACGGTGGCCGGAGATCGTCTTGCGACGTCCGACGCTGTGGGCATCTACCACTGCGGCTGGGGTGGAATGAGGTCGCTGTTCTCTCCCTCACGCGGCACGCCTCCTCCTTCGCGAGCATGACTGCTTCGCAGAAGGAGGCGACCGCTTCCCACTCCGTCTCGCCCCGCAGCATGGCCTCGACCAATGCCGGGCGCGAGAGGTCTCCGCCTATCGCCGTCGTGAGGACACGGCGGTGCTCTGCCCAAGCGGGGCAGTCCTGCACCGTATGCTCCACCGTGTCCTCCGGACGATCCTCGCAGTGGTGACACCCAGGCGTTTCCTCCTTCCTTATCCGACACAGGAACCTCCCAAATTTCCGTGTCCGGTGAGGACCTGCGTCATGCGGAAGGTACGGACGCCGTGACGCCTATCCAGCCACTCCTCAAAGAGGGGTCTTACCGCCGCGATTGCGGCGTGCCCGAAATCAGTTTGTCTTCAATAATTATTCGGGTTCGAAGTTAGAAACACGCGCTGACGAAGTCGTGGGCGGAGTGATAGTAAAAAATATATTTAGATTAGTGAGCATGTTATCGCCGATGAAAATGTCATTCTCTGTCTTTTGCTGCCGATTGGCTCTCTTCTGCATACGGCCTGTTCCTCTCTCTGGCTTCTCCCACTTTCAAAAGACAAATTTCCTTATTGGTCGCTGCTGACGATTGCTGCGCGATCATCCGTTCTCAATCCTCGAATTTTATAATTAGTCACTGCTACCGAAATAGTGCGCGCGCATCCGCGCTTGCGTATTTTGATTTCTTTATTTCTTTTATTGTCGTCTTGAGACTAAAAATTCAGAAAATAAATTATAGTTTAAAAAAACTAAAAAAACACGCTTTAATAGCAATCGAACTAAAAAGTAGAAAATAATTTTTAAGAATAAGAGAGTTTGTGTTACTGCAATATAAAATCCAACAATCAATTATCATAATTAACTTAGAATAAGATTAATATAAATATTAAGATATTAACAAACATTCAAATAAAGTGAAAAAGCGTGGGGTGCTCAATGATATTTTTATAATAATTCTGATATTGCAAACAGTAACTAATAAAATGATCATCACATTCGATATCAAGCACCCCACGCTTTTTCACTTTATTTGAATGTTTGTTAATATCTTAATATTTATATTAATCTTATTCTAAGTTAATTATGATAATTGATTGTTGGATTTTATATTGCAGTAACACAAACTCTCTTATTCTTAAAAATTATTTTCTACTTTTTAGTTCGATTGCTATTAAAGCGTGTTTTTTTAGTTTTTTTAAACTATAATTTATTTAATTGAACCATGAAACATTCAGGTATTCGGAAGTCAATTGTATTAAAGTTGATTGATTCAGTAATTATACTGATAATAATGAGATGCTTTCAAACTTTGAGCTGTGAAATAACGAGCCATAAAAGTCGAAAAGCGTTTAATAAATATTGTACTCCATTGTGAGTTTTATGAACAGTAATATTTCATTGAAATTGTGATGAATTTTCCTCAAATATGAGTTCTTCAAGTTATTACATCATTTAATTTGGGTCAGGCATTCATTATTTTATGAGTATTTTCGTATGCTCCGATATTTTATTGCCACTACAATAAATCTTTTAGTAGATAAAGTAGCTACTCAGGATTTTTATATTTAGTACACCAAAAAACTTACTTTTGGTTTCGAATTATTTTTGATAATAATTATCTTGATTGAAAAATCGATCATCGATCGAAAACAACATTTTGATCAAAATCACATTTATGTTAACATTTGTGCTACAAAAAAGTATATTCTATTAATCTATTTTATGTTTATTTTTTCAATATGTTATCTAATTTAATATTTAACTGGATGGATGGATATTTGAACATAGACTTCAAAACGAACACGAAATACAAATAGTTTACAACCTGGATAAACACGTGGAATACTTTTTATGCCGGGTATAATGTCCCCTTGATATTATCGAGTTATATGCGAGCAGAGCCGCTGAAAACAGATTAAATATTAATCATTTTCAATTTTAGTAACTAAAATTATAATTTGAAAGTTAAATTACATAAATGAAAGAGATAAAAGCATCCAACATCCCTTTTCTACCCAATAATTGTGAAAAGGCACCGAGATACAGTTTCACATTTACAATATTTATTTATATGGTTGAGCATTACCCCACTGTGCGATATTAAACCACTTTTATTTCTTTTCACGGTTGAATACAGTTGTCTATTCATGAAAGAGGTCCTTTATTCCGAGGTTTATCTGCTTAGCCGGTCTATAAACCTGATACAGAAGGGCGTCCAGCTGTGTATGTAGTAGTTACGTAGGGCAACCAAAGTAGGTCACAGGGCTTTGGTAAAGGGTGTTACAGGGACGGTTGCTTAGAATCTGGGTCTTATTTGCTTTGCTGATTGCCGTAGTGAATAGTGGTATCTTGTGGTTATTAGGTATTTTTATACAATTGTGCAAAACAAGCAGTGTATTTTTTTCTGGGTTCATGTACGAATGTATGTTCTCGATGTACTAGTACTGTTAGAATCGTTTTATTTATTTCAGGTACATTTTATTGCAGCCAACATTTTTACTGCAGTCGGGGGTCTTTATAAAGAAATGATATCCAGTATGTCTGTGCAATAAAAAAAGTTGGTTTTTAGTTTCAAACCGTTTTCAAATTATTCAGTTCATCATCAGGCCCGCCGCTGTCGCGGCGGTAAGGCCCCCCCTCTTTGAGGAGTGGCTGGATAGGCGACCTGACCTACCGCCTGACGCAGGTCCTCACCGGACACGGAAGTTTCGGGAGGTACCTGTGTCGGATAAGGAAAAAAGAAACGCCTGGGTGTCACCACTGTCCTCACGACGGCGATAGGCGGTGACCTCTCGCGTCCGGCATTGGTCAAGGCCACGCTGCGGGGCGAAATGGAATGGGAGCGGTCGCTTCCTTCTGCGAAGCAGTCATGCTAGCGAAAGAGGGGGCGGGACGTGTAAGGGAGAGGGCAGTGTCAACCTTACATCCCAGCCACAGTGGTAGACGCCCACGACGACGAACGTCGCTAGACGATCTCCGGCCACCGTAGGCGTGGGCATGCGGTCAGCGAGTAATGAAGGACACCGTGGATTTTAGTCAGTACGAGTCTTACAGTCCCTCCCTCTCTGCCTTAGGAGGAAGACCTCATTAGATGATTTTACCACGATAAAAAAAGGTAGGTGACATTCATCAGCAGTGGACTAGACGTAGTACCTCATTTCTTCTTACAGTAATCAGCACCATCTTGATTATTTTAGTGATCCATCAGAATCCATAGTGACTATGGAAGAAGCATCTATATTAAAGGTTCAGGCTGAAGAAAAAAGGTAACGAATAAAAGTCAGTACCACTGAATACTATAAAGGAATATCATCTATAAATACAGAATGTATAAACACAAAATCCAATACCACATATTGATTAAACAGCACACAATGATAAGCAGATACCGCACTCATTTATTCATCTCCCACTGCGAAATATAATGGGTTCATTGTAATAAATTACAATTGTAAATCAATTCATTGAATTCAATCAATATCTGGAATTACTTCTCGTTGTACTTGTAGTTAACACGATACCGGAGAATATTGGTTCAGAAATCGGTTTACGGTGCGTGTGCAATTTCGCACTATCAACCAAGCTCTCTTATTAACTCAATCAATTAATTGATTGATCAATCGTTTCATTGAATGCGCAGAACTTGGCTTTTGCAGTGATTAAATTGTGTTTGAGCTTGCTCGAGTTATCTAGGTTGGTGTAATTTCTAGAATTCTGCAGTAATAATTTCAGCTATGCGGGTAGATATTAATTACCGGCTATCCGTTAGGTTTGTGCGTTTAACACATTAGTATCTACAGCACTGAAATTTAGCTGGATATTTTAAAATATCAAATTTTAAATCATTAGTTTAAATTAGACGATTTAGCATGCTTAAGCTCCGTATTACAGAACGTCTATCATGACTCAAGCGTTACTTAAAACTAGTTTCAACGAATCAAATGGCTTGAATCTAGTTTTAAGTAATGCTTGAGTATTGAGCGACGTTCTGGTAATACGGGACTTATGCCTTTGTCAAACAGACAGGCGAAAGCGAAGCGATACCGAACCGAATCGAGACGTCAGTCCGATAGTTCTGTCACGCTATCGGATCGCTTTCGCTTTTCTATGTGACTGGATTCAAACAATTCCATACATTACAAATAAAAACGTCACACTTCGCATTCGTCACGCCTGTCTGTTTGACAAAGGCTTTAGTATTATTAAAAATGCCCATCTCTGCCTCAAGATCAATCGCTCATCTCATGAACTATGATTCGAATCGAAAAAACATTTTTGTGTTGGATAGTACATTGGTCGAGTAAGGCCATGTAAGATTACGCTACGACCAAGGTTATGCTAGACCCAGGAGCCGAGCAGCGGGGTTGAAAATATTGGGAACATGTTTATTATAAATCCAGGTTTATTCACGATTTTTTCCGTCACCGATGTTACTGATATTCAAGATGAACTTAGAATTGAAAAAGACACATTTTTTTTCAATTTCTTTTTTTATCGTGGTAAAATGATCAAATGAGTCCTGCCCAGGCTGGGGCGGGAGGGATTGTCAGACTTGTACTGACTAAAATCCTTCAATAGCCTTTAACGTTCCAGGAGACAGTCCGGCGATCCCGGCAGGCCTGGATTTGAACTCGTAACCTCCTACATGAGAAGCAGGGTTTTAGCTTTTTTTTTTATCGTGTTGAAATCATCAAATGAGTCCTCCCACCCAGGGCAGGGCGGGAGGGACTGTCAGACTTGTACTGACTAAAATCATTTTGCTGACACTCTTTGAGGCGCGCGTGGAACACAACGCACTAAAATCCACGGTGTCCTTCAATAGCCCTTTACGTACCGGGGTCACGGTAATCCGTTAGTCCCGCGACCCCGGCAGGCTTTGGCTCTCTACAGGCCCCGTCACTATGCTGACACTCTTTGACAACACGCCGTCGACCCGGGCAGGGTTTTAGCTTAGCTTTATTTTTAAATTACACTACCCGAAAGAATATGTAACAACCTTCACCGCTTAGTTACGCCTCACATCTCCGTTGAAAAAACACCCTTAGTGGCATCATCGGTCAGGACCCGAATAATTTGCTCCAATTTATACGGCGACGTCATCATAACGGCCATCTTCACCGCCATTTTCTTGGACGTTGATAAATAATTTCATTTCTTTCTCAAATCGATCAGCTGAGGAAAGGGGGGAGGGGTGTCGTTGATGCGATAGATTTGGTATCGATGGGTGGTTTTGATTACGGTTCTTAGCTTTGGGTGGGTGATTAACGCATAGTAGAAGGATATACAATGAGATTATTGTATTGTATGTAGTAGGGTCATTGGTGTCACTACAAAGAAAGAAAGAAAAAGGTAATTATTGAACTCATACAGGCCAACACAAATAACAGTAAATAAACAAAATTGTAAAATGCAAACAATAATTATAAAAAAAGAACAATGAAAAAACAGCAGAAGAAATAGAGTTTAGTCCTATACAAACCCAAACCCTAATCAAATAGATAAATAAATCGATCTAATAAAAATCAAATATTTTTTCAATTCCCCTCAATATACAATATAGATCAATCAAGGAGAAAATATAGGACCTTGTGTTTTGTATTAAATCAATGGTAAACGTATTATTATTCTAAGAATTTAAGAGGAAATCATATCAAAGCAAAAATAAATAAATCTCAATCAGGAAAGAAAAACACATTTCACACATTTATAATAATCGTATGGTTTAGTACAAAACTACTTGTAGATCATACAAAAAATTTTTGCTACGTGCGTGAATCAAACCCGCGAAACGTAGCGAAGCAGTCGATCGCTCGGGCACTGCGCTGACCGTAACTCAGTTGGAAAAAAGTTAAGCTACTGGGTCATATCGAATATCAATCATTATAAATAAGGACTAAGTTACCCTTCTAAAATTGACCCTTACATTTGGATAACTACCTATATATTCTACTGAACTTGAATCTTTAGTTTGTTAGTGATTTTTTGATTTAATATTTATAATCAAACGTAAATATCCCTCTACTGTCCGCAAAAAAATAAGCCTCCTTTTTACTTTAACATAAACATAATGTAGATTGAAAGCATTTCCTTGATTTAAAAACCTCAAAATTATTTATAAAAGCACTTTTTCAATAAAATATAGAGCTGAATAATCTTTCAGCGAAGCCTCGTTCAGTGAAAAGGCTCAATTCGAAAACCACTAATACTATCGAGATTCACATATTCCGATGTTCCGATTAAACATCAATATCCTGTAATCGATTATATCGGTATACGTTGACTCGATCACACAGCGCTTAACATCGAGCATTCGAGTGACAATGTAATTGACATTAGGCCCTCGACAGCTATTACAAACTTACTATTGTAGATAGGCAATTGAAATTGAACTTTATAGTGTCAAAGATAGGGTCTAATAGGTGTGTAAAAGCAATAACTGTTTGGAGTTGGGGAAGTTCTAAACGATTATAGATATGGTTAAGTTGTGTGATAGGGAGAGCAGTTAGATCCAGATGTTCAACAAGCCCAGAAGTTGGCTTGTGATTTGTATTATGTTGTTAGTATCTTTGGAAGTTAGAAGATGGTCTCTGTTGTAATAGTAATTGGTCATAATTTTGCTCAGCCGGGTTAAGGAGTTATGGGGTTATTGAAAAATCATTAGGGATGGATGGAACTCGCATTAGTGCTTAGGTCTCTCGGGACTGTCCACGAGCCTGTGTTTAAGGTCAGTTTATCATGTGGTTGTGAAATATTGATTATTAATTTAAACCGTTATTGTTCTATTAGTGATACTGAGGGTTAGTAAAGGAATAATTATGATGTCAGCCTGTAATAATACAAGCCTCCTCTTTATGTGTAGGAGTCTGCTTAATCCAACATGTGGACCCAGTCAGGGTTTGTGGATATCACAATCATGTTTTTAATTTATTTTAAGGTTTTCGTACTCAAAGCGTATAACGGAACCCTATTACTAAAACGCCGCTGTACTGTCCATTCGTCTGTCTGTCTTCTGCCCGTCTGCCACCAAACCAAATACTAAAAAGCAGAAATAAAAATTTAAGGGTTCACAAGTCATGATTTTTTGCCGTTTTTGTAATGGTACGGAATCGTTCGTACGCAAGTGCGACTCGCACTTGACCGGTTTTTTTGTGATACGACATACCAGTTCGTTCAACAAGTTTTTCCTCCAGGTTTATGTTGATTTAGAAATAATTTTATTAATCATCTACTAAATAGTGTGTCGTGTACCGTATGCACTGATTGGTTGAAAGTCACATTAGTAAATTAATTGAACTGAATGACTGTGTCTCTTTGATAGCTAGTTTACAATGTAATCGGTGATGAAATCAAAATGAGTGCAAATATGTTGACAATTTGACCAATTAAAAACATCTCAACCAGGCTGTTTCTTTCGACATAGATTATCATCTAAGGGAGCTTACCCATGACGCGATGCGACGCGATTCGACCGATTCCAACTACAAGTGAAAATCATCCTTAACACTACGACATATACGACAACGTGCGGTTGTCTACGGGTAGATGAAAAACAAAACACGATCGCCACGACGACGTCACGTCAATTGAATTGCATTATTATATCGTAGTAGCAAGGACGATTTTCATTTTTAGTTAGTACAAATTGAAAATCGCACGAATCGCGTCATGGAGCTCCCTAATGCCTTTGTCAAATAGACTGGCGAAAGCGAAGCGTTTCTGAAGTGATACCAAACCGATGCCAGACGTCAGTCCGATATTTCTGTCACGCTATCGGATCGCTTTTGCTGTTATATGTGACTGGATTCAAACAATTCCATACATTACAAATCAAAACGTCACGCTTCGCATTCGCTACGCCTGTCTGTTTGACAAAGGCTTAACAGTTCACGATCATACAGTGACGAATACATATTGGTGCTCGTGTACAGTCGTCGACAAAATGCATTCCCGTTGAACTTTGGTGAACCCTTTTTTATTTAAAAGTTAAAAGTTTAGCATCAAGTTTTTTAATTTGCTTTGTATATGAAATGCTTGTTGCAGACGAACAGAAGTTTCTGAATGGCAAATGGGATGCTGTCGATGCCAATTGAATTTTCTAACGTAGAAGATTGAATTTATTTTTCTGTTATTTATGGGATGTTTTTTTTGGTTTATATTTGTTTTCGAAATGTGGACTCCATTTTGTGAAGCTTGTGCGTGTGGTAGGCCCGTGAGGGAGCTACGCCCAGGAATGAAGAGAATAATTTTTCTTCTTATTTTTTAGCTTGAATTCTTAGTGGCCTACTAGAAATCTGGACAGCATACTCCATAATAAAAACAAAGTTACTCTGCGTGTTCGATTCCGAATTTAAAATTTAAAAATTATTATTCTATTCACGTATCAGTTTTAAAAGAAAATGATTAACTTTTAAATCGCATGACATGAGCCTACTGGCTATCGGTGGGCGTTCTCCCCATCCATCAAATGAAAATGATTGCTACTCGTACTTTCAAAGTCCTTTTTAAAAATCTGTTTTTATTGAAGTCGATACAGGTTTTTAATATAAAAAGTAGGTTAATCTATATATATAAAAGGAGAACTGACTGACTGACATATCAACGTACAGCTGAAACTACTGGGGCTAGGAATGTGAAATTTTGCACACGGCTTCCTATTATAATGTAGGGGAGCACTAAGAAGGGGTTTTTGGAAATTTAACCTTTAAGGGGGTGAAAAGGGGGAATTAGGAAAGTACGTAACCCACGCGGACGAAGTCGCGGGAAAAGTGCTAGTGTATTGATAAAGTGTTTTAAAGTAGACTTTTGTTTAATATGGTTATTCTTCAGCTATGTGTTTTATTACATTATGAATTTATTTTATTAAATACACCTTTTTCCTTTGAAGGTAATTTTCGTACGAATAATGTGTGTAATTCTTAATTCATCGCAATGTATGTTATATACACTGTCGAAGCGTGCTTGCGGACGGCAAGTAATGAGCAGCTCGCCGTTCGATCAAGGAACAGACTCGCCTGAAGAAGCTGTCAGTAAACTGACGAGGGCCAAATACCCACCAACATTGGGACTGTCTTAAAATACACAATCTGCTTGAAACGCAATGGGCAACCGATGAAACAGGGTGGTTTTTTAATAACCTCACCCATCTACAGATTTGTGGATTTTTCCACACCAAAAAAGGCGTATTTATTTTTTGAAATATGTTTTTCCAGCAAGATGATGAGTCATGAGATCCATCGCGTGCCATAGCTGTCAATACACCAATTACTTTCGAAATAATAATAAAAACAGCGGCACATTAGTTAAAAATACTTGAACCAAACATTTAATCCTCACCACAACAAAGGAAAATTAATCCAACACGGGGTGAATGAAAAAATCCACCAACAAAAAAGTAGAACAAATAACGAATAGACAAAACATTCGAAATAAATCACTGAAATCGGATCTCGAGTTTTGTTTGTGAGCAAAAAAAAAGTCGAGTGAAACCGATACATCGAGTTTAGAAGTCCGTCAAAAGCCGAACTTTAAAATTTCCCGTCACGCGTCCATCGTACCGATACGAACATTGATTGTACCGATATTCTGGCATCGATACCTAGTATCGATTTGTCTGTTCATGTGCAGGAACGGTGGGACTCGATTTTTGCAAACAAACTTCGTTTGTTTTAATACGTTGTGGTCCGTGACGATCTTCTGCGATAAAAAGTGGAACTTTTTATCGGTACCACGGCAAATAAGGGAAGGGAAACGGTTCGTGGTTTCGGATAGTTTCTTTTGCTATTCGGTTTTGTGTTGGAATATTCGTTTGTGTTATTGGTTTTGTTCGTGGCGTTTGAAAGTAATGTTAAATCATAAAATGCATTCGACGCTTTTGTTTGCAATTGATGTTTTTGTATTGTGATAGTTACCAGACCCGGAGAAAATGTTTTCTGTTTAAAAAAAAAATCCTACAGTTGGAAAATGCTGTACTGTATTTGGACGGATAATTTTATGAGTGCATTTAAAGTTTTTTCACAAAAAAAGGTTTAAAAAATTTTATTAAGCTAAAGTTTGTTTGATTAAACGAGCTAACTACTGCTTCAAATTTAAAAAAAAATATTGGATGGTCCTTTTATCGAGAACTAGCGACCCGCCCCGGCTCCGCACGGGTGCTATCTCTACTATATTATGCATGTTATATACATATAAACCTTCCTCTTGAATCACTCTATCTGTTAAAGAAAACCGCATCAAAATCCGTTGCGAAGTTTTAAAGATCTAAGCATACATAGGGACAGACAGACAGACAGACAGCGGAAAGCGATTTTGTTTTATACTATGTAGTGAAGGTAATTTACGTATATATAACATCACGCTATAATTAGAGCAACGGGTTGAAATTGCGGGCAACAGCAAGTAATCAATATAATTTATTAGCTTTAGCTTTAATATTGTTTTAGCACGCGGATTCGCTTGTCATCATCAGCCTAATGTAACCACTGCTGGGACACAGGCCTCTCTGTGAGAGGGAGTGGGCCATAATCCACCACGCGGGCCCAGTGCGGGTTGCTGGATGTCACATGTCTTCGAATTTTTAGTTCCAGGACATGCCGGTTTCCTCGCGATGTTTTCCTTCACCGTTTTGAGAGCAGTGGTGATGAAATAAATTACACAAAGTTAGTGCCTGGCTGGGTTCGAATCTACAACTCGTAAGTCGGGGCCGATACCACTGGGAAACTACTGCTCTCTTGTTTCGATTCGCTTTTTGATTCGCTTCTTATAAGTCGCGGGACTGTACGAATTACCGTGACCCCGAAACGTAAAGGGCTATTGAAGGACACCGTGGATTTTAGTCAATACGAGTCTGACAGTCCCTCCCGCTCTGCCCTGGGTGGGAGGACTCATTTGATGATTTTACCACGATAAAAAAAGGGCTAATTATAAGATATTTGGTTTCCCACTGTCTACCTTATCTACAAGAAGCAAGTGTAGACACTTTGTTTTCTTTTAAAATAAGAAATATACAACGCAATAGACTGCTCTGTCTTTTAAGAAAGAATACAGAATAACTGTGCTTTGCCATTACACAAAAGCTTTTAAAAAATAATGTAATGAATTAACATAAACAAAAGAAAATAATTAAAATAAAGGATTGCTATTGGATGCATATTAAAAAGTTTCATTAAACAAATAGAATTTTTATTTATTCTGTAATTTACTGAAGTGTTTTCAATAATAATAATACAATATTTGAAAAGAGAATTCTTGATCATTAGTATAATTTTAATAAAAAAAAAATCATGAAATGTTTATTATTTTCTTTCTTTTAAAATTAAAAGATGTTTGTGTTAGTATGTTCAAACAATTACCTAGGTTATTTTAATGATAGTTTTGTTCACAATATTTGTTTGAGAACACACGTAGTTTTTGCAAACCTATTTGTACCAATATTAATGTACCGAAATGTTGTGTTTCTTCGTATTCACTTGCGTCGAATGTCTGAGAACACGTGAGTAAGGGGCTATCGTATTACCCAGTACCAACTGGGTTGTCGGAGTTACATAAATATGATGTGTTTCTGTGTCCTCCACTACCCAGTTATTATGGAATACGATATCCTGGTTCAGGTATTCAGACATTCGGGCATCTGAATTTCCGTAAAGACTGTGAAAGATCTAGAAATTACAATCAGAAAACCAGAAATGATAGTCAACTATCCACGGAAAAACCTTGGCAAGCACTAATTAACCTTGAAGATCGACTGGCTTGTATTATTTAGACTTGAACTCCTTTGGAATCGAGATCAGCTTTTTTTAATTTAAATAAAATGGGTCTGATCTTGGCCTCAATGTAGCCTAAAAGCAATCATGGCATCTAAGATGTAACGAACTCACCCAGAGAAAACTGGAACTTCGGTCCTCCGACGGAACACAGTATAAAGTGTGGTCGCGAGTCAGGTGATCTTTGTAAAGCCTAATAGTGAGATCGCTCAGTCTTCACCATAGGTTATAGGTAGATTGTGGTGACTTTGGGTGGACTCTCAGGAGGTGGATACTACCCTTAAAATACGGTAAGACGAAATTAAACCAGCTTCTTTTATGGGGTGGTAAACTCATCAAGAAGGGCCACAGCTCAGGCAGAAGTTGCCTGTGTGAAAGGGACTTTCAGACTTATTACTTTAAAAAAAAAAACCGTGGTAAAATCATCACATGAGGCATCCCACCCAGGGCAGAGCGGGAGAGATTTTCAGACTCGTACTGACTAAAATCCACGGTGTCTTTCAATAGCCCCTTACGTACGGGGGTCACGGTAATTCGTGAGTGCCGCGACCCCGGCAGGCATTGGCCCTCTGAATTGTTAAATAATTACTGGCTAAAATTCCACTCAGTACCTTCGGTAGCCCTTTGCGTTCCACGATATTCTGTTTAGATAGTCCCGCGGACATTAAATCGGCTTATAAAATCAATATCCACTGATAGATCCGTAGTTACAAGTTGGTAGACAAAGTTTAGCAAACAGCGATCGTCTTTAAATTGTGCCATTCATAATCAAGTTCTACTGATTTCCCTGTAGTACGGCTTCAAGTTTGATTGAGCCGGTAAACGCTTGATCTGCTTAATATGATTGCTTTTAGAAATATATCCGGATAGTTCTAGCTTTGGAATAGTCTATTATCCGGATGTTTTAGTAGAGAGGTTGATGGAATGGTATTTAAAAATGTAAAAGTGATTGTAAGATTTTGAAGTCCATTTTCCCGGGGTGCGTTTTCCTAAGAAATTATGACGAACCTGGGACGCAATGAGGAATTAAACAGCTATACTTTTAGTACAAGGTACAATCGTGGTCACAGGACGATCTCCGGCCACCGTAGGCGCGGGCATGCGGGCAGCGAGTAATGGGCGACTTGCTGTCCGACCATGGACCATGCCCGGGTCGACGGCGCGTTGTGTTCCACGCGCGCCTCAAAGAGCGTCAGCAAATTGACGGGGCCTGTAGAGGGCCAGAGCCTGCCGGGGTCGCGGGACTTACCCATCACCGTAACCCCGGTACGTAAAGGGCTCGTGAAGGACACCGTGGATTTTAGTCAGTACAAGTCTGACAGTCCCTGCCGCCCTGCCCTGGGTGGGAGGACTCATTTGAAGATTTTACCACGATAAAAAAAAAAAGGTATAATCGTGGTGCTAGTAGTAGTTTTTATTTAAAAGAACAATAGGTCTTTATAGATTCGACAAAAGAATTACGCCAATGAGACTGAAGTACTCGTAAGTTTATGACTCATTAACAAAAATGAGCATTCGCGAGGGAGGTTGTAAATTATATCTCTCCCAGTGACATTTATGAGTACTTGCAAACATCCTCTCTAACCTAAACCCTAAGAGAAAGGCCATCAACTAAATTAACCGTGTCTCCCTATAAATCACAAGAAATATTTGCTAAAATATTTCAAGCGTGAAAAATGACAAAAAATTACTTCTGGATGACAAAAATATTCGTACCTAAAAAAGTTTATGCGAATAAAAAATAGGATCGCAAAAGGAATCTATATTTAACCTGAAAAAGAGGTTCGTAAATGAGGCCCTGCGAGTTTTGGGACCATCGATTTAGTTAAATGGAGTGAAAAATATCAACTGACCAGTTTTGGTGTAAGTCCGCTTGGGTTGGAAGCTTGCTTAATTTTGTAAAGTTTTAGTAGTAATGGTTACGTTGGGTTACGGTTTTTGTCGCGAATCATTAGTGTGGTAGAAATTTCAAGTCATGACAGTTTGAATCGTGATTATTTTATGTTAATGTTTGATTTTGTGGATTACTATTATGAAATATACTGGTTCTAGGTTCTTGTGGAAAAATATATGTATAAAAAAATGTGTGACACAAAAAATGATGTTGAATCTTTAATTGATACGAAAAAAGAGGGTTTTTCTTTGAAATTCCGTTTATGAAATTCCGTAACCCAGCCTTACCTGTCTTAGCCGGGGCGCCCCAGGTCCTGAGCTTACTTCACTCGCTATTGAGGCAGTCATCATCATCATCATCTCAGCCATAGGACGTCCACTGCTGAACATAGGCCTCCCCTTTAGATCTCCACATATACCGGTTGGAAGCGACCTGCATCCAGCGTCTTCCGGCGACCTTTATAAGGTCGTCTGTCCACCTTGTAGGTGGACGTCCTACGCTGCGCTTGCTAGTCCTTGGTCTCCACTCTAGAACTTTTCACATTGAGGCAGTGCACGCAATGATCTATTACGATTGTAAAGTAACTGAAATTATGATTAAGACTAAAATTTTATTATAGACACTTATTTTAGTATCACTTTGAGCGTTATGAAAGTTATTACTAATTTATTTTCATCATAATAAAACACTGTATTTTTTTATGGCACAGTAAACGAAAGAGCCACTATACATTTAATTACTAAACTTTAAAACCATGATATGTGAAAGAATCTTAAATCTTGTTGTCTTTTTAGGGTCGCATAGCCAAATGGCAAAAAACGGGGCCCTTATAGATTCGTCATGTCAGTCTGTCTGTCTGTCCGTCCATATGTCACAGTAGAAAGTATAAGAGCTATCCTGTTGAAACTTGGCAAGTAGATGTATAATGTGAACCGCATTAGTATTATCAAATACAAAATAATAATAAAGAAAAATTGGGGTTTTCCATACTTAAAATAGAACTTCAAAAATTTTTTTTTCACCACACCCATGCGTATAAAAGACCTATCCATAGATATATACCCCATCTATCTATGGATAGGTCTTTTGATATTGAAGTTACTAATATCATTTTTTTCTAAACTGAACAGTTTGCGCGAGAGACACTTCCAAAGTGGTAAAATGTGTCCTCCCCTGTAACTTCAAAATAACAGAATGATAAAACTAAAAAAAAATATGAAACTACCAGCGAAAATTGGTTTGAACGAGATCAAGTATTTTTTTTTAATACGTCATAAATCGTAAACCCTGTCGTATCCTTATCGTATACCCGTACCTTTCAAAGTTACAACTAACTACAAGAACTTTTATATTATGATACTTGCTGCCACGGAACCCTTTACCGGCGAGTCAGACTCGCACTTGTCCAGTTTTTTTAAATGTGCCATTTAAATTGCTTGCTATATGTTGAGTTTTGCGTAAACTGACTAACTGGTTTTTGTTTTTGGTGATTTTGTGTTCGATGAATCTTTTTTGTTGCCAGTATTTTAACAAAGGTTTTACTATCGACGTTTATACATAGACGTAGAATGATAAGTATCTACATAAAATCCAGGTCTTAAACACTGTCGTCTCTTTTATAGCGACTTGGCAACTGCTAGCTAGTTTTTGTTTTATGACCTATATGCCTTATATGTACAGACGCCAGCAGGTCAACCTACACTACTCTGTCAAAGGGGTATGCAACTTATTGGCATCAATTTTTTTTTTTTCGCCAGTAATGAAATGTTGGTCATTAGTAGACCGCAACCTAAGAACTTCGTAAAAAATATTTAAAAAAATCTAAACCATAACCAACCAGAGATATAACGGATTTTATTTTGTTCTAATCGGGAGTAAATCACTCCTGATTAGAACAAAATTAAAACCGCCATATCTCTGGTTGGTTACGGTTTAGAAACTTTTTTTTTTTTTCCATGGACTTCTAAGGTAGTTGTCTATTTGTGGCCAAAATTTTATCACCGGCGAAAAAAAAAAAAAAATTGATGCCAGGGTCCATACTAAAAGTAGCATGGGCCTTTACCGATCAAACATTAACCTTCCACTATTGTGATAAGGTTGAAAATCTAACAAAGAAACTTGACAGATTGAGGTAGATTGATGAGCTGGCGTCTGTACATAAATATGTTGGTCTAGTTGTATGCTACGTTACTGAATTTTAAAAGCACCGTAAATTCGTAAAGTTTCGTGGGCATGCGTCGGCGAGTAATGGGCAACTCGCTGTCCATGCCCGGGTTGACAGCGCGTTGTGTTTCACGCGCGCCTCGAAGAGTGGCAGCAAAAATGACGGTATCCCCTCTAGAGGGCCAAAGCCTGTCGGGGTCGCGGGACTTACAGATTACCGTGACCCCGGAACGTAAAGGGCTATTGAAGGACACCGTGGATTTAAGTCAGTACGAGTCTGACAGTCCCTCCCGCTCTGCCCCGGGTGAGAGGACTCATTTGATGATTTTACCCCGATAAAAAAAAAACTTAGTAAATTTTGGTTTAAATTACAAAAGAAAAAATACCACAAATATTTTCTCATAACATAACTGACGGACTAATTCAATTTTTTTGTATACAAACCTATTACATAGTATACCTCTGCGTAACCCTTAGGAGATTACAGTAGTGATGTTTATCCGTATGTGTAGTCAAGTCACATCCTCAAAATATCATACGTCATAAATGAAAACATGAGCCGTATTCATAGTTGATCAGTTTGAATTACGACACAAAGCGGGTTGATTAGCTCAGCGATTTGATTTCGAATTTCAATTGAATACCTAGCAATGACTTTATTTGTATCATTATGGTACGGAAACATGGTTATTTGTTTATGGTACGATGTTATTGTTTGTTTGTGTATGTAGTATGGGATTCGTTTACTACAACACAAATATTGACAGTTGTTTTTCGTGAATGTCAAGGGGACTATAACTGCGCAACGAGTTTGATATGTTTTTCGTAATCAAATACTTTATGCCGAAAATTATATGTTATATAAATTCTTCGAATTTATGAATGTTGAGTATAATTTAAGTCTTGGACAAAAAATATATAAATACTGATGTGCTAGCGCTAAGAATAAAGAATAAAGATAAAAAAAAGTAATTTATACATATAAACATAAATATCAAAAGAGAAGAAACACCAGAAGTTTCTCATTGATAGATATTGTTCATTAAACATTTTGATGATAAAACCATAGTAACGTTATTTTATCATCAAAAACTGAAACTAAGTCTTTAATCGATGTTTGATTTTCAAACAATGTCAAACGCATGGTATTGTCTTACTAATACTTTTAACATTAATTTAATGTATTTCTTATGCATGTTTCTGCATGCAATAATATATTAGCTTTCTGCATTCCTTCACCATATGTAGTTACTTACGGTGGCCACGTGATTTTCGTGGAAAGGAGTAAAATGTTTTTGCTTAGCGTATTAAAATAAATAATTATTTAATTGTGCTTAGCTATGTTTTTATTCGCCATACTTGTATCAATAAGATTTCCATAACAATCTAGCAACAGGAAAAAGTAGACATTCACGTGGAACCACAAATCAATACAAGAAAACCGATGAAAACAAAATAGCTTGTCCTTGAAACTGGCATTGATAAATGAAAGTATTTATTTATTCTTATAATTATAAATGTGTATATTCGTTTATTTTCCTTTTTGATTTAATGGTAGGAAAATATTTACTTGGTTTACAGATGGTTGAAGTTAATGAGCTGTACAGTCAGCTTCAAAGAAAACTTTGGTAGTGATGTCACTGATAAAGGGCGTGAGTTTTCTCTAAAAAAAAAACAGATATAATAATTACTCGGACACCAAAGGGTAGTAACATCCTCACCGTGTTAGATTATAAAATGTACAGATTCTATGTTCGAAACAAAACGTAAGGTTTTTCGTGAAGCCACTTTTTTTTAAATGTGTGAGCGAGCGCCACGCACAATATAAATGTTTTCCTTGGAAATGTTCACTTGTTTTACATAGGAATCGAATGACGGAGGTAATTTTTCATCCGCGTTTTTGGCTTCAATTCTCAGTGGCTTATTAATAAAATATATACAAGAATTTGGATATATTATAATGTAAGCTTACAATTATGTTAGTTGTGGGACTCACGAATTACCGTGACCCCGGAACGGAACGTAAAGGGCTATTGAAGGACACCGTGGATTACAGTCAGTACGAGTCTGACAGTCCCTCCCTCTCTGCCCTGGGTGGGAGGACTTATTTGATGATTTTACCAGGCTAAAAAAGAAGATTACAATATTATGTAAAAGTTATGTAGAAAGTGCCAGTATAAGCAAACCTGGCAAGATTCAATTTTCGAATTTTCGAATATCTGCAAATAGCTGAAGGAGTGCAACGGAAACGCGGAGGTGTCTATTCACTGTTCGTTTTTCAAATAAAATGTAAGTTCTCGCGTTTTCACATTTTTATCGTAATTATTATGATACTGGCAGTCTATCTTTTTTAGTAATTCAGAAATTTATAGAATAATTAGCTGTACCCTGCCCCGCTTCGCTTTGGCACAAAAAAACTTTTTTCAAAAACAAAAAAGGATCAAAACAATCCTTGATGCGGATTATATATCAGCTAAAATTTCAGCTAAATCGGTGCAGAACTTTTTGAGTTTTTGAAGCGTGCACAAACCAACATAACATTTTTATTATAGATGGATTCAGACGAAATTATTTAAAGCGTTTTTACGTTGTATTAGTAGTATTGTCATTATTATTTTGTTATGTGCCAAATATAATGAAAGTATTTTTTTTAACGATCTGCTAAACAATATGCAGTCGACATAAATATTAGTTAATGATTTACATTTTCAAAGTAAAAAGCAAGTAATAAAATTATAAGAATTTTTATATACTGATACTCATTTATTATAAAAGACGAGATAATTCTGGACCCGATATGTAACATCATGCGTAGAAGGAACAGGTCCCTAATATAAACTATATATATACAAAATAATTGAGCATAATACTCCACTTGTAGGTATAGCACGACTACATAAAATACAGCACCACACCAGCTGCATAAACTATTCGCAGACGTTGATAACTTCGAGAAAACCTTGTGCAAAGTAGTGGTATATTAATAGGCTGATTCAGCTTACTTCACACGCGTTCTTGCGTTGTAAGGCACGTATGCCGTCGCACGAGGCATACATTAAACATAATATTCCTGCGCGCTCCGATGATATTTTTTTTTCTGAATAACTTCTACGTTACCGTTGGTTAGATGGGAACGTGATACATTTTCTATGTAAGTCTGGGATGGTAGTGGAGTAGAATGTGTTATTTAGGTAGAAGTGTAGTTAGTACGTTAGTCATTACTTCGAAAACTACCATCACAAATAAAAGCATAGGCCTGTAATCTCTGATGGACTGGGCAGAGATGTCCCTAGTAGTACACCTTTATTTCAATGGTTATGATTGTTTTACTATAATTATAAAGGATGGATTTTTGTTTCTCTTTATACAAACATGGCTAAACGAATTTGGATCTTAATTACTAAGCAGTTAGATAATAACCTGGACACTTAAGATATTTTATTCTGTAGTAGAATGTTTTTCTCAGACTGGTTGATGTATCAGTCTGAGCAAAACATACGTGACTTCTCTATTCCCCAATCAATATAATGTAGACCTATTCAAGGTTCAACTGATTGATTTCTTTTAGGCAAACGTGTTCCATTATAAGTCGTAATATCACTTGACAGAGGCGAGTCGTTTTGAGTGAATTATGCGAGTCAGAAAAAAGTACCTAACCTAGATTTTTGTTACCATCTGACACACTTCAGAATCCAGTTTCAATAAAATACCATTCCCGCACAATCATTTCCCACTAACCGTTTTACAATAACAGCTGCCACAGATAAGACAGCGGCCATTAGATTCGCCTCTCATTTGAATTCGCCAATAGTCACGACGCGGGCGAACTGAAGTTGTAACATTATAGTAAATTAATTCCTTCCAACAGAAATAAAATGAGTCTGGTGTAGGGTTGCCGGCTTCAAATGGAAATTGATTTTTTTTTACCAACTGTGGCAAAGGAAAAGTAGGTTACCTAAAAAAAGTTTAGTTTTTTTTTAATGATTTTTCTCTTGCTCTCTATCTAGCCTAATCAGGGGCAAAGATGAGGCTTACCGCCGCCATTCGGAACGCTCAGCTGTCATCGCAGGTTAGGTAGCCTATGGTGCCCATTACCCGGGTTGGATCGGTAGGAGTTGGATCAAACTTACCCCAAACTTTTTTGGTGTTTTTATTTCTCTTTGTCGTCTTATAATACGAAAAGAAAGAAATTGAAAGACGCGACCTTTTTCCGAACTATTACCGGAACTACTAATCTAAGTGTGAACATAGGCATGCAACGCTGTGCTATACAAAGAGATAGAAGAGCGCAGAATCAGGCGCATGCGGCGGTAGAGAAGTCAAAATCTAAGTCGAAACCGTAGGACAAAATTAATCTATATATATAAAAGAACAGGATTTTTATTAAGACTCGACTACAGCCGAAACCACTAAACGCAGATACTTGAATTGTGGACAGCAGTTGCAGTCTACCATGTAGGGGGGCAATAAGACGGGAATTTGCGAAAGTCCTCCTCTAAGGGGGTGAAAAGGGGTGAAAACTGTTGTATGAAAAATCTTATTCCGTGGGTTTATAAACTTGAAACTTAGTACGAATATGAGAATAAGTAAATAAAAAAGATGGACATTAAAAGTTTTTTAAAACTACCCTCTGTTTGTAGCCTAGACGATGTTAAAGTTTGTATGGGAAAATCATAATGCGTTAACCGATGAATTTGAAACTCAGTATATAGAAATTAGATCAAAAATAATCAAACACGTATTTTTGAGTTTTTCGAAAATCACCCAGTAAGTTGGTGAAAAAGGGTGATTAAGTTTTAAGGGAAGGATTTTACTGCGTTCTTCAATACAAGCAAAACTTGGCCTAAATAATATTCCAATCAATTAAAGGATGCGTATTAATGTATTTTTCAAAAATTAACCCCTAGCGGGATGAAAATCGAAAAATTTGTTTCAATGAAATATCTTATTCGTTTGGTTTTAAGTTTTAGAAACCATTCAAAACTCTCATCTTTCTCTTTTAGTATTGTAAAGATTGTGGATGGGGTTATTCGACTTAATTTTGAAAACCTTATTTCCAAAAGTATCCCTTAAAGACGGTGGCCGGGAGTTGAAATTCATAGCGGGAAAAAACCGAAATTCGCGCAGACGAAGTCGCGGGCGTAGTGCTAGTGATTGAATAAATGGATAAATAAATAAATAAATAAAAATCTATTAGTTTTTAAACGTTTTGAAACACGAATCTTTGGGTGATCGACGGGCCAGCCGTATACTGGTTTTCACTCGCGGAGTCGCGGCTCGTAGGTGCTGATCGACTAGCGAGCAAAACAGTCGAGTGTGAACCGCAAATGAGGCAATATGTCTTGTTCGAAGATTGAAGTTTTCCGTCTGTTCGCTAGCGCTGTCGCGGAAAATTGTCGGCTCGGCTCGCCAGTGGTGAACAAGCCGCGAGCCAGCCTCGTTGGTTTTTAATACCGCGGTATTGCAATGAACCACGGGCGAGCTTTACCGACGAGCCATAAAACGACGGTTTTACTCGCCCGTCGATCATGGCCTTAAGATCAACATTTGAAAGATTCATGTAAGTAAACACTCTAAAAAATTGCCTTATAATTTCTCATACTGCAACATCTTAACGATTTTTTTGAAGTAGCGCTCATCTATCATCCGTACGTGAGACACACGTTCGTGAATATTATAAAATTGAAAGTCACATTGACACTAACAACATTCTAACCTTTAAAGGAACGTGTCTAAAAATATAAGGCTTTCACGACGAACGACATTTTTCATCGTAATTCAATAATGTATTGTCTATTATCTCAGTCTTACAAAACATATCTTATTACCCAGTAATCGTGTTGCACAGGTCTGATAGGCAGTCATCCACATAAAATGATAGTATTTAGTTGCATCTGGTTAGACTGGAATCTGACAGCCACATAGTTTCTTTTTTACGTGGTAAAATCATCACATGAGTCCTCCCACCTAGGGCAGAGCTGGAGGGACTGTCAGACTCGTCTGTCACTGAACCAGTGGGACTTGACTAGTAGATAATATATAATATTGTCTTTTCTGGGGCACGGTAGTGTCCTTGCCAAGTTGAGCACGGCCGTACCTTTCTTTTCTCGAAGCAAATCTTCATTAAGTAGTTTAGAAGGTCGAATTTTTTTAAAATCTGTTTTTCCCAGACCTTTTTTGCCTAAACTCTTCAAAACAAACCTTCTTTTGTTAAACAAATATATCTTCTGTCACACACACACACACACACAAACACACTTCCAATTACAACATTCGATAACCCTATCACAGGCGGGTGAAGAAATATTTCACGAACAGTTTCTGTGAGCGGACGATAAATTATCGAAGTTGTATTAACTGAGTCAGCCTGGAAGGGGCAGCTCCGAACATACACCATTTTAGTTCACTGTCGTTACGTCCGACAATATGAAGGTTTTTGAAAGAAAAATGAACTGTACGATGGAAAATTTTGAGACTGTTATTGATTGAGGAAAGGCGTGAGATAAGTGCTTTTGCGATCGAGTGCACACGTAACCGTTCCTTAATATTGTTTCGGTGAAATTCTCGGTTTAAAAATCAACGCATAGGTACGTGTAAGCAAATGCACATCAACTGGATGTCAATGTAAAGACGGCATGGTTGGCGCAGTGGCTAAGTGATCGATTGCTGCGCAGCGTGTCGCGGATTCGATCCCCGCACGGAGCAAATATTTGTATGATCTGCAAGTAGTTGTATAAGGTAAAGTAATCCGGGTCTGGGTATTTGTGTATGTGACTTTCTATGTTTGTAAATGCGCATACGAAACAAGAGAAAATCCAAAATTAAGTCATATCTCATCTCCTTGTATACCGTATCTTACAACTAAATACATAAATTTAGTTTGAGTAGAAACAATGTTTTAAATTTCCAAAACTGGTATTCGTCTGCACCCTGTTTGACTGAAAGCCGACCCCAATATAGTTGGGAAAAGACTAGGCGGATGACAAGCTACCTATGTATTTTACTAATCAATTACAGACACACATGTCACAGACTCATTTAACCATTTAATGTTGGCAACAAAACGAACATCGTCTCATTTATTTCGCATCTCAGGTACAAGTCTTAAAACAATGTGTCCTAAAACCAACCTCAATCATAAACAGACATTGTCTCTTAACAACCAGTAAAGTGTATACAACGTAAGTGCCGAATGAGTACTGAATAACAAAATATGACCGTATTGCTATGTAACAGAAGGTGTAAACTGGTGTAGCAATTAACGAGTATGCTGTTTTACTCACTGGGTTTATTTTGGGATTGTACTATTGTTGCATAATTCAGTTGGCTTTTGTCATTACTTCCTAGAATTTGAACTTTATTAGTGATGCTATCGAATAGCGTAATTACAGTATATGTGTGACGCTGGAAAGACAATGACGCAATTTCAGTTTTCATGAAACTGGGAGTCAATACTCCCAACTCGTTTGAATATTTCCCGCTATTCCTCGTAGTGTCTGATTTGGCTATTCACATGGGCTTTGAAAATTCATCCTGTACCTGGACACATAACACACCATACCCCATTTTAACTTCTAAAACCGAAGTGTCGATGTTATCTCGTAAGTGTAAATGATGTAATTTTTTTATCATGGTAAAATCATCAAATGAGTCCTCCCACTCAGGGCAGAGCGGGAGAAGACTGTTAGACTCGTACTGACTAAAATCCACGGTGTCCTTCAATAGCCCTTTACGGTCCGGGGTCACGGTAATTCGTAAGTCCCGCGACTCACCGCATGTTCGATGAAAACTTTTTTTACTGTTTCACTTCCATGTACATGTAATTCAGGGGGCTCTCTTTCTCTCTCTCTCTCTCTAATAGTTTTGGAATTAAGTTGCTGTGATTTAAATGTGGACTAACATGACGAAAATTCCGTTCTAGTACCCTAAAATACACCCTATTAATTGTGATGATTTCACAGATGCTCGGGTGACTGGTTCTAAAAGAAAAAAAGACAAGATCTAAAAGAGAAAGAAGTTAAAATTATAAAGTAAAATAAATAAAAATTGTTTTACAAACACAAACCACATAATTTCAACAACGTACTATGAATACGAACAGCTTCGTTAGGCCCTGTTTAGACGGTCCATATTTCCCGCATTTAGACGTATTATGCAAACTGACGTACCGTTCTTACCGCCATCTTGAAACGAGTATGTTATCACGTAGAGCTCTAGAATAGCGTATTAAATAAACTACCCTACAGGGGAATCTTCGTCCCAGCTTTTGTCGTGAGGACGATCAGATTTCGTAGTCTGTGGCCTTTATTTTTGTTGCCCCTTATCTCTTTTAATTTATGACTTAAGAAAATGTTGAGAGAAAATCTGGACTATAGTTTAAAATCACTATTCATTATAAATTTCAACTACATGTAATTTTCCCGGTAGTAAGATTAAAATGAATGATGATTAAGTATAATTTGATTATGGAGTGAAATACGTTTCAATAACTTGGTATTTCTAGGAGCTAGGGTAGGAATAATATTCGAATAAATGTCGAGTACAACATCGAGCAAATTCCGTACTTCATGGAATTTCCAGAAATAAATTGAAAACCGATATTCGTAGTTCCAGTGTCTGAATTGTCAAAATCTTTTCTATAAACATATTAATATTTTGGTGATCATTACGATGCAGTCCGTGATGACCATTAAAATGTTATTTTTTTTTTAGCTATCTGTACTTTGCAACAGCCAAGTTCAAATCATTCGCACTCGAGTAGCTTCAGCTGGGGAAACAAACTGAAACTAAATAAGTAAATCAAACGCTCTAACCAATCAGGGCCATAGCAGCCATGCTCACAGAGATGAAATTTCATACCATTTTTAATGTTTTATATTGATTTCCGCGCCATCTATTGCAGAGTCATCAAAATACTGATCAACACGTTGACATTAACTACAATCAACTCAATTTTATAATAGATGACGTATAACACACTAAATTTAAAATATTTTGTAGGGTAGGCAATAACCTTTAGTAAAACAGGCGTCTGGCATACCTACTGAATCAATCATATTCATTCACTTATAATCATCCATACAAATCCTGCTCGCAATCCAATTCTTCGTTCCACAAAAAATCTTTACAATTCACGACATAGGCGTGAATGCGTAATAATTACAATTTAATTATACTTTTTTTTTTAAAACGTTGCCCCACACTAGGAATTTCTCCTGTGTGGTGGGTGCGTTTACAAACATATAAACTCACATACACAAACGCCCAGACCCAAAACAACTACTTGTAGATCATGCAAATATTTGTTACAAAATTTGTTGTAAAAAAAATGGTTTTTTTTTTTAAACCCGGTTTCAATATACCGGTACTAATAAGTGTGCACTATGAATATGATCCAGCTCGTTAGCATTGCGGTACACCGCTATATTTCCTACATTTTCAGCACGTGCGTCCTAACTGCTTTCCAATTGGCTACGAAAAACTAGCCTATAAAACTAGGGCTGACATAAAAATGATGCTGGAAACATAAAATAGAAAATTCTGTTTTCTGCCGTACCCTCAAACGCCTTATACCCGTTAAAATGCAGGAACTACAATCTGAAGCAAAGGTGAGTCCCAAGATTGAGCAGGCTCATCTAGGTGTACCTTGCGCACCGCCGGAAAACAGTATAAGCTGTTTATCGCGGATTCGATGGTGGTTGGAAGTCAGGCGGTGCACATGAGCTCTGCCACCGCCGCGCCAGTGGGATTGTTCAGTCGTCCCTGCAGACCATAGTGGTACCATTGTACGGAGTGGAATGCTACGAGTTGGATGCCATCCATTCCATAGTTTCGTAAGATTATGTTTTATTATGGCGTCTCTCTAGAAAGAAAGAAATATTTAGCTTCCAGCGTATATCTCCAGTTTATCGAAGTCTCCATGAGTCTGCTGTTCTACTACTAATTGCTTAGTTTCTATTAACTTCAATGTTGTTGAAAAGCTCTGTATGTAAAAAATTTTAGGTTAGAAATCATCAAATGAATTTACGATTTTTATCAAATACATTTTCATGTTCATTCCTTTATTAATTGGGTACAGGTTTACCCATAATGAAGTTTACATTAAAACGCCGAAAACCCTTAACACCGTTTTTTAATTAATTTTCCAACCCTCAACCGAGACCCAAATTCAAAATAAACCCATTAAATGAATTGTAATAGTCAAGTATAGAAATGATATTGCACCAAATTCACATTGAAATGAAACAAAATGACACCATTTTGGTTGAATTCATTTGCGGTAGTTTAATTCAATGAATCGAAATTGGTTTTGAGAAGTGACACTAATGAATAAAATGAAACTGTATTTAACTGTGTGTACTGTATTTAAATTATTTAGTTATGTTTGCGAACAGGGTTGTGGGCAGGCTAGGCTTTGGGTCTAGCTAGATTTCAGATCTAACTTTGTGAATATTAATTTATTTGCTCCACGTGTGAGCATAATCTACGGAGCTCATGAAATGATTTTAATTTATTGTTTTCTGGTAGGCGTTGGTTGAGCAAAAAATACATCGTTTTGTAGAAGTTTTTTTTAATAGGTCTCCCGACTGAAATAAAATTATCAGTTCCCCGAATCGATTTAGGCGTTGAGAAGTTATGGTGGAATAAAGAAACTCATAAACGTACATACATGAACTCTAAAAACATAGTACTCCTTTTGTCTGCATTCGTGTAAAAAATGTTTACGAAACAATATTAAATATGATCGTTGAAATCGTGAAGCTGACATCGGATTTTGAGACAGTCTACAATCCATTTCATACTAGGTAAAACGATACCACTTCATAAGATTATCTGTCAGAATTTTAGGCCATTGAATACCTATAACGCTAATTACTTGATTGATCGCCACTGTTTGAGGACATTTTAAGAACTTCAGTCATAAAATTTCCACGAAAACCAGGCAAGTTTTGGAAAGATTTCTTAACCTTTTCAGTAATCACTTACTACTCGTACCCCATAACCAACATGGAACCAATCTCCGTCATACATAGCTCTGTAAATGAATATTTAAGCAGCTGTTTACTGCAGACCTATGTGTAACAAACACTTCTATTTCCATTGTCGGGGGAGCACAGCGACGGGACATTTTTCACTTGTACCAGTTCCTAGTTTGAGAGCGGCGGCGATGCTTCTTGTGAGTGGGGCGAGGGATAAACTGAAGCGGGGTGGTTTAAGGACTTGGTTTTAAAGTTCTTGATGGGTTACTGACCTTGCTGGTATCAATTCGAATTTGGGATAAGTGTGTACTGTGAACCTTCGCTTCCACAGGCGCTGATCTGTGAGAGGAATCGCGTGGTAATCCATATCGTCATGCGTTGATAGAAGTCAAAATAATTTATATTAAGTTATGATTTTTAGTTCTAGTTCGTTTGTGTTTCCTTACAAAATGTTCACTTCCACTGTTTTGGAAGACGTGGTGATTATATAAATTGCAAATTGTAAAGGTTATGTCTATTTGGGATCTCATTAACGACTTACAAATTGGAAGGCATGGCTTTTAACTATTAAAACCACCCCAACTCATTGAATCCTTGACTTTTCAATAAAAAGTCATGACCATGACCTCAAAAACATCTTCATATCTGCCCATAGACGTCCACTTTCATAATTATATGACATAGGTACTCCAAATACTTCCAGCATACCATAGGTATGGTCGTTTCCTATAATCCCGCTCCCGCTCTCATTTTACACCACAACTGAGGTAACAAATAACACGTCTGCGTGTCGCTGCGACGTTTCCAATTTAGTCGCTTTGTGTATGTGTCCCGTCAAGTCACATGTGCAGCTGACGCTCCCGTATGTTTTTATTCTTGCATATTTACACTGTCCTTTAGGTATGTCCTTATTTGCTTCTTGGAAATGTTCTTTTATTGGGTACCTACTCTGATTTGACAAAGTGCTGTAACTGCACTATCATTTGTTCCGAAAATTCAATATTTTTACTGCGAAGCAGTTGTTAGGCGCTTTGGGGAAGTCTTGTAAAAGTGCTGATTGATCAGCGGTTTTTGAATTAAAGAATTTTGATTTCCTTTAAGTTCCATGATCCACGGGTCTACTAACAGAAACCATTTTGAAATTCAATCTATTATTATTATTGGCAATCAATATTAGTTGCAGTCAATTGTAAAACAGTTAATAGGGTATCGATAATTCGCATCAGACTGACAATTAACTTGTCAGAAAGCTTGTTAGAGAGCCTGTCAGTCAGTAATGATCTTTGGGAACAGTTTTATATGTATACCAGTTGGCAATGTAGTGCATCCTACTACCCTTCTTATATTATAAACGTGAAAGTTTGTTTGGAATGATGGATGAATGTTTGTTCCTCTTTCACGCCATAACCACTGAACGGATTTGGTTAAAATTCGGTACACAGAGTTTTTATCCCGATTTCATGTTCCCACGGGATGATTTTCGGGTTCTAGCGGGTGAAACCGCTGTCAACAGCTAGTAATTCTATAACAGCATGGTTAAGAAATCTTTACGTTTACATATTTGCAGTAAACGATTCTCAATATCAAAATAGCGTTCAGTAACCTTTCACTATGTCAACGATTTTACATCAAAAACACATGTTCAGATACTTAAAAAAATATTCATTAATCATTTACTGTTTTACTTATTTGTTTTATTAAAAAACGGTCTACAGAAAAATACAAAGACCACACAAAACAGACCACAGAAAATCCTTCCAATAGTTTTAAAAAATTGATGTTACTTTTTGTTATAAAACACAGAGAGATAACAGGGAACTTCTCGCGTATGCTTATTTATCATCACGTACTTGCAAGCACTAACCGGGATGAATACTTGCAGCATCTGCACTGCCTGTTATACGTTGTAAAGCTGGCTTCACACGGCGCGCAATATTACGAGTCACACTCGCTGGCAGTACGCGCTGTGTGAAGGCGATAGCTTTGCGCGACTTGGGCTCAAGTGAGGGCCGACTCGTGATATCAGACGACCATCGGAAGCTAGCTTAACTTCTAAATGCTCTTAGTGTTTTATTTAATTTTCTATTTTTATCTTTCTGCAGAAGGATGAGTTTTGAGTGGTAGTGTGAGATGAAACAAGGGATATTCATATTTGCATGCATAGTTTGGTAGAATAAAGTATACGGCTTTTAATTCAAGTGTCTTGTTACTAAGATCTGTTTAATACGCAAAGCAAGCAGCAGTGGTCGCGGGACTTATAAAATACCGTGACCCCGGTACGTAAAGGACTAGTGAAGGACACCGTGGATTTTAGTCAGTACGAGTCTGACGGTCCCTCCCGCTCTGCTCTGGGTAGGAGAAGTCATTTGATGATTTTCCACGATAAAAAAAAAGTAAGCAGCAGTGTCTGATGAATAAGCAAAATGTCATACTGTGTTCAATACAAACTTTAAAAGACAGGAAGAATATTATCGTCTGCAGTTTGTCTAACAAAAAAATCGTGAGTAATGATATCGTAAAACATTGTTATAACTACAAAAACCGGAGCAATTACATTGACAAAATGTTAAATACGTAGATAGAGATAGAATATAATAATTAATTAGATTGATAGTTTAATAGGAGGGGAACCTATATCTATCTAGCTATTACTTTTTTTATATTTTTTATATACATTCTCTTTACCAAATTTGACATCAATCAGTAAGCCTTTGTCAAACAGACAGGCGATAACGAACCGATACGAGACGTCAAACTGGATGCAGCGAACCGAGGCGTTGCAGTTGTATTAGCTGGTTTTTTATAAATGATGTCAAACAGAGCAAATACGCCTTCGCTACGTCTTCGCATCGGTTCGGTCACGCTATCGGATCGCTTTCGCTTTTCTATGTGACTAGATTCAAACAATTCCATACATTATTAAAAAAAAACGCCTCGCGTCGTATTCGCCACACCTGTCTGTTTGACAAAGGCATCAAAGAAAAGCTCACAGAGACACACTATCACGACTTTTTCCATTTTTGTCACGTAAACTGGAACTTTGACGTTAATTTGAAGGACATAATTAGATTTTCGTTCGTACACTAGAGGCAGTTTTTAATTTTTCCATACAACAAACGCAATAATTCTTCAAGTACGATGTTAATAAAATACAGAAATCTTGTGACAAGGCCTGTGGTTTGTATATCTCAAACCCTGTGGTCGCGTCACCGCCATCTTTATTTAAATAAAACAGGTCATGTGCTAATTAGAGCGATAGTTTCTTTATTCATGGTATGGCAGGCTTCATGTAAAGTAAAGCGGGGTACAACTGTGTCTCCTCCGCATTGCAGGTAGTTAGTTTTACGCATAAACTGTCAGTTTTCTTTAAGATTCTGTTATAAGAGGTACTTCACAGTTTTATGGGACGCTGGGGAAGCGACTTCTTGGGTTGAGGTCAAGGGAGTGCGCAACTTTGGAAGGCAAGTGATGTGTTTTAATACTGTTTGACAAAACTTGTCTTAAAGATGATTTTTGAGGAAAGTAAGTAAATAAAGTAAGTAAGTATTCAAAAATTGTAACAATCTGTTTGTAAAATCATACCATATTTTAAAAGAGTAACCATGGAGTTTCTTGCCGGTTCTTCTCCATGGAATCGACCAACCCGAACCGAGCACCTGCTGTCGACGTTTTATAAGTGCCCCAAGGGCCAATGTGAAATAAAAAACATTTGATTTTGATTTTTAATGACAAATTCAGCTGCGAGTGGGATTTGAACCTGCGTCTACTGGATAAGAACTCCAGACGCCTTACCAACTAGGCTACCGCAACTCACACTCAGAACCTGAATCTTCTATACTAGTTTGAATGATTTTCGGTATCGTGAGCGCTATCTCTTGGTCTAGTTTGTATTTTGTTTGTAGTAACTTGTCTTTCTTCGTGAATTTCTTGGCGTGCGATCGTTGTCACCACGTCATGCCCTGTTTGACTGTTTGCGATTTTCTGGTGCAGTCTTGCAAGGGAACGAGACTAACAGATTTACTTCTAAATCACTAGACAGCATGGGCGATCAATTTGTAACTACAGAGGGTCTTCTTATAGAAGATTGGGTACAAAACCGATATACGAGCACATGAACGACAACTACGGAGGAGCTGAAGAAATCACCTTGGTCAAATTGGGTCACAGCATCATCATCATAATCATGTATTTCTAAAATAAAATTAAAATAATTCATCAATTATACCATCAGCGTCACTAAAGCTGTAATATCTAAACGTCCTTCTATGAAAGGCACTATACATTGATAAATTATGTAACAAACAATAGGAACAGTTAAAACACTTTCATTAATCATAAATTTAATCAACAATAAATAGAACGACATTCTCAAACAACCATTCCAAGATGTCAACAGTCGGAAGCAGAAAATCGATTTAGTTTGATCGTCGTGACGTCAACTTCACAAATATTACTTCTGAGGTCACACAGCTGCCACGATCGAAATAGTCACAAGTAATAATCTTACTGACTGACAAATCCCTCACGTAAATATGAGTATATGACAAGCTTTCAAAAAGTACTAAAATCTTCGATACGCCACATGCTTCACAACGTCCAGTCGCAGTTTACGGCGTACTGCAAGTTTATCGCGTACCGATCGTAGTTCTCGTACTACGAGAGTTGTAAAACACACTTTGTATTCGTATTCTTCGTTGCGCATTCAATTTGAAAGCGGAATTGCGTTGAGCACGTGTGAAGGTTATAGTGAACGAGTGAACGGAGTTTAATTTATGTCCTCTCTGATCGGGTAGCTTGGGGTGGTTGTAAGGTTTTTCTTTTTGTTGAAGTGTCAAGTGTGGGTTTGTAATGAGACATAGTTTTGTTATGTTGTTTTGTTTAATGCTCTGTGTTCATTGTTGGTTCATGTGCCTGTGTCTGTGTGTAAATGCCTGAATGAATAGTGTGAATGTGTGTGTGTTTTAGTTTTAGCTAATTTAGTAATGATAGTGAGTAATGAGTTTGAGTAACGGTGTTCGATATTGGTAATCGAGTTATGGAACTCAAATGGAGTTGGGCAGGACACCTGGCAAGGTGCAGTGACGGCAGGTGGAGTAAAGCTGTGACAGAGTGGCATCTATGGAGTGGAAAAAGAATTGTTGGTCGTCCGGCGGAGAGATGGGCAGACGACATTGTTGCCATTGCGGGAGTGTCCTGAATGAGGCTGGCGCGAGACCGTGGAGCTTGGCTCAAGCAAAGAGAGGCCTATACCCAGCCACTGCTGCTGTTCACAACCCGTCTTCACCCACTGGTGAAGACGGGTTGTGGATGATGATGATAAATGAGTTTGTAAATTTAGAACCTCATATAATAAAAAAAGTAATGTATAAGTGTATTTAAACTCTTACAAACTGATGTTATGGTCGTATTAGAACATTTGAAATATTTTGTTTTTTTTATTGTGCTTTTTATTGTGATTTATGTGCTTGAATTGAAGCACAAAGGAAGAAAAAATGTTGACCTTCCAATCCTCTAAATATAAACTCCGAAAAAATAATTCCCCGTGAATGGGTGCATTGAAAGGGTGCCATCAAAAAACAATTTCAAACGCAGCCATATACGATAACATTGTCATTCGCGCGAACGGCAACCCAATTTCCGGTACCGGTACCAAAACTCGGTATTTTCCGGTATCGTTATTTGGTACCGATGCAAATTAAGGCCGAGTGGACCGCAGGCCCGTTTATTGTGATTAGTTAATGTATCCAGTCCTGTGGTTGCCCGAAATACATCATTTTAGGTCTCTTACGCCGTAAAATTGACTATTGTTCAACCTGATTGAATTTGTTACTGAAATTTCGTAACCCAATTTGGGTATCAGATTTCGTGAATAAATTGAGATAGCGAGAGTGGTATTTTTGGTAACATGAATTCGAAAAAAGACTTTCACAAAATGGATGTATTGTTTTTTAGTTTTTTTTTTATTTATGTGGTGTGGTGCTGTGGTTGGCAATACAAAATTGGTATTTAAAACTATGAAACGAAATTTTGATGGGAGTGTTGTGTTCGTGGCTTATCTATTTGTTGTTGGAAACTAAAGCTGATGAAATATATTGTGTGCTATGCGGATATGCTCATGTTTAGTTTTTTATTTTGTCACAGTACGAGTTGTTGGATGTCAAAATGTTCTCCTTTAACTGTTCATTGTGGTTCATAAAGGCTTGTGTTCCACCAGTCAGAACATTATAGGTTATATACCTACGCCCGTACGTCTAAAAACCAGGCTTGTTCCAGTGAGTGAAAGAGACAGAGCTATACAAGTCGTCTAGCGCCATCTCGTTCACTCACTGGAACAAGCCTGGTTTTAAGACGTCATAATACGGCCCTTTATGTTTAGGAAATGCACAGTCTGAGGTCCAAAGCACTTTATCATTTCATCTGTGAATCGCCCACTACTGGAATAGGATTTCTCTTCTTCTTCAGCAACTAAAGAAAGCTGCTGAAGAAAGGGAAAGAGGAAGGTTTCTTTATCTGGAATCTTCTCTGTTTCTTTGGCCTTATTCTTTGTAACTACCGTACTACTTACTCCGATTCTGTGCGATCTTGAATACTTTAAACTAGTTGAAATTAATAAAAATGGTACAATTTTAAAGGTTTAATTGATAACTTGAAATTGATACTAAATTAATTTAAATCACGCCTAAATTTTAATAGCTATCCCGGATCAATTTCAATTGATTCCATACTTTAGCTCGCTAGTGAACATGACATAGTAAATCCTTCTTAAATAATACAAACTATCAGATAACATAAACTGAATATTTCAACACCAATTAAAATTAGCAATCAAAACCGCCAACTTTAATTAAATATCCCTGTACTAATATCAATTCTAGATATTCCCTGAATAATTCAAGGAGCAAATGAATATCTCAAAGGTCCGTATATAATTTAGTTGACCTAAATATCTTTGCAAGCTAAGCTTATCCGAAGTATTGACAGATGGATTAGGGAAAGGTTTAGATTAGTCTTGGAGTGAATGGGTGATAACCTATCGAATAGTTGAATGTTTGATACTAATTTGGTGTGTAATTGAATTGGATTTGATGATTATTACGCAGCAGAGGAATTTGGAAAAATAACCGACAATGTGGATGGACGATCTTGTTGATGTGGCCGTGAGAAATTGCATAGTCGTGCCACAAAACCGCCAAAAGAGCTTTGGAAGCGATTAATGAGTGTTGCAGTCTCTTCCAAAGCCTTTTTTTACGTGGTAAAATCATCTTGAGTTCTCCCATCCAGGGCAGAGCGGGAAGGACTGTCAGGCTCGTACTGACTAAAATCCACGGTGTCCTTCAATAGCCCTTTACGTACCGAGTTCACGGTAATTCGTGAGTCCCGCGACCCTCTTCCAAAGCCTAACTTAAACTAACTTCTGGCATCCAATACCTCAGTATTGTGTGACCAGAAAGTAATAATTCATACCGAGACACGACCCAACGCGATGTGACGTGACGATACTCGTACTGGAAATGTGTATCATTTCGTGTAGTAAATAAAGTTAAATTTTGAGTCGCTCTAAAATGTGGACGCAGCGTCGCGTCTCGGTGTAAGCTGAAGAAGAAATGCACAGCCACACCTCAATATCACCCTATCTGATCCGACGCCCACGGCGTCGTACCCTAGTACGTAAAGGGCTATTGAAGGACACCGTGGATTTTAGTCAGTACAAGTCTGACAGTCCCTCCCAACCTGCCCTGGGTGGGAGGACTCATTTGAAGATTTTACCACGATTATACCACGGAAAAAAAAACCCTATCTGATCCTCAAAACACCTTCTAAAAGATTTTCTATAGCTGCGGGGTCCGGGGTCGCGGGACTTTTCCATTACCGCGACCCGGGCATGGTCCGCGCGTTCAGTGCTGACGCTGATATGCGATCAGCTTAGGTGTGCGAGCTCCTTTTTCAGCGGAATGTCAAGGAATTTACACTCCGTTTCTGGTACACTTAA
This sequence comes from Agrotis puta, assembly GCA_943136025.2. Lineage (NCBI taxonomy): Eukaryota > Metazoa > Arthropoda > Insecta > Lepidoptera > Noctuidae > Agrotis > Agrotis puta. Next base: position 14,011,764 of record OW964185.2, on the reverse strand, counting down.
AAATCAGACAACAACAGAAAGTTTATGTAAACACACACCAAAAACGTAACTACCGCTAAACAAAATAAACAAATATCCGAAAGTTCTGGATGTTTTTCGTTTGTCACACGAAGTGGGATCGCGACTCGTCGTAATTAAATTTGTCGGCGCACACGTGTTGACGCCGTCTGATTAAATATTTTAAATCTGATTGTTAGAAAGTTGTGGGACGTGTATCAAATACTATTGGGTTTCGGGTTTACAAGGTTTAGTCGATGTTATGAGGGGATCATAACTGTGTATGTAACACGTTGTTGGCTATTTGTTTTTATTAATGACTTGATTGCCATGTAACACATGTAAGCATAATGTCTTTCAATTTGTTTGACTTTTGGCTACGAAAGCGACCTTCAGCGATGTGGATAAAGGCATAGACATAACTTATTAAAGTTTTTTCGATAACAGATTTATATTTTAATCTCAGAAGTGTGTTTGTTATTTCTGTATTTTTAAATAAAAAGCATACAATGTTGGAAGAAGATTATAGTCAATTATTATTACATTTGGGCTAAACGTTGATGAATAATCTAAGTTATACGAAACCTTTAACTAAATATCCTATAAAATACATAATGTATGTCTGCAACACAGCAACTATTTCTCCCTTCCGCGCCATGTTCTCGTAACAAGTAAACACTTAATGCCCGTAGCGATCCCAAACTCGTAGCCTCTTGTCTGTCAAGATCTGTCAGGAAATCTCCAGGAGATTTCTGTCAAAATACGCGCGTCTGTCAGAAATCTCCTGGAGATTTCGTGGATCGGGTCGGATTAAATACCAAATGTTGCCTGTCTAGAGTATACTTTTCCTACTCTAACTTACACAAACTGTAGGTGAATGAATAAGAAAGGCATAAAACATCACATGCTAAACATTCAACAACATTTGTTACCGGAATGTTTTTCTGTTGTGACGGCTTCATTTTGTTTACGTCAACGGACGCGGCGGTTAAGTTTCTGTCTGTTATTTTGTGTTATTTTCGAGTTATAGTGTGGTGTGGTGATAAGTAAACGTAAACAAATAAGTACTACACAGTTTTTAATTGCTGCATTGTGTATTTGTTAAAGATTTTGGACAGAATTTGTTATTTCACCAAACATTGTGTCGATTCCGGTACATTTGTACTTGTTGTGTTCAAGTGTTTGCATTGAGACTCATAGTTCGTAAGATAAACAATTCCAAGAGCTAGCACTTTGTCTGCGATAAGATTGTGTGCCGAGCTGTGCAATAAATTATAATAAACAGCCACATGGCTAACTGAGTTCCCAGAATAAATGTGTAAACATACCCTTTTTTTTGTTCGGAGTTCGGTTGAGTACCTGAGCCGTTTTTTGTTCAGCTTGCAGATGCAAAATATGTATAGAAATGTATGTTCTTTTACTTGATTATTGTACAATTATGTGTTATTATGTAAATAAAACAATAATTTTGGAAAAAAATGCATTTATTTTATTAATATGACGACTTTTGTACCAAAAACTGGGAAAAAGTAGCTAACCCTACTTTTAATTTCGAATCAACGATAGATTCCACGTAAAACTGTACAAAACTATAGAAAATCAGATAGCTTATTTCATAACGATTTTAGTGACATAGGGTGTGTCGAGCTGCGCTCTTTAATTTCAGAGCTATCATAGTTTTAGTGAATACGGGAAATTGCATGATTTCGACCGGGCGCACTCTGACAGGTCCGCGGAGTTGCGCAATAGAGGCCAAACATATGAGGGGGTAGTAATGAATCTCGTCTTACCAGCAATGAACCAATATTCCTGACTAACGAACCGAAAACGTACAATTTCTCAACATTTCCAACCATTTTGCAGATGGTGACGATTTTCAACTGATTACATGGCAATTTCACCCTTATTGCTTGGGGGTTAGCGCACTTTTGTTATTAATTTTCGGTATAAAAGAATAAGGTTTTCTGTTTCGTCCGATTTCTTGGTGAGAAATGATTCGTATTTTTGTTCGGTTATGTACTTAAGGTCGGGTCGATATGTTAGCGTTAAGGGCAAATGTTGTGGATTTGATTTATGCTGGTCATTATTTTTTTTCTATCTAATAGGCTTGATAAATCTTTAATTACGACTAGGCGCCCTTATAAATAGATTACAGTTATCTATATAATTATAGTCTTCTACAACATTATTTTTAGTATCTGCGAAATCTGAATATAGTTTGTTCAGAATCAGTAACTGAATCGATTCCAATAATATGAACACCATGTTATATTTTATCACCAATTAATTACAATACAATTACTGTACGGTTAGGCATTTATTGTCAAACTATTATATCAATGAGTGTACGACACAGAAGACGCGGGTTGAGTGGGTGTACCGCGAACCGCTGCGAATTTAGCATATTTTTGCACGGACAACCAAGTAACATAACAAGCCTATGATTTTTATGATAGTTTTGAAATTGTGTACATAGATTCTTTACACAAAAATACTAGACAGGTGTATCGGGTTTCGCACAAATTAATCTTGTAATTTTATGTTCGTACCCCCTATCGTTGTAGTTATTATGAAAAATGTTGTGTATTTCTGTACAAAAATATTTCTAATAATTATTACAGCCTTATTATAATAGTAGCCCGCAGTATGGTATAGTATTATATATTGCGAAACTGCATTTGATCGAGTTTGTAATTGAAGCACCATTTATTCAAAATCATACTAGTAATAGACTTTCTCGCTTTTATGTTGTCCATATGTTCATTCAAGGCATGAGTTCTTTAATACCTAATAATACCTATGGACATTTTTTTTAATTAATTTCATTTGATTTGGCTAGATGTTGTAACCTACATTATCTGTTTTCTGTTGAGGTCTTTGGTTTAGCTTTAGCAGTCTCTCTACGCAACAGCAACTTTACTGGGAAATTCGTTTTAGTAGTAATAAAACACGATGATCTAAAAATTAGCTTTTATTTTTCATTACTTGCGAATAACGGGAAAAAATACCCGATAGTATCAACCCAGTTTTTGCCAGTGAAGCAACTAAAGGCTAAAAAAGTACTAGGCTAGCATAAGTTCAAGCTGGTCAGTAATTTAATAACTGTACCCCATCTTCCCCCTTTAGCCTACCTTAAACTTATGCCAGACTATAGTACTTTACTAATTCATATAAAATGTACATTATAGCTCAATTCTTTTGCCTCAAGAAATAAACCAACCCACCATTACGCCAAGAAAACTCCATTACAAAAACTACCGACCACGCCCAATTACTCTTATCCACTTATACCAATAGAAGTTGGTCGAAACTATACCCCGGGATGACACGGCGGCGGCGGCTGAGTGACAGACCTTGGCTCACTCCCTCAGTGTCATGGCGACCCGGATCTGACAGATAACTTACAACTTGCAGGAATAAGCTTAACTTATCTAGTTATCGGGTTATTTTTTTCTACGAATATTGTGCGTATGTGCTGGTTGTGTGTTCGTGTTATTGGTGGGTTTGGTAGTATTTGAGAAAATTGAAATCTATATATATGAAAGGAAAACTGACTGACTGACATATCAACGTACAGCCGAAACTACTGGGGCTAGGAATGTGAAATTTTGCACACGGCTTCCTATTATAATGTAGGGGAGCACTAAGAAGTGGTTTTTTGAAATTTTACCTTTAAGGGGGTGAAAAGGGGGAATTTTGTTTGTATGGAAAATCTTCTATCGATTGAAAAATCAGCCTTCGAATTTTTTAGAGGAAAGTACGTAACCCACGCGGACGAAGTCGCGGGCGAAGTGCTAGTGAAAATATAATATTATGATGAGCGACGTAGTGCATTTTTCGATTAGGATTTTCTCCTGTGTCGTGGGTGCGTTTACAAACATAGAAACTCTCATACACAAACACCTGGAACAAATACTTGCGGAACATACAAAAATTTTTGATCCGTGCGGGGACCGAGCCCGCGACATACTGTTCAGCAGTCGATCGGATCGGATTAACATAATAATAATATCATACTTTTGGATCAAGGGCCTGATTCAGAAGGCAGTTCTCCTCGATACGGCTCGCATTGTGAGGACGTTCCTGTCTCTGGAGCCCTAACCACCGGTAGCTTGGACACTGCTCCCACACCGGCGGATCACTATTTTTATATTTTTAAATGTTTTTTTAATTATTTTTTTGTAAAATATTTCAAAATTTAACAAATGAGTTAAGAGATGAATATCATACTTTTATCTCGGTATGATTTTCTCGTGGAATAATTTTCAACGTACACATGAGCAAAGTCGATGGCAACAACTAGTATCACTGTGAATCACAAAACCCGCATATAAAACCGCCATGACAGTGCTAATCCTCCTGTCAACGAAATAATAACTTGTTACAACTATGCATTTATTTAACGTTAAACCAAAACCGATCCCGCTGACATTCGGACATCCCCCGACACATATATTTATGTTTTAACACGCGTAATTGCATTATGTACACGCCATTTAGCAGCGAAACGTAAATTATTGTCATCGAATTGTGAAAATAGATTTTTGTAATTATGTTTTTGTTGGTGGAATGATGTTATCATTTAAAAGGATACAACACAATAACCATTAGTGATACCGCATTGGTAACTTTCCTAAGGATTAAAAAAAAATTGTATCTTCTCATACAAACTATTCATTGTCTCTTCTTTTCGCGAAAGAGGTGTCCCTATCTTTCTTTTTCTTTAAAAAAAAAGTTTCCTCTCTCTAGGATTTATTCTCATTCACTCATTCTCCGTGTCGTGGGTGCGTATACAAACATAGAAACACACATACACAAAAACCCAATAAAAATAATTGTAGGTCATACAAATATTTGTTCCGATCAACAATCGAACTCGCGACACGCTGTGCTGTAGTAAATCGCTCAGCCACTGATACTAAATATCAAAGTTAATTAAGCAGCCTCTGGGATCCCCACCCCTTAGTTTGAACCAACTAACAAGTCTCTACACAGTTTGAGGTCAAATAGACACAGGTGTATTAAGTTGTCGTTTGATCATAAAAATGACCACCTAAAAACATGGTATTTTACTGCATAATTAATTGAATTGATAATTGTTTAGTCCGTCAGAGTATTAAAAATTAATGGGCATGTATTTTTTTTAATCGTTTTTTCACTTATACATTTTTAAATATTTTTACAAAAAACATTTAAAAATATAATAAATAGCAGTCCACCAGCATCGGGAACAGAGTCCGGGCTGACGGTGATCAGGGCTCCTGAGAGAGGAACCTCCTAACAATACGCGCCGTGTCCAGAAGTACTGCCTTCTGAATCTGGCGCCTGATCCAGATGCCAAGCGAGAGCCTCCTCAGATGTTGTTCGAGGCTCTTGGCAATTAAGACATTGGTAGACACGACTATCATTATATCAATGAATATTGACAGACATAAAACGCTACTAAACTCGGGAGTGGGGGCTTGTGACGTCATAAAGCTTGTAAAAATGGTACCAACCGAGTGACGTTTTGTGATTTTTAGAAGCGTTATATTTTCGTAAATTTTGGTTTACGTAATAAAAGAAAAAATATGGGTCTAAATTATTTTTTAATCTATTTTTCGGACTTTTATTCTATTACAACGTGTAATGCTAGTATTTGTGTGTGGTTTAATTTGAATAAAACTTCTCTCTCTTTGCTTTTATAACTTCAAAGAAACTAATATTCTAAATGTCATGTTTCTGTCGACTGTGGTTTGGGCTGTGCGGCATTGTTGTACGTAATTAAATAGACTAATTAAAATCTGTCGACAGATTTCTTCGTTGGTTTAATGATCACAGGCGCGACTGATGAGCATCAGGTCTTGAGTTTGATTCTCAATTCCAGCATTTCATTTGCTGGGTTAGATTAGGTTAGGTATTATATCATCCGCCTAGCCTTTTCCCAACTATATTGGGTCGGCTTCCAGTCAAACCAGATGCAGCTGAATATCAGTTTTTTACATGGAGCGACTGCCTGTCGGACCTCCACAACCCAGTAACTGGGTAATACGATACCCCATGGTAAGAATGGTTGTCAGACTTTAGAACTTCTGACTAACAGTAACGACTGTCAAAGATCTACAAATGACAGCCGGGACCAACGGCTTTGCGTGCTTTCCGAGGCACGGAGGAAACTCGCTATGACAGATGGTCACCCATCTACAGACCAACGTCGGCAAGTGCGGCTTTACCCGGAATACCAGTATTTATTTAGCAACGAGCTCCTATTAATAAATATTTGTCTATTCTTTCAATGAGTATTATGTTTCGCTTTAACAATACATCATCGTATGTGTAATACATTATCCTAACAAGCTAGTTACCTTTGTGAAAAAGTCTTCTGAAAAATAAAATTCAATTTTCTAAAAACAACTGCTATTGCCATTTTTAAGTAGTCTCAATAAATATTGTACAAAACACGAAAATCAGTTAAATTTCAAATTCAATATTGAATAAATACATCGGGGGCGAGAGTGCAAACTCTTTCTTTGAAGAAACGAGAAATGTATTGGACATGTGCATGCATTTGTCACGTGAGATAGGGGCCATAGAATGGGCGAATCGCGAGAAGTGCACGAAGACTGCTCATAAATGGACTACTTGAGCAGTTAGCCAGTGATCAACATTTACGGACTGTTCATGCAGTCAGTGCGTGGCGACTGCATTACCGCATAATACCGCCTGAAGCAGTTCGATTGTTCAAGAGATTCCGTGTATGTTTCTGCGTAATCTGTAGTTTTCTATGCAGAATTTATAAACAACAGAATTTTTTGACATTGTCTTATTAGTCATAAAAATAGGCTACAATACTCAAAAAAAAAAATAGTCCGAAATAAAGATTATAAAAAAATAATAACCCATATTTTTTCTTTTGTTACGCAAACCAACATTGACGAAGATACAACACTTCTAAAAACCACAAAACGTCTCTCGGTCTATACAATTTATACGAGCGATATGACGTCACAAGCCCCCACTCCCGAATTTGGAAGCGTTTTATTTTTGTCAATATTCATAGATTTAAAAAAAAATACGTATCAAATATTTTTTCAATATTCTAACTGACGGACTAAACAGATTTTCAATTTATTTATGCAGTAAAATACCCTAATCTAATTCACTAAGGTCTTATCGCGTCAAGGTGGAGGTGACTGTTAGAGCCACCTCCCAGCTAGACTAAGAGCCGGAGGGCTCATGCATGGTTTCCCACCAAATCTTCATACCAGTTATTATTAACCGTTATCCATCTCAAATTACTACACTCGTACATAAACATTTATTATAGTAATACAATCTATTTACGTACTATTAATATTTTTCTTACTATTCTGGGAGCCATATTTGCCACTTATATTCCCAGCACCGAAATAATCTTGGACATTATAATTGTGGACCGTAATATAATACTACCTAAATATGCCATTAGTGTCCATTGCGAATACCATTATATGCTAGTAGGAAGTACATATCTATAGTACATAATATTAAACAAGGTCGATATGCTTGTCCATCTGTTTGACCAAGATGCTATTCATTAACCTGCTAGAAAAAAAAAATCTCTTTTCTTTCTTTCTTTCTTTAGTCAGCATAATCAGCCTATAATGTTCCCACTGGTGGGACACAGGCCTCCTCTCTGTTACAGGGAGTGGACTGTATACCAGTTTCCAGTGCGAGTTGGTAGATGCTACACATATCTTCGAATTTTTGGTTTTAGGACATGTCAGTTTCATCACGATGTTTCATTATGACTATTTTGAGGGCAATGGAGATGAAAAAAATTAAAGTAGCGCCTTACTGGGTTCGAACTCTTGTCGTAAAACTCTTATGCCTTTGTCAAACAGACAGGCGAAAGCGAAGCGTTTCCGAAGCGATACCGAACTGAAGCGAGACGTCAGTCCGATAGTTTTCACGATATCGGGTCGCTTTCGGTTTTCTATGTGACTGGATTCAAACAATTCCATACATTACAAATAAAAACGTCACGCTTCGCATTCGCAACGCCTGTCTGTTTGGCAAAGGCTTTAATGGCCTCGACGGTCATTGTCACAGGGTCAGCTGCTGTCACTGCTCCAACTGGTCAATGAGGGATCATTGACCACGATTTCGACGAATTCATTGACACCCTGTAGTTCTTTCCCCCTTTAAATACATTTTACTACCTTTTTTTATTAACTTATTCAAGACTGCAGATTCTCTTTTCAATATTCAATTTTAGTTAAAAAAAAAACAATATTTACTGTAGATATAGCTTTGAACGCGATCTTAACACGTCACGAACGAAGCAAGAGTGGGGTCGCTAGTATGTATTATATAACAATAGTTTATAGTGCAAACATAAATCAGATTAAATCATAACTCTGTAGGCACGTAGCCATGCTATTTACGCAGGACTATGTATTCACTTGATTTATATTTAGGCTTACTAACACATAAAGTTAAATCCCACTATGTATATTATGTGTTAGTTATTAATGTTAATACGTACCTATATAATATTGGCATGTCAAATACTAGGGCTATGCTAATTAGAAATTTAAATTAAACAATTTTTACTGTGCGGTCACGGCAACAAAGAAACTGGGATGAAGTCATATTTTGTCGTCATGCGCGCTTTTTACGCAAATAAATAATTTAATGATTTGATGGCACGATTGGCGCACGGAGCAAATAATTGTATGATCTACGAGTAGTTGTCCTTTTGTGTATGTAAGAGAAATATGTTTGTAACGCACCCACGATACATGAGGAATTCCTAGTGTGGAGCAGCGTATTTAAAAAAAAAACATAAAAAAAATATAAATATAAATTTTTAAATACAATAAACATTTTTGAAAATTATTTTTCACTAAGTATTCTAAATTGCTAAATCAATTTTTAAAAGGCAGGTCATTGTTTTAATTATAATTTCGGCAAAACGTTTATGTGGGATGATTTTGCTAAGGAGACAAAGCCTGGTCGCGGGACTCTCGAATTACCGTGACCCCGGTACGTAAAGGGCTATTGAAGGACAACGTGGATTTTAGTCAGTACAAGTCTGACAGTCCCTCCCGCCCTGCCCTGGGTGGGAGGACTCATTTGATAATGTTTCCACAATAAAAAAAGGAGATTAAGCCTTATTTCTTTTCTACAACTATTTATGCATAAACTTGTAAGCGTATTCAATCGCTGTTTCTCTGCCCCAAACCTACATTTCGATTCGTTCAACGAAGCGCTCGCAGGACAAGTTTTTAATACATATAAAACATATTTCAGCGGGGAACGCAATATTAACATTTTTTGACATCTCCTGAACATTGATGCGAATTGCAGAATAATGGGGTAATGTTTCAGTAATGTTGTTATGTTCTGTTTCTTCAATATGAAGATGGTTTTTAATCTACTTTTGCTGTTGTGTTTTCTGTATATTTTAGTTTGATCTTCTGATATATTTAAAGAAAGAACCCACGTTGTTTTAGATGATATTTTTAGGTAGTGGTTTAAGCAGGATTTAGATAGTATCATTGTCATTGCTCTCTTGTGTTTCAGTTATATTTATATCTCAATTTAGCTGTAGTTAGCGGCTTTATCCGCGTGTCGAAATTGTGTTATTCCAGACTATAATATACCCATTTCGTGTCTGTTATTTCTGTCGTGATTAAGTAACAAACATCCATCTATCCATACAAATGTCCAAACTTTCGCATTTATATTATTGAAGAAGTACATTTTTTTTACGCGATAAAATCATCAAATGAGTCCTCCCAACCAAAGCAGGACGGGAGGAACTGACAGACTTGTACTAACTAAAATCCACGGTGGCCTTCAATAGCCCTTTACGTTCCGGGGCCACGATTTCTGATAAGACAGTCCCGCGACCCCGGAAAGTAAGGATATACAACAACAATCAAAGCAACTAAAAATCACCCCATAAACACCGGACCTGACCAATTTTTCACAGTGCAAATATCCTCGTACCCAGCAATTAACCTTTAAAGACTCGAAACTAGCCTATCTACCGGTAGCCGTTGAGTTATGGCCTAACGACGGCCATAATTTAGTGGGCCATAAAACCCGACCTTTCGGTATGATTCATTAACGCAGTTCAGTAGTTATGACACCCCATTAAAAGGGGGAAGTGGTAATGTAAAACAAATACAATGGTTCTCCAGGTTATATTTTGTTATAATGGGGGGGGTTTCGGATTTTCGGATTGTCTATCGTGAAAAGGACTTTGTGTATCGCCGTTTTGGTAAACGAATTTCCGTTGGTGGAATTGGTTGTTTTATTTTGTTTATTGTTTGTTGCGATTTATACAGTAATGTATAGCTATTTTTAATTTAGAAAAAAAAAACGCAATGGAGTATAAAATGGACTAACGATTTGGGAGAATGTATTTTTTATTTGACGTTCAGAAAGTGCTGAATGCAGCCTTAAAATGAACGATTTAAGGAATTGTTTTTGATATTATGTTACTGATTTTGTTTAGTGGATTTAACGGTTATGTATGCCACGGTGTAATACTAGCAGCACTGATCAAATTCTCGCAGAACGATTTCAAATGCTCGCAACGTCGATGAAATACTCGCAACGACAATCAAATACTCGCACATGGACCAATAAAACGATTACATAAGGGAGCAGTGTATAAGACGGGGACGCAAGGTATAATGGGGACGCTCTTCAGGCATACTTAACAAAACACTGACGTAGCGCAAGCGCCATCAGGACGTCATTTGCAAGCGGCCATTAACAAATGGGGTCCTGTTTGCGCTTACGCTACGTTAATATTGTGTTGAGATGGCTTTAAGTGTGTGATTTCCCATCATACCTCGCTTCCCCGTCTTATACACCGTTTCCCTAAGTCATGATCATGATATCGGCATGCAAAATGAACATAATCTTCATTGCGTTGCCAATAAGAGCCATATTTCTTGTCTTTTTTTTTTTTTTTTTTTTATCGTGGTAAAATCATCAAATGAGTCCTCCCACCCAGGGCAGGGCGGGAGGGACTGTCAGACTTGTACTGACTAAAATCCACGGTGTCCTTCACGAGCCCTTTACGTACCGGGGTTACGGTGATGGGTAAGTCCCGCGACCCCGGCAGGCTCTGGCCCTCTACAGGCCCCGTCAATTTGCTGACACTCTTTGAGGCGCGCGTGGAACACAACGCGCCGTCGACCCGGGCATGGTCCATGGTCGGACAGCAAGTCGCCCATTACTCGCTGCCCGCATGCCCGCGCCTACGGTGGCCGGAGATCGTCCTGTGACGTCCGACGCCGTGGGCGTCTACCACTGCGGCTGGGATGGAGGGAGGACGCTGTCCTCTCCCTCAGGCGGCCCGCCTCCTCCTTCACGAGCATGACTGCTTCGCAGAAGGAGGCGACCGCTTCCCACTCCGTCTCGCCCCGCAGCATGGCCTCGACCAATGCCGGGCGCGAGAGGTCTCCGCCTATCGCCGTCGTGAGGACACGGCGGTGCTCTGCCCAAGCGGGGCAGTCCTGCACCGTATGCTCCACCGCGTCCTCCGGACGATCCTCGCAGTGGTGACACCCAGGCGTTTCTTCCCTCCCTATCAGACACAGGAACCTCCCGAAACTTCCGTGTCCGGTGAGGACCTGCGTCATGCGGAAGGTAAGGACGCCGTGACGCCTATCCAGCAACTCCTCAAAGAGGGGTCTTACCGCCGCGATTGCGGCGTAAGAGATCTTTTACTACAAACAGTAAAAAGCATCACGTCACGTTTCACCAGTGTTCATTGACCCCTAACATTCTTCCACAAAGAACATCTGCATCGGGCCATCTAGATATTATACTAGATTAAACTAGAATGTTACCCAGAAATTTTAATTTAATTTGCCTGCGATATAAAACCGTTTACCTAAGTACATAAGTGCGGTTATCGTGTAAAGTTAGCTGGTATCGTTTTAATAGTTTGTGGTTTATAAATCAGTTTATTTTAGGTGGGTAGTTAGAAATTAATTTGGATGATAATTGATTTTATTTGTTAGTTTTTGTGAAGGTTAATGGTTCAACGTTTTACTGAATTAATATTGATTTTTTGTTCGAGTACAAAGTTCGTTATCGATGAAAAAGAACTATGAATAATAGGAATAAACGTTAGTGTAGCGTTTCGGTAGGAATTAATATGGCTGCTAATAAAGAACAATGCCGAAGTAGAATCGTTATTTTTGTGGAATAAACTGATAGATACTTAATTTTTTTTTTTTAATTTTTCTTGTCGTTATCAATTCATTTTTCTAGCCCTTACGATAATTGGTCGCGGGACTCTGGAATTACCGTGACCCCAGAACGTAAACGGCTATTGAAGGACACCGTGGATTTTAGTCAGTACGAGTCTGACAGTCCCTCCCGCTCTGCCATGGGTGGGAGGACTCATTTGATGAATTTACCACGTTAAAAAAAAGGCCCTGACGATAACTAGGTCGTGAACTAGTTTTAATTGCGTAACTTTTATTGTCATGTTTCACATGCTTAGGCCAATGTCCGGAGATGTAAGGCACCACTGATCCTGGCCCAAGAAAAAAGAAAAAAAAAATTGTGTTGTCTTTGATCTTAAATTGAATGTAAAAAATAGAACCTTATCTATTTCCAATAACTACCCAAAAATATATTTTCGAACTATTATTTTCTTATCATAGTTGACCAAACTGGCTCTAATAATAACGACGGAAAAAGGTACGGACCTATATCGGACCGCGCCGTATTAAACCTGATATCTTCACTCTATTTTTCTTTAATTTCCGCATCCACATGGGAATTGAAAAAGGAATAGAAGAAGCCTGGAATGTTAACAGTTTGAAGTATTCACATACATATTTGATAAATGGAGATAAAAAGGTTCTTTTTTTCATTTTGGTATCTTGGTACTTATCTATTTCTTTGTTGCAGTACTATTATAATGGAAATCTTGTAATTTGAAGACTTAGTTCAGTCTAATTTCAATCTTATCTTAGCTAAAATCTAGCTTTAAATGGAGATTCTACTAGCACAGTGAACGACCTGTTCTAAGAAACTATCTTGATCTTCTGAAATGTTCTGAATTTCTGTAGCACTTACTTTGTGTTGTTGGTACTAACTAGCACACGATATCATTACGCACATTTGTAAAAAAACCGGCCAAGTGCGAGTCGGACTCGCACATAAAGGGTTCCGTAGCAGCAAGTAACATAATATAAAAGTTCTTATAGTTGGTTGTATCTTTGAAAGGTAAATTGCGGTTTACGATTTATGACGTATTAAAAAAAAAACCGGCCAAGTGCGAGTCGGACTCGCGCACCGAGGGTTCCGTACAAACCTGCAAGGTTTACAAAGTTCGTTCATTACGAAAATTTAAGGTTTTCGGAATTTTTCCTTTATGTGTGCTATAAAACGTTGCTTCATGCCAAATTTCAAGATTCTAGGTCGACTGGAAGTACCCTTTAGGTTTTGATTCCCTTGCGAGTACTTGCGAGTTTCAAAATATGCAGCTTAAATTGCTGTTTCTTTTGATTGCGTTGACATAGAAGTTTGATTTTGTTACAGCTTAAAGGTATTATAGACCTGAGTATTTGGTATGAATTTCAATTTAATACCTCTACGCGTTTATGAGGAAATGGGTAGTAAGTTTAAAATTATTAAAAAATATATATTATGTGATGTAACTAAAAATTTATGGTTTTCGTAATTTTTTCTTTATCTATGCTATAAGACGTTGCTTCGTACCAAATTTCAAGATTCTGAGTTCACGGGAAGCACCCTGTAGGTTTTGATTCCCTTGCAAGTGTCGAAAATTTGCGGCATAAACGGCTGTATCTTTTGATTGCGTTGGCTTAGAAGTTTGATTTTTTCACAGCTTCAAGGGACAGTAGACCTGAGTAATTGATATAAATTTCAGCTTCATACCTCCACGCGTTCCTGAGAAAAAGGGTCTTGACAGACGGACGGACAGACGGACAACAAAGTGATCCTATAAGGGTTCCGTTTTTTTCCTTTTGAGGTACGGAACCCTAAAAAATATGTTCTCCCACACATTCCACCTGCAAATGTAAGTTGGTACGCACAATATTGAGTGATTTACCATGTTATTTTAATATCATGGACTTCTTATAGGTTTTCCTATAATCTATAAGGAGAAAACTAATTTCTGTATTTTTTTCAAAATTTTAGGTTCAGTAGTTTCGGAGATAAGGGGGGGGAGTGGTCAATTTTCGTCTATTTTCTTGAATAACTTGGAAACTATTTATTTTAAAATTACAAAAAAATACATTTAAGATCTTCTCAACAAGACCTTTCATTTGATATGCCACACGATGCAGTTTTCAGATTTTTTTTTTAATTTTCCCCTTCCCCCCCAAAAATGACCCCCCATATACAGATTTCATCTGCTCACGTCACACCTCTGTGTTTGGGTCACAGGAATTGATATGTGTACCAAATTTCAACTTAATCGGTCTAATAGATTCGGAGATAATTGACTGTAAGCGACGGACGGACAGACACACGAGTGATCCTATAAGGGTTCCGTTTTTGTATTCAGACGTACGGAACCCTAAAAAAACAAATGTTGACTAAAAATATAAAATCCAATGAAAAGATGTGCTCAAAATGAACTGCAGACAACAAACGACAGATATTTATGTAAATTGTCTGTCAAAATCTGGAATCCGCATTCCAATCTGGCGGCCAGAACGTTAAACCAAAACCAAATCTTTTATTTCAAGTAGGCCAGTTACAGGCACTTTTGAATTATCAAAAGACAAAAGTAAAATAAGATAGTTAAAAAATAGTTACGGTGCTACAGTCCCAGTCACAAGACATCAAAACTGTGAAAGTCCTGTAGACTGTTATGTTCACTGACACTTTTAGAAAAATAAGATTTGATTAAAAAAAACAAAGCTACGCAAAATATATTAGCACAGGCCACCTACAATTCGAGGTTCAAATTTCAAAATTGGAATTCTAGCACGAACCGCATTTCATTTGACGTGGCGAACGCTGCACGTACATAGGGTTGCCACTTGTTAAAATTAACGGTCACCAGTTTACGGAGGTCGATTGCGGAGATGAAATCTGTATTTCCGGGCAACACTCGATCACTGGTCAATCAATACGGGAATGCGTGGGATGTTACGGTATTATAATAGGACGGAGGGATTTTGGGTTGTTTAGGTGTGATTTCCGGACAATAATTATGATCCACCGCATTCGCCTGTCTCATCCGCCAAAGTGACATTTTTAAGCTTGTTCTTATTCAATAATTATTATACAAATAATTTACACAGAATTCACGAAACTTATATTCCTTCGTATAGGTATTAATGGATATCGTGAAACATCACTTACAAAAATAAACAGTTATATTTTGCATCTGATAACCCTGATACATTCGTAAATTGAAATCCGAATTTTCGGCCATGACGCCGACAAGGCTCATTGTGTTAGCTTTTGCTGCGTGTCAAGTTGGCAAATAAATTTTGTATTGTGTATTCGCCATTAATTAGAATGGGGTATGGCCATGGATGGGGCAGGATGGAAGAGGATGGGCCACCCCGGTGGCGATGGCTTGACGATGTTTCTTTGTTCATTTTGACATTTGAAAATTGAGTGTGGCAGTTTGTGAAAGGTGTTGGTTTTATTATGAAACTACCAACCAGTTTATAAAATTATGTGTATGGCTGATTACAAATAATCATTTTGCGAATTTATTTGAATAATAATGACGAACAATGTCATGTAGGTGTAATTCTGTTGCATCTTTGAAATTAAATAATACAGGCACCAACCGATGCAAAGGTATTTTTTTACTAAAACCGTTTAGGTTAATACATACTTTTGTTCTTGTGTTAGTTTTGCTTAGTGCTACTTAAGCTTTATGTGTGAACATAGCGACAAATCGCTGCGAATGCTTTCGCTGCGATCAAAATTGAAAATTCTCAATTAAAACCGCGGGCGGCGACTATTTGCTGCAAACGCTCTGTTACTTTCCGCTAATACTCGCAGCAAGTTGGCAGCGATTAGTCTGTCAACCATACCAAACATTAGCATTTTTCCAATAGAACAAGAACTTTCTCCTAATGCGATAAAGTTGAAAATCTTTTTAAAATATGTACTATTCGGGTAGACGTACAGAAAACAGACTAGGTTATATATACGCATACGCATACGCGTCTTGCAATGCAAAATATAAAATAATAATAACACTGGTCAACACTAGTCATGCCACACGAACTCTGATGGCTAATATTGTTTTTGCCACCTACACTCATTAATAAACAGCAATAGTTTTATTCCGATTGGCCTTAGATTTCTTGTGATGTGTTGATTCGTGTAACCAGTACTACGGCGATAAACGCAAACAAACGATCGCGAATAAACTGTCGTTAAATTAATTGTTTTCGTATTAGTTTAAATTTAGTGATTTATAATTGCTGTAATTGTGTGAATATGCCGAGAAAGTGTAAAAACGGACTTGACCCTTTTTGTTATATTTGTGAACTTTAAAAAAAAAAGACGAAATTTCACAAAAGTTGTGATGGAGAGTTATCGTCAGTATTTTGGTTTCCCTGTGGCTCATCAAAACAAATATTGAGGTCCCCATATTTGTTGCGTAACCTGCGTTAAGAATTTGAGTGATTGGAAGAAAGGGTCCCGTTCTATGCCGTTTGCTGTACCCATGATTTGGACCGAACCAAAAGATCATGTTTCGGACTGCTATTTTTGTCTTACATGATATAAAAGGTATTAATTCTAAAAAAAAAATACACTGTGAGTTACCCTAATCTACAGTCAACTAAGAGACCAGTACTTCATGGTGACAATTTACCTATACCAGTTACATCTGCGTCCGTTACGATTAACGATTCACAGCCCTCCACTTCGAGCGAATCGCGGGCCGTTGATGACGATGAATGTGAGTTTGAAGAAATCTCAAACAAGCCACACTTGATAACTCAAGAAGACCTAAACGACTCGATTCGTGACTTGAATTTGTCAAAAAAACAGTCAGAACTCTTAGGAGGTTCCATCAGGCCATTTCACAGATGGAAAAGCGCTATCAGGGCAAATGGAACCCAAAGATGTTGGCCTATTACTGCTGGACGTTAAAAAGGAACCATCCAGATGCTAAATTTGCCAGAAAATCCTAAATCATACATTCATAATAGAACTTTTTTGCTTCGGACTGTCATTATTTGTTGAAATTATAAATTACAGTAATCAATAAATTCTTGGCCAATAATTGTCTTTTAGTTATTTATTTTTACTAACAATCATCGATCAAAGTAAAAAATATGAGTGAAGTTCTTGTGGCATGACAAAGTTCAAATTTTGTTCCCCAGTGTAATTATTATTAATTGCTACCCCCAATAATAACAATAATGAACACAAACCACAGTATTGAACCGATACACTAATAACCTCATAAACGACCACAAATCCTGTTTAGCATCGTATTTATGGCAATACCCTTCATATTAATTTACGCTGGTAATTTATTTAAGCCTATTTTCGATAGCAGATGTTTCCGATGATTTCTGAACGTAACTGGTTTCAATGATAACGCTAATTTGGTTTATAACTACATATTTGTAAGTGGTGACAGTTTGAACGTGTAGAGTATGCTTTTAATGGTGTACTCATAAAATTGTGTTTTCTTTTTTTTTTTTGACCTGGCAGGTCCGACCTTGGGATGAGTTGTAGTTGTATTTCTTTTTGAATTTCGATCTCAATTTACTATCTGGTCTATTTTTTTTGTTTTTTTTTTAGCGTGGTAAAATCATCAAATGAGTTCTCCCACCCAGTTCTTATTTCAATAGCCCTTTACGTCCTGGGTTACGGTAATTCGTGAGTCCCACGACCCTGGCAGGCTTTGGCCCTGTAGAGGGGGGCCCCGTCATTTTGCTGAACTCTTTGAGGCGTGATACACAACGCGCCGTCGACCCGGGCATGGTCCATGGTCGGACAGCGAGGTGCCCATTACTCGCTGCCCGCATGCTCTGCTATCTGTTCTAGAATATTAATAGGTGCTAATGATCTAGATGATTCTTTATAGTTTTTGTGAATGCATCATATTCATATGTATGAGTATAATTTATTGCGTAAGTATTATTGCGTAAGATTCAAGAACTTATTATGATAAACTCGCTTTTTTTTTTTTTTTTTTTTGCGTGGTAAAATCATCAAATGAGTCCTCCCACCCAGGGCAGGGCGGGAGGGACTGTCAGACTTGTACTGACTAAAATCCACGGTGTCCTTCACTAGCCCTTTACGTACCGGGGTCACGGTAATCCCTTGGTCCCGCGACCCCGGCAGGCTTTGGCCCTCTACAGGCCCCGTCAATATGCTGACACTCTTTGAGGCGCGCGTGGAACACAACGCGCCGTCGACCCGGGCATGGTCCATGGTCGGACAGCAAGTCGCCCATTACTCGCTGCCCGCATGCCCGCGCCTACGGTGGCCGGAGATCGTCCTGCGACGTCCGACGCAGTGGGCGTCTACCACTGCGGCTGGGGTGGAGGGAGGACGCTGTCCTCTCCCTCAGGCGGCCCGCCTCCTCTTTCACGAGCATTACTGCTTCGCAGAAGGAGGCGACCGCCTCCCACTCCGTCTCGCCCCGCAGCATGGCCTCGACCAATGCCGGGCGCGAGAGGTCTCCGCCTATCGCCGTCGTGAGGACACGGCGGTGCTCTGCCCAAGCGGGGCAGTCCTGCACCGTATGCTCCACCGTGTCCTCCGGACGATCCTCGCAGTGGTGACACCCAGGCGTTTCTTCCCTCCCTATCAGACACAGGAACCTCCCGAAACTTCCGTGTCCGGTGAGGACCTGCGTCATGCGGTAGGTAAGGACGCCGTGACGCCTATCCAGCCACTCCTCAAAGAGGGGTCTTACTGCCGCGATTGCGGCGTGCCCGATGATAAACTCGCTAACAGAAAAGTGTAACCCACCTCCGTTGACACAGTGTGTGTAATCTAAATTCGTGACAAATGCTGCACCTACCGCAAAAAAACACTATACGCTATAATTTAAGCTCTCCGTTCCTAATTACTCCTTGTTTTTCTACAACTAAAATATTGTTAAGCCACACTAATTGAAAACGTGGCTAATTTGCAATTACATGGTTTTCAAACTAGATATTGGGTGTCAAAAGTTCAGGTGAATGAGTTTGGCGTTAGTGATTTATTAATTAGTCAGTTTGTTAAAGTTAATTATCAGGTTATTCATTACAATTACGGCCACCTTTAGAATTAGCATAACTGATAAAATATTAGCAAGAAATTAATTCGCACCCACAAAAATGTATATCAAAATACTTTATCACTTTATAAAACTAACATCGAATATAAAACTAAGTCCCCTACTGTCTGTCTGTCTTTTTCGCGAGTAACGCAAAAACTACTAAACGGATTTTTATGTAGGTAGTTTTTAGTAATAGAAAGGGTGATTTGTAGCAAATGTTTATGTTTTCTGTAAATTGGTTGAAAAATAACTATAGTTGAAAATGGAAGAAAAAGGCAACTTGCCTGGACGCGCGGCTTACATAGAAAATATAAATATATTAAAAAAACATGTAAGCATAATATAAATAAGCTGTACTACCCAGGGCGGGTCGTTAGTAAGTAATATGACATTGTATTTTTATCAACTACTACTAGTAGTCCCTCAGTGTTTAATTCACAATATCCCCACTCTACAATCAGCAGATTCCGAGCAGAATTTTTGCATTAAAACCCTTATTGGTCAAGTGACGTGACGCGTACTTTTAAATTAAAAAAAAACAGCGAACGCTTGGACTGGACATGACATGACATGTGTCCAATATAAATGCGGGTGTAATGGCGCAATTTCATTAGTTGATGGGGCCCGCAAACCAGGTGCGTGAGATTTCTGGAAAGCGTGTCACAGGGCTCGCATTCGGGGAACCGTTTTCATTAGACGATAGGGCCCGTATGCCAACTGCGAGAGATTTCTGGAAAGCGTGTTACAGGGCCCGCATTCGGGGAACCCTTTTCATTAGACGATAGGGCCCGTATGTCAACTGCGAGAGATTTCTGGAACGCGTGCCACAGGGCCCGCATTCGGGGAAACGTTTTCATTCGTCGATAGCCCGCGTGCGGAGTGTAGGAGAACTTCCATGTTCGTCGCCAGTTTTTCACAAGAGTGTCAGACCCGCAAGCTGTATATCAATGGTATAAAGCAAGCGGGGAATCACTGCAGACGGTGTAACGAACACGTGTCGACTTGTAACTTTCATTGATTGTTATTTCGCCTGCGAGGACTCCCCGTATGCTGTATACCAAGTTAACGACCAATGAAACTGCGCCATAATATTCTGTTTATCAGCTCGGTGGCTGAGGGATCGACTACTGAACTTTGTATCACGGGAACGATTACCATATGAAACAAGCAGTTGTTTCTATTTTATTTTGCGTCCACTCCTCCGTAGGTGGAGCGCAAGGGACTGTCGGACTCGTACCTACTAAACGGTGTTCTTGCAATACTGCCTTTACGTTCCAGGCTAACGGTTATCTAGTTAGACAGTCCCGCGACCCCGGCATGCGTTTCGCCCTCTATGTCCAACTCAGATTCTTGACAGCTTTGCTCAGAACGCGCCGTATCGACCCAGGCATGATTGGACGGCGAATCACAGGAGTACCTATCTCACGTTTAAAAAAAAATGTGTTTATAATATCTGCTTAAACACACTTATATTTTATAAATTCCTGTTTAAACACACGTTTATAAAATGTCTGTTTATATTTGTACACGTGCCGTATATATTTGCGGTACGTTTTTGTCGCCTCTGTTTTCTGATTAATTTCTTTATATGTCCCAAGGTGGTTGGCTCGTTTTCCTGTGACTTGGCTTGTTTTATTGTTTTGTTTGTACCGGTTGAGTTTCTGTAGATTCTAGGTCGAAGTTGGTTGGACAGTGAGGTTGGGAATGTAGTTAGAATGTTTCAAAATAAGTATTTTTGCCAGTTTCAGATTTTAATATTTGAAGTTAAGAATGTGTGTAACCGACTTCAAAATCAACCACAAAAAAAGTGTAAAATAACTTTTCTTTCGGAAGTCGGTGGCTTTGTTCTTTATTTCATTGACTTTTCGATTGATTTTTATTTCGAATTTCGATTGGCTACTTTATAAAATCACCAGAGGCGATTTGCGATGCAACTGGATGAGCGAAATAGGTGATATCGCTGATGTAATGTGTAGCAATATACATTATAACATAATATAATTATGTTGAGTATTAATTTATTTGTTTTAATCGCTCATTTGTCGCAGATCGCAGCCTAGTGTAGGTAGCTTCATCCTTAAAGTTTATCTATTTCTGTATTTAAGGCTCTTCTCGGAAAAAAGGTTGCAGTAATTTCTTATTGGGACTTATAAAGAAATTTTATGGAACTTCATTTGTCTATAAATTTTCCCGTATTTGCCCTTCTCTTTCTTGTCGTCTCGTCGTTAATTAGCGCGGAACAAAAAAAAAATAAACATCATTGAAAACTCAAATCGGAAACTGAGTGTTTTTGAATAGTCATTTTAATATTTGACCTAGAACTATTTCCAAACTACAACAAAAATGACGTATCATTTGATTTGACAATTCAAATCCTTACAGTTAGTCAGGCCGTTGAACGAGGCCATTTTCAATTCAGCAGTAAACTACAAATTGACGGTTATTCAAGTAATCGTACCCCTGTAATGCTTTTCGCTTGGAATACCTAATACAAAGTAACTGATTACTATTAACTTTAATATCAATCGCGTGTACGGACCCACTTATCAAGCTTTCTCGAAACTTCATCGAAGAACTTAGAACTTGGCTAATGATAAGGAGACAGAAACTCTAATCGCTTGCCTTTCTATGACTATTGATTTTCATAACTTGGTTGCGCATCGCCTTAATTGCAGTGGGGCAATTTGAATACGGGAGTTTGAACTTTGATTTATCTACTTAAGGTTTAGTACTGCATTTCCTAGTTTAACTCGATCAATTTCGTGTATAATAGAATCTTGGTTTAATTTTTCTGTGAAATTTTTAACGAAATTACAAATAAGTTAATTTTAATAATATTATATTTTTTACGGATCATAAGAAGTCCGAATATCTGGCAACTGGTTTTTTTTTTTTTTGCGTGGTGAAATCATCAAATGAGTCCTCCCACCCAGGGTAGAGTGAGAGAGTCTGTCAGACTCGTCTGACTAAAATTCACGGTGTCTTCAATAGCCCTTTACGTTCCGGGGTCACTCTAGAGGGGGGTCCCGTGGGCCCTAAGCATCCGGACGCGACCACTCAAGCTGGTCGCATGCCAGAGGGTCATGGCTATCCGGATGATCCGGGGATACCGCACGATCGCCGGCGAATCAGCCAACCTCCTAGCGGGATTGCTGCCCTGGGATCTGGAGGCGACTGCCCTCCAGCGCGTCTATGAATGGCGCGTGGAGGCGCAGCGTCGGGGCGAATACCCGCTGCCTCGACAAGTCGAGGCGCGACGGGAAGAGCTCCGGCGCGATCTCAGGGCAGTATGGAGGGAGCGACTGTCGCAACCGAGGTCCGGGCACGCCGCAATCGCGGCGGTAAGACCCCTCTTTGAGGAGTGGCTGGATAGGCGTCACGGCGTCCTGACCTACCGCATGACGCAGGTCCTCACCGGACACGGAAGTTTCGGGAGGTTCCTGTGTCTGATAGGGAGGGAAGAAACGCCTGGGTGTCACCACTGCGAGGATCGTCCGGAGGACACGGTGGAGCATACGGTGCAGGACTGCCCCGCTTGGGCAGAGCACCGCCGTGTCCTCACGACGGCGATAGGCGGAGACCTCTCGCGCCCGGCATTGGTCGAGGCCATGCTGCGGGGCGAGACGGAGTGGGAAGCGGTCGCCTCCTTCTGCGAAGCAGTCATGCTCGTGAAGGAGGAGGCGGGCCGCCTGAGGGAGAGGACAGCGTCCTCCCTCCACCCCAGCCGCAGTGGTAGACGCCCACGGCGTCGGACGTCGCAAGACGATCTCCGGCCACCGTAGGCGCGGGCATGCGGGCAGCGAGTAATGGGCGACTCGCTGTCCGACCATGGACCATGCCCGGGTCGACGGCGCGTTGTGTTCCACGCGCGCCTCAAAGAGTGTCAGCATAGTGACGGGGCCTGTAGAGGGCCAAAGCCTGCCGGGGTCGCGGGACCAAGGGATTACCGTGACCCCGGTACGTAAAGGGCTAGTGAAGGAAACCGTGGATTTTAGTCAGTACAAGTCTGACAGTCCCTCCCGCCCTGCCCTGGGTGGGAGGACTCATTTGATGATTTTAACACGATAAAAAAAAAAAAGAGGGGGGTCCCATCATTTTGCTGACATTCTTTGAGGCGCGTGTGGAACACAACCCGCCGTAAGATTTTCCCATACAAACTTTAACATGGTCTAGATTACCAATGAAGGGTAGTTTTATAAGAAGAAGTGAAGTGAAGTGAAGAGTTTGTAATATATAATAGTATAACCACATTTTGCCAGTTATGTTTAATTTGCATGTAATAGAGGGCAAGCATATTGCCATAAATCGGGCATAATCCAGACTTCTTGGCTGCTACTAAGTTTTGGAAAAGTCTAATAACACATTTCCCAATCTGCAAAAAGTCAAATCAAAAATATCTATGCTTTTTTTGAAAACAAGCATTTATTGTTACTACTAAAAAATACTTGCGAGAGACAAAGAACTCGTCAAGACGAGTCAAACGAGTCTAAACTCGATGGGTTCTGCGGCGTTTCATTACAGAGTTTCTATGGCCACGTTCCAGCTCCATCATCAGATCAGCTTCATGTCATCATAATATTGCACTGTCCCACAATATACATACATACACCTACGTGCAAAATTTCAGCTCAAAACTGGACAATAGATCAAATTTAACATGCAAGATTTGATTATACCTTTGATTTGATTAAATAAAACACAAAACTAATAATCCTTTCTCTTTTGTTCCAGATGTTGATCAACCAATCAAAATCGACTTGTAAATTGTTAAGTTAAAGTTGTTAGTTCAATTGTTGTATGATGATCACCGTGATTGGTGATGTGATGTGATGTGATGGTCTGATGTGATAGTGTCATCATGCTGCCGGCGCTGTGTCGGTTGCTGGTCACAGCGGCTGCTCTCGGCGCCACGCTAATGGCTATGGCTGCTAAAAATGGTAAGTTTTTTGAAAATTTTTAATGTAAGACATTGGTATTCAATTGTTGTCTTTGACTGTACCACTTGAGCTCGATAAACAGATGTGTGATTGACACTTGTGCGACAAAACTGTACTGCGTTTGTCGAGCTCACGTAGTATTCTTTGTTCTACATATCTGAAAGTACTAGGAGGGTATATTAATTTGTGTAATTGCTTACAGACACTAATAGCATGATAGATAGATGTCGCGCAAATTATGAAACTGTGAAGTACGAATAAACGCATCTTCAATTCTAATTTCACAATTAGCACACACTAGTCAACAAACAATTGAAAAAAATTAAATAGCTCATCATTTATATCAACATGTTTACTGCTCTATTTTCATAAACAAAACACTTTCTTGCTCAAACCAATTGACATTTATATTTATATCTACGTATTAAACAGGCGGAGCCTTCATCGACAATGCCATCATTCAAATCAATAGCAGGCTCTCCGTCACTCCTACTTCCAATCAGATGTATAGAAGCGTGAACTGTTACCCGTCAGCGACAAGTCTCCGACAAGACTCCGACAAAAACCAGAGACAGGCGTCACTCGCAGCACCCACTTAATGGTCCCGACGATAAACAGACATACGAAACAGATGTTTTGTGACTCATTACATATAGATACCCTTAAAAACAACCCCTATTCAAAAATAAACTCTAAAATTTTCCAGTATAAGGTTCAATTTCGAATGAGTGGTGTTGTTGTGAAAATTCTCAGCTAGTACCTATAAAATCTGGGTTGTTCGAGAGCTCTTTAATTCAGCTCTTGGATTTGCAAAGTTTACGTCTCGAAGCGTTATGGCGATTGCAAAATGAAAAGGTTTTTGTTTTATAGTTTGTCGATAAAGTTGGCGTTTCGTGTTGTGGTCATTCTGGGAAGTGTCGGTTTTCTGAGCTGCGGGATAGGATATAAATGCTGGATGGAAAATAAACGATGTTGTTTTTGGAGAGCCATTTTTAAGGTTTACAGCGATGTTCACCAATTTCATTGACCGATATTAACACTGATGACACGGCGTACAGTTTACATTCAGTAATAATCTGAGTTAATTTGAAAATAATTTCTAATGCATTGTTTTGCATGAACAACTTTTCTGCTTAACAACTTAACTGCAAAACAAATGAAAGATATTCCGATTTTAAAACTGCGCACGGACTGATGCAAAGTGACATGAAATTAAAGAATATGCCATCCACATTGGTACTACAACGTATCATGCAATATTTATGTGTACTTTGTATTTTAGTGCATGATACATTGTAATACCTATAGAAAGACAACATATATACATACATCTCATAGTGTGACATGTTCAGTGACAGCATTGTTGTGGAATATTTACATTGACAGTTCTTAATCGCGGTGTAAGTACCTATTGTTAATCACTTTTAAAGTCTGGTGAAATAATCTCATAGTTTTTATGTACTTATATACTACAGCTTAAGCTGTTGAGTATTTAAAAAACTTTCTGCCATATCGCTTTTTGGCTAGCATCCAAAGTTCACTTTGCGCAAAGGAAGTACTCAGTAATGACTATTATATTTGCACTTTATTTCACTTTTTGCACTTCCAATTGTGCTAAAAGGGTAAAGTTTTTGAGTATTTGTCTAGTTATGTTCTCAATTTTATGAAACTGGCACTAAATTCACTTTAGAAAGTGACTTTACTTTAACCGTTTAAATGTCACAATATTCTGCCATTTTTTATGCCTTTGTCAAACAGACAGGCGAGTCCGAAGCGATACCGAATCGAAGCGAGACGTCATTCCGATAGTTCTGCCACGCTATCGGATAGCTTTCGCTGTTCTATGTGACTGGATTCAAACAATTCCATACATTATAAATAAAAACGTTACGCTTCGCATTCGCCACGCCTGTCTGTTTGACAAAGGCTTTAGGGTAAGTACTACTTGGTCACGTGAATTTTTTTCCTCCTGGTATACATGCCAATGCTGAACTATGCACACATCGACTGTTGAAATCTAAAAAGCAATAATATCTAGTCATTCAAAAATCATCGTTTACTACGCTATTAATCAAAAAGTGGCATAACTGCCACTACACATTTATAACTGTTGACTTATTTTTAAAACTCTATTCTAGAATTGGCAATAAGTTTCAAAAGAAGAATGATATTGGAAACAATAACGATATCGTACAATAAAAAAAAAATGGTATGCGATGTCTATTTGTTTCGGACGAAAAATGAAAATAAAAAAACGACGGGTTGCACTCTGGGAGTGCCGGCAGAAGTGAAAACTTGAATAGTAATTGTTGGAAATATCTTGTGAACAGATTTTAGTAAAACTCGCAAAAATGGTTGACTTTGTATTTCAATAATTTTCCAATGTGACGTACATCTTTTATAAACAATGTTACCTAGCAACGAATGTCACACGAACATTCACGCAAGCGCCCTGCGCCGTCCTACGCTTTTTCGGTCAGGGTCACGTGTCCTGACGCGAGTTTAAGATTTTATACCCATTACAAAAAAAGTGCTCAACGCCGCTAAAGAAGTTTTCACTTCAAAAATTACTAAGTTTCAGAGATAAAATGTGTAAACGATGAAAAAGCGACCTGTATGGACAATATTTGAATGAAGAACAATTTTAGTTTCTTTTTTCAAATATTTTTATATAGTAGGTTATTACGGGCTTGGAATTAACATAGTCGAATGTAAACACAATGAATAAGCAAGCAGTAAAAAAAAATCTAATTAATTGATTCCAACTGCCTAAAAACACGTAACGGAATATTTTCCGGTAAATAATTGTCACTTAAAGATTTTTGTTTACTGAAGTATTTTTGTTATTAGTTCAGTCCCACTGTTGGGCAAATGACTCCCCCAATTCCTTCGAGGAGCTATTCTCCTGGTACCTCTTAGAACAAACGCTCTCAGTTTGCGTCCAGAAAGTCTCATAAACGCTTCCTGGACCGGCCACGGCACTGTACATCTTCCGGCATTTATTGAGAGACTTTTTTTCCAATGGTTTTCGTTCATGTGAATAATTTTATGTATTCGATCTAGCTAAAAAGTTTTCTCACGAGTTGTCTTCCATCGATTTCCTTATAGTAGTTATTTTATTCACCACACCCACAAGATTATCTTCAATTCAGACAAATTCAAAAATTATTCAACGGCCATCGAACATAACCGTTGCCATTTCAAAATTCTCTTCCGAATTTAAAAAAAAGAGCGTTTTAAAAAGCTTGTTGGTCTCACGAGTGTCGTGTCACCGAACAGCATTTCAAGCGCTGCTTTGCATACAACTATTACCGCTGATTCCTTCGCCTGCACCCCTTGGGGTTGCCGCGATGTTCAGCGCTCATCCCTTTCTTATCTAGCGATGAAGCGCTGTGCTTACATTTGCATGCTAAAATACGCATTTGTGTACCTATTGGGTAGTGCATAGAGCGTTTATTTGTTTTTTATTTTCTTAATTGGTTTTGTTGATGGCCATTGTTGTTCTATGAACTAAAAAGGAGTGGTTTTTATGAATAGTGCATCCATTTTTTCAGTGTTAGTATAAAGCTGAAGTGGATTGAATTTTTGCCCATCCATAACTTTCTTTATTGGGAATTGTCTTTCGGCACATTGTTTGAAACAATTTTTGCATTCTTTTTTTTATAAATTGAAGCGCATGCTTTCGTATTACCGAAACTAAAAAAGTACAGTCAGCCACAAAAATGCCTAGAACACGGAACAACGATCCGGGTGTCCGGATAAAAAATGTAATCCTGGCAAAAGTGGGAAATTCACATGACCGCAATGCGACACGGTACCACGCTCAGTTTGCTACATTAATAACTGTACTGTTATTTGTTTGGCGAACATTTTGTGGGTCAGCAGGACTCTTAGGTATTTTGATGACATTTGATTCTGCTTAAAATAAAATTATAGTTATTTGATGAAAAGAAAAAGGCCGAAATGAATATAAAAAAACTATAACTTTAAATATATCAATAAAAATATAACTTAGAGAAGCACTCGTATATTCTTCAACATTGAGGTTTCAACCTGTAATTTAAATAAAAGAAGGTTGAATTTCGGCTGTCGGATAAACTCAAGTATTTCTTGTTTAATAGTACAGGAAACTTATTTTGCCACCCCCATTATTTTCACAATGAAAATAAAACAATTGACGACTTTAGAATACATGTTTATTAAGCTGGGTACTGACTAACGTTACGGGTCGTAATGTACGATTCGCAGCAAGTAACGAGCCGCATATTTTCTTTGCGAGCGCCTTGTTTTCCTGTACTAACAAGAGTCCGTGCCACCACTCGTGACTTGCGCAAAATTCGAGGCATTACATAAAATGTAGTGCCTCAAATTGCATTTTTTTTATGCAATTTGATGTAATGACATAGAAACTAGCATCGCGTCTGAAGGTCATTTCTGGTGGCGCGGACTCTACACAAACGCTCGCTGTTACACATTACATTAAGGATGATTCACGCTATACCGGGCCGGGACCGGGCCGTGCGCCGACCGTGCGCCGTCAGGGTACCCCGTCACGTATCCCGTCCGGGCCGCAAGCATGAATCACTTCATACAAAAAGTACACCACAATGTTTGACCCGGACCCGGACGGCTCACTGCCCGGGTCCAGCCCGGTTTAGCGTGAATCACCCTTTACGCCCCTAAACGCTAGTCAGTACCGGCCTTTATTTTCGGCCAGTAGTAATATCAAAACTTACATGATACTCGATTGTACATTGTACAAACGCGACATGTTTTTCAATTAAACGTGTCCCATGTCAGTGGTATGAAAGGTTGGTCGAATTCAATATGTCTCAATATACGATT
This sequence comes from Agrotis puta, assembly GCA_943136025.2. Classification (NCBI taxonomy): domain Eukaryota; kingdom Metazoa; phylum Arthropoda; class Insecta; order Lepidoptera; family Noctuidae; genus Agrotis; species Agrotis puta. The sequence goes on along the minus strand of OW964185.2, from coordinate 13,982,751 downwards.
TATGAATTTATCGTATGTTATTATTAAATTATAGCTGATGCCCGTGGTTTTGCTTGTATTTATTTTAGAATTTGACTTTCAATGCGACAACACGTTGCGCCATTTATTATAAAAAGAACGTTAATGTCGTTTTCCTCGGCAATTGTATTTTTTTGGGATGAAAGGTACCCAACAAAGCCGTATCTAGCCTTTTATGCGCCCAATGATGATTCTTTAACTGCGACCTTATAAAAATATAAGTCTATTAATAATGCAAGGGCGAACGAGTACATACATCAAAAAAGCTTGTGAGCACTAGCATAAGCTGTATTTTTTTTTAAATTGAACTTTTCCGAAAAAAAAACCTTTGTTGTGTGTTTTCTTTAGATAGGGTATTGTCACCGTGGATTTTAGTCAGTACAAGTCTGACAGTCCCTCCCGCCCTGCCCTGGGTGGGAGGACTCATTTGATGATTTTACCGCGATAAAAAAAAAAAAAAAAAAAAAGATAGGGTATTGTAATCATAATATAAAAAGAAGAAGAAATCATAATTTAATCCACCGTAAAAAACAACGATTTTTTGAGTTTTTTTTTTTTTGTTATAAACAAAGTTATATTTTAATGAATATAAACTTTGTGTGGGATAATTGTTTTTTTTTTGCAACTGCGTAATTATATACTACAATTTAGTGTGATAAACGAAATTCCGAAATATACAACAATTTTCTGAAACACACTGTTTATTGTATTTCACAATACATTGTTGAAACTACTATTATTTATATCCGTAATCATTTGATACGGATTTGAATGCATTGCGTACTTTTGAATAAATTACCAATGTGTTGAATAAGCGAGAATTTCTGCTATTTGATGCTATCGTTTAGTCCGTATTGTTTATGTTTATTAGTATGTATGGTAATCAGAGGTATTGACTGAAATTAATTTCTAACATTGCTGCTTTCGTGGCATTTGGCTAAATTACAGTTGTGTAAATTTGTGTTCATTTGTGCGGTTAAGCGATGAATAAAGTTATTTGATTTTGGTTTAAGTCATCATTCACTTAATTCTTAAGTATCCACGTAATACAGTCTCTAAATAGCAATCGGCAATTTTTTGATAGACAAGGGCTATAAAGTGGCAAAATAAACTGATGGCGGGCCATAATTATTTATATTTGTAAACGCACCCACGACACAGGAGAAATTCCTAGTGTGGGGCAAAGTTTTTTTTTTTTTAAAAAAAACCGAAAAGTAATTTTATTTGAATTTTATTTATATTTCCTTGTTTGTTACAGAAAATCTTTAGTTTGCCATACAATCACGAGCTGTAAGGAGGTTGATAATGTTTCCAATACTTAAATGAGGGTCTTTTTTTGTGCACTGGCTGTAATCCATCATGCGGGCCTAGCAGGTGCTAGTTGGTGGATGTCATGTGTCTTTTGAAAGTTCAAGGACATTTTGTTTTCTCACGATGTGTCTCTTCACATTGTCAAATCATGATTTACTGAAATGAATTGCAGTATGTTTTTAAAAAAAGCCCAAAAAAAAATAAACATTCTTCACAAAACCGTTTCAAAACCTTTAAATAGCAGTATACGAACAGTTCGCTCTTAAATCAGCCAGCCATTGTCCATTCACCACAGTTTGGCAACGCCCAACAATATTATAGTCTCCATTTTCTTATACTTCATAAAAAAGCTAATCTTAGGATGCGTCCAAATTGGCAAGCGGTAGCGGCTTGCAAGAACAGCGCATCTTATTAGAACCGCGTGAATAGAAGATCATTATTTTTGAGTAAATACTGTTTTGAGCTTTCACGGATTGTCTCTGAATTGGAAATTACTTATTTTTATATTATTTTAAATTAAAAAAAACCGCGATCGTCGCGCTTATAACAGCTTTGTACAAATATTTAATCACGGAAGATATCCGTAAGTGACATTTTAAATTATTATAATCTGTAGTAGGCTTTGTCTGAAAAAAAATATACTCTATATTTTTTTTCAGACAAAGCCTACTACAGATTAATACATCGTTATAAGTAGCAGTCGCAGTCGTCAAATTCTTGAAATTTAAAGCATTTAACAACATATTTCAGCAAATTTAAACTAAATCTTAAGAACTATTTACCGAGACATTCAAAAAATTACTCTGTCGACTGGTGAAGATCATACCATAATCTGTTCGGTAGTTTTATAGTTAATCGAGTTCAGACAGACATAATATGAACGCCTATAGTACCTACGCAATGATTACTTTATTCTTGAATGTGAAAAAGAGATGGAACTAGAAGTACTCATCCTCTTTGCTCAACACTAAAGTAGGTCCCCAGATTATTTCACGCGCCGCAAAAACCAACATGGCGTCTACTCGTAAGTTTTAAGGAGTTTGTTTTACACTGACGGCTCACGTTAGTCGGACGTCGTTCATCAGCATATAAGTGGGGTAATGGACTTAATTTACAAGTCATAAGCAGTTTGCGTTGTTAGGGAAGTGTGTTTTAGGTGTGTGATACGGCGGCGTTTTATTGGTCTACCGTGTGGTGAGAAACGTGCTTGTTTTTGTGGAGTTAAATGGGTTATATAGAACAAAAAGGAGTTTACAATTTTTTGAAGTGAAAACTTCTTTAGCGGCGTTGTGCACTTTTTTTGGAATGGGTAAAAATATTACACTCGCGTCAAGACACTTGACCACGATCGAAAATTCGTAAGACGGCGCAGGGCGCTTGCGCGAATGTTCGTGTGTGTTTATTACTATTCAAGTTTTATTTAGTCATAGTATAAGTTCAATCTAAATGAACTTTCACTGTGATACGCTACAGACAATAAACAGTTGCGGCTGCAGATACTGTATTTTTTAACCTCTTATTTCCCATTGCTGGGCCTCTTCCATAACCTTCTCTATGTTTCGAGCCAATCTCGTATTTATAAACGTATTTTAAACGTCACCAGCTTTTTGTAGACATCTATGGGTAACAACGCCCTTTATAATAAATAAAAAAACCAGTTTAAGAGAAAAGAGAAAAAAAAGAGCAAAATTCTGGCTGCTCGTACTTTAACACATTTTATAATCACACAAACCAACCAACTATGTACTCTATTATCTCAGGCGCCCGCAATACAAGTTAACAAAAGTTATCTTTTGGCTCGTCCATAAGAAACTTGAGCATTTCCGTGGGTCCTGTTAAGTGAAAAAAAAAAGATAAAAAAAACTCGTCAAAAGTGGGAAAGTTTGGCGAAGTGCTCGCGGACACAGGCGTAATTATCGCCGCTGACTGTACTATTGTCATGCCACCGTAATTCACTATAAAACTTTTAAAGAAAATTGTTAAATAACTGTAATAGGTTATTCGTTTTTCGGTAGATTGTGGATGTGCTTTGGGTTTTGTATGTTTATGGAGCCGTGGGACTATCGGTATGTTCAAAAGCAACTTAATAGTAATGTGGTATCTACGCACAGTTTTCACTTTATAGTTGTGTGTGGAGTGCTTAGAGATTAGTCGAGGCGATAAGTGTGCTTGTGTTAAGCTAGCTTCTCACAGTACGAACGACAACACGACTCGTGATAATACGGGACGTGTGAAGCTAGCTGTAGGCTGGAGGGAATGTGACGTAAGATCCGATTTACAAGTCTATTGAGGGACAGAAGATGCCCATATGACCTCCAACACGCGGTTATTAAGGAAAACAATACTAGGCTCACCCAATATCAACCAAACATTTACAGTACAAAATCCAATCAAGTTTTAATACCAACAAACAATATTCCAGAAAATTCTTCAAACAGTGTCTTTGAATCGAAACCCTGAAGGGAATAATGATCATCGACGGACAAAAGCCACCAGGATGAAAGGGAACCAATGTATTGGTACTCAATATAGAGGAAATAATAAAAAAAAATAATAAAGAGAAAATTATATGAAGGCATTCTGAGAGGAACTGGGTCTGACAAAGAATTAATTAGACTGGTTTTAGATTGAAAAGAAAAATGTTTTGTTCATTAATTTATGGAATTTTCTTTGTTCATTGAAGGTAGAGATTGTTTGTTTGGTAAATGTACTTGTTAACCCTTTTTCCTGGTAAAGGGATCAGTTCTGATATCAGCACGGTTGCCACTGTGGTTGAACAGCTCTCTGCGAGTTTGGATTCCGCACGAAAATTTCTTTAAGAATTAGAATAGGGTGGCGAGACTGTCTAAGCAGGGTTCGCCGGCCCTAGGCGCGAAGTACAACTGAAGAAACAGGGTCGACGTTTAGTCAGGAAGAACTTGACAGTCCCTTACACTTCAGGGCTAACACATTATGCCAACTTCTCACTGAACGTGATATCACGCGCCGTGTAAAGCAAGCATCATATGAATGTAGTACCCAAAAAAAAACCGTGATGACCTCTAGATAATGACTGGTAGTAGCAGTAAAGCAGAAAAGAAAAGGTAGTTTATAATTTCTACACCTTTCAGCAAAAACATCGACACCAACCACCACAAAATTATACAGCCTCAAAAATAAAAGTGTTACAAACAGAAATAAGTTCAACCAACAAATTTAACACTTCCCAACTTTATTTGAACCACTTTTTACGAAGGCTTGCGTGTCCATGTGTTTTACCCTAAAAGGTTGTTACAAAAAGCCTTTCATATTATACCGGGGTCCTGACCCGGGTAATTACCCAAAGAGGCAAGGACCCAGCACGTAACGCGCTCAAATCTCATATTATTAAAGTGGTGTTGGCAACGAATATATTTTTTTGTCGACTCAGTTATATTTCAGGAAGGATTTAGTTTAGAAATGCGAGTCCAGTGTGAATGGGTAAGGATTTAGAAATGATTTAGGTTTTTGTAGATTTGTATGTGGAGGGTAGAGTTGGTAATATTTGGGGTCCCGTGTGTAGGTTTCTTTTAGGTAAAATAATCAAATGAGTCCTCCCACCCAGGGCAGAGCGGGAGGAACTGTCAGACTCGTACTGACTAAAATCCTTAATGAAACCATTTAAGCTATTCTTAGAACTTGATCATTTGTCATGGTAGAGTTGGCATACTTAAAGACACAAGGAATTTTCTACCAGTGAATTTGTTGTTGATGCTGTTTATAAACTGTTGAAAAACGTCTGAAAGACAAGAAATATAAAACAAAGGCACATCACACGGGCTTGCTTCTTTTCTGGAATATTACACAAAACGCTTCGCAAAGTAAACAAATAAATCGTAAACGTCTAAAAAAACTTTCCAAAGACGTGCTAATCTCGCTTACAAAAGAGTAAGCAAGTAGGTATTGATATTAATTCTACAACACGATTGGGAGCGATGTCGGTCGTTCACCCCCGAGATCTGAGATTGATACTCTCACGTACCTACTTACTTAGCTAAAGATGTGAGTACCTACGTGTTTTCTTAGCGTACTAAAGTTTTTTCAAATAAGTTTAGTGCTTATATAAAAGCGACGTAAAAACTTGAGCTTTTTAAGGTTATGTACCTACCTTGGAAGAAAAAACAGAACGCTTTTACTATAGCATCACTTTGTTTTCTGTCTGTGCATCCGTAAAGAAAAACTCAAACTTCTAAGTCAACGCAATTAAAAAATATGGCCCCTAACCTCCATTTATGTCTAATATTTTGACGCTTGCGACGAAACCAAAACATCGTGTGCGAGTCCAACTCGCCTTTTTTTTTTTTTTTTTATCGTGGTAAAATCATCAAATGAGTCCTCCCACCCAGGGTAGGGCGGCAGGGACTGTCAGACTTGTACTGACTAAAATCCACGGTGTCCTTCACGAGCCCTTTACGTACCGGGGTTACGGTGATGGGTAAGTCCCGCGACCCCGGCAGGCTCTGGCCCTCTACAGGCCCCGTCAATTTGCTGACACTCTTTGAGGCGCGCGTGGAACACAACGCGCCGTCGACCCGGGCATGGTCCATGGTCGGACAGCAAGTCGCCCATTACTCGCTGCCCGCATGCCCGCGCCTACGGTGGCCGGAGATCGTCCTGTGACGTCCGACGCCGTGGGCGTCTACCACTGCGGCTGGGGTGGAGGGAGGACGCTGTCCTCTCCCTCAGGCGGCCCGCCTCCTCCTTCACGAGCATGACTGCTTCGCAGAAGGAGGCGACCGCTTCCCACTCCGTCTCGCCCCGCAGCATGGCCTCGACCAATGCCGGGCGCGAGAGGTCTCCGCCTATCGCCGTCGTGAGGACACGGCGGTGCTCTGCCCAAGCGGGGCAGTCCTGCACCGTATGCTCCACCGTGTCCTCCGGACGATCCTCGCAGTGGTGACACCCAGGCGTTTCTTCCCTCCCTATCAGACACAGGAACCTCCCGAAACTTCCGTGTCCGGTGAGGACCTGCGTCATGCGGAAGGTAAGGACGCCGTGACGCCTATCCAGCCACTCCTCAAAGAGGGGTCTTACCGCCGCGATTGCGGCGTGCCCGGTCCAACTCGCCTTAATGTATTTTTAGAAAAAAAAAATATTTATGATTGTTATATTTATACAGTTTTGTGGTTTACAACGTCAGATAAGCATTTAATTGGTGCGATCTCTTGAAAAAAATATTGAAATCCCACCAAAAACATACCTGTTAATAAGGGGCCAAGTTCCTATCGGCTAATTTTTCACCTAAAAAAGAGTTGAAATCCAATCCAATGCCAAGTTTAGATGCACTTTATAATTTGATGCATTTCGGCCAGATGGACCGTTGACGTGAATAAGGTGGCTGGTAGTGGCTGGATGCGGAAGGTCAGGAGGACTGGGTGTGGTGGCGAATCTTGGAAATAGCAAATGTTTACCAGTGGATCAGGCTGTTGATGACGATGATTATGATCGATTTAAAGTGCATCTAAACTTGGCATTGGATTGGGTTTCAACCCTTTTTTAGGCGAACAATTAGCCGATAGGAACTTGGCCCCCCCTTTTTAACAGGTATGTTTTTGGTGGGATATTAATTCTACTTATACTAGTACTTCTTCAAGTACAAAGTACAACCTGTACTAGGTACTTTCAGGAAGATGTTCCGGCAGATAACTTCAAAGGAAAAGACTGCGGTGAGATGAAGATGTTATTTTTGATTCAAGGTTTTTTATGAACTCAATCAGTTCCTTTTGATCATGTAAAGTATGAACACAAACGCTAAGAAAAAAAAATCGTGACTGTAATCTTAATACAAGTTATCATTGCAATCTATAACATGATGTATATTTTATTGGGTTGTTCAAATCATTAAAGCCTTTGTCAAACAGACAGGCGTGACGAATGCGAAGCGAGGCGTTTTTATTTGTAATGTATGGAATTGTTTGAATCCAGTCACATAGAAAAGCGAAAGCGATCCGATAGCGTGACGGAACTATCGGACTGACGTCTCGCTTCGGTTCGGTATCGCTTCGGACTCTGTCTGTTTGACAAAGGCATAAACAACTTCCTGCTTTGGGTGAAGTGGGAGGGACTGTCAGACTCCTATTGTCTAAAAAACCCCACTATACTTTCATATGCCTTTTACGTTCCAGGGTGTCCTGTCTAGGAAGTCTCGTGACCTCAAGTGAAAGCCGTAAGACACAGACTGGCCGATCTCGTACAGGGGTTCTTAAAACACACAGGATCCTTTATGAATATTTTTAAGACAACATAATATTTTTGCCATTTATTAATTTTTTACCTGTTTTTACCCGACTACGGCAAAGCCAAAAGGAGGGTTATGATTTTGACCGGTATGTATGTTTGTATGTATGTATGTATGTTTGTTTGTTCTTGTTCCCTCATAACTTCTAAACTACTTATCATTACATGACAAATGAGGTCTCGTTAGAAGCGTCTCAGTTGTCCGCTGGTTATAGGGAAGGTGACGTGTCACCAAATCCAATATGGCGCCCAGAAGACGTTATCGAAAAAAAAAAAAAATTCGCACAGTATCGACACGGGTATCAAATTAAAGGGATTGATGAGCACATTTGAAATATATATACATTATATAGCTTTCACTAACTAATTTTCTGTTTCTAACAGTGTCAACATGGGTATCAAATGATAAATCTTACATTCACAACTCAGAAACTATACATATAACATAAATTACTTACTTCAAATAATATAACCCCAAAATAGTGTAAATAAAAAATAAGTTAAAAATAACTAAAACCCGACTAGAAAAAATCGCGCACTGAAAAGTATAAAACAAGAACAAGCCGTGGTCGTATGCCACCTTGCCAATAAAGAAAGTGTGAAACAACTGCAAGTGGCATACGACCACGGCTTGTTCTTGTTTTATACTTTTCAGTGCGCGATTTTTTCGTAGTCGGGTTTTAGTTATTTTTTTAACTTCTTTTTTTTAAATGAACTTTGCTCACGGCACAGTGTGTGATAACTGCTAATACAATAATTTAAAAAAAACTTGTTAAATGCGCTAAATAATTAAATATTTATAGTTCATCATATTGGCTAACTTCAGTGTCAAGTGGTGAAATAAAGTGTTAATAATAATAATTAATATTTAGACCAAAATTCAATCAAAAAGTGAATAAACTACTGACTAATAAGTGCTTGTATGTGGGTAATTTACCAAATCGTTGCGCACGAGAACAAAGGAACTCGGAATTAATAACTATCGGTTCATTCACCCAACCATTAACAGCTGCAAGTGGTCATAAATTTGAAACGAATTATCAAAGCACGCTTGGTCGAGTGGCGGGCGCAGGACTTTTTGTCCTACATTGAGCAGCGCAGCGTGGCTCTGGTTCGGATCCCGCAAACTGCAAAACTTTTAGTAGTTTATCAAGATTTGTAATTTGTCTGTTTCGTTTCTTATTACGATAAATAATCATAACCTGATTTCAACAAAATGATTCGTTCACCTGATAATAAGTTTCATTCCGATACGGACCTTCACTTGTCTTCTGGAACTAGCGATGAATCAAATGTCGCGACCCGTAAACGCAAACAACCGGAGTCAGAATGGTCGCAAGCAATTAAGGTACTGGCTGCGGAGTTCAAAAATACGCTCAACGAATGGAGACGTGATTTGGAAGGCGGCATTAACAAGATATGTGATAACGTTGCTTCAATTAAAAGCGACTTGGCGACAATTGCGCAAGTCACAGTAGAAATTAAAAAGGACATTCAATCTCTACGTACCGAGCAATCAATAATAAAGCAAAGTGTCTCCGACTTAGACACAAAGTATAAAGATCTTACACTTGAAATAAACGATCTCAAAAATTCGATCCAATTCGTCAGTGATGACCAGTCCGATGTTTCAAATAAAGTTGCCAACTTCAGTAAACTTGTTGACCAGTACACCGAATCAAGGAATACCATACAGGAAGTTGCTGCTAAAATCGACTCTTTGGAGCAGAGTGCCCGGAATTGTAACATTGAAATATGTAACGTCCCTGAAAGGCGTAATGAAGACCTGGTTACGCTTATGATAAGCATTGGTTCTGCCATAAATTGCAACATAAAACAGAGTGACATAATATCAATTCACCGCGTTCCACATGCACATCGAGATAACAAGAAACCCAAGAATATTATCGTAAAAATGACTACACGTATATTACGGGATAATATTCTCAGCGCGCATCGCTTAAAGAAGGGTCTAAACACTGAACAAATTGGTTTGTCAGGTACTTCTTTCCCTGTTTATATGCACGAACATCTTACTTTGAAAAACAAAAATTTATTTCGTGAGTGCCGCGATGCTGCAAAAGCGAATAATTACCAGTTTGTATGGGTCAAACACGGAACAATTCTCGTGCGTGAAAAAGAAGGAGCTAAATCATTTGCAATTAAATATCACGAAGACATCGCTAAAATTAAGCGTGGCTCTGTGTCCGAAATCACAGTTTAAGGATATCCTCGTAAATGGCAATGATTGTTTTTATAATACGAGTGTGACAAGATCTATATATTCATTTTGGTTCTATGTAATCAACATATTATCTCATAGTCATTCATTAATGTTCGTTATTATTAGTATATTTAGTTATAGCGTATGGGCAAATACCTGTATTTATATTTACATTTGTATGTTGGTTCTGACAACATTGGCAAACTTTACTGTCCTTATAAAATTTCTCACTGTTGTTTTGTTACAGATAATGTATAGGTTAATAATTGAAATAATGTTTAAAATATGTCGTCGATATTCAGATGTTCAATATTTCGGTAAAAATTATATAATAGAACTGTTATGCAGTCCTTTTTATACTCTAAGTATTTGGTTGTGGAGATATTTGTTAGTATTTAGATATGTCTTAAAGAATTATGTACTAGTATTTAACTTTTCCTTACTAAACATCAAACATCTCAAAAATATTATACGCTTCGTTCGTTATCTCATTGTTGTGAAATTGAAACTTGTAATGCTGGCCTATTATTATTATGTTGTAAAGCTTCCTACTTGAATGGCGGATAATTTGGTCGTTTATTATCAAAATTGTCGTGGGATTCGCACTAAACTGCAAATGTTATACATGAACATACTGTCAAATTGTTACGATATTTTAATACTCACGGAAACCTGGTTAACACCTGAAATATCTGATAATGAGTTCATTGATTCCCGGTATGTGGTATATCGATGTGATCGAGATCGTACTGCCACAAATAAAAAGGACGGAGGGGGTGTCCTTGTAGCTGTGTTGAAGTGTTTGCGTTCAGTTAGAATTGTTACTCGATTTTCTCTAGAAGCGAACATGGAACACGTCCTACTAAAATTTCCCAGCCCAACTAAGGGAATGATCCAAATCATAGGTGCGGCTTATATTCCACCTAGGACACCTGAATCAGTTTTCTTACAATATTTCGATCTCCTACAACCTATACTTGCTGACACTAATGTTGAACAATTTTATATTCTTGGTGATTACAACCTGCCTGATATTGATTGGACTCCGTGTAATAATCACGTGTCATTGTCAGGGGTAATATGTAGTGGCAACTCCTCTACTTGTGCGCATCTTGGTGCATTTTTGTCTTACCTTAATGCTTGTCAATACAACACTACCAGGAATGCGAATGGAAAATTATTAGACCTGGCCATAAGTAATAATGTATGTTCTGTTATTCCCGCCACCGACTATCTACTGCAACTTGACAATTACCACCCACCTTTCTGTGTTTTAATACCATACAAATTGCTGCATTCAACTTTGATCCGAAAGTCCATCAAAAGATTTAATTATTATAAAGCTGATTACGAGAAAATAAATGAGGAATTAAGTAAAATTAATTGGTACGAGCAGATCGGGTTGACACAATCTATAGATGAAGCAGTTGCTAGTTTTTATAACATAATTTTTAGCTTAATAAAATCCTACGTGCCTCTAGTTAATTCAAAATCCCCAAAATTTCCGGTGTGGTTTTCACCATCTCTGGTACATATGTTTAAAAATAAGGCAAAGGCGTGGGTGAAATGGAAAGTATATCGCAATATCTCTGACTATGAGCAGTTCTCACTGTACAGATCTAGATTTAATATTGAATGCAAAAACTGCTACAAAAAATATATGGAGTCTGTTGAGGATAGCATTCGTAACAATGTAAAATATTTTTGGACCTATGTTACTAATCGGAAGTCTTGTGGTGGCGTCCCTTCAAACATGAAATACCAAGACAGGGTTTCTGACGACCCTGAAGAAATTTGTAACTTCTTTTCTGCTTTTTTTGAGTCTGTTTATGAAAAATCGTCCACGATAAATGTACCGTTGAGTGAGAATTCTACTGAGCATAATTGCCTATTTAATAAGATAGAGTTGAGCACGACTCAGATATTGAGGGCACTCAAATCTTTAGACGTCGCAAAGGGTCCGGGTCCCGATGGTCTCCCAGTTAGTTTTCTTAAAGCTACTGCTGAAAATATTTGCGCTCCCATAAGTATTTTATTTAATAAGTCACTGGCGCAGGGAATTTTCCCGGAGATATGGAAGAGTGCGAATATAACACCAATTTATAAATCTGGCTCTAGGCAGGATGTGGAGAACTATCGTCCCATATCCATTATGTCAGCCTTGCCGAAGCTATTCGAGAGATTAGTCCACGATTCAATTTACCCTGTTCTTCATCACAATGTGATACAGCAACAACACGGATTTGTCAAAAAACGATCAACAACAACTAATTTAATAGCATTTATGGATTATCTTTTTAATAATATGGACTCTCGTATTCAAGTGGACGCCATCTACACTGACTTTCGAAAGGCTTTCGACAAGGTTGACCATGAGTTGCTACTGGAAAAAATTTCGTTTAATGGCATACGTGGTGATTTGCTCCGGTGGTTCTCTTCATATGTTACGAACAGAACTCAAAGGGTTGTAATTAATGGTTTCAGATCAAGTACTGCGGTAAGCGTAACTTCTGGCGTGCCTCAAGGCTCGATTTTAGGACCCCTTCTATTTATTTTATTTATAAACGACATCAGCACTTGTTTTATAAATTCTAAAATCCTGCTTTACGCTGATGATCTCAAGGTTTACCGGCCCGTTACAAAACTTGAAGATAGTAGATTATTACAGGAAGATTTAGATCGCTTTGGTGAATATTGCAGGCGTAACAAACTACAACTGAGTATTCCTAAGTGCTCTTGTATCAGTTTCACGAAAAACAAGAATGCTTTTAAGTACCCTTATTCTCTGGACAAAAGTATATTATCAAGGGTGTCACTAGTTCGTGATCTTGGGATTCTGCTTGACGATAGACTTCACCTAGATGCCCACATTAATAAAATTGTTAATAATGCATTTCGATTGTACGGCTTCGTGATGAGATCTGCAAAGGAGTTTGTACGACCCTCCACTTATTTATACCTGTATAAGTCTTTAATAAGATCTCAGCTAGAGTATGCAGTACCAGTGTGGAATCCCTTTTACAATAAATACTCTGAACTTATAGAAACTGTTCAAAAAAAATTTCTAAAAGCCATGCATTATCGTTGTTTTCACACAACAGTGTCATATGATCATTTACTCAAAAAATATAAATTGATTGATTTGAAGTCTAGACGTACGCTCCTAGAGACTGTATTTTTGTTTGACTTGTGTAATAATGTTTATGATTGTATTGATGTACAGAATAAAATTTGTTACATTGTGCCTAGAACAACAGTATGCCGAGAGGTTCGCACGAGGCCAACTTTTGCTGTAAGCTCTTGTCGAAGTAACGCAGGTTTGCGAGCACCTCTGCGTCGACTTACTAGCAATTACAACAAACACTTTCCGCATGTTGATATGTTTTGTTTGTCAGTTGGTAAATTTAAAAATATTATTATTAATACAATTACTCAATAGAAAAAAAAAAAGAAAATTATTATTAATTGGATAATTTATTGTAGCTTTTGGATTTATATCGCATAGTTAGCAAATAAAACCGTTTAATGTATTTTGTGGAAAATGCTATTGGTAACACATTTGCTCATACTAACTTGTATTTTTATCATATATATAAAATGTAATGTGCACTGTTTATTTTCCCAAATAAATAAAATTAAAATTAAATTAAAAATGATTTTTTTATATCTCTTTTGTTCTCTATCATAAAAGAGAAATAAAAAAACAGTGACCCACTAGAATCGGGAACAGGGTCCAAGGTCCACTTAATTATTATTATTAAAATAATATTATTAGACCCCGTCTTGGTACGTACTAAGAAGAACAATTTTCAATCGTTCAAAAACTTCAAATTATCATGCGAAATCTAACTCTCACAAAGTCACAGTCCATATCAAAAACCATTACCTCCCCAATACCCCCGTCAGTTAACATTTATCAATCCTCGGGTATGACTCCTACGTCATCAATCAGCTGTCAGGAGACGGAAGTGACGTCAGAGCTGAAAAAATACGTCACCGGTCGTCGCGTATGTGAGCTCTTTATTGTGTCAATTTGTTAGAAAGAAGCGAGAGTTTTTGCGAGGAAATGGTGCGTAATTATGAAGGTTTGTCCTATTTTTGGGGGCAAAGAGGATTATGTGATACTAACTTATGCCCGCTGCATTGCCCAAGTTCGGTAAATATACCACTAGAACTTCATACTTACCACGATAAAAACTATCCTGCGTTAATTCAAGTTATTAAGGGCTATTGAAAGACACCGTGGATTTTAGTCAGTACAAGTCTGACAGTCTCATTGGAGGACTCATTTGTTGGTTTACCACGTAAAAAAAAGTTGTATTTTTTGTTTCCTCGAATGTATCTATTGTAAACATAGAATAAATTGTAAAGATAGAAGAATTTAATAGAAGTGACGTAATTGCTTTTGATTATTGGTGTTTCACAAAATGTGCCGACTGGCTGTATTTTAATTTCATTCAAAGTTTGTAGAACTATATTTTCAGACCATTTCTACGAATCTTTATAACCTAAATGAAATGAAACCGGAAACAAAAAACGAAATCAGTCATGGCCTCAAAGTCAGCGAGCAGCGGAGTGAAGCGGTGCGTTCAAAGTTGCTACCCACTGCCGGCAAGTTTGCTACTTTGAATGCGCTGCCGTCGCCCGCTGCCCGCTAGCTTTATATAAATGATGTTCCTAAAGTTACGACACACCACTGTATCCTATTTGCGGACGATATATCTATTATCGTACCAGACGAACCTGACACAATATACGAAGATTCTCTTAGAAACACCATAGATTCTATTATGACGTGGTTAAAAGACAATAACCTTACGGCTAATATTTCTAAGACCAAAATTCTACAATTTTCAAATTACCACAATACCTCCACTTTACCTTTAGACCTGCATTATAACAGCGTAAAAATCGAAGAAGTTGTTGACACTAAATTCCTAGGTATAACCTTAGATAAACATTGCAATTGGAAAGCGCACACAAATCGTATCTGTTCCAATCGAAATAAATTCGTTTTTGCATTAAAAAGGCACAGAAAATTGTCATGCGTAAAAACTGCCTTGGCTGCGTACCATGGCTATGTTAGTTCAATTATAAGATACGGTCTGCTCATATGGGGTAACTCTTCCTTTTCAAAAAAAGTCTTTATAACCCAAAAAAAATGCGTAAGAGCCATCTGTGGCGTTGGGCCGCTCGAAACATGTAGACCTCTGTTTAAAAAAATAGGTTTACTTACACTCACAAGTCTCTATATTCTAGAAGTAGGAATATTTGTAAGAAAACACGCAGACCTTTATACGAAAGCCATAGAAAATAAACGATTCCTCTCACGAGATCCAACTCGCCTCGCAGTCACAAGATGCAGAAGTAAACTTTTCCAAAATAACTGCTATAGTATGTCTGTCAAAGTCTACAACAGCATACCGAAACAAATAAGGGAACTCCCATTTAACTTTTTTAAAATACGCCTAAAGAGATGGCTGCTTAACAATACATTTTACACTTTAAATGAGTTCTTAGATTATAACCCAAGTCGTACTTAATTTTCTAGTGTACTAGAATTATTGTGTTTATTGTTGATTTTGCAACTGTAATTTTATAACTACATTCTTGTTTATGTTGTATTTATTTAGGTATATAATTAGGTTAAATTTCTTTAAAAAGTCTATTATTACATTATACAGCCTGTTAGTGTAATCAGTCTTAAACTTGAAACCAGTGGTTTGGTATCACTTACAGAACGTAAATTCAATAAAAAATAAAAACTTTTTTTTTTTCAATAAAGTCTCCATTTTTCCCCAAAATTATTTCACCCTATTACGCAAAGGTAAGATCAAATACGCCGCGAAATAGCGCGCCGGGCCGCGACGCCGGCGCCGCCGCGTCGCCGGCGCACACTTCAGTGATCAGTCAGCCGGCAGCGTCGCTACGGAACGTACGTGTGTACGCTCGCAGCGCAGCGCACCTCACGACCTCGCGCCGCCCCACCGTTAATTTTTCGCGCAAGTGTTAGTGTTTAGTGATTATGTCGTACATAAACGAACAGTGGACCGAAATGGTCCGGGTTTACGCCGCGTCGGGTGATAACCTGAACGAGGCTCGGAGAATGTACGCTGACTAACTTACATCATCTGGACTCGTCACGCAACAAAGGTAGGTATTTTTGCCTGTCCTAAGCCAGGAAAAGTATGAAGGGAAGTTAGTTACATCACAGGTTACCTGTATTTTATGATGTAGTTAGTTAAAACTTATGTAGGTATGTAGTTAAACGGACGGCTATTGCGGCAGGTTAACGCCCTTTGCAGTGAATACGTAACTCGGGCGCATAGTATCCATGAATTAACGGACGGTGTAGGACAGAAACATTTTTGATTTTTTTAAAGAAAAATTCGTTTATTTATTTTTAAATTCAGACAAACATTTTTATAATTAAATCAACTACCTATGGTTTCAAGGTTAAGACTGATTACACTAACAGGCTGTATACTGTTGTACTAAAAATAAACATGAGTAATGCTGTATCTCATC
Source organism: Agrotis puta (assembly GCA_943136025.2). NCBI lineage: Eukaryota > Metazoa > Arthropoda > Insecta > Lepidoptera > Noctuidae > Agrotis > Agrotis puta. The sequence continues at coordinate 13,966,415 of OW964185.2, read as the reverse complement.
CCTAATTACTAATATTTTAAATTATAAGCTTTAAGACTAAAGCTATAAAAATATTTGCACGCTGAATAATAGTAAGCGAAATATGTTGAACTTTTTACCTTTAAGACCTATTGTACCATATTTCATGCAAATAAAGATTATTATTATTATTTAAAGCCTTTGTCAAACAGACAAGCGAGTCCGAAGCGATAACGAACCGATACGAGACGTCAGTCCGATAGTTCGGTCACGCTATCGTATCGCTTTCGCTTTTCTATGTGGCTGAATTCAAACAATTCCATACATTATTACATTCGCCAGGCCTGTCTGTTTGACAAAGGTTTAAGACCTTTAAGTGACACACAGTACAGTGAACGGGACAGGACTGGAGAGAAAACAGGCGTTACAAATCATCTCAAATCACGTGTTAACGAGAAAAAATAAATAGATTTCTAAAGAAAACTACACCATATCTATCTTGGTACCTTACAAATAAAACTAGAATGCGTAAATGTAAGGTAACAAATTTTATTTTTATTTTGTTAAAAGATTTTATTTGTTACTTTGGTTATATCAGATTTTATTTGTTATACTGGTTATAAGCCAAGACTTTCATACCGAATAACATAAGAAACCTTTCCGAAAATAGACGGCCGACAACCAATTCTAGAAATTCGAGATGTCTTACAAGAACTACACAAAGATTTTACACATATCTTACAGAAAACATGTAAATTCTTTCAGTCTAGAAAAACTGGGCAATACGAGTCGGATCACGCACAATAAAGGGTTTCTTAGTCGAAAATAATATCAGAAAAACATACATAATTTCGTTGTTTAAAAAGTTGACATACGATGAAATATTTTAACATAACTATAAAATTCTAACTTTTAGACGCTTTGTGTAGTAAGTTCTCATTTCTCGCTAAATATCATGATTCTAGATCATCGAAGAATTTCCTAGTTTTGATTACGTCACGAGCATCAAAATATGTGGGGCATGATGGAACAAAAGCAGCTTTTGGCTACCCTGCTTAGAAGTTTGATCTATCTCTGCTTCAAAAAAATTGTAGCCCTAAGTATTTGATATTGTCGCGGGACTTATGATTTACCGTGATCCCGGTACGTAAAGGGCTATTGAAGGACACCGTGGATTTTAGTCAGTACGAGTCTGACAGTCCCTCCCGCTCTGCCTGGGCCTACTCATTTGATGATTTTACCGCTATAAAAAAAAAGTATTTCATATTAATTTCAGTTTGATACCTTATACATAAGATTACCACACGCGTTCCTTAATATTTTTTCATCAATACCTTTTGGTCTTGACAGACGGACAGTTGGAAAGACAGACAACAAAGTCACCATTCGAAGGTTCTGTGCTTTCTACGGAACCCGAAAAAAATCTAGGCCTTTCTGAAAACGGATCATAAACCAGTTCGTATTCAGAGGGAGCGTCCTCACTAGAAAATGTTCTGGCTTTTGACTCTCAAGTGCTCCAGATGTGGTTGGGTAACTCCCACTTATGTTACAATTTAAATGTTGAATGTAAAAGGACCTATTACAGAAGTGTTCTTAAGGCCTATTGTTGATTGTACTGGATGGGGGAATGTAGAATGATTTAAGATTAGGTTTCGCCCTTGGTGGTTGAAAGTTATCCTACTTGAACGTAATATAGTAATGAAAGGTATCCTGTGTCTTCATCCAGGTTGTAGATTACCTGTATGCGAAATTCGTTCAGCTATTTTAGAGTTACAAAATTTCACATTTTTATAGTGGTAGTAAAAAGATAGTAAATATTTTTTTGTGGGTTTTATTCTAAGCAAACTATAGTCCAAACATTTGAGTATATTTTTAAAAACAACATACAAAACTACATTTTCATTCAAGTTCGCTTCTTGTTAAAAAATTCTTTTGACAAATCAAAAATTCTCACACCATTCAATCTTCAGATGTTAAACAAAGACTACTAAAAACTTTTCTACCAAAAACAAAGCACTCAGACCAACAAATTCACAAGTATCAAAACTACTAAGTTCCATCTTGATATTTGAGCCATCCCCAGTTGAAAATCTTAGTACTTTTGCCACTGAGATCAAGTGCTTACTCAAAAGTTATACAACATTGTAATGATGTTCTGTCTTCTCTTGTAGTTCAGAAGTTCTGCTTGTTAGTAGATATCAATTTATGTGAAGAGTTTCATTGACATGTGTTATATAGACGCCTCGGGGGAAACTTGAACTAGACGAAATTAGGCTTTAATATTCCCACCTTTGAGAATTGTTATCCTGAAAATAAATTGATCGTATTTCGTGAGGAGTATGCTAACAGTCTAGAGAAGTTGTAACTGCCTGCTAAGTGTTGTGTATTCCAAAAACGATTACTAACATTTAATGATACTGACTTTTATTGGAATTGTCACAAGTATTCAAGTAGTTTGTCACATTTTTTTTTGTTTGTCTCATTCGCGCTGGTTTGCTCGTCTCCCATCGGAGAGTACTGCGCCGCGCGTGCTGGCATGGCGGGCAAATCGTTGTGCGCAAATCTAGGTACAGACTCCAGTGTACAGTACCAACTTACATGTGCGGATATTCGAGCTATAGAACAGCATAATAATGACGTACTAGTCTTCTTATAAAAACACAAAGTGGGCAGCTCGATTATGTGTGCAGTTAGGCGTTGTGTGGTGTGGGGTGTGCGTATGTGTTCGTACGGCGCAAATACATGACGATGAGCCTACCATAATAAACCATTTCTAATATGTCCCTTACTTTTGTACATCTTTAAATGTAAAGATGTTATGTAATGACAGCGCGTTGTGTTCCACGCGCGCCTCAAAGAGTGTCAGCATAATGACGGGGCCTTCCTGTAGAGGGCCAAAGCCTGCCGGGGTTGCGGGATTCACAAATTACCGTGACACCGGGACGTAAAGGGCTATTGAAGGACAACGTGGATTTCAGTCAGTACGAGTCTGACAGTTTCTACCGCTCTGCCCTGGGTGGGAGGACTCATATGATGATTTTACAACGTAAAAAGAAAAAAAAATGCGACAAGCAAGGTGTGCATTTGAGTATGGACCTTTTTTCTTTTCGCAAAAAGCTTGATCTAAAGATGTTCTACGAACTATTACAGAAGAAGCGAATGACCAGAGGATCTGTTCCAAAAACAGTCAATATAGAATAAGATTTTAACATAGATAGCAAAATACTTTACCTACATAAAAAACATTTCTTACCCGAACTAATTCCAACTGTCACAAAGTCCGTTGCCAATACTCACAAACCGATTTCTCCTATTAATTTCACATGTCGCACTCAATATGTTCATTTCGGATAATCATATAAATCCTAAGATTGTGGTGAATAAATCTGCCAGTCGCTAGACGAGCTTGCCAATGTCGGCCATATTGGAAAATTCTGTTAAGGTGCTGACAGACTTGAACATTCACTTGTAACAGAACATCGAGCATTTGCCGTTTTCAATTTTGTCAGACTGATCAACGAATACTTTTTTTCTAGCGAACGCTCCAATCGATAGTAATTTTTTTTTTCTTCATAAAGATGTCAGCTCGCCAGAACGCTCGTCAGAATGTTTGCAAAAATAATGCTTGCATAAATATATAAATACTCGTATGTCTCAATCGTATTGTCCCGATTGCTTTTTTATCCTCCACAATCCAGTTCATCGTGATCATTGCTTTAATGTGCTCTCCAAAGTATGGAGGAACCTCGGTACGTAATAGATGTTCGCCCATCTATAAATCAACTTTGGCAAGCGAGGCTTAATCTTGAAGAACGTCCCGTAGGTATGGTTCTTATAATTCTAACCTCTTCAAAGTTAGAGTGAACAGGCGTCTTCTGAGTAAGCTCGCTCCATCGTCGACCCTGACATGACTAAGGCCAAGAGCAAACCCATATTGAATTTAAAAAAAATACAGGTGTTAGACCTGAGTCCCTCCGTCCTTTGTGGAGCGAAAGGGACAGATAGACTCTTGCAGAAAACCACCACCCTGTTGCTTCAATAGCACTTTGTGTTCCAAGGTCATGATGACCTTGTTACACAGTCTCGCGACCCACATCTTTGACCCCTAACAAAAAAAAAACTAGTTTTGTCTTTATATTTGACCTGCTAAATCCTCAGGGCATTGTAAAAGGTTTCTAAGACGTGGTCTGTAGAACATGCATCTCAATTTTAAAATGACAGGTTTGATATTTGTCTTGATGTTTTATAGTTTAACATGATTCATAATATGTCAGCAGCATTCTGGAATACTATATTACATACATATTTTAAACTCAATTTTCAGAAGAAATATTATGAAATTAAATCTTGAGATAACACTCGTATGTATTATATCGCGCTTTACCAGTCTTCTTTAAATATCATAATGTCATTGATATAATATTAGTCTCATTTTTTTATTCTCTGTGTGAACGCATTTTTCTTTGAAACAGTTTATTAAAATAATTTATTCTGTAAGATAATGTGTTTTCAAACTTAGTACATACTTGTACATATTAGGCCAAAATAATATTTTTTTTTAACAACAAAAAAAACGTTACCCCACTCTAGAATTTTCTCCTGTATCATGGGGGCGTTTACGAACATAGAAACACCCAGACCCGGAACAACTACTCGCAGATCAAACAAATATTTGTTCCGTGTGGCGGTCAAACCCGCAACACGCTTTGGAGCAGTGGATTACTCAACCACCGCACCAAACGTGCCGTCATTGTTCCCAATGTGTTCCCAATATTGGGACACAAGCTTCCACTCTGTGAGAGAGTTGGAAACTTCTACAACAAGAGATTCCGTGATCAAAGTTCTGTTTTGTCAACATTATGTAACAGTACCTAACTTCTTGAACATGACTGACATCGATGAAGGAAAACATTGTGAGGATACTAGCACTTATATCATCATCTGCCTAGCCTTCTCCCAACTATATTGGGGTCGGCTTCCAGTCAAACTAAATGTAGCTAAATAAATAAATAAATAAATATTCCACAACTATCACACAACGCCATCTAGTCCCAAGCTAAGCAGAGCTTGTGTTATGGGTACTAGACAACTGATAAACATACTTATATATTTCTAAATACATACATATTATAGATAAATTACACCCAGACACAGAACAAATGATCGTGCTCATCACACAAACATTTGTCCTGGGTGGGAATCGAACCCACGACCTCCGGCATAGCAGTGAGGGTCACTAACCACTAGACCAACAGGCCTGGAAGCTGAATATACACTGTATTTTACAGTGTGCGACTGTCTATCCGAACTCCGTAACTCAGTAACTGGGAAATACTGGGTACCCAGGGCAGAAGGGAGGGACTGTCAGACTTGTACTGACTAAAATCCACGGTGTCCTTCAATAGCCCTTTACGTACCCGGGTCACGGTAATCCGTTAGTCCCGCGACCCCGGCAGGCTTTGGCCCTTTACAGGCCCCGTCACTATGCTGACACTCTTTGAGGCGCGCGTGGAACACAACGCGCCGTCGAACCGGGCATGGTCCATGGTCCATGGTCGGACAGCGAGTCGTCCATTACTCGCTGCCCGCATGCCCGCGCTTAATTAAATATCAATTAAGTCAAAAGCCAAAGCCAGGCTCCCGAAGGCGGCTTAATTGTTTCAGACACCAGACTCTGATCCCATATAAACACAAAAAAGTACCACTCCGACACACACACTATAACGCTAGTTATTCTCGAAGGGTGTGGTAGAAACCTTAAGACATCAAGTGCCCTCACTAACGTACTCTTTTTTTCTAGCCATGTTCATACATCTGGTCATACACACGTTGGTGCAAAATAACTGTTTTTTTTCTTCTTTAAAAATCAAGCCAATACATTAATTTACAGTTTTTTTTTATTTCTATAAACAAAACATAACCCCTCTTTGCGGCAGTCGGGTGACATACGGATAGCCAGCGTCATTCCACTGCTAAGCAAGAGCCTTCCAGTTCTTTTTTTTTAACCAGAATCCAATAAATAAAAAAAAAAGTTTCATCTATTTTCCAATTTCACATCACCGAAGAACGTTTTTGGTATATCATTCTCTCACAACACGTTTTATTTTTCTTGCATCTGTTTTTTTTTTATTTACTGCCAAGGCCTTTCTCCAATTTCGTCCTACTTTCCTGTTTCGGTAACTCAAGGTTTCTTTGTTCAGGACCTCGTCGAGGACAGCAACAAATTAATTTGCAACATAAAGGGATTGACAATAAAATGAGACTGTATCGTAAAAAGCGCTGTATAAGAAACTTATGCGTATTTACTCAAAAACTTTTCTAGTACAACGTGTCGGCTGAACTCTAGCAAAGACTTTTGTATAGGCGACCGAAAATGGCTGACTGTTACACCGTGTTGAGAGCTCGTAACAATATTCTTACACAAGTATTTTCAAATCATTTACACTCAAATGCAGCAGTATAGAAATGATCATTTTAATTAAAACTAAACAAGATTTTTTTTTAGTTTGTACCAGAAACTTAGAAATACTAATTAAAAAAAAACCGGCCAAGTGCGAGTCGGACTCGCGCACCGAGGGTTCCGTACAAACCTGCAAGGTTTACAAAGTTCGTTCATTACGACAATCGAGTCATAACTATGGTATTTCCCTTGCGTGTAGTTGCGAGTTTCAAAATATGTGGTATCAATGGTTGTACTTTTGCGTTGACTTAGAATTATTTTTTTCACGGGTTAAAGGCAATTAGATCTAAGTATTTGATATGAATTTCAACTTGATAGCTCTACGCGTTCATGAGGAAAAAAGTAATAAGTTTATATATTTTGTAATGTAACTAAAAATTTAAGGTTTTCGGAATTTTTCCTTTATGTGTGCTATAAAACGTTGCTTCATGCCAAATTTCAAGATTCTAGGTCGACTGGAAGTACCCTTTAGGTTTTGATTCCCTTGCGAGTACTTGCGAGTTTCAAAATATGCAGCTTAAATTGCTGTTTCTTTTGATTGCGTTGACATAGAAGTTTGATTTTGTTACAGCTTAAAGGTATTATAGACCTGAGTATTTGGTATGAATTTCAATTTAATACCTCTACGCGTTTATGAGGAAATGGGTAGTAAGTTTAAAATTATTAAAAAATATATATTATGTGATGTAACTAAAAATTTATGGTTTTCGTAATTTTTTCTTTATCTATGCTATAAGACGTTGCTTCGTACCAAATTTCAAGATTCTGAGTTCACGGGAAGCACCCTGTAGGTTTTGATTCCCTTGCAAGTGTCGAAAATTTGCGGCATAAACGGCTGTATCTTTTGATTGCGTTGGCTTAGAAGTTTGATTTTTTCACAGCTTCAAGGGACAGTAGACCTGAGTAATTGATATAAATTTCAGCTTCATACCTTCACGCGTTCCTGAGAAAAAGGGTCTTGACAGACGGACGGACAGACAGACGGACAACAAAGTGATCCTATAAGGGTTCCGTTTTTTTCCTTTTGAGGTACGGAACCCTAAAAAACACTAGTAAATTAAAAAATAAATGTATGGTAACGTAATAATCAAACCACTCGGTGACTGACATATTTTTATTTGTTTGAAGTAATTGTACAAACCGTTGATTGTTATCCAAAAAGTTGAATGACAAAATCCAATTTATTTTTGAATGAAAACAATTGAATTAAAAATCTACGAGTATTATACAAATTGATATTTTAGTGAAACATAAAATAACAGCAATTTGTTTCTCGATTTAGATCAAAATTGTCTAGGTCTAGCGGACTTTGATACTGTATTACCGAAAAAATTATATTCTGATTTACTAAAAACAGAAATTGATTTTCTATTTTAAGTTTGACTGGTAGACTACACTTCTGATCAACAAATAGAATCTATTTATATTTTTAGTCTAGTTATTATTTGATATCACTTCTATTTTCGAACACAAAACTTAAATTTCCATTTCAAGGCTCCACTCTTTAACACCGAGCGTTCGCCCACATCGCTCCACCAACATCTTACGCTTTGGTGTGACATTCAGCCCGAACTTGGGCGCGCACTTTATAAAGGCAGTCGACATGTTTATGAGTAAAGTTTTCAGCTGAAGACTACTATCTGTTACTGAAAGACTTGACACTTCCTCTGTAAAAGGAACGACTTGGAATATTCTCCGGATTCCAACCGTGATAGATTGTGGGAAGGTGTATTGGGAGTTGTATCCATGATGGATGTATGATAGCTTTTGGTTTTCCTTGGAATGTCAGTTTTGCAATGCAGTGCTTATTAATTTCAAACTGAGTTGTGACATGCTTTGACTTGGCCTTTTAGAACTGCTTCGGCAAAGAACTTGGTTACCAAATTAACTTACCATTCACATTACTTGTTGTTCAGCTATAACATGAGTTAAATTGGATATTCCGTCAGCAAAATTCTTGATCTTTCATACAAAGCTTAGCCAAATCCATCGAACTATGATCGTTTAAAGGGTTAAACGGTCAAAAAGGGAATGAAGCGATGCCCTAAAGAAGAAGAAGAGTGTTAATCGTGCTCATAAACAAATAATATTTTAAAATTACGAAAAGTAACCCCGACAGTATTATGTGTTTGATATTTTATGGGAGTTTTAACTCCTTTCTTTTTGCATATTATAAAAAACTAAAACGGCTTATTGAATTAAAGCTACGAGCTAAAGTTTTTCTGTAGTGTCAGTTTAATTATAGACATACAACGCCGCGCACAAATTAATTGACAACGCCGAGTTGCTCTTTTTTATTTGACTCAGAAGTACTTGTTTCTGTGTGCTCATTATATCAGTATTTTTACAAAATATTTGTATTATTGTTCATCATACAAAAATGTCATAGAATAACTCTAATCTCAACACTTTTCTTACATTTCCAACAAGTAAATACAAGAGGAGAGAGGGTATGCAAGGTGTGTGCACCATTTCTCGTCCCAACGACCAGCCATAACACTTCATGGCATGGCCCCTTTTACGATGTATTGTCCTTTATGGAATACGGACGACCCGGAATGGTACTTCTAAGTGTCGTACAGCGTCCAAGGATTGCACCAGTGCAGTAAGTAATCGTAAATTATAGGCAACTTGGTTAAACGTCCTTGGGTCATGTAATGTGTAGTATTAAAATAGAACCCTTTGTTTTAAAGTTGGTGGTAATTATCAAATGAGTCCTCCCACCCTGCGTACAGTGGAAGGGAATATAAGATTTTTTTTTACTAAAAGTTAACCCAGTTCCCTCGGTTTTCCTTTGCGTTTCAGAGCCACGGTTACCTGTTTAGACATCCTAGGGTCATATTTTCGGGCGACTCGCTGTCCGACCATGGACCATCCCCGGGTCGACGGCGCGTTGTGTTCCACGCGCGCCTCAAAGAGTGTCAGCATAGTGACGGGGCCTGTAGAGGGCCAAAGCCTGCCGGGGTCGCGGGACCAAGGGATTACCGTGACCCCGGTACGTAAAGGGCTATTGAAGGACACCGTGGATTATAGTCAGTACAAGTCTGACAGTATGGGTGGGAGGACTCATTTGATGATTTTACCACGATAAAAAAAGGGTCATATTTTCGTTATTTAATTGGACCCTTTTTTGAGGTGGTAAAAGATCAAATGATGAAGTGGAAGGGACGGTCAAACTATTTTTGACTAAAAGTCCACCCTGTATCTTCGGTTACCCTGTGTGTCAGGAACATGTTGATCTCGCGACCGAGATAGGCCCTTTAGGTATTCTTAAGCCCCTGAAGAAGCTTGGTATGTAAATACTACCAAATATATTTTGATCGATGTGTCCCAGGGGACTTACCTAGAAAAATGCTTTATTATAAAATTAAGATAAGAAAATTCGTTGAAGCTCTAAAAGGAAAACTGTATTTTTTATCACCAAGTAAACGTAGATTTTTTCTCTTAAAATTACGAGGAAAAAATATCTTGCACAATTCATTATTCACTAGCACCAGGATTTGAAAACTTGGTCATCCACCAATCGGCACTAGTCCTGGGTATAGTGGTTTTTATAGTAATTTAAGCATCTCATCAAAACACATTATTGAGATATTTGCCCCAACAGTGGGATCTTTATATGCTGGTTCTGGTTATAAAATTTCAAGTCATTCATAAAGCCTTTGTCAAACAGACAGGCGTGACGAATGCGAAGCGTGACGTTTTTACTTATAATGTATGGAATTATTTAAATCCAGTCACATAGAAAAGCGAAAGCGATCCGATAGCGTGACAGAACTATCGGATTGACGTCTCGCTTCGGTTCGGTATCGCTTCGGAAACGCTTCGCTTTCACCTGTCTGTTTCTGTTTTGTTGTTTGTTATCATTTGAAACCAAAAAAATAATAAGTAATACGGAACATCCCGTAGTTTTAATAAGTAGTTACAATGTTTATTATTTGTTCTGAGTTTTTCGCTGTTATAAGTGCTATCGATGCTCATGGATGAAAAATGCGAAACTTTCCTCACATCTGAGATCGCGCGCGGTCGATCTGGTCGCGGGACTGTACGAATTACCGTGACTCCGGAACGCAAAGGGCTATTGAAGGAAACCGTGGGTTTTAGTCAGTACAAGTCTGACAGTCCCTGCCACTCTGCCCTGGGTGAGAGGACTCATTTGATGATTTTACCACGATAAAAGAAAAAAAAAACAAATCGAGCAAAAAATAAACCTAATGATACGTAAATAAATAAACATAACAAATCTTCCTGAAAAAGGATATGGTGGAATGACTCCGCTACCTTTTTATAAGAATGGCCGCCGGAAGTCCCGAATAAGGAGCGAAGAGACCGGGGAACGAGGATTGGTCAACTGTGACCTTTGACCTTGAGTGGGTAAGATAATAAGTTCTTTCAAAGGAAATTGGACTGTGGAGTTGGTAAAACTTCTCATAATAGAGGCTTAATTCTATAGGAATGGCGGTTTCATTGTTTGAATGTACGTATATTTGCTGGAGGTATAGACTTAGTTGCTCGTAAAGGTCAAGGTCATATTCTAACTTCTGAGTGCTAGTAAAACAGAACTTTATTAGTGAATCAATCAAATCAAATCATTTATTTCTTTGGAAACATGAGTGAGTATTAAAATCTGAGACATGAGTATTAAAATCTTAGTTGTTTATTCTTTATATATTTTCCTTACTTAATCGAAACGTATCAGTCAAAAGTCATTTATTTGAAAAAGAGCGGTGATTGTCAGCCTAGAAAAACAAAAAGTCAAAAGTCATAATGAAATAAAATGGAAATCACCAGGCTGAGTTGTTTTTAATAGCCATTTGACCTTGAAATACGAGGAAAAGAAAACTTCATTGAAAAAAAAACACGTGAACATCAATCATCAGAAATACAAAACCAACATAAATTCTACAACTTTAACCAAAGAAAAATTTCATAAGAATATCTTGTACAAACAGAAATGAAAAATATCACACAATGCTTTCGACAAAGCCATCCTATTTATTACGTTGATAAAGCTCAAAATTCTCTTATTGGTTGGAGGTACCTGTCGAAGGGAAAGAGGGTCTCCCTTACAGGTAATAGGAGTAATATGAGACAATAGACTGCTGAAAAAGGTTCGTTTTATGGGAAAGTATGGAAATGCGAGCGAGGGCACTGATATTCTTAGTACTCGGGTTTATATATACATGTCGCATCCGGGTATATTTGCTGGCGATCAGAATATAGCATAGTGTCAACAATTAAATAAATAAATATTCCACAACTATCACACAACGCCATCTACTCCCAAGCTAAGCAGAGCTTGTGTTATGGGTACTATACAACTAATAAACATACTTCTATATTTCTAAATACATACATATTATAGATAAATTACACCCAGACACAGAACAAATGATCGTGCTCATCACACAAACATTTGTCCTGGGTGGGAATCGAACCCACGACCTCTGGCATAGCAGTCAGGGTCACTAACCACTGGACCAACAGGCCTGTCAATACTGCTAAACAAGGTTCACTTAAGTATTATATTTAGAATTTGACTGGATCATGGTCCGATTGATAGAGCCACAAACAAGAAAAATACCTAGGGTATTTTTCTTTATTTATATATTTTTATCCTGGTAAAATAATCAAATGAGTCTTCCTACTCAGGGCGGGGCAGGGGAACTAACAGACTTGTACTGACTAAAATCGACGGTGATCCTTACAAGCCCTTTATGTTCCAGGGTCACGGTTACCAGATCAGACAGTCTCGCAACCCTAAAAAGAAACCCTTACTCCTATTAGTATAGCAATCAACCAATTTTCACATAGTAGGATTTCTGTATGTATCATACACAGTAACATCAAAGCTGTTACATAATATTGAGGTCACTCCTAAGCTCACTGTTATTCGAACTGTCAAAGGCACACAAAGTATGAGGGCTCTTTATTTTTCTGATCTCCCATTTCCTCCTAATGATAGAATCGCAAAATAATTGGGGGTTGAAGGGAAAAGAAAAGCGTTGGCACACTTGGGCGATAAAGTTGTGGCAGTAAAAGGAAAGGAGAAAAATTTTAGTCCCTGAAAGCAGATTTTCCCTGTTTGCTTTTATCTCGCTCGAGAAACGTACAACAATATATTCTTTCAGTGTAAACAAAAGAGATGCATATACTAAATTGGTCGCTGACTGTTCGCACTCTAGCGAGTACTCGCTCTCTAAGTTTATCGCTGACCGACAAGTACTCAACGACTTGCTTGGCGATCAAAACTCACGCATTGCAGTGTTGCGCTAGCGAACGAGTATTGTTAGTAATCGCCCGTCTCATAAGGATACTCGCTGATCCCCAGCGACTGCACTAGGACAGCACACTCGCCAATCGCTAATCGCCGGCGACGAATGGACAACTACTTTTCTCCGTAATAGGCAAAAACAGGGTCGAGGCTTCTTGTACGTTAAGTACTTTTTTTTTTACGTGGTAATATCATCACATGAGTCCTCCCACCCAGGGCAGAGCGGGAGGGACTGTCAGACTTGTACTGACTAAAATCCACGGTGTCCTTCAATAGCCCTTTACGTACCGGGGTCACGGTAATTCGTGAGTCCCGCGACCCCGACAGGCTTTGGCCCTCTACAGGGGGCCCCGTCACGTATGTTAAGTACTAACACAACTTTATTTATATTAGAAGTGTTTTTCTGTTTGTGAATGTCTTTTAAGGATGTGTGGGTTTAACTTGTGTTTGTGTGAATATTTAACAGAATTAAAGTTGCCCTACACTAGTTATTTCTCCTGTGTTATGAGTACGTTTACAAACATAGAAACTCACATACATAAACGCCTGGACCCGGAAAACCTACTTGGCATACACGCTGCGCAGTATTGTACCGTTCAGCCATTGCGCCAACCGTACCGTCAACACATTTACTCTTTTTTCTCATAGAAATAGGCAAAAACTACAGAACGCCACCTGTTACGAATCTAACATACTCCTTTCGCCTCGAACACATTCAAATATCTGAGCATAAATGGACGCCGGATGTGAGTACTACCTACTCATCCGACCTTTCTGTTACATAGAATAGACACAATCAGTCTATATTATTTCTAATGCCTTTTTTTATCGTGTTAAAATCATCAAATGAGTCCTCCCACCCAGGGCAGGGCGGGAGGGACTGTCAGACTTGACTGACTAAAATCCACGGTGTCCTACAATAGCCCTTTACGTACTGGGGTCACGGTAATTTGTGAGTCCCGCGACCCCGATTATTACTAATGCTAATTCATATATGCTTCCTGCTCTTGAATCAGACGTAAACAAGAGTGTGAGATCACATGTAGTAGAACTTTTGGTTCTTAGACATTACTGTTTTTTCCTCATTTTCCGCTTTGCGCTTCTTAAATCAGTATAATTTCCATTAAAAATCAAAAATAGTTCTTGTAATAATCACATTCATATCATAAAATTTCACTCAAAAAAACCTGAAAACAGTGACATTTATCATTACTTTTAAACCACACACTACTCCAGAAACTTCAATTACTTCAAGAATTTTCGTGTCAATAAAATATTTATGGGTAGAGGCTAAGGCCATCCGCACACGAGGCAACACATTGCAACGACGCGCTACTTAAGCCGGGATTAAAGCGGGTACCCACGATCGATGGGGAGGGACGCTGCTAAAATTAACGCGAACCTTGCGGCAGCCTTGTTAAGCAAGGGTGACTGAGTGAGTAATTGTATTTAATTCGGACTCAATGCTGGAGTGAAGAGTGCTGTTAAATTATGTTGCTGGGTTTGAAGTTTGAATGGGAAAGTGTGCCTACAGCTTTCGATTTTCGAGTCAAAATATTGGTGGTTACACGGATTTTCATATCAGACCATTCAGTCTAATTGCTGGGCAAAGCCTTTTGTCTACTCTTTAGTTTTCTCACTATGATAAATGATGAAATAATGTTTAACCTTTTATCCAACGATATCGAAGTGCAATTTAATTTTGTCTTGTCATGAATACGTCCTTTAACGGATTCCAACCAGCGGATTTTTTTATAAGGGTTAATATTAATAATGTTAGTTTACATCAATGTAAAATGCTATTGCTGCATTTGAGCACATGAAAGCTTGACCACTCTAAAAAGCCATCGATTGCAGTCGCTATTGCCAGCTAGATGACATCATCATTACTTACTTTGAAATACATAACATTTTCTTATCTAACTTTAGTAGTTGAATTAATAGAACTACAGCTTTAAATTTAAATGAAATTACCAGAAACAGGTCCACAAATATCTTACCTGAACAAATTAGTCTTTCTCGGAAAACTGTTTTTGATCTAACATTAAACATATTTCTGGAAAACACAAAGTCCAATTCAAATTTAATTTCCACAATAACAATAGGCACAAACAATTACTCCTAACATTCTTTTTTATGAAGTTTTCTAACTTTTATTATACAACTTTCTCATGAATAAAATTATAAGTGCAGTGCTTTTGCGTTGCTTCTTCCACTTTAAAACTTGGAAGAAGTGCACCATCTTTGAAAGTTTTGAGTAAGTTACACATTCTATTTGTCTCTGATTGCTTAGCCTTGGTCCCCGGGAGCTCTTTACTTTTTCATAGCGACCAACTATCTTTAGCCACCCCATTTAGCCCTCCATTTTAGAACTTTATAGAAAAAAAAAAATAGATATCTATATAAGCTTAATATAGGTACGTAAAGTCTTCTTCTGTATGCTATGGCTTTAAACTCATATTGGTAATTAACTTTTGCCCAGGGTTTCGTTCCGTTAATTTAGAATTTGACGATTAATTTGGATCGTCCATCTATTAATTCTATGAACGTTACTGCAGTTTTTCCTGTGAGAAAAGTTTCAATATTTAAATGAAGCTAGAATTAATAATTAATCAGAAAATATAAATTGAAACCTATTGGGGTGTAAAAACAATTAATATTCTGAACAGTAAATTCAATATAAAATTCTACAAAACGATAAAATCGAAATGACACATGTTTGTTTTACTAGATAATTGAAATAAATAACAAATTGATGGTTTTGTAGCCAATTAAGGTACCTATAAATTAAATCGTTTTGATTCAAATAGTAACTCGACCCAATTACTAAAAAATGTTTATTCTGATAAATTGAAAATATGATCAAAGTATTGTATCTATGTAATAGGGAAAGTAGAATACCAAAGTATTTTTGATTTATTCTACAATATTATTTCACGATTTTATTTTGGGTGGTAAATCTACTTAATGACTTCTTCTACCTTGGGTGGACTGGAAGAGGCAGTCAGACTCGTACTGACTAAAACCCATATGTTCCTTTAATTGTACATTACGTTATCTCTACGAGACATAACATTACGTTTAAATCAAAACATTTTGTTTCATATTCTGACAACCAGTCTTACCATGGGGTAACGTATTACCCAGTTACTGGGTTATGGAGGTCTGGTAGATAGGCAGTCGCTCCAAGTAAAATACTGATATTCAGCTGCATCTGGTTCGACAGGAAGCCGACTCCAATATAGTTGGGAAAAGGCTAGGCAGATGATGTTATTTATGAGGTCAAAAGACAGGTCGCAGTGCGCGTTGGTCGTTTCCATAGAGAACAACCAGCAAAAAACTCCATGGTTGCTCTAATTGATGAAAAAAACAAACGACAATCGCCTGAGACTGTTAGCGTAAGTCTTATCACCCGAGGCCGTGAATGAGGCCTCAATTTGTTGGCAGCCACGACACTGGTCTCCAACAAAATGTTTTCCTGCGGTGTCCATAACTCAAGAATGTTGGGGACCATACGATATACGATTATGGCCTGGCCCTTTGGCGAATTGCGGGGACAAAAACACAATCATTATTCATTCGCTTCTCTTTCCTTTTTATACACCTATTCTTGTATCCTTAGTTTTAGATTGCTGAGAGGTCGGCGAGAAAATTAAACGGTGTTTGATTGTGTTTTCATATGATTTGTGTAATGGGTCTTGCTGTTATCTGTCTGTAGAAAAGATTCAGCGACGAGCTAAACAAAATTGTTTTTTTTTTTGGAGTGGTTAAATCATCAAATGAGTCCTCCCACCCTGCGTCAGCGGAAGGGTCTGTCAATCTCTTACTGACTTAATACCAGCCTATCCAGAGTTACTTGCTTAGACAAGCCCGCTACCCAAAAAAACTTTGTAGCTCTGACTTTATAACTTACTTCCAAGAAGTGATGGGTTTTTATTTTAAGTGATGGTTTTCAGTTGTTACAAATTGAAATCTTCACAGTTTTATAAATACTTGCTCTATGTGAAAAAATGATATTTTGAACTTTTTCCTTCGTTTAACGAATTTGGCTTCATCCGTGAGACTGGAAGCCAATCCCAAAAAGTAGCGAAAAAGTCATTCAGATGACTACCTAGTGAAGAGTTTTCTGTTCATATTACAAACAGAAACAATAATAGATGTTTGTAACATGAATGTACGTAATAATTACTATTGTAAGTGCGTAAATTAATACATTGTTAACTGTGGTCGCTTATGACCTTAGACGTTGAAAAGCGACCTTAAATAAATAATTTAAAAAAAATGATGTTTATAATTTATTGATAAGACTCAAAAAACATTTCCGAACACAACATAACATCATAAAGCTACAATCAACTCAACAGAGAATTTTAACTGAACATTAATTACAAGCCAACTTGATTTCACTTATGAGATACCGCAATCTTATAAGCCCGCACAACATCAACCGAATTGAATTCCGAGAAAACACGATATATGTATTATGCCATAAGAACATAACCAATCTTTAAGTCGTCAAGTACCCAATTAGTATAACAGTAATAGGATAGACTTAATGAGCAAGGGGGAACCACATGAAACCTCTCGAATGATATTGAAGTATCATATGATATTTACTTTGACTTTGTAAATCATTAGCTGTCTTCGTTTGTTGAGTAATGGTTACGTAATAGGGTTGAAGAATCGTAGCATTATAATGTGGTGCGGTTTTTTTGAGTAACTGATAAACCTTCACCGTATTACTACAAAATGTTAAACATCTGTTGAACACGTTTGTCTAAAAAAGTGTAACTAGCTACTCGCTGGCCAACCACGGATCATTTCCGGGTCGACGGCGCGTTGTGTTCCACGCACGCCTCAAGGAGTGTCAGCATAGTGATGGGGCCTGTAGAGGGCCAAAGCCTGCCGGGGTCGCGGGACTCAGAAATTACCGTAACCCCGGTACATAAAGGGCTATTGAAGGACACCGTGGATTTTAGTCAGTCAAGTCTGACAGTCCCTCCTGCCCTGCCCTGGGTGGGAGGACTCATTTGATGATTTTACCATGCTAAAAAAAGTGTTCAACCTATGCTTTACTTTTTTGTAGTGAGACGGTGAAGATTGTTTCACACGTGCTACAACCACAATGAAACGACTTTGCAACTACCAGCGACACCACGAACTTGGAGTCGGCCGCATCACTGACATGTCTTTGCGTCAACGCAACGATGTGGTAAATCGTACCTATGCAACAGCAAAAAGATTCAGCAACGATTTGTCGCTGCGATGTGGTTTGGTTGTGTGTATGTGAGTAGTTAAGCGTTCGCTTAACTGGAGATTCCTAGTTTGAGGCAATAAAATTTTATTTAAAAAAACATCTTATCTAGAACGTAAGTCCTGTAACTGTGTTTTAATTTGAATAAAAAAACTAAATCACATTAATTCCGAATCATTTTTTATGATTGTTACAAAAACATCAATAAATAGTTTACAAAAAAGCAGACAGATCTATCACATCACATTAATACACCCACAGACGAGTCCCTCTTGATACGAATAAAACTTATTCTTTTCATACAAACTAACTGACACTTTTGTAGTAGAAACTCGAAATTTACGACAGAAGTTCTCTTTAGTATATGTCAAAGTGACTTCGAGCATTGAACAAAATAGATCAGGAAAGTTTGTGGGACTTGTAGCAAGTTTTTTGTGGGAGTGATGCATTAGCGTAGTTTTGATGTGTCGTGTAAGTGGGCCTTAATAGTGATGGACACGATAAACGGTGGGGAATGAGTTTTACTTTTTTTATTTGACAGCTGTGAGTTAAATTGGGGGTAGTGCAAGAAAAGTGGGCGATGACGTTGTCAAAATTATGTGAATGATGAAGTAACAAGTTGTATTATGCGATTTTTTATACAATATAATCGTTTGGAATCCAAATATTTTTATTGATTTTAATCATGTCAATGATTTTGAGTATTATCAACTTGTTTTATAGTCTCTTAAGCATTGTAACTGAGACAGACGTCGAATATAATTCTGTGTATTATTATTATATTAAAATAAATAATAAACATAATAATATGTTCATACTGCTAGGCTCTCACAAGCGTTTTATTTGTGAGATGAAGTATTCGCCATAATCTAAAACTTAGACCCTGAGTAGATTTGTAGATATCACAAATCTGTTTGATATTACAATGGGCGTACAAAATAAAGTGAAAATGTTGTATATTCCAGTCCCATATTTCCTTGATTAAAAACTCTTTGATATGCCAAAAGAACTCTTTATTTAAAAAAAAAACCGTGTAGTGACGTAATTAAAATGGCCAAAAACGAACGTTGAACAGAACATGGCGGGCGCACAGAAAGAGCGGGAAAACAATAAAATGGCGTGTGTCGGGACGGGCCCAATTTGGTATTCGACTATCAGGCGCAGTTCTAACGGGTTGGTGTGGGGCTCCAGTGAGCAGTGTGAGCAGAATATATCAGTTAACTGAATTTAAAATATCGTAAAGGCTATGGATATAAGCATGCCGCAAACATACGAAACACATCCCTAGACAAACGGTGAGGAAAAAACGTTACCGCTCAGTAACTCGTAACACATTTTCAACTTTATATCTTAGCGTATAAAATTGAAAATCTATTGCAGATTACAGAGCGCTGTCGTTCATTCCGGTCGCTATCGCTCAGCCGTCTTTAATTAAGTTTCATCATTATGTGTAAGTGGGTATTAAGTTGACAATGTAATAAAGACTTCTGAGCGTTTACGTGTATCGGTTGCCGTTTGGCTACAGGGCCAGTTTGGTAAGAATCTTGTCTCCTAATTATTGCCTATTTCACGAGTGCAAATTGCTTTCTAGGCTAGAAAGCAATTTGCACTCGTGAAATAGGTAGAAAAGTCAATACTTAAAAACCACGTGTCAGTGCCATAATATTGCCACTGGCAACATTCTGGAACATTCTGTACTTCTTTATCTTAAAAACTAAAAACCGATGCCCATATTTCGTTCGCAATGTACTATTTTTTAACTCCATACCCGTTTTTTTACATAATCTCTAGCTAATTCACGATTAGGTATAAAAAAACAATCTTGGCGTACTATTCTAGGCCCGTTTAATTTCATAAAAAATACAGAAGTTTCCAGCCAGCTACAACTGAAGACCTACCTTAAGCCGGCTTGATTAAATTCGCTCTTTATGTGAGTCGGAGCACTTGAAATTAAGTATCCTATGTATCATAACGCGAAGGTATCTTTTTTATCATTTCGACACAACACGACAGTACCTAATTTGTTTTACTTAATGGCATTATAATTTAGATTAATTTCCATAATGGATGTCCTCTAAGATGTTTCTTCTCTTTGTTTTTAAAAGGCGCCATTTTGCTTGAGATTAAGTGCTGTGGCTATTTCAAGTTATGTAATCGTTTTTTGTTCTTGTTTTCTATAGATGTATAGAAGATTCTGAAAGTCTATTTAATGTTTAATTCCAGCTGTCGTTTTTTTTATAATTTCTTTTTAGCCTGATAACATTAAGAAAATGAAACTAAATAATTCGTGTCGTTCTGAAACTTAGTACATCCCCTGGGGCATTTTTTTGCGTCTGGTCTGTCATTTCCAATAGTTTATATTCCTTAAGGTCTATAAACTCATTAATTCGTTCATTTTCCGACGTTTTGCTGATCTGGGCCTATTTAGCGCCGCCGTGGGATACACAATTATTGTTTTTTTCGTATGTTTTATGGTTGACATAAATTTTTCTGGCCTTTTGTAATTTTATTTTGTCAATAATAAATGTTAATAATCAATATTTTTTCTACACATTTCTCTTTCAATAATGATTATCTCAATCTAATAGATTTTTTTTTACTTTTCCATCATGCATGATGCCGATAGAATAGGGTTGTTCTAGGCTCGATTATGTATGAGAAAGGAATGCTTGATGTGTTTTAATATCCCTCAGGCGCAGAATCAAATATTCTTATATTTGATTCATAAATATGGAGATATTAGATCCAACCGATTTTGGGATTGCAATAATTTCTGCTTCATAAATATCGTTCTTTGAAGTATTTTTTCCGCACAGCCCCATTTTTAGGTTAATCATGACCTGTGCATACTTTATGGGTCTTGGTTATACCATCTTCTATTATAAATCTGTAACTTGGTCTATTTTGTGTCATTGAAGTCATCATATGAGTTCTCCCGACTGGCTTAGTAACATTTATATTATATTTTTTATTAATTGCAGTTAAAATGTGCTATAATTGTATGTATATACAGCGAACTTTGGCATTTGAGTAAAGCGCGCCACACACGGCTCAGATACTATAATATTTTATCTTAAGATACCAAAATATGAAATATATATTATCTTCGTTGTGTGTGATGGTCCATTGAATTATATGGCGTGCGATATGGTATCTTAAGATAAAATATTATAGAATCTTAGCCGTGTGTAGCGCTTAAAGCTTAGCTTTTGTTCGCTCATGCAAAACGGAACCGTATTTGCAGTCTTAGCATCTCATAAAAGACGGCGGCAAAGCGAGGTTAAAAAATCAGGAAAATTAGGTTGGAAAATCATCAAATGAGAACTCATGCCCTGGGTTGAGCGGGAAGCGACAGTGAGTTTTGACTGACTAAAAATCAATCTGTTCTTTAACTTACCTTCTGAGTACCGTGGCCGCGGTAACTTTCTATGAAATTCCGATTGCTGCTAAAAATAAGAAAAAACATTCCTTCATTAAAAAAGTTGGTATTCAGTATATACAAAACCAAACATAAACCAATTTATTTATTCAACTAACAAAGGAAGGAAACAAAAAACTAATTAAAGACACAATTACGGAAGAAAATTAAATATTTGACGTGGAACGACTAATCCAATGTTACCACGATTTCTTGTTATTTGAGCGAAATGCCAATTCAAGTTACTGGAATTTCTCCGGAAATCTGGGCAAGTTGCCAGGATATATATTTTTGTAAGGACCCTGGCATGTGCAACAAAAAACGGTCAAGTGTGAGACGAATATTTTCTGCCTTCTTTTGATGTTGTTCCTTTTGTAGTATTACGTCCTCTCGTATAAGTTTAAACGATGATGTTTTCATTTGATAAACTAGGTACTTTATTTATAAAGTTTTATTATTGCGAAAAGAATTTGCGCTTTTCGTCTATAAGCTCTAGCTGACGTCATAGTAGTAAAATGAATAGTCAATTTAATAAAGATAGATATAAATAGTGAATTAATGTCTATTTTTTTTAAACTAAAGAGGTTGGCTCCTTAGTAATGGTAAAAGATAGTACATATATATTGGTTTATTTTTGGACCATTTTATTCACATAATCTCACCATGCTATGTTCGGCTGGCAGAAATCATTAACCATGATAAAATCACAAAAATTGAAAAGAATAAAGGATTAATCTCCACAAATGTTACACTATTAGTGCCAAGACTAGCAGACCGTGACGCAACTAACATGTACAGAATTGCCTCAATAGTTCCACGTACGCATACAGGGTCGGACTGGTTCGAAAAGGGCCCAGGGCCTTATCACTGTTCAAAAATTAAAAAAACAAAAACAAAAGTAACTAAACCAACAAATAACCTGCTCAGCTTGAGCATTTTCTTCTGTTTCATTTCTTCACAATTGTATGAACGAACTAGTTTACTTTTAGGTACAAGACCTGTGACCTAGCCTGCACGGGTCCTAGATTCGACTTTTCTCTATTTTGCTGTAGTTGTCATCATATCAGTCCTTCCTCCGCGAAAGGGATTCTAAGACTTACTGACTAAAAAACCACCTAGTTCCTTCGGTTGCTCTACTTAGACAGGACCGCAATCTACCTCTCCAATCCTCTCTATCGCCTGGCTTGCGGCTGGTCTCAGAAACCATGCCCATGTGGGGCCCACGCATGTTGGTTGACAAACGCCATCTCGACTATTCGGCCAATCCGGCGCTGTATACTTTTTTTTTTATGGTGGTAAAATCATCAAATGAGTCCTCCCAGACCTCAGACCCAGGGTAGGGCGGGAGGGACTGTCAGACTTGTACTGACTAAAATCCACGGTGTCCTTAAATAGCCCTTTACGTACCAGGGTCACGGTAATCCGTTGGTCCCGCGTACATATGTATACATCCCTTGCGGGGTCGGCAGGGGCGCTGTATACATACGTAAATGTCCAAAGCTCTAACATACTGGAACATCTGGAACATACATTCATATGTATGCGTACTAGAGGTCTATCAGCGTAGTTGATAATGGAACGGTGACCATAATTCAATGATCAGAGTCGACCAGTGTTTAGGATAAACATTAGTTAAGCCAATAGCAATTGTGGGCAACTGTAAGATTTGGACTACAAATTCTGCAGCAAATTATCCTTGTTTTTTTAATATCCAGAATAATATCGTATTATGTGATAAATACAAGAAGATTTTTTTTTCCAATTTTGTAGCACGTGCGTTTGTGAGAGCTTCAATGAGCTGTAGCTCATTAGTATATTGTATTAGTAAGGTCCTTTTTCCAATGGCCGTAGACAGAAATCACAGAACGGGTAGCGCTCTGTGATTTTTGCCTACGATCCTTACGTCTTTCGCAGCTTCCGTACTCATCTGGTCATATATGGACGCTGATAGCGACGTATTATGAATTCTTCATTCAATACGTTTCAGGTGACCTGAAAAATCGTTACAAAACCGTGGCAATATACACAAAACCATTTGCGGCATAACGCGTTACACAAGATAAGCAACCCTTACGCTAAAACACATTATACGTCAACAAAGTTCCTCAAAATCACCCACAATGATCCCCATTACAATCTCCCCAAATGTTTATGAGCTGTATAAGAACCTTAAGTATTTAAAACCTCTATGAACACGCTTATCATTTGACAAGCACTCTCGTTTATATTGATCGCTTGCTTCCAAAGGAACTCTCAAAATCTTCCCTTTATGTGACACAACGACAGATTTACCGCCGAAGAAATTTCCTTGATATCTTTTTTTGGGAGCAAAAAGGTCGATTTTGGAATGAGTTTTGCTTTCCAGGTGATGTTCGTAAATATGAATCATGTTCTTTCGTCACGAGCAGGCTGGAGAGGAAGAGTCTTGCGAGTTATACGCACTTATCCCGTTGAAAGATTTTCGACCCGAAAATATTGTCTTTCGAGCCAGTAAGAATTATTAATACGGTACTGTGAGCTTAAATGTTATGAAATAAGCCGTTTGCATCGTTTTACGAATAATGTTCGGAGGTATACGGAACCGGATTTATACTAAGACGCTTTATACTGCAGATGCAACGCAAACTGCTGAATGATTCATATGAAGCGGGTCTAGTTCGCTTTGTGGATGCGAATTCAATGGAAGCTCTGTAGCCTTTTTAGTATACAAGTTTATTTGCGATCATATTCATTTTGATGCCGATTTTTTGAAATATTATGGTAAGTGTGTGATTTTCTAAAACTGGGTTCATTTAACGCTGTACAATACACATTTTCCTACCCTTTTGTGGCTAACAGTATAAATGTCGTTACCATTATAAACGCAATTTTATATAACAGTTGGTCCTTCGGGCCGGATCGTTATTTTAAAGTGATAATGTCAAGAATTGCTTTTTATACTTTTGAATACAGTGACGTGTAGTTTGTACAAAAAAATTGTTGACCACTGCTAATAAAATAACAAAATAATTAACTTTAACTAAATTGAACTGTATATAGACAGCTATAAACGACAGTTTTCAAATGAACACACTAAAAATATTTTCTTACTAACCTTAGGTATCTATTTCTCTCATAAGATTTCATTTTCTCCGCATCTTCACTCCATTAGCCTCATATGGGATAGTTAGTCTCTAAACGACTGCCCGTAAAAAGTACATTCCTTTTAGCTCAACCTTATAAAAACTAAATGATTACACATTGAACAAACCACGTTGAGGTTCACTTAGTACTTTATCGATGTACCAAAAAACTAACGTTCTCAAAATGGCTGACTACCCTTAGGCTGCGTTCACAATCTCAGGTAACGCGACTTGCATCAATCCACAGGCGCGTTCGTCACTTGTTTTCTTTAGTACGGTCGTAACTCGCTTCGAATCGCGTTTCCTGCTTGATATAGAGTATAGTTTAAATTATTTATTTTATTTTTCCTCCGCTATTTTTTACTGATTGTTTTAGTTGCGATATCCCAGACAGTCCAGACAATCTTTATAGAGCACCATTCAAACGGCTCATTTTTGATCGTTGCCACCATTGATTTTGAGTTACAAAAATCACAGTGGTTTGGAAAAAATACAGCGTTATTGTCCAAAAAAAAATGTGATCACAAATATTTTTCTCTTCCAGTCACGGTTGCAAAATTACATGTGGGTATGTCGCTTGAACTTGTAGCTCGTGGTCAAGCCACAATGTGAGTCATACACGTGGCTAGTATGAACAGTATTTAAGTTTGGGTCGCAAGTTAGAACTTGCTATCTTAGTCTTCGAATGTAAATAGTGTGTAATAAAATTATTCGGTAGGGGACTGGGTAACTTCTGTCCCCAAGATAGAAAAATCAGCCATAGCTCTCATCCTACTAAACTATAATTCTCGATGGCGCACTAATTTGAAATGAATATACCAAATGACAACCTAGCAAACTGTCTACACTATCTTTCTACCCAAGCTTGAAAAACTAGGCTCATGTAACCCGCGCTTAATGTCTGTAATACATCTGAAAATAGCACCCGAAAATCGGGACCTTATTTTATCTCAGAAATCTAGATTGTTCCACAGAATACTGCACTGTATTTTATGGCTCAGTAACTTTACGAGTTTTTCTCTATAGAAATTCTCTTGGATATTTCAAATTGTTTATGTGTCTTTGAATTTTCGTTGCTTTAGGCACCGGGGAATAAGAGAATGAACTTTTGGGAGTAGAATAAAAATAACGTGGAGTGCTTCGGACGCTTATTTTGTGAATTGAATCGGCCGAGTTAATTGGATTTCTTTAGTATTCAGGTGAATGTTTAATATGTTGTGCCCACCAGTTTTCCCTCGGGTTCGAAAGTAGTCGCGATTAAAAAATCGTGTCTACATTGCCGCATTTTGAATATTGCCGCTTTTTTATGTGCAATGGGTTTGCTCTTGGTCTCCAAATAGTCTAGATGCAAAGATAACCAAGATGGAGCTAGTTCATCCAGAAGAGATTGAAGCTCCTGTGCATCACGGAACAGTAAAAACTATTTGGCGCCAGATTCCAACAGGGTTAAGGTCGCAAAGGTCGTCAGAAGGCTTTACCACCGCTAAAAGCCGCTTTCACATTAGACGACAATCGGCATCGGTACTTTTTTATTCTAGGTAAAATGAACGGTCGGGCAAGACTTTTCTCTGCCAGCGGTGGTAGAGGCTATGCTGGCAGAATCTGATAACTGGAGGGCGGTGACCTCATTCTGTGAGACTGTCATGCTTCAGAAGGCGGTTGCTGAGCGGGATCGTGAGAGGGCCGATCCCACTCGGAGAAGGAGGCGTCGGGGTAGCAACCGCCTCGTTGCCTAAAATGCTGAGACTCCGCCTGCATAGCTTAGAGCAGGTGGCAGTTTGGGGTCACGAGTTTACAGAGTGGGGACTCTGTGTGACCTCATAGACGACGGTGGCACAGTGGTCACGTGCCGCCGTACACAATTGTACAGCGAAGCTAATAGGAGACCGCTATACAGTCTCCCTAGGGATGTGCCCTAACAGGCGTTGCACAGAGGGGGCCACGGTCAGGTCTTTTAAGAGGAAACGGGGCCTCCTCCTCCCATGTGCTGATGGTGACCACCGGGGTGGTTTTAGTGAGGTAAAAATCCCACACTCCCCGGTCTTTTCCCCAAAGACCGGTAGCCTTTTGAAGGTTTCCCCTCGACAACAAAAAAAAGGTAAAATGAACGGACGATATGTCAGTGTCGTGTCGTCCCAACAGGATTACACCACCTTTTTTTTAACGTGTAATAATCATCAAATGTGTCTTTCCCACCTAGGGCAGGACGGGACAAACTTTCATACTTGTACGACTAAAATCTTCGGTCATTCAATAGCCCCTTACTTTCCGGGACCACGGTTACCTGAAAAGACAGTCCCTCGACCACTGCAGGTTACTGATAGCTTAACCCACTCCAAATAAGAATTAACCTCTAGCCGGCTATTGCAATATTGATAAGATAAATCTTTCATATCTGCTCTAAAACTGCCAGTTGCCTCCAAAAATAGATCGCTTTTAAAATATTTAAGGTGTAATAAACCTTTCAAAGACGAAGCTTTTAGTCCCCAATTAGTCAACCATTTGTAGCCATTTTAGTGATCTACATTAGAAAGATCTAAATTAGGAATTCTGTATTTGCATCGCTTTTGGCATAGTAATTCATTGCAGATTCATACCCCGTTTGTAGCTTTTACAGTTCTCCTGGGAAATCCGCTGATTTGTTGAGCATAATTTTATAATTTTCTGTGGGGTATTCCTTGACATGCTTTATTGAGATTTATAGAAAAACTTTTTCCTCATAAGTTTTGCAAGCAGCTATGGAAAGGTGGTGGACTGTCTCATCAAATAAACGTGACCCTGAAACGTAAAGGGCTATTGAAGGATCACCGTGGACTTTAGTCAGTACGAGTCTGACAGTCCCTTCCGCCCCGCCCCGGTTGGGAGTCCTCCCATCAATCAGTCATCAAATAAGTCCTCATTGATGATTTTACCTCATTAAAAAAGCCGTGGAAAGGCAGCAAGGATCAAAATGATAGGATAGGATAATTTGATAAATATTATGATTCCTGAAACCGTTTTGTGAAGTTGTGTTTAAAATACAGAAATTCTTGCGTTTACGATGGAATAAAATACATCGCTAAAGGTATACAATGCGTCATTTATCAAACAAAGTTTCTAAGCGAAATATAGAATCTTAAAATAAAATCACAACATCTGTGATTCCAACTTATTCCTTTTCACCTCAATAAATCCGTCTAAAGAGAAATACAACCCTGCTAATACTTCTAAAATACAGCGTAAATGCAACACCATCTGTTGTTTACATTACTTTAAAAATAATAGTTATCTGTTCCGAGCTAAAACATAAAGAAGGGAGAAGGCATATCAAATATTCATTTTGTTCGCAAGGCGGGACCAGGATCACAATTTTTACAAACGTGAACGTGGAGAAAATTAAATTTTATACTTTATTGTTGTTGTTTTAGAGTTGTTTTCTGCCATTTTATTATGTACCTTGTTAGACTTTAAAATGTTTTCTGCTTGGAGTTGAAACGACAATATATTTCTTGTTTGATCTTCAAACGTTTATTTTGGAATTCGTGATTGAAAACGCGTCACAAGAGGACGACTGACATTGAAGAAAAATATCGTACAACACCTGGATTTAGACATATTTAATCAACATATTCCAAAAGCAAGTTCATATCCCTGACCCCTATGGGGTTTTCAGAGGCGTCTTAATGAGTTCAGACACCAGAGAAGAGCCCACATGAAAATAAAAGAGATTTTTTGAGATATTAATAGTTTGAAACCTTTCCCTATATTACGTCATAAACAAGAAAGGTTATTGTATCTAACCTGTCTCTCTGATCAATATAATTACTCTTCTCTCAGATCTCAGATTTATTTACGATAGATTAAGTAGTTTAGGGGGTGTCAAATTAATAAAGAAATAAAGATGGACAGGTGGTTTTTTTGTGGTGGTGGATTGACTTGCCTTAGCATTTAGAGTAGAGGGCCAAAGCCTGCCGGGGTCGCGGGACTAACGCATTACCGTGACCCCGGTACGTAAAGGGCTATTGAAGGACACCGTGGATTTTAGTCAGTACAAGTCTGACAGTCCCTCCCGCCCTGCCCTGGGTGGAAAGACTCATTTGATGATTTTACCACCTCTCGTTCCCGTATTCTTTACTTGTTTGAATATTGACTTAGATTCAAAAGCATAAGTATATGCAGTATAGGCTGGGTCTGGGTATTCGTGTCTGTGAGTTTGTATGTTTGTAAACGCACCCACGATACAGGAAGAAATTCCTAGTGTGTGTCCAATGTAAACAAAAAATAAAACACAATTCAAATATGAAAGAGACCTAAACAACAACTGTTAGGTGCCTATACACAACACAACGTCCATTTCTCTTGAAGAAGTAGACCAAAACTAAAATTTCAAAATGTTTAAGACTTTTCGAAAATGTACGTTCAAACGTTTGTTGCAGAACTTGCAATCCACATAAGTGGTCACCACCACTAAAGTCTTTGCTGGTGGATATCTACATTAACAGTTAAAATTGAGTAATGTGGCCATTCTGGGAAACCGGCCTTCGTGGCCGACGTGGCTGGCCATTATTTTGACTTACAACTTATGGTGAGGCAGCATTTTGACCAGTGGCTTACTTTGACAAATGGCTGTAATGGATTTATTGTCTTTGGCCAAATTAGAGCATGGACGGAATGTGTTTACATGAAAACTGGTCTGGATAGATATATTTTATGTTAAACGGCTTCGGGTTAATGGTTCGAGTAATCGTGTGTATGTTCCAAAATTATTTTGATTTGTTTCATCATACTGTTATCTAACATCACCTATATGTATAATCTTCGTAGAGTTATGTTATATTTTTGTTTCGCTATTATTTATTGTATGTTATGATTAAAATGTGTTACACTAATAACTATTACAATGCCTCTTACAAATCCAAACTATCAATTACTAAACATACAGTTTTTCCGCCAGTTGCTGACAGGTGGTCTGGAAGTACGAACTTACTACTCAGAAACACACGCAAGTGTGGCCGCTGTTGGCGTACAACATGGCCGTGGCCGAGGGCCATGTTGTACAGCCACGTTTTGTCAACTAGGGCGTATTACCAAGTTTTATCCAAACTACTAGTTTGGTCGCGGGACTGTATGAATTACCGTGACACCGGAACGTAAAGGGCTATTGAAGGACACCGTGGATTTTAGTCAGTATGAGTCTGACAGTCACTCCCGCTCTGCCCTGGGTGGGAGGACTCATTTGATGATTTTATCACGTAAAAAAATACTACTAGTTTAATCAACTAAATAAACACACAAAAACTCATTCGATACATCAACTAGCACCACATTAGTAACACCGTCGAACTCCACGTCGCTTTTAGAGCATAAGGGAAAACTTCCCGAGTACAAGTGTCGAAAACTTTTGACAATTTTCAAACTAAGTGAAATGTGGCAGGTGCTATTTAGACCGAACTTCTCACATAAGCCTGTGTTGACACAGCGTGAATGTTAATACTTTTATACGTGTGTGGTACCCACCAATAAATCTTTAATATATGGAGACTGGGGTTGGGGTACTCGAAGATAAATCTTTTGGCATTGTCCCGATGGGTTGTGAGCCAGTGTTTTTTTATGGTAGTTTAAAGAGTATGATCGAGTTATGAATTTGACTGGAATACCGTGGCAGTACTTTTGGTGTGGAATTTCTAATGATGCTGTTTTATTGGTATTGGCTTTCGTTTATATTGGTGCTAATTTGGGAAAAAAAAGTAAAGTGCTGGCAAAGTGGCACCGGCTCCGACTGACGATTTCGGTTCGAACCTTGAATGGTTCATTGGTCACTCGGACCAATGAAATAAACAACGGACTAGTGTATCCGTAATTCCAAATTCAAAGGGCGTAGGTAAATTTTGAAACAACCTACCCTTACTGTAGTATCATATTTGATGCCCCCGAGTAAAGTTGAGTGACATACACATTACAAACAACGAGACTGTTCCTATCAGGTTAATATCAGTTCTATTAAAGTCACCTAATAAGAGATCCCCAAGGAGCTACAGAACTCCTAAAGTTATTCTGAGAATCTACCTTACTCGTGTAAAGTTTGGTTGAAACCGATCCAAATAGAATAAGGAAGTGAGAATAAAACCAGTGGTTTCGCAGAATATCGACGGTAACAAAGAAGAAAAAGAATTTTTGAGAAATTTCCTTTTTTACTTGACTTTGAATTCAATTTTTTTTCATTGTTTTAAGCTGTCTTGTCATGTATGTAAAAGAAACTACGTCTGTATTGGTATGGAGATGTGATGAAGAAAGGTTATACACTCATGTGATGGGTATGAATATTGATCGATGAAGAAGGAGAGGAAGGTCAAAGAAGAGACGAATGAAGCTTGTGAGGAATGATAAGAAATAAAAAGGAGTAAATGATGCTGTGAGGTCTGACAGAGTAGAATGAAAGAAAAAAACCGACCAAGTGCGAGTCGGACTCGCCTTTAAAGGGTTCCGTAGCAGCAAGTAACATTATATAAAAGTTGGTTGTAACTTTGAAAGATAAATTGCGGTTTACGATTTATGACGTATTAAAAAAAAAATGTAAGTTGGTACGCACAATATTGAGTGATTTACCATGTTATTTTAATATCATGGACTTCTTATAGGTTTTCCTATAATCTATAAGGAGAAAACTAATTTCTGTATTTTTTTCAAAATTTTAGGTTCAGTAGTTTCGGAGATAAGGGGGGGGGGGAATGGTCAATTTTTGTCTATTTTCTTGAATAACTTGGAAACTATTTATTTTAAAATTACAAAAAAATACATTTAAGATCTTCTCAACAAGACCTTTCATTTGATATGCCACACGATGCAGTTTTCAGTTTTTTTTTTTTTATTTTCCCCTTCCCCCCCAAAAATGACCCCCCATATACAGATTTCATCTGCTCACGTCACACCTCTGTGTTTGGGTCATAGGAATTGATATGTGTACCAAATTTCAACTTAATCGGTCTAATAGATTCGGAGATAATTGACTGTAAGCGACGGGCGGACAGACACACGAGTGATCCTATAAGGGTTCCGTTTTTGTATTCAGACGTACGGAACCCTAAAAATGTGTATTAAGCGCCGTAAACATAGCAAACTTAGTGGTAACTATATTTTTGATCCGTTTGGGGTTGAAACTATAGGGCTATGGGGTCCGAGCGCTCAAAGCCACTACAAAGACATTTCTAAAACTTGAAACCAGTTGACGCTTCCCGTGACCCAAGAGTTGGCTTTTACCTTGGCCAGAGGCTAAGTATAGCCATACAAGGAGGCAACGCCGCTAATCTCTTGGGCACATTAAAAGCTGACAGCGTTCGATGTTCTTTAAAGTTAAGTTTTATTTTAATTTAGTATTTTTATGTTTCTATAGTTTAATTAATATTTATGTATTTGTATTAAAGTAAAATGTGATAAGGGCAGAAAGGAACTGATTATAAAGGCAACCATTTTGAATGTCACGTCGCTTCATAACGCTCTCTTGAAACTAGAGATTTTGTAGATAGCCGTTTCTTCTTTGCAGCCGTCGAAATACCAAGAATAGTAATTTCAATAGACTATCAAAACATTATCAGAAAATTATCGAAAACCAAATCTAAATTTAGATTAGTTCTAAACCTAGGGCAAGTTAATCGTGACCTGATGTACCTTGAAACTGTTCCCAGAGAATGAAGGAAAAGTTCGTCTCCAACAAATGTTCGATGGAAGCAACTTTGAATTACTTTTGCCCGACTGAAAGACGTATAATGAATCGGCTCCGTCGAAGATATTTGTTCCAAACTCAGTGAAGAAAATTTCTAGTGAAAAGCAAAGTTGTCCAACAAAATGATTCGTACTGATCTTTGGCCAACACTGCTTTACATTTTGGTCGCTATTGTTTTCTAGAATTTTCTCTCTAAATTAAAATGGCTGCAGTTACTCTGAAGGCGAGAGTTTCAGTGTATTTGATTCTGGTGCAGTTTGTTGCGATTTCAATTTGTTTTTGAATGTTTTCGTGCACGTTAGAATTGTTCAGGTTTCACTGAAATGTTTTTGTTGGGAGTTCTATTGAAAGGGGAACGTGTTTTGTTTTGAATGCATTACCTTTGGCATTGGTCGAAACATTTCTACTGGCATGTGTCTGAGAATATGAGCTTTTTTTGTATCGTGGTAAAATCGACAAATTAGTCCTCCTACCCAGGGCAGGGCAGGAGGGACTGTCAGACTTGTACTGACTATAATCCACGGTGTCCTTTAATAGCCCTTTACATGCATAATATTTTTGATTTCCGTTTGAGCTTCAAACGTATTCTCATTTATTCACCAATAAATATCTTAATGATTAAAAAACATAATTGAAATCTATTCATTTATACGAACCCAGCTATAGCAAATATCAATTTACTAGGCATCGTGATAAATTTGTCTCGATTTTTAATTTTTAACCTTTGTGTAACCTATGTCTAGTGGGTATGTATAATTTGTCATTCTGATTTGGGTTTGATAGCGACATTATTAAAATACATTAACTTCTTGTGATCTTGAACTAATTGCAGGACGATTGAAGGTTAGGAGTTTTTTTTTTAATAATTGAAACCGACGGATTGACATGTTGTCATCGTTAATGCATTTTCAATCGTTAGATCTGAAAAATTTTTGAAGTATCATCTTCGTAACTCTATTAAATAAATATAAATATTCCACAAATATCACACAACGCCATCTAGTCCCAAGCTAAGCAGAGCTTGTGTTATGGGTACTAGACAACTGATAAACATACTTATATATTTCTAAATACATACATATGATTGATAAATTACACCCAGACACAGAACAAATGATCGTGCTCATCACACAAACATTTGTCCTGGGTGGGAATCGAACCCACAACCTCCGGCATAGCAGTCAGGGTCGCTAACCACTAGACCAACAGGCCTGTCCTGTCTATATTAAAGAAGTGAAAGTTTGTATAAATTGATGGATGTTTGTAACTCAATTACGTCAGAACATCTGAATGGATCTTGACGCAATTTGGCTAAAAGATAGATTATAGTCTGAAATAATACATAGGATTCGTTTATCTGGGTATTGTGTTCATTCCCATGGGATCATACGAAAGTTATACGCGGACAAAACCGCTGACAACAACTAGTATTATTATTCGTTTAAAACTGATGTCAAAGCAATTATTTCACAACATTTTTACAATATCATAATATCACATTTCAAATATTTTTTAAAAATGGATCAAAGTTCATTTTCTTTTTAATTTTTTTCGCCAAATTCTTGTCAGAAACTAGAACACAGATGGACAGAAAGACAGAGCCGGTTCAGAAAAAAAAGTTAGTTTAATAGCTTTAAAAAAGTACTATCAGTTCGATCTCCTTTTTAAAGGATGATACTTAAAAACTTTTAAATGACATTACTTTGGAACTGCGATAAGTGCGTCTAATGAAAATAGGTTTTTTTCTTTCTATAACTTTTTTTGGTTGAAAACATTTCCAATCAGATTAAATAGCTATAAAGATTGCTTCTGGAAAACATTTATATAAAATATTAGTTTTAAAATTACTTGATATTTGGTTTATATATTTTGAATTTTGTGGAATATCCAGTAAGAAAAAGTTACAGGACCAAAAAACATTAAAACAAAACGACGGGTTGCACTCTGGGAGTGCCGGCAGAAGTGAAAACTTGAATAGTAATAAACACACACGAACATTCGCGCAAGCGCCCTGCGCCGTCTTACGAATTTTCGATCAGGTCACGTGTCCTGACGCGAGTTTAACATTTTTTACCCATTCCAAAAAAGTGCACAACGCCGCTAAAGAAGATTTCACTTCAAAAAAATGGTTTTCGTATACATTGACAATAGGTAGCTATGCAGATTAATATCGAACAATGAAATAATAATTGGGTCTGGTTAAAATTGTCATTAGTATCAGAAGCGAAATTTTACTATACCTGATTATTTCTTCTCCTACCTCATAGAAACACGTATAATCAGGAGCAATAGTATGTATACACTAAGCAGTATTCAAAAGCGATGTTCTGCTATTATATCGACTAAACTTTTGCCTTTTAACCTTTTGACCGCCACAGTCGCGTATAGACGATCATCCAAAAATTGCTCAGCACGCCATAGTCGCTCGTCGCGACTACACGACAGACTTTTAAACGTCAATAATGTAGCTTATTAAAATATATCTAAATTCACTACTGTTTTGTATGTACTTATGTATTTATTTTTCTTAGCTTGGCGCTGAGAGCACGTTCTTGTTTTTTTGACATGGCGGTCAAAGGGTTAATTAGACTTCTATTTTGGAAGCCATACTATTACGAAATACATATGTCTTATTTAAAAGTGGAAACCAGTATTTAACGAGTAAATAGCGGTTGAATTTTGTTATGTGTTAAAATGTTATTGTTCGTGACTGTTCATACAGTTTGTAAAAAAAAAACTTTAAAAACTTACTTCATAAACGTACAGAGACAGTTGGTGCAGTGGTTTAACGATCGACTGTTGGGTTGTGTGTCACGGATTCAATAAAGAATCAACTTGTTTTCGAATGCACCCAGGTTACAAAAGTAATTGCTAATGTCTGATTACGTGGGGCTACGTTTTTAAAAAAGAAAAATAAAAGAAAGTGACTCTACTTTTTTTTTTTATCGTGGTAAAATCGTCAAATGAGTCCTCCCACCCAAGGCATGGCGGGAGGGACTGTCAGACTTGACTGACTAAAATCCACGGTGTCCTTAAATAGCCCTTCACGTACCAGGGTCACAGTAATTCGTGAGTCCCGCGACCCCGGCAGGCTTTTGCAAGGCGCGCGTGGAACGCAACAACAAAGTCTACTCTAATCAGACCAGTAGCAATCTAAACAATGGTCTCACTATCCAAACTAGCCAGTGAACTAATTCCGATAATAACAAGCAACCGTAATACCCTTAGGACGTTCCTAATCTCCTAGTACCTGTGTATCGAACCTGCGTTTTCGAACCGGATTTAGGACCGAAATAAACTAGGTTACCACAGAGTAACTAGGTACAGTTAGTCAGTGACTGACTATTCTTTTGCTGTGTTTGTACTAGAACTTTTGAAAGTAATGTCAAACCCAGCAGACTAGTTGTTGGACTTGACTAGACTGGATCGAACACGAAAAATAATTTAAAAAAGTGCCATATCTGTAAAATATTTTTCTAAAACTAAATGAAATAAAGCATTAATTAAAAGTGGCTCAATAACGAATCCCTTCTTTTGGAATATTTTTTGTGTTTTGGTGTTTTTTTTTTTTAACAAAAACGTTGCCTCACACTAGGAATTTCATCCTGTATCGTGGGTGCGTTTACAAACACAGAAACTCACATACACAAACACCCAGACCCGGAACATCAAATTGCAGATCATACAAATATTTGTTCCGTGCGGGGATCGAACCCGCGACACGTTGCACAGCAGTCGATTGCTCAACCACTGCGCCAATCGTGTCGTGATTTTTACTATAATGCTCTTAGCTTGCTATGGGCAGTATAAATAGGAGTAAGTACTCGTTTACACTCATTTAAGTATTTTAAATGAGTGTTAGAGGACGTTTCCGCAAATGCGTGCTACACCGTCGACCACAGCTTTGCTAACCATCAGGTGAGTGGCGAGTAGTGAAAAGCGAGCCTATAGCAAAAAAAAAGTGACTTTGACCTGTTTTGTCAAAATTAAGACTCATAAGCATCTTAGTGCATTAAACCGGTTCTAAAACCGGTCTTAGTCTACTGTTACCCATTTACACTGTGCCTTCGGCCCTGATGGGATTTAGCGACTGTTAACCACTAATCCGTGAAACCTCGACAGTTTACATTAAACTTAGTTTAAACTTGACGAAGATTACCTTTGCTGCCAAGTTCTTGCCGCACAGTACACCTTAGCCGTTCTGTCATTATTGTTATTAAGTTTAGACGCTTTCAGGTATCCTGTAAATGACTAATATTTTAAAGTTCCACACTTGTACTTTTCTCCTGTGTCGTGGGTACATATATGTACAAATATTTAAACTCACATACACAAATAGCCAGACCCGGAACATCTACTTGTAGATTGTACAAATATTTGTTGCGTGCTGGAATGGAACCCGTTACTTGAGCGTTGCAGTCGATCGCCCAGCCACTGCGCCAACCTTGCCGTCAAGTTATATTCTCGCCTTCTTCTCCCGATCCACCTTAGAAGGATCACAAGGTTGAAAAATCATCAAATACCTAGACTATAGACTACAACAAACTGTCAGACTTCACTGACTTAAAACCATCATGTTTCTTCAATTGTTCTTTGCATTACAGGACCACAGTAACCTCTTAATTAAGAAATTTTGGTAGTTGTTTTTTTTTTCATAGACAAGTGTAGAATTTTGAAAACTTCTGTATGGATCCAAATAATGTTTTTATGTTGTAGTTGTCTTATCTATCTATCTATACTTTAATAAATCTGTAGAAGGGTCAATTCTGTACATTGAAAATATTGAAAAAATAAATAGCGGGGGATGTTGCTGGATCGATACCAAACCCAAATATATGATTAAAAAAATTTTTGTCTGTCTGTCTGTCTGTCTGTCTGTGTGTCTGTCTGTCTGTTTGTGCAGGCATCACGTAAATACTAACGGTTCGATTTCGATGAAACTTGGTATTATTATTCCTTATTATCCTGGGCATAACATAGGATACTTTTTAACCGACTTCAAAGAAAGGAGGACTGTATTTTTTTAAATGTTTGTTACCGCATAACGACCAACTTCGTGAACCGATTTTCATGATTCTTTTTTTGTTTGAAAGCTGGTGCTTCCCGTGTGATCCCATTGTCACCAAATCAGGATCTGATGATTGGATCTTGGAGAAATCGAGGGCAACCCTCAAATTTTATAGGCCCACGCATCGTTTTTCGTAAATCTTATGAAGTAATTCAAGTACTTGCGTTTGGTAATCATCATCTTACGTAGCTGAGCTGATGATGGAAGGTACAACTCCTTAACAGTAAGGAGTAGGCATTGACTGATTCATTGTTCGCATATCTCCGGAACTACACAGCCTATTTAAATAATTCTTTTTTTTTGTGCTAAGTATCGTTCCACTTAGGGAATACTGAAAGTTTCATCAAAATCGGTTCAGTAGTTTTTGAGATAGGGAATTTTATTAGCTTATTGTGTACATGAGGGATGTTATTACCAGTGCTACGGATTATATTATATGTATTTGGGTTGAAAAAAACTAAAAAGAGAAAAATAAAAAACTTTTTCAAAAAAAAATGTAACCGCCTTCAAAAAGAACCACAAAAAAGGGTAAAATAATCAACGAAATAACTTTTATTTCGGAAGTCGATGGCTTTGTTATTTTTTATTTCATTGTTTATTTTTTGCCACCGACTTCCGAAATAAAAGTTATTTTGTTGATTATTTTACCCTTTTTTGTGGTTCTTTTTGAAGGCGGTTACATTTTTTTTTGAAAAAGTTTTTTGTTATCCTGGAAAAATACGTAGAAAAAAAAAATCTTATTTTTCAGTTTTATTCATAGACGTTGTTCTGTAGAACCGCGAACACACGTTGCATTACCCGCAGTGGATTCAGCGCCGTAATATTTATAAGATTTCATTGTCAGAGTTACTCAAAATGGAGAAATAAACCATCCACGCGAAGACCGATATCCGCGCGGACGGAGTCGCGGGCGGAAGCTAGTAGGTAATAAGTAAATCAGATCGAGGACAGACTTTGACTTGTCAACTTATTTGCCGATATTTAGCCAGACAGCGGACATGTCTGGCCATGTTTTGTGACTTATAAACCTTATTTTCTTCCAAAAAAATGTTAATATTTTCTTTCAACTTTCAGGAACAATGAATTTAATCTAATTTAGCTCGTGCCCTAGAGGACATTTTTAAAAGAATTTTTCTTAATAAAAAATTGAATTTTCCACAAAAAAGTCTAGAATTGTTGAAATAGAAATGTTTTATTGCCTATAATAAAATTTTCAACAATAGTTCTTAGAAAAGTTTTTATTAAACATGGTTTATTTGCAATAATGCTTTTAAACGGGCTCCTTGAATGACTTTGGTCTTCAGATTCATATAAAAACCGTCAAGATGATTTATGAGTGATTTATTTATTTATTCATTGTGTCACCCTATGTATAAGATATACTCTGTACCAATAATTTATATGGTGTGCATAATAAAGTGTATTCTATCTATCTATCTATCTATGAGAAAAGAAAAATTCAGCTGCGAGTGGAATTTGAAGAAGACGCGGGCTTCTGGAGAAGTAATTAATAAAAACCTCCCTGGGCCGACGTTGCATTAATTCCCACTTCTGGACCTTCTGGGTCGTGGGACTGTCTTAAAATGGCACTACGCACTGGAATGTAAGAGTATGTGAAAGAACAGAGTGGTTTTTATTCAGTAAGCCCCTTCGCCTTAGACAAGGCGACTCAAGTCTCCGATACCTTTCGACTTTGGCATCCATTGACGCGTGCCTATAAACGAACCGTTTACCAAACTCGTAAGGTATCGGAGACTTGCATACGAAGGCACGTTTGGCGCAGTGGCTGAGCAATTGGACTGCTGCGCAGCGTGTCGCGGGTTCGATCCCCGCACGGAACCAATATTTGTATGATCTACAAGTAGTTCTTCCAGGTCTGGGTGTTTGTGTATGTGAGTTTCTATGTTTGTAAATGCATCCACGAGTTCCACGACACAGGAGAAATTCCTAGTGTGGGGCAACGTTTATTTAAAGAGAAAAAGAAGAGAAGGGGCTAAAAAACTGAAAGTGTCTTCCGGCGCCATCAGCAACCCAGGGTAGGAAGTCTCATTTGATGATATTAACACACGACATCAAAAGAGCCAATTCTTCTCATAGAGATGAGGACTGTATCCCAGCAATGAGGGCTTCGCTTGCTGATTATGTTTTATACAAATTTCGTGGCTTTCATTTTGTATGTTAAAAGCTTAGTGTTAAAGTATCATAATAAATAAAAAACATTCAATTGATTAATTGCACAATCACACAACTTCCTTATTCCCAATCGTTCCTTCCTTCCGACCAATCGCATCCTTGTTTCCGTATCCGTCCGTGACAACTTCACGACAGTGACACAAGAACTCAAAAACCGAATATGGCGCGCGCGCTACTTTGCCGGCTATAAAATCATAAATCATCATTGTTCGAACAAACCTACCTACAAAGACCTATCAATAACTCTGTGAAGTGAAGTGTTTATTAGGAGACGTCTCAAAAGCTGGATTGTATTGGTGTGGCGCCCCGAACAGCAATAGTCTGCGAAGACTCGTGAGTACCTCCTTATCAATCCTAGTTTTCCCCGTTTCCGTGGTTGTGCGACTTAAGAAACGCCTAAGCTTACTACAGTCCTATCGAAGACCATTATTTATCATTAACCCCAACACTTAGTGTGGGCGTTTAATTATTTTCTTTTGATTAATTCCTAGGCTGAATAACCTTGACATGCGGCTTAACTAACTGCGGTTAGGTTCTGAATTGATTTCTCCATGTGCCGAATGATATTCTTGTCTTAATTAAGTCAATTATAATTATATTTGCTCCCTGTGTTTTCCGTGTTTATAAACTTGTTTTGTTTTTGTGTAATAAGTAAAAAGTGAATTGATAATTATACTATTCAGATCTTCTAATGGAACAACTTGAATTACTTACATCTTAGAGCAGAATTATGTCTTTTAATGTGAATATTTTACTAACTATATATGTATTTACATAAATTTGTATATTGTAAATTTGCATTACTGTTTTTCCATCCACCTCTAATCCATCCAAAGGTTGTCTTGAAAATATTACTTTACACTATACAAATTAAAACTAGAACGGTATAAATATTTTATCTGTTTGCCTACCCACGTTCTGATCTAGAGCCAATATGAACCGCTGGTCGTTGTTTTAGTCCAGTACGTTACGCCATCTTCTACGAGATCCACCATAACAGTCTTAAATTAAAACAAATATTCCACAATCACATCCCCAATTGTTGTCCCTCACAACATAGCATGTTTGTGTTCATAATATACAAGGCACACGGTTCGCTAGAGATGTCCTCAATGAGTGCATTGTGTACCTTCCTCCTTCCTTTGTTTTCCTAGTACGTGAGGGTTATACTCCCCGCGCCGAAGGGGTTGTTAGCAAGGCTTGTCTTGATCCTTCATGGGGTAACATGTAGGGAGATTTTAATGGGGTAATAATATTATTATTGTTGTGTTGGTTTTGGGATAATTGATTGTTTCCATATTTTGAATTGAATGAGAAATGATCAGTAGGAGTCAATCTGTTTATTTTATAATACAGTTGTCTAATATCTCTATGGCGTTTCTGTCCTCTTTTCAGGGAGAGACTGTCAGACTTGAAATTACTAAATTCCACGGTGTTCATCCAATAGCTCTTAACGTTCCAGGGTCACGGTTACCTGTTTAGACAGTACCGTTATGTCAGTTTTAACAGGCATTTGTTATAATTATATAACAAATGCCAACACATTAGTGTTTTCATGGAAAAAACTCCATTATTTTTCTCCTCAATAAAATTTACCTTACACGCGGTAAAATTGTAAAACGTAACACAGATAACAAGACAAAGTATTGTGTAAAAACGTCTCCGGTGAGCTGTTCGTCTTGTCCAGTAGCAGCTGGCAACGCTGGCATTACTGGCAACAACACGCAAAGGCGCGATTAAACAAATACCGTTTTTAAATCTCGGACAATAATGTGGAATTCACGACGGCGTTCTTTGAAACTGTTTTGTGCTGTTGTTGAAATTAATTTAATAAGTAAACTAGAGTTCATGAAAGGAGTTGTGGAAGCCTCAGCCTTGTTGAATAGGCTTATAAAAAAGCTTAATAAATAAATTTTATGCTTGTAAATTATTTACGTAATTGTTGCCATCGGCTACGCCTGTGTGTAGTAGCCTACTTTACCCAAAATTAGATTATTAAAAAATATTACGTATATTTTTTCTTTTTTCAAAAAAAAAAAAACATGATGAAATTGTATGTTGTCAGTTATTCTAGATTAAAATAATTATCTACTGAACTGAATTTCATAAAGATCTATTCAGCTGTTCTGGCATGACTGAGTAATAAAAGCTATTGTTTCTGGATCCTGTGCTCGCCGTCGAATTTTACTTTTCTCAAAAAACCTTTA
Source organism: Agrotis puta (assembly GCA_943136025.2). Lineage (NCBI taxonomy): Eukaryota > Metazoa > Arthropoda > Insecta > Lepidoptera > Noctuidae > Agrotis > Agrotis puta. The sequence continues at coordinate 13,924,762 of OW964185.2, read as the reverse complement.
TTGGTGAAGGCGTTAATGCGTAAACAATATTTAAAACATACTGTATTGTCAGAATATGATAATAATATCGACACATTGCAAATGCCATGAATGCCACCCTGTGCAAACACGTCGAAATCGAAAGGTATTATTTCTGATGCTAATAGTTTTATTATGCCGCTGTTTATTCTCCCGACTTTATTGTATTTTTACTCATATAGAATTTACTTGTTCAAAGCTGAGATCGATTTATTAAAAATCTTTTCAGCAGCACAAACAAAAGTAATAAAAAAAGTACCTGAACGAATTTCAAAATACATTTTAAAAATACACTTGAAAAAACTAACATCAAAGTGTTTTAATAACAACAAAAACCTTTTTAAGTACGCTACATAAAGGCACAAAATAGCGTAGCAAAAAAAATCTGGATACTGTTTTTAAGCACGTTCTACGGTAGTACCCCTAAGCTTGATTTTTTTTCTTGTATTTCCACTGTTGTTGGACTTTTCTTGTGTTTTTATTACCTGCAGGTGCAGACAGCGTTAGTCTTTCAGTTGTACAAAGGGATCTGTATTTCTTCAGGTAATGCTGAATTCTAATTTGTTAAAGCTACGTTCGTAATTGCATTTGGGGATCGAGATTTCGCGAGATTCCTTTTTAATTGTGATGTGAAATGCAGTTGTTTGTTTCTCTTTAAAGCTGGGTTTATTTACTGAGAAATAAATGGGAGTGGATTTTTTAGTGTGCGTAGCTTTTCATGGTTCTATGTAGTGGTTACGTATATAGTTTCCTTTAGGCTTAGGCTACATGAGACAGCGATTTGCGATGCGACTGGAAGAGCGAAACAGATTACACGTGGTATCGCTGATGTACGGTGTAGCTATATACATGAGCATTCATTTATTTGTTTTAATCGCTCATGTGTCGCAGATCGCGTCGCGGCCTAATGTAGCTTCAGCCTTAGTGCTCGTATTAGTTTAGTGCCTACTTTATGCATTTGCCTTCTAGTGATTTATGAACTCTGTTTTTATTAGGCAAGCCCTATCCTTCTCTGTGTAACGCACTTTTCATTACAATTTAAATAATTGGGAAGGAGATTTATAATCCATTGCATTCTTTAGGTAAAAAAAGTCTGTCCCCTCAAATTTTTCCTCAAAAGACCATCTGAGACAGGGTACAGTCCTCGATTTTAAAAGTGACCTCAGGGTTTGTTTCGGCTTTTTCTTTTCTGAGTAGTCAGGTACGAAACACCAGCCTCATTTAACTTGGTTAAAACCAACTTACAAAATTAATTTCATTAGTCATTTGAATTTGAAAGGAATATTGTTGTATTGACAAAATTAATAACATGGGGTGGACGAGGGTCCAAGCAATTTTTCAGTAAAGGCGAAATAATATTTGTTTTATTTATATTTTACGCACCGTCGATTTAAAAAAAGAACAAACATTTTTATTTATTTCATGACTTTAAAAACGAGCATCCAACATTTGTGCCATATCAATCATAATAAAAACAAACAGAGTACATTTAAAAATAAACCCATTTAACCGACCTCGTTACACAAATCCACTCTTATTTTCAGGTTTTTTTTTTTGTTTCAACCGAATATGTTAAAAATATAGTACGAGACACGAGCCATGACAGTGTGTGTTTAATATTAAATATACGCATTGCACAGCGCTGTTTCTGATACATCGTAAAAATTCACGAAACGTCGGTCATTCCGTTTTACGGTCGGCATAAGGTCGGGTTCAGATGGGATGCGGCAGGCAACTGTCAGCGAGTTGCTCTGAGTTATAGGGACACTGTTTTGTTGGTTGGTTGGCACGTGCGCTACGTAAGGTTAGCGGTGTTTTATTATTCAGATGTCTAGGCTTTTTAGGTACTTTATTTTTGTCCATTTTTATAGGGGAGATCATCTTGACTAGTCAACATGAAAGCAACAACTACCAAGGTACTTAGATTCCGTTCGGTTTCTTTATGCCGAACCTTTTTGTGTTTTATGTTCGAAAGATGTTTCTTATAATAACATCTTACTTTATTACATTGTAATTCAATTGACTAGTTCAAAATAAAAAATACTTGGCTGGGGATTTTATGTGAAAAGTATCATCAGTTTAATGACTTAATAGCTAAATTTATTAACTAATTTAGTCTAACAACTTATAAAACACCAGCATAAGTAAGCAAAAAAACTATACTTAGCGAATAATCAAAAATATAACAGTAAAGATTTAAAATTGAGAAATAAAACGCAAAACTAAAAGGATCATCGCAACATCTGAACCCGCCATTACAAGTAGAGACGTGCTGAATTTTTGACTGACTCACGTGTTTTTTGTACATTTTACGGTCGTGTAGTGGGTACGTTTATGTTTTATGACCACCACTACTCCGGGTAACCGGGTAACCGGGTAACCGTTACCCGGGTAGTAGAGATGTTTTCTTTTGAACTTTTAATTGAGTTAAGAGTTTCAGACGCGTGAGTTTGATGGGTGTTCCAGTTTCGATAGCTTTGTTCCCCGGTGTGCTTGTACCCTTTTTTATTAGGCTGTGTTCAAACTATTGAGAGGTGACTGAATATCGACCGTTTCTTTTACTTTTTCCCACATTTTGTTTAGAGCTTGTGATATTGGATGTGTGTTTTCTGAATATTCTGAATGTGAATTCAGCTTGTCTGTTTTAGTGGGATGTGATATGATATTTTGAAGACTTTTGATCGTAAAATCAAAAGATATAATACACTTATGCTTGTTTTGTAATTGAGTCAATTTGTGTTTTATTAGCTTTCAAACATTTAGTTGGGTGCGGACCTGTGCTCCACCTAGTTTTTCCTCCCGGGTGGAGCACGGAGACTATCAATTTTGATTTTGGGTCCCGTGCTTCTACTGATGACTTTATTGTACAGTGAAATAATCAATTGCTTTAAGTCAAGTATAAAAAACAAAAATACAACGCACGCAAAATGCAAGCTTATGAAATACATGACGAGATGTATATTTTTAATGTTCTTATAATTCAATTTAATTTACATGCTACATTTAACAACTAAAATTAAATGTAAAATATTTACAAAAATGACTAAATTAAAACTAAAATTAAAAATTTATAGGGCGTCAAAAAATTCGTCCACATGACGAGATTGATAGGTACTACTTTATTTGGTTGCTGTGTTGGGGGTCTCAAGTTTGATTCCAATTCACGGCACTAACATGGCCTATAGAAGTCAACCTGGATTTCATTATTTGGTATCCTTGGAGTCAGTCTAATCCCGTTAGTTTCTTACTTTTTTTTAAATCGTGGTAAAATCATCAAATGAGTCCTTTCACCCAAGGCAGAGCGGCAGGGACTGTCAAACTTGTACTGACTTAAATCCACGGTGTCCTTCAATAGCCCTTTTCATTCCGGAGTCACGGTAATTGGTTAGTCCCGCGACCGTTAGTTTCTTACTTAGACAGTAATTAACGAAAAAAAAATAATAACTAATCCAAATCCAACTGAAACACACATAAATCATCACTGTAAACTTCACAATCTACTAAATCTTCCTACAATCTGCCAAACACTCGCATACGAAGTTGACTACTAAAGAAAACTGTTCACGTGAACGCGGACTAAGTTCCGAGCTGAATCGGACGAATTGCGAAGTCCCGATCTCTGGTGATTTTCAATAGAGAAGTAATTCAAAGTTTGAAAGCGACATACGGAATTTATTACGACATGTTTGAGTTATTTTGCTCGTTGATGTTGCAGTAAAAGGGTATCTTTCCGAGTTTAGACTTGTCCGGATTAGGACTGTTATTTGAATTTGGGAATGAGTTTTTGGTGGGTAGGTTGAAGTGGGATTGGTCGGGCCATGTGCATAGAATGCGTAGGGATCGGTGGGTCAGTCGTTACGCAGTAGGTGCCGGATGGGCGTCGTTGCCGAGAGAGGCCTAAAATACGCTGGCGTGACGATCTAGACGCATTCATGAGAGATTAGCCGGAGAAAGCCACACTAAAGGAAGAGTGGAAGATTATGGGGGAGACCTTTGTCCAACAGTGTGACAGTATAGGTTGATAAAAAGAGGAAAAAAGGTTTTGAAAAAGTATCACGTAACCTTAAACTCTGACGGTGACAGCTACTGTTTTTGCCAAATAAATCTAATAAAACCCATTGGCACCCATTTTTTTCTTTTATTACGTCACAAGCAATTACAATTTTTACTTACTTCTGACCTACCCCCGCCCTCGAGTTTTGATGCATTTTATCTTTGTAAATATTCATTGATTTAACAAAAGATAAATTACGTATCCATTTTTTTGCAAACTAAAACTGATGGTCTGCAATTTATTAATGCCGTTAAAATGTCTACTGTGTTTCTGCATTTGATATGTAAGAGGAACGCTTCAGACTGTCAATAAGGGATAATTTCGTTTAAGTGTTAACTCACTAGGGCATGCGGGCGGCGAGTAATGGGCGACTCGCAGCCCGACCATGGACCATGCCCGGGTCGACGGCGCGTTGTGTTCCACGCGCGCCTCAAAGAGTATCAGCATAGTAACGGGGCCTGTAGAGGGCCAAAGCCTGACGGGGTCGCGGGACTTTTCCATTACCGTGACCCCGGTACGTAAAGGGCTAGTGAAGGACACCGTGGATTTTAGTCAGTACAAGTCTGACAGTCCCTCCCGCCCTGCCCTGGGTGAGAGGACTCATTTGATGATTTCACCACGCAAAAAAAAAAGTGTTAACTCTCTAAGTTTAACTTCGAAAAAAGTTACAAGATTGGCAGCTAGCACGCGAAACCATTGATTTTGTAGCTTATCATCTTTACATTACGTACGGCCACGTTTTTCTCAGTGAGAAAAAGAAAAAAAAAACATATTATTATGTTATACAATCTCAGCCTGTTCATACAGCAAAACAATAATTCCTGTAATATTTCGACCCCACAATTCTTCCCATGATATATAGACCATACTAAGTAGTCCTCAGAGTGTGGATGAGTTTGGCTCAGCTCCAGGGCCGGATGAGTTGCCTCCAGTAACCACACGTGAACGACATATTAAACGGTTTTTAGAGTCCATAAAATGTTATTGGTACTTGATAGTAGCGATATTTTGATAGTAAACAGGTAAAATGAGGAGGATTTTCAATATTATAGCGAGGAGATTAGTGCGGTGCACGATGTTATGGGCTTATGTATAATCTTGTATTGCGATGCCATTAAAAGTGTTTGTATGAGGAAAGATTCCTCTAATTGCAAACTCACTATTCCTCATATTTATCTCCCGATGGTTTTATTCTTCAGATTAAATTGTTTTAATATATTAATGGTATGAGAATCTTTTATAGAGGATTCACATCATGACTGTAGATAAAGTCTTGTATGCATCTGTTATAATTAGTATTAAAACACTCATGTGATACTATTATCACACTCTGCTATGCCTCGTGTGATAAACCCACATTCGTGTTTTAATACCTCTGATTATGCAACAGTTGCATAAATAACTATAACAGCCTTATTACAAAAAGTTAAACATCTGTTAATCACTTGTCCAAAAAAAGTGCAACTGCAAAATGGCCCCTATTTCAACATCAAAGGCCGTTTTGCAGTTGATACTTTTTTTAGAAAGGGTATCCCGACGAGACAGCCCCGTCACCCTTTTAGCTGCATCTAATTAGATTGTAACCTAGTTTAAACAAACATTTTGAATATGACAGACGAAAACAAACACGTCAATCGAGTTCTACACTTCTTGTCACCTATAATGACAATGAAGCGAAAATCTACCGGTTGTCGGAAACAGCTGAAAGTAGGTATTTACTATTAGGCCTTTGTCAAATAGACAGGCGAGTCCGAAGCGATAACGAACCGATACGAGACGTCAGTCCGATAGTTTGGTCACGCTATCGGATCGCTTTCGCTTTTCTATGTGACTGGATTCAAACAATTTCATGCATTACAAATAAAAACGTCACGCTTCGCATTCGCAACGCCTGTCTGTTTGACAAAGGCTTTATTGACAATCATGTGAAAATCTACCGGTCGTTGGAAACAGCTGAAAGTAGGTATTTACTATTATTGAGATTTAAAACAGAATATTTATCAATTATTTATTACGTTACATTATATTGTTCATGGCGCTTGCAACAATATAATGTAACATATTAAATAATTGGTAAATATTCCGGTAGATTTTCACATGATTGTCAATAAAGCTTTTGTCAAACAGACAGGCATCAGATCTGTACATCCGTGACCATGGCGCTTGTAACAATGCCGAAATATCGGAAACTTAAAACAATGAACATGGTAAATATTCGGTTTTAATCTAAATGATAAGTATTTATATCTAATATTTAGACAATATCTGTTCAATCGAAGAATTTGCAAGTCATCAGTTAATTTTATAAAGTGGAGTAAAGGTCACCAAACAAGTTCTAGAAACACAGCTTGTTAAAATCATTGAGATTATTTAAGTTTGTTTCATGTTCTACAGTGTATGTAGCTGAAATATAAATTAATACTAATTTATTTTCTTTGAGAAGGAGCTTGGTAAAGCCATTTCCCGGAATTGTTGTCTTACATTGAACTCTGTTCCATTAGATTTTCTGTGAATTTTCCGGACTTATTTGCAAGCGTTGTTGTTAATTTGGGAAAAATATTCAGCTGATAAAGGAAAATGTAGGTATTTGTTGTTAAGGGTCACAGTAAAAGACGGAAAATTAACTTAAATTTAAGTGTACGATACATACCTAAGGCTGCTTTGCCACCAGAGATGTGCTATGCTGCGTTGCCATGGATGCGTTTGATATCCACCAATCATATTCATTAGTGCACATAGCATAGAACTGGTAGAAACGGATTCAACTAAGATGTGTTATGCATGTGTGCTATAGATGCGTGCTATGGATGCCTGCTAAGGGTTGTCTTCCCTACTATCGATATATCGCATAGGTTGAGCTGCTTCCACGCGTAGCTACTTTGAGGCGGCGATCTTCATAGCACATCTTACTCGCACCGCTACATAGCTAAGCATCAGTGGAAATGGTCACATAGTTTCGCAGCTCAGCTTTTACATTTCCAAAGCATAGCTGCATAGGACATTTCTGGTGGAAAGGTGCCCTAACTCTGGGATGGACTCATTTTTAATGGATGGCCTGCATCTCATTGCATAAATATATTGTTATTGTTGGACTTATTATAAGGTCGCGGGACTGGAGGCAGTCCTGCGACCGACGTTTACGTTCCAGGGTCACGGTTATCTCATCTAATGTAGTAGAGCAGTAATTGGGCTAAGTAATAAAGGTCACTCACCATACTAACCGTTTTACTCGCGTCGCTCAAATTTAGTGCAGAATTATTCACCAAACCATTATCATACCATTTTTATACCGCAATGTGAAATCTAGAACTTTAAATTAGTCACAATGATATGCAACCACAATAATAGAAACGGAATGAATTGAAAAATAGTACACAGAGTGTTCGAAGACTTCAAGTGGCGATTGACTGATGCGCAACGCGTCACGGGTTTGATCCCCGCACAGAACAAATTAATATTTGTATGATCTGCAAGTAGTTGTTCCGGCTCTGGGTGTTTGTGTGTGAGTTTCTGTGTTTATAAACGCACCCACGGTACAGGAAGAAATTCCTAGTGTGGGACAACGTTTTTTATACACTCAAAACTTAATCCCTCCTACCTTTGTTCGAGGAGTTTCAACTCACAAATTTTCCCGTTGTCTAGTCCAACACTTTATCCAGTTAGCCCAACGCAATGTTGCCACAAAATTATTAATCGAGTTCCATCAAACTTGTAACTTGGGCAAAGTTGTAACTCAATCAAATTATGCGCACACCCTGTATACGAGAGAGAACACCATGTATAGCCACTGTAAGATTCACGTTCATTAGGCGGTGCTCATTTAGTGAGCATGTGACCTATATTAGAGGGTGTGGTGTTTGCGATGAGCGAATTAATTAAATTATTTTTTAGAGCAAGTTGAAAGTTGATGGTTTTTTATATTGTTGCAAGTTATGTTTAAACGTATGTATAACATGTACAGATGCGTAAGAGTACAATTGTACTGAAAGGTATTTTTTTTACGTTACTATAGAGTGTTCAGTGCAAACATGCTGATAAGTTTTTTTTTATCGAATTATAACGATGTAATGATTGGGTGGGGGACGTCAGTTGCATACATGATGACGGCTGGGCAAAAGTCAGCCAGCAAATTAAGCTCAGCTAGCCACAATCTGTCAAATTTCTCTAATAGATTTTCAATTTAATGACAATAGTTGAAGGTTAATGTTCGATTGGTAAAATTTGATAGATTCAGGTAGGTTGACTTGCTGGCTTCTGTACATATACCATGAGGCTGGTTCGGCCTTAGAAAAGAGTTCGTGGAAAGAATTGAAGGTTTTTATCTGGCAGTGGCACATACTGTAAAATCTTTTTTTTTTTACGTGGTAAAATCATCACATGTGTCCTCCCACCCAGGGCAGAGCGAGAGAGACTGTCAGACTCGTACTGACTAAAATCCACGGTTTCCTTCAATAGCCCTTTACGTAGCGGGGTCACGGTATTCGTGAGTCCCGCGACTCCGGCATGCTTTGGCCCTCTACAGGGGGCCCCGTCACTATGCTGACACTCCTACACGGCGCGTAGAACACAACGCGCCGTTGACCTGGGATACAGTAAAAGCTACGAAAAAAATGCTTACTCAAATACATAGATGTAAACTCTACACTAGCAGTAAGTAAATATATGTACGTCTAGTTAAACAAAAAATGCTCAAATACTAGATTTATTACATTTTACAGGGTCAGCTACATTATTCTAGTGGCGAATTATGGAAATTTAAACCGTATGGACTTTTCAATACGTTGGCTAGTTGCCCGTTTTTAAACTGCAATGTCACGAACTGCACGAAGAGAAAACTTACCACTGGCATAATGGTTTGGTTTAATGTTGAGGTTTGTGGATGAAAATAAAATATAACATCACGTTTCATTGAACATAAAAAAATATTCCAAACATTTTTCATAGCGCGCACAGGAAAAAAATAGAACTCAGTGTCTGCGTCTGAGTTTCTAAACACACACAACACAAATTTCATCTAAATTATTATGTACTTGTGGCTTTTTCTGCGTAAGCTGGCTCTTTCGTCGACTATGTGTCCGTCACTTCTGACCTCAATTCACTATAGCAGACCCGTCTAAAATATAAAAGGAAATAAACCTGCTGTTTGAGCATGGGTCTTAATCAAATGGTGGCTTTCAATATTTTGGTTCTAGAATTTTTCAGTACACTCTAGACTTTTTTTAAGCCGTTAAGTTCAATTAATTTTGAAAAAAATTGCACATAATAGATCCTCTGTTTCAGTTCGAATCCACAATCTTGCCTTGTCGAAGCCATTATCATAAGGCCAATAAACTAATCTACTAACTACATTAGACTAAATATCTAGATTTCAGAGTGCATTAGACGTTATTTAGCGCTTACCTTAATGAAAAACATGTCTTTACAAATACCATTTTCGAAATACACAAACTCTCATAACTTGCACCAAGAGTTAGAATGCGTTGTACAACAGTCACCCTTTTAGTCCGACAGGAGTTTTAGTAGGCCGAGCGTTTGTGGGTGCATTGTGGCTGTCCTCTCGCTACTCTGAACAGGAAGCATGTGTGTGTGTGGGTGTGTAGGTGTGTTACCTGTGATATGCAGGTGAATTTTAGTATCATAAGAGAAGTTTTGAGACCGAAGAAACTATGGTTGTCATATTCTTGCAAGTTGTGGAAGTATGTGCATTCCGAGTTCATGACGATTTTTGAAGTGTTTTAATAATTTAGAGATGAAACGGAACAGAGAAGATTGGAAATTGGAAAGATATTGAAGAGGCATTTGCGTCGCGGGACTAACGAATTACCGTGACCCCGGTACGTAAAGGGCTATTGAAGGACACCGTGGATTTTAGTCAGTACAGGTCTGACAGTCCCTCCCGCCCTGCCCTGGGTGGGAGGACTCATTTGATGATTTTACCACGATAAAAAAAAGAGGCATTTGCTTAGCTGAGGAAGACACTCAATAATGGGAGATTTGTATTTTTTCTTTTAAGGACACAAAATTATGACTAGTCACACACCAATAACTATTTTGACCTAAACTGAAATGACTAGCAAGAAGATGACTTCTGGGATGATGAGTAAAAGAGAAGTATGGAGGAAGGAGACAAAATGTTACAAGGACCCCAAAAAAATTGGGATAAGTGCAAAAAAAAAAATGCATTTTGCAATCTTCTCCCTGAGCAGTATGTGTGTGTGTATTTAAGTATGTCCTTATACGTATACGTCCTTATGTGTGTTGGTGTGTGTGAATGTTAATTTGTGTGGTTTTGAATTAATTGCACGTAGAATTGCTGGACTGTGGTGTTGATCGGGGATGGGTGTTTTATGTGGTAAATGTGGTTTAATTTATTTACAGTAGATCGATTTATTTATTTACCTACATAAACAATAAATGGTATTTTGAGGACATCATTATAATTAGAAACTATTTGAGAAAAAGTTTATTATGAATAAAATAAATCGAAATCTGGCTAAAGGAAGAAAGAATTTTAGTTTTTAATTGAATGGTATAACGTAACGTCAGGTTTATAATTCTGCATTGGATGTGAATTGATGAATTGAGGACTATAGTTCACAACTATAGTCCTCAATATCTCGTATATCTTTAGGTCCTGTTTTATGACGGACGGGCGGGCCCTATTGCAACAAATCCTAATGATAAAAAACCAACTTCTACAATCTATGAATTAAACCCTTAGAACTTAAATTCAGCCGTCACGCAGCCACTTTGCAAAACAAGCCACATACTGAAGAGAATAAATAACAATAAAAAAATAGAATCAACTGAGGATATCAAACTCTTTTTTTATCGCGGTAAAATCATCAAATGAGTCTTCCCACCCAGGGCAGAGCGTGAGGGACTGTCAGACTCGTACCGACTAAAATCCACGTTGTCTTTCAATAGCTCTTTACGTTCCGGGGTCACGGTAATTCGTAAGTCCCGCAACCCCGGGAAGATATTAAACTCTTATGCCTTTGTTAAACAGACAGGCGAAAGCGAAGCGTTTCCGAACCGAAGCGAGACGTCAGTCCGATATTTCTGTCACGCTATCGGATCACTTTCGCTTGTCTATGTTACTGGATTCAAACAATTCCATACGTTACAAATCAAAACATCACGCTTCACATTCGTCACGCCTGTCTGTTTGACAAAGGCTTTAGCAAAATTTTAGACCGCCTCAATTCAGACTCTCATTGACGCTAACAATGTAAATAAATTCTTTCACATTCAAAGACAATCATCTCCAAGAATATCTCCACTTACGACATATCAAACTTATGTATCAAAGACAAAACACAGGCTAAACAACGTTATGTAAACTAAACAGCGAAACATTCAGTAAACGCGCAACACACGCCGCCTCCACGCAAATATTATGCTAATAAAATTACATAAGTTTTTATTAGACAAACAGTAGAAGAAAACTGTATTAAATAAAGGGGAACATTGTATCGAAACAATAAAGTAAACTTTGTGAGTGAAAAGTTAAGTAAAGTTGGCTCGGTACAGTCGACAACTCAGATTTTGGTATAAGAGCCAATTGTTTTTGGTTTAAGTGCCAGTTGAGGGTTGACAACAACAAAAGAATACGAAAGATTTGCCTACAGTATGAGATATTAATCATTGTGTTATTTTGTATTTTTTTACTGACCTACAATTTTGAACACGCATAAAATAAACACACTAATCCAAAATATCAAAGGCCTGGTATTCGTCAAATAAAATGAGAAAATTAAAAGTCGTCTCACCATCACTTTTGTCTGTTTCATCTTTTACATCGCAGCTGCTAGTCGTCTCAACTTATATGTCTAGACCACGTCATTCCGACTCATTTTTGATTTTAATATTATAGACAAAACATTATTATTATTTTGGTTTAAAACTTTCGGTTTTCTCTTCTTCTTTTTAGGTTATTGTGACCTGGTATTTATAAAATCTCACGGGTGTCAACCAAAGCGAGATCCTTTAAAAAAAACACCAACAATCTTCTTGACAATTTTCTGCTTCTCTCTAGTATTTCGACGATGCCTACCGCTCAAGTCTGTCTTGCATCCTGGTGGACAATATCGAGCGTCTCCTCGACTACGGTCCCATCGGGTTTTTAACACCCGTGAGATTCTATAAATACCAGCTTATTATTTGACGGCACAGTTAGCGCGGTGGCTAAGCAATTGGACTGCTGCGCTGCCTGTCGCGGGTTGGATTCTCGCACGGAACAAATATTTGTATGATCTACTAGTAGTTGTTCCGGTTCTGGGTGTTTGTGTATGTGAGTTTCTATGTTTGTAAATGCAACCACGACACAGGAGAAATTCCTAGTGCGGAGAAATGTTAAAAAAAAAACACCGTTGTGTAAGACTGTACATCCCCATTTACCTAAAGCGTGAAAAAAGTGTATTTTCACTAAAATTCCGCGAATTAATGCGGATTATAAAAATAAAGGTGTTGTTAAAAGGGGGAAATATGATTTTCGTTACGCACATCAAATTTTGTGCGGAGAGGAGTTTAAATGTGGGATAAGAGAAACTGGCGCTATAAAGCTACCACAAGGAAATTTTGGTGGTAATATTTTTTTTGCGTTGTTTCCCTAACATACAAAATACAATCACTAATTCTACATTGCTTTTTTTTTATCGTCCTCCCACCCAGAGCAGAGCGGGAGCGCCTGTCAGACTCGTACTGACTAAAATCCACGGTGTCCTTCAATAGCCCGCGACCAATTCTACATTGCTAGCCTTACGAAAAGGTATCGGTTCGTTTTTATAAAATCACTCAGCCGTCACAGCTAGTGACAGAAAGCCTGTAGTACCGTTGCCCGGAATAGATCAGACATAGGCTATGATGGCACGGGCAAAGTCGCACGGTCAAAGTCGCACGGGCAAAGTCGCACGGGCAAAGTCGGGACATAAAACTATACATTAAGAGAACGCAAAAGACACAATTTTATTCGTCAGAATAAATAAACTGACACAAATTACTACAAGAACAAGAGTAACAAGATGAAAAACACAGCCTTTTCTGAGAATAATACAAGGAACATGAACAATTTACTGGTATCCCTGAAAATAATAAGTAATAGCAAGAGAAGTGGCTCGTGGCAAGCTTGACGGTACTGGCAGTATACATTATGCCCGGGTCACTAACCCTCCCGCTGCAGACGTAAGCCCCGTTGTACAATGCGGAATTAAAATTAATTATTTTGCTGAATTTTACCTTTTTATTTTAACGAAGGCTTTTTTTTCGTATGATGCTGTTTTGGGTTTAAGAAAGAGATGATTTAAAGTTTGATATATTCTTAATTATTACGAAAAGCATAAAGGTATTTGATTGGGAGACTAAGAAGCTATATTAAAAGGCTTATTTATGTTTTTACTGTAATAAAGATATTTATGTGCTGAAAATTACAACCGTTTGACTTGTTGGAGTATTACAACTATACGAAAAAATACTAGCACGCTTTAATGACGCCACATTGTGACGTTACAGTTTTTAAAACTTGCGCGTTCTAAAATAAACAATCATTATTTTAAAATACCATTAACAGAATAATAAAGACAGCATAATTATAAAACTATAAAAATTAATTCACCAAATAGGTACTTTATTTAGTTCTAAACATTATTTTCGAGTTACAGTTGCCGATGAGTTCCCTGTAAATTTTGTCGCAAAGTAAGTTTTTACTTACGAGTACTATCAACATTACTAAATGGTAACCACAACAATATCCCAATCCAAATACCTTGCATACACATGAACTCACTAAATGAAGAACGTGTTTACAGTGCCATGCAATATTATCAACATGCGCGCACAATTACACGCACGTATTATTACACCTGCGCATTGTTACACCGCGCGCAGCTAATTCTGTGCACAATTAAGGGTTATAAGGCCGCTTGCACACTAAGCGACAATGTCCGACTGTGTTAACCGACATTTTCGGTTACGTTGTAGTTGTAACGTGACTACGGAATGGTCATTTCGTGTGTGGTTAGTGTACAAAATTTAGTTTCTGGTATTTAGATGAATTAAATAATTTTGTTGTGGGACACTCCGTTTGTTTGGAATTTAAAGTTTAAGTTCAATAATATTTTGTTTACTAGTGACGTATTCTGGTTTCACATAGTTGCGGATTTACGTGCTTTCTGAGGCACGGGGGTATCATACCGGCAATTTCCAAAATCCACGGCTACTGAAAAATTGTAATAGAATAACTCAATAACACTTTTTGTTTGACTCAGGAATTGAGCCCAGGACCAAATAATATAGCCTATGTTAGCATAACTTCAAAAATGATTTTCCAAAATCGGTCCAGAAACTTTTTGAGTTTATCCTTACCTAACCTAACCAGAAGACCAAAACATCAAGTTTTTGCCAAACAGCGAGCTCAGCGTAGCGCGACGTTAGCGTTAGCTTGACGTGTTTTATGTGACGACTTGACGCCATGCAAGTGTTGCGCCGAGCTCATTGCTTGCCAGAGCTTTAAATCAAATCTTTTGTCTATATTTTAGTGTACGTTTCGTGTAGACTTATGATTCCATTATCAATGTATTTTTTGTTATTTTCAACAGGTAAGCCCGTAGAGAGTAGCAGCTTATAATGTGAAGAAAAGGTTAGTCTATCAAATTATTGCTCGCAAAGACTGGAATAGAATACTTGGGATGATCCGGAGGGATTAGAGTTTTCATTGAATTCGTGGTTGTACTTCGTGGAAGCTGTGTGCTACAACACAAACAAAATTCTACGCCGCCGGTACGCCCTGAAACCCTAAACGTAAAAATGGGGGAAATAATGTCAGCTTTGTTTAAACTATAAGTGGAAGGGAGACAATACATATTTCATAATTACAATTCTAAAGTAAAGGCTGCTATTGAGTTGCGTGCACACACATTCCAGATTAAAACACAAAACAGATCCTTTTTCGGGACAAAATACACGTATTATCTACTCGTATTATAGAAGTTGAAATTGAGAGCTTTGGCTTTCACAATAAATAATATTGTTCCGGAGCTCCCGTAACAAGTCAAAATCAAAATAAAATGTCAAGCAGTTAATGCGCTGGATATTGCACTCTGTGTGCGCTGCGGCGCTTGTCTCGTGGGCGACCGACAGAGAGGCTTCTCGGTTGCTCCAATGAGTTCGTGTTGCTGGCGCGGCGGCGCTCCAGGCCGCCAGCGCGACCGTCCGTGCGCCGCTGTCATATGCTGTCAGTGTTGAGTGTAAAAGTCGTTCTGTGACATTTATTTATAATAATAATAATAATAATATTTATTTGCTTAAAAACACGGTATAAAAAGGTCTTACATAAAAATGAGATCATACATGTTTAGCTTAAAAATAAAGCATGCAAAATTGTTAAGTACAAGCAAGTGCAAGATGCAAGTGTTGCATGTTGCTAATATTAGTGTTCTAGGAAATCCTTAATACTATAGAAATTATTCTCCTTCAACCAATTGTACAATTTAAATTTAAATAGTCTACAATTTAATTCTTTCAATGTCTTTGGTAACTTATTAAATACACGTACACACATAGCTACACAGTTTTTATTATATTTAGTACACCTAGGCAGTTCGTCAAGTACAAGTGTGTATTGGTCACGCCGACTTCGTGAACATACTTCTTCTGCTGTTTTAAATAATTCTTTGTGTTTCTTTACAAACATACACATCTCATAAATATATAACGATGGCAACGGTAGCAAACCAAGCCTTTTAAATATTGGTTTGCACGATTCATCGGACGGAATTCCGTATAAGGCGCGTATACATTTTTTTTGTGCGATAAATGCCCTGTTGTGTTCCGTACTATTTCCCCATGTTATTAGTCCGTACCGCAACGAGGACTCAACGTACGCTCGATAAGACATTACAGCCGTTTTTATATTAGTTACATATTTAATTTTTTTAAGGGCATATACAAATTTATTTATTTTATTGCAGACGTACTGAACCTGCGCCTTCCAGTCTAAATATTCATCCAATACAATACCTAAAAATTTAGTTTGTTCTACATGTGTTATTTTACGTATATCCATTTTTAAATTAAATTTATTATTATGGTGTTTATTAAATTGTATGTATACGGATTTGTCGAGATTTATAGATAGATTATTATTGTTCAGCCAATTAATTAGAGTGTCAATAGTATTATTTATGTCAGTTTCATGGTCAGTAATTGAATTATATTTTTTGTCAGCAGTTACGATTATGGAAATATCATCCGCAAAAAGAAAACATCTGTGTTTAGTTATGTCAACTATGTCATTTATATAGAGAAGAAATAAGATGGGACCCAATATGCTACCTTGGGGCACACCGCGTTTTACACATTGATATTCAGACGTATGCATTATCATGTCTCTATTTTCGTCCAGCTTAGTAACTGCGACACTCTGTTGTCTGTCAGTTAGGTACGACGATATCCATTGATGCGGCAGTCCTCTGATTCCAAGAGCTTCTAATTTTTGTAATAAGTTGGTATGTGTAACAAGATCGAATGCCTTCGATAAGTCAAAGAAAAGCCCCGTTACCAACTGATTTTTGTTTAAACTGCTCAGTATTGTTTTTGAGTGTGAGAATATAGCTAGTGATGTAGATTTACCTTTTTGAAATCCAAATTGTTGTTTCCTTATTATGTTAAATTTACTGCAGTAATTTATTAATCTGTGATACATACATTTCTCGTATATTTTTGAGATGACGGGTATTAATGTAATAGGTCGATAATTGTTTACATCACATTTATCACCCTTTTTGAACAATGGTTTAATAATGGATAATTTTAGAGCTTTTGGGAATACACCTTGTGAAAATGACAAGTTGATCAAATATGTCAATACTTTACTTATTTCATTGGTACATGTTTTAATTATTCTGGTGTTTAGTTCATCGTAACCTTCAGAACTGGTGTTGTTCAATGACAATATCTGTTGCCTCACCTCACTTTCAGACATAGGAGTGAGGAACATCGAGCTAGCAATAATGTTGTCATTGGAACAACTATTTATTTGATTTTGTGTAGGGAAACAGTTTATGAAATGGTTGTTGAAGGCAGAAGTTATTTCCGCTGGATTTGTTAGAACTGTATTGTCAACCTGTAAACATTCAATATTATCTTTAGGGTCCGTATTTTGGATTTCGTTTTTTATAACTGACCAAGTGGCTTTACATTTGTTTTTATTGTTGTTCATAAACTTGATATTAGCATTCCGTTTAGCATTATGTATGCAATTTTGAAATATTTTAGAATATGTGGTGTATTTGTTCTTGTTGGTTCGATTTTTGTTTTTGTAATATTGATATCGTAAGAATCGTTTAGTTTTAGAACACAGTTTAAGACCCTTAGTTATCCACGTTTGTTTAATTTTATTGTTTGTATTTACTTTAACTCTTACTTTTGGAAAACAGAGATTGTAGAACAGGCATATTAAGTTATGGAAGCTATTGAATGCCGTATTTGCATCATTATCCATGTATACATCCGTCCAAAGTAAGTTTTGCAAACATTCCTTAAATTTAAGAGTATTAATTACACTGTAATCTCTTTTGTAGATGTAATATATTATGGCTTTTGATTGAAATCGTAAGGGAAAGCTTAGCATTTGCGCTGTATCGTGGTCAGAAAGATGTAGTGGTAAGACGTTAGCAATTGCGTTGTGTATATTACTTAGTATATGATCTATACAGGAAAATTTGCGCGTGGCTACGTTAATATGAATTTTCAAGTTGTGTGTGTGTGCTAAGTCTTGAAAGTCTTGGGTTATTTTGCCTTTTTTCAATGTATTTATATTAAAGTCCCCAGTTAAAACTATCCGCGTTTTTGATTTATATTTTTTGTGTAAAATGTTGTAGCATACTATCTAATTTAGTTAAAAATAGGTAAGGGTCTGACTGAGGTGTTCTGTATAAACAAATAATTACTAAATTCTCAAATGCTAACTCTATTCCGCATGCCTCGAAGGTATTTACTGATGCATAATTTTTTACAAATGCTAGTTCTCTAAAACTTATACTCTTCTTAATTAGTATGCAAGTACCACCACGATTTTTTTCCCTGCAAAAATGTGTTGCCATGTCATAATCCGATAACTTGAGATAGTTCTCATATCCTTTTTTGATAAATGTTTCTGAGAAGCAAATTATATGTGGGTCATTCTGTAAATCTCTCATCTCCTGTAACGTTAATTCTAAAAGTTCCTGTTTTGATAGTATGCTTGCAATATTTTGATGGAGTATCCTAAAATTGTGAGAAGTAGGTATCGCGATTTTAGGCACGAAAAAAAGTGTCGTTTTTAATAATTGGAAGAAAATAATAGGGTATGGTACCTTTTTTAGGTTTTTCAGTAGAAATATCTTTTTATACTATTTTATTGTTATACAGTTTTATTATTTAAATAGAATAAGTAAGTGGTTTTTTGTTAATGTTTAATAATGGCGCATGTAGCGACGCCGACCGGAGTGTGTGTCAACCTTCCACATCGCTGGATGGCCTGGTAAGATGCCCACAGTGCTCCCAAGCACGATTTTTTAAAGGTGAAAGAGGTTTGAAGGTACATTTGGGGAAAAAACACAAACCCCACAATGTGCCTTCATCCTGCCCTACAGCTCAGAATACTTCGACACCTGATCCACCCACTCAACCCTTTTGGAAATATCTTTCAAAATTAAAAACTACAACCCCAGTTTTAAAGAGAGTTCCTCGCGGTGCGAGACCTTCCGTGGCGTCTAGTTTGGCTCGTTGTGTCCGCCTCGCCGCCCGAGAGAACTCTCAAAGTGCTTGGGAGCAACTACTCACCTTCCCGTTTAGAATTCTGCATGTGCAAAAAAATTCGGCTACTAAAAAAAGTTTGACAGCTCAAATTAAAGATAACTGCAATCTTTCGGCCCAAAATTTAGAATCTAATTTAACAACACACCTCCCAAATAGAGGTTTATTGCATCATGTAGAGTCTAAACTAGGTGAGGGTGATATTAGTGGTGCAGCTAGGATCATCTTCAGCAGCGATGTGGTTGCGCCGTACTCTCCAGAGACTCTTACAGCTCTGGAGAGTAAACACCCCGCCGCGGCAGATGACCTCTCCTTCCCTGCCCCCCCCGATCCGGAAACCAACTGTCTTGAAATTACAGCACAGCAAGTGGCTGCGGCCGTCTGCTCCTTCCGAAGTGGATCCGCCGGCGGCCTCGACGGCCTAACGCCTCAACACCTCAAGGACCTACTCTGTGCAGGGGCCGGGGAAGCCGGTGAGTCTCTTTTGAGGGAGCTGACGGCCCTCATTAATCTAATGCTCTCCGGCAATGTGAACGAAGCCGTCATTGATATTTTGTACGGGGCCAACCTTTGTGCCCTACGCAAAAAGGATGGCGGCATTCGTCCCATTGCCGTGGGGTCAACCTTTCGCCGTATCGCAGCCAAAATTTGCTGTGCCTTCTACAGTGAGACACTGGCCAGTAAATTCCAACCCCTACAGCTGGGCTTCGGGTCCAAAGGGGGTTGTGAGGCTGCGGTACACGCTCTGTCCACCTACATCGACAGTGGTAAGGGTGAGGTCATCCTTAAGGTTGACATCAAGAATGCCTTCAATTCCGTAAATAGGGACACCTTGTTGGCAGAAGTACAAAAGGAAACACCCAAAATTTACAGTTTCCTCTATCAATGCTACAGGAACCCTTCAAAATTACTTTATAAAGAAAATCTTTTAGAATCAGCCGTTGGTTGTCAACAAGGTGACCCTCTTGGGCCAGTCATTTTTAGTTTAGCAATAAATCCAATCATCCGGCAGCTAAATTCAAAATTTAATGTATGGTATCTTGATGATGGGACTCTGGGTGGTGATGTAGATACAGTTCTGGAAGATTTAATTTTATTAAAAGAAAAATTTAATTCCATTGGCCTACAGCTCAACCTATCCAAATGTGAAATTTATCTTCCCCGGACTACAGACAGACAGACAACCATTTCTAAATTTAATTCAATCGCACCAAATATCAAAATTACCGAAAAAGACTCTCTTCACCTCCTGGGGTCCCCAATTTTTGATGAATCATTTCCCACCTTCATCGAGAATAAAATTCAAAATTTTAATGATGTCTCGGAAAGGCTTTTTAAAATCAACATACATTCGGCCTTCACAATTATTCGATACTGTTGTTTTGGACCAAAATTTACGTATAGCCTCCGTTCCTCACACCTTTGGAAACACCCACAACTCTTAGAAAAAGTAGATAAAATCATTAGAAATACATTGACCTCGATCCTAAATGTGGCCCTGGACGACCGAGCGTGGCAGCAAGCCACTCTTCCTATCCGCTTGGGTGGTCTCGGCGTCCGCAAAATTTCAAGTATTAGTTTACCGGCCTTCCTCTCCTCGGTTTACGGTACCGAAAAATTAACCAAAAAGATTTTATCTAGTTCACTAGTTGATTTTGAGGTACCGTTTATAACTGATGCGTTGAACGCTTGGAAAATGGCTTGTCCGAGTACGGATTTGCCCGACTACCTGTCCTCCCAAAGACGATGGGACGTGCCGCTCTGCAGTATTATACGGAATAACCTGCTAAATACGTCAATTAATGCTGCAGAGCGCGCCCGTCTACTGGCTGTGGGGGAGTGGGAGTCGGGATTATGGCTTCAAGCACTCCCATCATCCACTATTGGTACCATGATGGATGATGCTTCATTTCGGCTCGCTACAAGTCTTCGTTTAGGCGCACCTTGTGTTGCTCCGCATCGTTGCCACTGTGGTGAAGCTGTCGACAACCTCGGACATCATGGCCTGTCCTGCAGCAGGAGCGCAGGTCGCATAGCTCGTCACGCCAGCATCAACGATATCATTCGTCGAGCTTTTGCCTCCGCCGGCGTACCAGCAGTTTTAGAACCAAACGGCTTGGTACGTGACGATGGCAAAAGACCAGACGGAATGACGTTGGTGCCTTGGAAGGTGGGTAGACCTTTGGTGTGGGACGCTACCTGTGTCGATACCCTTGCGCCATCCCACGTTGCAAGCACGGCGGGCTGTGCTGGCGCCGCAGCTGCGGCTGCTGAGAACCTCAAGCGGCGCAAATACTGTAACCTTAATGGTTGCTACAGTTTTGAGCCGTTTGGGGTTGAAACGCTCGGGTCATGGGGTCCAAGTGCGCGTCTCCTTTTTAAGGAAATTTCTCGGCGACTGGTCGACACTTCGCGTGACCAGAGGGCTGGTTCTTTCTTTGGTCAAAGAATAAGCATTGCCATTCAACGAGGCAATGCCGCCAGTCTTCTGGGCACGTTTCCAGATGACAGCGATGCGGAGGAGTACTTTGACGCCTGAGTGTCTGTGCCTTTTTCTGTTTTTTCCTTTTTTTTTAATAATTTTATTTCAGTTTTAGTTTACATTTAGTATTTTGTTGTAAATATTTAGTTTTATTCTTAAATTTCTGTTTTAGTTATGTAAATACTTTTTTATAAATAGTATGTAATATAGTATTAATTTGATGAACCACTGTGATATAAATGAATGCAATTAAATTATTCAAATTCCAAAAAAAAAAAAAAACAGATGAAAATTATTATGGCAGTGAGCATACCTTGCGAGGAAACCAGGCGTCATTATCATAATCAGCCTATAATAATGTTCCCACTATTGGGATAGAGGCCTCGTCTCTATGAGAGTAAGTGCTGGAAACCACCACAAGGTCCAGTACGGGTTGATGGCACATGCTGGTTCCCTCATGATGTTTTCCTTCAGCGTTTTCAGAGCAACGGTGTAAAAAATATACTTACACAAATTAATGCGCCTGGCTGGGTTCATACCCATCTAACTTGTAAGTCGAGGCCATTACGAGCCACTAATGCCTTCGACTAACGATAGTCAAAATTCTAAAACACCTCCTTGTATTACCTTATGCTCTACAGGAAGCAACTAAATATATCCTAACTAAACAAAATGTTACTCCATACAGCTGACAGCTGCAAGACACAGCTGTATATACGATGTACCACACGTGTATGTATATAAACGTTGGATATAATATACACAACCGTATACATGCCACAGCCAGGTCACGTATCGGGCTCGTCTAATGAGATGCTTCACGCCTCGTGGTTGGGTGGAGGCAGTGAATGAATTTGAGATATATTTAAATTTTTAGAAGTTGATTTATATATATATATATATATATATTTTAACATTTAAATCTTTTTAGATCTTTCTTTGATAACAAGTTAGCTATATTTCGAATATCTTCAAGAGCAGCACATATTTTTTTGGCACAATCCTACCGCCTTCTTAAACCACTGCAACTCCTGAAAGCTATAATCAACAGTGATAATCACCAGAAAAGCGCGGAGACAATGAAGCTCGACGTGTCCTAGAGAATGAATTTAACGGTCTCGGATCCTGTAAAGAAATTAATCAGAAAAGAATAGTAGAGGAATAAAAACATACGTAGTTTCCACTTCTGGGATATTTTTTACGTAGTAAAATCATCTTATGAGTCCTCCCACCCAGGGCAGAGCAGAAGGGACTGTCAGACTCGTACTGACTAAAATCCACGGTGTCCTTCAATAGCCCTTTACGTTCCGGGGTCACGGTAACTCATACAGTCTTCTGGGTATAGCACTTATTAACAATCAACATTTTACATTTTACAAATTTAACAGTATCCACTTTTTAGCGGTCCAATTCTGGCAACAGCACCAAGGGCTACATGTAAACTACGGTGATGGCGAAACGATCCCATCGGTGGTGATATGCTTCACCAGGGCTGCTTGACTCACCATCCTGTGTTCTGTCGGTGCAAAGCTTTTCCAGTTTCTTCTGGGCAAGCTAGCGAGCATCTTAGGTTTCATTTTTTTTTTATCAATTTACTTGTGATCGTTGTAGCATATAATGATTTGCATACCTCCCTATAATAATGTTGTCATCTCAGTAACTATCCCCTTTTATTCCACAATCATGTCATCTACTTTTAGAGCTATTCTCAGTAGTCTTATCAGTAGTACCTTCCCAATAGATTGATTAATGAGAATACTGGAAAATTTTGATCCCAGTAGACTTACCTACCAGTTAAACAAAACAATACTATCATGGAGACCTCCCATTACCGTAACCCCGGTACGTAAAGGGCTAGTGAAGGACACCGTGGATTTTAGTCAGTACAAGTCTGACAGTCCCTCCCACCCTGCCCTGGGTGGGAGGACTCATTTGATGATTATACCACGATAAAAAAAAAAAACATGCAGACCTATGTAGACACACTGAGAACAAGGTCATTTATGCTTCTTAGCGAACATGAATCTGACTATAACTTCGTAAAGTGGCCTTTTCATAAAGGAAGAACGATTGGAATACTTAACGTGGATAGGAATCAGACACTATTTAATCCACTCAAAACTTTCCACACATTCCTCCATCGTAATAAAAGTCACCATGTAAATACAATGTAATGAAATTCGATTCACAAAGGCAATGGAGCAATATAACTTTAAACTATTCGACTGCCATTAAACAAGCCATATTAAACTCAGTGAATTAACAGCGCGACGATATTATAGGATTTGAATTAATTCGCGCCAATTAAGTTTTATTTCAATTTGATTTCGACCAATAAGTGCTAAAGCTGCCAGTTCATTCGCGCGCTCGCTCGCTTTAAATGTATAATAAACGTTAAATTTTGATTTTACGTTTTGAACATTAAATTCTATGCGCAGCCTGCGACTGATGTCTTAAATAAATCCATGCAAATATTGCCAGTATTTTACGTTACAATTTTTGAATAATATTTTCGTTTTAACGTTTGAATTATCAAAACATTCCATTCCAATTTATGCGATCGAATTCTTTTTACTGTCAAAACAAAGTCTGTGATTTTAAAATCAGAATCAAAATGGCGGCACAAAGCCGTTTGTTAGGCCGCATGCACACTATTCGTCATCCGCAAGTGTCATACGCGTGACACGTTTCTGACAAATGAATCTACATCAAAAACTTTCCCATCCTTTGGCTAGGTCCTTGATTAAAAAAATATCAAGCATTCGCGTGAACGGAATGAGGTCCTAACAGTTGTGTCACACTGGGGGATTTCGTGGGCTTATAGCAGTAATGAGTGACGGGCAAAGCTGCGCTAATTGGAAAGCCTGTCTGCGATTAAAATGACGTCGTGTGATAGGCGCCGCGAAAATTCAGTCGCAGCTTTAATGGGGTTTCACGGTTATTTTAATGACGCCGCATATTTTTATGTTGAGTTTTTTATGAGTGACGGCTAGTTAACGTTCGTTCGTTCCGAGCTGTGGTTGGGTTCTGCATGTTTTGGAGTCGCGTGAGATTTGCTTACGTTTAGATGTAGTAATTTAGTAGGATCGTAAAGTTATGGTGTGAGAATTTATAGGTTAATTGCTTCAGAGCTATAAAATTATTTGTTTGGGTTTATGCTAAACAATGTTACTGCTATATTTTAGTTTTTATGTCTACAGCTTACTTTTTCAGTATGTGCAATAAGGCAAGACAAGACATCTTCATTATTACAATGATGAAGGAATAATAATGTTCCGTTTTTATTTACTTTATAGTATTTTTTTTTATCTGGTAGATTCTCGTTTATTTCAAAATAGTTAAGTCCTTAAAGAAAATTATCAATGTTGCATAATTATGTTTAGTTAACTTAATCACTTATTTAATTATGCTATAAATCTATTTCTAAAAGCATGCAACCTTCGTGTCCAGTTACATTATCGCACAAAACCATTATTTTTCCACAAAAGAAAAAACAGCAATTTAACCCTATTAAAAATCACACTACTGCAAATTACCTCCTTGCAAAATACAAACTATTTCATTATGAAAAAAGCACCTAATGGACTTATTTTTTAACAGTCGCAATATTAAAGAAAACTATTACTTACTCGCAGTTGCAATAAACTAAGCTTTATATTGATAGTTCCACATTTAATTTATGCGATCATAAAATCTTTTGTCGCTCAATAGTGACGTCGTAAAATGTCTGATGTGAATGGTGCCTTATAAGTCGGGTCAGGACGGAGATAGATGGCACAGAATATGAAATATACAGAAGGTTAACAGACGAAAACAGGCTGACGCACACATAGACGCGTGCTTATTGTAATCCCGAACAAATAACAGTCGCGAGTGCGCTTATTGCACTCTCTATACGTGTGGTTTGCCTATGTGTGTGTGAGTTTTCGATTGCTATTGGTACCAACCTTCTACATCTATTTGTTTTGTGAACACGGTTCCGTATTTATGTTTTTTTATTTATTCATGCAAGGGTTATAAAATTTAATTCGGAAATTGGACTGGACGAATAACTGATGTAATTTTTTATACATGTTGTGGTTCCCACTGATATTATTATGTAGGTCAAAGCAATATAATTCGCAGTAGTGGTCTCGGCTTAGTAAAAGGCAATTCCTTGAGTGAATATACGATAAAAAGCTTTGAGATTATAGCAAGAAAATGAAGCAAGATTTTCTTTTAACGGTAATAACAACATAATATCTCGCAATACGTTTATAGCTTGTAGTTAGGCCAATATTTTTGGGATAATTATTGTAGGATTTTCTATGAGGAGAATTATTATGTTGTACTCGTTTATATTTTCGGGCTAATAATATGTATAGTGGTTTTATCATTTTTATCATATAGCCCAGCTTAGCGCAGACATTTTCTCTGAACTAAAATAAAAACGAGAAAAAACCAACGTCTTCTTGTCAAACTTAACTATAATATGTTAAAAACTTTTGAGAATTAAATAACAGATGCATAAAAAATCTAGGATTAAATCTCACAAAAGCGGATCTCTAAAACTTTAAATGCCTTACTTACATAAAATGAACTGTATTTAAAAGCTATCAAAAGACCCGAGTAAAGAATTAGGTCTCTTATAGCCCTGTATTCATCCTCTTGGGGAACATGAATACAGTTACGTAATACCTGCGTTGGTGGGTCCTCCATTTTACATTTTATCCTTTATTAGAACTAAACTGGATTTTTACCTTTATTTTGTACAGCTTATGCTATATTTTCAAATCTACCTTTATCTTGTTAGAGATATCAGATGTATTTTGAGGTACTCGTAATATCTATCCCATCAAGGAAAATCTCTAAAACAGTGGGTGGTTAAGTACGTCAAATATTATTTCCATATTTTTATCCCCACACACCCGGGATCGTCACGTCTCAGTTCAGTCAGCGTCTAGCTACTGTCATTGCTACGCGATTGACCAACCCGAAACTTGACTGATGTTATTGTTTAATGATTCAGTCAAAGGACTTGACTGCCGTACAACGTGACGGTGACTGATGTTTATCGATACGTACAAAAACCGTTACAAATCCGTTGTCGGTGACGTGACGGTGACGTGACGGTGACGTGACGGTGACGTGACGTGACTGATGTGTTTGAATGCGCCTTATATCAATATAATTAATAAACAGCCAATTTAGTTTACATTACTACTAATACATACATTAAAATTGTGTTCAGAAACAGTTAACGCGATCATTGCTATTATGTAATATTAACAATGACAATTCTTAAACGCAGCTGATCCATTGTGCTGATCCCGTATTTATTCAGTTACAATGAAAAGTTTTCTCTTAGTTGTTTTCTTATAAACTCCCAATCATTGTGATGTTACCGACAGTTTTCCTTGTAATTTAAGTCGAGTTTCCCCTGACAGTATCTGAGATAGGGCGTCGAGTTTAACTCGGGGTCAGCAATTTTTTAATGATTTGAGTTTCGACCCTTCTCACGCTGTTATCGCGTTACTGACGTATAGTCAGACGTTTGCGTTTTACAATAGGTATTAATGGATTAGAATTATTGTCTTTGTTATACTTAGACTAGGATACATAAATCATAAGTCCCGCGACCCAGAGGGCCAAAGCCTGTCGGGGTCGCGGGACTGTACGATTTACCGTGACCCCGGAACGTAAAGGGCCATTGAAGGACACCGTGGATTTTAGTCAGTACGAATCTGACAGTCCCTCCCACTCTGCCCTGGGGTGGGAGGACTCATGTGATGATTTTACCACGTAAAAAAAAAGAAAAAGAAATAGACAAGCTATAATATTCATCCAAGATCTTTTCCCCAGTTCCCTCAAGAAAGCGCTGTTTGATATCTACTCCATATCCGTAGGCCATCAAATATTTTATCCGTATCTTCGATGCAATATTCGTGTTCTCGCCGTCTGCAATCCGGTGTTAATGCATGATATAGCGAGACGTATCGAGCGTGATTGCACTGGCATAAGTTATGGCGGTACCTGACATTTTAGTTGATGTGTCTAGGCAGTTGATACTCGTATCTAAGTTTTCAAATATATTTTTTTTATGTTAGTCGCAATGTTTACCTACTTATTTTTCATCATCTGTCTAGCCTTTTCCCAACCATATTGGGGTCGGTTTCCAGTCGAACCAGATGCAGCTGGATATCAGTATTTTACAAGGAGCGACTGCCTGTCGGACCTCCACAACCCAGTAACTGGGTAATACGATACCCCATGGTGCGACCGGTTATCAGACTTTAGAGCTTCTGAATAACAGTAACGACTGTCAAAGATCTAGAAATGACAGCCGGGACCAACGGATTTACGTGCTTTCTGAGGCACGGAGGAAACTCGCTATGACAGATGGTCACCCATCGACAGACCAACCTCGGCAAGCACGGCTTAACCCGGAAGATCGGCTGTATTTATTTAGCCACGAGCTCCTCACCTACTTATTTTTACTGGGTTAAAAAAAGCATGAGTTACAAGGGACCGTCAGAATTCACTGGCCTCTATAAACCAACCCGTTCCTTCAGTTGCACTTTGCGTTCTAGGGCCGCGGAAAGCCTTTATGTCAGTCCTGAAACTCGGCAGGCATTTTAAAAAACTCATCGTTTAGCAGATAATTTACTGTTTACGTAAATAACATAAATACATTAAACAATCACTAAAGTTTTATAACTGCGATTGACCTTCTTGTGGTCCACCCCGGGCAACTGCACGACAGGCTACCGGGAGCTAAGGCTTTTTTCTTTTCGTGGTAAAATCATCACATGAGTCCTCCCACCCAGGGCAGAGCGGGAGGGACTGTCAGACTCGTACTGACTAAAATCCACGGTGTCCTTCAACAGCCCTTTATGTTGCGGGGTCACGGTAATTCGTGAGTCCCGCGACCCCGGCAGGCTTTGGCCCACATAAATACACATAAGAATATTTCGTTTTAAGTCCTAATAATAGTTTTATCACACGAATATATCTTTATCTGTATTAAATGGATATGGCATTCTCGCCTGCATCTATTCTGCGTTAATGCTTGATATAGCAAGACGTATCGTGTGTGATTGCACAAGTTATGGAGGACGTTAGTCTGTCAATGTGGCTGTAATACGTTTGATTACTCGCCATTAGTTTGTGCGGTAATGCGATCTTTGCACCATAGTATTGTTAAGGAAGCTTGAAATGGAATATACACGAGCGAGCAAAAATATGGAATCATTTACTTGGAATTAATCCGGAATAGCTACTTAAATAATGGCGGGATTTGAATGAATTAGTGTCAATTTAAAATTAACAGTTACACTTTTCATTATGCAATTATTATTATTTAATTTATAGAGATAAGCTCACCTTTGTGAATGTCATTTTAGACACCGATTTTAACGAAAGCCAAGACATCATTAAGAAAAAAAATAAGTTTAAAATAATTAAACCCGACTACGAAAAAATGGCGCTCTGAAAAGTATAAAACAAGAACAATCTGTGTTACAGAATGTTTTACACAATCTTTATTTACTAGATGGCATACGACCTTTAATTTGATACCCATGTCGTTACTGTGCGATTTGTTTTCTACTATGACTTTACATTCCCTAGAGGGCGCCATAATGGATTTAGTGACAGGTCACCTACCCTATTCAGAGAACAACTGAGACGCTTCTAACGATACCTCATTTGTCATGTAATGATTAGGAGTTTAGAAGTCATGATGGAACAAACAAACATACATACAATATACCGGTCAAAATCATAACCCTCCTTTTGGCTTGCCATAGTCGGGTAAAAAGACCAAATTTACATCATTAACCGACACCAATTCAAATAAAGAATACAAAAACTTATTCGAACACAAAGCCACCTTTAAAATAGAACACAATAAACTTTTCTAATCCTTCGAAACTCATTCGTTCCCAATCCTCGGGCTATAAGAGCCACAAACTCGTTTTGAATAGCAATACTGAAGGAATTGGTTCATTCGTTCCGATCTGCGTACATACCGAGAATGTCCCCCGCATTGATTTGTATCTAGAGCGAGTGATTGAAAACGTCTACTCGGTACTGGCTGTTTTAGAGAATATAAATTTTGTTTTTAAAATTGTTTTTTTTTTTTTAATGTAGTCTCTTCTTTCAATAACGATATGAAACAATGTAAAGTTGAATCATGACCCACCATAAGCTTATTTTCTTACAGACATTCAAATACAATTTAGTCTACATTCGCATAAACATACATATTCATGGTAACGACCTTGATCTTTGTTATTTTGACGGATTCAAACGATTTACTGTCAAAATGGGTCATGATTCAACTTTGCCTATTGTTCTATAGATTCCCTTGACACATTGCGATATTTTTTTTTCACAAACTGTTGGGTAGTTGTAATACTCGTAGCTTCAGATGTAGAGTTCGCGTCACGACTGAAGTCCTGTGAAAAAATCGTGATACTAATTTTTTTAATACAATTTTATTTGAAGTAATGGTATAGACAACTAGCGTCGCGTCAAAAAGACTTCAATTGTGACGAGAACTCTATTCCTAATTATTTATTTGACATATCGTACATTAATAACATTTATTTCTTTTTGTAATTGTTTGGAATGCCATAAAAAGTATGTTACGCAAATGAGGTGCACTAATTATTTCGATGCCTTACGGCCAAAAGCGATTTTTTTTTGCGAAATTATCAATCGCGTATCCCTTTTTGGCCGTAAGGCATCCATATTATTTCGAGGAAAAAATGCAATACATTATAGCTATATGCTAGAATAAATCTTTAAAAGAATAAATAGAAAAGAGTCTCAGAAAATAACAAAATATCTGGTACCGCCATTTCCGTGCCCCGCCTGACAAATTCTAAACTCACGTCGAATGGACTGCGAATCGACGGATCGAATCGCAATGCCAATCGCCTTATGAATCGAAACATCCAATGAATCGAACGTTGATTTCATTTAGATATTTTGCATCTTATTCGTTCCTTCTACGTTTGTTGTTGATCGAATGTCGAGCTCGATTTAGAATTTGAAATAAAATGTTGGTAGAAAAATAAGAGATGAGGATTTTATTTCATATTGTTTTAGTCGAAATAACTTTGTTGACATTCGCTATATAACTGATTAATAGAGTGAATGCTTTCATAAGTACCTACTCTACGAATAAAATTATTTGTATAAAGTATGTTTTCTAGGTAAAACTCATGTGAATTTAATCTGTTATAAACTATTATTAATTTGTAAACGAGATAATGAATTGAAATTGAATTTGATGATGTTATAATAAAGTTTTATCATAAATTGAATTTAATGATGAATTTGCTATGTTAATTATGACCTTATTTAACCAATTCAGTATCGTGCATAAAAGCCATTATTAAAACAAACATAAAAAATACTAAATTAAAAAAAGTCACGTAGCTTCCTAACATGGATCTGAGAGACCCATGTACTCACACTAAAAACGTGGTAACGTCCAAACTCGACGAGCCATTGTAACTGAGACGTGTAAAAAAGATACAGAAGTAACGAAACAAGTAATAAGTACTAAAAAAGTGTATGTACAGTCGTGATGATATTATGCCGTGTTTTTTAATAATAAGTGAGTTTTACTAGATCCAAAAAATAGATAATATACTAGCTGTTACACGCAGCTTCCTGCGTTTTAAGACGTAACCAAAAAAGAATCTCCTTCGATTTAAAATATCTTGAATATTCACAGTTAACGACATGACCAAATTTGTAAAATTCACTCGGTTCTTTGGAGAAAAATGAATGGCTGAATGTATAGGCAATATGCCAGCCAGCTGCCACTGGCACTATCGAGATCTTACACCTGATAGCTTTTTCTGGATTTACTTCTACTTATTTGCACTGAACGAAATGCATTACACTAAAAGAATTATTAATGTTAACGTTAAGAGCCAAATAAAACGCTGATGGATTGGTTTGTTTGAGGAATGAATGAAAAAATAATGAATGATAGAGTGGCAAAATTAACTGTAGATTTGTTAAAAAAAATCACTGGTCTGACTTATTGGCGAGCGCCCATTTTTCATGTATTTTAGTTTATAACTTTTTTAATTTTACGATAAAAGTAATAGACCAACGTTTTGAATATGACCAATGGTTTGTCAGATAACTTCCATCTGTACCCCTTTTTCCAAGATGGCGGCTACGGATCAAAGATTGAGACTTGATATCTAAGAAATAAAACTGCGTCCACAGACAAATGTAACTTGACAATGGACTAAGAATATCAATCCAAATTCTGAACCATTTGGATACAAGTAAAATGATCAATCAAAATAGTTATAAACTCTTTGAAATATGAGATCACCGCCACCCTTTATTTATATTCTAATTCAGAAACGTTAGAAGTTCAACAATGTCAACAAAGTTATTTTGATGTCAGAATTCGTGCGGCCATTTTGAAAACTTTTATGATGTCATAACTAAGAGGCTGTCATGTTATGTTTTAAAGTCTTGTCATGTTTTAAAGGGTATGTTAGAGCTGAATATGTTTTATCAGATACACAAAATGAAAATGTTTATTATGAAAACATGCTTTTGTCTGCGAATTTATACATGATGGAATTACAATATTAAAAATATTTTTGTCTTTATATGATACTTTCATATTATGCGAGTATTTATACATGCTTACTTTTTCAATCTCTCTCTTTTATCTGTACAGGTATTTTTAAATCTTATTATATTAATACGAAATAAAACGTAGTCCGTTTTCTGTTACTTTTTCACGTCTTCATGGCGAACAAATTTCAACGACTTTTTGCAACACAGGTAGATCTTCTGGGTCTACCTTACCCTAACCATAATTCGAATCTGAAAGGATTCAAATTATGGTTAATGAATAAATTATGGTAATGATTGTGTGTAAGTGTAACAAACAATCATCCATTCATACAGCCTCACAAACTTTCGCATTTAATATACTAATATTTTTTATAACAAGACAAGAACAAAGGATGTAGGGAAACAGTGTATAAGATGGAGATGCGAGGTATGATGGGAAATCACACACTTAAGGCAAACTGAACACAATACTAACGTAGCGCAAGCGCCAACAGGACGCCATTTGTTTATGGCAGCTTGCAAATGACATCCTGATGTGCGCTTGCGCTACGTTAGTATTGTGTTAAGTATACCTAAAGACTGTATGCCCCCATTATACCTCGCGTCCTTGTCTTATACCCTGTTCACCTTTAAATTCGCTACAATTTTAATATAGTAAGAAATAAGATAATTTGTAACTGATTTCAAAAAGGAGGAGGTTCTCGAAACGTTACATTATGTATTTTTCCTTTTTTTTTATTACTTACCTTTAATTTCTTGTCCGATTTCTGTGATGTGTTTTGTTCGCATATGCAGAATACTTATCGTTTGGTCCCATAAAAAAATAATTCAGTTCGGCTCAGTAATTTTTCGTGTCCTATGATACCTCCTTGTGCAAGACATACAGGATCTTACTACTAATACCTCTACCCAAGATACAGCAAACACAATAACGGTCACGACGGTCTGACGGCACTTTGAAATTGAGTTAATCGTAGTCTACACAGACAGGCAACACAAGTGCACATTGCTTCGCTATGAACATCGCAATAACCCGGCTGCGCTCAAAAACTTTCATTTTTCTTAACCTCACGTATGTTTTTCTCATAACGGGTAGCTTAGGGTTAGCAGTGTGTTATTTTAGCTTTTATTTTTTGTGAGATATTGGAGTTGCATTCGTGTGTCGTTGCCTTTAGCCGTTTTTCTACAAACGGCTAACGGCAACGACACACGAATGCAATTCTTTAATTTTACAATTTTTATTAAAATTTTAATAGCACAACATCTATGTTGTGCTATTAAAATTTTAATAAAAATTGTTCGTGGGAATGCTTTAAGTAGGGTACGGATAGAATCGCAAAGGGCATCTGACAGAACAGGGTGATTTTGATTATACAAGTCTTAGTCTACCCTACTACGGCAAAGCCAAAAGGAGGGTCATGATTTTGACCGGTATGTATGTATGTTTGTTTGTTCACTCATAACTTCTAAACTACTTATCGTAACATGACAAATGTGGTGTAGTTAGAAGCGTCTCAGTTGTCCGCTGGTTATAGAGTAAGTGACGTGTCACCAAATCTAATGTGAAGATCTGTGGGATGTAAAGTCATAACCGAAAAAATATATTTTTCGCACGTTATCGACATGAGTATCAAATTAAACGGCTTAATGAGTACATTTGAAATTCAATAATATAAAAATTAATAATATAACCCCAAAATATTGTAAATAAAAAAAAGTTAAACATAGGGTGGGTGGCATCACGGTTATTACTTAAAGTTTATAATTGGATAAAATATCGGTCAAATGAATATTGTTCTTGTTTTATACTTTTAGTGCGCGATTGTTTCGTAGTCGGATTTTAGTTATTTTTAACTTATTTTGGGTGTTAATCTTGCTGCATGGAGCAGATGGGACTGTCTGACTGACTAGAAACCAACTTGTTCCTTCAAATAGTCCCGTACACAACGCGACGCAAGCCTCCGATATCTTACGACTTTAGTATCCAGGCAAGTATCCCAATACAAATCCATAGAGGTTCCTACACAGGCACGCGTCAATGGATATCAAAGTCGTAAGCTATGGGAGATTTGCGTCGCGTTGTGTTCGAAAGGGCGCAGCCTTTGCGTTACGTGGGCTATAAATATAAGCCTATTTTGGAGCCTAGCTTAGTTATCGAACACACTCGCTTGAACGATTCTGATACGCAATCAGCGGCCTAAAAAAACATTTTTCACGCCACTGATCCCTAGACACAACAAACTGCCATCCATCGTTCTCCTACATTAACAAAAACAGACTAAAATAATTGAAACCTACTCCACCACCTAATGTGGAAGCTCTACTGAAGTAGCCTCATGTCTCAACGTGTGTTTTATTTAATTTTAACCCCGAGAAGGGAAGACTCGAAACGCAATTATGGCTCATGTATTTTTCAGTAAAGACGTACATGTTATTGAATTTTTGCGTTAGCTAGGGAATGTTACACCGTATTTTATTTGCTTTTAAGTCCTGTTAGGGTTTCTTTCTTGGCATCTCTTTGAAGATTTTGTGTTTTTGTGGAAATGTGGCGTACGTTCGTGTATTATTTTCTTGAGGGTATTAACGCTTGCTTGTTGAGGTTTTTAGATATATTTTTTCAGTATTATTTACCTAGCTAAAGGCATTTTGTAAATAATGTAATATATAGTGGTTTCTTAGCCTTGCCTGCAGCGCTATGTGGCTTTGTTTTCAATACATGTACTTTTGAAGTCAACCAAAAACGTGATTGACTTACGGCAAAGGAAAACATCATGTAAAACATTTCACTCTCTTTGCTATAATGTATTCCTTGGATTTTTTGGTCTTACCTCGTTATATTATATAGAAAACCACATAAAAAAAAAGTATAGACTCCATGGTTTTCTAAATTATGATTCTAAATTTCGATATTGTTGGTATATCAATTAACACAAGTTGAAAAATACTGCCGGAGCACAAGTATGGAATCACTTATGCCTTTGTCAAACAGACAGGCGAGTCCGAAGCGATAACGAACCGATACGAGGCGTCAGTCCGATAGTTCTGTCACGCTATCGGATCGCTTTCGCTTTTTAACCGACTTCAAAAAAACGAGGAGGTTACCTATGTGACTGAATTCAAACAATTCCATACATCTATACTATATAATAAATCTGTAGAAGGATCAATTCTGTACATTGAAAATATTGAAAAAATAAATAGCGGGGGGTGTTGCTGGATCGATACCAAACCCAAATATATGATTAAAATTTTTGTCTGTCTGTCTGTCTGTCTGTCTGTCTGTTTGTGCAGGCATCACGTGAAAAGTAACGGTTCGATTTCGATGAAACTTGGTATAATTATTCCTTATTATCCTGGGCATAACATAGGATACTTTTTATCCTGGAAAAATACGTAGAAAAAAAATCTTATTTTTCAGTTTTATTCATAGACGTTGTTCTGTAGAACCGCGAACACACGTTGCATTACCCGCAGTGGATTCAGCGCCGTAATATTTATAAGATGTCATTGTCAGAGTTACTCAAAATGGGGATATAAACCATCCACGCGAAGACCGACATCCGCGTGGACGGAGTCGCGGGCGGAAGCTAGTTACAAATAAAAACGCCTCGCTTCGTATTCGCCACGCCTGTCTATTTGACAAAGGCTTTACTCCGATTCCGCGCGATTTTGATTTTCTTTCTTTCTTTCTTCTTTCTTTCTTTCTTTCTATATTACTTTTTAAAAATATAAACTAGAGAATCACCATTCGTTATTATACTACAGGAACAACATTACTTTAAAAACAGCACCAAACAGAAAAGTCGTCGTAAAATAAAATATACTGAGGTACGCTCACTTCCTAAGGAAACATAGCAAATTGTTGAACTCAACAATTCCTCGCCTGCAGTTCAGGCGGAACAATAAATTGCAAGTCGACTGCATCGCACTGCTGTTTCTTTAACTTTATTTCTTTTGAAATATACGGGATGTAATATTGACTGGAAATGGCTAAAATTCGGCCAAATCTAGTGATTCGATGTCTTGGGTTTTTAGAATATTATCGTAGGGGAACAGTGTGGTCGCGGGACTGTACGAATTACCGTGACCCCGGAACGTAAAGGGCTATTAAAGGACACCGTGGATTTTAGTCAGTATGAGTCTGACAGTCCCTCTCGCTCTGCCCTGGGTGGGAGGACTCATTTGATGATTTTACCACGAAAAAAAAAGAAGGGGAACAGTGTATAAGACGGGGACGCGAGGTATGATGGAAATTTTACACACTTAACTCAATACTAACGTAGCGCAAGCGCCAACAGAACGCTATTTGTTAATGGCCGCTTGCAAATGACGTCTTGATGGCGCTTGCGCTACGTTAATGTTAACGCCTAAATAGTGTCTGTCCCCATTATGCCTCGCGTGCCGTCTTATATACTGTTCCCTTAAGTATTATCGTAAGTATATCTATATTTAAAAGAATGTTTCAATTTATTCTAGTTTTTGGAGGAGAGTCACTTTATTTTTCAGGATTTGAACGTCTTTAAATTCCGTGGATAGAATGGAAGGTACTGTCAGACTTTTACTTAGTAAAAACCTCCTTGTACGGTTGGCTCATGAGTTTCAGGTCGCGGTGCCCTATTTAGACAGTCCCGCAATGTATAATGAACGTTAAAACGAATTACCAATGAACATCTAAATGATATAAACTTTTCATAGTTTCGTTTTGGACTGGTGTATAAGTGCCATGATTTCTAATTATTCGATAGCATGAATTACTTAATGCTTTGTTTATAAAGTTGAAATTTCTTTAATACAAATAACATCCGTTCTTTATAACCTCCTTGGACCTGGCGTCCCCTATACGAGACCTTTTTTTCTAGTATTGCCCTCTCCTGCCGGGGTCGCGGGACTTACCCATTACCGTAACCCCGGTACGTAAAGGGCTAGTGAAGGACACCGTGGATTTTAGTCAGTACAAGTCTGACAGTCCCTCACGCCCTGCCCTGGGTGGGAGGACTCATCTGATGATTTTACCACAAAAAAAAGAAACAAAAAAGTATTGCCCTGTAGCTCCTATTAAAGTGTAACTTAACATGTTAAAACCCAAAGTTTTGTATAGGAGACATGCAATTAAAAAAACCGGCCAAGTGCGAGTCGGACTCGCCTTTAAAGGGTTCCGTAGCAGCAAGTAACATTATATAAAAGTTGGTTGTAACTTTGAAAGATAAATTGCGGTTTACGATTTATGACGTATTAAAAAAAAAAATTAAGTTGGTACGCACAATATTGAGTGATTTACCATGTTATTTTAATATCATGGACTTCTTATAATCTATAAGGAGAAAACTAATTTCTGTATTTTTTTCAAAATTTTAGGTTCAGTAGTTTCGGAGATAAGGGGGGGGGAATGGTCAATTTTCGTCTATTTTCTTGAATAACTTGGAAACTATTTATTTTAAAATTACAAAAAAATACATTTAAGATCTTCTCAACAAGACCTTTCATTTGATATGCCACACAATGCAGTTTTCAGTTTTTTTTTTTTAATTTTCCCCTTCCCCCCCAAAAATGACCCCCCATATACAGATTTCATCTGCTCACGTCACACCTCTGTGTTTGGGTCACAGGAATTGATATGTGTACCAAATTTCAACTTAATCGGTCTAATAGATTCGGAGATAATTGACTGTAAGTGACGGACGGACAGACACACGAGTGATCCTATAAGGGTTCCGTTTTTGTATTCAGACGTACGGAACCCTAAAAAACTAACTTTTAATCGTTTTTAATAAAAAAAAATTGTCATATAAGGGTCTTTAAGTTTACCTATAAAAAAAATTCATTAGCAAACGCAAAGTGGTCTGGGGTCTGAGGAGGTTAAGTCTGTGTTAAACATAACTGGCTCAATTGCCAAACAGCCAAGTAGAACATTTTGTTTTGATCTCCTTGGCCGCTTGGACAGCCTGATGTATTGAGTGAATGGAAGGCGAGCCAAGTGTTTAGTCCGTTTATTGTTTTAGCCAAGATGTATGGCGGTCGAGCCAAGCTGTTATTTGTTAGAAAACGATTTTGAAGTTAGCGAAATTAGTGTTCTTTGGACGTAGTCTAAGTTAGTTTGCTGGTATTTGCTTGAGGAACAAAAGAAGAATGGTTGTGTTTGGATTTTTGCGTCGGATGACGCTGTTATGATGTTTAAGTTTCCAGTGCCCAGTTTAAAAAAAAATTAATAACCATTCATGCAAGTCAACTAGATTAAGCGTAATAAAGTCATGAAATGAGTCCTTCCTTCCTGAGTGGAACGCGATGTCTGAACTGTCAGTCTCTTTCTAAAGTAGACTAAAAATCCACTCTTTTTTTGTCGTTTGTTGTGACTAATTAA
Source organism: Agrotis puta (assembly GCA_943136025.2). Classification (NCBI taxonomy): domain Eukaryota; kingdom Metazoa; phylum Arthropoda; class Insecta; order Lepidoptera; family Noctuidae; genus Agrotis; species Agrotis puta. Next base: position 13,886,455 of record OW964185.2, on the reverse strand, counting down.
AAGATCGGCCTACGATATAGTCAGCTGTTTTGGGACTCCTTTCTTCTCAATTTTTCTCTCACCGCTGAGAATCGTGATTCATTTTTCTCCTTCTGTTGCGATCAGTGACGTGATGTAGTGCAGTGAAAGAAGAAAGAAAAGAAGAAATAAAACAAACGCATATAATTAAACAGAAATATTTCAGAACTAGATCCAAAATATAATAACAAAAAAGAAATACGTCATGACTGGGACAAGAAAGGCTTCCCACTCAGTATAAAGCTGTGTGCTATGGGAGACCCACAGCACAGCGCTGAATTTCTGTGGACACCCGAAAAAAGAAGAAGAAAGAAAAGTGTGATAAGCACGTCGAGTTGTTCGGAAATTTGATCAGACCACCGTTTCGGACCGGTCTTGGTCTGTAGCTTTGGGACACTAATTAAAACCCTTTAACTGGTCTTCAAAGTCCTGAAATTTATTTAATAACAGTCCTCAGTGAAATACAGCAGTATCTATCTTCGGTCTAAAACGTTTCAAATCAAATTAGTAACTGTTAGATTTTGTGTAAATTTATGCTTACGTTTCAGTACTATAGCAGTCTGTTTTAAACGGTATTCATCAGATGTGGCATTAGCATTCGTTGGCAACTATGATATTCGAACTCAATATCAGGCTTTATTATTTTATAGTTACGTGTCCAATTTGGAACACATTATTCTGGAAATTGGTAATGTTTGATGGCATATTCATATTTATCTACTATCATGCTATTAATCCTCTATAAAAGAACCTATAACAATTAGCTTATTGCCAACATTAAAACACTCAATGATATAATGATCATTATATCATCCAAACGCGTGTTATAATGAATTTCAAAAAAAGAACATTCTCGTGCAATGACATTTTCACCACCAGATCGCTAAAATTTTGAAAGAAGAACAACTCGTCTTATCGTGTTATATCCCGCCATTTTTTCACTCGAATATGGTATGCGAATATGGTATGTTATGAGAATCTTTTATAGAGGATTCACAGCATGATTGTAGATAAAGTCTTGTATGCAACCGTTATAATTAGGTATTAAAACACTCATGTGATACTATTATCACACTCGGCTACGCCTCGTGTGATAAACCCACATTCGTGTTTTAATACCCCTGATTATACAACAGTTGCATAAATAACTATTATGTAATGTCGTACCTATTTGCCAGGAACTAGAAATGGTAAAATTTCAAATGTGTGTTATATCAGGTGGTGCAGTTTGCCTTTTGTGTTCACTAATAAAGTCACTTCAAAATATAAATACCTCTTTACCGTGAGATTATTTCTCGGTTATATAATTATGGTTGGGGAGTGCCAACTCCATTTTAAAAACAAAACTTTTCATAATTGATACATAAATAGTGCAAATAGTATTTGATTAAAATGGTTATAATTATAACGGACATCAAACAATCACAAAGGTTCCGTTTCTCTATCTGGCTACGGTATTCTAAAACACGAAAAAGGTTTTCATTTCGAAAAAAGGTCTCTAACTAAATCTCGAGATCCATTCCACGTAGAAGACTACATATAGGTAACCATTCATATCAAATCGACCTTTCTTACTAAATAAAAGGAAAATATCGGGAGAAAAATAGCAATTTCAAACATAACACACCTTCCATCGATATCCTTTTTAGCCCCTTTTCAAGAAAGAAAATGCCGTCGCATACCTATACAAATATACCATTGACCCTTGTAAATTGGCTAGCCCTATCACTTATAAAACCTTTTTTTGTAATCTCCTGATTCAGAAAAGTATAATATACAGGAAATTTATTTGCTGTATGTTCTCGCATAACAAACAATAGGGTTGTACCTCTGACCTAAATAAACTCGACCGATTGACGAATCGGGAAAAACAAATGTATTAGCCAACAGGTTGGATGATTCCTTCGATCGGACGGTCGAACCCCAACATACGTCTTCGGCAACTCGATCGAATCTTCGGTAATTAATTAGTTTTTTCTTTCAACGATACCTTTTAGGGGATCGAGCCTTTGTTGTGTTGTTGCTCGTTTAGCTTTTTGCTTTTCCAGCAAATTGGGCGTTTGAAATGTTTATAGATTAGAGGTGTATATTTCTTTTCAGAATCTGAAGAGTATTTTTTTGGGCGAGAGTTATTTTTAGTTAATTAGGAATAAATGTTAGGAGGTTTTTGTAAGAATTTAAGAGAAAAAAATACAGATAAACAGTACCTTGAAGATTGGATTCAAAGAAAGGTAAAAATAAATGCTCGTATTAACAAAATACGGACAAAACTGACGCCTCTTTTGCCCTTGGAAGTAGGCAGAAACTTCACGCCGTCACTGATTACGATCTTTACATACTCTTTATTGATAATATTTATACTCGCAAGACAATTGTTATTACGCATTTGTTTGTCTCTGCCGGAGATGTCAATGAAGTCTCGATAAATAAATAAAAAAACACAACACAAAAAGCTTGACATATTCATGTAATAACATCAATTAATTAAAGGTACTTTTAACAACATTCCCCACCCTATTATGACAGCAAAACATACACAAATAAAAGGTGTACTTAATTACCAAAACAGGTTGCACCAAAGAGGTACAAATTGCAGGATATATGGGCTCTAAACACGAAACGATTTTTGTAGTACACAGGAAACTGTCGGAACGCACGGAAATATGCTGTTACTCCGGTTACATCGCAAACGCAATCACGGATGGAACCTGAATGTAATTATCGTGAGAGAAGGCTAGCATGGCATGAGGATGCTCTAGTAGGTCAGACTGTAATTTTGGCGTGCATTAAAATAGCCTTGCCCGTGTCTATTATATTGTCTATGGAGCAGACATGTTTTTGTGAGGAGATCATGCATAAGCAAATGTAGTGTGAGATGCCCTGTGGCGCGATGGATCTATGATTTGAAGAAGGTGGCTGTTAGTAGATGGATTAGGAAGATCCAGGACTGGGATCGTTGGCGTTCCTCGGAGAGACTCACGTCTAGTATTGGACTGCAACTGACTGAAAAAAGTGTGTTTTGGTATGGACATGATTGTGATTTGGAAGAATGATATGTGAATAAGAAAGTGATGAGTATGAATGTAGATAGTTCGAGAGTAAGAAGGAAATCAACGAAAAGATGGATAGATTGTGTAAGGAGTGATGCGAAAGAAAAAGGAGTAAATGGCAGGTGTGAATGGCAGAAGAAAACGTGCTGCGCCGACACCAAGTAGAATAGCATAAGGGCAGGAAGATGATGACGATAAAAAGAACTTGAACTACAGTAATGGGTAAATTCTTCCGATTTATTTAAAGCACTGTGTCTAGGTCAAATAATGAACTTATCTTTTACTACAGTATAATTTATGCGGCAAAAATGTAGGTCTCCTTATAAATATCTCTGACTAATCCCTCTGGGATTAAAGATTAAAGGTGGTATTAAGTTCTAGTTTAGTTTAGTTTTGGGACGGCGAGGACGGTAGCTCACCGTCCGATAAAGACCGGGCCCGAGTTGATGCGATGTCTGCCCTGTCATCTCTTTTTTTCTTAAGATCGACATTTCCCTGACACGTGGCAGTGCTGCCGCCTTCTTAGGCTCTTTAGTAATAGACAGCGATGTGTGCAAATTTAATTGACTGTCAAAAGCGCTAAAGATAAATGAAATACACCTAGTATTGATTCTAATAATCACTATCAGAATATAAGTAATGATAAAACCGCTAACCTTTCACCCAGAAGTATTATAAATCCACGTCTATTTACTGGCAACATTAACGTAGAAAGATAACAGACGGATACAAAGGTGATACTCAAAATAATTCATTACAACTTTCAGGTTATTTTAGGTAAATAAAAGTATACATTAGTGAGTAACTAGAGTGCCTTGAATGTTTGGGAGAGCTCGTTATCTCGGAGGTTTATTGTAATTAAGCATCAGTATTCAGGATCTAGCGTTTATTACTGTTTTATTTTGTTAAGATAGTACTAACTTACGTTAAAGAATTTATTTCTATCAGACGTGATTGTTCTGACAATATTTTAGACACGATTTCTGCAAATGTTAAACGTTCAAACTTATTATTTAAACAAGTCCTAACTTCACAACTAAAATTATGCGAAAGTGATTTTTCACCCCTAAGTCGCTGAACTGATCATCCTGAAAGTTTTAGATCATACTGGTCAGACTGTTGCTTTCACGTCCAATAAACAAATACAAAAAATTCAAATACATTCTAGAATAATAACACCCAGCAGCTTAGATAGATTTAATAATAATTTAATAAGTAAATTAAATATTCCTTGCAATTTTACTGAAATAAATAATGTAAATAAATTATATGAAAAGTTTTTCGCGGTTGTGCATACACAGTTCAATAACAGTTTAAAAAAGAAAACTAAAACTATTAACCCAAAGTTTATTTTCAGCGACTGGGCAACACAGGGTATTAGGAAAAGTAGGGAACGCTTATTTGAGCTTTACGGCCTTAAGCCTCATATCAATACAGAGAGTTTTAATAAATATGTTAGTACATACTCTAAAATTTTTAAAAACTCTTGTCAGGCAGCGAAATCTTTCTACATTAGCAACAAAATTAAGTCAGCTGATAATAAGATAAAAACGGTGTGGAAAATTATCAATAATGAAACCAATAGAAATAAAAAACATGTTGATTTCACACTGGAGACCTCGCGCGGTATCGTAAGGTCCAACATAGGTATTGCTCAAGAATTTGTAAATTTCTTTACCAGTATCCCAACACGAACAACGGAAGCGATAAATTCCTCACCCTTGCTTTCTTTTGATTTACTAAGAAAGAACGTTTCAGCCTGTCCTAATGAATTTAAATTTAGGCATATAAACCCCATGACAGTTATGAAAGCTTTTAAGCAAATCAAGGTCAAATTAACCGAAGATCTGTGGGGTATTTCTACCAAAGTTTGTTCCTCAATTATTGAAACTATTGCACCGTATTTAGCCGCAATATTTAATTTGTGTGTAGATCAAGGGGTCTTCCCAGATCTGATGAAATACAGTAAGGTAATACCGCTTTTTAAATCTGGGGATAGTAAAGACTGTAACAACTATAGGCCCGTTTCCGTTTTGCCGGTCTTCAGCAAGGTGTTCGAAAAGGTTATGCTTAATCAGATGCTCGCTCATTTCAACACCAATAAAATCTTACACGAGCAACAGTATGGTTTCACCAAAGGACGTTGTACGACTGACGCCGGTGTTACCTTATTGAAACACATATTTACTGCGTGGGAAGAAGCTCAAGATGCGATTGGGATCTTCTGTGATCTTTCGAAGGCGTTTGATTGCGTAAATCACGAAACTTTGCTCATGAAACTTCAGCATTACGGTATAGGTAAACTTGCGCTCAGCTTAGTGTCATCGTATTTAAATGATAGGCAACAGCAAGTTCAAGTAAATGGTGTCAATTCTACGGGTTTAAAAGTTAAAATGGGAGTACCACAAGGTTCGATTTTGGGCCCTTTTCTCTTTTTAGTATATATAAATGATCTGCCCCATTTATTTAAAAACCAACCGCAAATGGTATTGTTTGCTGACGACACTTCTTTACTATTTAAGATGAATAGACGTGTCTCAAATGTTGACGATGTAAATGTTGCCCTACAGCAGGTCCATTCTTGGTTCACTGCCAATAATTTAGTATTGAATGGAAAAAAAACAAAATGTGTAAGATTTGCTCTACCGAATGTCAAAAGTAATGACTGTGACATTGTATTGAATCAAGAGATATTAGAGTTCGTCGACAAAACTGTTTTCCTGGGAATCACGCTCGACTCGAGGCTACAATGGGGTCCTCATTTAACATCTCTTGCAGGACGCCTGAGTTCAGCAGCTTTTGCTGTTAGAAAAATCCGTCAATATACTGATATAGATACCGCGAGACTAGTCTATTTCAGTTACTTTCATAGTATTATGTCTTACGGTATTTTGTTATGGGGACGTGCTGCAGACATCGAATCAATATTCATTCTGCAGAAAAGAGCTATCAGAGCCATATACAATCTACGGAGGCGCGATTCTTTAAGGGAACGGTTTAAGGAAATTAACATCATGACTGTACCTTGTCAATACATCTACGAAAACATCATGTACGCTAGAAAGAATCTGCACCTATTTAGTAAAAGAGGTGAAAGGCACAGTTATAGTACTAGAAGAAGGGACGAATTAGTTCAACCAGGTTTCAGGTTAGCCAAAGTAGACTCATCCTTCATGGGGTACTGTTTAAAATGTTACAATAAAATACCCCCTCACATACTCCAACTGAGTGAGACGAAATTTAAAACTTGCATTAAACGCACACTATGTAGGCAGGCATATTATAAGTTGGGGGATTATATTACTGATAAGAATGCTTGGCTTAGTGCTGGTCCTGCTCCACAAACACAGGGGAAACTGGATCTTTAGCATCTGAAATTATTGTAGGAGCTTAAACTATTTTTGCATTGTATAGATTCGTTTTATTAGTTTTATCTTCCGGACTAGTTATATGAGTTCATATAATTGTTTATTTATTTATTTTTTTGACTTTATTAAGTCATTTAGTTTTATTTTTTATGTGTTTGTATTTGTTTTATTTATATGGATTAACGGACATTATTGTCCTACTTTAGTTTCGTTTGTAGGTTATCCTTTTATTTATATTTTGAAGCGGATGAAGACATTGCATTGTATAGAGTTAATCTGTTTAGTATTATATAGCTTCATAGCCAGCATTGTGTGAGTACTATGTACTTAAGAGCTATCATTGACCAGATACCTACGTTTTTATTGACTTGAATGACTCTGGCGGTTGAGAGTATGTCATGCTCACTCAAATGTCTCGCTGATGGTGGCGCGTGTGTCGGATCATTTAGTTCCCTCCAAAATGGTTGAGCTGAATGGTGCTGATATATGTGTCATGTTCGTGAACGGGCGCTGTCAGTTGGGACTGGTCATCTCTAAGCTGCCATGGTCAATTTTAATTTGTAATTATAAATAACTTTATTTTTGAATTGTCTCTTTTATATTTACTATGGACACTATTAACTTGCCACATCGTTCTCACATAATGTACCATCTGAAGATGAATGATGTAACAAAGGTTTTGTAAAAATTTTGGCGATTGGAAAAGAGTGTCCATGGAGTTTCTTGCTCATTCTTCTCCATAGAGATCTACGCTTTGGAATGAGCACCTACGGTACTTTCACAGTTTTTATGTCTTGTGACTGGGACTGTAGCACCATAACTATTTTTAATACTAGTTTTATTTTATGTCTTTTGACAATTCAAAAGTGCCTGTAATTGGCCTACTTGAAATAAATGATTTGATTTGATTTGATTTGATTTGATTTAATATACGAGTACGTTGTCAGGTATACAGAGATGAAAATTAGGTAGCTACCCTTCATCCCGAAAAAAGTAGATAAGTACTGTTCCCGAGGAAAATAAGAACAACGTTATTATGATAAAAGATGGCGCCACGCTTCGCCGAATTAATTGCCAAATCCCAAATCAACGCGACCGAAGCCGCAGGCAGAAGTGGTTAAAAAAAAAATTGCCTTTAATTATTGATCACTAGTTTCGTACTATATTTTGTATTAAAAAGTTCAATTTGTTTTTAACATTCTGTTTAAAATCGTGTTCAGATCGCCGCCATTATCATTATCAAAAGACTTAACCATTCGCTAAAATAGGGAACCAGCACGTTACCTAAAATTCGGCCAAGACCCACCCAAGTGACCCATTCCACATCGACCCAAATAGTAACCCATATTAAGATTAGTAAAACAAGAAATTTATGGCACTCAAGTGGTAAATAAAGGTACACAAGTAATTCGTACCTCACATAAAAATATGCAATAAACAGTGGGTAATAAAACCCTTGAGGACATCAAAAAACTTTTCACATTTTACGATATGTGATATATGGTTTTGAGTCAACGGCTGGGGGCAGTGTACCTGTTTTATGACGGTACAAAGGAATTTGGTTCAGTGTTGTAGCTTTAGACGCGTCTGGTGTGAAAACCTGTGCTTTTACCCTAATTTACTCGGATGTGTAGGTGCCTTTAAAAGGTGTCATCAGGCCGTTGACCTAGTTCTGGACTTTGCTTGGTATAAAGCGAAGCCGCCTCCTGTTTTTGCGGCGTTTCTTGAAGTTGGTTGGCAGCTTTTTGCGGAAAAGAACTTACTTATTTTTCTTGTGAGATAAAAGTTATTAGTCTAAGTAGTTAGTTAATGCTGTTTGTCTCATTTGTATTAAGAAGAAGGTATTTTTATACAGCAATTTGATTAGAATGTAGGTGGATGAAAAAGGTGAATTAAAGATAATGGTGATGATAGATAATATTTAGATGCAGCATATAAAAATAAAAACCATTAATCCGGCTCGAAGGACCACTATTCTAAAAAAAAACATACGATATGTGTTTCCATAGACAAACAAATTGCCAGTGATGTAGGAATTTGTTCGAAAGGGTTATATTGATAAATGGTAATCTCAAAATACTGCCAATATTACCTTTCAATCTTCAATTAAAACATCAATTATCGATAGCATAATAACAGCCTTTATAACTGAAAAACACATGTCTAGTTCTAAATGCTACTACATAGTTCAAAATTCAGTAACTAACCCTTGATATCAAGGCAAGCCAATACAGAGTAATCTAAGTTAACTCAAAGCACATTTAGCAACGATTTGCGTTCAATTCAAAAGCGAAGCAGTTGTAACCAGTTACATCCAGTTCCATCCAGTTCAAACTAGTTCGTTCGAAATGTAAGGAGGAACATTAATCGGTGGGTGATAGCGTATGTAGTTTAGTGTTGTGTTTATTTCTGGTTTCAAGGAAAATGTAAGGGAAACTCTAGTGAATGGAAAATTTGAGAAGGATTTGATAAAGTTTTACAAGAACAAAGAAAAAGCAAAAAAAGTAGCAAAAGAAGTACGTAAGGATGTAGAAGCTCCGGGGTCGCGGGACTGTACGAATTACCGTGACCCCGGAACGTAAAGGGCTACTGAAGGACACCGTGGATTTTAGTCAGTACGAGTCTGACAGTCCCTCCCGCTCTGCCCTGGTAGGATTCATTTGATGATTTTACCACTATAAAAAAAGAAAAAAAAGGATGTCGAAGCTGGTGTTCAGGGGGTACCCACGAGAAAAAGGCGTGTCATTATGAATGTCTAATGTATAGAAGAAAATTATAATTGTAGTCAGTTTAAAGTTTCTCAGGTGAGGTGTCTTTAGAAAAATTAAAAAAAAAATGAAGAAAAGCTGTGATTAAATCCGTAGATTTTAGATCAAAAATACAATTTATAATTAAAACCAAAGATTAGTTAGTAGTTAAACACCAACCACTGTTTTAAAAACGTAATTCCAAACCACAGTTTAAAAAAAATGAAAACAGTAATTTCGTCATATTGGTTTAATGAGATTGCGAGAAAGCTCCCACAAACTATTCAAAACGCACATACAACTTTTTGTTTGGTACCCCAAAACTTTTATAAAAGCATTTCAGCTCACATTTTAAGCGAAGCCTTCCATTACCGCACCTAAACTTATTTGTGGGTCATAACTTCTCAAATATGCAGCATAAAACAAAGAAAAATGCACCTTAAATAATAGTGCTAAAGTTGACTTTTTATTTGACGTACAATGCGTGTAGAATAGCTCGCGAAAGAATATGCGTGGCCATCGCTTCCGAAAAATTTCGTTTACCAACGAAAAAGAGACTATATTTTTCGGTGAGAGAGTCTAAATTTGTTTGGATTTGTGATGGTGGGGTGGGCTAATCTTTCAGTCAGCATCTCCGACCGTCGCTAACTCTTCAAAGTGCTATCTGGGAGGCTTATACCTAAATGGAACACAACTTTTTCATTCAGGCACGATTTGGTGTAGAAGTGTGTAAATTGGTAAAAAAGGCTGGATCGGAGATTTTAGGCTATGAGATAATTTTATTCTTAAAGGTTTTGAATACTTATTTTTTCTGAATTTATGCTTCTTTGTGGGTAGTAAATGCGATTTATTAAGTATTGAGCCACCGTTGCCAACAGTAAGTTATTAAAATTTAGCCTTAACAAAAAGAGTCATTAATTCCAGCATCCAGAATGCCGCAACTCAAAAGGAAAGTTTTAAAAATCTGTTAAACCACCCTCAAAAGCCAGCACAATGGCGCTATATAAATTTCGAAAACGGAACACACCGTTCCTTCCAAATCAGCTGTTACCGGCAACTGGCGTAGCGTGTCCGTTCGGGTGTTTCCGCCGGGCGTCGGTCCGACGACGTCCGGTTCGTACGTTCGAAATACGAAATTCGTGAAACGTCGGCTTGGATCTTGGCAATCGCTGCCGATGGCATGTGTTGATCGGAAGTGGCGGTAGGTATGCTCACGTACCAAATTTGAAATTTATGAGTTGGGAATTCTAGTACATGATTGGTCCGTTCATGCTTTAACTTCGCGGAAGCTACCACTAACTGCACCCAGAGCACTGCATTAGTTCCTGAAAAGAATAAAATAATAGAAATAAAATAATATTGGCAGCCGGCGTGCTTGTATGACCAGATTTATGAATATAGACGAGGCGAAAGAGTGTGGAAAGATCGTAGCAGGTATTGTTCTATAGTTTCTGCATCTATGAAAAAAAGCTTGAGTTAATGGACCTTAACAAAAAATAAAAAATTTCAAGCCATCAATGTCTAAGTTCAACATTGTCTAGATTTTTAATCTCTGTGTTTAATGTAGCGTATCGAAATTGAAGAACAGAGTCGAAGATTTTGTTCACGGTCATCGAACAGTAGGTACGAAATTATTAATTTCAATTTGACGAAGCTAAATGATCTCGTAAAATATTGAAATATTATTTCTTGTGAACAAATTTCTTAAAATATCGTCGTTTTATCATTATTATCACTAGCTTATGCCCCCGTTGCTGCCTGTGTGAATTTCAATAATTATTCCACAGGAACGTTATACGGTAAAATGGCCGCCTGCATGCCCGCGCCTACGGTGGCCGGAGATCGTCTGCCGATCTCTTTAGTTCTAGGATAATATTTTGGTCTGTAGTAACGGAGCTTCAGAATGCATCAAACTGGATTTGTAGTTAAGCTATTGTCTCGTATGTGCATCCATTATTATCGAGCTACTGTATACATCCACTAGTCATGTTGCTTGGAATTAAGGTAAAAGAAAGTCTGATGTGACTGGATATTTTCGAGCATTTTCAATGAGACATTTTTCATGTATGCCTACAAAAAATATACGCTTAAAAATAATGAATAGGCTGTCAAAGTAATCTGGGGTCTAAAAATACCAGTGTAACAGTATGATACTATGAAATGCGATTAAATTACGATAAATATAATAAATAGAGTATTCCCCATTCCGATAATAAATAGAGTAGAGTATTCCATTTTTGAAATTTTAATCTTATCGCAATTTATACACTTTTATTATCTATGGATGTAACTACAGGTAAATTTATGGAACACACTCACGAAAAATCATTCATATTTTACTTTACCCTGTTTTACGTTAATGAACACACTGTTGTGGGCTTAATTAACTCAAAAATCACTAACCATGTTGAAAAATATTATAATGTTAAACAAAATTAATTATTTTGTTAAAAACTCTGCAGAAAGATGCATCCAATTTTATACACCTGTACGGACAAACCTTTTGATTTTACACTTAAAAATACACAATCACCAAATCCAATATCTAAACTAAAATCCAAGCTGAAATCAACGGCAAATCACTATCGACACAGTGTGACACCGTGTGAAAAAGTGATGAAAAACCTGCATTGAAATACTCCCCTGTCCTTTAATATTGCTTAATGGAAGGAGAAAATACGGGGTGATAGAAAACAAATGCTTCAGGACGGCTGTAGAGTCTGTAACGTAGGGCTAGGCGAACAGCGTGGAGAGGAATCAAGAAGATTTTGATAGAATTCAAAAGTACAGACGCTAGCACTTAACCTGCCACAATCCGTCCTAATCTAATATGAACCTTCTGTTTTTGTGATAAAGTTGAAAATGTATTCAAGAAATTCGAATTTACCTGTTATATAAAGGATATACCTATCTTCATACGTGGTTAACATAAATTCATGCCTTATTGAGCCTTATTTACTACTTACGTAGGTAGAATATAAAGATAGCTGCTGCAACGATTCTATAGTAAACAAAAGACTTGTGGAATATCTGTGCATGGGGGGTGACGAATTTGAATCCACCGCAAATGCATTTTTCTAAATTGATTTTATCTCGGTAAAACTGACTGTAAACTGACCTCACGTAACACGGAGTTCTTGTAGAATGAAAGGCCAGCTTATACTGGTTAATACCTCAGACACGCGACTTATTTTACACAATACAAGTATCCAAGGGGTTAATAGAAGGAGGAAGATTTATGGTGTTTCCATAGTGAAGGTAAGATCGTATGCGAGCGTTGAGATGACGTATTTGAATCATGGCGTTGGTAGTAACTTTCCGACCATCACCTGGCCTAGTGAATCAAAGAGTTTTCATAGAATAAAAGGTCAGATTACACTAGTTTTATTACCACTGAGGTACGATGTGTCATATTTAGTTCATAGGGGGTTTATGAAGAGAAAAAAATGTATGGTGTGTCTATGGCAAAATGGAATATCTGATGTGAGTTGGATTTGGTACATGCGTTTTTATACTGAAGTAAATGCATTTTATAATTGGTAAAGAATGTTTTCTTTTTGTTCTTGATTAAATAACTAGAAACGAAGTATTTTGTGAAATATTTTATGACTTGTTCATGTTGTGTTTAATAAACTAAGCTCTATTTCTAGCAAGCTTTCAGACATTGCTTTTACATAAATAACGACATCAAATAAAAACTTTATCGTCTAAAACATTCTACAAAATAGGTAAAAAAAAAAATACAACACTAACCAACTCAACTACAAGGTACTTCAATTCCAAATTACTTTCAACATAAATTTCAATCCTCGTTCGAAACAAACCAATTTTATTTTAAGAGTAATAAATCTCAATTCTTACGTCGTTTTTCGTTTGCCATTTTCATGGCCCGATTGGAGTACAGTATTATACCCTAGACGTTTCTTGTAACGAGACGGAACTCTGTCAGATCACGCCATCTTCTTCTGTTGTCTACGAAATGAGGAGGATAGAAACACGTTTGTAAACGCTTTGTGGAGTTTATGTCAGCTATTAATATTTGTTTAGTGGCTCTTTCTTTCAGGGTTTTTATTACGATTTTATTGAGCGTTAGGTGATCAGTTTCGTTGTCTAGATTATCAGCTGTTTGTATTATTTATGGGATATAGATTAGGATCGCTGCCAAGACATCAAGTTGTTTAGTAAAATGACAGAGATTTTCGTGATCGACATTTCCAAATTGATATATTATAAGCTAGAGTTTTTTCGCTTCAATAAATACTTCAGGTTTCTTTTTCCTGATAGTTATAAGCTTGGAGTCTGTAAGTCAAGAGTGAATAGGTTTCTTCAAGGCAAACGTGATGATGCGCGGGCATGCGGGCAGCGAGTAATGGACAACTCGCTCTCCGGCCATCGACCATGCCCGGGTCGACGGCGCGTTGTGTTCCACGCGCGCCTCAAAGAGTGTCAGCAGAGTATTACGAATTATCGTGACCCCGGAACGTAAAGGCTATTGAAGGACACCGTGGATTTTAGTCAGTACGAGTCTGACAGTCCCTCCCGCTCTGCCCTGGGTGGGAGGACTCATTCGATGACTTTACAACGTAAAAATAAAAAAAAGAGACAAAAAAATTGAAGAGAAGGCGAGGAAATGGGTAGTAGCAATGGTAGCAAGTAGTTCAGTATATTGCTGATTGAAATTAATTCTCAATATTCAAATGATCAGAACAATGGAACTTGAAAACAATAGTGTACAGTCTGTGCCCATCTTTATATGACCCATCTTATATGGCATAATGATGTTAACGTGGACCTAAGTAATGCTGGTAATCAACTGTACTAGTGCAGTTATTAAGAATAATGAAAGAATGCATGCAAAGAGCATCAAAGATAATATAAGAGAATGGCTTGTGAGTCATGTTCGATTTTTAATTTTAGACCTTATTCATACATAGTTTTGGTTTATTTTAGTTGTTGGTTTCGGTGATATTATTTGGATCTATTCTAGTTAAGATTATTTTCTACTCCCGCGTGAAGTTTATTAAAAACTATTCTACATCCATTTGGTAATTTATCCAAATCTGTTCAGTGCATTTTGTGTGAAAGAGTTACACACATCCATCGATTCACCCATCTTCACATTATATAGTAGGTATTATAACTTTACATGAATACGTAAAGTTATAAACAATGTATCCGGTTTTGGTCTATACAAACTTAAAGGGGGGTTGCTTGCTCAATTCTATTAATAAAATTATCCTACATATGGGGTCGGAAACCAACCTGTACTGAATTTCAGCCATGTTTTCGATAGCTTTGGTATTTACAGCGAATTGTGATAAAAAAACTGCTTTTTGGTTTGGTTCGTTTTCCTAGTCTATTCACTCGGCCGGACTGGTGGAGGAAATCCTGCATCAGTGCGTATCTTTTCAAGGAGTGTCAGCATAGTGACGGGGTCTGTAGAGAGCCAAAGCCTGCCGGGGTCGCGGGACTTACGAATTACCGTGATCCCGGTACGTAAAGGGCTAGTCAAGGACACCGTGGATTTTTGTCGGTACAAGTCTGACAGTCCCTCCCGCCCTGCCCCGGGTGGGAGGACTCACTTGATGATTTTACCACGAAAAAAAAAGCTTGCATAACTTCGTGGTTATTTCATGAAAGTGTATATTGGAAAAGTGAAGTTAGAGAAATGTGTATGTGATTTCTGCGATTCATTAACACTGCATTAGTCGCGCGCTGTACTATTGTAGTTTTTGGCGTGATTCGCAATTTCGATCGCGCAGGGATGCTAATAGTGATCACTAGTTAGTAATAGAGGAATACTACCGGTAGGGGGGGGGGGGGGGGCTCTAGATATTTTAACACTTTCAGCTGAGCATCTGGGTAATCAAATGTATGTTGCGCGGCGCACTATTTTCTCTCAATGTATGCGTAATTAGAATGTACGTATATATGTGCGAGTAGCCTTAAAAAGTGCATCAAAAAACTAACCTGGTGTGGCGCTAGCAGTCCCAAAATTTAAGTGATACCGCGCGATGACGTAGCTTGAAGGTATTTGTATAAGCCTCAGCCGTTTACACACGTTCTTTGAAGAAAGACATATTTTTTACTGACGTGACGTTTTAAACAAGCAAAGCACAATCAAGTCACATTTGTCTTTTAATTTTTCCTTCTATGTAAAATAAAATATCAAAAAAATATATAAAATCATCAAAAAAGTCCTCCCGCCCGGGGTGGGACGGGAGGGTCTGTGACTCGTACTGACTAAAATCCACAGTTATCCTTCAACAGCCCTTTACGTTCCAGGGCCACGGTTACCTGATGAGACAGTACCGCGTACCGGCATGTTACCGTGGCTCTGAAACGCAAAGTGCATTTGAAGGAACAGGGTGGATTTTAATCAGTCAGAGTGTAACCCCCCCTTTCGCTCCACTCAGGGCGGGAGGACATTTGATGACCATACCGTCCAAAAAAATACAGTAGCAAAGTTACTTACCGTCTTCAAAGTAACACTATAACTGTTGATTAATCAAACAAATACAGTACCTACAAGAAATAAAGAAAGAAAAGACAGAAAAGAAAGAAAAGAAAGAAAAGAAAGAAAAGAAAGAAAAGAAAGAAAAGAAAGAAAAGAAAGAAAAGAAAGAAAAGAAAGAAAAGAAAGAAAAGAAAGAAAAGAAAGAAAAGAAAGAAAAGAAAGAAAAGAAAGAAAAGAAAGAAAAGAAAGAAAAGTAAGAAAAGAAAGAAAGAAAAGAAAGAAAAGAAAGAAAAGAAAGAAAAGAAAGAAAAGAAAGAAAAGAAATAAAAGATAGAAAATAAAGAAAAGAAAAAAAAGATAGAAAAGAAAGAAGTCTTTCTTTCTATAAAGTACCTACAACTAACATCAACACTCTATAAACAGTTATAAATCTTAACGTAATTGCATTCGGATCTAAATAAACATAAAAAAACGATGTAAAACGTCGCAAAAACGTATATTCTCAGTCTTATGCAATTTGCTAAAAAAGAATCGTATAAAATAAAGTACAATCCGTAATCGAACTATCGGATACCAAGATTCGTTTGCGCCTTTTAAGGATAAATAATCTCCGTTGAAGGGATTTTCTTCCATCTCCATTCTTCAAATAAATATAATAAAAGAATTTATACTTCGACGGAGCGTTAGAAATGATGCTTAAGGTAGGTTCACACTACGTGACGTGCGACGCGGCGTGGTTATAAACGGATATAATTCAATGAATCTTTGGATTGAGGTAATTGTTGAGGTACTGCATATGGGTAACAACGTTTTTTTTTTTTATGGCGGCTAAAATTGTGTGTAACGTTGACAAGATGCTGAAAAGGATGCCGTAGAATATTGTTACGCCTCCATCCAGGGCAAGAGGACGAATATCATTGCAAAGTATTATCAGTAAAAAATGAAAGAAGATAATAAATTTTCAATTTAATAATTAAATGTATTTATTTATTTCATGTTTTAGCGTTAGATTGGCGTTTGATCACAATCTTGCCTGATAGAAGGCGAAGACAATTATGGTTGACGGTGAAGCACGAAGTAACCTATTCAAGTATACACTCAAGATTTAAAGAACCCAAAAGGTTATGGCTATCAGAAAATACAAACTACAGCATAATGTCTTGGACTTAAAGTTGAAGCTAGCTGCTTGTGCAAAAACGTAGATCGAAATAAAGAAGAATTAGTAAAAATCTATATGTACACTTATTAATCAAACTTTTTAACAAATCTAATAGACATTTTGATTTAAAACTTTTCAGCCTAAAATTGAAACCTCGGTGAAAAATACAGCCTTACAATTCCACTATATCATTTTCTTTGCTCATCGCTTCTTATCTGACGGTGTGCTAAAAGGTTTTAAACCTGACGTGTAAGCAGAACGTCTGTCGCAGGTTTCATGGCAAGCTGACGCGTATCGCGTCGGCAGCAATGTGTTGCTGGATTTATTCTCAACAAGGCGTTTTGAATGTCTTTGTGTAAAATCTGCAGTTGTTTGCTTGAACTGCTTGTTTGTGATAATGTTGTAAAAGGAGCATTTTTTTATTGTGTTTTTTTATTTTATTTTAAGTTTCATGCAGGAAGATTTGCTTCTTGTTTCTAAAGTTTATCAGTACTGGTGGATCGATGAGTACTTTTTCGTGCAAAAACTACTGATAATATAATGGATGTTTTTAAAAGTATAAAATAAATAAATATTCCACAACTATCACACAACGCCATCTAGTCCCAAGCTAAGCAGGGCTTGTGTTATGGGTACTAGACAACTGATAAACATACTTAAATATTTCTAAATACATACATATTATAGATAAATTACACCCAGACACAGAACAAATGATCGTGCTCATCACACAAACATTTGTCCTGGGTGGGAATCGAACCCACGACCTCCGGCAGAGCAGTCAGGGTCACTAACCACTAGACCAACAGGCCTGCCAAAAATATGATTATGTCCGATTTCTTTCCGAAAACCAAGCCAAAGCTGGTTTTCGTTTACCAAAAATAAGCTTCTTCATTTTGTTTTCTATCAAACGATGTTATTATATCTGGTGGAACTATACACTGTGTGCTTATTCATTCTGTGTATTCGCTGGGTGCGAAATATCAGGGGAGGTATCATAATCGATTATTTTATATTTTTTAGCGTAGTAAAATCATCAAATGAGTCCTCCCACCCAGGGCAGGGCAGGAGGTACTGTCAGACTTGTACTGACTTAAATCCACGGTATCCTTCAACAGCCCTTTACGTTCCGGTGTCACGTTATTCGTTAGTCCCACAACCAACTGCAAGAGTACTGGCAGATAGGTTAATTTAAGTTTTAAAATTTAGGAAATGGATAGAATACATTTTGCCTACATTTATTTAATTTTGTATATAGTGCTCATGGACCGCCATGGTATCTAAGACCAAATGATTTGTAAGAAAAATAAAATAAAAAAGATTTCAATTAGAACAGTCAGAGTCAACAAAGTTCCGAACGCTAGGTGGCGCTAAAGTAGTGCATGGTGCCAATAGGCTAACATATACTATGCTGCTTGCAAACCATAGCTCACAAGTTCTCCCCTACCACCAGTAAATTAGCACGTAATATACCCAACTAATCCAAAACTGAAGCCATCGATAAAGTGATACGGTAGTTTAACCGGCTATCCGATATTACTGCCGGTTATCCGGCGTTTCAGGGTAATACGCCCGTCGGAGCGACTGATCTGCCGGCCGCGATGTGTTAAACCTATCGGTTGGAAGGTTACGATAAACAGTTGGTAGTTCTAGCTAGATATATTGGACATGTTGGAAATTTAGTTGGTAACACACACAAAAGTGACTGTGGCGGTTGCGGGACTAACGAATTACCGTGACCCCGGTACGTAAAGGGCTATGGAAGGACACCGTGGATTTTAGTCAGTACGAGTCTGACAGTCTGCTCTGCCCTGTGTGGTAGGACTCATGTGATGATTTTACCACGTGAAAAAAAAAACAGTGACGGAGGCACTGGGATGAAGTGTCCTGTTAATGTAACGGTTCAGACAATTGGAACCGATGATTTGCCCTTTTTGCTACTTTTGCTTTTCTACGATCGGATATCTAGACGTGCTGTTAATATAATCCATACTTAGCTGTGATTCCCATAATGGGAAATTTCACGCCAAACTCGGCTCAGATGGCGCCACCTACCTACTATATACTATACCTACCTACTATATATAACCTACCTACTATATACCTATATACTAACCTACTATGATTAACTTAACTAACACTACACACTCGAGGCTACACTTGACGTTGTTTACGTTATGCGCATCATTTTGAAGAAAATCTTCTATTTTGATAATTTTGTCATTTTGCGAATTAGGCCTTTCGAGAATTTTCCGTTTTGAGAATCAGACTTTTTGAGAATTTGCCCCTCTAAGGGGGGCCCCGTCAGATTGGTGACAGTTCTTTGAGGCGCGCGTGGAGCACGGCGCGCCGTCGACCCGGGCATGATCCATGATCAGACGGCGAGCCACCCGTTACTCACCGTCCGCATGCCCGCGGAGTTTAAGCGCAGACTACCACTAAACTCTGTTTAATTATTTTTAAGGGTTGGGTTCATAATAAACGTTGCGTTGTTTAAAACGATAAGTACTTCCAGTCCACGCACCATGAAAGGGTGTCAATATTTTACAAATAACCCTGTAAAGTATTTTGTTTGATTTTAACCACGATGTAAACGTGTCACCCTAAAATATAAATAAAGTCTTAAAAAGGGAAATAAAATAAGTAAATGTTTTAAAATTATTTTATAGAAAATGTAAATTTATTTATCTTTACGTAATTTATAGGTTTACATTACAGCTATGAAACTGTTGCTTGTTCAGAATGTTTTGTCCAATTCCTACTATAGAACTGTTTTACTAATAATGGAATATTCCGTCTTATTATTTTAGTAAGTAATTATTTAGTTATTAAATCTGCTCGTCTAGGTATCCAAGTTAGAATGAAAATCTGTCCAAGGGCAAAACACTATTTTATATTACAGTTCTCGAATACAATATAAATTATTTATTTATTATGAGAATCGTTTTCATAATTTAAGAGGATTTCTCTTAAATTACGAAAACAAATCTCTTTGTAACAAATAAATAAATAATTTATATTGTATTCAAGAACTTTAATGTCAAATTTTATTTATCTATAAATACGAAAGTTCGTGATGGATGTATGTTTGTTACTCTTTCACGTCATATATACTGAACAGATTTGGATTTTAAGGCACACATAAAATAGTTTACTATATGACCCGAGCTCTCTTCACTGGTTGAAAGATACAAAAAAAAACAGTCCAGCCGTTTTGGAAAACTGTAAACACAAACATTAGACACGAGATTTTTAGATATAAGGTAATTTGGAATCATATATAACTAGCTGCCACGCTTCGCTTTGGTACAAAAAAACTGTTTTTTGGCGGTCGCGGATATGTGACTGATGCAAAAAATATATAAAAACAATCCTTGATGCGGATTATACATCGTTCTAAAATTTCTGCTGAATCGGTGCACAACTTTTTGAGTTTTTGAAGCGTACCTACACAAACCAACATACCATTTTTATATATATAGATAGTATATTTTTAGTAAAACTCCGTGGCCGTGGAAAACAAGCGGGTGACGCCGCTAGACTGAGCTAGTATAAAGTAGCAATAATATGGTTATTATAATTATTGTTTGTTTCGATTATTTTTCTTACAGTAATAAATTCAAATCATATTTTTATTTAGGTACAAGATTTTCAGAACTTATCATAATAAGATTACTCTGTACAAAGGAATTAATTATAATATTTTAATGTTATTACTGTTTGTTACAGGTAAATTACATGGGAGCTCTTCTTTATATTGTATTCATGAAATTCATGAGACAAGGTAACACAAAAGAATATAATTTCTATATTTTTTTATTATTGCAACATTTATCACACGTTTAGAATAATTTGTTGCCATGTTTTGTTATTTAAATTGAAGAGAGATGAGGGTGAAATACTGTTTATATATTTTTTTGTTAAATTAACTTTCAAATCTAATGTTATGTCACATTCAAACCACAGATAAAATGTTTTTTACATATTTTATGATATCATCCTAACAAATAAATATTTGTTTATATTTTGTTTGTTAACAATAAAACTACTTGAATATCAAAATATTAATGACAAAATATGGATCAAAAATAATTTATGTTGTGAGATTTTTTTTGCAGGATATTAAATTCGTCTTCAAATATGCAAAAACAAACTATTTATACATACTTTGATGATTTGGAGTGGGTTTAATTATTTTAGGTTATTTATTCGATGAGAGGCAGACCAAATCAGAATGTTAATTAAATTAAACCATTCTAAAATACTGAACTATCGACCAAGCCCGTGTCGAATATTGAAAACCAATTTAACAAAAATAAAAAAACGACGGTTTGCACTCTGGGAGTGCCGGCAGAAGTGAAGACTTGAATAGTAATAAACACACACGAATATTCGCTCAAGCGCCCTGTGCCGTCTTACGAATTTTCGATCAGGTCACGTGTCCTGACGCGAGTTTAACAATTTTTACCCATTCCAAAAAAAGTGCACTACGCCGCTAAAGAAGTTTTCACTTAAAAAAATACATACATGATATACATACCCTCTCCTGTTTTGTAGTTGGTTAAGAATTTAGGTATTAATTTAAGTGTAGCTTAGTTTCTAAGAACACAGTTCCAACTTAAACTGCCAAACTATTACAGTGCATAATGTTAAAGTTCAATCAATACTTGTCTGAACATGAGTTCAAAATCAAGCGATCATAATAATATGTAGATCGTAGATAAGGTCCAAAGTTACGATCGCAGCAATTAAAGCTACCAACTATATTACTGTTATTTGACATCTTGGTTAATGAAAACTTCGTCGTTCATCGAATGTCGGGCCTACTATACTATATCAGATGTCCTCATCTTAAATTGGCATTTAGGGTTGTGGACAAACTGAGTCATGTTTATCTTTTAGGCTGAAGCCACATTGATTGTTATACTCATAGTAGTTCGGTGCCTTGATTGGTTAGTAGCATAGATCCTAAAACAACTTAAGGTCACGGCTCGGTCGCGGGACTACCGAGATCGCGGGACTAACGGTCGCGGGATTAACGAATTACCGTGACCCCGGTACGTAAAGGGCTATTGAAGGACACCGTGGATTTTAGTCAGTACAAGTCTGACAGACCCTCCCGCCCTGCCCTGGGTGGGAGGATTCATTTGATGATTATACCACGCTAAAAAAAAAGGTCACGACTCATTACAGTCACCCGAAAATCACTTTTCTATGAAATCCTTCCACTTTCTGTAAATATTGTGTTTATTATTTTAAGCCTAAAATAAAGGAGTTAAAACTTTAACAAAACTTGATACAAAAATATTAGTAAAATATCTACAAAAAAAAACATTTTTTACTACAGTGTGCACTGTGCAAGCATTCTTACGAGTAAAAAGGACGTCATTTTAAACCAATCCCCAACATTGTATGTTTAATGTTACCAGATGGAGTCTTTAGAAATAAAATTACGTAGAGTAGACGAAAAATAATAGGAAAGAATGTACTTTACGTTTCATGTATGAAGTTGGAATTATTCTTGTTCGTTTTAAGTGGCTACATTGCAGAGGGAGATGAAACTTACAGGGGTTATGCACCTATAGCAACTTTGTATTATGTATGGTGACTAAGTAGATCGTTTTGAATGTCTTTGCATTGCGGGTCGGCATTGAAATTCTATGAGTGTTTGTGTCATCATCATCATTTCAGCCATAGGACCTCCACTGCTGAACATAGGCCTCCCCTTTAGATCTCCACATATACCGGTTGGAAGCGACCTGCATCCAGCGTCTTCCGGCGACCTTTATAAGGTCATCTGTCCATCTTGTTAGTGGACGTCCTACGCTGCGCTTGCTAGTCCGTGGTCTGCACTCGAGTACTTTTCGACGCCATCGGCCATCTGCTCAGCGAGCAATATGGCCTGCCCATTGCCACTTCAGCTCGCTAATCCGGTGGGTTATTAGGCTATTTTACTAAAAAAAAAAAGAATAAGTCTGAAAGATTCTCCAAAAATATTACTGATCTATATTTTTTCTTTTGTTACATACATCGTAAACCAAAATTGACGAAAAACAATGTTTCTAAAATTCGCAAAACCTCTCTCGGTCGGTATAATATTTACAGGCGTTATGACGTCACATGCCCCAACTCCCGAATTTCCAAGAGTTATATACATTTTTCAATATTCTTTGATTTAAAAAAAAAAAAAAAAAAAAATACGCGTCCATAATTTTAAAATATTCTATCTGACGGACTTAAGAGATTTATAATTTAATTTTGCAGTAAAATACCCTCTTATCGGACCAACACTCCTTCCCTTTTTCTTCATACCCTCAAAAAGGTGCACACGCAGGTGATACCTCTTTCTTTCTTCTTCTCCTTTACGATGATCGCGCACCATCAGGCGTGCTGTTTGGCTGTTTGTCACTTTTATGGTATAAAAAAACCTACGCAAACAAAAGTGATATTTATGAGACATAATTTATTGTTTTCTCCATAAAAGATATATTATAATAGTAAGTTACCATCTAGTAAGACCGCAAACCAATCCCAATTAGTAGTAGATGATAGTGTTATTTATGATATATGAGAGTTTTGACAATACTCTGTTGGAATTTGTAGTTTAAGCGCAGTACCTAGAATTTCAAATCCAACAGCGCGGTTTTATTCAGGAACTCATTTGGTGTCAGCGAAAATGAGCATCAGAATAACATTCACTTTAAAATTATAACTTCGTTCTAAAACTTCATCTAACACAGAAAAATACTAACAAAACTAAAACGACAAAAACAAAGAGAACTTTTTACTGCTCCACTAACGACATTTTCATATTAATAAACAAAAAAGACCACAATTTACATAAATGTAAGCTCGCTGTTACATTACTGTTCTTTTGCAAAAAACATTGAGACTTCATTTGCATTGTAACCATATTTTTTTGGGTGCTACAATGTGGGAACATACGGGAAAGGAGTTGACACGTGTGAGCAAATTAAGGCGTTAGTTGAATAGATAATTTCTGTAAGATTAGACTTAGTAGACAGAGCGTCCTTGTGGAAACAAACCTATAATAATAGCATTTTCTCAACTCTGTGGGCTCAGCTCTAGTAGAACCGGATGCAACTGAATGTCCTCCACAACCTTCCAATTGAGTTACATGATACCTCTTGGTAAGACTGGTTGTCAGACTTTCGAGATTCTGACTGACAGTAACGACTATCAGAGATCTACGATAATAATAATTATGTATACCAGTGAAAAAGCCACTAAAAACATGGATGTAATTTCTGTTAAAAGACACAAAAGAAATGAAAAATTAACATTCCCAACAAACAGTCATCAAAATATTATCAAATTGTTTTGCAATATAGCTGTCACTTTTCTTTATACATAACCACACGCCTGCCCGCATCACCTACCGCACCCCTATGTTTTCACAGTGGAGAATACCCGAGTACTCTACGTCACATCTCTGTAAAATCACATCGGTACATACGGTTGTACATAATAATTTAGAGAAGAACATGAATAATTCATTACATTTCTCGGTTCTTCAAGTTTCACTAGCATTTTTGTTATACCTGTTAGGCTTGATACACATTTGTTTGTATCGGCATTTATTTGCAGACGGGTAAGTTTGGTTATTTTTATTTTTTTCTCGCGGTAAAATCATCAAATGACCCACTCAGGGCAGAGCAGGAGGGACTGTCAGACTCGTACTAACTAAAATCCATGGTGCCCTTCAATAGCCCTTTACGTTGCGGGATCGCGGTTTTTCGTAAGTCCCGCGACCCCGGCAAGCTTTGGCCCTCTAGAGGGGGGCCCCGTTATTTTGCTGACATTCTTTGAGGCGCGCGTGTAACACAACGCGCGGTCGACCCGTCCGACCCGACCAGACTCGTTTGGTTACGGTAAATTAAAAATTTACTTTATTTCGAGTCGTAATTATTTGTACAAGTTTATTGTAGAAACTAGTGTTCCGACTCGAATTAGCTTATTGTGTTGAACGAGCTAATTATTTTACAGATGGACGGTAAAATTGCAGATCTACGCATGCTTAAAACATGTCAGTGAAAGTAAATCTGTCAATTTACTATTTCACGTGCTTAAATCCTGAAAGAGTTTGAAAAAAGATGTCTTCCCGTAGGATAGATGTACACGTTCATAATAGCGAAGCCGATAAAAACCATGTATACAGTCGTAAGTGCCGACCCGAATAAGTGTGTATCACGCCTTATATTGAGGGAATGTATGGAGATAAGCCGTCAAGGTGGATGATATACCAAACAAAGCCTCCTTTTCAGAACATCTCACTATGATAAATTATGACAGCAACCTGTATAAGTACTTATTGTGTTGTCTAGTGCCTCTTTAATGTTTTTCGTATAATATTTTAAAATTATATTTTATGAGTGAAGTTTAAAGACATCACGTGTATGTAATATTAAATTTTTATAGTGTAATGAACTTGAAACTATCTTCTTTATAATCTTTATTGTTTACTTTCAATCATTTATGTTTTTGAAAATATCAAGTTGGCCTCATAGCAATACGTACGGAGTAAACGTAAATCAGAACGGTAATTAATGTTGAAAATACTCATTTGCATTGTTTTCGTTAGTTTCTTATAATACGTCTTTATTTATATTTGTGGAAAAAAAAAGTATAAACAATAAATGCACATTATTCACACATAGTATGAATCGATTAAAAAAAACAGTTAACTAATTAATTACTTTTAAATATTTTCCAAGTATCACAGACGCTAGAAAAAAACATTACCATTAAACATTTTTTTTTAATTACTGTATCGTAACAGTTGCAATCGCAATTTCTCTACTTACCTTACGTCTTTATTTTCCCTTGTCAAGTATTATTTTTCCAATCTATAAATAAACCAATATTATTTCGCTGATTCTAAACTATAGTTTCCCAACAAACTCCATACTTTATTTTCCTATCGTTGTTCAATCAATTTCATATTATGATCCGCTTTCGTCTACAAAAGCTATTGGAAAACAAATCTTTGGCGGAATTGATTCCTGTTCTCTCATGTTTATTGTCTATCGAAGGGAAGACGCGTCTTCGGTAAATTTATAAGCGCCTTCGAGTTTTATTCGAATACGTTAGGGCTGGTATATCGGGTCGGCATTTTGGTTCATCAGTATTTAATTAAACAAAATGTCGACCCAAACCAATTACTTTTTCCTTGTTAAATTAACTATTGTTAAAATGCTATATTTTTTATTAAATGGTTATAAAATGTATAGGATTTAATAAATTGTTAGTGTAACTACTGATCAAACAGCTCGAACTAAGGCATTTATCATCGTAGTGGCAAGCGCCCACGGCGACGGACATCGCAGGACGATCTTCAGCCACCGTAGGTGCGGGCGTGCGATCGGCGAGTAATGGGCAACTCGCTGTCCGGTCATGGACCATGTCCGGGTGGACGGAGTTTTGGTATGTCCTTTATGTTATATTGTATGTACATAAATGATTCAATAAATAAAATTATTTTTGTGTTAGAAATTCCATTCATCGAAGAAGATTCTAGGCTATATAACATTATGCTTCAACGAGTAGGGTCCGAGCAGAGGGGATGAAACCGCGGGAAATAGCTAGTTTTCCATTAAAATTCTTTCTTCTTATTTACAATTCCCTTACCTTTGATTATAATGCATTAACTGCAACAGAATTGCCAGCACCTGTTTCCGACCACCCTCGACTAACCACTTACATTTAACCCCGATCGAACAATTAAGCAGCATTTTAAGTCATAGCTATAAGGTTTATTTTCGTGCAGCTACCACCAAAAGTTGAATGATGGTGTCCCGACGAAAACAGTACGTGAAAAATGACGTAGCTGCTCATATTCTTATGCTAATGTGGGTAAGCTGTGGTGCGGGGCGCGGGGTGCGGGGTTCGGGGGATGTCTGATGCTTTTAAGCCAAATTTTTGGTAGTGTTGGAAATATGTTTGGGGATTACAATTTAGACTTAAGTTCTGCTACTAGTGCAAGACGATCTCCGGCCACCGTAGGCGCGGGCATGCGGGCGGCGAGTAATGGGCGACTCGCTGTCCGACCATGGACCATGCCCGGGTCGACGGCGCGTTGTGTTCCACGCGCGCCTCAAGGAGTGTCAGCATAGTGACGGGGCCTGTAGAGGGCCATAGCCTGCCGGGGTCGCGGGACTTTCCCATTACCGTGACCCCGGTACGTAAAAGGCTAGTGAAGGACACCGTGGATTTTAGTCAGTACAAGTCTGACAGTCCCTCCCGCCGTGCCCTGTGTGGGAGAACTAATTTGATGATTTTACCACGTTAAAAAAAAATAAAGTTCTGCTGCTAGTGGATATATTTGTGGGAGGGTTCCATTACCGTATTTGTAACATATTGGTCAACGGTTTTTTTTAAGGTGGTAAAATCATCAAATGAGTCCGCCTGTCCCGGGGTGGAGTGAAAGAGACTTTCAGACTCGTATTAAGTAAAACCCACAATGATCTTTCGATTTCCCTTTACATTCAACTCGAAAATTATCCTATGAGATTGCTACACCACCGTAGGCGCGGGCATGCGGGCGGCGAGTAATCGGCGACTTGCTGTCCGACTTGTGTCGGTAAAATCATCAAATGAGTCCTCTCACCGAGGGCAGTGCGGGAGGGACTGTCAGTCTCGTACTGACAGAAATCCACGGTGTCCTTCAATAGCCCTTAACATTCCGGGGTCACGGTAATTCATAAGTCCCGCGACCGTGCATAACACTATACGTAATATTCCAGAAAAGACAGAGAATATTAGATTTTAATCTAAACCCCATCGTACAGCTCCAAGTCAAAGCTACCAATTAATACTTCCAACTTTAAATACTTCATATCTTCAGCTACATCTTTGTAAGAATTAATTATCGTCGTGCACACTATACTTCTTGCACAAAATTAATTAACATACATTCTAATAGCTTCTTAAGTGTACTTTTTTTACATTTTAGTGTCGATATGTATGACGATCACTAGTCATGGTTTAATTTACTTTTTCATTTTTAATGGTATTAAAATTTGGAGCAGGTAAAACCTCTTTCATTGAAGTATTAGTCAAGTTATATTATGTGTATATTTTTTTAAATTCGCATATTTCAAACCAACTATCTTTGAGAGCACATAAGCCTTTGTCAAACAGACTGGCGTGGCGAATGCGAAGCGTGACGTTTTTATTTTTTATGTATAGAATTGTTTGAATCCAGTCACATTGAAAAGCGAAAGCGATCCGATAGTGTGACAGAACTATCAGACTAACGTCTCGCTTCGGTTCGGTATCGCTTCGCTTTCGCCTCTCCGTTTGACAAAGGCAATAAAGTGTTCATATACGCTCGGAATGAGTTTTTCGACATCATTCGACGGCATCGTTGATGCAGTCGGTGAGTTATCGAGCAACGTTTAAAGAAAAAATACATACCTTTTTAACCTTACCAATAATGGCTTTAATAAATACAACAATCAAATACCAATATATAATCAAAATAGTTCGATAATTTTGTACATCGTTAGCAACTGTTTATTGGCACTCAGTTACACGTACTCTACTAAACACTAAAACAGTATAAACAGCGAGTATAACTTCACTTATACCCAAGTAATAAGCTGCATACACTAAGCCCATAACTAAGCAACTGTTACAGCAACTAAGCACAAACAAATCTAACTTAATGCTTGATCACCACGCTCAAGTTACAACGCTGTACACTTTTATTACTTAGAAGCCGTAATTACGCCGTGCTTAATGAGCCGGCGCCGTAAACGGTCCGTAAACAATATAGTTACATTAAATAATCGCAATATTGTGGGGTAGGGAATTTTTTTAAAGAAATATTTTTTCTGTATTGTGACGCGTCGATGTTCAAAGTTAAGAAATGCGTGTACAGGTCACTCCTTTGATGAACGGATGTAATTATAATTATGGGAATAAAAAGTTTATTTTCGAATAATAACAATAAACAATACAACAAGTAAAACGATGAGAGGCGCGAAAGTATATATATATATTTTTTAATCCCTACGCTAGTTTCCCCTACATCGTGTGTGCATGACACGAGTCTAATTTAAATGTTATACGAAAAATTAAATGTCATCAAACGTTTAAATTCACATACACAAACAGTCAGACTTGGAACAACTACTTATAAATCATAGAGATATATGTTCCGCGTAGAAATCGAAACCGTATTACACAGCTCAGAAGTTCATTATCAACCACTGCGGCAACCGTGCTTATAGTCAAAACAATTTTCTTAATGTGGACTGACCCAAATAATTATGGTACATAACAGCCACAGAAACTACAAAGCCTACCTATCCTAATTTGGTAACAAGCGTTAAGGAATCAAATATCAAAGTGTGGTTATTAATGAGTGAACGCCTCGTTAGGCGCGGCTCGACTCCCGTCGAACACAATGAGGCCACGTTTTGTAACAGTCAAGTACGAGGAGCTACTCTGATTTGAGTTGGAGGCAGAAATGTATTTGTATTTTGTTTAATGTATTTTGGAGGCAGAAATCAGTAATTAGACATGAATTAGTCATGTGTGTGGTTTGTGGCCCCACACTAGTAATTTCTTCTAGGTCTTGGGTGCGTTTACCAACATAGAAACTCCCATGCGCCAACACCCAGACCCGGAACAACTACTTGCAGATCATAAAAAAACATTTGTTCAAAATAGCGTTGAAATCATTAGATATTGTGGGTCTGTATTTAACTGGACCCTCGGGTCCATTTTACCACATAATATTTCCTGCATTTTAGTGGTTAACTGGATCCACATTGAAACTTCTAAAATATATTTTGTTTCGAGCTACTATTGGATACAGACGACAACAAAATAGGTTCAGCAATGCAAGCTTTGCAAGCTTTTTCTCGCCCTCGTTTCTCGTCTTTTTATGCAACAATCTTCTATATTATTATTATTATTATTTTATTATATATATATATATATAATAAAATAATAAAAATATATATATATAATAATAAAAATAAAATAATAAAATATATATATATATATATATATATATATATATAAAAGGAGAACTGACTGACTGACATATCAACGTACAGCCGAAACTACTGGGGCTAGGAATGTGAAATTTTGCACACGGCTTCCTATTATAATGTAGGGGAGCACTAAGAAGGGGTTTTTGGAAATTTAACCTTAAAGGGGGTGAAAAGGGGGAATTAGGAAAGTACGTAACCCACGCGGACGAAGTCGCGGGCAAAGTGCTAGTGGAATATATGTATCAATCTACTAATAGATCACTTTTTAGCTAAATGCTACATGCAATTAAAGAGTTTAGTATGCATTCACATTGATATTTATAACACAAAATTGAAAAAAAAAAACAGCAATGGAAGGTCGGTCCAATTTCACATGAAACGATTGGTTGTTACATCAATAACTCATGTAGAACCTCAACAACACGGTAACCCTTACAGCCCAATCACGACCGTGCTGCTGTGAGCGGTGACGTAGTGCAGGGCGGCTACTGGTGAGATCAAACGCATAGAAATGTTTGTCATCATTGGCAGCTTTTTCTCCCGCATCGGCAATTTGCGTCAAGGAACGCAGTACTGTGTTTCTTATGCGGTCTGAAAGTTTGACTCCCAAAATGCTGGGCAGGCCACGTATGTCGAATGCCAAACAATCGCTGGGCAAAACATACATCCGATTGGGTGCCAAAAGGGAGAACTCGACGTCGTGGCAGGCCCAAGCGAAGATGGCGAGATGATTTGGACCGCTTCATGAAGGACTGGATCACGGTCGCAGAAAGCCGTGAGAAGTGGAAAGAGTGGAGGAAGGCCTTTGCCCAGCAGTGGGACACTATGGGCTAATAATAATAATTGGGTTGTCATCATCATAAAATAAATAAATATTCCACAACTATCACACAAGGCCATCTAGTCCCAAGCTAAGCAGAGCTTGTGTTATGGGTACTAGACGACTGATAAACATACTTATATATTTCGAAATACATACATATTATAGATAAATTACACCCAGACACAGAACAAATGATCGTGCTTATCACACAAACATTTGTCCTGGGTGGGAATCGAACCCACGACCTCCGGTATAGCAGTCAGGGTCACTAACCACTAGACCAACAGGCTTGTAAAACTTTCACGCATGAAAACTTTCAGAGAGTTCAATAATGACTACTAGGAGCAAAGCTTAACATGTTTTTCTGGATATGTAAAAAAATGGTCACCCATTCCAATACTAACCTCGCTAAGTGTTGCTTACCCTTGACGATCAACCCGTGCATATTCCGTGAAATTCTGAAAAATATAATTGGAGTCAAAGAATTTCAATTCCACAATTTTCAGCATCTGCCACAGCATAACTAATGAACTACCGTTCCCAAACATCGGTGACCCACTTTCAATTATCCGGCCCCTGAAAAAACACTAAGATAAATATAACGTCTCCCGTCGAAGCCTCCACAAGTTTAATAGGGTCTGACAGATTTCAGACGCACTTACCCGCTTTCGAAGAGATTAATGATGTGTTCCAATGTAGCCATTACTTATAGCGGTATGTTAGGGATCTTGCACTTGTTAAATTTTCGGAATAAAATATCATGAAAAAAGAACATTTAAAAAAAAGTAATTGTTTATAATTTAATGAAAAAAAAAGCAGGAGTTTTCAGTTTCTGTTGATACTGAGTACAGTTTTGGAGTTAAAAAAAAAAAAAAACAAAAACTAGCCAAGTTATGTCGGAACGCACAAAGTGAGGAGTTTCATAGTCTATTTTAATAAAAATTAAAAACATGTCTTCTCCTATTGATGGATCGTGAATATTGAAATACATTTTATAAGTTTTTTTTTTAATAAAGAATCGTTGCCCCACACGAGAAATTTCTTCCTGTATTGTAAATCTTCACATACACAATCATACAGAACATATAAATATTTGTTCCGTGCGAGGATTGAACCCGCAACACGCTATGCAGCTGTCGATCACTCAGTCACTGCGTCAAGTTGGTCAAGTACCACTTGTAAAACTTGACTAACTTAAGTAAGCTAGTCAAGTCTCGAGCTAACTAATAATTTAAATTAGCAATTTTGTTATATTCATACAAGCGTGATTTTTTGTCACGTTTACCAGTCAGAACTCGAGTCTATCAAAAATTGGCAGTTTAAAGCTAAATCAAAACCAATCGCAAAATGCTTTTTTTTATCGTGGTAAATTCGTCAAATGAGTCCACCCACCTAGGGCAGAGCAGAAGGGACTGTCAGACTCGTACTGAATAAAATCCACGATGTCCTTTAATAGCCCTTTACGTACCGGAGTCACGGTAATTCGTACAGTCTCGCGACCATCGGAAAATGCTAGAACTATTTTGGAAAAGAAAGAAAATGTCTATTTTTTTAACTAGCTTTTCTCCGCAGTTTTATCTGCTGCTCATCAGTATTTATGTGATAGTTCTTGAGATTAGCGCGTTCAACCAAACAAAGTCTTCAGATTTAAATATATAGTAAGTATAGATTTTAGATCCATCCATTCAACTCACTGCAAACATAAAGAAATTTAGTCATCTATGCATATTTCAAGAGCTCAGCCATTTATTTCAATAGGAAAACTAAATCGATACTGCACTCCTAGCCCTTTGTTATCTATTTTAAACTTCTCGTTCAGAAAGTTTTCAACTATCAGCTGCATTCTAGTTACGCTTAGATAAGCAATAGTGATTCCATGTATGCTACGAGCTACGGTGCTACGGCATAGCTGCTACGACGTAGCGCGTAGACAAACACTACGAAGTCTAACAAAACAATTCTGTGGATACACTAGTTGGTAGTGTGTATCCAATCTTGTTAGAACTATGATTGAGTATACGTTATATTGGAATACAGATCTTTATTAATGGTTGCTATTGAAATTCGTAGAATTAGAATAACATGATTACGTTTCGACACAATTTTATTGTAAACAAGCATTATTTTATTAATGGCAATAGAAAGCAATAATATTTTTTTTTCAGCCTACACTGTCCCTCTGCTGGGCAAAGGCCTCCCCCAAGTTTTTCCAGTTGTTCTTCAATAATAATTGGACCATATTTACATTATCTTTGTAGCTAGTTTCTGTTTATTATTATTTATAATCAAATTCAGTTTGAAACAAAAATTGAGTTCATAAAATTGAATCCATTGCAAAAGCTTGTATCATAATATCTTTTTAATCAAGAACCCGACTGTGAGAAAGCCTGAGGCCTATGCTTCGAATTTTGCGTTTAGCGGCAGCGTTGACAGCGGTGGCAGCAGCGCGGGCATCTTAGCCCCGCCCCGTTGCCACGTCGCTATTTTCAAGGGCAGGTCTGTTTGATTTTATGCATAAAATCTTGACGCTCCGGCACCACGACCCCCGCTGCCTCATATTCTTCAAGGAAGGGGCCTGAGGTCTCTCGGCGGCGTGGTCAAAGGGAACGCGCCCCCGCTACTCGCTGACTGTGAGTCCAAAGCCTTAGATGTAGATGATGTTTCTAAATTAAATGAATGACTGATACGTGTGTCATGTTCGTGAACGAGCGCTGTCAGTTGAGACTGGTCATCATGGTCTTAGCTGCAACGGTTTATTTTAATTATTGTTCTCACATAATGTACCATCTCAAAACGAATGATGTAACAAAGGTTTTGTAATAAATTTGGCGATCTAAAAAGAGTGTCCATGGAGTTTCTTGCCCGTTCTTCTCCATAGAGATCTACTCCTTGGAATGGGCATCTACGGTACTTTCATAGTTTTTATGTCTTATGACTGGGACTGTAGCACCATAATTTTCAAAAGTGCCTGTAACTGGTCTACTTGAAATAAATGCTTTTGATTTGATTTGAATGACAACACCGCAACAAAAGCTTGTGCTCGAATTACAACGAGAGCCAATCAATAATACCCAGAAACACTAACGAACAAGCTCTTCCCCAAATACAAAACGAAGGTATCCTCACCAGTCAATATCATTGATAAAACTCAACACAATCGAACATAGCTCAACAATTCAGCCAGCAGACGGAATATAAATTGCGAATCGCGCACAATTCTGCCTAGTCTAATCGAAACGCTGAGAGAATACTTCACACAGCCTCAATATTACCCTCACGTACATTCGTCAATTCAACACTTGTTTGAGCAGATAAAACGTATGATTTCTTATATTTTAGACACATTATATATCTTGGTGAGAGAAATGAAATGTGTTAGGAACATAAAAACTAGATTCGGTCGTGAAATGTCGTGAGAGGTCGTGAATTATTTTGTGGTTGATTTTATTAGAATCGTGATAGTGTTTTTATTATGTGTCAATTTTAGTGTAATCATTGAGAAGTTTTGAGGTTCTTCGATACCAAATATATTTGTAATTTATGTGATACTACCTGAATGTTAAGGGGCCTATCGGACGCCGCTACCAACACCGTAAATACAGAGATAACAGAGTTTTGGCCGTGGAGTTTAGCTCATATAATTATAATATAAGGAACCATCGACATGCCTCTTTGAAGATATTCGCAGAAACCTATTCCATTATTAAATCATTTGGACAAATATTTGAATTGGTATGCTATAGTTTCAGAGGCGGAGTTGCGAACGTCAGCTCGATATGCAATACAATAAATTAGAAAGTTAAAACTGAAAAATTCTAGTTACATTACTTTTTTTACATTGATTGCATAGTTTTGAATTGAATTTTTTGCATACTTGGGTACTATATTTCTAAATCTTCCCTTACTAATAATCCATTCTTCTAACTACCAGGTTTTATTGTTAACTTACAATAAATATTCCAGTTACAGTACAGATTTCTCCAAAACATAAGTCACCTAAAATCGACACAAACCAAATGCCCGAACAGTGTTCACAGCGTAATTTAAACTGAAAACTAGAAGCGACAGCTCGAAAATTATTTATCACGGTACATAAGGGTTGTATGAAGGAAGCGGATACTACATCAGAAGCGAGCTACATTTCTGTGCCAGCGCGTCTATATCGCGACGTAACAGAGAGCCCACATCCCCACGCTACCCGCAAGATGTGTGGGACAAATTATAAGAGGCTAGCGGTGAAGAAGAAATAGGTTTGTTAGGTTTATAGGATTGTCTTTGCCATTAGTTTCAGTAGTTTATTTATCATAATTATTATATTTCAGTAAGATAAATTTAATATACTTCTGTGATTATTTTCTTTCTTTGCCATTTTTTTATTAGACATATTTATAAATAATATAAAAACAACCGGCATCAAAAAACTCCTCCTCAAAACTATCAGCGGCGTCCAAAATACTAGGGGTAGAGCATGTTGTCTTTGGCCACGCTTAGCCCCGTAATCAAAGTAAAAGCCATCCCTTGGGTCACAGGAAGTAACAAGTAAAGCCTCAGCAATGTTATAAAATATTGAAAATGTCAATAAATACAAAAGTATCAAAGAAGCTAAAAAAACAACATGAAAAATGAAGCTAGGTGATTAATTCGATCATTCATATCATCATCTTAAGATGATGTTGAAGGTTTTTGTAAGTTTTTCAATTGATAATTTTGAGAATATATCAGATTCAAATTCAAATATTTGTGAGTGGTAAAAAATCTAAGATTCGGCGTCCTTTTTTTCAAAACGAGTCATGCCGCTTTATTCTTATTACTTGTACCGTACAACGAAGGGTTTTGCTATCGACGTATTGCAGCTTTCTAGTCAATTTCCTGTTTTACTGTCTATCTAATCTATACATGATATCGTTTTGCTGGCTGTTCAACGATAATGTCTATTTTTAATATAAGTGTTACGATTAAACGTTGAAACGTTATAATATACTGCATTAAATTATCTCACAGTAGTAACTACGTTTCAAAAAGTGCAGTTTTTCTGGCGTATTAATATCTAATTTACTTATTTTACAATGATCAGATTTTCGTTTTTAAGATTTATTTTTATTTTGCCTTCTTGAATAATAGAATGAGATTTACTAAAAATCGGAATTCAATTATTACTGTCATATATTTTGATGCATCTATTGACTTACAAAATTGAACCCACGACACGCAGCGCAGCAGCCCAAACCCTCAGCCACTGCACCAACCGTACCGTCAATAAGATCTCTGTATCATGTGCATAAAAAAAACAAGGAATTTTCAATTTCGCTTTTATTATGCTTCTATTTAGGACTAGTTTGCTACACCATCACATTCACCTGTTATCAAACTAGATAAGTCACCCAAACACACAAAGTCAACTCAATATTGCATTACATTTCATATAAAAGAGAGCCTTTGCCAAATGTATCTTCCTCTTCGCTTCAAACTCGCTTACCTCTCATCGCTCGCACCACTGCACAGTGCGCTTCACTATCTACGCGCCACAGCCCCGCTCGGTCAATTTGCTGTATCGGTATACGTACCAAGCTCAGTATATTATTGAAATAGAAATGTTTGCACTGCGAGAGTTATTGCCGAAATACAAGGACTATTTCGTAGACGTCGCGTAGGTGTTACGTAATTGTTACGTAGTTATTCTTAGAATTGTTTTTGGCAAGGTATTTTTGTTGGTAAAGTTATAAATGGCAACGATTCATTCCTAAGGTTATAAATGGAGAGGTATTTGTAACCTTTCGAACTCTCAAAAATATCTTTCAAAAACTCTGCGTAGAACAAAAGTTTTTTGAAAGGTCACGAAATATTTCAGGCGTGTGATTTTGGACACCTGGAGCGCTGATTGACATTACAATCATAATTTTAATTATCTCAGCCTGTATATGTTTTAAATATTATACGATTTTAAGCATTCATCGCGAATTTCAAAGATTTTCTGTGGAAAGAAAAAAGCTTCCGTATCCAAAAATAACAATAAGCCCCCTAATAAGCCCCCGGAAAAATTTAATAAAAATAAATAAATTAAAAAACAATCCATTTGTCTTTGTCCGAAGGAAAAAGTAAAAAAAAAAACATCTAAAGATTACGCCGGATGATAAAATATCACTTTGAACAATAGGAAGTGTCACCCAATTAACTTTGTTCAATTAATTTTCCGAAGGCGACAAAAGGACATCAAACGTTTGGGGGGGAACAATCATGGTTGACATCGGGAACCAATTTGGGGACTTCGGAGAGTTATATTGTTTAAAAGTTGCAATCGCTTGTGCAACTGTGACTATTAATTATTATTTTATATTACCTTTTCGCGGGTAGGTGTGAAAATAAGATAGACATAGCTCTGATATTAATTTTATATTTAAAATAGTAATTAATAATATTTTCATTTTATTTTAATAAAATATTGGAGTATTACCTCTGCACAACGGGTAGTAGCGTTTGCAGCACATTTATGTGACTCAATCCTTAATTAAACACCACCTGCCAGCTCATCACTTCACATTCACTGTTTTCACTATCACTGGATATAAGTGGATCAGCAATGTCACAAATTGAAGAGGTCATATCCGCACAGAAATGCTTGGAGGACAGCTTTGTCAGGAAGATGGGAGAATTGGAAGCACAGATACAATGTGCTGGACCTGCCAAGGATACTGTTGCGAGGGTTGCCGAGGAGTTCCGTACCTTCAGGGAGCTCATCTTCAGCATGCTGAGTTTGCTACGGAAGCAAATAAGTGAGTGCGCCAGTCAGGTTGACGGGTTGGAGACCAGGCATCGGCGGAAGGCTCTGATTTTCCAAGGCATACCGGAGGTTGAGGGGGAGGTCAGCAACACAGTCATTGTGGAGGTGTTAAATAAAAAGCTCGGCCTTAATACCATGACTGCATCCTCCATTAAGGTCTGTCACAGGCTCGGTACAGCCAATAAGGAACACCATAGGCCAATTCTTGTGAAGTTCGCTAGTTATAACGACAAGTCTGCGGTCTGGAGAGCGAAGACACGGCTGAAGGGTACTGCTGTCTCGGTGAAGGAGTTCTTGACAAAGGCCCGACAATCTGTCTTCGGGAAAGCAAGGTTGCATTTCGGTATGAGATCGTGTTGGACTCAGGACGGTGTTATTTCTATCAAAGCGCCAGATGGAAGCAGGCACAAAGTCACATCCTCTGAAGAATTGAGTCCGCTTTTGGTGAAATATCCCAAGTTTGAAGGGTCTGGAGACAGCCTAAAAAACAAGAAGCATTGATTAAATATCACTATCACGTTCAATAACAGCAGTCATGCAATAGGTAATTAGTACAAGTTTATCTTACCTTGATTTTGCTATAAATTCACTGTTTATTGTAATGGTGTAACCTTGTTTACATTCAGCTTGTAACTTACTACTTCTTTATTTCAGTTTATAGTTCTTATTATACATATGTTTTTTTTACGTAACACTGTTCCATCTTCACAATTTATTATTACAAGTACAGAGCTTCATTTACCCTCAATATTATTTTTATGTGTGACTGTCAAATCTTTATTTATAACCATAGACATTTTTTTTTTTTCATTATTTTTTTACGGATGCGTTCACCAAATCTCTTATTATAGTTCTTTAAGGTGCGTTCCGAATACCGCTATTTGATTGTTTTCTTGTCATAATATTGACTGATTTTGTTACTTTGTTGTTTATGTTTTTACTTATACAGTGTGTTTCTTCTTTTTTTTTTTGTTTTTGATGTTAGCTGGCGGGTGGTGCAGAGATGCAAGCGTTGTACCAACAGTTTGTGTTATTCTCCTTCATATATATTTATTATTATAGTCAATTTTATTTATTTATAGTATCTTCATAAGTTATGGAAACTATTTCTGATGATGAATCATTTTTTTCTGCCAATGACTCTGCTGCTTCTTCTAGTGGTAACAGTTTTTGTTCGGTTAAAGACACTCTTGGTGACCTGTTACGTCAAACATTCGACCAAGATCTTGGCCGAATGTTTCTAGTTTGTCACATAAATGCCCAGAGTGTTCCAAGCCATTACAATGAACTGTACGAGACTTTCACCAACAACAATGTTCATGCCGTCTTGATTTCCGAGACCTGGCTCAAACCTGATCTGTTGTCGACCACTTACTCTCTTCCAGGATTCGTTCTTCTTCGGAATGACCGGATCGGTAAGAGAGGGGGTGGGGTAGCAGTATATCTCCGTGCTGACTTTCCCTTTAAAATTCTAGCAACTTCTTCCCCTAACAGTTCAGCTGAATTTCTCTTTCTAGAGGTTTGTGTCAGAGGTGCTAAAACTGTCCTTGGTGTCGTCTATTGTCCCCCTTCCCTAGACTACTTCACCGAATTCGAATCGGTTCTTGAGTCTTTGGGTTCAGAGTACACACATCACATTATCATGGGGGATTTCAACACCAACCTCCTTGCCCATACCTCCCCTCGATCCTCTAAACTTTTACACCTGGTCGAGTCAGCTAATCTGCACGTGTTACCTCTCCAACCTACTCATCACAATACTGCTGGAGATGATACTTGGCTCGACCTAATCCTCACCTCTAATCCTTCACTAGTCTCCTCTCATGGTCAACTTGACGCTCCTGGATTTTCCCGACATGACCTAGTTTTCCTGTCTTACATCCTGAAACCTCCGAAACCCAAACCTACGTTCCACTACAGGCGTGCCTGTGCGCGGATGAATGGTGAGAAGCTTATGGAAGATGCTTCTAATATTGATTGGAGTCCGTTGGAAGCAGCCATTACTGTTGATGACAAAGTTGCAATTTTTAATGATCTTGTACTCAAGCTGTATGATATTCACGCTCCTATCAGGAAAGTGAAGCTGAAGCACCCACCTGCACCATGGATGAATTTGGAAATCCGCATGGCAATGCGTCGAAGGGATCGGGCGTTTCGGAAGTTTAAAAAGTATAGGTCGGAGGATAAGTGGGTCCTCTTCAAAACTGCTCGCAATCGCTGCAATCAGATGATACGTAACGCTAAACGCCGACATATTCTTGATAATGTCACCTCTGCTTCTCCTGCTGATATTTGGAAGTTCCTCGGAACGCTAGGTATCGGTAGATCGCGGCATTCAGACCTTCCTAACACAATTAGCTTAGACGATCTAAATCTTCATTTCTCCACTGTTACCACACTTGATAGTTCAGCTATTCTTCAAACCTTGGATTACCTTAATGGTCTGACGCGACCCAATATAAGTCCCTTTTCCTTCGACCCAGTCGATCCGGGAGAGATCAAGAAGATCATCCTATCCATAAAATCCAAAGCAATAGGTTGCGATAACATCAGTCGTCACATGATTGTGACGGCTCTTGATCAGCTCCTACCTGCAATTTCCCATATAGTTAATTATTCCCTTTATTCCGGTGTTTTCCCTTCCCTGTGGCGGAAAGCCCATCTTCGTCCGCTACCGAAAATTCCTAATCCCACTCTTCCCAGTCAATTTCGTCCTATTTCCATTCTTCCATTTTTATCAAAAGTACTTGAGGCTTGTGTACACAAACAATTCTCCTCCTTTATTCACCAGAACTCCCTCATTAGTCCTCTTCAATCTGGGTTCAGGCCTGGGCACAGTACCGTCACAGCTCTCCTTAAAGTGACTGACGATATAAGGCGGGGAATGGAAGACACTAAGGTTACCGTTTTAGTGTTGATCGATTTTTCCAATGCGTTCAATGCCGTCAGTCACGAAGTCCTTTTGTCCATCCTCTCCTATCTTATGGTCTCTCACGATGTATTAGACTGGTTTTCATCCTATCTTCAGGGGCGCCAGCAGTCAGTTCTCGCTGGTGACAAGACATCCAGCTGGTGTGATCTTGTAGCAGGCGTCCCTCAAGGCGGTATTTTATCTCCACTTCTGTTCTCTATCTTTATAGACCTTATAACTACTGAACTTCAGTGTGCGTATCATCTTTATGCTGACGACTTACAGCTTTATTGTCAGGCAAGTGTTGACAACGTATCCGATGCGATTGAGGAGCTGAACAGGAATTTAAAAGCGGTGAAGAACTGGTCTGATCGTTTCGGAGTGTCGGTTAACCCAGCTAAGAGTCAAGCTATCATTATAGGGAGCTCCTACAGCTTGCGAAGGCTGAGTGGGTTGACTGTGCCTCCTCTTATCTTTGATGGTACTGTCATTCCGTTCAGCTCTGATGTCAAGGATTTGGGTATGTATGTTGACACATGCCTTGATTGGCGTAAGCAGGTCGCGACTGTGAGCAAAAAAGTCACTGGAACGCTGCGGTCCCTTTATCGGTTGAAGAATATTCTCCCATCTCACGTAAAGGCAATGCTTGTTCAATCCCTTATCTTCCCCATAATTGATTATGGTGATGTGTGTTACTATGACCTGAATGCAGATTTACTCAATAAACTCGACCGACTTCTGAATAACTGCATTCGATTCGTCTTTAATCTCCGAAAATATGATCACGTTTCCGAACACCGGTCACTTTTAAAGTGGTTGCCCATTCGCCAGCGCAGAGCGTTAAGGGCCTTAACCACCCTGTTTTCTCTTCTTGACAAACCCACTTCTCCTTTCTATCTGACTACTCACTTCCAATATTTATGTTCTGCTCATAGTAAAAATCTTCGGTCTTGTAATAATCGTCTTCTACGATGTCCCTCTCACCGTTCTGGCTTTCTTAAATCTTCTTTCCCTATTCAGGCAGTTTTCCTATGGAATGCGCTTCCTCGGAATATCAGGACGGTATCCAGTCGGTTCACTTTCAAGTTGAAAGCTCGTGAGCATATTACTAAGAAGCTGGCAGATTCATCTCATAATTAATTGGTCGTAAGTTTCCACTTTACTTCTCTATACTGTGTATGTATGTATATGTATTATATATATGTATGTATGTATTGTATATATGTAAATTTATATTTATATTCATTTTCTTGTTAAATAATTGTCTAATATGTTGCACCTATTTTGTCTTTGTCTCTGCATCACCCTAAGGTAGACTGGTAGATAATGCCCAAGGCATTAAGTCCGCCGCTGTACACGTTTTTGGTAACTTGTGCATAAAGTTTAAATAAATAAATAAATAAATAAAAATCAAAATGGCTGACCGGATCTTGATGTAGACTCGGAAATAGTTAAAGGCTTTGCCAAATAGAGAGATAGATCGGTCTGACGCAACGCTAGCGTACCCACCACACTTACTTAGATCCTATTAAAATATGCAAGTACGTGAGGCGTCACACACAACACGCTACGCTAGCGTTAACGTCAAACAGACAGGTGTGGCGAATGCGAAGCGAGGCGTTTTTATTTGTAACGTATGGAATTGTTTGAATCTAGTCACATAGAAAAGCGAAAGCGATTCGATAGCGTGACCGAACCGATGCGAAGACGTGGCGAAGGAATATTTGCACTGTTTGACGTCGTTCATAAAAAGCCAGCTAATAAATCTGCGACGCCTCGGTTCGCTGCACCCATTTTGACGTCTCGTATCGGTTCGATATCGCTTCGAACTCGGTCCGGTTCGCTGTCAACTGTTTGTTTGACAAAGGCTTAAGCGGGACGTTGGCGCTATTTCTACTGAATTAAAAAAATATATTTAAGGAATCGCTAGTAAGCCACGCTAGCGTCGCGCCACGCCAAGCTTGACATTAATTTGACACTAGAGGCACTTTACTTATACCAAAACTACATTCCCTGTTTCAAACATCAGATTTGCAACAAATCAGTGCTGTCAGCAACATTTTCATTTCGTGTCGACACGAGTTTCACGAGAATAACTCATAGAAGCAGGGAGTCTATTAGCAAGTCAGCGAGTTTGTAAGACAAGCTCATTGGCTATGGAAAGTCTATTTTGCAGGTTCTAATAATATTTTTCTAGTTGTACTACATAGGTTTAAAGAAAGATAAGTGAAAAAAACATGTTCGTTTTTTGGCTGCACCTGTGCGAAACTAAATTCCTAAAAAAATAAGAGAATCTTAAAAGGCCAGTTTGCGAGGATCATAATAGAATTGCAATAAAAAT
Source organism: Agrotis puta (assembly GCA_943136025.2). NCBI lineage: Eukaryota > Metazoa > Arthropoda > Insecta > Lepidoptera > Noctuidae > Agrotis > Agrotis puta. The sequence continues at coordinate 13,843,778 of OW964185.2, read as the reverse complement.
AATTATCTATATATATAAAAATGTTATGTTGCTTCAAAAACTCAAAAAGTTCTGCACCTATTGAGCTGAAATTTTAACATGACATATAATCCCCATCAAGGATTGTTTTTATCAATTTTTTGTATCAGTCACATATCCGCGACCGCGAAAAACAGGTTTTTTTTATGCCACAGCGAAGCGTGGCAGGGTACAGCTAGTTATTTATAAATTTTATCTTCTTTATTATTGCTTGAGCAACAGAATTTATAGAATACTAGCTGTTCCCTGCCTCGCTTCGCTGTGGCACAAAAAAAAACAGTTTAAAAAAAAAATGATAAAAACATTCCTTTTTAAATATCATGCTAAAATTTCAGCTCAATCGGTGCAGAACTTTTTGAGTTTTTGAAGCATACACAAACCAACATTTTTATATATATAGACTAGCTGTACCCTGCCCCGCTTCGCTGTGGCACAAAAAAAATGTTTTTTTTTATTTTTAAATTGATAAAAACCATCCTTGATGCGGATTATATATCATCAATTTCAGCTCAATCGGTGCAGAACTTTTTGAGTTTTTGAAGCATACACAAACCAACATAACATTTTTATATATATAGATTCCATTTTCCAAATTTTATCGCTATTCTAATTAGGTCTCTGATATTGGCCTCCTAAACCCCCCGATAGGATACGTGGTGTATTATTATATTACCTAGTTCACTATCTTCAGCTGTTTTTAATTTACCTTTCTGGCAGATGAGTAACATTGGTATTATCTGTCTGTGAGTGCCAATCAAAAGAAGAAAAAAACCTATTTTAAAAATGCAAGCATCATAGCCTGAAGGCAGTTGATAACTCACCCATAAAAGCCAATAATGACGCTGATGACCGCAAACTGATTTTATTTACTGTGAAACCAGCTGACAGATTAAAAAAAACCGTCCATCTAATCATAACTTCTACAAGTATCAATTTCACCCTTATCTACATACCAAACCCAATTTCAAAAAGTAACACTAACTCGAACAAAAACGAGCTCAGCACCAAACCCCGGCCTTTAGACAATAAGATCCAAATTAATTAAATCCGTCGACATCTTGGGATGACGAATCGATCCAACTCGAAGATTCGGACAATTAATCCGTTCTCATAGTACCCCTATACCAAAAGGATTAATTGCGTTTGTCAATGTCATAAATGGTTTGTAAGCGATTTTGAATCTTATGTAATTTATTTGAAGATGCCAAGGCCGTACTGCTGAATCCTTCATTTTCTGTTATATTATATTGCTATGGACTTGAAATTGAGAAAGCGCGTGTAAGCATAAATCCAAGAAACTAAAGTAAAGATAGAAAATAATTTGATGGCACAATTGTTGTCGAAATGTCTAAGCACTGACTGCTGTACTGTGTGTCGCGTGTATGATTTCCAGACGGAACAAATATTAAAGTAGTTGTTCCGGGTCTTGGTGTTTGTGTATGTGAGTTTAAATGTTTGTTGTCGTACCTCCGAAACAGGAGATATTCCTAGTGTGGGGCACTGGTACCCTAGATTTTGACAAAATCTAAATGCAGCTGTAATTTTCCTAAAGAATACATTATCTGTTGGAAACAGCAGCTCCAGATAATGTTATTGGGTGTGCTCCTAATTTGGCATAGTACGAAGTACCTACACAATTTGGCAAAGCTCGCAGCGATTGCCAGAATTAGTTCGAACCTCAAACTGAACAGTTACGTGTCTACCTAACTATTAATTCTCTGTTGGAGCAAAAACATGTCTGTATACCCCTTTTTTGAATAGAAATATTTGCTGTTCCGATTTATATTAAACTAGTTGTTGTTTGCGGCTTCCCTCGTTCTCTTTATTGCTTACGAGTTTATGGTTCCATTCTAACTCTGTAGCTAAATTCATTAAAATCGACAATCAACCGCTTTGACTCAAAAAACATGCCATACTTAAAAACATACACATTTTCTCATTCATAGTATGAAACAATGGCAGTGCCATAAATACATAATAGGGTAGTCTACTGGATATATAAATTGAAAATCTGTTTAGTCCGTCAGTTAGAGTATTAAAAAATAGTCAACAAGTATTTTTTTTTAAACAATTAATATTGACAAAGATAAAACGCTTCTAAATTCGGGAGCGGGGGCTTGTGACGTCATAACGCCTGTAAAATTAAACAGACTTAGACTAGTAACGTTTTATGATTTTTAGAAGCTCTGTATCTTCGTCAATTTTGGTTTGCGTAACAAAAGAAAAAATACGTGTCTTGTTGTTTGATAATCTATCTTTCGGACAATTTGTTTTTTTTTTTTTTAAATAGCCTATTATATAATTCCTTGCGTTAGTGAACAGATTACAGATGCAGTCATAATTATCCTTTAAAAGAGGGTTTCCAATATTTAATGTTACAATGACAATACTACAAACTATGACACAACTGTTTTTAAACTTTATTTTCCCACAATTGGGCCAAGATCTTCCTCATGACCTTCAGTCCCTTCTTATTTGTAGTTCATTTTATAAAACAGATACTTAATCTTTTTTTTATGGTGATAAAATCATTCAATGAGTCCTGAACCCAGGACGGAACGGGTGGGACTTTCAGACTTGTGCTGACTAGAATCCACGGTGATCCTTCAATAACCCTTTACGTTCCAGGGTCACAGTTGATGAGACAACCCTGCGACCAGATAATTATTCTAAAATTAGAAAATACAAAGTCATTTTTCATTTTTAATTCAAATTCAAATTAACAAAGTAGTAATAACACTCATATCTAATACAACCAAGACGCAAGTTGTGTTCTCGAAATTGAGATAATCCTCTGAGAATCTGATAATACCGATCGAAACACTGAACTAACAGTCCCAAATCTAACCATAACATAAGTCGATTCATCTTCCCGCTTACAGACCAAATTAATTTGATTCAGCCATCAGTTTCCCAAAACTCTCAGATCCATGTAATTCGTCTCAAATTCAAACTTACATTATAAATGCGAGAATAAGCTTGTGTGTCAGTTTGTTTTCCGGGCCTTGAAACCTGAACTGATGTCGATAAAAGGCAAAAAATTGAAGTATGGTTAAGCTAGATAGGACATAGGTGTTCATGTAGGTTAACATAATTTTTTTTTGGAGGTAGGATACTTTTATACACCATTCTTGTCGTCTAATTTTTCTTTTTAAGACGTTGCCCCACACTAGGAATTTCTCCTGTATGGTGGGTGTGTTCACAAACATAGAAACTCACATACACAAACACCCAGACCCGGAACAACTACTTGCAGATCATACAAATATTTGTACCGTGCAGGGATCGAACCCGCGACATGCTGCTCAACAGTCGAGCACTCAGCTACTGCGCTAACCGTGCCGTCAAACCAATTTAATCGTTTTTTTTTTTGGAGTGGAATTTCATCACAGGAATTATACCACTCTGGGTGAAGCAGAAGGGACATTTGGAATGGCCTGACTAAGAACCATTCTGTTCCTTGAGTTAGCTTAAGAGTTTTAGAGCAGCGTGAACTTTTAATTCATTATTTTTTTTCCTGCAACAAGTTATATGAGGTAACAATTTTACTTCTACAAATTAAAGATTGATGGATGTTTTTTTTTTTTTTAACGCAAATATCGTTTTATGGTTTTTTTTTTGTCGTGGTAAAATCATCAAATGAGTCCTCCCACCCAGGGCAGAGCGGGAGGGACTGTCAGACTCGTACTGACTAAAATCCATGTTGTCCTTCAATAGCCCTCTAAGTGCCGGAGTCACAGTAATTCGTAAGTCCCGCGACCCCGGCAGGCTTTGGCCCTCTAGAGTGCGGGGCGGCGTCATTTTGCTGACGCTCTTTGAGGCGCGCGTGGAACACAACGCGCCGTCGACTCGGGCATGGTCCTGCAACTCCACGCGCGCACGCGCGGGGGGGCAATCGCCTCCAGATTTCAGGGATTTTTTGTACGGATTTGGATAAAATTTGGAACTCAGATAGTTTACAACGTGAGGATATTTCTTATCCCTATTACATTATAATTTCCTGATACTTATCTTTTACGACGCTGCGAACATAAACTAGTTTTCCATGAAATTCAGACAATCTGTATGTACCCAAGTAAAATCAGCGACAAAAGCAAGTAAGTAACATACAACCATTTACTTTTGAATAACATTTTAGTGTTCTTCTCTCAGTTGTTGCCAAAGTTATTCTTTTATCCAAGTCAAGGAGTGAATATAAATTAAGAAAACTACAGAATTCTGATTTTAGGAAGTTTTAACTTGCCGAAGAGTTTCGAGTTTCCCTACCAAGGGTGCTTTAATACAAAATCTTGTTTCGGCTGATTTGTTACTGTACTAGTACAACAATGGACATTTTGGATTTGATTCAGCATTGAGATTTTCTTTGTGTTGACATGGTCTGATGGTTTGTGAACTATATAGTTTTCTGGTGAACCTGTTAAATGACGAAAGTTTGCATTACTTACTACTTAAGAAGTTCTTTACAATTTCGACCTAAAAGACGAACAAAATAATTAGTAATTTCTAAAAGACCTGTTGACGCTTCCCGTGGCCCATGAGCTGGCTTTTACCTTGGCGAGAGGCTAAGTATTGCCATACAGAAAGGCAACGCCGCCAGTCTCTTGGGCACATTACCAGCTGACAGCGTTGAGGAAGACTTTTTCAATACTCTATAATATGTAGTTTAGTTTTATTTTTATTTTGTATTTTTATATTTATTTATTTAGAGCTTCTTAAATTTAAAATTAAAATAAAATAATTTTTGTTTCGACCTAATGTTTTAAAACCATTTTAAAGTTACTTATTTTCAACAAGTGTAGTAAAAATTAGCTTTAAAGTACAAATTCTTTACATTACATGTTACGTCGTCCTCTTAGATCTCTCAAACCACGAAAACATTTTAATGTAGTTTCTCCAATAAATAGAGTAATCCAACGGATTTTAATTTCCTTTTTATTTCACTAGTAGAAACAGTAATTCAAGAGGAATTTTTATAAGTGTAATACAACACTAGTTAATCTATATTTTTCTGTTAATCATTTTCAGCTATTGTTAGCAAATCTTTTTATACACAAATAAACTTTTTTTTTACGCGGTGAAATCCTCTTATGAGTCCTCCCACCCAGGGCAGAGCGGGAGAGACTGTCAGACTCATACTGACTAAAATCCACTCATACTGACTAAAAGCCCTTTACGTTCCGAGGTCACGGTAATTCGTACAGTCCAGCGACCATATTCAAATTAACTAGTAAAGAATTTAAACTTGAATTCTCACTCCAACCTCAGAGACCTTGCACTGTTCCCACAGCATTAGATATTCACTTCCAGTCTAATTAACAGCTGAATATAAATCAGTATTTGATGATAATAAGCATGTTAGACAAATATAATTAGTAAGTCTATTCTCCTCAGAACGAGAAGCGTAAAGATAACTAATTAACAAAAATCTCTATGGTCACATTCTGCGTAATAAACATTTTCTTTAAGAAAATTTCTAACAATTAGGTCGAATTACGTAACAAATGAACGAAGAACAAAGGTCAGCGCACAGTTGTATGCACTGCCCATAAAACATAGCCGCGCTTTCTCTCTATATCTACGGTACTTTCACATTTATTATGTCTTGTGACTAGGACTGTAGCACCATAATTTTGTAGCGTTTATCTATATATTTTTTTTTGTCTTCAACAATTTAAAAGAACCTGTAACTGGCCTATTTGAAATAAATGCCTGGTTTTAATTTTTGATTGTATGTAATTTCTTTTTTTAAAACGTTGCAAAACGTCTTGAATGAATACTGTATCTTGTGTGCGTTTACAAACATTTGTACTCGCATACAGTAGACCCAGAGCAATTAATTATAGGCCCTACAAATAGGCTCTCTAGAATGAAGATCAATTAGTAAACAGCAATCACCGAATTTTGACGATTCTGAACTCATCTGATAATGCCGATTAGAAATAGCAGCAGGTAAATTAATACATTACGATTTTCAGGGTGTTGCACTGCTCCAAAACAGCGCGACCGAATTTAATAAAGTTTTATAAAAATATATTTAGTATGTATAAGAAAAGGTTGTTACCATTTAAAAAAAAATGTTTAACGCCCACAGAAGTCGGGGCAGTTAGTTACATTTGTTTATCGAAAAAGGTTTACCATCAGGTTCTCTCCAGTTTATGTACAAAATTGTATTACGACTTGGACTTACACAGTCGTTAGTTACTAATTAACCACAGTTCACATAAATACTGTGTCAATGATACAAAGTCAAAGTGTGCGTCGACCCTAAGTAAGGCTCCGAGCCCTTTAAGCCCACGTAAGCTCGCAAATTAAACATACAGCGTCTACCGATTAACGAACAATCGATTAACGAATTGGTATTCGATTAAAATCGTTTCGAGTGAAAGAAAATGCGTGAATTACGATTGTGAAGATCTTCGATTGTTTCTTTGATTTTGAGTCGTAATGTCCTTGGAGGATTATTCGGTTTTAGGATTTTCATTTAGTAGATTGTTGAATTGTTATTCGAAATTATAGTGTTTTGTTTTAAGTTTTCTGCTTTTATAATACTTGAGGAGTAAGGTATTGTTTCTCTTATGCCTAGATTGAAAAGATCAATGTGTGTAAATGTTATACTGACAGACAACCTCAAAAATGTGGATTACAACTTACTAACAGGACTTCATTTCTTTTAAACTATTGCATGACTTTTATCGCGGGCTTTAAGCGCGGCGGATCAAGAAATTCCGTAACGAAAATAAATCTAACACTGTCACTGTTATATCAACGTGAATGAATGATTTTTTTTTCTTGGCGTTTCACTTTATGGACATGGGTGACCATAGCCTAATTAGTAGAGTAACTTCCCATAGAATAAATATAAAATAAATAAATAAATAAATATTACACAACTATCACACAACGCCATCTAGTCCCAAACTAAGCAGAGCTTGTGTTATGGGTACTAGACAACTGATAAACATACTTATATATTTCTAAATACATACATATTATAGATAAATTACACCCAAACACAGAACAAATGATCGTGCTCATCACACAAACATTTGTCCTGGGTGGGAATCGAACCCACGACCTCCGGCATAGCAGTCAGGGTCACTAACCACTAGACCAACAGGCCTGTCGTATAGAGCAACGATAAGATGATATTCTCGTTAAATATTCACAGTAAGCGACAGTTTTTCTTTATTTCCATAAAAAAAATTGCATAAGTTTATAAAAAATGCTATAGTTTTACCGCGGCAGTCCCCGAATGCTACAACTATTTTTTTTTATTTAGATTTGATCTTGACCTCAATCTAGCCCAGAAGCAAACATGAGACCTAAGATGGAGCGAGGTCTTGAACACCGACGAAACACAGTAAGAACTGTTTCGCGCTGGACTTCGATAGGATGGTGGTCACAAGGCAGGCGTTTCTGATGAGGTCTACCAACGCAATTTTTTTTTTTATCGTTTTAAAATCATCAAATGAGTCCTCCCACCCAGGGCAGAGCGGGAGGGACTGTCAGACTCGTACTGACTAAAATCCACGGTGTCCTTCAATAGCCCTTTACGTTCCGGGGTCCCGGTAATTCGTTCAGTCCCGCGACCCTACCAACACCATAGGAACGCTCAGCAGTTACCACAAGTTACAGCTAGCCTTTGCCCGGGGTAGACAGATGGGAGGTGGATCTCAACCATGCCAAATTGTATATTGTAAAACAAGATCAAATTCTAAAAAAACATCAAAGACATTTTATGTGTAACAAAAACCATTTGATATATTCCAGACAATTCCATTGAAATTCTAAATAATTTTCGCTCACCCGAACATTGTGAAACAGACCGTAATATATTCAAATTGGACACCAAAAATATCTTCGCCATACAATTGACACGGTAACACAATTTAACACCGTCAAATCCAGTGGAGCTTAATTTCTGTCACCAGGAGCGCAGAGACTCAATGAGCTTCGAGAATCTTTTGAATGAATATAAATAAATTGTTTTTAAGGTTCCTTAAGTAAGGAAGAGAAAGAAAAGAAAATACGTTTATTTGACATACGAGGTGCACTCTACATTTTGACATTTAAAATTATCATAGGACAGATAAATAAAAATATTACTGACTGATTGCGAGTCCTGAATTATTATTAAGGCGCTTGCTGTCTGTTCGTCTGTCACAAGACTATCTTTTGGAACGTTATAGGTAGACGCTTACCGTTTTTTTTTATCAAAGTAAAATCATCAAATGAGTCCTCCCACCCATACTGTCAGACTTGACTGACTAAAATCCACGGTGTCCTTCAATAGCCCTTTATGCACCGGGGTTACGGTAATTTCTGAGTCCCACGACCCCGGCAGGCTTTGGCCCTCCACAGGCCCCGTCACTATGCTGACACTTCTTGAGGCGCGCGTGGAACACAACGCGCCGTCGACCCGGACATGGTCCATGGTCGGAGAGCGAGTCGCCCATTAGACGCTTACCGTCTTCCTATAAAAAGTTAAACACCGGTTAAACACTTGTCTAAAAAACCTGTCGACTGCAAGACGGCATTTGACGTTGATATTAAGGGTCGTTTTGCAATTACACTGTTTTAGACAAGTGTTCAACAGATGTTTAACTTTTTGTAGTAATAAGACGGTTAATCACGACGGTTGATAACTAAAACCGTTGTTACACCAAATATCTATCATAAATAAATGTGTAAGTTTGTAAGTTGTGTTACTTTTTTATTTTATTTTTCGTGGTAAAATCATCTTATGAGTCCTCCCACCCAGGGCAGAGCGGGAGGGATTGTCAGACTCGTACTGACTAAAATCCACGGTTTCCTTCAATAGCCTTTTACATTCCGGGGTCACGGTAATTCGTACGGTCCCGTGACTAACGAAAAACTAAAGGCCTTAACCAAAATAAAAAAAATTGCTTTGTTTTCGAAAAAAAAAATCGGTCTTTAACAATTAATGCTACAGAGCCGTTTATAAGCAACGTCGACTCGCACTTGTCCAATTTTTTTTCACTTTCAAAGCGGCATTATGCTGACTAACATTAGTCAATGTCTGTTGTTAATTGACTGAGCAATATATCATTCGAGCCAACATTAATATGTGGTGGGTGGCCGGATATGGGGCGTGCCTTTGTTCGGATGTTATGATATGGGTGATTATGATACTCCGATGTTGTGATGATGTGAAGTGCGGTTTTTATTTTTGCTCTCGTTTTTTTTTTGGGACAATGGCGTGTAGTGAGTAGGTCAAACTATGTTTGGAATTTTTTAGTGTGTAGGTATATATTTAGGAATAATAATTATTGTCTGATACTCATATTTTGGAAAAATGATCAAGTTCAATCAGGTAAAATAATTGCTGAGACAGTCGTTTTGAGCTCACAACTAAGCAAAAGTAACACGTAAAAATATGAAGCGAAAAAATTAAAATATAAGTATATACAAATTGCAGCAAGTCTATACTAAATTGTATAGTTTATTGTATAGTTTTTTTTTTAAATTAACGTGGTAGAATCATCATATGAGTCCTTCCACCCAGGACAGAGCGGGAGGGACTGTCAGACTCGTACTGATTAAAATCCACGGTGTGCTTCAATAGGCCTTTACTTTCCGGGGTCACGGTAATTCGTGAGTCACGCGACCCTGGCAGGCTTTGGCCCTTTACAGGGTGACATTGTATACAATAGTTTGGAAGGAAAATGTTCTACCTGGTAGTTTTATTCTCCCAACAGTGTGTATATTAATATAAGCTGATTATGCTAAATGCTCTAAATATTAAAATATGTGACTAAATTGTTGGATATGTTTTGGTTTTGATTTATTGGATACAAGACTTTCATACAAAAATAACAACATAAGCATCACCGTACACACTTCCATAATGCCTTTGTCAAACAGACTGACGAAAGCGAAGCGATACCGAACCGAAGCGAGACGTAAGTCAGATAGTTCTGTCACGCTATCGGATCGCTTTCGCTGTTCTATGTGACTGTATTCAGACAATTCCATACATTACAAATAAAAATGTCACGCATCGCATTTGCGACGCCTGTCTGTTTGACAAAGGCTTAAAGGTCTGATTCAATACTACACTCGATCACTCACAAAAATCTGATTTTACGGCGACTTTCTTGTTTTACCACACTGCACCATTAGTCTAGTTGATGAACCAGATTTACTGAGAATAAAAATAAAACAAACGTGATAAAAAAAATCCTGGACTAAAACAGATATTGACTCCGTCCATGGCCATCAAATAAAACGAAAAAGATTGGAATAAGCTGCCAGGATTAGAAGGTTACGAAATAAGCTAGAAGGGAAGGGTTAGAAGGGGAGGGGGGCAGGGGTTCACGAAGAATTATGGTTTAGTGACGTCATGGATTAACCCTTAGTCTGGAGATATTAGCAATGATAACGTAGTGTACATCTATTTTCAACTTTATTTCTAAATGCATAGGAGTGAAAGGTCATTGTTAGATGAGGATTATTAACAGTGTCTTTGCTCCTGACAGTCCGCAGGCACATAGCAACCTTATAGTCGTGAAAATACTAACATTATTGTTACTTCCATAAAGGTTATGACAGTGATGCAAAATCGGACTCATTATCATGGTCATTTATTATGACTTTCTCTAGGCTGTAAGACTATTTTTTTTAAGACGTTGCCCCACACATGGAATATCTCTTGTGTCGTGGGTGCGTTTTAAAACATAGAGACTCACATACACAAATAAGCAGATCCGGAATAACTACTTGTAGGTCATACAAATATTTATTCCGTGCGTGAATCGAACCCACGACGCACAGCAGTCCAATGCGTTGCAAAGACCAAAAATAATCTCAGCACTTAAGTTTGTTTTCTATGTTTCCCAAAATATTACTAATAACTCAATACACACACGGCTTTTTTTTTCGTGGTAAAATCATCACCTGTCTCTTCCCAGCCAGGGCAGAGCTGAAGGGACTGACAGACTCGTAATAACTAAAATCTACGGTGTCACACACACGGCTGAACTAAAAGTACTGAGTAGGTACTAAAGTAGATGTAGACAAAACTTTTGTCAAAATATCCTAGACAACAAAGAGTCCACTGACCTCTTACAAAAAGTCCTTCATCACAGCAGAAAAGTCCCAGCAAAGAAAAAAGGTCTTACAAAAACAGCTCGAAAATTAGTTCTTCCGTCCCCCATAAAGAACAAATCAGGCACATAGAGCTACTATCAAACAGCTATTTGGTACAAAAGCTAATAAACAAAGTCATTGGGGCGTCCGCATTGAATATTTCAACAGAGAACCGTCCACCAATACTAATGAGTTGATGAATATGCGAGGACACCGAACTGAACGGACCGGGGGTTCGCACTTGACGGTTCAAACGCTGTGTGTTTGAGAGATTTCGTTTTTTGTTGAATGTAAGGTCGCGGGACTTACGAATTTCTCCTGTATCGTGGGTGCGTTTACAAACATAGAAACCCGAAACAACTACTTGTAGATCATACAAATACTTGCTCCGTGCGGGAATCGAACCCGTGACACGCAACGCAGCAGTCCAATCGCTCAGACACTGCGCTAACCGTGCCGTCTTTATTAATTACCATGACCCCGGACCGTAAAGGGCTATTGAAGGGCTGATTTTAGTCAGTACGAGTCTGACAGTCCCTCCCGATCTGCCCTGGGTGGAAGGACTCATTTGATGATATTACCACGATAAAAAAAGTAAGGATTTCTACTGAAGGATTGTTGTGAAAAGTCGTTCATGATTCGGTGACGGATTTGAGTATTACTTCTTGCTATTGAGGAGTGTTTACGTTGTTCGGTATTTCGCACAAGAAAGAAATTATTAAACTGATTTATATGAAATTTCATACGCATAAGCACGATACATACAAAAATGTGGGAAACGGAATGTAAGAGTGTACGATAGGGATGGATATAGGAGGTGAGAGCGAGAGCGAAGAATGAAGAGTAAGATGGCGATTTTTGATTCAAAAGAAAGACGTGTAGTATTTTAGTTTTGAAAATAAATTCATTAAGTGTTTAATACAAAGCTGTTTGACTCTGATCCCACAAATTTTGGGGGCTCGTCCGGCTCGTTACAACCATACATAGATTTAAAAAGTTATAATTACTCGTAAATTTTTAAGGCGCTCTTTAAGATTTAACGTTCAGGAATATAAGTAGCATTTTCGCTTGTTTATTGTATTAGAAGTTCTCGAATAGCAATTGAAACGATCATTGCAGTTGATATTGGAAATCAATTAATTGTATAAGATGGGGACGCAAGGTATAATAGTAACATTCACTCTTTAAGCATACTTAACACCGGGCCCGCCGCAATCGCGGCGGTAAGACCCCTCCTTGAGGAGTGGCTGGATAGGCGTCACGGCGTCCTTACCTACCGCATGACGCAGGTCCTCACCGGACACGGAAGTTTCGGGAGGTATCTGTGTCTGATAAGGAGGGAACAAACGCCTGGGTGTCACCACTGCGAAGATCGTCCGGAGGACACAGTGGAGCACACGGTGCAGGACTGCCCCGCTTGGGCGGAGCACCGCCGTGTCCTCACGACGGCGATTGGCGGAGACCTCTCGCGCTCGGCATTGGTCGAGGCCATGCTGTGGAGCGAGACGGAGTGGGAAGCGGTCGCCTCCTTCTGCGAAGCAGTCATGCTCGCGAAGGAGGAGGCGGGCCGCGTGAGGGGGAGGACAGCGTTCTCCCTCCACCCCAGCCGCAGTGGTGGACGCCCACGGCGTTGGACGTCGCAAGACGATCTCCAGCCACCGTAGGCGCGGGCATGCGGGCGGCGAGTAATGGGCGACTCGCTGTCCGACCATGGACCATGCTCGGGTCGACGGCGCGTTGTGTTCCACGCGTGCCTCAAGGAGTGTCAGCATAATGACGGGGCCTGTAGAGGGCCATAGCCAGCCGGGGTCGCAGGACTTTCCCGTTACCGTAACCCCGGTACGTGAAGGGCTAGTGAAGGACACCGTGGATTTTAGTCAGTACAAGTCTGACAGTATGGGGTGGGAGGACTCATTTGATGATTTTACCTCGATAAAAAAAAGCATACTTAACACGATACTAACGTAGTGCAAGCGCCAACAGGACGCCATTTTTGTTACTGGCCGCTTGTAAATGAGCGTATGTCCTCATTATGCCTCACGTCCCCGTCATACACTGTTCCCCTAATTTTACTTAACTAATTTCACACAAGTTCTAGTACTACCAAAAATCAGTCCGCAACAGTTCTTTTCAATAGAGCATCCCTTCACCGGGACGGCCCACCAATACTAATCAGTTGATAAATATGCGACGGAGCCAGTTCACGATTTTGAATATTGATTTTGAGGTACCAGATGTTCTTAGTTAGGTTTGGAAGCGTGCAGGTGGAAGTTTTACTAATAACCTTGGCTATATTTAGCTTAGAATATGGGCTGATCGAAATGAATAGTACTTCTTCTTTCGAAATTTTTAGACCTGATTGAATAGTTTTAATTGAAAATGTCAGGAATAATTGACAAATTTAGGCTTGCTAGCACTAAAGCCTTTGTCAAACAGACAGACGTGACGAATGCGAAGCGAGGCGTTTTTATTTGTAATGTATGGAATTGTTTGAATCCAGGCACATAGAAAAGCGAAAGCGATCCGTTAGCGTGACAGAACTATCGGACTGACGTCTCGTATCAGTTCGTTATCGCTTCGGAAACGCCTGTCTGTTTGACAAAGGCATAAATGTAAAGAGGCGAATTGTTCAATCAGTAGTTAACTATTTGTTAAAATCCCACTTTTTTTTAACAAATGGTTAGGTAATTTATATGACTTAAAGGGCTGATATTTCAATACTCAGATATATAATAGATAACTTTTATCTGAAGAATAGAAATAACGGTTTGACATAATCAACAACTCACCCTAAATTTGACAGGCCTGTTGGTCTAGAGGTTAGTGACCCTGACTGCTAAGCCGGAGGTCGTGGGTTCGATTCCCACCCAGGACAAATGTTTGTGTGATGAGCATGACCATTTGTTCTGTGTCTGGGTGTAATTTATCTATAATATGTATGTATTTAGAAATATATAAGTATGTTTATCAGTTGTCTAGTACCCATAACACAAGCTCTGCTTAGCTTGGGACTAGATGGCGTTGTGTGATAGTTGTGGAATATTTATTTATTTATTTTATTTTATTTAAATATGTTTAGTAAAGTAACTTAATTTATCGAAGTCCATCAGACATCGCCAAGACTTCGCTAAGGTTAATTTTCGAATTGAAAACTTTGTTTTCTTTGTTTTTGCAAATTATCTGAAAATGACATGTATATTTAGAACTTATGCGTCAAGTATGCCTTAAAAGTATTGAATAATTTCTTGTCCATGATTTAGTTCTTCCAAGATTGATTTTGTTTTCTTCATGCACAACAGATATAGAGACAAACAAACGGAGAGAGAGATAAAACGTAGATCAAGCATCAAAAACAAAAATAACTACTTCATTTACCTGGTTTCAATTAAAAGAAGCGTTCTGATTTGAGCTACACAGCCGAGTTTATTTACCATGTAAACACTGATTTTTCCTACCAAACCTACTAAGAAAATAAAGCAAAAATAACTTCCTGCAAGCACTAACAGCAGGTATGTTATTTTCTTATGTACTCAATATTTCGGATGCTGTGCCTTCATAATTAATTTATTGCTGTGACCAACAGCTACGGCGTAGCTTCTTCGTCGTAGCCGCTACGTCGTAGCTACTACGGCGTAGCCCGTAACTGGTGATGTTAATTTTCTTGTACTTTTGTTTATTCGGCCTGTATGTTGACTGGATTCAAACAATTCTATACATTACAAATTAAAACGTCACGCTTCGCATTCGTCACGCCTGTCTGTTTGACAAAGGCTTAAAATAAAAGAGAAACATTCATAGATTGAGCGTTCCAAACATTGCGTTTCGACCGCTGAAAGAACAAACCTCGATTCATTTGACTTTCATAAGGCAAGAAATGTCGCGCTAAAGAACTTTTAGCTTTACCCATAAATTGCTTCGAGATTTCGCATCGTTAGTAATTAAATACGCATATATTTAAGGGAAATAGCCTAATGGCTATTTGAAGGCGTTCACGGGCATCAAATAGCGATTAGGTCAAATTTTGTGCTAAGAAACTTTTGTGAGAGAGAACACAGATTTGGGTTTTAGTGATGTTTATTTAGTAAAGGTATTGAAATGTTCCAAAAAATCATCATCAACAACCGAAAAACGTCCAATGCTGAACAATGAACTCCCCCTTTACCCGCCACGCCGAACGAAAATTCGCCACTTACATCCATCGGTTGTCCGCGACTGTCACGATAGGTCGGTCCATCCAGTGGGAGGCCTGCCTACGCTGCGTCTTCCGGTCCGTGGTCGCCACTCAAGAACTTTTCTTCCCCATCGGTTGTAAGTTAGACTTGAAAAATTCATTTTGGGTTTAATAGCCCGATTCATAAGAAAAGTCATTTTTTTTTTATAGTGGTAAAATCATCACATGAGTCCGCCCACCCAGGCCAGGGCGGGAGGGACTGTCAGACTCGTACTGACTAAAATCCACGGTGTTCTTCAATAGCCGTTTACATACCGGGGTCACGGTAATCTGTTAGTCCCGCGACCCATCCGCTAGTCCTGCGATCTAATAAGAAAAGTATAAATATAAGATATTTAATATCAAGTTGGAGCCGTGGGTGAAAACGTAGCTAGTTCTTAAATAAAACTTATTGTATACTTTATGCCATAAATAAGTTATTCGCAAATAAACTTATTGTCAAAATAAACTTGCATTGTGTTCACGACAGCTGTGCTTCCGAACTTAAACATTCGTTTATATCTCGAATATTAATCAGTTTGAGAGATTTTAATTCAAACCGTGTCTTAGTTGAGTATGCTTGAGAGGTTGTGGGTAAAAGTTAGTGAGAGTTTCGAAAGAATCTTGTTGTTTAATGTCAATTTTCTGGCAATCGGTTTCAGTACTGAAAATTTGAAGTTTAAATATGTGTCATTTATTCAATTTGTTCAAAGTTAAACGCATGAGTTATACAACCAAATGTTTGTATCGAAACTTGTGTATAATAAATAACAAAACGGGTTTTGCAAATATTTCATTAAAGACAGGATTATGAAATTGTCAGACAGTAAACGCCTAGAACGCAGAGGGCAATTGAAGGAGGGGCGTGAGTTTTAATCAATATTAGTCTGACCCTCCGGTCCACCCAGAGCGGGAGACGTCATTGTCAGTTTAAACCTGTTTATTAAAAAAATGGTTTCCATATTTTGAATTAAATAATTTAGTTCACTACAAAATCTATTTACGCCAACAGTTAAATTATCAAAAATTACTCACTGGTATTTTTTGGTAAATAAAATTGACGAAGATACGACGCTTTTAAATTCACTATTCGTTCGCGTATACCGTGTTATAATTTTTAGTTCGTTCTCATATCATCAGTGCCAATCCCACCAAAATCACACTCGAGTTTTGACATTGGTTGAGTCTATGCTGCGGAGCGAGACGGAGTGGGAAGCAGTCGCCTCCTTCTGCGAAGTAGTCATGCTCGCGAAGGAGGAGGCGGGCTGCGTGAAGGAGAGGGCAGCGTTTCCCTCCACGCCAGCCGTAGTGGTAGACGCACACAGCGACAGACGTCGGCAGACGATCTCCGGCCAACGTAGGCGCGGGCATGCAGGCAGCGAGTTTTGGTCAACTCGCTGTCCGAATATGGATCATGCACGGGTCGACGGCGCGCTGTGTTCCACGCGCACCTCAAACAGTTTCAGCAAAATGACGGGGGTCTCTAGAGGGCCAAAGCCTGCCGATCGCGGGAGTTACGAATTACTGTGACCCCGGAACGTAAAGGGCTATTGAAGGATACCGTGGATTTTAGTCAATACGAGTCTGATAGTCCCTTGCGCTCAGCCCTGAGTGGGAGGACTCATTTGAAAATTTTACCACGATAAAAAAAAAATACTCATATCCATTAGATAATTCATAAACATTATAAAATTATTCCAAGTATTCCTAACTAATTCTCCCACTCAATTTGTCAAGGTATCTTTGCGCAGTGCCTTCTTACAATTTTAAAGAGAGCCAACCTAATCTAATCATGCAAAACTTGTCCCAAAGATTTCAAAAGTATAAATTCAAGTTTCAAAAGCAAATGAACTCTAGAAAATAGAACCTCTTTCACTAAACACTTTGAAAATTACGATAACAACTTAACTGCGAGCTCAATTTAGAACTATTATATTTGACACGTGCATTTGAAGATAAGTATGATTGATGGATCTTTTTTTACTTTTAGTTTAACATTATTGAATAATAAATATTTGTGAATTGTTTTATGGTGAGGTTGGTATAAATGTTTGCGATTTATGAATAATTAGCGACCCGCCCCGGCTCCGCGCGATATACAATATCTATTATATTATGAATCTTATATATATATAAACCTTACTCTTGAATCACTCTATGTATTAAAAAACCGTATCTAAATCTGTTAAGTAGTTTTAAAGATCTAAGCATACATAGGGGCGATCTCGGGGCAGTATGGACGACTGTCGCAACCGAGGTCCGGGCACGCCGTAATCGCGGCGGTAAGACCCCTCTGAGGATTGGCTGGATAGGCGTCACGACGTCCTGACCTACTGCACGACGCAGGTCCTTACCGGACAATTTCGGGAGGTACCTGAGTCGGTTAAGGAGGGAAGAAACGCCTGGGTGTCACCACTGCGAGGATCGTCCGGAGGACACTCCGCCCCAGCCGCAGTGGTAGACGCCCACAGTGACGGACTTCGGCAGACATTTTCGGCCACCGTAGGCGCGGGCAGGCGGGCAGCGAGTAATCGGCAACTCGCTGTCCGACCATGGACCATGCCCTGGTCGACGGCGCATTGTGGGCCAAAGCCTGCCGGGGTCGCGGGAGTTGTGAATTACTGTGACCCTGGAACGTAAAGGGCTATTGAAGGACACCGTGGATTTTAGTCAGTACGACTCTGACAGTCCCTCCCGCTCTGCCCGAGTGGGAGGACTCATTAGATGATGATTTTACCACGATAAAAAGGGGAAACATTGAGTGGACCGCTTTTGTAAGATGACGTATAAAAAGTCACGGTATATATATAATATTTAATTATTTATAATAGCTATGTTAAAGATTTTCTTGGAATTCATGTTTGAGTTAGATATTTTGATCTTCTGATCCATATTATTTTCTGAATTTCTGAGAAACAAATTTGTGTTTTCAATCTTAAACGATGGGATACGTTTACTTTCAATTCTTCTGGTAAACTGATGTATCTGATTCCGACGAATTTGTGTGTAGATTGGTTTTTGGAATTAATAACAGGATGTTATTTTGATGTTCAAAACAACATAATTATTGGGTATTTTCTTCCACATCTAGTAGAAATTGATTGCATCACTTTTTATGAATGAATTACCATTAATTCTACAAACATTTTCATTCAAGATAACAATTAAATTACATCGAACATTACAAACAAAATATAAAAAATCTATAGATACATCGTTAGCCGCACTATTTAACCCTATTACAGCTCACCTAAATTCCCTTCCATTACCTCGCGTGCGACCAATCTATTAGATCAACCGAACGATTATTATGAAAAAAAAATCGTACCCCATTTTGCGATAAAATCCGTGATAATGTACCCCACATCGGTCCCTTGACACGACCGGATTATTGTTTCAATATGATTATTTTTTGACAGCTTTATTGGGGTACTTTGATACCCGACGGATTTGCTTGAGGCTAAGTTGATTGTCATGTTTTTTACGGTGAGGATTAAATTGTGGCTCCCTAGATGAATTTCCCTGGAAATAATATTATTTATGTGTTTCTGTTTTCTTTAAAATTTAAAAGTAGAATAGAACGTGAGATGAGTGAGAGAGAGGTCGGATCGTAAGAGCGAGAAAGGGAGTATGGCAGATCATTGCTTACTAAAATGACGTCGTAACAAGTACATTTTTTTATAATACGTGTAATGGGTCCAAACACACAGGTAGATATATAGAAGTTTTTTCTCTCATCTCTTCCCTTCTACTACATACATACATACATTTGTAGTATTAGATATAAAGATATCGTGAAGAAATAAAACACCTGCTGAATTGTCTTTTTAGCCACAGTAGGCGGGTCCTAAAAGACTGTAAAATTATCCCACCTCATGTTTAAAATGTAAAAAATGTTGTAAAATTATCCAACCCATCTGATGTTTGATATCTGGATGAACGATATTCTTTGTTTTATTCTAGATTAAAACCTATCTATAAACAAAATCTCATCAAGATCCGTTCAACCATTCACAAACATCAATGAAATGTTATGAAAAATATCTAGTTTTAATTCCGCTACAAAAATCCAGGCTTGGATTTCCCAAAGTAACGCCTGATTTTACAATTTACCGAACATCCATCGTATTCCCACAAACTTTCACATTTATAATAGTGGTAAGAAGATAGTATGAAATTAAAATTACATTGCCAACGAGACACAAATGTGAATTTATTGACGATCTTAAAAATAATGCTTATCTAATAATATAAATCTTTGGTTACAGGTAATCATCACGAGAGATAAGACTTGTCTTTCATGGATGGAACAGTTATGTTGCAAGTATATACGCCATCACAGTTTAGAAAATTGTATAGAGTCTATTGCTGTGTGCGGATGGCCGATGGCCGATGGGGTCGAAAAGTACTAGAGTGGAGACCACGGACTAGCAAGCGCAGCGTATGACGTTCACCAACAAGATGGACAGACGACCTTTTAAGGTCGCCAGAAGACGCTGGATGCAGGTCGCTTCCAACCGGTACACGTGGAGATCTAAAGGGGAGGCCTATGTTCAGCAGTGGACGTCTTATGGCTTAGATGATGATGATGATTGCTGTGTGCAATGGCCTGTATACAGCCTAGTTTTCTTGTAGGTTTATATATAAGTATCCATTATTTGGCATTTTAATGACCTATCAATTGAAAGTTCAGTCAATCGGCATGGATGAATTGCAGACGTATTTGTTATACCGGACACTGACAAGACAGTATCTATCTGTGATTTGTCTTTTTTTTTTTTTTTTTTTTTTTTTTTAGCGTGGTAAAATCATCAAATGAGTCCTCCCACCCAGGGCAGGGCGGGAGGGACTGTCAGACTTGTACTGACTAAAATCCACGGTGTCCTTCAATAGCCCTTTACGTACCGGGGTCACGGTAATCCCTTGGTCCCGCGACCCCGGCAGGCTTTGGCCCTCTACAGGCCCCGTCACTATGCTGACACTCTTTGAGGCGCGCGTGGAACACAACGCGCCGTCGACCCGGGCATGGTCCATGGTCGGACAGCGAGTCGCCCATTACTCGTTGCCCGCATGCCCGCGCCTACGGTGGCCGGAGATCGTCTTGCGACGTCCGACGCCGTGGGCGTCTACCGCTGCGGCTGGGATGGAGGGACGACGCTGTCCTCTCCCTCAGGCGGCCCGCCTCCTCCTTCACGAGCATGACTGCTTCGCAGAAGGAGGCGACCGCCTCCCACTCCGTCTCGCCCCGCAGCATGGCCTCGACCAATGCCGGGCGCGAGAGGTCTCCGCCTATCGCCGTCGTAAGGACACGGCGGTGCTCTGCCCAAGCGGGGCAGTCCTGCACCGTATGCTCCACCGTGTCCTCCGGACGATCCTCGCAGTGGTGACACCCAGGCGTTTCTTCCCTCCCTATCAGACACAGGAACCTCCCGAAACTTCCGTGTCCGGTGAGGACCTGCGTCATGCGGTAGGTCAGGACGCCGTGACGCCTATCCAGCCACTCCTCAAAGAGGGGTCTTACCGCCGCGATTGCGGCGTGCCCGGACCTCGGTTGCGACAGTCGCTCCCTCCATACTGCCCTGAGATCACGCCGGAGCTCTTCCCGCCGCGCCTCGACTTGTCGAGGCAGCGGGGATTCGCCCCGACGCCGCGCCTCCACGCGCCACTCATAGACGCGCTGGAGGGCAGTCGCCTCCAGATCCCAGGGCAGCAATCCGGCAAGGAGGTTGGCCGATTCGCCGGCGATCGTGCGGTATCCCCGGATCATCCGGATGGCCATGACCCTCTGGCATGCGACCAGCTTGAGTGGTCGCGTCCGGATGCTTAGGGCCCACACGGGGGCCCCGTAGAGGGCCATGGACCGCACGACACCGGCGTACAGCCTCCGGCAGGAGGCATTTGGCCCGCCGAGATTGGGCAGGAGTCGCTTGAGAGCGGCTGCTGCCCGGTTCAGCCTTGGGGCCAAATGCAGGAAGTGCTCCCTGAAGTTCCACCGGCTGTCGAGGACGAGTCCCAGGTACTTCATCGTCCTCCCGACGCCGATGCGAACCCCCTCCACCGTTATTTGGGACTCTGAACGTGGCGCATTCAGACGACCATGAAAACACATGGCCTCCGTCTTGTGCAGCGCCACGTCGAGTCCCAACTGCCGGATCCTATTAGCGACTGTCGCTACCGCCTGCGTCGCCACGTCGGCCGCCGCCTGGTGCGATTCTCCCTTCGCCAGGACGAGCGTGTCGTCGGCGTAACAAATTACGCCGACGCCGTCAGGGAGGTCGCCGCGCAGCACCCAGTCGTAACCGATGTTCCACAGGAGCGGCCCCAAGACCGATCCCTGTGGAACACCGCACGACATCTCTCGCCGGTTCCACTCTCCCCGGTGACCGGGGTAGATGACGGCTCTGTCCGTCAGGTAGTCCTCGACTATACGACGGAGGTAGGTCGGCACCCGGTGATACCGGAGTGCCTCCCTGATGCAACTCCAGGGCAGGGTGTTGAAGGCATTGGAGATGTCTAAAGACACCCCCAAGACGACCCTGCCCCGGGAAACCGCATCCCCCGTCGTGAGGGCTCTCACGCGCGCGATGGCATCCACCGTCGAGCGCCCCTTGCGGAAGCCAAACTGGCTCTCCGCAAGGTCCGGGCCCACCCGATTCAGGTGCCCGACGAGGCGGTTTGCAATTACTCTTTCAAAGAGCTTGCCCACCTCGTCGAGCAGCACGATGGGCCGGAATGCGGACGGAGAGTCCGCAGGGCGCCCGGGCTTCTGAATCAGGACCAGTTTCCCCGTCTTCCAACGAAGCGGGAACTGGCCCCTCTCCAGGCACGCGCTAAAGAGCCCCCCCAGTCGATCTGTGATTTGTCTAAGACTGACCATAGTGTGTTTCCAATGTTTCTTGTCAAAGTAGTAGGGTAAGAAACACACTGACTAATTTTCATTCATATATACTTTTTTTTATTTACAAAAGAGTTTTTTCCAAAAAAAAAAGTACAATAACCACGCATACAACACAAATTGTTTACCTATCATTTTTAAGGGTTAAAAAAATGTAATAAAAGGTACGTCACCGCAGGTTAATCGATTGGAACGTCCCTGATTTTCAATGACCTACTTTTTATGGTTCAAATATTATGTTGAAGCACCTACTGGATTTTATAAATACAGAGTGTTTTATTTTTACTGACTTAATCGGTTATTGATTTGCAATTCAAATTACATATGAAACAAAAAAAATTACCGTATTTCAGTTTTATTTACTGATTTTATTTTTCTGCATTAAATACAAATAATATAAAAACGTAGAAAAAATTAAACCGACGAAACATCGAACTGAAAAGCAAAAAAAAAATTTTGAGGCGGTGCCAAAACAAACATGTAAATTGATTATTTGAAGCGAAGAATAACTGTAGCTAGTTTGATCTTCGTTTTCTTAATTTTTAAACGAGTCTGTTATCTATCCATCAAATATCTATCTATCAAAGTTTTAAATGCAAAGCATCGATAGCGTTATAAACAATCCGAACAGCAATTGATTTCCCACTATCAGTCAGCAGAATTAAAACCGGATCTAACCCCATTGTTTCCTCTTAAATGTTTTTTACACATAAAAAGAAAATAAACAAAATATTCAACGCAAAAATGTTAAAATCTTTTAATCCAATATTTATTGGAACACACGAAGTTTACGAAACCCATTCAACAATTTTAATTCCGCCAAAACAATGTTACCAGATTCATATAGTCCATAAAATGTTACAATTCACAATAAAATACTTTACAAATTAATTATACATGCAAATATTAAAGAAACACAATAAACATCTCGACAAAAGCTTTAATATTATTCAGATTACAGTAACATGCAAGTTGAATTATAATTTTCTATACAATATCATGCTAATTTTTATATAAAACGCCTGAAAAAGGTACTCTTTTAAAGTATAATTTAACACAAATTAAGCTTACACATTTATAATTCATGAGTGAATAAAGTATGTAGGAATAACATGAAATTTCCTCAGTTTTGATGGTATAAATTTAAAAGAAAAGCCTTGAAATTGTTTTATTTTTGACTTTGATCTTTCAGGAGGTTTATGAATTTTTAGCTGCGTTTTTTGGTGTCTCTTGAAAATGTGGGTTCGTGTTTTCAACCATGGGTATCGTATACAACTGAGTATGTGCATTCACTTTTAAAAAGACGATATTGAAAAATATAAATTTTGTCTTCTATGTTATGTAATTGTCGTAGCAGGTATTTTTTCATTCAAAGTGCGACACGTAAAAGGTAAAAAAAAAAATGATATGCATATTAACGAGTATTTTTAAATTTATGCATTTTTCTTCTGGTGTGACCATTTTCTAATAGCCATGCAGTATTATAAGCTTTATCAACTGTAATATTTTCAATCAATGTTATATTTTCTCTTACAGGTTAAACCCGAATGGCTTACTCTTTTTTTAAATATATTTTATCCACAGCTCTACGATAAACCATGCAGGTCATGTCTTGCCCAATAAAATTTTGTTCAAGCAACATCAGCAATACCATCTTTTCTGCTCACCATACAACCGGAAACAGATATAGAACCAGACCCTATTCGTGAGATAACTCTCTATACACACACACGGAAGATAATCCCTTTAGATTTATTGTGCAGAATTAACGTTAAATAAGGAAGGGTATATGATATATAGTCATAGTAATACACTACTTTTGTGAGTGGTTTGGGTATGGTACACACAATTTTCAGGTACACACATTCAATTAAGCAGTATTTTGATAGTGAAAAAAGTAAAATCGGTGGAAACATTACATTTATTGTTGATTAGAACTGAGATAAATGTTATAAATTTTAAGAGTGGACTCGAAATTTACAACATTCCAGTTCTCGTATTTTATTTCATATTGGAAATTACCGATGTCGTACAGCAACATTTATTGAAAACAAAACAGTTACCCGAAGTAGTAACTTCTTATTTTTTTTTACGTGGTAAAATCATCAAATGAGTCCTATGAGGGAGGGACTGTCAGACTCGTACTGACTATAATCCACGGTGTCCTTCAATAGCCCTTTACGTTCCGGGGTCACGGTAATTCGTACAGTCCCACAACCAGTAACTTCTTATAGTTGGATTTTATTCTGCTTGTGCCTTATTAAAACATCGTTCAGGAGATAATATGGCATAATTTGTTGCACACTTTGCACAATACAAGCACCTGCATAATCTTTTTTTCTTTTGTCGCCCGATTTCACTGAATCAAGCCGACCCGAATAAGGTGTGTTGCATTCCTTATGTGGAATGAAGAATGCCTGTATATGGGTTATATAACCTTCGTTAAGTTGCCACGTGGTAGTCATTAATATATGTGAGTTCAGTTATGTTCACTGTGGTTATGTTACTATCCACATTTTTCGAAGAAATTGGTAACGTTATGATTATAGTTTATTGTGCACACTTTGATAAGAAGGTTCAGTTGGCGCAGTGATTGTGCAATTGGCTTTTGCGCTGCGTGTCACGGGTTTTGTTATTGATCTGAACAAATACACTCGAGAGCAATGAATCCGGGTCACTTAAAGAATCCTAAAAATCTCGGAAACTAAAAATGCTAGGTTAATGCAATAAATTGTATTTAATAGACAATTTAATACTCCTTAAATGAAGGTATTAAAACTTCTTAGTTATTGTAAAGTTATATCATAAAAAAATCAAATTTGAAAAAGGGCCACTTACGAAGATGGAACTACGAAATTACAGCATTTGGTTTTGCTTTTGTTTGTAATCTGTCATTTATATGGGTACATAAACCATGTTGATAGTGCTTTATATTCATTATTCAAGCTGTAATTATGTCGCTCACGCCTGAAGAATGCACCAGAATACTTACAATGCTGGAAACCGGCCGGAGTCAGCGCGATACAGCTAGGACTGTCGGTGTGTCGCTGTCAACAGTATAAAGAGTTCTCCGACGTTACGAAGAAACACGCAGACCAGGAACGGGCAGAACCAGGTGTACCACAGCACGAGAAGACCGATACTTGGTGAACACCATGCTTCGAAATCGCTTTCTCACAGGAACTGAACTCACCAATCAGTTTCGACGCCTCGGAGGAAGTAACCCAAGTGCATGGACAGTAAGACGTCGGCTTGCTGAATCTAACTTAAAACCCCTCAGACCTGCAAACGGCCCTAAACTGGAGCGTGGGCATCGTATTTCAAGACTAAGATATGCCCAGAGCCACGTAAATTAGAGTATTGAATATTGGTCAAAAGTTATGTTCTCCGACGAATCAAAATTTATGCTCTACAAGCACGATGGAAGACGCAGAGTGTATCGAAGACCAGGGGAAAGATTCAAGCAAGCATGCATCAAAGAAAAAGTAGCCTACGGTGGTGGGTCTGTACTTGTATGGGCCGGAATTTCTTCTGAAAGTCGCACAGAGCTGGTGATCATAGAAAACGGCTCTTTAACTAGCGTAAGATATGTGGAAGAAATCCTCAATGATCACGTTGGTCCATTTATGGTCAATTTAGGTGAGGATGCTATATTTATGCATGACAATGCCCGACCTCATACAGGTAGGATTGTGAATGACTACCTTCAAGAGATGAACATTACTCGTATGGAGTGGCCAGCGCGCAGCCCGGATATCAACCCGATCGAGCATGCTTGGGACGAGCTAGGCAGATGCGTAAAACAACGAAACCCTCCCCCAATCACGCTTCGTGAGCTCAAAATTGCTCTCACAGAGGAATGGGAGAATATTCCCCAAAATCGTATAAGGAACTTGGTGTACAGCATGCCAAACCGCGTAAACGCAGTAATGGAAGCACGAGGAGGCAATACGAAGGATTAAAATTCAAGAAAATCGTAATAAAGTTCAAAAATTTCATGTTTCCTATTTTTGTTTTAAGGAGAGATCAGCAGTTTTTTTCTTTATGTAATTTTGTGTTAATAAAATGTATGGTGACTCATATTTTTTTTACTTTCATTTAAGGAGTATTACATTGTCTATTAAATACAATTTATTGCATTAACCTATCATTTTTAGTTTCCGAGATTTTTAACATTCTTTAAGTGACCCGGATTCATTGCTCTCGAGTGTATTTGTTATAATAGTTTAATTGATTTCAAACATAACCAAGAAATTTCTAGTTGAGTGTAATATTTTTCATGTACTTTAATAAAAAATAACATAACAGCATTTTCTCGCAAACATAAGCTTTTTAATATAAGCCTGGTCGCGGGTCTGTCTCATCAGGTATCCGTAGCCCCGAAACATAAAGGACTATTGGAGGACACCGTGGATTTTAGTCAGTACAAGTCTGACAGTCCCTCCCGTCCTGCCCTTTTTTTTACGTGGTAAAATCATCAAATGAATCCTCCCACCCAGGGCTGAGCGGGACGAACTGTCAGACTCGTACTGTCTAAAATCCACGGTGTCCTTCAAAAGCGCTTTACGCTGCGGGGTCACGGTAATTCG
Source organism: Agrotis puta (assembly GCA_943136025.2). NCBI lineage: Eukaryota > Metazoa > Arthropoda > Insecta > Lepidoptera > Noctuidae > Agrotis > Agrotis puta. The sequence continues at coordinate 13,816,957 of OW964185.2, read as the reverse complement.
TAAGTCCCGCGACCCCGGTCCCGTCCTGCGTGAGTCGTCATTTGATGATTTTGTCACGTAAATAAATATATATATAAACCTACTAAAACAACAAACCAGATACAAAGGCTTCGCATTTAATAAACTTAACCCTATTATGTTTTGCCCAACGAATGCTAACCCTTTGTGTGGCACGAAAATGTTAAACACTCAATTTGAAATTCAAAATGAGCATTTATTGCTTACTTCTAAGTTTAATTTGGTCCACCATTAATATCCCGTGGTCACTAACTCAGTGATGAGGGGCTCGTGGCTAAATAAATACAGCTGATCTTCCGGGTTAAGCCGCGCTTGCCGAGGTTGGTCTGTGAATGGGTGACCATCTGTCATAGCGAGTTTCCTCCGTGCCTCGGAAAGCACGTAAAGCCGTTGGTCCCGGCTGTCATTTGTAGATCTTTGACAGTCGTTACTGTTAGTCAGAAGCTCTAAAGTCTGACAACTGTACTCATACGATAAAGCCATCAAAAATTCACTGTAAAATTACTTATGCAATCTTCTACTCCTTTTAAAACCATTGTCTAACATCAATACCTAATCCACTACCACTCTCAAAGTAGAACTAAAACAGTATCAGAACCGATTACAGCTCCGTTAAAATACCGTCCAAGTCAATGGCCACAACATTCATTCCTGCAGAGTCGGTATTGTACAGCTGGCTTTGTTCACTCGCTTTGTCCCTATCAACGCTATCTGAGGACAATGGACAGAAAAATTGGCTCTCTATGGCATCTAGAGGCAGTTATTAATATTTCATAATAGCCTCTTGTGGGAGGTTGTTTATGTTTTGACGCAAAAACTAATTATAGTTGACGGTATTCTGTGTGTTGTGGTGAAGGAATTTAATTTTGTGTTGTTTGTTTTTTTCTGGAGTGAAACGGTTTTTGCAGATGGCATGTTTTTTTTTAAGAATGCAGGAATTAACTCGATTTTGTTCTTTGAAAGAGATGGATTTATCAAGACGTATAGCCCCATTTCTCAATGAATACTGCTTCAAAAGGGCCATATTCGACCAGTAGAGTAGAGTTTTTTTATTGATTAGTTTATTACACACATCTTAATAAATCCTATTATTAAACAAATGTTTCAAATTTATCTGTTAACTTTTGCTATTTTACTGCTATTTTTTTTTCTTTAAATAAAATTATGTTGAATTTATTCACAGAAAAGACAATCAATAAAATTCAAACATTACGTAGCATATGAAACAATAATGGGCAACTCGCTGTCGACGGCGCGTTGTGTTCCAGAGTGTCAGCAAAATGACTGGGCCCCCCTCTAGAGGGCCAAAGCCTGCAGGGGTCGCGGGACTCATGAATTTCCGTGACCAAGTACCGGAACGTAAAGGCTATTGAAGGATACCGTGGATTTTAGTCAATACGAGTCTGACAGTCCTTCCTGCTCTGCCCTGGGTGGGAGGACTCATTTGATGATTTTACTACGCTAAAAAAAAGCATATGAAACAAAAACTCTGACAGTTATCACATATTTTTGACATTATTATCATCAAAGTCATCACAATATAATTTTAAAGACAATATCAGAAATCAGGACACATTCCGCTGAGCGTTGCAATAACAGACAATGTCACATTGCCTGACCGAAACAGGGAAAGGGCGTGACTGTGCCAGAAACTTTTGTCCGGCAGCGCGACAAAAAAGATAAGTGCAGAAGGTCGGATCTATATGAGAACCAATCTGAATTAGTTCGTTATTTTCAAACTCTTAGGGCGCGTTCCCACCGTGTCGTGACGACAGATAATCGTGTAGTTTTAAGTGTCGTGGCTTATATGTTTAAATGGAGGTGTTCACATTTGGAACGACACAATTTAATATAATATAAGAAATAAATTAGTCGTTACGACATAGTGGGAACGCGCCCTTAAAAGCCTTTGTCAAACAGGCAGGCGATAGAGAACCGGACCGAGTCCGAAGAGATAACGAACCGATACGAGACGTCGAACTGGGTGCAGCGAACCGAGGCGTGGCAATTGTATTAGCTGGCTTTTTATGAACGACGTCAAACAGAGCAAATACGCCTTCGTCATGTCTTCGCATCGGTTCGGTCACGCTATTGGATCGCTTTCACTTTTCTATGTGACTGGATTCAAACAATTCCATACATTACAAATAAAAACGCCTCGCTTCGTATTTGCCACGCCTTTCTGTTTGACAAAGGCATTAGTGCTTGCATATTTGCCCGTTGTACGAATCCGACCTTCTGCACCCAAAACTCTTTGATGACACGTGTTTCGGCCATCAAGTTGTTTATTGGTTACTACGAATTTTTCCAACAATATTACGCCTGGATAGAGCTGTGGTTTGTTTGTGAAAATGTTCATTTTTATTGGGTTGTGAAACATGGTTTTTCGGAAAGGATTTGTTACCTGTAGGCTTTAGTATTTTTGGTAGAGGTTTTACATTGAATGGAATTTTAATTGGTTAACAACTTTAACAATTTAAGGTTTTGCGTTAACGTCTTATGTTTGTGATAAGTTTGTCTTCCTTTCTGACTAGGCCACAAACTTTAAATTCATAGTGCACGTAATTATTGCATTATACTGTGCTTTCATTTGTCAGCATAGCTTAGTGTAGAAATAATGAAGATAAATATGTTTCATTCACGATTGAGAATCCATAAACATTTTTTTTTATATTTGAAAGAACCGTCGCGGGACTGTATGAACTACCGTGACCCCGGAACGTAAAGGGCTATTGAAGGACACCGTGGATTTTAGTCAGTATGAGTCTGACAGTCCCTCCTGCTCTGTCCTGGATGGGAGGACTCATTTGATGATTTTACCATGTAATAAAAATAAAATATTTGAATCTATATTATTATACAACTAAAATATTATACAGCAACAGCTCAAGAATCCGATCATAATATTCATTCCACTTATTTAAATTTTATAGGTTAGCATGCGACATTAAAAGCTTGTTAAACAAACTCATAATATTAAAACAGTAAGCAAAATAATATTATCTGCTTTAATTATTAATTAAACACGGTATTATACTCACATATTTCATGAATATTTTTGTAGGTATGATCATAAATTAATTTCAATTATTCAGCTAAAACATTAATTCTAATCATAAAACAGAACATAGCTGAAACAAAAACATAACGTTAGTCATGTTTTCGTTTCAGGCAAATATGTAACTCGCTGTAACCAGCGAGTTATGTTTTTAATATAAAACATTGCATAACAACGAGTAAAAACAATATAAAAATATCTTAAATACTTGTTAAGGAATTACTGGAGCACTTGTAATAAAGTTTCTGAAATCAAATAATGAGGAAAAGAGGCACAAAAAGAAAATTATGAAAGAACAAAGAACATTACATTAATTTCGTTTCCGTATCTCTCTGGTTAAATATTTGGTTCAAAACAATCTACTATGGCCGTCCAATTAGGAAAAACGATTCGCTGATGTCATATTGTGACGTCACACACGCTTTTTTGACATTTTTAAAAAAACAATCATCATCTGACTAACCTTTTCCCAACTATATTGGGGTCGGTTTCCACTTGACCCAGATGCAGCTGGATATCAGTATTTGACATGGACCAACTGCCTATCAGACCGCCACAACCCAGTAACTGAATAATACGATACCCCATGGTAAGACTGGTTGTCAGACTTTTAGAGCTTCTGACTAATAGTAACGACTGTCAAAGATGTACAAATGACAGCCAGGACGAACGGCTTTACGTGCTTTCACCCATCCATAGACCAACCTCGGCAAGCGCGGTTTAACCCAGAAGATCGGCCTGTGCTGCTGTAATTATTTAGCCACAAGCTTCGCCTTTTAAAATAACAATATCGAATGAAAGTAACTGTCACAAGATCATATACACTATTGAAAATTAATTTGCACAAAGTATTTTATAGCTAAACGTTATTTTCAAGTAAAAGCTGACAAATGGAGGTCATTGGCGGATTTCTTAAAAATCGCATAGTATGTAGTGTAAAAAAAATGGGTACACAAGGTACTGCCTAACTGATCAAATGGTCATCATGTACCTTCGGTTTATCTTTACCTTCCACGGGCACGGTGTTCTTTTAAACACGTTTGACGGCACGTTTGGCGCAGTAACTGAGAAATTGGACTCCTGTGCTATGTGTCGCGGGTTCGATTCCCGCACGGAACAAATATTTGTATGATCTGCAAGTAGTTGTTCCGGGTCTGGGTGTTTGTGTATATGAGTTTCTATGTTTAAAAACGCACCCACGATAGAGGAGAAATTCCTAGTGTGGGGGGCCATGTTTAAAAAAAAACAGCCCAAGCCTCCGGCCCATACAATGTCCCTTAGACGCACATATGCGCAAAACGAAAACTCCTTTACAAAAGCAACATTATTGAAACTCGAACAAACTGTTGCAGGTTTTATATTTGATTTTATTAAAACTAGCGGAGAATGGATTATTTTCCACCGGCCGCCTTCAACTTTACAGAAACAAGGGCGGTTATTCCGTTTTACGTAACCAGTTACGTCGGATGGAGTCACCAGAGTTTCAGAGTCCGGCAATGTTCGGCATCATCATCTGCCTAGCCTTTTCCCAACTATATTGGGGTAGGCTTCCAGTCAAACAAGATGCAGCTGGATATCAGTATTTTACATGAAGCAACTGCTTGTCGGACCTCCACAACTCAGTCACTGGGTAATACGAAGACCCCATGGTAAGACTTTAGAGCTTCTGACTAAAAGTAACGACTGTCAAAGATCTACAAATGACAGCCGGGACCAACGGCTTTACGTGCTTTCCGAGGCACGGAGGTAACTCGCTATGACAGATGGTCACCCATCCATAGACCAACCTTGGCATGCGCGGCTTAACCTGGAAGATCGGCCTGTGCGGCTGTATTTATTTAGGCCACGAGCTCCTCAGCAATGTGAAATCATTTATCATCATTATCAGCCGAAAGTTTTCGAGTGGTGATCACGGTGCGGAAGACGCAGCGTAGGTAGGCCTCAAAATTGGTGGACTGATAATTATTGTTCAGCGTGGCGGTCTGAGGGGGAGGCCAATGTTCTGAAGTGAACGTCTTCCGACTGATGATGATGATCAACACGCTGAACAACAATCCGCTACTTGCATACATCAGATTTCAGAGACTGTCGCGATGACATCACGCTCCACTTTTTGGGATACCTGCCCTCGCTGCATTTTTCGGGGAATCATTTACGATAACATTCTGGCTATTAGAGTATAGAATTCGGATTAGTTTCATTTATTAGTTTCTAATTATTATAGTAAATAATATTGATAATTAGTGATAACATATTTGATATTCAAAATATTAGATAAAAATAAATATTAGCGCGTAACATTCAACGAGTCAAATTATTATAAACTCATTATTTGTTCATCATACTTCGTTTGTTTGGTAAAATTTTATCAATCAAATGCTGAATTGCTAATCGATAATAATTAATTGCTTCATGAAGCACACGAGTATGTGTATTTCAGGTACTAGTTATAGAAAATTTAAATATAATTCTAATATTATGAATTCGAAAGTGGGTTAGTTTCTTTTACGCTGTCACTACTAAATTGTTGAACCTAAATTAATGAACTTTGACAAAGAAATAAATGTTTTTTTTTTGCCTTTAAAAAACATTAGGTAAGTCGTGGTTACGTTTACAAACATATAAACTCACATACACAAACGCTCAGACCCGGAACAACAACTTGTAGATTATACAAATATTTGCTCCGTGCGAATTGAACCCGCGACACTCAGCATAGCAATCCGATTGCTCAGCCACTGGAACACTGGAGCCATCTAGAGGTATGGAGACGATTGTAGGCTATATTTATGTAGACAAAATGAAGAGGGACAGAGGAGGAGAGAGATTAGCAAAGCCGTGGTTAAAAATTACAAATAAACGACGCATAAAATAGACCATTCATTATTTTGCTTTTTGTTAACTTTTTCGGACAGAAAATTTGTCTGCGAGCGAGACTCGAACCATGCTTCTTTCTGGCTAAGTACTCCAGACGCTTAACTTACTAAACTATCGCTACCCACAATCCATGTTGGATCTTCATTTCTTGCAGGCTTTATTGTGTATAAATATTTATATTTTTATAAACTGCTACAAAAATGAACTAATTAAATAATTTAACTATGTGAACCATTTTAGTCGCAGTGTGTACCGGTAAATATCAATATTTATTATTTTAGAAACAATCGGTTGAGTCTTGTCATTGACCCACTTCTCACGGCCCAAATATTAATAACATAATAACACTCAATCTAACAAGTTCTTAAGCATTTCCAAAGTAGAGTTTAAGTAAATATACCAAACATTAGAAAGCTACAATTGTACGAGTATCGACCTCTAGCAGGAAGGTTGTTTCTGAGCCTTCTGAATTATTGAGCTAAGGACATCGGTATTAAGTCTTTTTATACCACAAATGTACGGTATATACAAGGCCAAGATGTTAATTGGTTCTGGAATTTGATGATAAATAAATAGAGGAATATTTTGTATGTTTACTAGATCAAGGTGAGAACCTATGTAGGACAATGACACGAGATACCATTGAGCTACTTGAGTTATGAGTCGAGCTACACGAAACTGAAAAAATGCTTGCACTGCGTGGACAGGTCCACTCAAATCTGTGTGGTTCTTTTTTCAAAAGACCATCTTAGACACAAACCTGCATGGTCCTCGCATGACTTAACCAATATTATGTCTGGACTTTAAAAGAGACTGTGATCTCTAAGTTTGTTTCGGCTGTTGCTTCTCAGAGTAGCCAGGTAAGAAGACCGATCTAATCTAGTTTTAAAATAGTGTTTTGAAGTGGGGCTCCTGTACACGACGCCGCCGCCGCACCGCCGAAAATCAAACACTAGCGAATGGCGGCGCGGTCGCATAGGTATAAACAGCTAAGCGGAGCGGTGGCGGAGCGGTGGGGGGCGCGGTGGCGGCATCGTGTACATGAGTCGTAAAAGTATTTGTTAAACCTATCCAAACTAATATTATAAATGCGAAAGTAACTTTGTCTGTCTTTTCTGCACGCCTAAACTACTGAACCGATTTGTGTGAAATTTGGTACAGATATAGTTTGAAACTTGAGAAAGGACATAGGATAGTTTTTATAAAAAAAAAACAATAATCTGCCGGAAATCACTATACCACGCGAACGAAATCGCGGGCAAAAGGTAGTTTGTTAAATAAATATCATTTACCCACATCCACATACCCAAAAAACACTTTTATATGCATTTAAGTGTTCTTAAAAAACCGGGCGTATGCACACTGTTAAACTAATTGCTGAAAGTATTCAGTAGAGCTCGTACAGACTAAATTTAAATTTACAGTGAGCCCTTACACAAATTAGGACTGAAAAATTTAGCTCACACCGTTGCTTAGTAGGGTTGTGAGAATATTTTAGAAGAGTTACCGCGACAAACTCAAAGAGCATAATTGAAGGATGGTTTGTTTTAATCAGTACGAGTCTATATAACACAACCTAACCCAAAAAAAGCCTTGCTTAGTAACAGCTTCTTTTTTAGCATGGTAAAATCATCAAATTAGTCCTCCCACCCAGGGCAGAGCGGCAGGGACTGTCAGACTCGTACTGACTAAAATCCACAGTGTCCTTCAATAGCCCTTTACGTTCTGGGGTCACGGTAAATCGTGAGTCCCGCGACCCCAGCAGGCTTTGGCCCTGTACAGGGGTGCCCCGTCATTATTGCTTAGTAACAGCTACTAATACATTTTAAATATTTTATATGCATTCTTTCCTGCGTTACGAATTGTACAGCCTTTTTTATGAACAAGATGAACAAGAAGAACAAGATGTAAACATCACAATAAGACATTAATAACGGAAACTTTGAAGCCGTGAGCAGGACTGCAATAGTTCGGTTGGAAAACTGCTTTTGGTGTACTGAATTAGGTCGGAAGAACAAATCCTGCTCGCAGTAGAACTCTTCGATCCAAAAAAAAACTCTTATCTAAGCTAATTTACAAGCTACTTACTAATTTACGTGTGGCAAAACAAAACACATTAAATACCAACCAAAATATTATATTAACACCTGAAAGCAGTACACCATTGCCACACAAAACCTCGTCTAATTTAATTAAAAAATAATGACAACCTTTGTCGACAAAATTAAAGGACGATGTGGAAATAATTTCAACGTTTCAATGCCTCGCTGCGCTCAGACTCACTCGGTTGGGCCAATGCTCAGTTTCATTTCCAATTTTGTCGAGTAACAGCCCTTAAAACGTGTTGGTGGTTTACCTGTCTCGGGTTAAATCTTTGAGGTTTCTTTGTCAGGTAAGAAGGGTAATTAGGTGCGTATTTCTGTATTTTCGCGCTTGTTTTGTTTTGTTAATGCGGTTGTGAAAACTAGGTTAGGTTAAGAAGTAAGATATTTGTCATCTGATACTCGTATCACGAGGTTCGCTGCGATTATAGTAATTTAGATGTAAGAGAACATAAGACATTTTTAATCAAAGATGTGGGACAAATGTGAATGGCAAGAGAGTTCATTTTTCAGTAGTGTTTCCATCTTAATCCAACACTGAAAATGCTCTGAAGTATGTTAAGTTTTAAAGTAATTTGTAATGTTGACTTTTTTTTAAAGACTAGGTTATTACCTTACATATTTGACAAAAGAAATACAAATATTATAGAAAGAAAGTGCCACTTTATTTATTTTACCGAAGAAATTTCTGTTGAATTTGTAACTGCTAAAATAATAATTGTCAATACTGACATTATTTAGAAATACATTTACAACTACAAAAGTATGGAATCACTTACTCCGATTCCGCGCGATCTTGAGTACCTAAGAATTAGTTAAGAATAATAAAAATTGAGTTATTTTAAAGGATTCACTTTAAATTGATAACAAATTCATTCAAATCACGCCACGATTTAAAGAGTAATTTGTTTCGGATTTTTTTTCTCAGAGTAGTCAGATACGAAACACCAGTCTCATCTAGTCTAAAAATTGTCTGTTTGATGTGTAAAAGAGGTTGCCAAAACCAGTTTGCTAAATTTGCTAAATTGCCATACAAAGAGGCAGCGCCGCCAGTCTCTTGGGCACATTACCAGCTGACAGCGTTGGGGATGAATTTTTCGATGCTCCATAATAGTTTAGTTTTATTTTTGCATTTTATATTTATGTATTTTTAGCTTCTATATAAAGTAGAAATTAAAAAAAATATTTATTCCTCTCAAAAAAAAAATTGGCTAAAAGGTAATTAATCATTTATAGCAATTGCCTGTTGTGATGACGTAACGAACGATTTGATGGTTTATTTTACTATAAAATCATCACCAAGTGTCATAATTTCTCACTCTTTTACGTATATAAAAACCTCTTCAGTAACGCCACAGAAAAACGCTTGTAATATCGAGCTCAGCTAATATCGTCACCCCTAACGTTTAATGAAGAAGCTGGCTGCGCAAACAAAAGGCTCAAATGAAACGCCTGCGGCTCGATGTTTTTACGCTCATTTTTTGAAAAGTCCGCTCTTTGTTCGTGTACTTAGCCTGTTTTGTTGCGTTTGATTGAGATTTACCTTTGTGTGCTGCTGTTTGTAAAGCCTTTGTGGTTTAGTTATCGAGATTAGAGGGAGAGGGTGAATGCACTGAGTGAGGTTATTTTAAAGTTTATGTTATGGAAGTAAGGCTCGAAATTGAAATTGCTTTTTAGACTTGATCTTGGTGGTCATTATTGGTATCCTTTTCTTGCAGTGTTTTTATCAAATTGGAATTTCTTTTGTATCAAGCGTGTGTTTACAAAATAATTAAGTCACATACGCAAACAGCCAGACCCGGTAACTAAACCCTTTCATGTGTGCCACAAAAACCGACAACAAATGCATTTGTGAAAGACGTTTTTTCTGAAGTTAAGTACCACAGATGAGCAAATGTCTCTGTCTAAACTCATTAAATTGTTCCGTCTTTAACATTATTATTTAATATCGTGGGTTATGTGGTGCTTTGTTACTAAGGCAATCAACGAAACAACAATGGTTGGGCTATTTACAAAAATCCAATTAAACAAATCCCAATTTCACACTAATTACTTACTTACTTACACTTATTGAACACTAAGCTTAAATTAAAAACTTTCCGATCGACAAACAAGAAAAACAAACAAGACGAACTAAGGCAGTAAATACACTGTTGCGAAAACAAACAGACGAAATATCCAAGATGCCGCCGAGATTAAAGTACGCCAGGACGAAGTCCGGAAATTAAAGCAAGAATCTTACCTTGCCGTAGCGAAACATCTTAGTATATTTCGCATTAATAATTAAAATTTGTGTTTGGATATGTGTGCACTAGGGTTATTACGGAGGTTGGGTCTTGTTTATGCGTCAATTATTTGATAGGGGTTTAGTGTTAGCTTCGAAAAGGTATCCCTTTTGATACCATACTTGATCGGGTCGATGCTGTGACAATCATATAGTTAAGCAATGACGAAAATTAAAGTTTCATAATTATTCATGTTGACTTCACAACCCAGTAAAATACAAAGTAATAGATTTATGAGGAAAAATTCAGCTGCGTGGAGTGGGACTCGATCCCGAGTCTTCTGGAAAAGTACTCCAGACGTCTTACCAATTGGGCCATGCAATGGCCTGGATTTATGGATTACACACTCGTTTGAAGCCGAATCTTTTATATTCTTGTTTTTGAACATTTTACACGTCAAAATCTGTACGAAAAAGGCGATGTAGGCGTCATCTATCTTCTATCTTTTATATTTATAAAAATGTTATGTTGGTTTGTGTACGCTTCAAAAACTCAAAAAGTTCTGCACCGATTGAGCTGAAATTTTAGCATGATATATAATCCGCATCAAGGATTATTTTTATATATTTTTTGCATCAGTCACATTTTATGTTTCGCTACGCTTACGCTATCCGCGACCGCGAAAAAACAGTTTTTTGTGCCATAGCGAAGCGTGGCAGGATACAGCTAGTTGCGTATATACGAGTATATATAACTTTACAAAGTAATAGTCGTGACAATAACTATTTGCTGTTATACTGTCAAGATAGGTTGCGCCTGTTAGTGAATTCAGGCATTAATTTATAATTACAACTTCTAAGTTCGTAAATAGATCCAACAACTCCCTAAGAGAGGACATACCTTGAAACTTATAACTATGACACACCCTATCAAATATTCTCTTTGAGCCCGTCATAACGCAGTAAGTGGCATAAATGTGATCTGGGGCGGACTTAATTCTTGCATACATATTTAATAGGGTTTGTCGCACGTGACGTTTTATAGTTTCTGCTTACCTCCATTTGAAATGTTGGGGAAATGTCGTTTAATTTATTGAACAATGGAAGAGTTTAGGTTAGGTTATCTGTTTTTCTTTCTTATTATAATTTGCAACTTTAACAGGATTGATAACAACATTTTTGGTTTTCCACATTAAAATGTTCTTGATAAATAACTGGGTAGTGCTCGTACAATACCCCTTGTTAAGACTGAATGTCAACTTTTGAGCTTCTTTCTAACAGTAACGACTGTCAACAATCTACTAATGAAAACCGGGACCCATCCTCACTCTAACCCATCCTCACTCTAACCTCATCAAGCGCAGCTTAACCTTGAAAGATCGACCTATGCAACCGTTATTATTTAGGCACGAGCTCAAGGTTTTTACTTTCTTATAACACAAGTATATCTCAGTTATAAGTAGTACAAAGAATACTAGTTATCAAAAACCATATCAAATAAATGATAACATACTGATTTATAGCGGAAACAATGATAAGTAATCATCATCATCATATCAGCTTGGAATCACCCACTGCTGGGTATAGGCCTCCATCTTTTTATGCCATATCTCTCGGTTCTGTGCTTCTCTTATCCAACTATTCCCCGCGATTTTGACAATATCGTCAACCCAACGGGCTGACAAGATAATTGAATATACCTATCCAGTAATAGTCCATATAAGTAATATGGAAAAAATATTACAAAATCAGCAGATAAAGCAATTTAGTTTACAAAGTCACTTAAAATCCGAATAAACTGTATGAAACCTTACATTACGTGAACATAAGCAAACATGACAACACAAAAACCCAGTAACCATTATGTAACTAATTGATAGTTTACCTCCACCGTTTATGTTGACTCGACCTTTACCTATGTACATTTATTTATGGTGTTTACATAACAAATATTATCGTTCGCGTAGTAGAATGTAAGTAGATAAATAAATATTCAATCTTTAATAGCTTCTGTTTCCTTGTGAGGTTTTATTGGTTGCTGTTGATTATTATTTTTAGTTAGTAAATTAGTTTTCCACAAATACCTAAGTTCATTAGAAAATTGATAAATCAGAACATTTTAGCTGAAACCTTAGTTAAAAATCAAATGCTCAAACATAAATTTATTTTTGACGCAGTCGCTTGACAGTAATCAAAACAGTGGTTCAAAATAAGTAGGTACGTCATTATTCTACTTTGTAGTCCTTCACTGTTACTTCCAATTCTAATTAACTAAAATCAATCAAATATGGAACGACCTTGAAGAATCGATAACATATTTCGAGCATTTAACATTTGAGGGTAGTCAAACAAAAGTAGACAATGATGTCCCAACTGGGCGCCAATAAGGACAACCAACACTAAGCGATAATAAATATTGTTTCTATGAAAAATAACAACATGTATTAGTTGATCAATGCCCATAAGTAATTCAAAGGTACTCAAACATTCGTTGCTATAAAAAGCCATAAAATTATTATATACATTAAAAACGATCGATGTGAGGGTCAAAAAGGATATTATTACCCGAAGCTAACTTATAAATAATTGGTGTTTTTAGTCGACTTTCAAGGTTAACTCTGTTGGTGTAATTAGAGAGAATTTTCCTGTATTATTTATTACGTTCGAAACAGAACCGGCTTTTCCTAATGTCAATTTGACCGGCATCGATCCGCAGTAGGAAATACATTTTTTCGTCGATTGGAAGGAGATATTAAGGTTTTTTGTGGCCCAGAGAATTGTTGCTACGTTATTATTTAGAGGATTTAGCGGTAATTCAATAAAAATGGTATTGGTTGTTATGGTAGATGGTATTACTACAGTGTATGGTAGTAGTATACATAAATAATAATAATATAATCTAACCGAGCTACTGCCATTAATTGTAGCCAATTACATTATTGTGGATTGCCATAATAATATAACAAGAATCTTAGTGTATTCTACGTCGACCCGGGCATGGTTCATGGTCGCACAGCGAGTTGCCCATTACTCGCTGCCCACATGCACGAGGGGGTTCGCCCACTTAGCAGTTAACTCCTTAACACGAATAGTCTGTATGTGCGAAGACTGTCCCTCGAAGTGGCCACATTATTTGGTGACTTATGATCTTCCAATTCTTACAAATTAGATATTTTGATAAACATTTTCTGCTTGACATTCATTAAAGTTTCTAAGTAAAACATAAAATGCACTTATTAAGGTTGTGGTGCATATTTAATTTGACATTCCGCGGGTGTCCCCGTTTAGTTCACATCGCGCGCTGCAATCGATTTGCTAGTCCTCACCACCGACTTTGCACATAGCGTATTGTTACAGGCAACATAAAAAAAAACACACAAAAATATTAATCAAATGAAAAAACACAAGCACACAAAAGCCACGTCTTAACTCACAATAACGAAACTTATGACCGGTAATTTTCCACCCTTGGTCCATAAACCCGTCACGGCTTCTATTCTTTGGGGAAGCTCCTAAAACATTATGCATTATTAGCTTTAATTCAAAACTCAGCCAGCATTCGCCCCTCCCTCCCCTTTTCAGGGGGAGTTCAGTAATTAAACCACTATTTTGTAGTTACTCCTAAATTACAGCAACAAAGGCTTTCAAACTATCGCATTTGGTCATGCTCGTGAAGGAGGAGGCGGGCCGCCTGAGGGAGAGGACAGCGTCCTCCCTCCACCCCAGCCGCAGTGGTAGACGCCCACGGCGTCGGACGTCGCAGGACGATCTCCGGCCACCGTAGGCGCGGGCATGCGGGCAGCGAGTAATGGGCGACTTGCTGTCCGACCATGGACCATGCCCGGGTCGACGGCGCGTTGTGTTCCACGCGCGCCTCAAAGAGTGTCAGCATATTGACGGGGCCTGTAGAGGGCCAAAGCCTGCCGGGGTCGCGGGACCAAGGGATTACCGTGACCCCGGTACGTAAAGGGCTAGTGAAGGACACCGTGGATTTTAGTCAGTACAAGTCTGACAGTCCCTCCCGCCCTGCCCTGGGTGGGAGGACTCATTTGATGATTTTACCACGCAAAAAAAAAAAAAAAAAAATCGCATTTGGTCGCGATGACCTTAATTGGGTGGAATATTTTGTTTGTTGGCGGTATCTTAATTAATTAGTATATTATAATGAGCTTTTGACTAATTACGTAGAATGAAATCAGAAACATTTTCTGCTGATTAAGTGTGAAGTATTTTTTAAAAGAGCGCTAAAGAGTCTTAAATACTTGCAAATATATGCGAGTAATAAGGATTCAGGCAGTAGCCAGCGTAAAAAATTGTGTTGCTGCTTACAATGTAAGTTTTTAATCTTCGTCTCTGAAACGCAAAAAGCAGATAAAAAATAGACTAGTATAACAATGAGCATAGGAATAAGGGCAAGGAGAGTTCTTCTTCCAAGCCTGGATTTTTGACTCGCAGAATAAAAACCAAACTAAACTGAACATTTTATTTCATGTTTCTTAAGGATCAGATTGATGTCTCATCGGCTAACTGTGACCCTAGAACTTAGAGGAATAGGAAAAAAGATTGGACTATAGGATCACCGTGGATTTTAGTCAGTATAAGTCTAACAGTAAAGCCTTTGTCAAACAGACAGGCGTGGCGAATGCGAAGCGAGGCGTTTTTATTTGTAATGTATGGAATTGTTTGAATCCAGTCACATAGAAAAGCGAAAGCGATCCGATAGCGTGACCGAACTATCGGACTGACGACTCGTATCGGTTCGTTATCGCTTCGGACTCGCCTGTCTGTTTGACAAAGGCTTAAGTGTGGGAAAACTCATTTGTTAATTTTACTGTGATAAACTATTGGTTTTTAAGCAGTCAAGTCTGACAGTCGCTTTCGCTCCTCTCAGCCTGGACTCATTAGATAACTCCAACACTTAAAAAAGAACCTCTGAATTGCGACACAGGAAAACGCAAAAACGTTTCCTGACTTTGACGATAGCTTATCCCTCTAAATCTTCTTAGAACATAAAATAAGTATCTATACATATAATTAAATGGTAGGGAAGTCAAAACTGTACATTATTTTTTTTTAAATACTTGTGATCTACAATCGATACCGAAGCCAAAATATAGTTTTTAGAATTTTTGTTTGTTTGTCTGTATGCATGTTCGAGATAAACTTAAAAAGTACTGCATGGATTTATATTAAATTTGGCACGAATATTATTAAGAAGTCGGGTCAACATATCATCACGCTATCACCTACAGGGAACGAGCAGTGAACTTTATTGTAGGTATTTCTAGTGCTGTATAGCGTACACGCAGACGAAGTCGCGGGCAACAGCTAGTAACAGATAATACAAAACAATACACCAAATCATTTTTCCTTTACGAAATAATTACTAGGAAAAAGATGAAACACTCAATGGGCTATTTTGTGAGGGCAAGCATAATCGTTTCCACTTCCCCGTGCCATTATCTTCCGAGTAAATTGATGCTTAATGTCTATCATTTCCAGTGAATGTTGGACTCGAATACGTATTGTAAGTACCTGGCAATTGATCTGGTACTATTTCCAAATTATTTTTATTCTTTTACTTGGTAAAATCTTCACATGAGTCCTCCCACCCAGCGAAGAGCGGGAGGTACTGTCAGACTCGTACTGACGAAAATCCACGGTATCCTTCAATAGTTCTTTATGTACCGGGGTCACGGTAATTCGTGAGTTTCGTGACCCCGGCAGGATTTGGCCCTCTACAGGGGGCCCCGTCACTATGCTGACACTCCTTGAGGCGCGAGTGGAACACAACGCGCCGTCGACCAGGGCATGGTCCATGGTCGGACAGTCGCCCAGTACTCGCCGCCCGCATGCCCGCGCTTTTTATTAATGCTTAACGAAAATAAAACTTTTTTTATTATTTTATCAAAAAGGAACACTAAAGTTATCATTTATTTAAGACGCTTATTTTAAAACAGTTTTTAGTCATCAGGCGCTTGTGACACGTGATTCTTGTTACCCCGAATGCGTATAACGCGTACTGATGCTAGCCGAGGTTCCTAGACTTTCTACTTTTTGACTTGTGAATTTTTGAACTTAAAAAAACACCGTGGCTGTAAAACGCAACGTACAAAAGTAAAAACAGGTTTTTTTTAGCAAATCAAGTTACCTCCATGAAAGGCGGGATGATACATTTAAGGATTTTCCAAAAAAAAACAACTGAAAAAAAAGTTATCTACGGAAAACGTAAAATACCTCTCTTTTTTCCTATGTTTGCCAATTTTATTTCGGGACCTTTTTATAGAATTCCTTTCTACGGGGATTATTATTTTTATTATGACAACAAAGTATTTAAATTGTTTCATTAAAACAAAATAGAGTGTTTTTCCCTATTTCTAGAATAATTTAATGTTTTGCGTACCGACATTTTTGGTCAACATTTCCTCTTATTACGAGTATTTTGAGATAAATAGTCGAGATAACCTTAGATCTTATATATATATATATATAAAAGGAGAACTGACTGACTGACATATCAACGTACAGCCGAAACTACTGGGGCTAGGAATGTGAAATTTTGCACACGGCTTCCTATTATAATGTAGGGGAGCACTAAGAAGGGGTTTTTGGAAATTTAACCTTTAAGGGGGTGAAAAGGGGGAATTAGGAAAGTACGTAACCCACGCGGACGAAATCGCGGGAAAAGTGCTAGTAATTAATAAGACGGAGGAATTTCATGATTCAAATGTAATATATTTGCTTTGATCTTTCTTTTTCATGTAAGATGTGGCCAGATCTGAAGCCTTATCAAGAGTTTTTAGGTTTTTGTGATGGAAAGTAAACGAGAACTTTGACGTTAATTCGATGGATTTAGATCCTCGTTCGCAGTCTCATTTTCCGTACAATAAACGTCGTACGCGTATGTTACTTTATTTTTCTTGGTAAGATTATCAAATACGTACCGGGGTTACGGTAATTTGTGAGTCCCGCGACCCCGGCAGGCTTTGGCCCTCTACAGGTCCCGTCACTATGCTGACACTCCTTGAGGCACGCGTGGAACACAACGCGCCGTCGACCCGGGACGCGTATGTTACTTAAAGTTAAATACGGTAATCTCATGATTATGGCCTCAATCCTTTAACTTTGCAGTGCATTGAATACAGCTTGATTTTATACGCTGATCAATAGCGGGTTTAATTGGGTAGTCACTATGAGTGCTAAGTGGAGTGTGTGTCATTTTACACTGTATTAACACTACCACTTCACTTCCGCGACGCTTCCACTCTGATACGTTTATTACAAAGCTTCTGAAGGTGGAAAACACTGTTAATGATTGAGTATCGTTTGCCTAAATTACAAGTAGAGATTCTATTTGATATTACCGATACAGCTTAGCATAGAATAGTCGATCTTGTTGTCTTATGCCTTTGTCAAACAGGCAGGCGAAAGCGAAGCGATACCGAACTGAAGCGAGACGTCAGTCCGATAGTTCTGTCACGCTATCGGATCGCTTTCGCTTTTCAATGTGACTGGATTGAAACAATTCCATACATAACAAATAAAAACGTCACGTTTCGCATTCGCCACGCCAGTCTGTTTGACAAAGGCTTTAGACTGACCATACAAAGACTGCTCGAAGAATCATTAATTCATTCATTCGTCATTATCGAGTGCTTACTTTGCGACGTGTCGTGTTCCACGCGCTCCTGGAAGAGCTGTCAGCAACCAGACGGGGACCTTAGGGGACCAAAGCCTGCCGGGGTCGCGTCTGTCTAATCAGGTCACCGTGACCCTGAACATGAAGGGCTATTGAAAAAACAGTCCCTTCAGTTGCGCCCTGGGCGGGGGAGGACTCATTTGATGATTCTAACAAGATTTAAAAATAGTTTACATTTTTGGGAAGCTTAGATCGTAATGATATAATGTAAGGTACTTTTTACAGTTTGAGCCCATAAGCATGAAACTCAATGAAAAGAACAGGGGGCCTAACTATGACTTTTTCAATCGAGAGTAGTTCCACTGTGAGAAAGAGACAGAGCTATACAAGTCGTCTACCGCCATCTCGTTCTCATCACTCTAAAAGAAACTCCCCATATCAAGTCAAAAAAAAAACACTTAATTTCAAAACTATTAACTAAAATGACATGTTATAGCTCATAAAATGTACAGCCACCTCGAAAGTAGTTAATTCCCATTAACTCGTATATTAACCGTTGCCTTGTAACCTTATGAGCAAGTTTTACGGCAAATACTCAAGCACGTAAACTACTGGTTGCAATGTACGCTCGAGTGGAAAAGTGGTTTGGTATTTCGGGAAATGTGGAATAAATAGACGCTGTTTTATATTAGTTGCGAGTATATTCTTACATTGAATTATTTATCAGGAAGTTATTTTTGCGTGTCTGGATCTAGAACTTGATTCTGTAGGTAGCTTGGAGCCCATTGTCGATGCTGCTGGGCTATTTCAATTGAGATATTATTGTTGTATACACCCACAATATAAAACAATTGATTTTTAAATAAATGTTAATATTAGTGGTCGCCCAGTGGTCTGAACTCGATCACAAATCACAATACATTTATAATTTAAATTTGAAAAGAATAATAATTGCTCTCTACACTCTCTCTACCTCCTCCATCCAAACTTCCAAACTAATATTATAAATGCGAAAGTAACTCTGTCTGTCTGTCTGTCTGTCTTTTCTTCACGCCTAAACTACTGAACCGATTTGTGTGAAATTTGGTACAGACATAGTTTGGAACTTGAGAAAGGACATAGGATAGTTTTTAACCGACTTCAAAAAAAGGAGGAGGTTATCAATTCTATGTTTGTTACCGCATTACGACCGACTGGGTGAACCGATTTTCATGATTCTTTTTTTGTTTGAAAGCTTGTGCTTCCCGTGGGACCACCATTGTCACCAAATCAGGATCTGATGATTGGATCTTGGAGAAATCGAGGGCAACCCTCAAATTTTATAGGCTCACCCATCGTTTTTCGTAAATCTTATGAAGTAATTTAAGTACTTGCGTATGGTAATCATCATCTTATGTAGCTGAGCTGATGATGGAAGGTACAACTCCTTAACAGTAGTGTGTTACCGAATAACTACCGACTGGGTGAACCGATTTTCATGATTCTTTTTTCTTTGAAAGCTGGTGCTTCCCGTGTGGTCCCATTGTCACCAAATCAGGATCTGATGATTGGATCTTGGAGAAATCGAGGGCAACCCTCAAATTTTATAGGCCCACGCATCGTTTTTCGTAAATCTTATGAAGTAATTTAAGTACTTGCGTATGGTAATCATCATCTTATGTAGCTGAGCTGATGATGGAAAGTACAACTCCTTAACAGTAAGGAGTAGGCATCGACTGATTCATTGTTCGCATATCTCAGGAACTTCACGTCCGATTTAAATATTTTTTTGTGCTAGGTATCGTTCAACTTAGGGAATACTGCAAGTTTCATCAAAACGGTTCAGTAGTTTTTGAGATAGGGAATTTTATTAGCTTATTGTGTACATGAGGGATGTTATTACCAGTGCTACGGTTTACGTACCGAGGTCACGGTAATTCGTAAGTCCCGCGACCCCGGCAGGCTTTGGCCCTCTAAAATAATGAGCACTTAGAAAGGAATTCAAATAATTCCAACCTCAAGAAGGTGTTCAAAGATTGTATGGAAACTAATTTTGAAGTTAGAAATCTTGGATGTACGATGTGAAGTTACATAAAAAAATATAAGTATTAAAAAAAATGTCACGTTACTTAATGAGGCAGACCAAATTCTACGCGAGCGAAGCCGCGGGCAAAAGCTAGTTTAACTATAAACCTACCAAAACTCCGCTTATTTTCGTAAAAAGGGTACATTTTTTTTTTTGCTTTACATATTAATACATAGTACACAGTAGATAATAGTTATGTAAATCTTTTTTTTATCGTGGTAAAATCATCAAATGAGTCCTGAGAGGTCTCATTTGATGATTTTACCTAGGGCAGAGCGGGAGGGACTGTCAGACTCGTACTGACTAAAATCCACGGTGTCCTTCAATAGCCCTTTACGTACTGGGGTTACGGTAATCTGTGAGACCCGCAACCCCGGCAGGCTTTGGCCCTCTACAGGCTCCCTTAGAAAAAATTTCGTATTTTTATTGAAAACATCCTAACATTTTCAAGTACATATCAAATCTTACAAAACAATAAGACAAAATCCTTCAGACTGAAACCAAGTGAAAGGCAGACCCCGGGTAGGTTACTGAGTAATGGCTGTCCTGAGTCATGGTCTAATAATATACAGGGTGTCCCAAAACTCAACGTCAAGCCGAAACGGGGTGACAGGATTGATCATAACCATCACGAGAAAAATCTGAAAAAAAATCTATCCCATGCAGTTTGTAAATTATGGGCATTTTAAGAAAAACCTAGAAATTTGATCAAACTGTACCATTTTTCGGTTATTGTGGTTATTCTTTTTTATTTTTGTTCATTTGAACTTTGGAAACGTAATCCTAAATAACATTTCTAGAATCCCAATAAAAAATAATGACACAATTGCCTCAAGTTTCCGAGAATTGAGACTATTTGTTAAACTACGAATTTAAAATTTTCAAGATTCGTCGACTTTGACAGGCCCTCCTATAAAAAAAATGTACTAGAGTGCCTTGGCAAGTGGCATTAAAAGTTGGCGCATTTAATCAGAATTCTAAAATGGTACAATACTTGTTAGTTCCATACAATAGAAAAGAGTAAAAAAATTAAAACCTCAAGTAACCCGATTTTTGCTATCACATTTTACTCAGTTAAAATGTTTTTAATTCGCACAAGCTCTAGGTAGGTTCTTAATTTTAAGACAAAATGATGAGAGAGATGGATAATGGGTATGGGTACGCATTTCGCAGTGCAAGTAAGAGATTTCCTTGACCAGGAATATCCGGGAAGGTGGATTGGACGTTCAGGCACTATCTTGTGGCCCGCCCGTTCACCAGATTTAAATCCCCTGGATTTTTTCTATTGGGGAGTTCTCAAAGAAAAAGTTTACTCAAAGCCCATTGATCACGTAGCCGACCTGCGTGAACGCATTTCTCAAGCAGCTGAGGCGATCAACTCTCGAAGATATGCCCGACTTATAAGTAGATCTTTTTTAAGAAGATGTAGGGCTTGTATTGAGGCTGATGGTAAACAATTTGAACATTTATTGTAATAAAAATGTTTTTTCTCTATCTGACTTTTAGTCCAACAAACCTAATTATTTTACTAACTTTTTTTCACTTTGGTAAAAGTGGCGTCACTATCTGTCTCGCTCACTCATGACAAACATACCCATTATCCATCTCTCTCATCATTCTGTCTTAAAATTAAGAACCTACCTACAGCTTGTGCGAATTAAAAACATTTTAACTGAGTAAAATGTGATAGCAAAAATCGGGTTACTTGAGGTTTTAATTTTTTTACTCTTTTCTATTGTATGGAACTAACAAGTATTGTACCATTTTAGAATTCTGATTAAATGCGCCAACTTTTAATGCCACTTGCCAAGGCACTCTAGTACATTTTTTTTATAGGAGGGCCTGTCAAAGTCGACGATCTAGAAAATTTTAAATTCGTAGTTTAACAAATAGTCTCAATTCTCGGAAACTTGAGGCAATTGTGTCATTATTTTTTATTGGGATTCTAGAAATGTTATTTAGGATTACGTTTCCAAAGTTCAAATGAACAAAAATAAAAAAGAATAACCACAATAACCGAAAAATGGTACAGTTTGATCACATTTCTAGGTTTTTCTTAAAATGCCCATAATTTTCAAACTGCACGGGATAGATTTTTTTTCAGATTTTTCTCGTGATGGTTATGATCAATCCTGTCACCCCGTTTCGGCTTGACGTTGAGTTTTGGGACACCCTGTATACTTATATTACCACGCCATGACTTTCATTCTAGCTCAGTAATTGAAGGCGGCTTTCTATTAGGATGGATGAAAGTTTTTGTTTAAAGAGAAAGGAATTGCCGGGGTCGCGGGACTCACGAATTACCGTGACCCCGGTACGTAAAGGGCTATTGAAGGACACCGTTGAATTAAGTCAATCAAGTCTGACAGTCCCTCCCAACCTGCCCTGGGTGGGAGGACTCATTTGATGATTTTACCACGAAAAAAAAAAAGAGAATGGAATTATAAGTTTAGTTTTAGTATGAAAATAGAGATTATTAAAGAAATATCCCAGGTATTTTTTTTTTCTAAAGGTTCAGCGGAAATGTACTTATTCAAAACTATCCTATAAAATAGCGGTGTGAAAGTGGAGCGATGGAGTAGTGAATCGCCATCCGATCATGGAGCACGCGCATTTGAAAGAGCTGTCAGCAAAATGACGGGGCCTTCTTATAAGCCGAATTCTGCCGTCGCGGGACTGTCTCATTAGGTAACCGTGACTCTGGAACGTAAAGGGCTATTGAAAGATCACCGTGGATTTTAGTCAGTACAAGTCTGACAGTACCTCCCGACCCGCACTGGGTGGGAGGAGTCATTAGATAATATTTTACCACAACATTATTATCCATTAAACATTGTAAATGCAAAAATCACACCCCTTCAAAGCATTTATTCTTTAAATAAATATTAAAACATACAAAATCTGCTATGAAACACGTTCCCACAACTTTTAATATAATATTAACATTCATAAACACTTCTACCCGCGAGTGTACGCACATAAACACTGTAACTCGGGGACATAAACAGCTTAGTTTTATACATTAATTAAAATGTTAATGTTTACACAAAACCCTGGTTTTGCTTACACTTGGTGTGACAACAGAATATTCTTTACTTGATAAGTTTTCTTTCGGTAACGAACCGAGCAAGGGATCTACTCTCTTAGTCCGGCAACGAAGATACGGGCCCGTAGAAAAGTAAGTTGAAACTTTTGAGTGAACCCTACTCACGAATAGTTTTGAATTTAAAAGTTCTGACAACACATCGGGAGTTGGAACAACTGTCCAATCATATTGACACAAATTTTTAGTTCGTAACACTAATAAATATCATGTCCGTGAGTGACAAAGTGTGGGTCGAAGGCGCGTTGTGTTCCGCGCGTGTCTCAAAAAGTGTCAGCCCCTCTAGAGAGCCAAACCCTGCCGGGGTCGCGAGACGTACGAATTACCGTGACCCCGGAACGTAAAGGGCTATTGAAGGACACCGTGGATTTTAGTCAGTACGAGTCTGACAGTCCCTCCCGCTCTGCCCTGGGTGGGAGGACTTATTTGATGATTTTACCACAATAAAAAAGTGACAAATGTAGGAATTGCCCGAAGAACTTTGACCGGCAAAATTACTAATTTACTGCTTAGATAGTTATTACCCCTCGCATATTACTATGTCTAATTAATTTCATCATAACTGCTCTATAACGGTGAACTAAAGAGTTGTGAGAAAAACTGCAGAATAAAATCTTACAATAAAAACTAAACAGATCGAGAAATGTGACATCACGCACTGGGCCCGTTGCCTCGGAGAGCTCACTCTTTCTCACAGAGAAGAGGCCTGTGTCCCAGCTGTGGGCATATCATAGGCAAATTATAATATACTATCTTAAATAACAATCTATTCTCTTTAAAATATTTTAAAATCATGTTTTTTTTCTTCAAAATTAAAGGGAACTGTACAATTTTCAGTAAACCTTTGGTAAATGAACGAAAGTTCTGTAAGGAACGATAGAAACAAAAGCAAAACGTTTTATTAGTTTGTTATTGTTGAGAAGTTTTATTGTTAACGCTTCGGTGAAGGGTCAAAGCGTGGGTGGATCTAGAATCTTCTATATTTTCTCTACATAGCATAAAATAAAATTGCTTAAGTCTGTCTGTCCACATATAATTTCTGAACGACTGCACCAAATTGGATATTGATAAGTAGACTTATGTGGAATTATACCTCAGGTGCCATTCACTCACACAGCGGGTGCCCAATGTGGAATATCTCAAGCTCAGGTGCCATTCACTCAGGTACCGTTTCAGCGGGTGCCAAATGTTGAATATCTCAAGCTCAGATGCCACTCACTCAGGGGTCGTTTCAGCTGGTACCCAATGCAGAATACTTTAAATTATTCGTTAAATAATAAAGGTCAATGAAGAAATTATAAATTCGACCCTGTGAGCACGGCTCATTTTCCTACGAGTAATAGAATAATAAATCTAGCTGCAAATAATACAGCTCCAATGTAATCAAATCGCGTTCACTCAGGCGAGTTAATCGACTTGTATTGCGTCCGTACTTGCTACTAAGAAACTTCTAATAGAAAAACACAATAAAAATCTACTCGACATGTGCACACTTAATTAGGTCAGTTGCAAGCACAGATACATCTACTTTAATGCTTTATATGAAGACTAGGTGTTCCTCTCGAGTTCGCCCCTGCTGCTCGTCTCCTATAGCCTTCCTCGACAAATGGTCTATCCAACACAAAAATAATGTTTAAATTCGGATCAGTCGTTTCTGAGATTAGCGCGTACCAAACAAACCCTTCAGTTTTATAATATTTTTATAGAAGATACATCTAACAAAGATATTTTTTATCCCAGTAACATTATATGTGACCAGCGAAAAGTCGCACAACCTCCTCTAGGTTGACCTGCGAGATGCCATACACAAAAAAAAAACGAACTATCCACGCGTTAACCAATTTTCCCAAAACACAATATACATTCCCAATTTAAAAAAAAAACACAACTCAATTAATTCCCAAACGGAATCCCTAACCCAACAAGAGCGCAAAAAAAATACGCAGAAAAAAAAAAACTTAATATACAAGTGCGTCTTCACAATAATTTATCATTCCGACCCGAGGTGCGAACACCCAAGGGTTACAACGTGAGAATGTTTAATTAAAATATACGTAAAATACGCAGCATTTATTAAAACGAAGTAGGTACAAGGAAGGATTATCCTTACCTTAGAGATTCGCCCTTTTACCGTAATTAGTGTTGCGGTGCCCGGAATTAAGTCCGCCATTGGACTGGAATATTTTTTTTTCTTTTTTTTTACTTTTTCCGTGTACGTGGCCATGTTATGTTTCTTTGCTAGGACTAGGTTAGGATTAAATCTGTGGTGGGAAGTATAAAAAAGATTTTTGATTGGTAATCCAACAATTTTTTTTCATAGCCTTTGTGTGTAAGGCAATTTCAGGTATATAATTTCTGGCGATGTTTGTATCAAGAACATGGTGAACGTATTCTTTGACGACCTTTGAATGTTCTTTTAATTTTTGTAAGTTTTTATTTATAATTTGTAAACTTTATAATTTTTATTTAGTACTGAAGCACATGGTCATATTCCACAAGTTTATTTACTCATAAATCCACCATTTTATTTTTCATTCTGAAAAAGTCAGAAAAGTCTCTGACAAAAGCAATTTTTTCCGTAAAATTACATAGGTACAGTCGTAACTAAAATCATACACGATGTTTGGCTAACCATTTAGCAATACGCTGTCCCCCAATGATATTTGGGTCAAATTCTAACCAACCAAAAACGGCCAAATATCAGTGTATTTACACTGGCGACCACCATCTTACCTCCACAACCCAATTACTGGACCAACACCGATATCCTCGCTTTAGATACACATAAGATGATCCCAATTCCGTCCGATCATTTATATCAACCCCAAAACGTGCGAGGGAGAAAGCATTTGAATCCAACTTAGGGTACGTTTCCATGAAGCGGAGAAATCCTTGCACGCTTTCATAATGGACTGCATTAGTATTGCCTCCATGAATAAAATTTTGCGAACGCGTGGTTATAATTTTCTTTTCTTTCTTTCTTTCTTTATATCTGAGTGGAATTATAAAATCCAGGATATACTAAACAAAAATAATATTAAGCATCTAACCAGCTATTTTCCAACTATTCTGGAGTCAGCTTTTAGTATTATCCTGTGCAGCTGAATTAACATGGAGTGCCTGCCTATTTAACCTCCGCCTACTAGGTTAATACGATACCCCTTAATGAGACTGGTACTCAAACTGACTACCTGCACCGGTGCCCAGAAATTTACAAATGAAAGGCAAGACGTTTTAAAAAAAAACGACGGGTTGCACTCTGGGAGTGCCGGCAGAAGTGAAAACTTGAATAGTAATTGTTGGAAATATCTTGTGAACAGATTTTAGTAAAACTCGCAAAAATGGTTGACTTTTTATTTCAATAATTTTCCAATGTGACGTACATCTTTTATAAACAATGTTACCTAGCAACGTCACACGAACATTCACGCAAGCGCCCTGCGCCGTCCTACGCTTTTTCGGTCAGGGTCACGTGTCCTGACGCGAGTTTAAGATTTTATACCCATTACAGAAAAAGTGCTCAACGCCGCTAAAGAAGTTTTCACTTCAAAAAAAGACGTTACAGTCAATTCTTCAGTGACATCGAAAAAGTACAAGCGGACTTTTCCGCTTTACTTTTCCGCTGCTTAGTGTAAATAGACCCTTAGAAACACGACTTTTGAAGATTAATTCCATTGCTTTTAATGAAAACTCCGGGATTGGATATCGCAGTTATTTTTAATTAAAACAGTTTTCTTCTCGATTAATCACTGGGTGTTATTCATTTATATCGCTTCGGTCATAAGCAATCATTTGTTACTGCCTTGACAAATGGTCTGGAGTTACAATGACTGCGGTGTTTTGTTAAGGAATTAGATTATTGTATTGTTTAAGCTGTGGAGCTGTGGTGGCCCAGAGATAACGGCTTCGACTTACGAGTTGTTGATCATGGGGTCGAATAAGACCAGGCTTGGCTTTGTATTGCATTGTTTATTTTTCAGTTGAAACTATAAAAAATCCTAGCTAACTAATATTTTCGACGCCGCAGTGGTAGACGCCCACGGCGACAGACGTCGCCAGACGATCTCCGGCCACCGTAGGCGCGGGCATGCGGGCAGCGAGTAATGGGCAACTTACTGTCCGACCATGGACTATGCCCAGGTCAAAGGCGCATTGTGTTCCACGCACGCCTCAAAGAGTGTCAGCAAAATGACGGGGCCCACCCCTAGAGGGCCAAAGCCTGCCGGGGTCGCGGGACTGTACGAATTACCGTGACCCCGGAACGTAAAGGGCAATTGAAGGAAACCTTGGATTTTAGTCAGTACAAGTCTGACAGTCTCTCTTGCTCTGTGGTGGGAGGACTCATTTGATGATTTTACCAGGCTAAAAAAATATGCGCTGTGAATAAAATACAAAATTTTTGTAATAAGGCCTCACTTATAAAATAAACATATATATTTTCTTTTGGACCGTATATATTAGGTATGAAGAATGCAGAGAAAATTATAACTGTGTATAATGCCTACCAAAAAATAATTCTCGGAATATCTAATACTGTTAAAATCCCAATAAAAGAATTTTGTACGTATTTCAAAAAAAAAAGAAAAAACAATGTCCACTAAATATAGAGAAAAATGCTTTTAAAAATCACAGGAAAAAATCGCACGGTACTACCAACATAATAATCTGACTACACTCATCGAAGACCAAAAATAAGTATTTTAATAATAATAAAAGCTTGGACTTTTAATTAAAAACCTGAAGTTCGTGAGAGCCTCTAACGACGTTACATTTGCTTGAGTGACTTTTATGGTCCCTCTCAATTTGTGTGATTAAAAAAGTTTATTTTGTTGGGTTGGCTGATCCTATTTTTAGGTTTGAATTTTGATCGTTTGCCGGATAAGTTCAAGGCCATTTCTGAATGATTAAAATAGAATAGAATATACTTTATTGTACACCAAAATAATACGAGTAAACAGAGTTTTTATAATACGGTTTATTAGTGTTTGTACAATACGAAAGATAGTTCTTTTTTAACTTTGCCCCACACAAAAAAATAAAATAATAAATAAATATTCCACAACTATCACACAACGCCATCTAGTCCCAAGCTAAGCAGAGCTTGTGTTATGGGTACTAGACAAGTGATAAACATACTTATTTATTTCTAAATACATACATATTATAGATAAACTACACCCAGACACAGAACAAATGATCGTGCTCATCACACAAACATTTGTCCTGGGTGGGAATCGAACCCACGACCTCCGGCATAGCAGTCAGGGTCACTAACCACTAGACCAATAGGCCTGTCGAATAAACTTTTGTCAAATAAACTTACATACCTAAACACCCAGACCCAGTCTGTTTTGGCGTAGAGTCTAATTGTGAATTTAATAAAATCTAAAAGTCCCAAACCGGGAAACATTTTAATTGTAACACTTGCTAGTGACATAACTCCGTATGAAAGTTAATACATTATTCAGTGCAGAGTACGCCACTTAGTAATTCAAAAAAATAAAAAAATATAACGTAACTGTAACGTTCTCACGAAAAAAGTAAAAAAATCAACCTGTAAGTATCACTCCGTTTTCCTCGAGATAATGACAATTTAAAATAAAATGAAATCACAGTCACTTATGGTATAAAATTAATTGCATACAAAATATACCAAAAAAAAAATGAGTAAGTTAATCTACCCTTTAAACACCAGCAAGAAGGGTAATTAAAATTCGGGTCAGAGCTCATTACGGCCCCAATTTCGCCGAACGTTATTCGATCAGCAGCTGCCGAAAATTGCCGAAGCTGTAACGAACGTTGCCGAAGCTGTGCCGAAACTTGCCGAAATGTTCCGATGATGTACATAGACTGATGTTGTAGGCAGATTATTCTTATTTTTAAACATCGGAAGAACTGATTCAATTTAATCAATTTGTGTTGGAAATCTATTAATAAAACTGCATAAAATAATGTCTATTGTGATGTCAGCTGCTCTCGAAAGTTTCCGAAGCTGGCCGAACATTGCCGAAAGTCGCCGAAGTGCAGCGACGACGACCGAAGCATTAGACGTGTGTAATGTTGGTATTGCGTGACTCGATTGAGTGCAATGCTCGTAATTTATGAGATATCAATCTTGTGATTCATTCTTTTCGTATTGGGTATCTTAGCGGATGTTTTATGTAAGGAGTAGCTCTTAATTAATGTACATTGACCAAAACGAGGCAGTAGTATTATTAGTTAAAAAAAGAATAGCCTAAAATTTAACATTAGTGATATTTTTCAATAACACACTATAAAGCTGATTTACATCTTTGACGTCTCACAAGACTCAGTTGAAAACCAGCATCAGGCACCCTGTGGCTTAGCCTGACTTTTTGCTGAACTGAGCCTATTTGGCACAGTCGTGAGGCACACGGAACCTACTTTTGAATTCTTCATTTCCAGTGTACCCTCGTGATAAAATTGTGTGCCTAAGGCTTGCCAAATAAACTTACTTTCTTTCTTTTTTTCTTTGACTTTCATATAATATTTTAAAGAAAATACTTCTTTCTTTCTTTTTTCTTTCATACAAAAAATAATCTCTCCTACTAGGAACCACTTTGGTTACAGAATAGCTTCAGAAGCTTCAAAATAAGGCTGGGTGTGCATAAACGGTGAGGTAATAACGTTTCTCCCGCAGTTTGGAGCGCGGCCTAATAGCGTGCTGGTACCGTGCCCCTCCAATTATATTTTTATGTACTTGCTAAAATTGTGCACATTTTGGTCAGGTAGGTAATTTTCATTGAGGTAACTGATTAAATGAACTCAAGGAGTAGATCAATTAAAATCCATTCAAATGTTATAACAGTGAAAGTAACTATTTGTTACCTTCCTATACCAAAAAAGCTGAATGGATTTTGATGAAAGGCAGGCAAACTTAAAATAACCAGGGTTACACAAGTTATTTTGTTTGGCCACTGGGAGTTCAAACACTCCAACTGGGAATTCCAGTACTTAACTATGCGTACGATTAAAGTCGATATTTTAAAAACTATTTATACTTTAAAAGCGTAACGTACATGTATCCCACTTTCTATAAAGTAATCCTTACAAACTGTAGTAGATAAGGAGCCGACATGTCGGCGGAAGTGTTAAAGTAAATACTTTAACACTTCAATCGTGTTAAATGGACACAGGATGACACGGTATCAGCACTAAATACAATAAAACTGGGTTTTTATCGATCGAGATAACTCAAAGATGGTTGGATTGCTACTATACCATAATACCGCACTGAGGGCGCGAATTCCCACCGATTATAATAAAATTATACCCCACTTTAGACGCGCTAGTGAGGTGAACACGTTATCGACTACTATCGTATTGGGAATCCAACATAAACTTTGGCATTTCTTATCGAAAAATAAGACGAAAGAACCACGAAAACCCACATACATATCATAAACATATCTTTCTACAAAACCCAAAAATCTTAACGTATAAATCCTAACATAATATAATATTCGGGAGTAAATCAAGTCGCCACCCCCGGAGAACAAAATGATAACCGTCATTACCATAGTTTTAGTGTTATGTCATATTTGAGGTCTACGGTGCCTAATACATCTACACAATTTTTTTCGTGAATGTCCTGCCTGTATTTAAAAAGTTATAAAATATTGCAATAATATTCATCATCAATTTTCTACCCGAAAAATAATGTATCATAGTATTGGTAAAAAAGTTTCTTCATAAAATATATGCCAAATACTTTTACAATAGGATTCTCGGAAAATAAATAGATAAAATAAATTGTTAACGCTATTACCATTTTGTTCTCGTAATAATACATTTTAATTAATTCATTAAATGACCTGTAAGATAATTAATTTAATAATGACCCTAGAATAAAAGTTTAAGTTTCTGTTACCTAATTATGCAAATTGAAAATTAACTAGAATAAAATTGCAAATGATCTTGTTTTCCATTAATCTGGCATCCATTTTTCAATGAATATTATTGTAATGTAATATTGCAATATTCATAGGTTCTGGTAATTGCCGCGATTAAAATTGTAAGTGTATATTAATAAACTAAAACAGTACAAGAATTTTAGTATCTTTTTAAATTCGAAATATCTTTAGTTCAAATAACCTTAGTAAAACTTCTTTAAAAGCATTATAAAGCATAAAAAATTAGCTACCATTGTCCTATTTCTCGTTTCTCTACACAAATTAGTTGGCAAGATATAGTCGAAAATCAGTTTTTTATTTTTCCTGAAAAGTAGTGATTTTGCTATTACCATTTTATTCTCCGGGGGTGGCGAAGTGTATCCTGATCAAAAGGAGCAAATGACACGAAATGACCCGAAAAAGGTCGGGAAGTGCCGAAGCCCTGAGATCGTATGACACACTTTTGTGAAGGTATATTATTAGATGCAGCCCGATGGAGTTATCTCTAGCTTGAATATCTTCCGTTACCGATATCTTAGGGCGTAAGAAAAGGTGGAGAATGAGAATGAACCTTAATGACCAATGACCCCTGTTTTTGGGGTCATGTGGAATGTGGTGTGATCTTTTTCTTTTTTTTTACGTGGTAAAATCATCAAATGAGTCCTCCCACCCTGGGCAGAGCGGGAGGGAGTGTTAGACTCGTACTGACTAAAATCCACGGTGTGCTTCAATAGCCCTTTACGTTCCGGGTCACAGTAATTCGTACAGTCTCTCGACCATGTGGTGTGATCTAGGCTAGGTAACTATCGCAGTGGCTAAGCCGATATGCCAATTTGAAAAACATCATCTCAAACATTTCTCTACATCTGGGGTAGTTAGTACTCTGACTCGAAGGAAAGAAGTCTTCTGGAATCATTTAAAATCTATTCATACACGTATAATTTATGCCGAGAGATTAAGTAGCCATAAAGCATACTAATCCATACTTAGGGCCATCAAAGTCTTTGTGCTTTTAAAGTGGAAATGGTACTTGAAGTGGAGCGCACTTCATTAGGCTTCATGTCTATCAGTGATGTATTATGTATTCTACTCTTACGTAAAAATATTATGGCTACCTTTTTTTCTTTTCTTTTTTACGTGGTAAAATCATCACATGAGTCCTCTCACCCAGGGCAGAGCGGGAGGGACTGTCAGACTCGTACTGACTGAAATCCACGGTCTCGTTCAATAGCCCTTTACGTACCGGGGTCAAGGTAATTCGTGAGTCCCACGACCCTGGTAGGCTTTGGCCATCTACAGGGGGGCCCGTCATTATGCTGACACTCCTTGAGGCGCGCGTGGAACACAACGCGCCGTCAACCCGGGGAAAAAAAAACTCCACAAAAGCTGGACATATTATGGCTACTTTCAAATTTTTGTGGTGGAATACCTTCGAATGTGTTCTCCCACCCTAGGTGGAGAGGAAGAGACTGTCAGACTTGAACTGACAAGAAATCAGCCTGTTTCTTTGGTCGTCGTTTAGATAGTTCCGTCACTCTGGCAGATAACACGGTCCGATATGGATCTGGTTACTTAACTGACAGCTCCTTGAAGTGCACATGGAACAAGACGCGCCGTTAACTTGAGCCTGGACTTGGATCGGACGGCGAGCTACCCATTATGCTTACCGTCCGCGTTTGCGGTTGCCGGAAATCTTTACAATCTCCTGCACTCTGGGCATTTTGGAAATATTATGGACTAGATTTAAAATGGAATGCTCTTTTTAGTCTTTCATCATTAGGTAAAATGATTGCCATTTCCAAGTACTAGGGACTGTTCTCAAATTCATCATTCACTGATATTATTACTAGCCAAAATGTATTGTTTGACCTACCTTCGGATATGTTTGTGTCAGATGGTGACCCTAATCCCCGACTTTTCTGTTATTCTCATGTCCAGGTGTTTTGTATGATGTTTAAAATATAAATATGAGTATGTTATACAATTGGACAGATTATTAAGGCTTTGGCTATGACTGGATTTTACAACTATAATAAACGTTAATATTTCGGAGGATATCTATCGATTATTAAAAACAAAAGGATATCATTTGGAAATCAAATAGTTTATAAATTTTCATCCCGGTATTATGTTCTCGTAGAGTTATTTGCGACTTCTTCGTAGGCAAAACTGCCGGCAAAAGCTATATTAAAAAAAAAACAAATGTTTTACTCTGTACGTACTCGCAAATCCCGCCATATGCCCTGCAAGAACACTGTAGTAAAACCACCATGCGTATCGACCATTTATATTGCAAATGCTATCAGAAGTCAGCGGAATAATTTTGTGGCAAAGGAATATTCTTATAAAATCCTACACCATCTGAGAGCAGCCGTCTATTTTAGCATAAAATGATAATAAAATTATACTTTGGCACCATAGCTATGTTTCTTTAGCCCAAGGGACCGCAATACTGAGGCTAAATTAATTTTTTGTCCGTGTTTTCATATTTACATGTTTTTGTTTGTACTTGTTCAAGAATTTAGTTGTACAATTTAGAGTATTATAAACACAGTGTAGTTTAAAAATCAAAAGTTGACAGCTTGGTTGGTGTAGTGATTAAACTATTGGGTGGTGCAATGCGTGTTGCAAGTTCGATTTTTAATGGTCTACAACTAGTGGTTCTGTTTCCGGTTATTTTATTTACGTCTGTGAGTTGAGATTTTTGTAAACGCTTAAAGCCTTTGTCAAACAGACAGGCGAGTCCGAAGCGATAACGAACCGATACGAGACGTCAGTCCGATAGTTTGGTCACGCTATCGGATCGCTTTCGCTTTTCTGTGTGACTGGATTCAAACAATTCCATACATTACAAATAAAAACGCCTCGCTTCGCATTCGCCACGCCTGTCCGTTTGACAAAGGCTTTAATGTTTCAAATGACATTTAATTTCTTCTTAGAGCATCGATATCAATATAATAATGGAGTCGTCCCGGAAGCTAACTGCAATCTTAGTGCTATCTTTAATCATTTCCTATGGCGGGGTGCAGATTACGATATAGGGTCTCAGCACACATATGGGATCGGAAAGGGATCGTCACCGTATCGCCTCGAGCCGTTCAGAATGGTTTGTATTAAACTCCCTACTGCAACGCACACTAATCGGAATAATAACGTAATCGCCTCGCCTCGGAACAGGCTCCGAACTTGAATTCCCGCGCTTACGGCTCATCGTCCCCGCGCTTACGTTTCTCCGTCCCCGCGCTTACGTCTCTCCGTACCCGAGCTCACATCTCTTCGTCCACCCTTTCCCCTTTCCCCTCCCGCGACTTGCCTGCTAAAGACGAATAAAAGAGATATTTATTATATATTTTATTATAATGCTATAAAAGAGATATTTCGGCATATGAAAATAAATATAAAATTTCTCTTCATCATCCATCAAATGTTTTTTTATAGTCCGAAATTCCCCTTCAGTACTCCTTGCTTTATTCATACTGTGTACCCAATATCTTTTTCTTTTTTTCTTGCTATTTTCTTTTTCCTCTTCATCAAGTGCTATGGATATGATAGCCAACTCACGTATTGTAAACCAAGACATAACCGTGCGCTACACTTAACGTTTGGATTCAAACTGATCTGGTGCCAACCAGGTCAGCCAGGGGGCGGCGAGGCGTAAGCGCGGTGTCGCCTAGCCGTAGCCGAGTTGACGTACAGGCGCTGCTGATACGCTTTCGTTACGTGCATACGGTAGGTTGACGCCTGGTTGACAGCGAGGCGAAAGGCGTTACGGTTACGATCCCTTTCCGATCCCATATGTGTGCTGAGACCTATAAGGTATCGCGTTGTTTGGTAAAACATGGGTTCTAAAAAGGCTTCAAAATCATATTCAGACCAATACAATTCTGTTGATTATCTACCCTATTGCCTGAGCATTAAAATTGAATATGTCATTTTACGAATTCTGTAACAATTCATATTGCTGAACTGCTACAGTCGCCCTTTAAAACCCTTAACATATGCACTGTGGGCTTGATCTCAAATCTTCTAAGGACGTTGCTTAAATCAGCTTGCTTCTTAAATATGTAATGGCGAACCTAAGCTAAGCGGAGCACTAAGGTTTACAATATTTGTGTAGACTTCAACACAAATATTGCAAAAAACTCTGTTATATTTCTTACTAAAATGTTGTTGTTTGTTCCGAAATCTGTGTGGCAATGGCTGAGATTACAATCATATCTGTAGCAGATTGTGCTCGACTTCATAGACATATCAAACATATTTTTTTTAGCTTCTATGTAACAAACATGTGATCCAGAGCGTACTAGCCTGCTCTCGAAGACACAACATAAATAAATTTTATGTCTTACAGACGCTAAACTCAGCGTTATTTAAATAAAAGATGGAGAGTTTTGACGGTACGGTTAGCGCAGTGGCTGAGCGATTGGACTGTTATGCAGCTTGTCGCGGGTTTCATTCCTGCACTGAACAAATATATATTTCTATGACCTACAAGTAGTTGTTCCTGGTCTGTGTTTGTGCATGTGAGTTTTGTGTTTGTAAACGCAGTCACGACACAGGAGAAATTCCTAGTGTGGGGCAACGTGATTTTAATATAAAATACAAAAAGAGTCACGTTGTACCTAGAAATATACAAAACCATTATGTACACTACACAAACACAATAAAAAGTAATCTTTAAACACTATTTTACGATCATTCGGTTTTATCCTTACGCGCCATTTAAGGGTTGAATCGTAAAATAGGATGACTTACAAATAACTATGTTTTCGCTTTAATATTTTACTTGTGTAGCCTGCTTATCTTTCGTAAAAGACTTAAAGGGATGAACGGGTTGGGCCGTAAGCAATGAGCTGGCAACTCACGATTTAAGACGAATTTTTCTTTTGTGAAAAAGAAAGGTTTTTGGAATATAATTATGACTTGGAAAAATGTTAGGTGACCAATTCGAGTAAAAAGGCTTCAGTTAGTGGCACTCAATTTGTTAAATTGTATCAATTTTAGTAAAATTAACAGTTTTTAAATAATGAAGATTGACGACTAACATTATTTTAAACACTATCGCAAAATATCCGGACCACAGACAAACCAAAAAAATTTAATAAAGAACATTTGCAACACTGATACAACTTTAAATAAAAAATCACCGTTACCAAGGCAGTCTATTCGAAAACCGAACGACAGAAACAGAAAAAAAAAACAGAGACAAGTCTATCTCGTATTCTCGACGTTAATTTTAAAACCATTTTTCTTTAGCAAAAAGGTAACTTGTTCAAAGGAAATTCTATATTCTAGTGCCGTCTACGAATCAAATTTCTAGAGGCGACTTCGGCGGGCAAAAACTAACAAAAAATATTTTTGTTCCATTTACGGGGTGGTGCGCAATCGAGGGTAGTATCTATCTGGTTGAACGTGGGCCCTCTGCGGCCGGGAATATAGCTAGCTGCACTTGAATTTATAGTTTTTGTAAAGCCTTTCGTAAATTGAAAGAGTTTCTGGAAATATTTGTGTAATATCAGGAGGTTTTTCATAGATTGAGGTTTTTTTATATGCGGGCGGCGAGTAATGGGCGACTCGTTGTCCGACAATGGACCATGCCCGGGTCGACGGCGCGTTGTGTTCCACGCGCGCCTCAAGGAGTGTCAGCACAATGACGGGGCCGCCCTGTAGAGGGCCAAAGCCTGCCGGGGTCGCGAGACTCACGATTTACCGTGACCCCGTAAGGTAAAAGGCTATTGAAGGACACCGTGGATTTTAGTCAGTATGAGTCTGACAGTCCCTCCCGCTCTGTCCTGGGTGGGAGGACTCATTTGATGATTATACCACGCTAGAAAAAAAAAGATTGATCCTATTAAATTGCTCTTGTTAATGGAAAATGAATGTTTTACACGAATAGTAAAAGTAGGATATAATTCATCCGGTGTATTTTCTTCTGTGACTCAGTTATTCTTTTGACAAAAACATTATCCCCCATTTATATTAGAGTGATTTTCTTTTAATTTTAAGTATTTATTTTCAAGAGAAATCGTGCAATAACATCGGCACAGCATACCAGACCCATGGCATTGATTTTTTTTACTGTCATGCCACCTCTGTCTTAGCCAGCTTCGACGGCACCGTCAACCTTCGGTCACCTATTTAGTGGAGACGTTTGTCCAATCACTTATCATCCTAAATGCGGGCAGAGTTTTGTTCGAAAAATGTAATTTAAAGGAATCATCGACACGACGAAGAAGAAGAAGAATGCGGGTTACATAACCCACTCAATCCCATTCCACACAAGCATCCATCTTTCTGATGTCCATTATGTCGATTTTGGAACGCCATAGTTGAGAAATGTTTTTTTAAATCTTATTTTCCTTAAATAACATTCACAAATATTTTCTGGACTCTTTCGCTTATTTATGACACTTATTCAATACGTCAGTATATCTCAAAAAGTATATCTAACCAAAACAGCAATATTCCTGTCACCACTCGTCAAATATTTACTCACTCAACCTGTGAGCGCCTACGTTCATATTTCGTCTTCATATCGCCCCGTCTACGGGTGAACCAGTTTTATCCAGTTTATACCGGTACGAAACCGGTTTACGGCGGTTCCAAGTGAGCGTTTTATGACTGGATTTAAGTCTGCTCAACGAGATTCTTGTATGATTTGCAAAGGTAATTAGAGTTTTAAACAGTATTCATTTCTGTGTTAATCTTGGAAATCTTGTTAAACTTACGCTTCAGTAAAACTGTTCTTTTAGTATTTTTTAGCTATATTTCATTAGATTAGTTCTTTTTAGTCTCTCTGTCTGGTAATTTCGGTGTTTATGACTAGAACATAACGAACTTATCTTATTTCCGTGTTATTTTGTTGAAACTTTAAACTTGGTTCCTTTCTTTATTTATCTTTTTCAGTATTTTTTTTAATTTTATAACTTGTTCTATTTATTAACTTACTTGAACCAGCAGCTATAGGAATAAATTAATGGCATGTGCCAAATTAATCAACATAAAGACAAAGTTGTTTACTCCTCCGCATAATTTCTGCACTTCAAAGCAATATTGCACTCTCTTTCGACTCAAAACTCAGCTATAAAAAACAAGCCCGCATTCTAATTCCGTCCAAATTGGCAAAAGTCGGAATAAAGATAAAAACAAATTTACCGTGACGGTATAAAC
This sequence comes from Agrotis puta, assembly GCA_943136025.2. Classification (NCBI taxonomy): domain Eukaryota; kingdom Metazoa; phylum Arthropoda; class Insecta; order Lepidoptera; family Noctuidae; genus Agrotis; species Agrotis puta. The sequence continues at coordinate 13,778,788 of OW964185.2, read as the reverse complement.
GTTTTCTGTAATTGGCTCTTGACACTCCTGAAATTTGTGCTTGGGACTATACCACCACCTCTTGAGGAAAAGAGAGGCTTTTATAGACTAGTTCCATCTCTTTCCTTCTTTGACGTAAGGTTTAAATAAATACCAGTACAGTGGAGATACTTTATCACAAGTCTAAATGTTTGGCTTGCTCTTATAACCGTCTAATCTTAATAATCTAGGGTGTCGGAACAATCTATTTGCTATGGAATTGCCTTAGCTTGGCTTGGGTCACGGAACTGTCTCATTAGGTAAACGTGACCCTGGAACATAAAAGGCTATTGAAGGATGACCGTGGATTTTAGTCAGTACAAGTCTAACAGAATGGGTGGGAAGTCTCATTTGATGATTTTACCATGTTGAACAAAAGAAAACTTACCGTAATGTTGACTCATAAGCACACTACTGAACAATATCGCTAGCAGAGGTTGTGGTAGGCCCCCTGGCCCTTCTCCAGGCATTTGAGTTGACTTCAATCCACATTAATCGGAATGGGTCGAAGTTCCTGGACAAAATGGCAAGTTTGAGCTATAGAAATAAGTTTAAGTTGTGAATTTATGAGATTGCTTGATTTTTCCCTCTACCTGTATTAAGGTCGTGAGTTCGGGAACTTGATATCGTTACAAAATGCATTTATATTAAGAAAATGGGACAGTAGTAAAAAGACCACACGTTAATACTGGCCGTGGATTTTCAAACTTATGTTTTAGAACATGAAGTTGAAAATGTAGTACAAACTTGTTGACGAGCTCCTCAAAAAGTATTTGAGAGAATATCTTAGCTAGCCAATTATTCAGATAACTGTATCCAAATTCAAGAAGCCGTTTACGGATGAAAAAGTTACAAGAGGTTGAGTTACTAATTTGGGCTTGATAAGGTCTACAAGTAATTTTGTAGTTACCTTACTATATTATAAACTATTGCCTAATAAATAAATATCCAAACGATCTATAACGAAGAAATAATTTTTTTTCTTAACATAGTAAAATTTCACAAAAAAATAAAATTAAAAGCATTAGTTACTTTTATATTTATTTGACGTGTACACTCTAACTCATTTTCAAAGACCATCTTAAAAACATTCCCAGAGAAAATGAATAAAATTATGCTTCTTTAAAGAAGCTGCAATGTAAAACGATCCCTTAACATAGCGACGATAAAAAAGTTAATTACTAACACAGTTGTCAGACGTTTTGTAATTAAAAAACCCTTTGAGAAATTCATGAGGAAAAATAACCCGACGAAAACCGAGGACGGCCGAAGTTTGACGAATTAATAGAATGGGTGATCCATGGAATTGAAAATGAGTGAATGATATTTTGACACTTGTCAGGGAAGAATGAAGGGGGAACAGGTTTTTTTGGCTAAACACAGATAATACACGGGTGTCCCCCTGGAATATAACGAATGAAAATAAAGTAAAATTCTTGAGATCCGTATCATAACATCGTTCCCGTAATCCTGAACAAACGAGTATTAAGCAGAGGTGTCTTTGTTATTATTTAACCATCCACAGGCCGACCTCTACAACCTATGACTATTATTACGAAGCTACGATGGCTTCTGAAATAATTATTATGTTCATTGCTGGATTAAGGCTTCTCAAGCGTCACTACTTTGTTCGATTACTTCAAGGCGGACGACAATGCGCCGTCGGTACATGGTGGACATCCCACTTATACGCACGAAGTGTTTTACGAACACTTTCATTGCGAGTACAGCAAAGGAGTGGAATTCCCTGCTAGAGTCTTTGTTTCCCGGGTCGACGACGGCGCGTTGTGTTCCACGCGCGCCTCAAGGAGTATCAGCATAGTGACGGGGCCTGTAGAGGGCCAAAGCATGCCGGGGTCGCAGGACTAACGAATTACCGTGACCCCGGTACGTAAAGGGCTAGTGAAGGACACCGTGGATTTTAGTCAGTACGAGTCTGACAGTCCCTCCCGCCCTGCCCTGGGTGGGAGGACTCATTTGATGATTTTACCACGATAAAAAAAAGAGTCTGTGTTTCCTGATAGCTACAGTTTTGAAGTCTTTAAGTCAAGATTGATAAAACATTAAGAATTTGACCTTACCAAGTCTGACTTCGACGGCGTAGTTGGTAAGGCGTCAGGTTTAGTACTAAATCCAACTTCTGCTCGAAACCGATTTTTCCTTTCCACAAAAAAGCGTCACTTGTATTTTATTGAAGTGAAAACTTCTTTAGCGGCGTTGAGCACTTCTTTTGGAATGGGTAAAAAATGTTAAGCTCGCGTCAGGACACGTGACCTGATCGAAAATTCGTATGACGGCGCAGGGCGCTTGCGCGAATGTTCGTGTGTTTATTACTATTGAAGTTTTCACTTCCGCCGGCACTCCCAGAGTGCAACTCGTCGTTTTTTATTTAGCCACGAGATCCTCATAAATAACGAAAAGAATTCTCCAAACACTTAATAAATAAACGTTATTTCAACGCTACTAACAAACAGCTTAAACACTGCAGATGACATAAAAGAGAAATTGAAATACTTTCTCATAGAAAACGTTCGTACGTAAAAAGATATTTTCCGAACGGTTAGATATTTGCATTTCTTTCGAGTCTAATCTATTCTGAGTAATAATGCGGTGCATTGCAGGCTATCCGACTGTGGATGTTTTTATCCACTTTCGTTGGATATTCTTGCGAAGCGAGTAGAGTGTATTGAGAAATAAGTTATTGTGAATTTGTTTTTCCGAACGTTTTGGTGGTAAACTAGACTAGTGCGTGACGTAAATGTCAAGTAAATAGTTCGATTTTTAAATTGAAAATGTTCGTTTCCGATATTTTGTTTATTGTTTTTAAAAACGTTGGCCCACTGGGAATTTTTTCCTGCATCGTAGGTGCGTTCACAAACATGGAAACTCACATACACAATGTATTTGATTTAATATTTTGAATTTTATCAAAGAATAATGGAGACAAAATCGATACGTCCAGGTCCAGTTGAAAATAACGTTGTGTACTAGCTGTTTTGTGAACTGGACTTATGCGGTGGATCCCATATGCCAAATGGGTTCCAAATGTTATTTTTTTCTTTAGTATTAAAGAGAAATTCCTAGTGTGGGGCAAAGTATTTTTTTAAAGGAAATATTAAAAACGTGCTTTGGTCTTTCGACCACTAGTTATTATAATGAGACAATCCGCAAAGTCGGTTCAGCACGCTAAGAAATTTATTACGGGTCTATGAAACTTGCTACGATGTTCGCTATGATTGTAATTTGCCCTTAGAGCGGTAACAACATGTTATGGTAAAGTTATTTATAGATTTGCCGACCTCATAAGGAAATCATGCTTACATAGTAAACATGTTTTAATCAAAACCACAGGAGTACATTCCTTCCTTACAGAAAACAACGGTTCGTTGGAACCCGAATACTTTTAAGAATTCCGTAGATGACATTCGAAATCCAAATTGTTTAAATTACTTGTGTTCCCATTTCCATGAACGAAATTATATAAAAATACTGACTGGCAAGAATTATTTTGAATTCCGAATTCAGTCAGCCATTTTTATTCTCAGAAGTAACGTCAATAAGCAGACGTTTATAACGTTCCTGTCGCTCCACTTTTTTCAAGGAATTTAAGGTGGGTCCCGTGAGGAGTTTTAATAAAATCTTGGGCTCGGGCTTAAGTGTCACTCACGATATGAGCTTGTCTTTATTACGGTCTGTAAAAACTACGACCGTAAGATTAATATTAAAGCCCATTTTGTCTAAATTATGGTAGGTACCTTGTTTAGGGTATGCATCATAAAAATTGTAATTTTTCACATTTACCGCAGAAATTCCGCGGTCAAATTGAATTTTAGAGATATTATATTCGGTAATAAATAGTACGAAAGATGGATGGGAAATGTGGAAAAAGTTTGGTTTCGTATTTCGCGGGAGGACAATCCAATCGGCGAAAAACTGGTTCCCTAGAGGGGTTGTCATGGCAACGGGCGGGGGAGGGGAGGTTGAAAGGGGTCACAAAATCCAAACTTATCTCATAAATTTACACGGCAGGTCGATCTCGTTCCGACACGCGGATCGTTCTGCAAATTTTTCATTTTGTACGGAACCTCGCGCCCATTTAATTGGTATGAAAATTTAAGTATTATGTGTTTTTAGTGTTGACTTGTGTTTCGTACCGAAGGTGAAACGGAACGCGCCAATCGGAACGCGACCAAATCTGACGTTGACATTTTGACGTTTCTTACTTGTTCTTGAAAATTGTTGTTGAACACGGCGAATTTGAAGCCGCTTGATAAAAATTGGAATATCTTAATATGATTCCGCAATCCGTTTGCAACGTTGGCAAATTTGAAGATATTTATTGAATTCCGAACTAGTGTTGATTGATTTTGATTGTTATCGTGAATAAATCCAATATTTTGTGAATTGAGTGCACCACGCCGCCGGTATAAGGCTAACGTAGCCTCGCGTGTGAAATCTTGTAATTTGAATTGAACTATTCCCCTCGTTGAGTTATTAAACCGGGATGAACGATATATCCGATATTGTGAACTAAAGCCTGTGATTATATTGTGGAGGCAGCGACGGTGTTCCGGTGACCACGCGCTCCGGAGGTAGCTCCAGCGCCTAATTTGAGGGTCAAATCCTGTCGGTATTTACTAAACACACATCACTACACAAACACTTACCCCGCCTACACACAAACCGAAATTGGGCCCAGCATCTTTTCCTCTACAAGCACGTGAGGCTTCGGTAAGTATTTGTAATTTTGTTGATTGTGCTCCGCGCACCGCGGACAAGTTGAAACTGGCTTGTGCCGTTTCATACATTTTGGTAGCAGAGCGTGGTTAAAAACCATCCATTGAGTAACCTTTGTAATGTATTCATTGTATTCACTTGTTGCCCCGGTCAGCCTGACTCTGAAACATATTTGTTTATGTTCCTTGTGGTTGGTACTTCATGTCCGTTGACCTCTGATCATTGACCTTTGGGGTCGAGGTCGACCTGTAATTTAATTTGTTGTTGTAAGGACAAATATTACTTACATTTGAGAAGTACAGGGTCGGATTTGAATTTGTGATAATTAAAACTAAGTTTTATTATTGGTTGTAATTTGTTTGAATATTTTGTTGAAAAGTACATTGTTTGGAATTGGATGTCTGCGGACATTAATAATTATTGATTGATATTATTGATTGGTTGGTCATACTTGCAACAAAATTGAAACTTAAGTTTGCTTGGATGTTAAGGACATATTGTTGAATTTAATTGTTTTGGTTCTTGTTTACAATAAAATTCAAACTTAAGTTTGTTAATTGTAATACCACAGGGAGGTATTTAGTGTGGGCCCTTGTATTAAACGGTGGATTTGGTTTGTTTTACCGGTTTGAATTGTAACTTGGGTCCGGGAAGTTATTCCTGTGGATTATTTAATTGAATTTTAATTTTGTTTTTTTGATATTTGTCGTAATGGCTTCATTGAAAGCTGTGAAGGAAACCGTTGGTGGATTGACCTCACAATTGAGATGGTTCACATCAGCTTCAGCAACCGTTGACCGCCTGGACCTGGAAGAGGCCACGCTTGCCCGGTATGAGAGGTTGGATGCGAGACTGAGTGCAGTTGACACTTTGTTTGCTCGCTTCAATGAATTGATTTTGGACGTGGATTTGGCAGCATTTGATCAAGCAGCCCGTGACAAGGTTGTTGCGGACTATGACCAGATATTGAACCTGGGTGATATAATAAGTATGCGTGCCCGGGAAATTTTGAAAAATCGGGACCCTGCCCAGGTCAAAACAGAGACCTCTGTTGTTGCAGGCCCTGGAATATTAAGTAGACTGCCTACCTTGGAGCTGCCACACTTTGACGGTCGCTTAGACCACTGGCTGGGATTCCAAAATCTTTTTGAAAGTTTGGTGGATTCGCGTTCTGATCTAAGGCCGGCCCAGAAGATGGCTTATTTGTTGTCGGTCCTAGAAGGTGAGGCCCAAGCCTTGATTCAGCACTTGTCGGTGACTGATTCGGCCTACCCTACCGCTATGGTACTTCTCTCTCGGCGGTATCAGAACAAACGCTGTTTGGCTGACGTCCACATTGACCAGATCTTGGGGTTGCCGACCATCACTAAAATGTCAGCGTTGCGTGCTGACCTCTTGAATCCATTGCTGGCAGCAACCAACGCCTTGAAACGTTTGGAGTTGCCGGTCGACCACTGGTCCTATTTTTTGGTGCATATAGTGCTGCTGCGGCTTCCGGCTGATATGAGGTCCCGTTTTGAGCAGAAGTATGGTGGGGATAGTGCCACCCATCTTCCCCCCTTTGAAGACCTCATCAAATTTTTGGAGGATGAGTGTCGTTTCCTCGACAACGCTCGTGACGCCTCGGGGTCAAGCCAACCGCCCTCTCGGCCGAGGGCCCAGGGCCGGACTAGGACTGTCGAAAGTCGCCCCGCCCCCCGTTTTGCTGGCACCCAGAGCCGTCCTGATTGCGGTTATTGTAAAAAGTCAGGGCATGACATGGAGAGTTGCCCGGCCTTTTTGGAGTTGCACGTGAGTGCCCGCCGCCGAATTGTCAACTCACGCCGCATGTGCTTCTCATGTTTGGGAGCTCACTTCCATCGGGACTGCCCCAAGCCCCGCCCGTGTAGAATTTGTGAAGGGGCCCATCTGGAGATTTTGTGCGCCAACGCGAACCGCTCTAGCAGACCAGCTTCTGGAGAGGGTTCGCGCAAGGGGGGGTACCCCGGAGACGAGCACCGGGCCTTTGGCACGCTGGTTCGGAACCAGGCAGAGGCCCGCCAATTTGATCGCCGCACTCCACCCCCCGCGCAAGTTGATTGGGAGCCGCGCGAGAGCCCTTTGGTCTCCCCTCGTAGGGGCGATTACGCAGCTGCTGCTAGGCAGCAATGGCCAGAATGCTGACAACCCTGCTATGTTGTCCGTTCTCGGCGTTCAGTACCGACCAGTCCAAGACACTTTTACGTATGATGTCGATTTGCAGTCAACTCACACTTGGACTAAACGACTGGTATTGTCTACTGTCGCGAGAACCTTTGATCCGAATGGTTGGATATGTCCGGTATTGTTTTGGGCGAAATGTTTTCTCCAGCGCCTTTGGGCCGCGAACCTTGGTTGGGACGAGCCACTTCGGAAAACCCGGTTGGAAGATTGGCTTCAATTTGTGATGCATCTTCGCACGGCTATGCAGCTGTTGTTTATCTGCGCACCGTAAGCGCGTCAGGCCAGGTGAAGTTGTCACTGGCCACGGTCAAGAGCAAGGTGGCCCCCCTCCGGACGGCATTGACCATTCCTAAGCTAGAGTTGTCAGGGGCGGCGCTTCTTGTGCGTCTATTGAACCACGTTGCTCGCACTTTGAGTGGATCTGTAGATATTCGGGATTTTTACGCCTGGACGGACAGTCAAATTGTTTTGTGTTGGTTGAAGACGTCCGTCCACTCCTTAGAGGTCTTTGTTGCGAACCGTGTCACAGATACAAAATTCTGAAACGCCTTTGATTTGGAGGCACGTGCCTGGAGACTTGAACCCCGGCGACGTAGCCTCACCTGGGTGCATGGCACCCCGCTTGATTGATCACACCCTTTGGTGTGGACCGGACTGGCTGACTCGCCCCGAGGATGATTGGCCTCGAACGCCAGTTTTCATGTCGGATCCTTTGCCCGGGCTTAAGGTGCTCGCTGTTGGGACGAAGGACCCTCCGTTTGATCCTGATCTTTTATTGAACCGATACAGCTCCTTCGATAAATTGTTGAACGTTACCTCGCGGATCAGGCGTTTTGGTCACAATGCTAGGAATCCAGTGGACAAGCGCCTGTCACCGGTTCTCTCTCCTCAAGAGCGACAGGAGTCACTCCTCCTGTGGGTTCGCTCTGTGCAGGCCGTACACTTTGAGAAGGAGATCGAGACCTTGAATTCCGGTAGAGCTAAGTTGTCGGGAGCCGTTAGTAAGTTGAACCCCTTTTTGGATGAAACGGGTCTTTTGCGTGTTGGAGGTCGGCTGAGGGATTCTAGCCTTCCTTATGGGGTCCGTCACCCCCCTTTTGTTGCCCAAGGAGGGCCATTTGATTAAATTGTTGGTGACTGATCGTCACATTAAGAACTCGCATGCCGGTTGCAATGCGCTGTTGGTCATTCTGCAGCGAGAGTTTTGGATTTTGTCGGCTCGTCGTACCATTCGTAGCATTGTCTTCCGTTGCTTACCGTGCTATCGGACTAAGGCCTCAACGATGCAGCCCCAGATGGGAGACTTGCCTGCTGATCGTGTCAATGAGGCGAGGCCCTTTGCAGGCGTCGGAACGGACTTTACTGGTCCCTTTTCGATAAAGACGTCTACCTTTCGCAATCGTAAAATTGTCAAGGCTTATTTGTGTGTATTTGTCTGCCTGTCAACTAAGACAGTGCACTTGGAGCTGGTATCCTCCCTTTCGACGGAGGCCCTTGTGGCAACTTTGGATAGATTTACGTCTCGCCGTGGGTTACCTTCTCTGATCAGGTGTGATTGCGGTACCAACTACAAGGGTACAAGTAACTATTTGAAAGAAGTGTACGACTTCCTTAATGAGAGCCAGGTTGACATTGGTAACAAATTGACCCGTCGAGGGGTCACTTGGTTGTTTGACCCGCCAGCCTGCCCCCATTGGGGGGGTATTTTTGAGGCAGCGATGAAAGCAATTGATTAGCGGACGGGACGGCCCGTCCGAGGGGGGTATATGTTTCGTACCGAAGGTGAAACGGAACGCGCCAATCGGAACGCGACCAAATCTGACGTTGACATTTTGACGTTTCTTACTTGTTCTTGAAAATTGTTGTTGAACACGGCGAATTTGAAGCCGCTTGATAAAAATTGGAATATCTTAATATGATTCCGCAATCCGTTTGCAACGTTGGCAAATTTGAAGATATTTATTGAATTCCGAACTAGTGTTGATTGATTTTGATTGTTATCGTGAATAAATCCAATATTTTGTGAATTGAGTGCACCACGCCGCCGGTATAAGGCTAACGTAGCCTCGCGTGTGAAATCTTGTAATTTGAATTGAACTATTCCCCTCGTTGAGTTATTAAACCGGGATGAACGATATATCCGATATTGTGAACTAAAGCCTGTGAAGCCGGAGGTAGCTCCAGCGCCTAATTTGAGGGTCAAATCCTGTCGGTATTTACTAAACACACATCACTATACACAAACACTTACCCCGCCTACACACAAACCGAAATTGGGCCCAGCATCTTTTCCTCTACAAGCACGTGAGGCTTCGGTAAGTATTTGTAATTTTGTTGATTGTGCTCCGCGCACCGCGGACAAGTTGAAACTGGCTTGTGCCGTTTCATACAACTTGTGAAATTATAAAAGCGTTCGCATTCTTCTCGTTTAGCAAAAACAAGAAATTTTCGCCGTATTTCAGCGAGCGTGTGGGTTTTTGTTCGAGTATTTCGTTTATGTCCAGGTAGTGATGTTGTTAGCTCGTTATAATAGAGTAATTTCAACTGAAATGCTAGTCAAGTAGCCTCAAGCGGCTAAAAGGCAAATATAAAATCCATATAATTATCCGTCGGCTGGTATCTCTGTATGTCTGGCTGTCAGTTTTAAACGTGGTAAAATGGCTGAACGAATCTGAATGTAGCACAAAGAGTTCCAACATTCACTAGAACAAACCACGGAAAATGCTAGTAGAATAAATTAAATACCAGTTATCTGTGAAAATTTCAATCAATTACATCCAACACAAAACAACAAACAAAACATAGCTTTATTGACAAACAAACACAGCATAACATGGAATAACAAATAAATCAACAAAATGTCATTTTAATTTCAATCGGATCCAGCCAGATAATTTTATTTTATTTTCGAACCCCAACGCGATTTGCACGGTATCGAATAAACGATCGAGTTGGAACTGTCCGATTAAAATATCCGATTGTCTAATAGATTCGGGAAATCGGACCCACTCGTGCAAACCCTTTGAATACAATTCTGAATATTCTGATGCCGATTCGGTGTAAAACCGTCATTATGATGATTTTTTTTATTTTAATTTTAATGAGGCTGTGCTATTATTACGTTATCCCAATCATAGGTCGCGGGACTGTTTAAACAGGAAACCGTGATCCTGGAATGTAAAGGGCTATTGAAGGATCGCCGTGGTGACCATCTGTCATAGCGAGTTTCCTTCGTGCCGCGAGCTTGAAAGCCTGACAACCAGTCTTGCCATGGCGTATTGTATCACACAGTTACTGGGTTATGGATGTCGCTCCATATAAAATACTTATATTCAGCTGCATCAGGTTCGACTGAAAGCCGAGCCCAATATAGTTGGAAAAAGGCTAGGCAGATGATGATACATACAACAGACAATAACATTTAATTCAGCACCCTATTTGCGGTCGTAGGTTTCCTGAAGTTACTGTGTAGGTTCTGAAGTTTCGTGTCAGCTGAAGTTACATGAAAACGGTTCACGTCATGGTGAAAAGGTTAACCTGTCAGTGAAGTTTGTAACTGACTGGCCTGGTTTCTAGACTTGTATCCAGGCACATAAATTTAGTCGTTATATTATTTAGGATGTTCATAAATAGATATCGTTTTTGGAGTCCAGGTCCTAGCGATTCATTTCGAGCAACTACTACTAGGGGAACAGTGTATAAGACGGGGACGCCAGGTATGATAGGAAATAACACACTTAAGGTAAACTTAACACAATAGTAACGTAGTACAAGCGCCAACAGGACGCCATTTGTTAATGGCCGCTTGCAAATGACGTCCTGATGGCGCTTGCGCTACGTTAGTGTTGTGTTAAGTATGCCTTAAGAGTGTATGTCCCCATTATACCTCGCGTCTCCGTCTTATAAACTGTTCCCCTACTAGGTTTTTATTGTGTTTCGTCGTTGCGCTAGTTCTTTGTAGAGTTCACTCGATTTTAGGTCTTATATTTGCGTGTGGACTAGATTGAATCTATTTAAATAAAAAAACTATACTGGAAAACAAAAACAGTACAGTGCAGAACTGTATACATTTACTTACCCTATACAACATTATTTTTAGTATATGCGAAACCTGAATATAGTTTGTTCAGAATCAGTAACTGATTCGATTCCAATAATTTTTACACCATGTTATATTTTTGTTCAAAAATATTTTAATAAAATTTTATTGCCAGTTAATTACAATACAATCACCGTACGGTTAGGTACCTATTGCCAAGCTATTATCACGAGTGTATAACACAGGAGACGCGGTTTACCCGGGTGTACCGCGAAATGAACATGTTTTTGAACGGACAACCAGGTAATATACAAACTTATAACCTTGTGATTTTTTATGATACGGTTTTAAAATTTTGTACATAGATTCTTTACACAAAAATACTAGACAGGTGTATCGGGTTTCGCATAAACAAAAAATAATGTTGTATAAAAGGAAACAAAAATCACGGGATACAGCCTGCTTTTTTTATCGTGGTAAAAGTATCAAATGAGTCCTCCCACCCAGGGCAGAGCGGGAGGGTCTGTCAGAGTCGTATGTACTAAAATCTACGGTGTCCTTCAATAGCCTTTTACGTTCCGGGGTCACGGTGATTCGTGAGTCCCGTGACCCCGGCAGGCTTTGGCCCTGGGGCCACGTCATTTTGCTGACACTCTTTGAGGCGCGCGTGGAACACAACGCGCCTTCGACCCGGGCATGGTCCATAGTCGGACAGCGAGTTGCCCACTACTCGCTGCCCGCATGCCCGCGCCTACGGTGGCCAGAGATCGTCTGCTGACGTCTGTCGCCGTGGGTGTCTACCACTGCAGCTGGAGGAGGACCTTCGCAGAAGGAGGCGACCGCTTCCCACTCCGTCTCGCCCCGCAGCATGGCCTCGACAAATGCCGGGCGCGAGAGGTCTCCTCCTATCGCCGTCGTGAGGACACGGCGGTGCTCTACCCAAGCGGGGCAGTCCTGCACCGTATGCTCCACCGTGTCCTCCGGACGATGCTCGACTGTTAAGTACTGCTACAATTAATAATACTATATACAGGGTGTCCCAAAACTCAACGTCAAGCCGAAACGGGGTGACAGGATTGATCATAACCATCACGAGAAAAATCTGAAAAAAAATCTATCCCGTGCAGTTTGAAAATTATGGGCATTTTAAGAAAAACCTAGAAATGTGATCAAACTGTACCATTTTTCGGTTATTGTGGTTATTCTTTTTTATTTTTGTTCATTTGAACTTTGGAAACGTAATCCTAAATAACATTTCTAGAATCCCAATAAAAAATAATGACACAATTGCCTCAAGTTTCCGAGAATTGAGACTATTTGTTAAACTACGAATTTAAAATTTTCTAGATTCGTCGACTTTGACAGGCCCTCCTATAAAAAAAATGTACTAGAGTGCCTTGGCAAGTGGCATTAAAAGTTGGCGCATTTAATCAGAATTCTAAAATGGTACAATACTTGTTAGTTCCATACAATAGAAAAGAGTAAAAAAATTAAAACCTCAAGTAACCCGATTTTTGCTATCACATTTTACTCAGTTAAAATGTTTTTAATTCGCACAAGCTGTAGGTAGGTTCTTAATTTTAAGACAGAATGATGAGAGAGATGGATAATGGGTATGTTTGTCATGAGTGAGCGAGACAGATAGTGACGCCACTTTTACCAAAGTGAAAAAAAGTTAGTAAAATAATTAGGTTTGTTGGACTAAAAGTCAGATAGAGAAAAAACATTTTTATTACAATAAATGTTCAAATTGTTTACCATCAGCCTCAATACAAGCCCTACATCTTCTTAAAAAAGATCTACTTATAAGTCGGGCATATCTTCGAGAGTTGATCGCCTCAGCTGCTTGAGAAATGCGTTCACGCAGGTCGGCTACGTGATCAATGGGCTTTGAGTAAACTTTTTCTTTGAGAACTCCCCAATAGAAAAAATCCAGGGGATTTAAATCTGGTGAACGGGCGGGCCACAAGATAGTGCCTGAACGTCCAATCCACCTTCCCGGATATTCCTGGTCAAGGAAATCTCTTACTTGCACTGCGAAATGCGTACCCATACCCATTATCCATCTCTCTCATCATTTTGTCTTAAAATTAAGAACCTACCTAGAGCTTGTGCGAATTAAAAACATTTTAACTGAGTAAAATGTGATAGCAAAAATCGGGTTACTTGAGGTTTTAATTTTTTTACTCTTTTCTATCGTATGGAACTAACAAGTATTGTACCATTTTAGAATTCTGATTAAATGCGCCAACTTTTAATGCCACTTGCCAAGGCACTCTAGTACATTTTTTTTATAGGAGGGCCTGTCAAAGTCGACGAATCTTGAAAATTTTAAATTCGTAGTTTAACAAATAGTCTCAATTCTCGGAAACTTGAGGCAATTGTGTCATTATTTTTTATTGGGATTCTAGAAATGTTATTTAGGATTACGTTTCCAAAGTTCAAATGAACAAAAATAAAAAAGAATAACCACAATAACCGAAAAATGGTACAGTTTGATCAAATTTCTAGGTTTTTCTTAAAATGCCCATAATTTACAAACTGCATGGGATAGATTTTTTTTCAGATTTTTCTCGTGATGGTTATGATCAATCCTGTCACCCCGTTTCGGCTTGACGTTGAGTTTTGGGACACCCTGTATAATTACTGGATACAACCTGCTACAATTATTTTAAACTCCTACTGTCTGATCTGTTAAACGCTTATCTAAAATAAGTGTTACTGCAAAACGACCCTTAACAACTTGAAATGTAGTTTTGACGCTAACAGTTTTTATAGACTAGTGTCCAACAGATGGTTTTTTTTTGTTATAAGCCGGCTATTGTTTCATCTACGTTCAATGTTCATGAATCTTTTCATAACCACACGTGGTTACGACTGCTACGCTCCTGATCTTTCTGAAGAACATCAATAACTACATCTAACATCTGCTTTGTGTCAGTTTTAGCCCCTTTATACACTAGACGATGCAAGTCTCGGATATCTTACGATTTTGGTATCCATTAACGCGTGCTAGAGTACTACACTCTATGAATTTGTGTTGCGATAGTCACCTAGATACCAAAGTCGGAGACTAGTGTCGCCTAATATACGAATGGGCTTAGTCGTCACCTCTCATGCATCCTCTGAAAAGCTGTTAATTACCCGACTGCGCCAGAAGGAGGGTTTTGTTTTTTTTTTTGCTAGTAGTTTTTATTACTCAATGTTTATTTGAGTTAGGTCTAATCCTATTATAAATAGAAAATAGATACCTAACTTAACCAAGTACGTACTCACGTAGCTAATGAAATCCACGTGATAAATACCTCCTCCAACGAAACTCAGATTGTGAAACTAAGTTCAAGTTAAGATTACTAACTTAAGCTGTAATAGATCCTTAACTTATCTCAAACATATCGGAGTTCGTTAACGTTAATTGCTGCTTACAATTTGTGGGATTAATTAAGTTAGTAAGAGTCTGAGAATTGATTGTAAAAGTTATTAAGTTTCATTTGCAGACGCTGCTTATAAAATACTAGTAATAAGCTGCAATTAGTTTGACTAGAAACCCAGTACAACATGGTTAGGGAAAACGGTAAAGCAATAAAGATGTTTTCTTCTATTATATTGTACCTATTTTACGTGGTAAAATGATCGAATGATTCCTTCTACTCAGGGCAGGACGGGGGGACTGTCAGACTTGTACTGACTAAAATCCACGGTGTCCCTCAATAGGCCTTTACGTTTCAGAGCCACGGTTACCTAATTTATATAAAAACAAATGGTGTCCTGTTGGCGCTTGCGCTACGTTAGTATTGTGTTAGGTTTGCCTTAAGTGTGTGATTTCCCATCATACCTCGCGTACCCTACATAACTACGTACTCCTCATACGTCTTTCGATTACTACTCTTTCTCCCACCTCATACATGCAGTTCGATCCCTTCATGGCCTACATCCATACCCCACATAATCGTTATCCCGTACCTTAATGGTACATCATCGATCCCCATGATGTCAGCATTAAAACAAAATTGTTTTTGACTTATCCTAGCTGTCTGAGCACAGGTGCGACTAAAGCCGGATTAGGCGGGTGACAAACGAGCCAGAGTAATACATTAATAATTATGTAAACGCGCGACATATCGAGGTTACGTGTGCAGCCAGCTTGCTGACGAGTATTCGTTTTATTATGGTTTGTTTTTGGTACATTAATTTTGTTTTGTGACATGTGGGTTGTATGGGGTTTTGAGATGTTGTAATTAATTGTCATTTAATATAACTTGTAATCAGGATAATTTATATATGTCAAATTAAGCCTAACTGTGAGTGAAAGCGGCCCTTTTTTTTTAAGGTGGTAAAATTATCATTTGAGTCCTCCCACCCAGGGCAGAGCGGGAGGGACTGTCAGACTCGTACTGACCCACGGTGTCCTTCAATAGCATTTTACGCTTCGGGGTCGACCGGGGCATGGTCCATGGTCGGACAGCGAGTCGCCCATTACTCGCCGCCCGCATTTAATACAGCCTGTAATCAGGCAGGTGTAAGTCAAATTAAGCCTTTCTGTGAGTGAAAGGGGCCCGCCCGTACGATGGATTTCAAATAACTATGGGACGACCTTGACGACAATTAAGCCTAACAAAAAATACTTTGTGAAAGCAATTTTTCAATAGTAATATTTACTATCGTTATTATCTTGTTAATCATAATTATTTTCTTATAGTTGTTTATACGTATAAAAGCGTGTGCGTAGTTGAAAATCGTACTTAAAAGCTTAATATGGCGTCAATTATTAGTGGAAACGAATAGTTTAAACCTATATTAAATAACCTGTATTTAAAACCTTCCACTTTCTAACTGTTTATTTGTTGTCAATTTCCAAAAAAAAAACCTAATTTTGATTTCGGATAATACACTGGATTTATCAGTTAATCTAGTTTACGTTTATCTGAAAACTCAACTATATAAACTGACGTAGTAAAGAACCAAAATAGAATTCATAACTTGAAAAGTATAAAGGCGTTCTACAACATCTCACTATTTCATACCTAGTATATTTCAGCATAGCCTTATCGTATAGACTAAAGTGAACAAGAAATATAGGGGATTGAGGCTAAAGGGTAGCACATACTGACCCTGAGCACTAGACAACCCCCTTGAGTATCTAAATCGAGAAATTCAATTGGAATAGAGTAATGTAGGTTTCAAAGACAAACGGCTAACGATTTGTTACTTGAAACCTTATGTATAAACCTATCCTATTACATTATGTAATAGCGTAAGGAACGAACGAATGCTTAAATAAAAGGTTCGATTAGATTTTCAACCCACGATTTGAAGACTAAAGTTGAATATCCAAAAGCAAGCGTTCAGTTACGCAATCATTTAGGTATTGTCTTGTGTTTGTGAAGATTAGTATTAGACTAGTAGATCTAGAATCATTTGTAGGCAAGTGTAGGCTTTCGTGTTTTAGTCACTTAGGAATTTATAGGGTTCGCTTATGTTTGAAATTATATTCAGATGGTTTAAGGTAATGTTAGGAGGTTTATGAATAATTGAACTTGTTTGTTGTAAGTCATCGTTTAGGTTTAGTCGTTTCGGAGCTTAGTATGTAATGATGATCATTTATCTGTATTAATATACGGGAAGTAGATTAGAGTCATTATTTAGGTGCCTACATTGAATTAAATTATGATTACTAACTTAGACGGTGAGATATTATAAATAATATATCTCTGACTTTCTTTTTAACGTGGTAATATCATCAAATGAGTTCTCCCACCCAGGGCAGAGCGGGAGAGACTGTAGGACTCGTACTGACTAAAATCCACGGTGTCCTTCAATAGCCCTTTATTTTCCGGGGTCACGGTAATTCGTGAGTGCCGCAACCCCGGCAGACTTTGGCCGTCTAAGAGGGGGGCCCCGTCATTTTCCTGACACTCTTTGCACCGCGCGTGGAACACAGAGCGCCGTTGACGCGCAACTATCTCAGACTTAAAAGATAATAACATGTATCATAGACAAACAAGAATTAAAGGATGTTAAAAATTCGTCAAGATGTCAACGAGTAGTACCCACACTGCTGTCAGGCGTGACCCTGGAATGCAAAGGGCTAACGAAGGAACAGGTTAGATTTATAGTTAGTCTCTTCGACTCCACACAGAAGGGGAAGACAAAAAATATATAGCTGAGTTAATTGATGATGGAATCATTAATTATCAAATAACATGGCAATCTTTTTTTTTTCTGTGTCTAAAAAAAAGAGAGAAGACATTTGGTTACGACAACAGTTAAAATATGTATGAGAAATGACACATACATCATTTATTATTAGCAATGATCTATCACAAAATATTCCAAACAAAGCAATTTCAGATGAAAAATATTTTAAAATAAATCCCACAAGATACACACTAAACTAAAATGTTCGCACTAAAACTTTGCCCCTTTTAAAATCTACGAAAAAAGGTTACAACATTCACAAAATCTAACATAAAACCGAGATGGTATTGGGATTTTAGATAAACCTTCAAAACAAAGTAACATACACTCGGATAGTATGAAATAGAGTAAGGATAGCCGGGATCGATGTTCTAAGAACTGCCTCGGGCCTAAGGCAGGCACAGTGCATACAATAACCAATAGGACAACTTGGAACAAATGTGAATTTACGCATTCAAGTAGAAATAATGTATGACTAATTTACAAGTCTTCAAAAAGATCATTTGAATTTGGAATATTGAAAAAGACATGCTCGAATTTTGATTGAGCATCATCATGCTCTCAAAACAATAAAGGAAAACTTTTATGGAAACCTACGTAGAGTGTTTTCTTTATTATATTTATCAGCTTTATGTGAACTTCAATGCAAAATTCTCTCGTGACATATTCCTCTTTAATTATTTGGGACCAATTAGAAGTTCGATTCGTCATACGAGTACCATCTCCTTCTGGGCCTTTTTTTTTTTTTTTTTTTTTATCGTGGTAAAATCATCAAATGAGTCCTCCCACCCAGGGCAGGGCGGGAGGGACTGTCAGACTTGTACTGACTAAAATCCACGGTGTCCTTCACTAGCCCTTTACGTACCGGGGTCACGGTAATCCCTTGGTCCCGCGACCCCAGCAGGCTTTGGCCCTCTACAGGCCCCGTCACTATGCTGACACTCTTTGAGGCGCGCGTGGAACACAACGCGCCGTCGACCCGGGCATGGTCCATGGTCGGACAGCGAGTCGCCCATTACTCGCCGCCCGCATGCCCGCGCCTACGGTGGCCGGAGATCGTCTTGCGACGTCCGACGCCGTGGGCGTCTACCACTGCGGCTGGGGTGGAGGGAGGACGCTGTCCTCTCCCTCAGGCGGCCCGCCTCCTCCTTCACGAGCATGACTGCTTCGCAGAAGGAGGCGACCGCTTCCCACTCCGTCTCGCCCCGCAGCATGGCCTCGACCAATGCCGGGCGCGAGAGGTCTCCGCCTATCGCCGTCGTGAGGACACGGCGGTGCTCTGCCCAAGCGGGGCAGTCCTGCACCGTATGCTCCACCGTGTCCTCCGGACGATCCTCGCAGTGGTGACACCCAGGCGTTTCTTCCCTCCCTATCAGACACAGGAACCTCCCGAAACTTCCGTGTCCGGTGAGGACCTGCGTCATGCGGTAGGTCAGGACGCCGTGACGCCTATCCAGCCACTCCTCAAAGAGGGGTCTTACCGCCGCGATTGCGGCGTGCCCGTCCTTCTGGGCCTACCGTCGGTTTCATTGTTCGGATCGGCGGAATTCGCCCAATTATAATACAACGTGTAGCAGATGTGTCCTGCTCATTTTTATTTAAATATCGCAACTGTGTTTTGTTACAAACTATTATATTCCTTCTCATCATTTGGACTCTAAAGCCTCATTTAGTCGATGCAAGAAATTGCATGCGAGTTGCATGCAAGTTCGACTACTTTGCGACTATTAATAACAAAGAATTAAGTTGATCAAACAAATATCGCAATTTAGTCAAACTTGCATGTAAGTTCTTGCAGCTTGTAACTGGTATGATTTAGAACGGAGATATTTAAAAAAAGATATCTGCCAGATAATACTGAGTCCACGTGGTGGTTTCCATCTCACAGAGAGAATACGTGTGTTGTAGCAGCGGCGTGACGTCATAAGCTGTTGACTTACTGATTTACAATTTTTACTGTGTACAAAGAGCTGGGTGAATGTTCACTTGACGAATACATTTGAGATAGGATATTATTTAGTTGTATCACAAGGAGCATTGGATTTGTAAAATATAAATGATTTTCAGAGAGATTTATTCGATATTTGTTTTTTGTATATTTTTGGTTACTAGATGTTCTTTTAAAAAAATGTATTTCTGTTTAAATAGTTCATTTGCATATGCAAAAGTTGTTTATGCTCAGTCTTTTAGTTCGCCTTTCCGCAATTTTGAGTCCATTTCTTAAATCTGTTTTTAGAGTTCCGAGAACTTCGGCCGAAGCTAAGGGATACGTGAATTGATAGTTATATCCCAGGGGGTCTACTCTCATATTCCGTTCGATTCCAATAACGAAAATAAGGACCCACCCGTTCTTGAAATTTTCAAGTGAACCACTCCTTATTAGTTCTAAATTAAAAGGCTATTGAAGGACACCGTGGATTTTAGTCAGTACGAGTCTGACAGTCCCTCCCGCTCTGCCCTGGGTGGGAGGACTCATTTGATGATTTTATCACGTTAAAAAAAAAAGTACCTACCCCAGAAACGAACAATTGCCTTGTTTTGAGCATCGCGACGCCAAAGAAACAAATGACAAGCGCGGGTCCTACTTGCTTCAAGTCGAAACGCCCAAAGCTGTGAACGATGCTAAGGGGCGTCGATAACTCCAACTGACACTCCATCCTTTTCAGTCACACTAAGAACATAACTTTCTTTCCCTCTTTTATCAGTTTAGAAGTTATGTCGAGTTAGCACACAACTTAGAACACTAAAGCTAAGAACTTGCCGCGATAGTCGTTGTAAATATGCTTGGTACGTGACTTAGTATGTTTAGTAGAAGATTTGCGTGATCTTGAACAAACGTATGGGTTCGTGGAAAAATATTTTTGTAAATACAGAGAGATTTTCGTTATCATCTATTTGTTTTGTTCATGGTTTATTGAGGCAGGGCAGTTTGCGCGCAATTTATTTATTATTTTCCTGTCGAAACTTATTATTGTTACTGATTTCAACCTTAGCTACATGGGTTCGAGGTTCGACTTGAAAGCCTTTACTACTAAGCCGCTGGTGTAAGCACCAACGGCTTCATTCTTAGTGTTATTCTTAGGATTTCATTGTTAGCGTGGTCGCATAGTTCTGTAAGCAGTGCTATGTGACCACGGTAAGAATGAAAACGTCAGTGACCTCCGTCTATCAGTGACTACTGATAGACCTCCGTCTATCAGCAGTCACTTAAAAATAGGTTTACAAAAAAAAAATGTTGTGTTAATAAAGTTTCATTAGTACTTTTATCGAGAGAGCTGCACAAAATAATGAGTGGAAAGGCTATGGGGAAACCTTTGCCCAAAAATATATTCATTATCAATGGTAAAGCTTTTAAATATTTATCTCTTAAAATTGTTGTTTATTTAAGAGCTTGCGAGCGTGTCTTGCATGACGTCAAGATGTGACACCATCACAGTTCCGTTAATTCCTGCATCGTATGTTATTAACCCAAAATAAATACAAATAAGAATAATAAAGTTAAGATTTTATCAGAAAAGAATCCGTTCTCAAAACGGCTGCCTAATAAACTCGCAAATTTAAAACAATACGCAACTTTAAGAGAGAGAGCTTTTAGAGTGCCGTCTGAAACTATGTTATAAAATCCAATAAAAAATACTTTTAAATTATTAAAACTAACTAGATCATTACATAACTCCAGCTCTGAATGGACCAGGAGGAACTGTCAGACTTGTAGATTTAACGCAAAGGACTGTCAGACTGTTACTAACTGAAATATACCCTGTCCCTTCAGTTGCCCTTTACGTTCCAGGATCACGGTAACCTGTTTAGACAGTCTCGTTAATTGCGAGACAAAAAAGATTTTCCGAACAAGCTACAACATGGGGCTCTGCAAAAAGGGCATTTAAAAACATTTCTGCAAGATCGGAAACGCGAAAGCGATATCCTCCCTACTCTATATATATATCGGAAAAAAAACAGTAGCCCCAAAAACAATACTTTCTTTCAACAGCTACAACACTTAGTCCCAATGCTATGTAAATTGGGACTGCTTAAGCCTCGCCTCAGTGTAATGTATTCGGAATAATTTACGTAATCAAATGTATTATTGGACAGGCTGCGTCCACATTGCCACAAAGATGGAAATTGACTGATAGGAAGAATGTTGAAAAACAAGAGTAAATTGAGCATTGCTACTTCTGTTATACCACGTATGAAATTGCCGAAGGATTAGTCAGAGGCAGTATCGGATTTAGCATGCGCGGGGCCCCTAAAAATCCACGGTGTCCTTCACTAGCCCTTTACGTACCGGGGTCACGGTAATGGAATAGTCCCGCGACCCCGGCAGGCTTTGGCCCTCTACAGGCCCCGTCACTATGCTGACACTCCTTGAGGCGCGCGTGGAACACAACGTGCCGTCGACCTGGGCATGGTCCATGGTCGGACAGCGAGTCGCCCATTACTCGCCGCCCGCATGCCCGCGCCTACGGGGGCCGGAGATCGTCTGGCGACGTCCGACGCCGTGGGCGTCCACCACTGCGGCTGGGGTGGAGGGAGGACGCTGTCCTCTCCCTCATGCGGCCCGCCTCCTCCTTCGCGAGCATGACTGGTTCGCAGAAGGAGGCGACCGCTTCCCCCTCCGTCTCGCCCATGCGCGGGGTCCCTAGCAAATTTTAATGCGTGACCCTTTTTTTAGCATAAATTTTCTTAGATGACATTCAAAGAGAAAATAATTCTACAATTTGACGGCGCAGTGGCTAAGCGGTCGACTACTATGCAACGTGTCACGTTCGATCCCCGCACGGAACAAATATTTGTATGACCTACAAGTAGTTGTTCCGGGTCTGGGTGTTTGTGTATTTCTATGTTAATAAAACGCACCCATGATCGGGAGAAATTCCTAACGTGGGGGGCGGCAAAGTTTAAAAAAAAACAATATTTAATTATCAGGGCCCTGTGCGGCTGTACGAGCAAACCGTGGGCGCTGCTGTAAAATACTTCAATGCCTTTGTCAAACAGACATGCGAGTCCAAAGCGATAACGAACCGATACCAGACGTCAGTCCGATAGTTTGGTCATGCTATCGGATCGCTTTCGCTTTTCTATGTGACTGGATTCAAACAATTGCATACATTACAAATAAAAACGCCTCGCTTCGCATTCGCCACGCCTGTCTGTTTGACAAAGGCTTAAAAGTTTTCCAAAACTGTAACAAAATGAGAACGTAGTAACATGTTTTAATAATATAATTTGTCATAAAACGCTCCCAATATTTTAAATTCACCCTACATCACTTCAAAAATTAAACCATAATCCAGTAATTTTTTCACTACCGTATAAATTGGCTATATAATTTGAAATTCACATATCATATTATTTCTCGGTGGAACACACCCTGTTTTAATTTTGTAGAACACTCTGTATTATGCGCGGGGCCTGTGCTTAACGATTGCATACATATTGATGTAGCATTATAAATATTTATATGGAGGTGATGCCGTGATCACTTTCATGCGATTTTAGTTTGTTATAATAGGTGTTGTCATGAGCTTTAGAGGTGATAGTCGCTTAATTTGTTTGGTTAATTCTGTTTGTATAGGCGAAAAAGTGTATAGGTGTAATTATGAAGCTTTGAAACAATGATATTTTGTTATTGGAATAATTATTAGGATGATGCTGTTGGAATTTAGGGGAGTATTTATGCTAGTAAACTTGATTATTAACTAGATTTTGCTCGCAGCTTCGCTCGCGTTAATTTATGTGTGGTGCTATCTATTAGTATAATTATGAACTTTATAATGGGTTTTCTCGGGAACAGTTTCTTTTTTCAGGATGAAAGGTACCTTATGTCCGCTTCTATTCACCGGACAACTTTAATGCAAATTTTCAAGATGATTTTTGGACCTGAAAGATAACAAACTAACTTACTAAAAATTGGGTTGCCCCACAATAGGAATTTCTCCAGTGTCGTGTATGCGGTTACAAACATTGAAACTCACATACACAAAGACCCAAACCCGGAACAACTAAATGTAGGTCAAACAAATATTTGTTCCGTGCGGGAATCGAACCCGCGACACTGCGCTACTGAACTGCACAAAAATAAAAAAACGTCATATTTTGATTATCATTACGATCTAAAACTAGCCCGTAAGGTCGATGTACAGTCAACAAAGGAAGTCAGTATGCAGACAGCAAGTTTTAATGTAGTGTATCGTAACAACTTTTTTAAGTGTATGCATCCATATTACATACCGACGATGAAGAGTCAATAAATAATAACTACAAAAACGCAACTTTACAGGAGGCGTAAAAAACGTTTCAAGTCCGTTTAATTATTTTTTTAGTATATTTGATTTTTTAAATGTTTTATGTAAACTGACTACAACATTATGCTTATGACTACAATATTAATATATTAATCAATGATTTTATTAGTTTTTAGATATATTTTAGATAGATTTTATTATTATTTGTTGCCATCGTAAATGACGTAACACCACTTAGTATATATTGCAATAATTGTTTATCTTGCAAAATTAATAAGAAACAGACCTAAGATCTTTGCCAGCATGTGCATTACTCTATTCTACAATAAATAATGCAATAAAACAAAAATGGCCAAAATGTTAGATATTATATATTGACTCTTCATCGTCGATACAGAAAAACTTGCTGCCTGCTAATATATCTCTTTTGTTGACCATACTTTCAGCATTGCTTTACAGTAATGTGAATATAATAGAACCGTACGTGAGGGACCAACTCATAAAGTGTCAAGTTTGTGGTCGTGTGCCCGACGCTAAGTGGAGGAAGAATGGTGTGTTTTTGTTCGAAAGTATTTTATCTTACGTCAGTAAAATAGTACGCCATGGTCGAGAAATATCGATCGGATGATGAGGAAGTAGTTGGTTTATTACCGTTTGCTAATTTCGTCTGTCTTGGTATGGACATGTTATGATATGGCATGCGGGCGGCAAGTAATGGGCGACTCGCTGTCCGACCATGGACCATGCCCGGGTCGACGGCGCATTGTGTTCCACGCGCGCCTCAAGGAGTGTCAGCATAGTGACGGGGGTCCTTGTAGAGGGCCAGGGCCTGCCGGGGTCGCGGGACTCACGAATTACCGAGACCCCGGTACGTAAAGGGCTATTGAAGGACACTGTGGATTTTAGTCAGTACGAATCTGGCAGTCCCTCCCGCTCTGCCCTAGGTGGGAGCACTCGTGTGATGATTTTACCACGTAAAAAAATAAATAAAAAAAAAGTGGAGGAAAAATGGTGTGTTTTTGTTCGAAAGTATTTTATCTGACGTCACTAAAATAGTAGGTACGCCATGGTCGGGAAATATCGATCGGATGATGAGGAAGTAGTTGGTTTATTACCGTTTGCTATTTTTATCTGTCTTGGTATGGACATGTTATGAAGACATGGCATGCGGGCGGCGAGTAATGGGCGACTCGCTGTCCGACCATGGACCATGCCCGGGCCGACGGCGCGTTGTGTTGCACGCGCGCCTCAAGGAGTGTCAGCATAGTGACGGGGGTCCCTGTATAGGGCCAAAGTCTGCCGTTGTCGCGGGACTCACGAATTACCGAGATCCCGGTACGTAAAGAGTTATTGAAGGACACCGTGGATTTTAGTCAATACGAGTCTGATAGTCCCTCCCGCTCTGCCCTGGATGGGAGGATTCATGTGATGATTTCCGGGCCCCGTTACTCTGCTCACACTCTTTGAGGCGCGCCTGGAACACAACGCGCCGTCGACCCGGGCTCCATAAATACTATTTATGTAGGTACGCATTTATGCCTTTGTCAAATAGACAGGCGAGTCCGAAGCGATAACGAACCGATACAAGACGTCAGTCCGATAGTTCTGTCACGCTATAGGATCGCTTTCGCTTTTCTATGTGACTTAATTCAAACAACTCCATACATTACAAATAAAAACGCCTCGCTTCGCATTCGCCACGCTTGTCTGTTTGACAAAGGCTTTAAGTATTTTCTATAATTACATTCAAGTAAACACAAGCTGCTCAATACTTTCAAACAACTTCAAATCTATATTATAATACCCAATTTCAAACGCAATGAAGTCTTAAATATCTCTCCGTCGATCGAAGCGAATACATTTTTACAGACGACGACGATGCAGGCAAATTGGAATTGCAAAGTTGTAACGGAGTAATCGAAACATCTTCTTGAGGAGCAGCGTAGTGTAAAACTGACCAATGACTCGGAAAATTAATCTCGGATGCACTAGGAATTGAGGAACGGAGGAATCGAGGAGTGGAGGAAACGAAGGATGGAGGAACGCCTTTTTTTTAAATGGTTTTTACTTTATTTCCATTTGTTTTTCTTTGAATCGGTTTGATAGTTTCAGGAATAGAATTTCTTTGATGGTTTCTTAGTAATTGAATAATGTTTTTTGACGTGATATAAGTGAAGGTCGATCAGCGACGTTATCCTTCTGCGCAATAATAAAACATACGAAGGAGGAGGCTGAACTCGTGAGAGGGAGGCAATCCTCCTCCTCACGCCTCAGCCGCTGTGGGAATTGTAAGGCAAAAAAATGGGTTTAGACAAAGGGTCACATTTGTAGACATGCTTAAAGAATTGAATTGATGTCATTGACTACTAACTTAGCCTAAATCTTGCGGCAATATCATAATTTATAATTAACAATAACTTTTAACACCGTAAAGTCCGAAAATAAACAAACTAATTGATAAAGAATAAGGTCAGTAACCTTACATAATAGCTCCATTTCAATATGGCCGCCAAACTCGAAGCCTAAAACTTTTAATATAAATACACGCACGTATAAATTACAGTAAAACGTGAAATTCACTTAATTTCCCTCTAGGGAGGGATGGAGGCCTAAACAAAACATAACTCAGAACTAGCGCGGTTTTAGCAAGCCTATGTTAACGATCCATTTCAGCTGTGAATTTATTAGCATATTTAGGATTTAGATTCCCACCGCTGGGAGTATCGATCCTGTTTTTCTTGAAGTTGAAATTCAAGGTAAATGTTTTAATAGTAATTTTAAAACACTCACTTAACTCGCATTTGTAGTAAATGAGAACTCATAAATGTAATCTAATCTTGTCTCTCTTATTAGGTAACGAAATTTTAAAAACATACAATACCAAACGATCCGCGCGCCGCCGCGGATGAGAGATCGCCCCGTTTCCGCGTATCCGCGCGGTAAACCGCTTGAAAATCCGTTACGTGATCTTCATACCGTTCACCCGTCTTTCCGAATTGGATAAAATTCTAAGAACCGCAATAACTGTAGACGGCCAGTCACATAGACAATCATAAAAAAAAAGATGTAAAATTTTGCACATTCTATCAATTTTTCTCTTCTTTCGGTTATATTGTACAGATCCTTTTTCCTGTAAACGAGTTATAAAGGCAGGTTCACACGGCGATACGGCCAACAACGGCCAACAACGGCCAGCAGCGGACGAGCAATTTTACGCAATACAAAACGTGCGTTAATTGCTTTTCTGCATGATCCAATTTCTTTCTTTTTAACCGCCTTTCTGAAAGTAATTTTGATAGTATCGTTACACAAAGCTGCTATGTTTATTAATATTTCAATAAGTATTGCTTCTCCAATTTTCGTTTTATTTAGAGGTATATTGGGTTCAAAGTTATTAATTTGATTGTAAAGATTCTTTGGAGGGCACAACAAAATATTAGAAATATCTTACTCGACTGCCTTTGTAATGTTTTCTTTGATAAAGTTGTATCTGATATCAGTTGTTTTGCAAAATTTAATACATTTATAATTATATTAATATGAAATTTGAATACTAGCTGTTGCCAGCGGCTTGGCGCACGAGTAACTTAGAAATTATCCCACAAGAACGTAATAACGCAACAAGCGATGATCTATGTGTTATTTCAGACTAAAACCTATTTCTTAATCAAAAATCAAGAGCAATTCAGATGTGATTGAGTAACAAACATCCATCTAGACATTCACCATTATTGTTAGAAGTTACATAGATTGTATTCCAATTAAAATGTCAGAACTAAGTGTAAACTTATTTTGAAGATCTTAGCAAAAGGTAGCTTAACATACTTTAAATATGACTGGCGACGATATGAGTACAACAAAGATTCTAGAGACAAACCAGATTTACTTTTTTATCGTGGTAAAATCATCCAATGAGTCTTCTCACCCAGAGCGGGGTGGGAGGGACTGCCAGACTTGTACTGACTAAAATCCACGATGATCCTTCAATAGCCCTTTACGTTTCATGGTCACGATTACCTGATGACATAATCCCGCGACCCCGGCAGGCTTTTGCCCTTAAATTACTACACACCCTGAAACTCAGAATTAAACAGTGGCGACAACCATAAAAGTATCCAAATAGAAGTCTGGGTCCGGTCGCAGGACTGTTCGAATTACCGTCACCCCGGAACGTAAAGGGCTGTTAAAGGACCCCGTGGATTTTAGTCAGTACGAGTCTGACAGTCCCTCCCGCTCTGCCCTGTGTGGGAGGACTCATTTGATGATTTTACCAAGTAAAAAAAATAGAAGTCTTATGAACACTTCCACCCTTATTAATAAACGCGAACTATAGTTACGCCAAAGTTATTCCTTAAAAAACGTATAGTTAATCTGAAGATTATCCTGGTTGTAACTTCACGGTTGTAGTTCACGTTTATTAATAAGGGGTGTTCATGTCTGGGGCTTTCATTTTTTTCTACACATATCTCATAATCAATGAGATGAGATTCAACTATCAAGTTGCCCACCATTCCCATCTGAACAAAACCCCTCAGATATTAAGGCCACTGAATAAATGAATAAAATTTTACGTGTACACGAGCGGGTATTATGCGCCATGATAGGGCACAATTCAATTCCGTTATGACTGACACACGGAAAGGGTACCGATATCAAATTAGGACGTGTTCTGATTTCGGGTGAGATGGATGGAGCCTTGGGTGTGTGCTGTGTGTTCTAAGCTTTAGAATCGTTTGGTAGTATTACTTGCAATTTGGTTGTGGCACGTTTGGTTTACCAAACTATGTGAGTGCACTACGTGGGCTCGACAAATTGATGTGCGATTGACGCTAGTACGGCAAAACAGAAGACCTAACGTCTGGTAAACGGTAAACGAAAACGCCATAATAGCTTTTTTTTTAACTTCCAGCTCTAGGATTTTTTCTAGTATAGTGGGTGCATTTACAAACATAGAAACTCACATACACAAACACCCAGATCCGAAACAATTACTTCTGAGCATACAAATATTTATTGCGTGCGGGTATCGAACCCGCGACACGCTGCTTACCAGTCAATCGCTCAGTTACTGCGCCAACCGTGTCGTCAATATGTAGTTTTATAAGTTGATAGGCTGTTTTAAAGTTGAAAATCTATATGAATACAGTAATTCGTCTTTAATATGCTTGTGTGACACATTGAAGCTTGATATCGCACTGGTATGACAAACGATTGTGCGATGACAGTTTGACACTACGATATTGCGACAAAAGGGCACGTTAGCCTAGAGCACCCCAACACTGTTTTTTTTTATCGTGGTGAAATCATCAAATGAGTCCTCCCTCCCAGGGCAGGGAGGGAGGGACTGTCAGACTTGAGTGACTAAAATCCACGGTGGCCTTCAATAGCCCTTTACGTTCCGAGGTCACGGTAATTCGTGAATCCCGCGACCCCGGCAGGGTTTGGCCCTCTACAGGCCCCGTCACTATGCTTACACTCCTTGAGGCGCGCGTGGAACATAACGCGCCGACGACCCGGGCATGGTCCATGGTCGGACAGCGCGTCGCCCATCGATAGATAAAGGTTCGAACAGAACTATGCATTAACAGAAATATGCATTAATCAACGTTTTATTTATCACATAAAAAACTTTATTCATTCACAAATTCTACAAAGAAATCAGTATGGAAATTGAAAATTTTATTCTCGTTGGCGTCATAGCAATACACAAACAGTCTGTTGTTCTATTTCAAACGTTGTTATATAACTTTATGGAACGGTGTATCTGTTGGTGAATAAAACGGGTGGTTTTGACACGTTACTGTAGAATACAGGCTATAAGGAACATCGACAAACAAACGGTTTCATTTCGGTACATTTATTTCTCACGGGTTATGAATAAAATAATTTATAAGCTATTGCATAGCTTTTATCGCGAGCTTTGAGCGTGGTGACCGAATCAAGAAATTCCGTAACGAAAATAAACCTAACACTGTCACTGTCAAATCTGTTATGTCACCGTGAATGAATGTTTTTTTTTTCTTGACGTTTCACTTGATTTACGTGGCTGACCATAAGCCTAATTAGTAACGTAACTTCCCATAGAGACTTCCTACGATGGGATGATATTCTCGTTAAATATTCGCGGTAGGAGTATTTTTTTCTTTTTCTTATGAATTAAATAAATAAATAATTATTATAGCATAAGTTGATTAATAATGCTATGCAATAGCTTTTTGTGGCAGTCCTCTAGTGCCACAAGTATTTTTTGATTTTAAATAGACAAAGGTACGACCGACAAAGAGAACAAGAAAATCTCCAATCTAAAACAAGCCTAAAACAATTCAAAATTCGCTGAAACACAGATATTTTCATAACCTTCCAAGTTAGTACCAAAACGTAATTAAGAGGCAAACAAAAGCATTTTCTTTAACAAAAATCAAGCCCCTTGAACCCTGTCTATAATTAAACAATTTTCAAGTCTCCAAGATACGGAACGCCCGTTAATATAAAAGTAGGAACATAAATAAAGCTTAGTTTCCACCGGCGGCTAGTGCCGAGGACGGTGACAAGGCAAAGCCTGTTTAATACCACACCCTTCGTAGTTAAGAGCTCCTTTCGATACGAAGATGTAGTTCAAAGTGTTTTAAAAGATAATGTTATGTATTTTATGCTGGGTTGTTTTAATTTTGTGAAAAGGTTTGGTGTTTTACGTGTAATGGTTGCTGCAGTTGGAATTTATGTTGGTAGTTTTTTGTAGATTTAATTTAAGATGTTAAGTAGGTGTTTTTAACGTTAAATGTTTGTTGCCTGGAACTTAATTGTGGTAGAAAAAAATGTCTAGTATCATTAATGATTTACCTGTTCTTTATAAAAATTTCAAACTATCGTCGAAAAGTTAAACCAACACGCGCAGGATTCTCATTACACCTCAATCCACCAGTAATACAAAAAAAACGAATAATAAGACTTCAAATTAAATTGAAATACCTGCACAAACCATAATCAAATCTCGCGTATTCGAACACAATCACACGAACACACGTATCTATGAGCACGTTAATATTACAAAATAGGCCGTCACAGCACATATTTCACAAACACAGAATACTACCAATAATGCGCTATTTGCGGTTGGCTGACCAGAGCAAATCCCTTGCGAGGCGCGCAAATTTATACGTCATCAAAGCCCCTACATACTATGGCAGCTAGGTCAGGCACGCTGTTATGCTCCTAGCTTTATATTTAGAACTAGATTTTATAACTCACTTTTTTTTCTGCTAAGCTTCTTAGCAGCTTTGTATCAGCCCTTACGAATTGAAGGACTTAGGTTCGAACCCAGCCAGGCGCATTACTTTGTACCTCTGCTCTCATAACGGTAAAGGAAAACAACGTCAGGAAACCGGAATGTCCTAGAACCAAAAAAAATCGAAGACATGTGACGTCTATTAACCAGCATTGAGCCCGCGTAGTAGATGGTGGTCCACTCTCTCACACAGAGATAGTCTGTGTCACAATGGATTATATTAGTATTATTGAAAATTAAGTAGTTTGCTCAAAGTACTTTTATGCTAAACTTTGTTTTCAAGTGACAGTTGATAGATAGAGTTCGTTGACATGCTAACCGTTATTGTGGTAGCGTAGTACGTACTTTATTCCAGTTTGACCAATCCCTTACTTGCTAATGTTTTCAGAAAATCATTCTCCAACTAGTAGATCGCCACAAAGACCGTCTATTATAATTATTCTCGTATAAATCACCTTTCATTATACCCTCGAGTCCGAAGTCTAACCGGTTATGGGTATAACCGGTTAGACTATCCGGTTATGGTTATCCGCTTCACAGTAATCACGCCCTATCATCGCTTCATCAGGGCCTTAATACAGCACCAAAAACAAACATAACACATTAGCATAATATCATTTATCAACCGACATTGACCGGTTACCGGAATCGGGAACGGTAATAAATACAGAGAAAGGTTCCGTGCATCACAATATACGGTCATTTTAGATCGATGGACCAACAAGCAAGGGTTTTTTCATTTTTGTACACGTTGACTGACACGAAAAAAGGTTAGACAACTTTTTTTTTGACGCTGTTCGTTTGTTCAGTTTTTTTTTAATAGTCTAGTCTAGTTTTTTTCTTGGTGTCTGTTTCAAATATACGGACAAAATATTGTAGTTTTCAGTGTATAACCTTGGATAGTGTAGAAACAAATATGCTAAATAGCTCTTACAAACCGTCTATGTTCGCTTTATAAAGGTTTTTGATGAAACGTAAGCAATCCACATAAGTTGCAAAGACAGACAGAAAATGTTTTGAAAAAGACGACCTGAAAAAATATAGATCAAGTTCAATTCGAAAAAAAAATCCTTTCTTAGAGACACATAAAGAACATTGGCACAACACGACCCAGAAATAATAGCAACATTGAGAAACATACTGCCAAAGTGCCAACCTCTTGATTACAAAAACCACATTAACCCAATTCTCACGCAGGGACAAAACTTCCCATATCTCACCCCGTCAAACAAACTTCGACACCAACAGGAATTACCACTTTATTCCAAGTTTCGCCAATTCCCATTCACAGGCCATATATTAATGACAAAGTAAGCCATATTATCGGGTCAAGGAGGCCATAAAAATGTGACCGTTTTGGCTACATACGACCAAACAGTTTGCCAACAACGTGAGGATATTGCCATCAATCCCTGTTAGGTCACTGCCCTGTTTTATTTAATAAGTGGAACAAAAAGCTTTGTATTCTATACGGCCAGGTTTTGGGGGCTGGCCAAATGTTGGCACAAACATTTTTTGTTTGTTTTGCTAGCGGTGCGGGTGAAATGCATTGATATAGATGGGAAAATAGATTCGATGGGAAGTGTATTGACGTTTTTGGGAACTTTATTTTGGGTATGGACTGTTCTTTTAGTGCTGGGATACTGTCAATATTAGTTTGAATTGAAATGGCTACCAAAATATGACGATAAAATATAGTGTTTTGACCTTAGAGAATTTCAAGTATCTCTATTAAATGTGTAAACTAGGATAAATAACTTTTCAATCATATTTCTACAAGGATTTTCGAAAGATTAAGCTATTGTGTGATGTATGTATCTGTAGCTAACTAAAGCGTGCGCTGCAGCAGCGCCGCCACGCGCGGCGGCGGACGCACCGAACGATGCATTCGTCAGTAATTAACTAGTGTTGACGCAACTTCATCGTTTCATTGCTCCCGGAACATCTCATATTGACAAATTAAGCTTATGTCAATCCAATGTCCTTCTCACAGTTTCTCTCCCAAACTTACGATAAACATATTCTGTCTTACTACAAGAAAGATAAACATCTGTTGAACACTTTCCAACAAAAACTGTCAACGTCAAAACGACATTTCACGTTGATATAAGGGTCGTTTTGCAGTTGCACTTTTTTTAGACATTAGTTCAACAAACGTTTATCTTGTTGTGGTAAGGCGGATTAAGCTGCGGTAAGGTTGACTATTACATCTATCATCGCACATCTAGACGTACGGCAAATTACCATCCTTACCTTATTGCTATTCCACCAATTCGCACTAAAGCCTTTGTCAAACAGACAGGCGTGGCGAATGCGAAGCGTGACGTTTTTATTTGCAATGTATGGAATTGTTTGAATCCAGTCACATAGAAAAGCAAAAACGATCCGATAGCGTGACAGAACTATCGGACTGACGTCTCGTATCGGTTCGGTTTCGCTTCGGACACGCCTATCTGTTTGACAAAGTCTTAAGCGTTTCCAAACGTCTTTTATAATGCGGACAGCGAAGTTGTGGAACTCTCTGCCTGCGACTGTGTTTCCGAACGCATACAACCCTAATCTCTTCAAAATTAGAGTGAACAGGCTTCTTCTGGGTAAGCTGGCTCCATCGTCGACCTTGTCTTAGTCACTCCTGACCTAGACTAAGGTCAAGAGCAAACCCATTGAACATTTAAAAAAAAAACATAAAAAATAAGGGTTACTTTTTAACTGAGTTTTTTTTATTATCGCCGCGCCTGATGAATGAAGTCTATGATGGAATGTGCACAGAACATGCCTATTCACTCTTACCTTATAAATTTCCCAAAACAAACATGTTCCATAACCTCTTTTTGTTCGCAACATCAGCCCAGATATTATTATTCGTCACTACACATTTGCATACGGTTCTAAAACTGGAGGAAAAACATAAAATTTATCAACTACTTGCCCCAGTGACTCGTAAATGTTGATTGAGGGAACAGTGTAACTGTGCTTATATTGTGTGTGTCTCATCATGTTTTTTGTCAGACATTTATGAAAGGGTTGTTTCTTTGTCAGTAATTTTCAAGGACGGCGAGACTTATTTTTTTTTTATTTGTCTCAAGTCAGATATATTTTATGAGAATGTAAAAAATGGAAGTTTATTATCGTACATAAAATATTGCAAACCCATACTATTTATATTCCACGTTTAAGCCTTTGTCAAACAGACTGGCGTGGCGAATGCGAAGCGTGACGTTTTTATTTATAATGTATGGAATTGTTTGTTTGTTTGTGACTGACGTCTCGCTTCGGTTCGGTATCACTTCGGAATCGCGCGTCTGTTTGACAAAGGCATTATTGTATGAACTACTAGTCAATGGGATACTAAATGGTCTACTTTCCGTTATAATCTCACGGTTCTAGTAAATTAGTTTCTATTAGGAAATCGTTTTTCATTTATACCAAATCAACACGTAAGGAAGTCAGTTAAAATATTTATTGAAAGAAAAAGATTACATTAGATTATAATACGTTGACGGTTAAAAGGCCATTTAACTGTCATGACATGAGTACAAATTGTGAAAAACTGAGATAAGAACGATCTTGTTTAGTTGCAGACAATCAGACAAGAAATTGCTTAGTAAAAGTGGATAGTTACATTTTCGCCCATCTACAAACGTAAACACTCGTCACTCTTCTTTGAGAACACCAGAAACTTGGGTCGCAAGCTGTCTAAACCTTGACCCAATAATATACCATCAATTTTGAGGCGTACCTACGCTGCGTCTTCCGGACCGTGATCACCACTCGAGAACTTTCGACTGATAATGACGATAAATGATTACACGAACATATGCCGAACATTGCCGAACCCTGAAACTCTGGTGACTCTATCCAACGTAACTGGTAACGTACGCAAGACGATCTCCGGCCACCGTAGGCGCGGGCATGCCGTCGGCGAGTAATGGGCGACTCACTGTCCGATCATGGACCATGCCCGGGTCGACGACGCGTTGTATTCCACGCGCGCCTTAAGGAGTGTCAGCATAGTTTCGGGGCCTGTAGAGACCCAAAGCCTGCCGGGGTCGCGGGACTCACAAATTACCGTAACCCCGGTACGTAAAGGGTTATTGAAGCAAGGCCGTGGAATTTACTCAGTATGAGTCTGACAGTCCGTCCCGCTACATCCTGGGTGGGAGGACTCGTTTGATGATTTTACCACGATGAAAAAGGACAGAAGAAACTGTAGAGCGGCACTCACTACTATCCTCCAATACAATTTCTGTTTCCTCAATACATTAAGGTAAAATAAGGGCAAGGTTTTGTTCACAAATTATCTTCACCATTCCTACCTCATTACCACCTAATAACATCTAATCAATTAGCAATCAATCACTGACTCCACATACACCAATAACGACTCCATCCCATTTTCCCCATCGGTCGACTGGCTTTTGGACCGACACCCACACAACTTCATAGATTCCGATCGTGTGTCTTTCTATTTCCGTCAATTGTTTGAAGATAAAATACAGAAATCTTATGATAAAGCCTCTGATGCAAAAAGTCCAGTTTTCCTGTTTGTCCCATATATCAAAAGTACATTTTAATCACTTCATCATCGCCCCCAAACAACCACTAATTAATAGCAAATCAATCACTAACTCCACATATAACCCATAAACTTCCCATACCGTTTCCCCCTTCAATGGCCGACTGACTTTTGGACGAACGCCCACAGGCTCCCATACATCCCACCCATACATCGCGACGCACAATACTTTGCCAGCTCGATGTACTAGCTATAAAGCTAATGGGGGGTGAAGCCGTACATTTTCTATTTTGTTCCAACATAAGATATATTGAAACATTCGTTACTGTTTCCAGCTAAAATACCTTTAAATTTTAATGGCTATTGGTGATATAGGGATAGAATTCGATGGCTATTTATTTGGCAAGTTGTGGGTTTTTGTTTTTTTGGGGGGAATATACAACATTATTTTTAGTATATGCGAAACCCGATACACCTGTCTAGTGTTTTTGTGTAAAGACTCTATGTAAGTACAAAATTTCAAAACTGTATCATGAAAAACAACAAAGTTATAAGCTTACCTGGTTGTCCGTTCATAAATATGCTATATACGCGGCGGGGCGTGGTAACCCGCTCAACCCGCGCCTTCTGTGTCGTAGACTCATTGATAATAGTTTGGCAATAGTTCAATTCAATTCAAGTAAATATTTTTCGAACAAAATTATAACATGGTGTAGGGGAACAATGTACAAGACGAGAGGTATAATGGGGACAGACACTCTTTAGAGTTACAGTGCAACAAAATGGGGCTGTTGAGGACGGAGTGGGCTTTACTTGCAGTCTTGAATAAAAGTCTATATTCACTACCACAAGAGTATTTATTATATTTCCACAGGTTTTAGGACATCACTGATTTCGGACAAGTATGGCTACAGTTTAACAATTCACTAGACTTGTGCACTCTTTCGAGTCTGGAGGAGAACAGGGCTGTGCAACAGACAAAATGCACGCGGAAGACAGTGAACTTCCGGTTCGGCTTTCTAGAACAATCTGGAACATTCCAACTGTTGCCAACAGTATTCCCTCTGGTGTCGAGCGGAGCACATCATGAGATTCATTCATAAAAATACACTAACTCATTGATAAAACCAGCGCCCCTAGCGTCGGGCAGTGGAAGCAATCGTTCGATATACGCATAAATCCTTCTATGATTCTGACGCCCTCTAGTGGCAAGTCGCGGGAACAAGGTGACACTTATTATTGATTGCTTCCACTACACGATAACAGATGTCACTACATTGTATATCAGTCACATTTCTCCCGCCGTGTATAGACGTCGGCACACCAACCCATCCATCTGCCGTGATAAACCTGCTGATCCATCAAAGAAACTAGACCGGGGCAGCCAGATGTGTCGGCGTCTATACATACAACGTTTACAATTGCACCACTAGTGACTGGTATACACTTAAAAATTACAAAGAACAATTTGACACATATATATAATTCACTTAAACGTTAAGGGTAGCCGCTCCAGAATCCCTGCCCTGCCATATATTATTCAAAATGGAATAAAAAAAAATCTCCTCCGGGTGGCGGGATCCTGAAGCGACGCCAAGAAAAAGATAAATAACATATGAGGACTTAATCTACTCCATACCAATTAATGTCTACAAAATACAATGCATGATGACAATTAACTTTCTACGGGTATGACTGCGAGACGTTTAACAGGACGACGCATTACACCGCTCTTGGTTTTGACGTCGACGACTCTCACGACACCATCTGTGCCTGGGTACGTGCGTTCGACTCTCCCCTTTGGCCATATGTTTCTTGGTAAGTTTGGGTCCATTATGACTACCAAATCGCCCACCTTGATCATGTTGCCGCGTCCATGCGGCTCCCGCCGGTCTTGAAGCGTAGGCAGTACTTCCCGTACCCATCGTTGCCAGAACAAATCCGCTAAGCGTTGTGACGCTCTCCAATGTGAGCGGCGTAGTTCGTCCGGCCTTGTGAAAATTCCCGGCAATGGAACTTTGGAGGGTGCGCCGAGCAGAAAGTGGTTAGGCGTCAAGGCTTCTTCGTCGTCTGGGTTAACCGACACATGGGTCAAGGGTCGGGAATTAACCGTATGTTCCACCTCCGTTAGAAGTGTATGAAGCACATCTTCATACGGATGCCGATCGTTAAGCGTAGCGTTCAACGCAGTCTTCACCGTGCGTACCAACCTTTCCCATGCTCCACCCATGAATGGCGCTCCTGGTGGTATGTAGCGCCAGTCGATGCGACGCACCTCTGCTTCATGTTGAAGTGATTCTAGGGCGGCCTTACGGAGCTCAGCATCTGCCCCGTGGAAGTTGGTACCATTATCACTCCAAATGACTTCAGGACACCCACGACGCGCCATCATACGCCTCAACGCGAGTATAGCGGCATCCGTTGACAGCGAGGCGGCGACTTCTAAATGAACTGCACGCGAAGTGAGGCATGTGAACAATGCCACGTAGCGCTTTTCGTGATGCCTCGCTACTGTGACGGAGAGTGGTCCGAAGTAATCCAGCCCTGTGTGCGTGAACGGACGTCGATGATGTGCCAGTCGGCAGGGTGGTAAATCGCCTGTCAGTGGCTCTGGCGGCACGGCCCTGCGTAGTCTGCAAGGTTGGCATAGACTGATTGCTGCGCGGACTGATGGCCTCAAGCGTAAAATCCAGTAATGCTGCCTTACTTCATTCACGACGCATTCCACGCCGCTGTGGTGTAACTTCCGATGGATCCAGTCTATATACAAGCGGCAGTACCGGTGATTGCCATCAAGTACTGCTGGCGATTGTGCTTCTCGTGGTACATCTGCTGCCGCTGCGATGCGTGAGCGTATCCTCATTATCTTGTTTTCGTCAACTGTCAGGGATAACCGCTTCAGTCGGCTGTCGGCTGGTACTGTTCTCCCGCCGGTGACATGCCGCAATTCGTTCGCAAAGCTTTCTTCCTGTATAGCACGCGTCCATAGGTCTTCGGCCCGACGTGTGTACTGTATACCGAGGGGTATGTAGGCCGTCTGCGATGTGCTGAGGTTGCGGCTGCGCACTCCGGATCGTTTTCCCATACCTTCCCGATGTTTCGCCGTCCAGTCCGGGTCGTCGTCTGCACTAACGTCTTTATTGCGTTTGCGGGTAACTGTTGTGATGTGGACTCGAAGTCGGTCAATGAACTGGAGAATGCGGGCAGTGGCCCTGATGAGTCGCAGCCAGGAAGAGAAACGTGTGACGTCCGGTAGTGCCTCTGTTAAGGTCGACTGTTCGTTACCGGTAGCAGTGGTGACACGTTCCTCGCCCGTTTCGATGAAGGGGTGAGAGTCTGTTTCCCGCGGCCAGGCGTTTTCGTCGTCATAGAGAAATGAAGGACCAGTGTACCATCGGTGGCTTGTAGAGAAGTCAGCTGGTGTACTGCGAGTCGAGTCGTCGGCGACGTTGTGAGCGGTAGGAACCCAGCGCCATTCGCTTCGTTCGGTGGTTTCTTCTAATTCTGCTACTCGGTGCGCGACGAACGGTTTGAAAGCACGTGTGCCGGCGCGCAGCCACGCTAGCACTGTGCGCGAGTCGGTCCAGAATACTCGTCGGTCGGCGCGACGATCGTGTTCTTCTTCCACGCAGCGTGCCAGTCGTCCGCCGAGTACAGCTGCCTGTAATTCAAGTCTAGGTATAGTTGTGACCTTAAGGGGCGCGACGCGCCCTTTCGCTGCCGCGAGCGACACGTTCACCTGGCCTATGCCGTTCTCTGAACGCCAATATGCTGCTGCGGCATAGGCTCGTTCGCTCGCGTCCACGAATATGTGCAATTCTACCCTAGTCGCGTCACAATAACCTGGGTGGCAACGTGGAATATGAATGCCTTTCAGGGTTTGCAAAGCAATTAACCAGTCCCGCCATTTACGTTCTAGACTCTTAGGTAGACGTTCATCCCAACCGATTTTTAAACGCCACGCGTCTTGCAAAATGCACTTTGCTTGGGTCGTAAACGGCGCGGCTAGTCCCAATGGGTCATACAAGGACATCGTCGTCTTCAACAACTGACGCTTCGTTATCTGCTTACTCAAAAAAGAAGGATCTACTTTCCTGAAGTTGAATCCTAAAGTGTCGTCCAGGTGTCGCCAGATAAGACCGAGAATTTTCTCTTCCTTGTTGAGCAGAGTGTCTTTTTCTGCGGGCTCGGTTGCGATGCCGGCGACAGCGGCAGGGTCGTTGGACGCCCACTTCTGCAACTCGAAGTTACCTTTCCGATGTACCGTATCAACTGCTTTAGACACTCGGTTCGCTTCTTCTGCGTTGTCAAAGCTCTGTAAAAAATCGTCCATATAATGGTTCCGAACAATAGGATTAACCGCTTCGGGGTAGTCAGCCTCGTGAACATGTGCATTATGATTTTTAACGTAAATTGCAGTACTTGGGGAAGAAGTCGCACCAAATAAAACCGCTTTCATTCTATATTCCCTGGGCGCTAAAGTTGTATCCTCGCGCCATAGAAAACGCAGTGCATCTCTATCTTCCACTCTCACCGTTATACGCAAAAACATATCCTTTATGTCCGCCGAAACGGCGACAGGTTTTTGTCTGAATCGCATCAACACGCCGAGGAGTGATTGTAGGAGATCGGGACCTGTCAGAAGATAATCGTTGAGGCACACTCCATTCGTGCGTGCCGCTGCATCATACACAATTCGGACTTTACCTGGTTTAGACGGATTTATCACTGGAAAATGCGGTAGGTACCACTTGTGTGCGCTAGATGGCGTTGGCGGTGCTAGCTCTGCATACCCATTTGATATCAGCGCTTGCACCTGCTCTGCGTATTTTTGTTTGAGTGTTTGATCTTTGCGTAAACGGGATTCAGTACCTTGTAGTCGATTGAGCGCGGAGGCGTAGTTGTCTGGAAAACATCTATTTTCATTTTTCCATAATAGGCCCGTCTCGTAGCCGCCTTCTGGCAGAGCGCGTGTTGTTTCTTGTAATATTTTCAACGCTCTTGTTTCTGGGTCTGCTTGCGGGCGGCGTGGTTGCACTCCTAACGATTCCAGGCTAAAATGTTCTTGTACAAGTTTTTCAATGGATTCGTCTGTACTTACGTGACCGCATCGTTCTCCGGTCTGTGGTAAAACATGTAATTTTGTCAGACTGCATATTTTACCATGTAACATCCAGCCAAGTGGTGTGCGTGATGCTACTGGTTGACCTTTCAAACCTACTCTCGCTTCCGAGGCGAGCAGGAGTGCCCAGTTGTCCTGACCGATCAAGACAGTTGGTATGCCAGCGTCATATGCTAACTCCTTGACTATAGGCGTCAGGTGCTCGAAGTCTGCCAGGTCCTTTGCACGTATTGACTGGCCTGATAATTCGAGTCTGTCGATGGTTCTGGCTTCGATGTCAATGCCTTTGGTCGAGTATTTTCCTCGTATATTTACCTTGACTCGTTGCGAATTCGTAGCATCGATGCGCGTGCCTGCTACGGCCTCGATGTAGAATGGCTCGTTTGGACCTTCTGCGCCTATCCGCTGTGCGACTTCAGTACTAAGTAGAGTTATTGTCGATCCATCGTCCAACAAAGCAAATGTGTCTACTTTACCGTTTGGTCCCGATAGTGTCACTGGTACTACTTTCAGCAAAACTTGATTGTACGTGCGCGGCGTGCTCGCGTTGTTGATGACGGTGTGCGGCACGATGTCACCATCTGGCGCGGAGTCAGCGCGCGACGCCACGTGCTCTGTCGCTGTGACGCGAGGACGCTCTTCCACGTCGTTTGCGGCGCTCGTTCCTCGTCTGTTGTCGCTATGCAGTAGCCTGTGATGATAGTGCTCGCAGTCTTGCTCCTCGCACTGCTTGCTTTTGCATCTATGCTTCCAAGTACGTCGGTTCAGGCACCTGAAACATAATTTATTTTTACGTGCAATTTCCCATCTATCAGTTATCGACATTTTCCTAAATGTGGGACAGATAGCCACGCTACTACAGTTGCCGTTGCATATCACACACGGTGTTTTATCGGTCTCTGCTATTTTAAGCGTCTTATGCGCAGGCCGGTGGGAACGTTTTCGTTCGTGTTCCACTTCTGCTGTGGCGTGACGTGCATTGAGATCTGCCTCCCTATCGAGAAATCGCCCCAACACTACTAGGCCAGGCTCTGCGTCACCTGCAGCCATCTCATAATCGTACCACCGGCTCCTTATCGTGACCGACAACTTTTCTGTAATAACGGAAATCATCTCCGGGCTATATAAATATTCGGTTTTTCCCAGAGCTTGCACCGCGGCGATGGCGTTCGTTACTTTTGATGCGAACACACATATGTCTGTGGGGTTATCTGACACTTTAGGTAACTGACGTAATTTATTTAATTCGTAAGTTATCAATGCGTGGGGTCGTCCAAACCTAGATTCTAACCTTTGCATAATTTGAACAGTCGAGGCTCCAAGGAACAGACATTTAACTGCCTCGAACGCGGGCCCTCTCAACGCTTTTCTGAGGCGGGCTAAATTCCCTACTTCTGTATGAGTCGACGCAGACTCATTGTACGCTGCTTTAAAATGCAGCCATTCGCCGGGTTGGCCACTATAAATAGGTAAATCATATTCATACCTGCTGGCGGCGGGTTTTCCCCGCGCTACCTCTAACAATGCCTGAGTCAGTCCTTGCAGCAGGCTCCCCTCGTCGCTACGTCGTGGCAAGGTCGGCGGCGCGTCGTCAGGCGTCGTCGTCCGTGCGTCGTCGCGTCGCGGCGGCGTGGGTGAGTTTCTGTGCGGCGTCATGGGTTGTGAACTCCGCGGATGGGTGTGACCGCGGTGTCCGTCGAGGAAGTCTGCATCTTCTGTTTGACGCTTTGATGATGCCGTCGAACTTCCCTCCAATAATTCTTCGTCTGCTGATTCTGCCTCCAAGAGTGCTAACCTGGCGGCGGCGAATTCCAATCTCGCCTGGGCCAACGCCTTCCTATTGGTTTTCGTCTCGTGTCGTGGTTGTCTGTGTGGTGTCGTCGCCTCTGGGTTGTGACGTTGGGTCTGGTCCGACTCTGTGACGGAATAATTGGGCGGGTCTGTCGTTCCCGCCGCTGTCGCCATTTCCGTGGAG
The DNA here is from genome assembly GCA_943136025.2 of Agrotis puta. NCBI lineage: Eukaryota > Metazoa > Arthropoda > Insecta > Lepidoptera > Noctuidae > Agrotis > Agrotis puta. The sequence continues at coordinate 13,736,448 of OW964185.2, read as the reverse complement.
ACGGGCTCATTGCCTTCCGTGGCCACTTGTAACAAGTATAAAAGTAGTTATCGATTATTTTAAACGGGTAGCGCCCTCTATTGACAAAAACGCGAACTAATAGTAAATAGTTACAGTTAATTGTGCAATAGTGATAATAGATGGCGTTAGAGAGTAACATATTTATTTTCTAGATACTTTAGATTTTAAATAAAATATAATAAGTACGTAAATAAAATTCAAATAATTAATTGTGATAGATTTCAGTTGAATTAAGTTTAATTATAGATAACGCATGGTCTAAAAGGCAAAAGCCTAGAAGCTGGTCTGAGTGTGGTTTAATAGGATGACGTTGAACTTTTGACTGGGTTTCCTTTTTTTCTTGGAACCTGGACACGCGATTAAGACGCGGATTGTTAAAAATAAAGCAAGGTTTAATTAAATAATTCATGACGCGGACAAGACGTGGTACAGCGGCTAAAATGAAAATGCACTAATTTAAAGGAACCGCATATGCGTATGTATCCATAATTATTTCCTATTTTGTTAGAATTACATGGCATCACCCGCCTTGAAGGTGTATTGAAATGCTCACGGATTTCTTTCTGATATTGTTCTCAGGGTTCCATCCATCCATTAATTTTAACTTAACTTAAAATTAAATAAATAAAAAGACGTCTTCTCAACGCTTGGCACACGATTATGAAGTAAGCTAGGACAAGCTCTGGTTCCAAGCCACGTGTTATATTCTACAAATCACACAGGCTGCGAATGCTGTCTGCGTTACATATCCACGGTTCGACCTGGATAGATGGTTGTATGTTGTACCTGAAGTAAGTGCTATATCTATAACCTAACATTGTAAGGAAGCTTGACAAGTGCTGTGATTCTGTACTTACATATTGAAGTGTGCACCAATATTAAATAGCTGAGAAGACGGAAGCATCTCTTTTATTTCAATCGACACCTCATGCGAATAGAACCCGTTAGTCTCATGGCAATCTACGCTGGCAGCTGGTGGTAAGAGACATATGGACCTTACAATTGGACGCCCAACGTGTCGCATGAGGTCAGATTGGAATCTTCACTTCAAGATTAAGAGCTTGATCTAACTTAATTTGATTTAACTTAGTGTTTAGTAATTAGAGTCATTTAACTTAGTACATTTTTCTGAATTTGAGTTTTCAAAATTAGTTGATAGCACATGTTAACATTTTTATTAAAAGGTAAATCTTTCCACATTATTGATGTAGTAAAGCTTAAATGTATAGACTCCTCTTGATTTATATAAAGTCATACAACTTATAAACATCAACACTTTGTGTTAAAAAGTAAGGTTATGCCACATGTCATGTTAACATTGTAAACTTGTGCAACTACTTGAATGGATCGACTCTAATTTAATTTAATTCACCTTGATTAATGTAAAATTACTATTTACATTCACTTAACTTAAAAATTGGATTCAAAATACTTACCAAAGACTGTTTAAATATTTTGAATTCAATATGGATAAGACAATCTGGATTGACTATCTTCGTAAAGAAGAATTATTACATGAGCTTAAATATTTTAATATATCCACAGATGTAAAGGCGACCAGGGATGTGCTTCGCAGGCGGTATCGCAGTCTGTGTGGCTTGTTTAGGAGAGGCAGCATTAAACCAGAGGATTATGCAACGCCAGTAAGCGCAGAAGAGGTACGCTTATGCTTGGAACCTATCGAAGAGCTGTGCCTATTACATAGGGATTTAACCGAGGGAGATAGCTCCACTGTTAAGCGAATATTAGCTCGTTCGCAATATTACTTGATGAGAATTTCACGCGTGAAAGATAAATCACCGGAATTAATCGAACTTAAGAATAAATTGGTACCGTAGATTCATACAGGATTTTTCTAAAATTAGTAGACCACTTAGTAAATTAACTTGTAAGAATGTAAACTTTGAATGGACAGAGGAAGCAGAAGAGGCTTTTAATAAATTAAAATCAAATTTAGTCTCAGCTCCAATTCTTAAATGTCCAGATTTTAATTTACCATTTTCAATTCAATGTGATGCCTCAGCATATGCTATTGGTGCCGTGCTGACACAGTCATATGACAATTTTGATCATCCTGTTGCATTCTGTAGTAGATTACTTAATAAGCACGAGGTTAATTACACTACTACAGAACGTGAATTATTAGCAGTCTTGTTTGCTTTAGAGCAATTTAGAATGTATGTAGAGGGTCAAAAATGTAATATAGTCACTGATCATGCATCACTACAATGGTTTTATAAATTAAAGAATCCCACAGGCAGGTTAGCTCGGTGAAGTATTCGCTTAAGCCAATTTGATTTTAATATCCTTCATAGGAAGGGTAAAGAGATGGTTTTACCGGATGCACTCTCAAGAATTAAAATTGAATCGTTAGACATATCTGAAAATATCCAGGATAAATGGTATTTAAAAATGGTAGAAAATTGTGAAAAGTTTCCCCATAAATTTCCAAATTATTCTCTTAAAGATGGTAAACTATTTCGACATTCAAAAAAATAAATATAATTTAACATCACAATTCACTTGGAAACAAGTGATTCCCAGTGATGATGTGGGACCTCTATTAAAACAATTTCATGATGATCCCACAGGCGCCCACTTTGGTATATTTAAAACTCATAAAAGGTTAGCATTACATTATTTTTGGAAAAATATGTATAAAGATGTCGAAAATTACGTTAATAAGTGTCAAACTTGTAAAGAGTACAAGCCGGTAAATTCATCGAGACCTGGTTTAATGGGTAACCCTAAACAGGTTACAAAACCATTTGAAGCTATTTGTTGCGATTTGTTAGGACCCTTTCCTGTGTCCACTAAAAGGAACACAAATCTCTTAGTATGTTCAGACTATTTTAGTAAGTATGTTATGTTGTTTCCTATACGGAACGCAACAGGCAATGCTATTGTTAAAATTCTGGAAGAAAAAGTGTTTCTGGTGCATGGGATACCGAAATTTGTCTATGTAGACAATGGTCCGCAATTCATTTCAAAACAATTTAGAGATTTAATGTGCAAATATAATGTGCCTAATATTTACTATAATCCTAGGTATCACCCGCAGGTTAATCAGGCAGAAAGAGCCATTAGAAATGTTCTGTATGCGATTGCCTCATATGTGAAAACAAATCACAGGCAGTGGGACAATCACATACCAGAAATTCAGTGTGCACTGAACACCTCAGTTAATGAGTCAACTAAATTCTCACCTTACTTTCTTGTACATGGAAGAGAGATGTTTGTAGATGGTAAATTACATATAGACTCTGAAGTGCCACAGCCTGATTCAGATCTATCAACTGTAGACCCTAGAATTCATGGTGATAACTTAAAAGAACTAAAATCAATTTTCCAGGAGGTTAGTAAAAACTTGAAACTTGTGCACGATAAAAATAAAAAGCACTATGACTTAAGAAAGCGACCTTTAGAATTTAATGTAGGTCAAATAGTCTATAAAAGAACATTTACTTTGTCGGATGCTAGTAAAAACTTTACTTCAAAGCTAGCACCGCGCTTTATAAGATGTGTTATTTCAAAGAAACACTCCCCTGTAGTGTATAGCTTAAAGGACATGCAGGACAAAGATTTAGGTAAATTTCACATTAAAGACATCTTAAAATATGAAGACTCCTAGTTTTATACATTGTTGTTGTTAATCCAATATTTGCACGAAATTAGCAATAGACGTGCAAATATTTAACTTGAAGAGGGATGGATGCATGTTGGTAGGGTAAAAGGTTTTTTTTTTTTTTTTCAAAATTAAATAGGTATACCAATTTTATTAATAAGGAATGTTTGCAGATGTATGAAAGGAAACACAATAATTGTTAAACTTAGTAGTATTCGAATGGGACTTAAAAGTGTCACCACTTAACACTTAATAAAACACATATCTACATTAATTAAAGATAGTGTTTACTTAAAAACTACCAAGTATAATAAACCTATACTTTATAACTTAATACTTAATAAAACACCTATCTACATCAATTGGAGATAGGGTTTACTTAATAAATTTAAAAACTTAAATAAGTATTTGCCTATATTTTGGCTTAATGCTTTGTAGATAACACTTATCTAGGTTTCAAGGATAGTGTTTATTTAACTTAAAACTTAACTTAATTAGGAAATTAATTAGACTAAGGCATGACTAGTTAATAAAAATTAGTTAATTCGTTGATGTCTGCAGAGAGTAGCTACGTGCTATATATAGATAGGCAGACAGACGCTTATTATTATATTAGTTTAGTAGATAGTTTAAGGCAGGAGCAATCAATGTACGAATTTGCCAAAATAGGTTTTGTTTCGGAATTGTGCTACTAGCCATTAGCATTTAGCAATTTAGTCTGTAAGTCTAAGGCATTTGGTTTCAGACTGTCTCAGTTTTCAATAGGATGATTTCGAGCTTTCAATACACATGATAAAAAAAAAAAAAATTTTTCTCAGCAAAAATTTTTTTAACTGGGGAAAGATGTATTGTAACAAGTATAAAAGTAGTTATCGATTATTTTAAACGGGTAGCGCCCTCTATTGACAAAAACGCGAACTAATAGTAAATAGTTACAGTTAATTGTGCAATAGTGATAATAGATGGCGTTAGAGAGTAACATATTTATTTTCTAGATACTTTAGATTTTAAATAAAATATAATAAGTACGTAAATAAAATTCAAATAATTAATTGTGATAGATTTCAGTTGAATTAAGTTTAATTATAGATAACGCATGGTCTAAAAGGCAAAAGCCTAGAAGCTGGTCTGAGTGTGGTTTAATAGGATGACGTTGAACTTTTGACTGGGTTTCCTTTTTTTCTTGGAACCTGGACACGCGATTAAGACGCGGATTGTTAAAAATAAAGCAAGGTTTAATTAAATAATTCATGACGCGGACAAGACGTGGTACAGCGGCTAAAATGAAAATGCACTAATTTAAAGGAACCGCATATGCGTATGTATCCATAATTATTTCCTATTTTGTTAGAATTACATGGCATCACCCGCCTTGAAGGTGTATTGAAATGCTCACGGATTTCTTTCTGATATTGTTCTCAGGGTTCCATCCATCCATTAATTTTAACTTAACTTAAAATTAAATAAATAAAAAGACGTCTTCTCAACGCTTGGCACACGATTATGAAGTAAGCTAGGACAAGCTCTGGTTCCAAGCCACGTGTTATATTCTACAAATCACACAGGCTGCGAATGCTGTCTGCGTTACATATCCACGGTTCGACCTGGATAGATGGTTGTATGTTGTACCTGAAGTAAGTGCTATATCTATAACCTAACATTGTAAGGAAGCTTGACAAGTGCTGTGATTCTGTACTTACATATTGAAGTGTGCACCAATATTAAATAGCTGAGAAGACGGAAGCATCTCTTTTATTTCAATCGACACCTCATGCGAATAGAACCCGTTAGTCTCATGGCAATCTACGCTGGCAGCTGGTGGTAAGAGACATATGGACCTTACACACTGTGAGAGGTTCTTGCATACCGCGTGTCTTCACCATGTTGACTGTATTGCATTCACTGCACTATACCACTTTCACGTAATATCAAACTGAAACTATACCTGTCCGGCTATAAGGACCAATGTTCCTGTCCGGCTAGAAGGACCAATGTTGAGGACGGAGTGGGCTTTACTTGCAGTCTTGAATAAAAGTCTATATTCACTACCACAAGAGTATTTATTATATTTCCACAGGTTTTAGGACATCACTGATTTCGGACAAGTATGGCTACAGTTTAACAATTCACTAGACTTGTGCACTCTTTCGAGTCTGGAGGAGAACAGGGCTGTGCAACAGACAAAATGCACGCGGAAGACAGTGAACTTCCGGTTCGGCTTTCTAGAACAATCTGGAACATTCCAACTGTTGCCAACAGTATTCCCTCTGGTGTCGAGCGGAGCACATCATGAGATTCATTCATAAAAATACACTAACTCATTGATAAAACCAGCGCCCCTAGCGTCGGGCAGTGGAAGCAATCGTTCGATATACGCATAAATCCTTCTATGATTCTGACGCCCTCTAGTGGCAAGTCGCGGGAACAAGGTGACACTTATTATTGATTGCTTCCACTACACGATAACAGATGTCACTACATTGTATATCAGTCACAGGGGCATTATAGTTATTTATGCAACTGTTGTATAATCAGGGGTATTAAAACACGAATGTGGGTTTATCACACGAGGCGTAGCCGAGTGTGATAATAGTATCACATGAGTGTTTTAATACCTAATTATAACAGTTGCATACAAGACTTTATCTACAATCATAATGTGAATCCTCTATAAAAGATTTTCATACCATAGGGTGTTGTACAGAACTATGTAAATTCAAGATGGCGGGAAATAACACGATAAGACGAGAATCCGAAATTACGAATTAGTCTACAATTTATTGTTCTTTTTTCAAAATTTTAGCGATCTGGTGGTGAAAATGTCATTGCATGAGAATGTTCTTTTTTTGAAATTCATTATAACACGCGTTTGGATGATATAATGATCATTATAGCATTGAGTGTTTTAATGTTGGCAATAAGCTAATTGTTATAGGTTCTTTTATAGAGGATTAATAGCATGATAGTAGATAAAACAAATTATGCTTCCTGGCACGACTCCGATTATGATGTTGCTAAAGTAGTAGAGGCCTTATTACATTCAGAACTCAAAAATATTCTCAATCTATCAGAATCAATACCACCCCTGAACCCAAAGGCACTGCGGATATAAATTCTAGTTCCTTATTCGACCCGACTTAACCTTACCCAACTTTAATCCCGGAACAGTCAATCACATTCCTTTACCCAAATCAAACTTAAAATCTATTACACGTACCAAAGTGAGCACCGAAATGGGCAAACTCAAAGTACTTACGGCTCGTTCAATACCGTGCTGCTGCGAGCGATCGCTTGGTGCGGAACGGCGAAAGGTTTTAACAAATGTTTGAAACACGCCATGAGACGCCGCTAGTAGCAAATTACTTTTATTTTTTTTAACTTTGCTCCACACCAGGAATTTCTCCTGTATCGTGGCTGCGTTTACAAACATAGACACTCACAAAAACAAACACCCAGACCAGGAACAACTAATTGCAGATCATAAAAATATTACTTCCGTGCAGGGATCGAATTCGCGACACGTTGCACAGCAGTCGATCGCTCAGCCACTGCGCCAACCGTGTCGTAAAATTCGCGTAGTTTCAAATTAATTAATGTCTGTTTCGCGCCGCAAGCCGCACCGCTCACCGCTTAAATCGAACTCATGAGCGGGCCTTTATTCCCCTAAAACTGATTATAACTATTATTCCAACGTTTTCGTCCAAAAAACCTTTTTGCCTTTGTCAAACAGACAGGCCAAAGTGAAGCGTTTCCTAAGCGATAGGTACCGAACCGAAGCAAGACGTCAGTCCGATAGTTCTGTCACGCTATCGGATCGCTTTCGCTTTTCTATGTGACTGGATTCAAATAATTTCATACATTACAAATAAAAACGCCTCGCTTCGCATTCGTCACGCCAGTCTGTTGGTCAATGGCTTTTTGGTGCTTTAAAAATTCTCTTGAGCCTATCAAGAGAATTTTTAAAGCACCAAAAATCCACCAAACTCCACCTATCGGTCCTTACATCCGGAGAGAGTAAAAATTCTGAAGTCGATTTAAATTCGGGTCCTTGGCGAGCAATTTGAGCCACTCGCGGCCTCCAGGCGTGAATTTACTTCGCATATCTTCAAAACAAAATGCTCAAGGTTCGGACCCCGATTGGTGAGAATCTTCCGAGAACTTCCTATTATTTTGAATTAAGTGAATTCACTGGCTGCTCGGTTCTTTTAGGGTTCCGCAAGCAAAAAGTGGCAACGGGATCCTATTACTAAGACTCCGCTCTTTTTTTTTCGGGGTTGGTTTCGTAGTGAAAAGTTGTTTAGAACCATAAGTACTTTTCAGCCCATGGAATCTTGTTAACTTTTTACCTCAGTGAAAAGTATTTACCTAAGTTAATTGGTACAGTAATATCCAATTACTATGGAGCCATATAATAATAAACTTTTGTTTTTGCCGTTTTAGAAATAAAACCAATGTGGTGGATCCTATTGTGCATGTTTTAAACTGACAGGGTTCATCAGAACTTGCTGTTACTACCAGCCTGTGTCATCCCATTGTTGGGCAAAGGTTTCTCTTTAAGACTTTCAACTATTCCGACCCATGCTAATCTGAGCGACTGGTCGTTAATTTTGTCTAGCTCATCTCGCGAGTCATATTCTACGAGGTCTGTGCACATTCTGGCTGTGTCAGGGCTCTACCCACTCTACTGCCCAACGAACTGTGCTACTACTATTAGTACTATAATTGTCGCTCACAGTTCATTGGGCATCCGTCAGTTGTGGACAGCCCAGGTCCACTTCATATTAGCGGCCATTTAAGCAACATCTGATCAATGATTAGTATTTTATTAACCATGTTTCTTTTTTTTTTAACAACACTTCTATTATTGGTACGGAACCACACAACACAAACTTCCGAATCATACTTGGCCAGTTTTTTTCACTCACCAATCTTATTATGTAATTCTCTATTCACGCTAAACTTGTTTTCCTTCTCCGAGTTGCCCGTAGATTGTGTATTGGCAAACAAAGCGGTGAGTTAACCCAATTTTACAGTTCTAATAAATCAGCGCTTTGAAGCGACCTTGAATAGTATCGAGAAAACAAAAGCGATTGAAGCGCTTTCGCCTGAATGGAGGGACAGAGAGATGCTTTTGATAAACATTTGCGTAAAAGCTTTGTGGGATGTTATGATAAAGCAATATGGTGGTGTTAATTCCAATTAATGAGGCCTTTTAGCAAGGGAAGGGGAGAATGGGTTGAAGATCCTCCACCTCATGCACCAACAGGCGCGAGCGATACCTAGGGCGACGGATGAGGGCCTCCTTGTAGGAACAAACGCCTTCCGGAGTCGAGGAACTGCCCCACCCAAGATGTGAGAACTCATTTTGTAATTTACACACCAAGAAAAGGTACATGACCAAACAAAGCTAGCTTTGAAGCTCACCGTAAAAGTGAAACACGATTTAGGCTGCAGTACGACTGAGGCAGAGCGGAGACGAGCTATGCCGCGATTCACCAATCACATGGCTTCAATACACATGGGTCACTTGGCCAGCCATGTGATTAGTGAATCGCGGCACAGCTCGTCTCCGCTCTGCTCCGCTTTGCTCTTCTCCGCCTCAGTCGAACCACAGCCTAAACAGGCTACAATTACTACCTAGTCTCCTGAGCCCCATAATTACTGCCCACCCATCCGTAAACCAACCTCGCGGTCAGTCGCTTCACTGCCCAATCAAACACGTTTAAATGCATTCTCGTTTACCGATATAATATATTCAGTCCTGTAATTTGCTAATAGAGTAGTTAGGGGCCCTTCACATGATTGGTTCAGCGGTAATCAATGGTTTGATTGTAATACATCTATTGAAGCTAATCTTGTTATGTTAATCAGGGAATTGTCTAGAGTGCTGTGAATTGGGAGGTTAAATAAGTTAGTGGTAAGTACATTAGTACTTAACTACTACCAATTGTTTTCTTACATGTCCGCTAATCTCCGAGTGCTATACTCGGAGATTTTCGGTAAAAGTTGGATTTATGCAAAAGTTAGCTCTCAACAGTTAAAACCATCGTGTATTTGTAATCGGCTAGATGGCATTTATTCTAAAATACATTTAATATTTAGTTAAGATTCTAATTTTTAAACACTTTAATACCCTACCAGAAGCGATAAATCAAACCCAATATGCCGCGACACAACTACTAAATCAACCTAATACATGTAAAGAGACTGGCTCTCTTTATCTTTAAACCTTTTTGCTGCGCTTTGCGTTTTGACAGCTGAAACGATTGCTAACGGTGACAGATAGAAGATGTCGTGTATTTTCGTGAAAATTAATAGAAATTGAATAAATAATCTTTAAATGTCGTTTCTTTGTTTTACAGGTAATTATTAGTGGATAATATGTGAAAAGTGTTACCTGTATTGTTTTGATTTGTATATTTTACTAATAAAATGAAATCTTTGTTTTACAGAGCAACACATTATTGGTTTATTTTCTATCTAGAGAAAGATATAGTATTCTTATTATAAAACGACATTTTGGTTTGAAGATTGTAATAAAAAATGGAGAAACTGCGCTTTGAATTTAATTTGCTACCTGGAAGTGATGGAAAAACGAACATTTTTTGCATTACTTCAATAACAACTAGTGACAATAAAACGTATGTCATACCGGAACATCTTCAATCAGCGGGTCTTCATACGGGATTAATAAAAACAAATGCTTTTGCCAAAGTAAAAAAAAGTTTAATAAGAAGATACCAAAAAAGAAGAGTTTGGATCAGTTTAACAGATGACATTAGAGATACCTACCTGGATGAAGATAATAATGTTCAGTTTGATGGACAATTTTTGGAAGAATTAGATGATGACGAACCGGTTACAGGACAACAAAAAGATATTTGCTCTTTGGAAAAACTGTTTGAGAGAATGTTAGAAAATACTCAGGAAAACAAACAGCAGAGTCTTAAGAATGTTGCAGAAAGGTTTGTTATTGATAAATTCACTAGCAAAAATACGAACGCTAATCAGTGGATTGATACTTTTGAAAACGAATGCATGCGTTTTAATGTAACATCAGATGAGAAGAAAATTGAAATCCTTCGATTATTTATGGATAAAACCTGCGTAGACTGGTATAGCTCTATGATTGTAAAATTAACAATGAACTCTGAATGGTCAACATGGAAAGAAAATTTTTGTGGATCATTTACAAACAAGGGGTGGAGTCCTGTTACAAATGCATTACTGTTCAAATACAAAGAAGGTTTATTGTTAGATTATGCTATTAAGAAAGAAAAGCTTTTACTAGAGATGAGAAAATCAATTGATTCAGGTACAATGATTGACCTTATTGCAGCGGGTTTACCAGAATTCATACTTAATAAAATTGATAGAGAAGCAATAAAAGATACAGTAAGTTTATTTAACGAGGTTAGCAAGTATGAACATATGACTAATAAGAAAAATTACTTTCCAAAGAAAAGATATTATGTTAATTCTAGAACAAATAACATAAATGACGAACATACGCCGTGCAACAATTGTCAAAAATTAAATAAGGGTACTCGTTATCACCCCGAAGCTACATGCTGGTTTAAATCCAAGGAGGATGACAAGATAAAGAAAAACAACATCAGACATGTCAATAATACAAGAATTGAAGCAGAGTTAAACGAGTCCGATCAAAAAAACGAATAGCAACACCATTAATAAAGGTCAAACTAGTACTAAATGATAAGTTTGAAGTATATGGAGTGTATGACTCAGGTTCAAATGTATCTCTGATAAATTCAAAATTACTTAAACTCAGAGGACAAGAAACCAGCTCAAATAAAACAAACTTAATTACGATTAATGGTGTCAAGAAAACAAGTGGTTTGACAAACTTGAAAATAAGAATATTGGATTTGGAAAAATATGTTGATGTGTATATTATAGATAAAGAAAATTTTGCTTATGATTTTTTAATAGGATTGGACTTGATAGAGTCATTCCAATTAATACAAAACGAGAACTTAAAAATAACACAAAAATTGGACATAGAAGAGCAAAGAAAATCTACAGATAAAGGAACAAACACAGATATTAAAAATGAAAAGAAATACTGTACGTCAATGTCATATGAAATAAATTTCAATGAACATGTTAAGGTGGAAGACTTTCAAATACAAATTAATCATCTGAATGAAAATGAGAAGACAGAGATAGATAAATTAATACAAAAACATGAAACAGTATTCGCAAAAAATAAATATGATGTCGGAAAAGTTAGTGGATATGAAGCGAGGATAGACTTAATGATAGACAAATATTGTAACAAGCGGCCTTACAGATGTACACTAGCTGACAAAAAAGAAATAGAAGAACAAATTGCGAAGTTATTAGATAACAAGTTAATAGAAGAATCTCACAGTCCCTTTGCTGCACCTGTAACTTTGGCATACAAAAAGGAAGAAAATAAGAAAAGTAGGCTATGTATAGATTTTAGAGACTTGAATAAAATAGTGGTACCACAAGCTCAACCATTCCCGCTCATAGAAGATATGGTGATAAAAACCAGGAATTGTAAATATTTCTCAACTTTGGACATTAATTCTGCGTTTTGGTCAATACCACTAAGAATAGAAGATAGAGAAAAAACAGGATTTATAACGCAGGAAGGACATTTTCAATGGACATGTCTCCCATTCGGATTAAAGACCGCATCAGCAATTTTCCAGAGAATCCTAAGTAATATATTGAGGAAATATAAATTAACAAATTTTGCAGTTAATTATATTGATGATATTCTTGTATATTCAAAAACATTTGATGAACATATTCAACATCTATCGCAATTGCTGGAAGCAATCCAAAAAGAAGGATTTAGGTTAAAATTTACAAAATGCACATTTGCGTCCGACTCTGTGAAATACCTCGGGCACATTATTCAAAATAATTCAATAAAACCATTAAAGAATAACCTGATTTCAATAAAGGAATTTCCAGTACCAAAAACGCAGAAAAACATAAGACAGTTCCTAGGAAAAATAAATTTTTACCATGAATACATTCCAAAAAGCGCAATAATTCTGGATCCATTGCACAATTTACTTAGAAAGAATCAAAAATTTGTTTGGTCAGAGGAATGTCAGAAAGCATTTGAATTGATAAAAAACCTATTATGTTCCCAACCAATTTTACAGATATTTGATCAAGATTTGCCAATTAACATTTACACTGATGCTTCCTTGGAAGGTGTAGGAGCTATTCTGAAGCAGAGACAACCTGACGGAAAAGAAAAACCAGTGGCTTACTTCTCCAAAAAACTAAATACGGCCCAAAAGAAGAAGAAGGCAATATATTTGGAATGTTTGGCTATAGCAGAAGCAGTGCGATATTGGCAGTATTGGTTGATAGGCAAATCATTCACAGTATATACGGACCATAAGCCTCTTGAAAATATGAACCTAAAATCTAGAACTGACGAAGAGCTTGGTGATTTGACATTGTATTTATCACAATACGATTTTCAAATTAAATATGCACCAGGTAAACTAAATTTAGAAGCAGATTGTCTAAGCAGGAATCCTGTATTGGAATCGAGTGAGAACATGGATGAACAATTAAAAGTTGTGAATCTAATTCAATTAAATGATATTATTGCAGATCAAAATAAAAATATAGAAATACAAAGAAATAAAGAAAAATTAATTGAAAAACACAGATTATATTTAAAAAAGTTTGGAACAAAAGAAAAAATAATACTTACAGAAGAGTTTTGCGTCAAATTATTAAGAAATGTACATGAAAATCTGTGTCATATTGGAATGGGACAAATGCAGAAGACAGTTAGTCCATTCTATACAGCCAAAAATTTAATTAAAAATATAAAAAATGTTTGTAGCAGCTGCGAAATATGCATAAAAAATAAATCAAGAGGACAAAGCAAATACGGTTTCATGTCACATTTGGGCCCGGCCACAAAACCTTATGAAATAATGTCTATAGACACAATTGGAGGATTTGGAGGTTCAAGATCCACAAAGAAATATCTTCATCTGTTGGTAGACCATTTTACTAGATATGCATTCATTATAACATCAAAAACCCAGAGTGCAAATGACTTTATAAAGTTAATCAAGGATATAGCAGAATCTGAAAATGTCGGCATGCTCCTCACCGACCAATACCCAGGAATTAATTCCAAAGAATTCAAGGATTTTTTACAAGACAAGCAAATACCAATAGTATTTACAGCGGTAAATGCACCGTTTTCGAATGGTCTAAATGAAAGGTTGAATCAAACATTAGTTAACAAAATTAGATGCAAAATCAATGAAAAAGATAATAAAAAGGCCTGGACGACAATTGCAAGAGAATGTGTTAATAAATACAATGAAACTAAACACTCTATTACGGGTTTCTCACCGAAATATCTTATGTTTGGTACAGACATCTCAATATTACCAAATGAATTTAAATTGGAAAAATCACACAGTGACTGGATCATAGACAGACAAATAACATTAGAGAATACAATTAAATCACACAATTATAACAAAGCACTATATGACAAGAAACTAAAAAAATGGGAATTTAACGTAGGAGATATTATGGTATACATAGAAAATGGAAACAAACTGAACAGAAAAAAATTAGATGAACTAAAAGTTGGACCCTATAAAATAACTGAGAAGGTTTCTAATACTATATATAAGATAGATACAGGCCACAGGAAGACGGAATCAAACCTGTATCATATCACTAAACTGATGCCAGTACCTATACTTTAAAATAGCTGTATATGAAAGGATGATTATAATAGAGAAAATTTATGAAAATTTTCTTCCCTTGGGAGGGAGATGTAAAGAGACTGGCTCTCTTTATCTTTAAACCTTTTTGCTGCGCTTTGCGTTTTGACAGCTGAAACGATTGCTAACGGTGACAGATAGAAGATGTCGTGTATTTTCGTGAAAATTAATAGAAATTGAATAAATAATCTTTAAATGTCGTTTCTTTGTTTTACAGGTAATTATTAGTGGATAATATGTGAAAAGTGTTACCTGTATTGTTTTGATTTGTATATTTTACTAATAAAATGAAATCTTTGTTTTACAGAGCAACACATTATTGGTTTATTTTCTATCTAGAGAAAGATATAGTATTCTTATTATATACATAATACAGTAACTCCCCTAGAAAATTAATTAAACATTCCTTTTCCCATCTTAAAACTGAAACAATAAAAAATATCTTCAAAAAACTCCCTCCTCAAATACAAACCTACATTCTTAATAACTCCACCAAAACACTTGGGAGACGCAAAAAACTCAGTTAAATTCCACCAACTTTGTATTATTTTACATCAATCAACCGATATAATTTCATCCGGAGCGACCGCATAAAAATTTCAAAAACACAAAGTGACAACCTGATAAGGAGAGAGACAGATCCAACTAAGATATAGCAAGCAATTTCCTTAGTAAACAGGGCTAATATTAAAACAGAAACACAAGAATCTTTACTCAGAGATTCGCGGGACGTTGAATAATACAGAACGGGCGGGTCCATCCATAATGGAATTACACAGGGGACGGTAATGTTTGCCCGGCAGGATAAATGGTAGAAAAATATTTGCTGTATCCATAGTACGTACTCTGGATTTTATGTGATGTCCTGTTGATTAGGATGGTAGCCGTTATTTGTGTTTTGTGAGCTGATGAATGGGAAGGATCGGGAGATACTGAGAAGGTGTTGAATGCGTGAGCTGGTAATGTGATTATAGAATTGTGGGACAAATAAAAGGGGAGGTTTTGTTCGAATTTGGAGGATAAAGGCTTTACACGGAGCTGATAGTATGATAGCTCTATTGTTAACCGACGAAAAAAAAAGGAGGAAGTTCTCAATTCCATACGAATATATATTTTTTTAAGTTTAGAAGCAGTGTTTATTGTAAATGTATTTTTTGATATTTATTAATGAAATTGTGACAAGTGGTTATCTTTAAAATGGAAACTTGGTCAACAGTTTTAGAGTTATATCAATGGAAACATCTTGGATTGAGTGACTTAATTCAGTGGCCGATCGATCGACTTCTGCGCTGTGTGTCACGGGTTCAATTCCTGCTCGGAACAAACATTCGCAAAATCATAAAATAGGATTTAGATTCGGGGTGATTATAGTTGGAGCATTATTTAAAAAAAAATGCAATAATGGAAAAAGGGTATTAAAGTGTTTAAAACAAAGAAATTATGACTATACATATAATTTCGCGGGCATGCGCGCCTCAAAGAGTGTCAACAGAGTGACGGGGCCCCCCTCTAGAGGGCCAAAGCCTGCCGGGGTCGCGGGACTGTACTGTTATACGGGACCTTTCAATAGGCTTTTTAAAAAAAAACACTTTTAATTACACTGTATGAAATAGAAGTTTAATTAGGGCTTAGACCTTGAAATAGGAACTGGCAGACACAAGAGGTGGTAATGGTTCGGCGATCGAGACGAGACTGGCGCTCCTCTGGAGCGCTAGGCAGTGATGCCTTTAAAATGCTGACACCACAAATCAGATAGTACATGCAATCACTTTAAAGTGATTGTTAGGCGTTTTCCCTAACATTGGCAATCTATAACAGCCCCCCGATTTAGTGTAAACTACACCTTTTCTAAAGTGAAGTTTACCTATGTTTTAAAAGTAAAATATAATTATTTTAGCCAATTCTAAGAGAGGGTCCCGTATTGATATTTGAAGTATTAATTTCATCTAATTCGTGGTTATCATTTTCAGGAGTATTATTTTCTTTAGATTTCATTAGTCTTTTGTGTATGCCAGTTTTATACAACTTATAGATAATAAACAATATGATAAAGGTTACAATTACAATCGTAATGCTAAAATAATACCTTTGATACAGAACAATATGTGGTTTTTCAATTATATTATTGAGGCTTTTCAGAATTTCCGGATTATCATAAGCTAATGAGTCTAAATTTACATTCTTAAGGTTAACAACAGGTAAGTTAGATACAATATTATTATATGCTACAACATTACAACATGAATCGTTTAAAATATTAAAATTGGAGACAATGGTTTTCATATGAATTTCACGATTTTCATGAGGTATTAAACGAGTATCTTTACAATAGGCAATACATTCAGCAGGTAAGTATAGTAAACCATTTCCATTAATTTCCATTTCGTTAGATTGGGAGTTATTACATTCAATGCTTATTTTAGTTTTTTCAGACATTACAAATAACCATCTATTATGGCGTAGTGGCTGCCAAATGCTGATGTGGCCACGAATGAATTTAGTTTTACAAATCAGCGGTATTGAGGTAAGTACCTTCGTAATAATTTCCGTTTCACAGGAAGGTGTTGCAGAGGAGGAGTACAGTATTGATGTTTCACAAAGGTAATGATTATTATTAATTATTCTACAGTAATCTAGCTTATCTAACTTACAATACATTGACTTATCTTTACTTATACCTATATACTTAGAAGATGGGATGATGGCCGAATATGACCTTGGGTTATTTTTATCATGAGGAACCAGTGAAGGTAAGTTATGATATACATTTAATTGTATAGGGTTAATTAGAGGGATTTTTACTATAAACACTACTTTTTCTTTATTGAAGTAACTAGATATTTCGGATATATTCAAAATAGTATGAATGTTATCAAGGTTTAAAGGAACTGGAAGTTGTTTAGATTCAGGTAAGAATCGGTAATTATCGACCAATTCGGTGTAGAGTTCTTTAGGTGTTAGGATAGTGGGATATAAGATGTTAGATTTACTAAACATGATAGAGTTAATTATATCTTCAACCTTGAAAGATAAGGCTAGGAGACTATTTTCTATCATAGAAGTTAATTCTAGCATGCGAGACCTAATACCTAATTCTCTTGAGACGTATGTTAGGTTTAGAATATCTTGAGATATTGCATCGATTGCATTTTTCAGATGTTTTTCATTTACTTTGATTGTGGATAGAGTTTCATTGAAAGATTTAAGTAAAGAGGTGGTAACTAATATATTTTCTTTCATTAAAAGGGCTAGTTTCTTTTGGTCTGTTTCTACCTCATTAATGGCATTGTCGTATCGAATGGCATCGTCTTCATCCATAGTGCCAAATAGTTTTTTCGATAGAGTGCCTACAAAACCTAGAAGTGCAGACCTTCTTGACTGGCGAGATGTGAGGTGAAAAATAGCTTCGTTGTCGTGAGCTATATCATTGAAACGCGTGTTCAATGGTTCAAAAAGATTTGTACATTCTAAATAATCAAAAATCTTACCATTGTCACATACTTGTTTAGATTTATCGAGAATTTGCCGGAGGTTTAAAACATGTGGGTTAATAAAGGAAACATCATATGGGATAACTATACTAAGGTGACTATCAACTAAACTTAAGGAACCTAAGGGGTCGAAGTAGATGCCAGAACTAGAAGGAAGTGACTTGATAAAGTCCTGGTGTGCATTATTCAATGTGCTGAAATAGAATGAACGAGATTAGATTAATATATTACTGGTTGATACTTAACTAATATTACTGCAATACAAGATCTTTGACTTCTGCTGGTTTCATTTCATCGAAATGGTGCGTCACATGGCGTCTATTAATTAAGAGTGTAGCTGTATTATTATTATGTACTTTTATAATTTTATATGGCCCTTTCCAGATAGGTGATAAAGCCTTTTTGAGCCTCAGATGATTTTTAAGGTAGACATAGTCACCGGCTTTGTATTGTGGTGGTGATCTGGTGTGAGTATCATAATAGGATTTAGAAGATTCTTTGGATTTTAGTATATTTTCTAAAGCTTGTTCTCTGGTATATTTGAATTTATGTTGTAACATTCTTATGTAGTCTGAATATGTTGCGTTAGGTTCGCTTTCATATATAGAGTTGGGAATAAAAGGTTTGTGACCGAAGACTAGTTCGTAAGGAGTGAATTTTGTAGTAGAGTGCGTTGTTGTGTTGTATGCTAGCATAGCTGTATATACATAGGTAGGCCAGTTATCTTGGTTTTGATTAATAAATGATTTTAAATATTCCTTGAGAGTTGAATGACTTCGTTCAAGGGCTCCTTGTGTCTGAGGATGATAAGGCGATGACCAAAGTTGTTTAATCTTGAGAAACTGACACGTTGTTTTGAATAAGTCGGATGTGAAGTTGGTACCTTGATCGGTAAGTATAGACTTAGGAATTCCAAAGAGAGAAATAAAGTGGATAAGACAATCACAAGATTCTTCGGCAGTTGTACTACGTATAGGATAAGCAGTTGAATACTTCGTTAGGTCATCTTGTAAGGTTAGAATATATTTGAGTTTAGCAGTGCCGGATTCGGGTAGGGGTCCTACTATATCTAGTGCCACTCTTTGGAATGGTGACGTGGATGTGGTTGTAATTTCCATAGGAGCTTTATTTAATTTTCTTAGTGCTTTATTTTCTTGACAAAGTTTACATTTCTTGACATAGTCATCTATGTCGCTTCTCATGCCTTTCCAATAAAATTGTTCTCGAATTCTATTATACATCCGTATGCATCCTAAATGTCCAGATGCAGGGATATCGTGGTTTTCACGCATTATTTTGGGTCTTTCACTTAAGGTAGGATATATTATTTTGTTTAAGTAAACGTGAATTTGGATTTTCGTGTTATTAAAAATATGAGTTAGGATATTGTAGATTTTAGTAAATGAATGATGATCAAACGGGTTTCTGAAGTCGGAAATGGCAATCTCGGTTGTTTGTTCAGATTTCAAGATTTCGTCTCTTACTTGTTTCAGGGTGTCAAAAATAGCGGGATAGGATGATTCATCAAAATGGTGAACTTTAGTGAAGATGAGGTAAACCGTCTTATTTTCATAATTAGTTTTTAGAAAATGGTATAATTCTTTTTCAGCGTTATGGATTTCATCAACATTTTCGGAGAAAGGGATTATTTCAGAAATATAGGGATTGGATTCGTCCAAGTCTATAGATGTGGGAATTATTATGATTTTGCAGGTTGTTTTCAAAAGATTTTCGTTATGTTCCTTTAGGATTGTATTATTCGGACTTCCTTAATTCGGGTTTGTTTTCAGGAATTGTGTGTAGTTGTCGTTGTTTAGATTTGGTTGTGTGTCTGGCGAGGGGATCTGAAGTGAGTCAAAGTCAAGGTTAAGGTTTGCGCTGTCAGGACTGAGGTCAAGATAAGGTAAGTTTGGTTCTAGGTCAAGCATTTCTGGAGATAATGTCGGGTTATCTTGTGGTATCGGTTGTACAGGATTCGGTGGAATATTAGGTATCATATTAGAATCAGTGTTAGGATCCTGGTTGAGCAGGTCTTCATTTTCAAAGGAGAATGGAATAGGAGAAGGTAAGTTTAACAGAGGATCTTCTAAGAGATGATCTAGTTCGGGGTCGATGTTTTGTTGGAGAGGGTCAGGAATTGTAGGAGGTTCATCTTGAATAGGATTAACTGGAAATCGAGACAGTGCGTCTGCATTCGTATTTATTTTCCCCTTTTTATGTATGATCTCATAATCGAACTCTTCTAATTTGAGTCGCCAGCGAATTAGTCTAGATCCAGGGTCTTTACAGTTGAACAGCCATTGTAAGGGCTTGTGGTCTGTAACTATTGTGAATCGATTCCCGTAAAGATAAGGACGAAAAGCTTTGGTTCCAAAGACGATAGCTAAGCATTCTTTTTCAGTAACACTGTAATTACATTCAGCTTTGTTAAGTGTTCGTGACGCATAGGCAATGGGACGGTCTTTTCCTATAGGACCTTGTGATAAAATAGCAGAAACAGCGAAGTTTGAGGCGTCACAAGTGAGGATGAAGGGTTTAGTAAAATCAGGGTAAGCAAGGACAGGTGACGTTACTAGTTTTTTCTGTAACGTTTCGAAAGCAAGTTGCTGTTCGTTTTTCCAATTAAAAGGTGTATCCTTTTTCAGAAGGGAAGTTAGTGGTTTTGCTAGTTTGGAAAAGTCTGGAATAAAGCGTCTATAGTAGGATGTGAGTCCGAGAAAAGATTTAATGTCTTTGGGACATTTTGGTATGGGAAATTCGGTGATGGCTACGATCTTTTTTGGATCTGCTTGTACACCATCTTTGTTAATGACATGACCAAGATAAGCGACTTCTTTGCATAGAAATTCACACTTATCTGGTTGGAGTTTTAGGTTATAGTCTCTGAGTCTATTGAACACAGAAGATAGATTTTGGATGTGACTTGGAAGGTCTGGTGAGTACACGACGATGTCATCTAAATACACAAAGCAGCGAGAGCCTTGTAGTCCACATAGGCATGTATTCATAAGTTTTTGAAAGGTTGATGGGGCATTTTTAAGCCCAAACGGCATTCTTGTAAATTGGAAATGTCCTTGAGGTACGGAGAAAGCAGTTTTAGGAGCGTCTTGCTCAGATACTGGGATTTGATGGAAGCCTGAGGCTAAGTCTAAAGTTGTGAAATATTGACTTTTCCCCAATTGATCTAGAATTTCTGTAATTTGTGGAATAGGATAAGTTTCTCCGATTGTTATGTCGTTGAGTTTTCTATAATCTATAACAACTCTCCATTTTCGTTTTCCTGAAGCATCTAATTTTTTAGGCACAACCCAAATGGGTGATGACCAGGGTGAATTTGAGGGTATAACTATTTTTTGTTCTAACATCTTATTTAATTGATTTTCTACCTCTTTTTTGTGGCATTCAGGGAATCTATAGGATTTGGTTTGAATAGGAATGTCTGTGGTCGTCCTGATTTTATGTTCAGTGGCTTTAGTATAAGTAAGTTGTTCGTCTGGGAGGTGGAAAATGTCGGAGAAATCTGTACAAATTTGTAACAAGGCATTGGATTCCTCTTCATTGAGGTGAGAAATTCTAAGTTGTTCGAGGACTTTGTTAGTTCGCGTGGTAGCGTTAAGTTGGGGCTTTGACTCATTGCAGTTAGGCCAATTTTGGCTATTTAGAGGTTCTATTGTTAGGTTAAGGTTAGATTGAAGTACAACGGAATTTTCGGAAATGTTTACAACTGTAATATTGACACGATTATTATCTTTTACTTTAACAATGCAATTTGCGATTAGTAATGAGGCAGAGATGTGTTGGTCTAGTATTACGCCTTCTTTTATATTAGGATTGTTGACAGTGCATTCAATAACGGTTTCTGAACGAGGCGGAATATTGTATAAAGGTTCAGCGAATTTTAATTTAATACAGTTCTCGTCTGTTTGCAGCACTCCTTGGTGATAGTCTATTTGACAACCTAAGTTCTTTAACAGATCGGTACCTATAATACCGTCATAACTAAGGCTAATATTTTTAACAACGTGGAATTCGTGACTGTAAGGTTTGTTTGACTTTTGAAATATTTGTAATTTAAAACTGCCTAATGTCGAGGTTGTTTCGCTTCCAGGGTCGATTCCTTTAAGGAGTATTATTTCATCACTTAATTCTGGGAGAATGGTCATGGAATCCAATTTTAGGAGGCTTACGCAAGAACCAGTGTCAACTAGGAAGGATAGAGGTCTGTCGGCTACTGAGGTTTGGATAATTACATAAGGTAAGTACTTTTTTTCAGTATTCTTATTAATTTTATATAATTTTATATTATTTTTATTTTTCAGGTTTTGTAAGACGTCTGGAGAAGAATCGTCTGGATTTGGAACTGGAATGGAAACAGTGGGTTTAGAAGATTTATTAATAGATTTTTGGGATACAGTGGATTTTATAGATTTAGTAAATGGTTCTGTGGGTTTAGTTGACTTGGTATATGATGCAGAGGATTCAGTGGGTTTAGTCATTGATTTAGTAGATTCAGTGGAAACAGTGGATTTAGTAGATTTGGTATATGATGCAGAGGATTCAGTGGATTTAGTAATTGATTTAGTAGAGTCAGTGGAAACAGTGGATTTAGTAGGTTTGGTATATGATGCAGAGGATTCAGTGGATTTAGTAATTGATTTAGTAGTGATAGAGGCATCGTCTTTGAGGTGGTAGGAATAATTTCCCGTGCGACGCATATCGGGAAATTTTACTCGTTTAAATCGTTGCGATCAACTTCGTCAACTCCCTCTTCGTTGTCTAGGTTTACGTTAAGGACCTTGCGCATTGGGTTAGAGTTAGGGTTTTGAGGGAGATTTGGTTGGCGACCAAAAGAATTGGAAGCAGAGGGTTGATTTCTGCTATTGTTATATTGTCTTTTGCGACAGTTTTCGATGTTGTGTCCTATGTTTTTACAATAACGACAAATCATGTCGTTGGTATTAATTGGTCTGGAATAGTCGGGACGATAATTTCGTGAACTTGGTTGAGATTCGCGGCGAGAGTTTGTATTTCTTGTTTTGTCATTGTAAAAGTTCGTGTTTGGGTTTGATCTTCTTTGTATGCTAGAAATGATCTTCTCCTCTTCTACCGCGAAACTTACAGCGGAATTCAGTGAGTCAGGGTTACGGCATCGAACTACCTGTGAGATGCGAGGATTGAGTCCTATAATAAAGGTGTGAAGGGCAAGATCTTGTATGGCAGCAACACGTCCTGCTAGTTCCGTCTTTCTTTTAGTTGGTATAGAGATATTTATTTCTGTTGATAGTTTTGCTAGGCATGTTTCAATTTTAAGCGCGAACTGGTTAACCGTCTCGGTTGGGCTCTGTTTGCAATCTTGGAGCTCCGTGAGTAAGTGGGCATAATGTTTTCTTTCACCAAATTGTTGTTTTATGAAGTCTATAAATTGTTCAAAAGAATCGAAGTCTTTAATGCTGCATGTCGACTCGGCCTTGTCAACTAATTGACTTAGTATAAATTTAAATAAAATGGGTTTTTGTAATTTTGTAGCGATCTCGAAAGCGCTTTGACAATTAGCGATGAAGGGATTTAGTTTTTCTCTAGATCCGTCAAATGGTTTTATGAATTTGAAGAGAATACTGAGTTCGACTTTTTCGTCGATTTCTAGTTTGGGGCCTTTAGAGCCACTGGGGCCATCTTCAGATTTAGAAGTCATGTTAGAGATTTAGTAACACACACAAAAAACAAAACAACAAAAGAAATTAGAATACGAGTGATTTACAAGAAGTCACGTCCTCCTTATGCTAGCTTACATATACACTATAGATGTTTGTAGATGAGTCGCCGTAGCGCGTAGTCAAAACAAAGTCGCGAGTCTTATCAGTTTTGGTTTGGATGCACAATGAGATTGAATGTCGCACAAGGGAGTAGTAAATTATCTTTATTCACTCACAGGAACGTAGCTGCTATGAGGATGGTCAGCATCGTTTCCACAGATCACTGTGGATTGCGGACCGTGGAACAGTGGCTGTTGGAGACCTCCGTGTCAACAGAGGATGAAGAGATGATGAGATGATGATGAAAAGATGTTGATGATCTCGTACGAGCACTTTTGCACCTTTGCACTTTAGCACTTTTACACTTTAAATTTTGTTATATTGGCACTTCACTTTTGGCACCTTTTGGAACACTATTATGATTCAATGAGTTCTTCGAAGCGTATTTGGGTAGGGGATTTTCGTATCCCACCGCTGCCACCAAATGTTATACGGGACCTTTCAATAGGCTTTTTAAAAAAAAACACTTTTAATTACACTGTATGAAATAGAAGTTTAATTAGGGCTTAGACCTTGAAATAGGAACTGGCAGACACAAGAGGTGGTAATGGTTCGGCGATCGAGACGAGACTGGCGCTCCTCTGGAGCGCTAGGCAGTGATGCCTTTAAAATGCTGACACCACAAATCAGATAGTACATGCAATCACTTTAAAGTGATTGTTAGGCGTTTTCCCTAACATTGGCAATCTATAACAGTACGAATTACCGTGACCCCGAAACATCCACCGTGACACCGTGGATTTTAGTCAGTACAAGTCTGACAGTCGCTCCCGCTCTGCCCTGGGGAGGAATCATTTGATGATTTAACACGTAAATAAAAAAGAAAAAAAAATCACAACTCCTAGACGTTATTATTGACGTTCCTCCTAAACATTCTTCGAAATCCAACAAAGATATTTGAACTACATCCTGTCATTTTTTTCCTTACTTCCTTATACAGTTATTCCTGTCCGGCCTCCTTGGTAGTGACTGTTGGAATCCTCGAAAGCCTACATTTATTATTAGCGACTGTAATTCTGCCTCTGACGTCACTGTACCGTTGTTTTTCAATGTCTATCTGTATGTGGGTCGCAGTAAACATGAGTAGGTTCTAACTTATTTAGAGATGGTCGTGGGACTGTACGAATTACCGTGACCCCAGTACGTAAAGGGCTATTGAAAGACACCGTGGATTTTGGTCAGTACGAGTCTGACAGTCCCTCCTCTTCTTTGCCCTGGGTAGGAGGACTCATTTGTTGATATTACCACGATAAAAAAAAACTTATTTAGAGATAACAACACTGGTGCGCGTCTGATTGATATGGCTTCTAGACGACTAAGGGCGTAGCCACGTATCAATCAGACTCCAAACTGAAGAAATATTAATCAGAATCGTCTTGAAAACAAAACTGAAAACAATAAAAAGATCATCGTTGAACATAAATCCTTAGCCTTTTTTGGAAGTCCGTTAAAGGCTTTGCTATACAGCGAGCATGGCATGGCGCGACGGTAGCGCGGCGTTTTCTTAGCGTCCTAAATTACTTTGAAAATACATATACGTAAGTGGTCACACAAAACACGCCACGCTATTGTTTTTATCAAAACCCCTTGCCTTGTAAAAAAAAAGCCTAGTACTTTTCCATCATTTTGTATCGTGGATGCGTTAACAAAATACGCAAACGTCCAAACTCGGAACAACTACTTGTAGATTATACAAATAATTGATAGTGCGAGAATCGAACCCGCGACACGCAGCGCAGCAGCCCAATCGCTACTGCACTAATCGCGCCGTCTTCGTCTGTCGTCGTCTGTTGTTTTGCGGGACGGACAATGAAGTAAGCACCTCAAGGACACTCCACGTGGCCACGCCATCGCCATAAACAGAATTAAAAATATTGTGAAATCGTTATTTTTTTGGAATAATAAAGTGTTTTCTATCCATTTACCGTCGCCGAACTCGTTGTATGGCAAAGCCTTTAAAATTATTTAAAAGGATTTCTTTGGAAAGGAGTATCATATCACACTGCAAAGTTTATATGATGTATTGCCTCGTCCTTGCCAGTGTTACTATTATTATAAATGTGAAACTTTGTGAGGATGGATCGTTAGGTGTTTGTTACTCTTTCACGGTAAAACCAATAAACGGATTTGGATATACATACATAGTTTATAACCATTTTTGTAGGTTAAAATAATCATCAAATGAGTCCTACCGCCCCGGGTGGATGTGGAAAAGACTTTCAGACTCATTTTGACTAAAATCCACCGTGTTCCTTCAATTGCCATTTACGTTCCAGGGCCACAATTCCCGTTTTGACAGTTCTGCGACCGCGGCAGAGAATTAGATTGTTTATAGCCCTTTTTTTTAGCGTTGTAAAATCATCAAAAGAGTCCTCCTACCCAGGGCAGAGCGGGAGGGGCTGTCACACTTGTACTGACTAAAATCCACGGTGTCCTTCAATAGCCCTTTACATTTCGGGGTCACGGTAATTTAATTCGTAACACAACGCGCCGTCGACCCGGGCATGGTCCAATAGTTTATAGCCTAGATTAAAATAAATAATACATTTAATGCCCGATAACACTTTCCCGTGGAATCACTACTGAAGGCCACGAGCATAAGCAAGTATTCAAACAAATAAATACCATCATCTTCAGCGCATAAATCATTGGCTAATCCCCCAAAATCTCACCAGAACAGCTACGCTCTCAAAAATTCAAAGCTAAATTAAGCGTATGTAAGTCTCGGAAACTCT
Organism: Agrotis puta; assembly: GCA_943136025.2. NCBI lineage: Eukaryota > Metazoa > Arthropoda > Insecta > Lepidoptera > Noctuidae > Agrotis > Agrotis puta. Next base: position 13,709,988 of record OW964185.2, on the reverse strand, counting down.
CACATACGCAATAATAACACGTTTGCCTTAATCCGGCAAATCCTTGGCTTCATCTAGACGAAACCAGCATTACTCTACGTCGGCCTTTCATATCTCAGGCGTGACAACTCGGGACATGGAGAGATTTCCCCTGGGACACCACAAGGTCATTTATGGAAGTTTTTGGTGTAAGATTATGATCAGGTGGCTTTGGTTTTGTTGGGAGACGGTTTACGGCTGATATTTTAGTAACAGCTGGTTTGTAGACGGATTTCTTAGTAGATATACAGACTAAAGAGATTTACAAATACAATCCTTTTTCGTTTCATAATATTATGAATGTGAAAGTGTATACTTTTCTTTGTCGGTATGTTTCTTCCGTTTTTGAACTAATGAAGCCATAACTAGCTAAGTACCTATCCAGTATTAGAACCTGGAAGATTGATTGGTCAAGACCTAGCTATTAAATCGACGCCAGCAAATAACAAAAAGTCTGAGTTTTGAGAACTACACCTATTTTTACGAAGTCATGACGCTCTCCTGAAAGCTAGTATTTTTTAGATGCATTTTTTTAGCATGGTAAAATCATCAAATGAGTTCTCCTCGGGGCAGAGCAGGAAAGACTGTCAGACTTGTACTGACTAAAATCCATGGTGTCCTTCAATAGCCCTTCACGTTACGGGGTCACTGCAGCTCGTTAGTCCCGCGACCCGGCGTGTCTTCTTTGCTGCCATTAAAATGGAACAAAACCAACAGACAATTCAAAGTTCCAAAACACTGCAACAATTCCAAGTTCTCTTTTACAACCTACAAAGGAATTCCTCTACAAACATAAACACGAACAAACAGCAAATTCTTAACCACCCGATCAAAATCACCAAACACCAGGCAGCAGGACCAAGACCAATTGTTTGCAGTACATGATCAAACGAAGTGTTTGTGAACCAATGTACAAACATTGGTCGTACGTGCCCGTTTTATATTCTACCCGCACTGTTACATGAACGAGATACTTAAGCTATCTAAGCTATCTTAGCTATCTTAGTCTTGGACACATTTCTGATCATCTTGAATTTGTGGAGATTTTCAAATATGGAACACTATGGTTGTTGAAATTGTTGCTGGCTGTTGTGATTTCTTCCTTTGCTTATATTTATCTTTTTTTATTGGAATTTTCGTGTCTCGTTCAAAAGATTTCGTTTTGTAACTGAATCAGTTCGAGAGAAATTTTCATATGTCGAATATGGAATTGAAATTATTGCTGGCTACTGTGATTTCTTTTGCTGTTTTGAATTATTTTTTAATTCTTTTTTTATTTGGTTACGATGTCTTTGCTCTTATAAGCGTTTGCTTTGTAACTGAATCAGTTTGCTCTATATTACTTAGTAGAACTTTATGGTCTATGGTTTGCGTAACCTTTTTGGTGCCTTTAACATGTCTATAAAAATGACAGTTCACTATATTCTTACTATTTTATTTACTTGTAAAACATCTGTACTTGACACCGTATCTCTGGACGCCAATAGAAGTGTTTGTCAAAACTTATCGGTATAAAAACTTTTAGGTATGTTTGTTTGTTATCAGGGACCGTATCGATATCGAGGTCACAGTCTGAAGTGTCAATACGGCTCTTGTCCTCAAAAAAGGACAAAAAATCATGAAAACTTGGTCCTAAAAAATCATATCTATTTTTTTTCTTTTAGTATGAAATGTCTCAAACAACATGAAAACTGTCAAGTCTAAGGCCTGTGGGGTACCCAGAGGCGGCTTAATCAACTACTACTACTACAATCTAATACTAGATTATGGTCACCGCATCACCCAAAAAATATAAAAGAACATTAACAATAATACTCAGATCAATCGTATTTCGAATTTAAAAAAAAATATATTGGAAAACCAGTATACTAACCTTCATTGTTCACCTTTTCGAGAAATAGAAACGTGAATATAATACACAGAAAATAAAATCCGAAAACATTTCTACATTCTCAGTACAGTGAAATCTATTCCGAAGGCTGCAAAGCCCACTTCACATCAACAGCCCTCCAGAGAAAAGCAGCGCTGTAGCGAACTAAAGCACCCTCAAATTCGCCTATAGATTGGACACAATGCAACTCAACAACTTTTGGGAGAAACTGAATAAATAGATAAAGCCGCTTTTTAATTATTCAAATGATGTCCCACTACCGTCCTCGAATCCCAACTTTGGATTATAAACGACGAAGGAAATTGGACTTTATAATACAATTGTCAAAGTTCAATTTGGGTTAGCAGCGTTTATGAATAGAAGTCGAGCCATTTCCTTTTGCGATATCGGTACTTTATTAAGCTTTTTGCCAGTTTGTGCTTGCAGTTTAGGAGTAATATCGTTTTTGAGCAATTTGGTAGGACGACAAAAAGATTGGATTAGGTGTGTTGATTACTTCATTTACATAGTGTCGTTAGTAAAATAGGCGAGGTACGAGGTAGTACTACTGAATATTAACGCCATTTTCTAAACTGTTACTATCGTTTCTCGAATGTTCCTTTGTTATAGAGCAATTTGAGAGGTTTGTGTAATTTTAGGCTTCACTTAGATTTTATCTTTGGACCATTACTCCATTAATTTCCAATAAATGGAAGTTTGAATTGTACTAAATTCAGAACAGATATCGATCGATATTATTCATGCCAGTCGAGTACGGTAGATTCGCAAAATCTTCGTTATAAAGTAGAAATATTGGTCTACTGTATATAACCGTTAAATAACTCGTGAAAGGAGAAGCTTAATAAAGTTGGGAAAAGGCTGGGCAGATAGTGATGGACAGGAATTTCAAATAAAGAATAATTGCTTCTTTTAGCTATTTCCATAACTTTAATGTAATACGAGTACTTTGAACGATTAGTGCCGATTCATTCCTGTAGAAATACGCACTCATGCCTTTGTCAAACAGACAGGCGAGTCCGAAGCGATAACGAACCGATACGAGACGTCAGTCCGATAGTTCTGTCACGCTATCGGATCGCTTTCGCTTTTATATGCGACTGAATTCAAACAATTCCATACATTTGAAATAAAAATGCTTCGCTTCGCATTCGTCACGCCTGTCTGTTTGACAAAGGCTTAAACGTTGGTTGCTGAACGACACAAATAATAAAGTCCAATTTATCTCGTGGGATAAATTATGGAGACAAAACCCAGCTTGATGACAGATAACATTTACTTCTTGCTAATATTAAAAAGAGTAAAGCTGTGACAGAGTGGCGTCCAAGGAGTGGAAAAAGAAGTGTTGGCCGTCCGGCGGCGAGATGGACAGACGACATTGATGCCATTGCGGAAGTGTCCTGGATGAGGCTGGCGCGAGACCGTGGACTTTGGCACAAGCAAAGAGAGGCCTATACCCAGCAGTGGGCGAAGACGGGCTGTGGATGATGATGATGATGAATATTAAAAACATGAAATTTTGGATGAATGAATGGTTGGGTGTCTGTTATTTAATGCCATGCAAATTATTATTGTCTTTAATAATACATAATAACACAAAGAATACCTTTTATCCTGATATTACTATCCACTGCTTATAACTTTCGTGGTCGTGATACTGTAGTGGTCGCGGGACTGTACAAATTACCGTGACCCCGGAACGTAAAGGGCTATAGAAGGACACCGTGGACTTTAGTCAGTACGACTCTAGTCTGATGAGCCCATAGGCGGCCAAAGCCTGCCGGGGTCGCAAGACTCATCAGATAACCGTGACCCTAGAACGTAAAGGTCTATTGTAGGATCACCGTGGATTTTAGTTAGTACAAGTCGGATAGTAAGTTGGTGGGAGGTCTGATTTCATGATTTCATGCCGATAAAAAAGTAATATTACAGTGGATGTTTTTTTTAAGGTAATCGTATTTTTAATTGGTTTAATCTGGTTGAGAATAAAGAGCTTTATTCTCAACCAGAGATCCGTGCCGGCTGCACAAGGATGCAATATAGATATATTGTACAATGTTCAAGAAAATTACCCTTGAATCATTCTGCCTATTTGATGAAAACCGCATTCAAATCTGCTGCACAGCTTAAAAGATCTTAGCGCACAGACAGCAGGAAGCGGCTTTGTTTTACACTACGTTGTCATAGATCGTTACAGCCGCCTGGACGCACCAAATCGCGTTATAACAATTACCACCGAACTGAGACCACATCCGCTCAAAATAACATCAACACAAACGATGTCTAAACATCAAAGCCAAATTAGAAGAGCTTAACTCGATTTCCCGTACGTCTGCACTGAATAGTCAAATTTTGGGTACTTTCAAGCGTGACGTCACAGCTACGAAATAGGATTTATTCGAACACGTTCGCACTGAAAAGGTTTCCAAACAAGATTATTGGATTCTACTGAACTGACTTCGTGACTATTACGGGTGATGATTTGGCGGGCGTTTTGATGTTATTCTATAGAGGAGTCGATCGTGATTGGTTTAAAAGGTTGCTTGACAAAATAAATGTGTGGAACGTGTTGCTTTATTATCATTTGCAGCCTTTTTTATCAACAGATGTGGATAAAGTTTCTTTGGTTTTCACGACCGGCCAAAATGGCGGATGACTTATGAGACCTATCTAGCTGTTGGTCTGCCGTCTCCTTTACTGTCTTTCAGCAGCTGCTAAGCTTCAGAGTCTTTGTTTCCCACATAGCTACAACCTTGAGGTATTTAAGTCAAAAATGAATATGTTACTTTTAGGCGAGCATGCTTCACTTTAGATAGACTACATCAACGCTTAGGTCAGACGAAATTGCGGACAAACATACATGCATACACACAAACATACAGGTCAAACTAAGAACCTACTTTTTTGTGGTTGGTTATAAACTAACTCGAACAAGCAAATGAAACGTGAGTTTGACACCCCCCAAACTCAACATTCACAAAACCGACCAGATTTTTAAACTCAGAATTCGAACATCGAACACGATTCGAATTTCTAAATATAGCCGAAACCGTCTCATGTCGTACGCAAAGCCGACGCGATTCGACATTTCGGAAATTAATAGCGTTTCCGCGACGCATCGCTGAGAGAAGCGATTTCCATTGCAAACATATCCAGTACCTAGGATATTCAATAATGGCTCATAGCCGTTTAGTTGGATGCACGTTTCATGGTCTCAGAAGGAAATGGAGGGAATTCTTGGAAAAATAAACCGGGTTTTTATTGTCGTAGTGGATTTGTGTCGAGTGTTTTAGTTGGCGACACGTTTGGCGCGGTGGTTAAGCGATCGACTGCTGCGCAGCGTGTCGCGGGTTCGATCCCCGCACGGAACAAATATTTGTATGATCTGCAAGTAGTTGTTCCGGGTCTGGGTGTTTGTCTATGTTAGTTTCTATGTTTGTTAACGCACACACGATACAGGAAGAAATTCCTAGTGTGGGGCAACGTTTAAAAAAAGGTTGTAGAGTGGTTTTGGTAGTTTTGGAGTTGGATTTTGGTCTTATCGCAGATAGCTTGTTGCTATATTGGTTATGATACCATTCAATTTTTCACATTGCCGAGTGCCTATTCTCAATTGTGCCATGTTCCCGAGGCCTATTGCTGCTGCTGAGTTCTATTCAAACTGCGCCATCACGTCTTGTTCCTCCACATCCCGCATCCACTCCACTCTATGTATAATTATGGTCGTCAGTCGATTTAGCTGATAACAGTACGTTACATTATTTTTAGTATATGTGAAACCTGAATATAGTTTATTCAGAATCAGTAATTGAATTCGATTCCAATAATTTTTACACAATGTTATATTTTGTTCAAAAATATTTAAATTAAATTTTATCAACAGTTAATTGCAATACAATCACTGTACGGTTAGGTACCTATTGCCAAACTATTATCATTGAGTGTACGACAGGAGGCGCGGTTTGCGCGAGGGTACAGAAACCGCTGCGAAATCAGCATATTTTTGAACGGACAACCAGATAACATAACAAGTTTATAACTTTGTGATTTTTCACAATAATACTAGAAAGATGTATCGGGTTTCGCATACACAAAAAATAATGTTGTATAATTATGTAGGGGTTTTTGATCACTCCTACACTTGGATGATAAATGATAGATGACTGCTGCCAATGATATAGGCAGTAAGTTCGCGTAATAAATGATAAACGACACAACCTTCTGCGATAAGTATTTAATTGATACTTATTGACAGAAATTATAAGGTGCAGTGATACATACCGCGCGCCGCGGTGCTAATTATGTATATAAAACAAAATTAAACCTGTACAGTTGTCAAAAAATTCCTCACACAACACACTTCCGTTCCTAAAGACAGTTCCTTATTCAAAAAGCTTTTGAAATGCATTTCCAGTAAGCTCAATTTAGACACTCCTTAGCTAACAAGTCTTAAAACAAGCAGCTTTCTGAACAATATTTTATTCAGTCTTAAAGAACAGAACATTTTAAATCACTTAAAAAGAACAGTGACTCGTTAGAGTTGTACGGATAAACTGTGTCCGGACTAACACAAATACGGTACGCTTTTCTCGGTACATTGTCTCATTGCATCCGGACGGGTAAGAACGCCCGGATGCGCGGATGTCCGGATGGCGAAGACGTCACTTATCCTCGCAGTTACATTGCCCGATTTATTGTTTGAACTTCTTACGATGTTGCTGAGCATTCTTTGGTGACTGATGCGCTTTTGTTCTTTTTTAAATTTTTATAACTTTGACAGTCGTTACAGGCAGTCAGTGCCTTCCAAGGTCGCGGGACTGTCTCATTAGACAACCGTGACCTTAGACCGTAAAGAACTATTGAAGGATCATCGTGGATTTTAGTCAGTATAGCCTTTGTCAAACAGACAGGCGTGACGAATGCGAAGCGTGACGTTTTTATTTGTAATTTATGGAATTGTTTGAATCCAGTCACATAGAAAAGCGAAAGCGATCCGATAGCGTAACAGAACTATCGGACTGACGTCTCGCTTCGATTCGGTATCGCTTCGGTTCGGTATCGCTTCGGAAACGCTTCGCTTTCGCCTGTCTTTTTGACAAAGGCATACAAGTCTGACAGTCACTGCCGTCCCGCCCTGGGTCGGAAAAATAATTTGATGATTTTTCAGGGCAGTCAGTGGCTCAAAAGTTTGATAACTAGCTTTATTTTTATACGGTAGGTACTTATGAAGGCCTTTACTTCATCCGCCAATCATAAAAATGTCATTCCCGCACACAAATACTAAATTTAAATGAATAATAATCATCAATGTTGACGAAACAAGAAACTCGCAAAAAAAAAAACATAGTTTCAACCAATTTTATAGAAACTTTCGAACGTATTTATCAAAAATGAGACCTACCAAGGAAAAACATCATAATATTACCCACGATTTTTTAAACCACCACGATATACGCAGAAAAATGATGAAAGCAAAACCCCTCTTTCATCCTACAAAGCAAATCGTACAATAAAATATATATTTCACGTTTCTTAGTAAAAACTCTTTTCATTAACTTAACAGATACAGATCTTTCTCACAGCAACAAAAACGTCTTCCGCTTCCTTTAATCCATCTAAAAATATGAATGGCAGTTTCAATAATATTCAAATTCAAATCCTCACGATCGACGAAATCCAAGCAGATGCGAAATAAAAACAGAGATAAATCTGACTTCAGAAAATACTGTTGGTTGGGCCTAAAAATACAACGCACAAAACGTAAGGAAATTGGAGTTCTTCACTATGTTTTTATTGGAAAAAGAAGTTTGGTGATTATTTTGACTTATTTTTAGTCTCGGTGGTACGTGTGACGCCTGCTCTAGGCTCGTTTCAAAGTATATTAATATATGAAGCAATAAATTGACATTGATGTTCGTCTTGAGTCTTTTGGTAGGGAAAAACATTGATATGTGGAAAATAGATTTCATTGACATAGGTATCTAGAGCACTAGAACAAGACAGACATAGACATTTCAAAGAGACCAACTGTCACTTATATAATTATTTAATCTGAATGGAGCAAATTTAAATAACCATTTAGATACACATAATACATCTATTTTCAGTTTCTAACCAGAATTGTTCGGTGGTTACTGGTTAGTTTCGCTACAAAATGTGGTCAGAATATCAGAATTATTTATTATAGTTCGTGGGTAACAGAGTTTTTTATCGATCGGCATAAGGGTGCTTTGCCACAGGAAATGTGCTGCGGGGTATGCAACTTTTTGGCATCAAAATTTTTTTTTCTTTCGCCAGTAATGAAATGTTGGTCATTAGAAGACCACAACCTAAGAACTTCGTAAAAAATCTAAACTGTAACCAACCAGAGATATAACGGATTTTATTTTGTTCTAATAAGGAATAAATCACTCCTGATTAGAACAAAATTATAACCGCCATATCTCTGGTTGGTTACGGTTTAGAATCTTATTTATTTTTTCTATGGACTTCTTAGGTAGTAGTCTAATTGTGCCCAAAATTTTCACTGGCGAAAAGAAAAAAAAAATTGATGCCAAGGTCCATACTAAAAGTTGCATGGGCCTTTGTAAAAGCTAAGCTACGAAACTAAATGGCTATTTCCAATGATACTAAACTATTTAGCGGAGCGAGTTAGATGTACTATGAAGATACGTCGCCTCAAGGTAGCTACGAGTATACGAGAGAGAATGCGTAGCTCAAGCTATGTAATGTATGGACATGGACTGGACATGTCTACATAGCTACACCACTCGTGACTAATCCGTCCACCACCAGTGCTATGTTTGACCAAGGAATATCATTGGTGGATATTAAACTCATCCATAGTAACGTAGCATATCTAATTTGGAAAAGCACCATATATGACAAATAAAAGCTGAATGTAATGTACACTATACCTTCAAATAAAACACTGTCGAATCGAAAATACCAGACCGAACAAAAGACAAAAATAAGTCTCAGAAAAAAAAAAACCAAAACGTCCCCGTCGACAACTCACTTTTATTTTTTTATTTTTAACGCGAGTTCCTTTTTTAAAACCTCTTTGCAGGATCTTGCAAAGGACTTGTGAGTTTCTTGACATGTTCTTATGCTAGTTGCAACTCTTTTGCTCAGTTGAGCGCAAAAAGCTCTCGTGTCCACGCTGACGACGTAGGGGGTAAGTGCGGCCAACGATTCGCGTTCGCGGAAATGTATTATGAGATGTAAAATACTTTAGCGGCGTTGTGCACTTTTTTGGATTGGGTAAAAAATGTTAAACTCGCATCAGGTCACGTGTCCTGATCGAAAATTCGTAAGACGGCGCAAGGCGCTTGCGCGAATGTTCGTGTGTGTTTATTACTATTCAAGTTTTCACTTCTGCCGGCACTCTCAGAGTGCAACCCATCGTTTTTTTAATTTAATAACGCTGACTATTTGTCTATTGACTGTTGTCATGACTACATGACTATAAACACGAACTCTTGGTGAACTAAGCGCAATTTAAACAATTCTGTAATAAAATTTCGAAGCATGACATCTACGTAATCATATGGAAAATTAAAAAACGAAACGACCGGAACTAATTTTATCCATCAAAGGAGAACATTCACGCTCCATACATTTTTGGGCCTTTTCTGAAAGTCGAGCTTTGCTTTGAATTGCTTGTGGTTGTTATTTCTAGCAATATTTTATCATTATTTTGTTTCTCAGCACTTTAAGAAATCAACAAATGTATAAAAATATCGAATCTTCGAACTTGTTTAACTTGGCTGAGAGCAATCCTACAACTTTTGTGCCATGGTAACTATTCCTCCAAATGACTAGTACTACCCATAGGTACTATTTTTTTTTCTTTGGCTGGCAATTTAAGGCCTCGAAAAAAGATGCCCTTTTAATTAACATCAAAACCTCCATGCACTTTACGTCAGAAAAACGTGACAAGGCCTCGAATCAGCACTGAAAATTGTAAATGTAACTGCAATTACCTAAACATGTATTTAGCGGGTGTGAGGTGTTTTTCTTTTTTACTAAAAACGAGCAAAGTATTATTTTTAACAACAATAAAATTAAGTGTTTCATATTACACAAGAGTAACATTATGCTCTCTAAAGCTCAAAATATAGTATTATACATCATGTGCACTAGTTTCAATTATTTATAGCACTCTTTTATGTGCAGTAAAACATCGTTTACTGCAGTACATTGTAAAAATATAGTTCAACGACAATTTAATAGTCTATAGTTGACGAAGAACTCCTTTACTGCTGCAAACTTCATGTAGTTTGTCAAGCGACTTTAAAAACTAGAAGATTAAAAGAAATGTTCAGTGAAACTCACTTCTATTAAAAGTATATTTTAAACGTTATTATTATTAACTAGCTTTTGCCCGCGGCTTCGCTCGCGTAGAATTTGGTCTGCCTCATTAAGTTACGTGACATTTCTTTTAATACTTATTTTTTTTTATATAACTTCACATCGTATGTACATCCCATGTTGGTCTATTGGTTAGTGACCCTGACTGCTATGCCGGAGGTCGTGGGTTCGATTCCCACCCAGGACAAATGTTTGTGTGATGAGCACGATCATTTGTCCTGTGTCTGGGTGTAATTTATCTATAATATGTATGTATTTAGAAATATATAAGTATGTTTATCAGTTGTTTAGTACCCATAACACAAGCTCTGCTTAGCTTGGGACTAGATGGCGTTGTGTGATAGTTGTGGAATATTTATTTATTATTATTATTATCCCAGATTTCTAACTTCAAAATTAGTTTCCATACAATCTTTGAACACCTATAGCTAATATTTAGAGGGAATCTCTTGAGGTTGGAATTATTTGAATTCCTTTCTAAGTGCTCATTATTTTAGAGGGCCAAATCCTGCCGGGGTCTTACGAATTACCTTGGCCTCGGTACGTAAACCGTAGCACTGGTAATAACATTCCTCATGTACACAAAAAGCTAATAAAATTCCCTATCTCAAAAACTACTGAACCGATTTTGATAAAACTTGCAGTATTCCCTAAGTTGAACGATACCTAGCACAAAAAAAAAAATCGGACGTGAAGTTCCTGAGATATGCGAACAATGAATCAGTCGATGCCTACTCCTTACTGTTAAGGAGTTGTACCTTCCATCATCAGCTCAGCTACATAAGATGATGATTACCATACGCAAGTACTTAAATTACTTCATAAGATTTACGAAAAACGATGCGTGGGCCTATAAAATTTGAGGGTTGCCCTCGATTTCTCCAAGATCCAATCATGAGATCCTGATTTGGTGACAATGGTGGTCCCACGGGAAGCACCAGTTTTCAAACAAAAAAAGAATCATGAAAATCGGTTCACCCAGTCGGTCGTAATGCGGTAACAAACATAAAATTGATAACCTCCTCTTTTTTTTGAAGTCGGTTAAAAACTATCCTATGTCCTTTCTCAAGTTCCAAACTATGTCTGTACCAAATTTCACACAAATCGGTTCAGTAGTTTAGGCGTGAAGAAAAGACAGACAGACAGAGTTACTTTCGCATTTATAATATTAGTTAGGATGACGCAAAACAGTTATTTTGGTGTTCCAATTCTAAAATGTAGAAATATTAAAAATTACGAACAAAATAAATGTGAAAAAAAAAGAGTAGGTTCCAAAATATCTTGACCATGCATTATCATATTCTGCGTTCCAATTTCAAATAAAAAAAAGAAAACCAAATTCAAATAATTAAAACAAAATCAAGTTCGGAACGTGGAGAGATACGAATAAAAATGTAGGCTGAATGTTTCAATACCATGACCACTCACGTGAAAAATGCGCAGGAAGAAAAGAAAATAGACCGACATTGAAGATTGAATGAAAAGAAAAGAAAAGGCTCATCTCGAAAAAGAATTTAGTTGTATTATGACAACGTTAGAAGATAAGAAGAAAAGTGAGAAATTCACTTTGACATCAAGACGAAATATGTATAGTGCAAATCAGCTAAGAAGGATAGTCTCTATGTTCAACAGTTACTTGAAAATAACGTTTAGCAATAAAATGCTCTGTGCTAATTAATTTTGAATAGTTTATATTATGTTTAGTTTATCGTTAGACTTATTTTCAAACGATAATAGTTTATTTAAAACCGTGCAAGGGTTTAAAAGTGTTGCATGACGTCATCAACTATCCTTAGTCGAAACGCATTATACTATTTAGTAGGCTCACAAATATCTTGACCATGCATTATTGTGTTCCAATTTCAAATCGAAGAAAAAATAACTAAATTCAAATAATTAAAACATATTCAAGTTCGGAACGTGAAAAGAGATATAGGTATTTTAAAAAAAAATGTAGACTGAATGCTTCAATACCATTCACATGAAAAATGCGCGGGAAGAAAAAAAAATAGACCGACATTGAAGATTGAATAAAAACAAAAAAAGGGTCACGTCGAAAAAGAATTTAGTTGTAAGACAACGTTAGTATATAAAAATTCACCGTGACGAAAAACAACATACTCAAGGCGAACTAATAAATGTAAGTCAGTGTTTCGTGTACCTAATGTATTTTTAATAAAAACTGCTGGTAGATAAAACGAATACTGATTCGAATTTGTGATTCCAACATGGCATCAGTCATTAGTAAATAAACGAAAGTTGTTTTTTGTATTTGCGTGTGTGTTCATGTTTTTTATAAAAAGCACATCAAATGATGTGGTTTTCATTACCACGTGTGTATAATTTTATTGTTTGTTATACTTTTAAATAAAAATGATTGATTCGTCAAATAGTGAAAAAATAAATACGTGTGCCACTCTGGGACTGCCGCGTTATAGCTATTGCATAGCATTTTTATCAACATGCAATTATATTTATTTATTTATTTTATTTATGAAAAAAAAAAGAAAAATATATCGCCTACCGCGAACATTTAACGAGAATATCATCCCATCGTTGCTCTATGGGAAGTTACCGTACTAGTTGGGCTATGATCAGCCACGTCAATCAAGGCTTTTTTTTTTTTTTTTTTTTTATCGTGGTAAAATCATCAAATGAGTCCTCCCACCCAGGGCAGGGCGGGAGGGACTGTCAGACTTGTACTGACTAAAATCCACGGTGTCCTTCAGTAGCCCTTTACGTACCGGGGTCACGGTAATCTGTGAGTCCCGCGACCCCGGCAGGCTTTGGCCCTCTACAGGCCCCGTCACACGTCAATCAAGGCTTAGGGCTTAGGACCCTCTTAGAGGGCCAAAGCCTGCCGGAGTCACGGAACTGTCTGAAGGATCACCATGGATTTTCGTCAGTACATGTCTGACAGCATGGGTAGGAAGACTCAATTGATAATGAATGAAAAAAAAAGATCGATGCGATCAATCGATTAACTTCTGGTTCCCTGCAGATCCGATCATTAATTTGATTGTTTTATGTGCATTCAGATACTAATCGTTTATATTTCCTTATCTCCAGTGCCGATGACACAAGTAGTTGCCGTGGCCGGCGAGCCGGTGTACCTGCCGTGCGACATCGCGACACAGGATGAAGATGACGCCGTCCTGCTCGTGCTGTGGTACCGGGAAGACCTCGGCACGCCTATCTACAGGTATGTTTATATTATTGTTATTTCAGTTCATATTTACATGTTACTAGGAAGTCCTGCCAGCACGGGCCTCAGGCAAGTTCATCAGTTAGAACAGAATTGTTTTTGAAGTGAAAACTTCTTTAGCGGCGTTGTGCACTTTTTTGGAATGGGTAAAAAATGTTAAACTCGCGTCAGGACACGTGACCTGATCGAAAATTCGTAAGACGGCGCAGGGCGCTTGCGCGAATGTTCGTGTGTGTTTATTACTATTCAAGTTTTCACTTCTGCCGGCACTCCCAGAGTGCAACCCGTCGTTTTTTTTATCTTTGCGTCACACTACAAAGTAATCTCCACGTTGTGGGTGCGTTTAAAAATATTCAAACTCACATACGTAAATAGCCAGACCCGGAACAACCACATGTACATCATACAAAAATCGAATCTGTGACACGCAACGCAACAGTCTTTCGTCTGTCGCTTCTAGTGGCCTACACCAGCTATTCTATTCTAACCAACGAGATTTTTAATATAAATATGTAATGTAATGTATGTATGTACCGCATAAAGTTGAAAATCCATTAAAGACAAACTGTCTCAACTTCGAGGACCGAATCAGTATCTTCAACAGATTTTCAACTTTAAGCTCTTGAGTTTGAAGTTAAAAATTTATTACAAAGTCATCGACGAGCTTTTCGTAAAGTTTTATAGATAACAAAACTGGCCAAAGACCTCCACTACCGGATCTATCCTGCTTTTCCAGTTCATGTTGTCATTTCCTTCGTGGCCTGCCATTTGCTTCAACCCTGTCTCACGAAGTGTATCAAAAGGCTGCCCAACTCACATGGGTCCGGGCCGGATATATGTACTGACACACTGTGGGTCAAAGTAATACTAAACTGGTGCTTACTAGTATTTACGTAGCTAGTTTTAAACCGTGGTATTGGAATTGAACGTGGTCGTGCCGTTCAACCTCTCGCGGCACTAGTTGAGGCCATACTGCGGAGTGAGAGGGAATGGAAAGTAGTCACCTCTTTCGGCAAAGCAGTCATGATAACGTAGGAGGAGGCGGGATACGTGAGAAATTGAAAAAAGGAGTGTTGGAATGCACCCTGTACCTGTGTAGGCACACAATAATACTTGTGCTCTTTGATAAAGACAAACCTCGACACTGTTGTAGTAGCACTCTCTTGACTGTACATGCTTATTAGATATTTGAGACGAAGCAGTAAAAATATGTAAAAAATTTAATTATTGACGTCATTTCTCCATTTTATTTAGGCCCGTTGGTCTAGTGGTTGGTGACCCTGACTGCTATGCCGGAGGTCGTGGGTCGATTCCCACCCAGGCCAAATGTTTGTGTGATGCGCACGATCATTTGTTCTGTGTCTGGGTGTAATTTATCTATAATATGTATGTATTTAGAATTATATAACTATGTTTATCAGTTGTCTATTACCCATAACACAAGCTCTGCTTAGCTTGGGACTAGATGGCGTTGTGTGATAGTTGTGGAATATTTATTATTTATTTATTAGTCGTTTGCCGACACTAACGAACGCCTCCTATTAAGATCCTTACATAGTCCATTTCCTTTGTCCCTTTGTACATTCGTAAACCTTTCTGGACGATATCACCAATGAGGTCAGAGTCCTTCCAGCCCTTCTTGGAATCACACATCTGCAATGCAAATATCTTTGTCTTTCATTAATCTTCTCAGTACTTGAAAGTTACAATAATGGTATGCCCAAATATAACAAACTTTTAGGTTTAATATTATTACAATCCAATCTCTATGTACGCCATAATATTTTAACAAAAACCAACTTTCGGAACAGTTTACCGAATATCTAAATTTTAGTACTAATTTTGTATGAAACCAGTGAAGATGACCTAAAGTTTCAAAGTTCATCTTAAAGTAAGTTCATAGTAATTTCAATAACCATTTAATTTTCCAAACACTCGTTTTGCTTAAACTTTTGCAATCGTAGTCACCAATAGACTATATTTTTTGATAATGTCTTTGGAAATTCGAATATTCTAGAAACGTCTTCTATCGAAACCCACTGTAGTGACGGGGCCTGTAGAGGGCCAAAGCCTGCCGGGATCGCGGGACCAAGGGATTACCGTGACCCCGGTACGTAGAGGGCTATTGAAGGACACCGTGGATTTTAGTCAGTACAAGTCTGACAGTCCCTCCCGCCCTGCCCTGGGTGGGAGGACTCATTTGATGATTTTACCACGATAAAAAAAAAAAAAAAAATCGAAACCCACGGGAACGGAAATATGGTAGCTTGATTTTACCGATAGTTATAGACAATCTCATTTTTTTTTTGTTAGCTTATTTCTTCTCAATGCTTATTTATTTATTTATATAAGATACGCCAACAGCAAAACATACAAAAGCAGTAGTTGAAAAACTAAAATATAAAACTTATGTGCTAGTATGTACGAAAGTGCCAACAAAGTAACAATTTGTAGTTACAAAAACATTATAGATTGGTTAAATTATAAATTCTTCTTAAAACTAAATGGGTATGGGCGGTATAAACATATCTATGTATCATATTTGATAACAAGAAATTGATACAGAAAGAAAGAAATTGATTGAGTCTAAGAAATTACTAAGTGGGTAGGTTAATGCGCTCCCGTACCTCCGAAACTGATCGTCTGAACTTGTTGATGCTTAGGACAAAGGCCCATCATTCATATCACTTCTCTCGATCGTGTCTCGCCAATTCGTGAAGAACCCATTCCAAACCCCGCCATATTTTCCTCAGCCTGCCGCGACTTCTTGCTCTATCTTGCAATATTTTAGACCATAGTTATTAAGTTCTGTAGATGCTACAATGACATGCTACGATTTTTAAATACTCCTTTCGTCTTATCTATGTCCAATGAGACGTTGCGAGTACTACGCATCTAGCAAATAATGAGTCCATAAATCATTTTAACTGTGTGGATGATCATCACGTTTTGTTTTTCACCAAAATTTATACCGATAGAACCGCAAACAGTGCCTACAGTCATCTTCATTAAAAAATCCCCAATCCGATACAAAATAATAATAATAATTCGAGTAGATAGATAAAACAACAAAACTTGAAATATGTAATAATCTTAGCATATTTCAGAAATACAGTTGATAAAATGCGTTGAGAAAGTATTTTCATCCTTTGAGCTGCCTTTTTGCTTTACTCCGTGCATACGAAAAAGTTTTGAGTGCATCGACTGTATATTGCTGCAAAAAGTATCAGATGTAGCCTTTGCGTTGAAGGCTTAACGGAAGGAGTGAACTTACATGCTTCAGGCTTAAGCTTAGCACACATTTATCTTTTAAGTGCTGTTTTTATAAGCAAAAATACGTTTCATCGCCTTTACTAAACCAAAATCCTTTAATAAATCAAAATCAGGTGTTACTTAAACAAAGTTAAAGACCTGAGACTCTCTCAGAACGAATTTATCTTTTAGTTAGCCATTGTTCAGTCAATTCCAAAATAGGGATGGTGTAAGAAAAAACGGAGTAACTCGTACCATAACACCAAAGTTGAATTCTTTTAGTTCACCCAAAGTTCGTTTGGAAAACACCGCACTTGTACCTTTAAAAGACACTATTGTACCGTCTTTGTACTAATTTTATTTTCTTTTTACTGTGGTTTGCTGCGCTGCGTATCGCGGGCTCGTTTTCCGTCCTGAAAAAATATTCGATAAATATAATTTCTACGGGTAATTGTTCCTGGTCTTTTTTTTAGAAGAATTGTACATAACAGTCATGCTAATATTAGCGACAAGTATACACCAACCTTTACAGACATCCTCTTAAAATCAAGAAGCGTATTTCAATATGATATACAAGATCAACTTAGCTTGCACTACTTCGAGAGCAAATTCCAAAGAGTCCCTGTTTCCACTATGGATGAGGAGCCTTAAAAGGGTCGTGAGTCAAACACGCTTCGTTGAACCCTATTTGTAGATTAAAGGTACCTTTTGAGTAAAAGGAAAAGACATAGTTTTGGTATATCATTGCTTTTTGACCGGCTTATAGTAAATTGCGCTTGTTAGACGAATAATTTATTTTGTTTTAGTAAAGTTAATGGACAATTTTCTTTTTATTTTCTGTCTCCCAATTTTGGGATAGTATTTTTATTTAATCTCTTTAAAACTACAATCACGTATTTTATAAAAAGATTTTGAACGCTCTTCACTCGAGTTAATTTAGAAATTGATATTCAATTCGGATTGTCCCTGCTTGTAATAATATATTACTACTTATATATAATTCAAAATTATAGTTATTTTACCTGTAAGACTTTGTAGAATTTTGACTAATTTTTGTACTTATGTTGAAAAAGCTTTCTATATCAAATTCAAGAAATTATTTTCGCAAGTAGAACACATTTAAAATTCTATAAAAGAAAGACAATAAGTGCCCCATCCACTTAGACAAAGAACAAAGCAGAACTTGATCATAAAAGAATTCTAAACAAATATCACCTTTTAAACTTTTACAAGAAAATGGTGGGAATGTTCGCAGAGATTTTAAAACATTCACGCTATGCACTTTTGTTACAAAGCAGAGTTGAGGAACTCATAGTATGCTGTTTTGATTTGTAAGTAAAAGGAATGTTGGAATATTTGAGCGAATGACTTTGGCCGACTAGATTTCAAAAATACCGATTAGTTGGCCGACTAGTTGATCGATCATTGGAGTCCATTGGCAAAGTTTCTCTATACAATATTAATCAGTTTTTTTTATCGTGATAAAATCTTCAAATGAGTCCTCCCGAACCCAGGGCGGGACGGGAGGGACTGTCAGACTTGTACTGACTAAAATCTATGGTGATCCGTTAAAAGCCCCTTACGTTCCAGGGTCATGGTTACCTGGTGAGACAGTTCCTCGACTCCGGAATACTAATAAGCTGATTATTCTAATCATATTATCCAAACTAATATTATAAATGCGAAAGTAACTCTGTCTGTCTGTCTTTTCTTCACGCCTAAACTACTGAACCGATTTGTGTGAAATTTGGTACAGACATAGTTAAACTAATATTATAAATGCGAAAGTAACTCTGTCTGTCTGTCTTTTCTTCACGCCTAAACTACTGAACCGATTTGTGTGAAATTCGGTACAGACATAGTTTGGAACTTGAGAAAGGACATAGGATAGTTTTTATTACAAAAAATAAGAATAAGAAATAAAATTTATTAAATGCTCTAACGGAGTATAGATAATTCCTTAAATGCTCAATAGATGGCGGTGATCGTGCAATGGTGTCGATCGTTACACGAGTTCGGTTCATGTTATTGTTTTAATTCATCGGAAAAAAAAGTAAATAAATAGTAAAAAGGTATGAAAAAAAAATAATATCAATATAATAAAACTTTTAGTATAAAGAAAATGCCCGAACGGAGTTTAGATAAATAATCCGAGTTGTCACTATGGATCGATAGATGGCGTTGGAATCAAAATTGTATTGTCGGTTGTATGATAGTTTATGTGGACTGGTCCTGTTTCGTAAATTTTAAATTGGTTCCGTTGTATAATTGGTGTTCCTGTGATGCTTATGAGAAACTATATAACTAGATCCACCAAGACTATATAACGGCATACGGTTACAAATAACCTATTTACGACGGAATGTCATTATGAGTGGGATGGCAAAAGGCGAAACTTTCATTATTCCCCGCATTCCCATCATTCCAACTGATTTGCCATTCTAATTCAAAAGAGTTCAGTTTCCGCTGAAAACTGCGTTTGCAATGACCATAAATAAAGCCCAAGGGCAAACGCTAAAAGTTGCGGGGGTACATCTTGAAAAAGACTGTTTCTCCCATGGACAACTCTACGTTGCGTGCTCAAGAGTGTCGAAACCACAAAACCTTTATATTTTTGCAAAGGATGGCAAAACTAAAAACGTGTTAAACAGAAATGTCTTGGTGTAAGAAACTTTCATAATCTCTAAAGCCTAAAATAATAGAAAATTTGTCAGGGGAGAAACAGTGTCTAATCAGTAGAATGATGGGAAAATAAGGGAAAAATAACATTTTCGCCTTTTTCGATCGGCAAAACGGCATTAATGCCCTAAGTGAGTACACATCTCTTAAATTCAAACGCAGAGCTCATTATGTTGATTTTTGAAGAGTTCCCTAGAATATCTTCCACATTTCATTTTTGAAGAGATCCCGCGAGATCGGGAAATATGTGGGTAAAACCAAAAATCTGCTGGAAGTAACTATTCCACGCGAACGAAGTCGCGGGCAAAAGCTAGTAATGTATAAAGGAAAGATTTGATTCAAGAACAACAACAACAGTATATTGCACATGTACGAAGCTGGAAGGTAGCTAGTGGAACTATAATAACGATAAAGTTAAGCAGTCCATTCGTCTTGCAACGGTCACCCATTATTTTCAATCCTTTCCGTATTGCTTGCTCATTGTTCTTTCCATCCCAAAAGAGAATGGAACCCAGTAGGTAAGCCGTTTGAATTATTTTAGTTATTCGAATTGAACGTAAGTTTCGAGTTGCACGAAATTGTTTAATCTTCTATTGGTAGCAAGTATAAAATAATTACCGTCATACCACAAAAAGTTAAAGATTTGTTAAACAGCTGTTGTCTAAAAAATGTGTAACTGACTACCTTTACGTTAATGTCAAATGCCGGTTTGAAGTTGACAGTTTTTGAAGTGAAAACTTCTTTAGCGGCGTTGTGCACTTTTTTTGTAATGGGTAAAAAATGTTAAACTCGCGTCAGGACACGTGACCTGATCGAAAATTCGTAAGACGCATTTGCGCGAATGTTCGTGTGTGTTTATTACTATTGAAGTTTTCACTTCTGCCAGAGTGCAACCCATCGTTTTTTTTTAAACATGTGTTCAACACATTTTAAACTTTTTTGTAGTAAGACGGGAATTATTTCAATCATGTCTAAACAAGAATGCAGAACGCTACCTGAAATGATCCTTACCTACTCCTGTCGCCTCTTTCTTTTTCAATGTATATGTCATACTTGCACGCCGGTTACGAATGCTACACCCAACCTTACAAAAAAATCTCACCGATGAGGTCAGTGTGGGCCTTCCTAGGGCGCCCCCTCAGTGTCGTTCTACTTTATAATTCCACTCGGAGACTTATTGATTATACTACTATTCTCAGTCCTTACTCAAGTCTTCGTACATCGGTTTACAGAGTCCGAAAAGAAAAAAAATAGAAAAAGTCGATAGATAGACGATACGGTTGGTGCAGTTGCTGAACGATCGACTGCTGTGTACTGAGTGTCGCGGGTTCGATCCCCCACGGAATAAATATTTATTTATTATCTGCAAGTAGAACTTGTTCCGGGTCTGGGTGTTTGTGTTTGTGAGTTTCTTTTTTTGTAAACGAACCCACGAAGAAACTTCTAGTGTGGAGCAAAGTTATTAAAAAAAAAACAAGAAAATATTTTAACCTGAGTCACTCAAGCGTTTTTGTTAGTAAGGAGGAAGGAGCATTTGTCCTTGGCTTGATCTTGTCATTACACTTTTTTTTTCATACCTTATAGGTGGTAAACAAGCACACGGCCAGTCTGATAGAAAACGGTCACTGCAGCCTATGGACACCCGTAACACCGGAAGTATTACCTGCGTGTTTGCGAACCTTAAATTTTTTCACGTTTTTTTTTGAGGTTGTGAAAAATTTCGAAGGTGTGTTGTCCCAACAGCTAAAGAGACCAAAGTTCAGGTGAAATGTGTTCATAAATTGGATTCCCCAGCTGTCAGTACAATGATCCGTCAACAACAGCTGTACTCTATAGTATATTTAGCCATAAAAAGACGTCATTGTTGTATTTTCCTTATACAGCTACCCACCTACACAATCACAATACAAAATCACTTTCTCTTTTAAATTTGGTCGAATCTATAACTTTGAAGTTCTCGGAATCTCGGAATCCGATCACGAGTCAAATACACCAACATAATTTTAATCAATAAAATATTAAGGTTTCTGTAACTCGAACTGTAGTATAGATACAAGTTCTCAGTTAAACCAGATAGGCTTCCTCCTCAAACTTGAGCAAGAACAACTTGAAACTTGGCAAGGGCTCGAGTTTAATCAGTTAATTTGATTTCCAGTTATAAATAGGATAGTTCTGATTACCGCTTTTGTGAGAAAACTGTTTTGTTTTCTTTTGCCGTGTAAAAACTGTTTCGATATGCCTGAATGCTAAGTTTTTTGGCCTAAAGCCAATGAAAGTAAAGCTCTTTGATAATTGGAGGACAATTTAGTTTATTGGGTCATTTGTTAGCTCAGTGAACCTTATAGATGATTTAAGAACAATCTGTTTGTTTCAGAATTTATCGTCATGTTCGTTTTGAAAGCTGAGATTGGCTTGTATTATTTGTTTTCATAGTAAGGTGTTACGAATAGTACTAGAAAAGAGATCTCTTGTGGGAGGGAGAGTGGGACAGAGACGGCAACATTTTTTTAATTTGAATAAGTGTTTGTCAATTTACGAAAAACTTAAAAAGAAAAAGAAAAATATCTATCTATCAGCCACAATTACGAGTATCATCAGCCATTTGCCGTTCAATAATAAAAATAAGGCTCCCATAAGAGAGCACTAACCAATCACCCAACCCGGTGTTTTTCAGTCAAGTAAAATATGACTCAACTCTTTTAAAACGTTGTTGATTCAATGATAACAACGACGTTCTTATTACTGACAGCGAAATCTTCTTGATCATCATAACTGTCTGATCTAACTAAACAATTTCTTCCAGCGTCGACGCCCGAGAACGAGACTTCGGCGTCGCAGAACGCTGGTCAGACGAGAGCGTCTTCGCATCGAGAGCCTACTTTCTCCCCGAGAGAAGACCGGCTGAGCTGGGTGTAGACCGGGTGAAGGCTTCCGACCAGGGAGTCTACCGCTGTAGGGTAGACTTCAAACAAGCGCAGACGAGGAACTCAAGAGTCAATTTGACTGTTATAGGTAAGTCACTTTCTCTTTTTTTTTTCACAAAATACTCGCGTTTGATGGTAAGCAATGAAATGGTCACGACACGACACCGCTCCGCCACCGCGCCGCTTAGCTGTATATACGCCACCGCGTCGCTACTACGAGCGGTAGCGGCGTGGGGAATCTTTTTGTTTTATATTATTTATTTTGTGTTAATTTTATCTTTTGATGTGAAGAAAGCTTTGTAAACATTACATGTTAGTATGAATTCAAACGCTGAACATTTTCCAGTTACTCTATTCAAAAAATAAGTTTTCTATTAACGTCTTTACATCTTCTGCCGAAACATATTTTCATGAACATATTTTCATATAGAAGATATGAATTGATAAAGCCCTTAAAGAACCCGAAAAGTAACAAATACTTGGAAATAACTTGATTGGGGTGTACTTAAAAGACCCAACATACACATATTTCAAAAGAGGATCTAAACTTCTAAGAAGTAAGTTTCAAAATAGAACGGAATATTTCTCAAATGCTTAGTAAGAAAAATATATAAGTTCTGGTTCATATAAATGTTCATTGGTGCTTTTGGAGAGTCTAATATTTAATAGTGAGTTAGTAATAATTAACCGTTTGATGCCTGTGGACCCTAGTTCCACTTGTGGTTTGGGAAAAATATTCAAACGTATTGATATACATACGGAGCTATCTTCTTTGTCCATTCAATTTTGTGGAAAAGAAAAGAAAATATCTGTCCTAGCTATCTTTTCATGCCTCAAAAAACTTATCAAAGAGAAGGACCTTGGCATTTAAAAAGGACGTTGGACATATCGTCCTATCAAAGCAAACTTAGAGCGTGGGCGTAACCGTGGGCTAAACTCGTAGCTACATAATTGTATATAATTCTCACAGCGAGAGATACGTAACGCCACGACTTAACGATCTCCACACAGACCCATTGCTTCATCCATATTCATGAAGAAACTATGGAACAATCGCTACTTCCCTTAATATTATGCTTCATGGTATGATGCTATTTAAAGGAACTAGGAAAAATATACTCTGCGTAGCAATCATGCCTACGGCGTAGCTATGTTCGCCTACGGCGTAGGCGTTGCTACGGTACGGTTTTTTACTTTACTCTGTGTAAAGTCACAGTCGTGACTCTGTCTGCGTTCAGCCGTAAATAGATTAAATCTTCGTTACCATAGCAACGTCCCGCATCTTAAGAGGCCCACACAGAATGAGATTACTTATAGTTTGTTGCAAAATGTACGACTCAAATGTCACGAAAGTACGAATAAAACGTCTTCTAGAGAGTTTTTTTTTAATAATTGTGTTTTTTAATTGATGTAATATTATGTTTTACAGTTTTTGTCTTTAATTTATTTAATTACCATTGTAACATATCGATAGGCCGTATACAGAAAAAGCTAGAAACTTATAAGCGCTTACCGGCACTTGACAGCACTGGTAATATATGAACGCGCGCCGATAAGCACAGAACGGTGCCGACAAGTTCCGACAAGCTTCAACACGCGCTGGTCAGCGCTGGGCGCTGCCATTTAAAATTAATAAACAATTTGCTTCAATCTGCTTCCTTTGTGTAGAACGGACCAGCGCTTAAGCGCTTATAAGTTTCCAGCTTTGTTTCTGTATACGGCCTTAGTTATTCATTTTATGAAGAATCCCAGTATATTTTTTCAATAAATTCTAATTCTCATGAGCATTATTAAAAACACAGGTCATTGTTTTCATCACATAAGGCTTTCCAATTAAAGATATAAATGATCAATTTTTTTAGCATATTATCAAGTGCACTTAAGACAAATGCGACAAAAAAAAAATATACACTCAAAGCACAGCACCAAAAACCAACACAAAAATACTAAAATGCAAATTGGCAATTTAAATGATACTAAAAACTATACGTTACATTGCAACTGCAGACAAAAGACAAAGAAAACACGTTTATATTTACGGCAAGTACCACGATGTTCTTTATTCAAAGATGTAATCTTCAGAAGGTCTATTTTGCTGTGAATCACATTTAATAATCACGGTCCTGTAAAGGAACAAAAATCATATTTTAGAGAATTGCAATTTTCAACTGTAGTTTTACGAGACTGTTCCATTTTTGGTACCCATGAGAAGCTTAATGTGTGACTGAATTTGTAAACAAAATCACGTATTCTGAATTGAGCATAGCATTTTTTTTTTTAATGTGTTTGCCCTTTGTCTCAATGTAGTTTAGAATGTTCAGAATAATTGATGCCGGAATCCGACAATATGGTGGTTGCGAGTCAAGCGGCGTTGGTGAGATCACCAGTGGTAGCGATAAGTCTATAATTATTTAACTGTTGAGATAAAAGCGTTATCTCTTTTTTTTTTGTTATCGTGGTAAAATCATCAAATGACTCCCACCCAAGGCAGGGCGGGGGGACTGTCAGACTCGTACTGACTAAAATCCACGGTGTCCTTCATTAGCCCTTTACGTACCGGGGTCACGATAATTCGTGAGTCCCGCGACCCCGGCAGGCTTTGTCCCTAAGCGTTGTCTCTTTGAGAGAAATTGAGTTCATTTTGTTTTTAACTAGCCACGTTGACCCACTGCTAGCCCGCAAAGGACCGCTCTAAGTCCTTCCAAAACTTCTTCTCTTGCACCACTTTGAACTAGCCTCCACAGTATGAGTAGAAGTCGTCTCGCCACCTCTTTCTGGGTTTATGATCTGAATAAATAATTGATGGAAGAAGTGAATACCTAAATAACTTTAGTGTGATTCTTCGAAAAGGTCGGATGCGTAATATTCTCACCCGGGGTGCTTGTATGACCAGATATACTATGATTGTGGACCCTAGTCCATATTCTATTCCATACATCTGGTCCCCTTACATACTCCTTTTACCTAAGAAATAAGTATACAAGGATCCATGGGAAAAAGGCGAGTTTTATGCGTAACTAGCTTTCGCACGCGACTCCGTCCGCGCGGATGTCGGTCTTCGCGTGGTTGGTTTATTTCTCCATTTTGAGTAACTCTGACAATGACATCTTATACATATTACGGCGCTGAATCCACTGCGGGTAATGCAACGTGTGTTCGCGGTTCTACAGAACAACGTCTATGAATAAAACTGAAAAATAAGATTTTTTTTCTACGTATTTTTCCAGGATAAAAAGTATCCTATGTTATGCCCAGGATAATAAGGAATAATTATAGCAAGTTTCATCGAAATCGGACCGTTAGTTTTCACGTGATGCCTGCACAAACAGACAGACAGACAGACAAAATTTTTTTTTATCATATATTTGGGTTTGGTATCGATCCAGCAACACCCCCCGCTATTTATTTTTTCAATATTTTCAATGTACAGAATTTACCCTTCTACAGATTTATTATATGTATAGATTAAGTATACTTATTAGCGTAACCATATATTTTTATGAGTATTAGACGTTATGGATAGTTGATCTTCTGCATTACCTCACATCGCTTTTATAAGTAGGATCTCGTTTTATATCGAAGTCGTGTCGTCCCCGTAACGGCCTGTAAATTCACCTGAATCTTTTATTGTCTTGGAAGTGCACTACAAAGTTGTTAAGTATTGAATTTAATTTTTCGGTATGCCTTTCTGATGTTACTTACTTTGTTAGTATCTATAAATAAAGAAAAAGTTTAAAATAAGAAATGCGACTATTTTTAAAAATTTCGGCAAAGAATACAGTTATGTATCTACTACATTCGTAAGCTCATAAAGTACATGCAGTGCAAGCCCCTATTAAGCCTAATGTACGACAGGTTCGTGGGACCGTCTAGAAGTGGTACCGCGGCCCGGTCTACTGAAAAAACAAAGTGGATTTTAGTCAGTAGAAGTCTGACAGCCCCTACCGATCCGCAGAGAGCAGGAGGACTCAAAATATGCAGTGCTAGTTCAAAGGTGTCCTACGAGTACCTATAACTTTTTTTTTAAACCTTTGCCCCACACTGGGAATTTCATCTATGTCGTGGGCTCGTTTACAAACATAGAAACTCATATACACGAACACCCAGACCCAGGTCAACTACTTGTAGGTCATACAAATATTTGTTCTGTGCGGGCATCGAACCCGCGAACACGCGTTCAACCACTGCGCCAATTGTGCCGTCGTTTGATTGTCATTGTCTGATTGAGTGAAGTAACCTATCCTTACCTAAACAAAAATAAAATAAATATTTCAATAAACAATTTCAGACATAAAACCGACTCGTATTCTAAGAAATCAGTTCATTCTATTCTAAATATAATCTCACTACTATCTAGTTCATTCATTTATAAAAAAAGAGCAATTTTAAACCACTTCGCGAGCCGCCATTTTGATCCATTACCTCCAATCATAAATCTTCGAGTAAACAGTTCTGTTTTTATTTCACTCCGTCTTCCCGATATAAACGAATATCTAGTAGCCGATAAAACTTTGATCTCGTAATATTCCTTTGATCTCATCCTTTATCAAATACATCTTACAATCTAAGATGATCAGTAAATTGATATAGGGAGTATCGCTCGATATCTTTATGCTATCCCTTTTAATTTACGAATATTTTGGGATAAATATTTTGTATTTTCCAAGTTTAATTAATGTTTGTGTTGTTAAAGGTTTATGGAAATAGAATTAATTACTATGTTCGTAGTGCCAATCAGTATCATGGAAATAATTGAGGAGATTTTCCCCTAAACAGGGTAAAATTTACCCCGAAATAGGCTGTTGCGTTAAAAATACTTTTGCCATTGCATTCAACACTCATAACTTATACTAGACTAGATAATTTTCGGGCACGCCGCAATCGCGGCGGTAAGACCCCTCTTTGAGGAGTGGCTGGATAGGCGTCACGGCGTCCTGACCTACCGCATGACGCAGGTCCTCACCGAACACGGAAGTTTCGGGAGGTTCCTGTGTCTTATAGGGAGGGAAGAAACGCCTGGGTGTCACCACTGCGAAGATCGTCCGGAGGACACGGTGGAGCATACGGTGCAGGACTGCCCCGCTTGAGCAGAGCACCGCCGTGTCCTCACGACGGCGATAGGTGGAGACCTCTCGCGCCCGGCATTGGTCGAGGCCATGCTGCGGGGCGAGACGGAGTGGGAAGTGGTCGCCTCCTTCTGCGAAGCAGTCATGCTCGTTAAGGAGGAGGCAGGCCGCCTGAGGGAGAGGACAGCGTCCTCCCTCCACCCCAGCCGCAGTGGTAGACGCCCACGGCGTCGGACGTCGCAGGACGATCACCGGCCACCATAGGCGCGGGCATACGGGCAGCGAGTAATGGGCGACTCGCTGTCCGACCATGGACCATGCCCGGGTCGACGGCGCGTTGTGTTCCACGCGCGCCTCAAAGAGTGTCAGCATAGTGACGGGGCCTGTAGAGGGCCAAAGCCTACCGGGTTCGCGAGACTAAACAGCTACCGTGACCCCGAGACGTAAAGGGCTATTGCAGCACACCGTGGATTTTAGTCAGTACAAGTCGGACAGTTCCTCCTGCCATGCCCTGGGTAGGACGACTCAAGTCTCCGATATCTTGGTATCCGGACGACTATCGCAATAAAAATCCATTGAGGATCGTACACAGGCACGCGTCAATGGATACCAAAGTCGTAAGGTATCGGCGACTTGCGTCGTGTTATGTTAGAAGGGGCCTATTTTACACCCTGAAAACACCCTCCAAATACGAACCGCCCTTTAATTTCAATAATCTCTCCAAAAAAATACAAAATTCACTTAAATAAATCAACGGGAAGCGTTATAAAATAATTGGACATAAAAGTTGTGCAATAAAAAATGACATTAATGCTAAATGAATAATAAAAAGTAAAGGAATAAGGCTGTGCAAAATTAAATTAAGGCTATTATCGATATTCTTAGTCGAGATTTTATGCTTTAAAAGCGATCAACAGCTCTGCCAACATTTGGCAGAGCAAAGGCGGACAGTTTTGGGCCATTTATTTTTTGTTTTAAAACTAATATTTATTGGTTTCGTATGCAAAAAAGGCCAAAAACTGTTTCCTATAAAAGTATTGCATGGTTCCGTGTTTTGCAAAAGCGCAGTACATTCATTACGTTATTTTTTGTTGTAGCTATTCTAACCATTTTATTATAAAATTGTTATGTATAGAGTTATTGATAAAAAAACATTTTTAAATTGGTTTTACCATAAAAAATTTAATGCTTAAATATCGGTGAATTCGTGTGAATCGGTGAATTTACGTCGAATTCCATTGAGATACTAACTATTATTAAAAAAACATTTATTTCAACACATTATTTTACTCAAAAAAAATAATTTGTCCCGAAGATAAATTATTAAAAAATATGTCTTAAGGTCAACCAAAATTCGGGCACGCCGCAATCGCGGCGGTAAGACCCCTCTTTGAGGAGTGGCTGGATAGGCGTCATGGCGTCCTGACCTACCGCATGACGCAGGTCCTCACCGGACACGGAAGTTTCGGGAGGTTCCTGTGTCTGATAAGGAGGGAAGAAACGCCTGGGTGTCACCACTGCGAGGATCGTCCGGAGGACACGGTGGAGCATACGGTGCAGGACTGCCCCGCTTGGGCAGAGCACCGCCGTGTCCTCACGACGGCGATAGGCGGAGACCTCTCGCGCCCGGCATTGGTCGAGGCCATGCTGCGGGGCGAGATGGAGTGGGAAGCGGTCGCCTCCTTCTGCGAAGCAGTCATGCTCGCGAAGGAGGAGGCGGGCCGCGTGAGGGAGAGGACAGCGTCCTCCCTCCACCCCAGCCGCAGTGGTAGACGCCCACGGCGACGGACGTCGCAAGACGATCTCCGGCCACCGTAGGCGCGGGCATGCGGGCAGCGAGTAATGGGCGACTCGCTGTCCGACCGTGGACCATGCCCGGGTCGACGGCGCGTTGTGTTCCACGCGCGCCTCAAGGAGTGTCAAAACGTCATTCGACGGCATAATTATACAGGTGTTATGACGTCACAAACCACTACTCCCGAATTTCGAACATTTTTACAATATTCATGATTAAAAAAATAAAATACGTGTTGTAATGATCCATGTAATGTAGTTACGAGGTCCAGTCCTAGATGGCGTTACTAGGTTCATCAAAGTCTATTACTTGACACATTTTATACTGTTAACTAATGAGGGTGGCAGTAAAACAATTGGATTGAGATGTCAATCGGAAAAAAAGGAGAAAGCTAACGGTTGCTCCGTGATTAAAATTACAAGATTTCGGAAATTAAGGACATCCTTGTTTGTAATTACTCCAGAATTTTAAACACCATGATAGTAATCGTCGGTGCAATATTCATTGTGAGTTGTGTTCAGAAGTAACGGGGTAAGTGCTTGTGTCTTTTTAACGAAGTGTAGGCTGTCTATTGGAGATGTTTTTGCAGGGCTGATTGTTCTCTTTGTCCTCAGCTTGCGGAAACGCCCTTATCGCTCAGGCTCGTGTTTCAATAACACAGATTAATATACAGATGCGATGCGCAAAGCGTCGTATTAATTCATTGTGGAATAACAGCGACATATTCGCCACGGTCATTAAACACCGGCTGGTCTCGGGGCATATCGTACCGGCTGACGATTCTTGTACCCGAGTTCGATCCTACCTGGAAGAATCTCTTCTTTTTGTTCTGTTTAATATTCCATTTTGTGTTTTCTTTATTATTATTTTTTAGTGTTTTATTTAACATTCTTTTTTTTTTGTATACAATTAGAACAAATTATCGCTTTCCTTTCTTTTGTATCGCGAATTTATAAGGTATTTTTTATTTATACTGATGAAGGTGCACATTACTTAGTCATATGTACTGGACCGGTAACTAAGCAATAATTACATCTTGTAATCCACCTGTTGGTCTTTCATTATCAGTTCTTTAGGAACCCTGGTCATCACATTGGCGCCCGCGGGTTAACTGAGTGAGAGATTAACAGGGTGTAACGGTTTTTGTTGTTCAGTGTACGCAGGTATTTACTTTTAAATTTATTATTTTTTTCTGGAAAAACGATAATTAGGAAGTTATTTCGTAAGTTGACCAGTTTTATTGTTTTTTTCTTCTTCAAATAATTTGGTTTATTGTGTTGGTTTAAAAATCTTACTGTTTTGATTTTCATTGTTGTGTCTGACCATGGATGTTAACGCGCTGCATAAAGATGAGCTTGAATTTGAGTTGGCTTGTCGAGGGATTTTTGATTGTAAGACCGTGGCGACTATGCGGAAGTTTTTGCGGGAAATTTTAGTCCGGGAGCTATCGGGTGAGTCAACTATTTCTTTTAAGGTTCCTAAGTCTTGTATTGATAACCCAAGCAATGAAATTTTGAGGTGTGAAAATAAATTATCCGCGATAATTCCTATTATATCAGAGGTATCGCACAGCCCTGAACATTCTGTCCTTAGGCGTATACACTCTCGTTTGACACACTTATCAAACCGTGCTAAACTAATTATACCTTCCGAGGCGAGTGACATGGAGAGACATCTGACATTGCTGAAGAGCATTCAGGATACCATGTCATCGCTAAAGCAGCTTGATCAAGAAGAAAGTGAAGAAGAGGATATAATTTCCGAACATGATAAAGAAGTTCTACAGAAGTCTCTGGGTGAAGAAGCTATACAGATAATGGAACAATTGGAAAAGTGCCGAACCTCTGAAAAAGCTTCCGTTCCAGAGGGTGCTAATACAGGACTTGACCGGAACCGGGGCTCGCAATCTGCTGTTGCCGACACAGACATTCCGCGGTCCACCCTAAATAGACCTGGCCTTTCCTATCGCTATCCGGGCTTGCAGAGGTCTTCCACCTTTGATGATGGTTTCCACAAACGAAAGTTAGTTCCCATTAAAGATTGGGGTGTCAAGTTCAGTGGCAAGGGTACTGTGAGTGTGAATGCGTTTTTGGAAAGAATCGAGGAACTTAAAGATGCACGTAATGCTACTGAGGAAGACTTATTTCGTTACGCCATCGATTTTTTTGAAGAAGAGGCTTTAATTTGGTTTAGGGCCAATAAGGGTACAGTAGGAAACTGGCCTCAATTAGTGAAGCTGCTCTTGGACACATTTCAGCAGCCGTACTACCAAGAAGAGCTTTTGGAAGAGATTAAACGAAGAACCCAAAGCAAACAGGAAAGCATTTTGGTTTATATAGCTATTATGCAGAATATGTTTAATCGGTTACCGACTCCAATTCCGGAGACACAAAAGTTGGTAATATTAAGAAGGAATTTGCAACCCTATTTTCAAAAGTCCATATGCCGAGACACGTTCGACTCAGTGAATCAACTAACATCAGTCCTGAGGATAATTGAGCGCACTAAGCTAAGCTGTGACAATTTCAAAGAACCAACTCAGAGTGAGAACTCTCTAGAAAGAGATTTAGCTTATAAGGGAAATACTTCATACACATCCCGAAATGAAAACACGACTGAGCTAGCAGTCATAAATGATAAGGAAGTACTTAATGCTGGAACAAAATGCTGGAATTGTAGAACTCCAGGACATCGCTTCAGGGATTGTAAACTGCCAAGACAAAGGCTTTTCTGCTATAGATGCGGGCGTTTTGGGAAAACGACAAATAAATGCTCGTGCAAGACTACCGATGAGGGAAACGACAAATCGGAGTCGATGCCGGCCGATCGTACCCCGAGACACTAAGTCACTCCAACGCGGATGACTGGCAGAAATGGCTACAAACAGTTTCAGGTTTTTTCAAAACAGGGAAAATTTGCAATATTAATAAGCGTAGTCAAGATAATCGATATTACGCTGAAATAAAAATTTTGAATCAGCCGTTTGTAGGATTATTGGATTCTGGAGCTACCGTCTCAGTGATTTCACAGAAATTTGCAGAGAGAATTTTGAAATTGGGGTTTACAGGACATAAAATCGACAAAGAAATGGTTTCAACGGCTGATGGCACATATCATACAATGGATTCCATTATTCAATTACCTATTCAGTTTACGGGGAAATATAAAGTAGTCGATTTTTACATCATGGACTGCTTAAAACATGATATTATTCTAGGTATGAATTTTTTTGAGTCCTTTAACTTAGCTATAGGAGCAGGGAAATCGATTGCTGACATTATGGAAATTGACGTCTCGAAACCAGTGATTGGGCGGAATGAACTTTCTGTACAACAGAAAGATCGCCTTGACAAATTATTGGAGGAAATGGCAGCAGAAATTGGTAAAGGCTTAGGTAGAACCTCACTGATCCAACATAGGATTGACACAGGGGACAGCTTGCCCATCAAACATAGACAGTACCCCTTTGCTCCTCCCATAATGGCAGAACTTGAGAAGGAAATCCAAGAGATGCTTGACAATGATGTCATAGAACCCTCCTTTAGCTCTTGGCGTTCCCCTGTACTACTGGTAAAGAAATCTTCTGGTAAGAATCGATTATGCCTTGACAGCCGTCAATTAAATAAGGTAACGGTAAAAGACTCTTACCCCTTGCCTAGAGTTACCACCATTTTAGACAGTCTTAGAAACGCTCGGTTCCTGTCAACCATCGATTTACGATCAGCATTCTGGCAGATACCACTAGAAGAAACAAGCAAGGAAAAGACTGCTTTTGGACTCGCTGGAAAAGGTCTCTACCAGTTCAAAGTCATGCCGTTTGGACTAAGCAATGCCTCTCAAACACAACAAAGATTGATGGATCGCTTGTTCACGCCAGAATTTGAAACGAGAGTGTTCACATACTTGGATGACATCGTCGTATGTGACGACAACTTCGACAGCCACTTATCGTCATTGTCACATGTAAAAAATAAGCTCAAGGAAGCAGGATTGACAATCAACCTGGAGAAATGCGTATTTGCGAGATCATCTTTAAAATACCTAGGCTATATTGTTGACAAAGAAGGACTGCGTACGGATCCAGACAAAGTGAAAGCAATACTTGATTATCCCAGGCCTTCAACTTACACGGAGCTAAAACGATTCATTGGGTTAGCTAGCTGGTACAGGCGGTTTGTGGAAAATTTTGCCATAGTTGCAGCTCCACTTCATGAACTCACTAAGGGAGGAAAGAAGGCTAAACGTATTACATGGAATAAAGATGCTGAAGATTCATTCTTAAATTTAAAGACTGCTCTGACTTCAACACCCGTTTTAAGAGTGCCAGACTTCACAAAACCCTTTTCGGTTCAATGTGACGCGTCTAACAGGGGAACTGGTGGAGTTTTAATTCAGATAGTCGATGGTGTGGAGGTTCCCATTGCCTATACGAGCAGAAAACTGTCGGAGAGAGAATGCAAGTACTCAGCATCCGAGCGTGAACTATTAAGTGTTCTGCACGCAGTGGAGCAATTCCGTCCGTATATTGAAGGGAATCATTTTAAGGTTATCACGGATCACAGTGCCCTTCAGTGGCTACACCGAAATAAAGACCCCCATGGGCGTTTGGCGAGGTGGGCTATGCGCTTACAGCAATTTGATTATGAGATAATTCATCGCAAAGGCAAATATAATATTGTCCCGGATGCATTATCAAGAGCGATTGAAGCAGAAATTAATATACTAGATATACAACCAGAAGATAAAGATGAGTGGTATAAATCAAAGGAAGACTTGGTGCTGGAAGGAAAGAATGATCCCGATTGGGAAGTCAGCCAAGGGCAACTGTGGAAATACATGAAATTAAAACAATTTCCTAATGAAAATGACAGTTGGAAACTTGTAGTTCCAGAAAAGCTTCGTCAAGCCATTTTACGGGAATGTCATGATGACCCCACATCTGGTCATTTTGGTGTCAAAAAATCGGTCAATCGCGCGAGACAGCACTATTTTTGGCCGACATTGATCCAGGACATGAAGAACTACGTGCGGAAATGTGAAGTGTGTGCAAAATACAAGCACTCACAATGTAAGCCATCAGGGTTAATGGGGAAGCAACGAGAGGTCACAGAACCCTTTCAAATCATTTCTATGGACCTGATGGGGCCCTTTCCGAAGTCCAAGCGTGGGAACACCATGCTACTTGTTATAACATGCTGGTTCAGTAAGTTCTGCTTTCTGTATCCACTTAGGAATGGAAAAGCATCGGGTATAACTCAAATACTGGAGGAAAATTTATTTTTAATCTTTGGCACCCCTACTGTAATAGTTTGTGACAATGGGAAGCAATTTGTATCCAATGAGTTTAAGGACCTCACTTCTGGGTACGGTGTAAAACTATGGTATACTCCTTATTACCATCCTCAAGCCAACCCCACTGAGCGGGTAAACAAAGTCATTGGATCGGCAATAGCTTCCTACGTTGAAGACAATCACAAAGAGTGGGATAAGTATATACCGCACATAGGACATGCGATCAATACATCGGTTCATGAAGTGACAGGAAAGACACCTGCCTATTTGCTCTTCGGGCGTGAGGCGACTATTCAAGGCATTAGACCCTATAGCTTTGAACCAGACGAGCCAATTACCTTTAACAAAGAAAAATTTGAAAGCAATATGTTATTCAGAAGCCAGATTTACGACGAGGTTTGTGAGAGGATACGCCAATCACATGATACCAGTAGCGAACAGTACAACAAGAGACGTCGCATATGTGATTATAAAGTTGGGGATCTGGTCTGGAAACGCACTAAACTTCTGTCTAATGCTAACAAGGCTTTTATGTCTAAATTGGCTCCCAAGTTTGAGAAAGCAGTAATAGCTGAGAAAATAGCAAGCGACGTTTACAGATTAAAGAGTTTCAGAGGCAAAGATTTAGGGAAATGGCACTCTTGTGACCTTAAACGTTTGATTTGAATCCGGTTGGATTCTTAAGAGGAGAGGGGATATTGTAATGATCCATGTAATGTAGTTACGAGGTCCAGTCCTAGATGGCGTTACTAGGTTCATCAAAGTCTATTACTTGACACATTTTATACTGTTAACTAATGAGGGTGGCAGTAAAACAATTGGATTGAGATGTCAATCGGAAAAAAAGGAGAAAGCTAACGGTTGCTCCGTGATTAAAATTACAAGATTTCGGAAATTAAGGACATCCTTGTTTGTAATTACTCCAGAATTTTAAACACCATAATAGTAATCGTCGGTGCAATATTCATTGTGAGTTGTGTTCAGAAGTAACGGGGTAAGTGCTTGTGTCTTTTTAACGAAGTGTAGGCTGTCTATTGGAGATGTTTTTGCAGGGCTGATTGTTCTCTTTGTCCTCAGCTTGCGGAAACGCCCTTATCGCTCAGGCTCGTGTTTCAATAACACAGATTAATATACAGATGCGATGCGCAAAGCGTCGTATTAATTCATTGTGGAATAACAGCGACATATTCGCCACGGTCATTAAACACCGGCTGGTCTCGGGGCATATCGTACCGGCTGACGATTCTTGTACCCGAGTTCGATCCTACCTGGAAGAATCTCTTCTTTTTGTTCTGTTTAATATTCCATTTTGTGTTTTCTTTATTATTATTTTTTAGTGTTTTATTTAACATTCTTTTTTTTTTTGTATACAATTAGAACAAATTATCGCTTTCCTTTCTTTTGTATCGCGAATTTATAAGGTATTTTTTATTTATACTGATGAAGGTGCACATTACTTAGTCATATGTACTGGACCGGTAACTAAGCAATAATTACATCTTGTAATCCACCTGTTGGTCTTTCATTATCAGTTCTTTAGGAACCCTGGTCATCACAGTGTTCATTATTTTTCAACACTCTGACGGACAAAACAGATTTTCAATTTAGTTATGCAGTAAACTTTTAACTAAAAAGCATTTTTTTAATGTACAGGTTTCTTTTTATTTCTACAGAATATCTTGCTACAGTCATCTCTCGAAAATGGTGATACAGATCATAAAAAAAAAAAAAAAAATTAATATAAAATTCAAATATTATAATATTTATTCAGTAACCTAGCAAACCTGTTTTTTACAGACTCAAAAAACAAATAAATAAACTGCATTTTATGATGCTTCCATCGTTTTCTACGTTTTATAAACTGCAAGAGATTACTTAAAACGTTGAATTAAAGTCCTAAAAAAATCTGACGGAGAACAGACTGGATTTCATTTAGTTAACTTAGTCGAATGTTACGAACAATGGCAACCAATTACTTTGGCTCCAATTGATAGCAATTAATGAACTTTGTAATTATAATTAAGGCTAGATTTGTACACTGGTTTTATTACGTCAACTAAATTATGTTCCATTCCATTTATTTCAGCGTTTTCATCGAGTTTTCGATTATTATCATGATAATAAATTAAATTCTTGACAAATGAAAACGTTGAAATATGAATTTAATTTTAATTTATCTTATGTCTTTATGGCCGGTTTTTGAAAAACTGTAATTTACAACTAAATTAAGACTGACTGACGCCACCAGGGTCTAAAAGTATCCTAATAACGTTTGCTTGGGAGCCTGGTCCCCTTCTATAGCCAATAAACTTCTAGAGGGACCCATCCCCAAAAGAGATTCCCATCTCCCTCTGTACCCATACCCATACCAGAGGACACGGTGGAGCATACGGTGCAGGACTGCCCCGCTTGGGCAGAGCACCGCCGTGTCCACAACGGCGATAGGCGGAGACCTCTCGCACCCGGCATTTTTCGAGGCCATGCTGCGGGACGAGACGGAGTGGGAAGCGGTCGCCTCCTCCTTCGAAGCAGACATGCTCGCGAAGGAGGAGGCGGGTCGCGTGAGGGAGAGGACAGCGTCCTCCCTCCACCCCAGCCGCAGTGGTAGACGCCCACCGTAGGCGCGGGCATGCGGGCAGCGAGTAATAGGCGACTCGCTGTCTGACCATGGACCAGGTCGACGGCGCGTTGTGTTCCACGCGCGCCTCAAAGAGTGTCAGCAAAATAATGGGCACCCCCCTCTAAAAGACCAAAGCCCGCCGGGGTCGCGGGACTTACGAATTACCGTGACCCCGGAACGTAAAGGGCTATTGAAGGACACCGTAGATTTTAGTCAGTACGAGTCTGACGTGCCTCCCGCTCTGCCCTGGGTGGGAGGACTCATTTGATGATTATAACACGAGAAAAAAATGTCTTAATCAGTTTATGTTAAGAAAATGAACAGAATCTACTCTATTAGCAAAAAAACCTTGTCTAAAAGGCAATGA
This sequence comes from Agrotis puta, assembly GCA_943136025.2. Classification (NCBI taxonomy): domain Eukaryota; kingdom Metazoa; phylum Arthropoda; class Insecta; order Lepidoptera; family Noctuidae; genus Agrotis; species Agrotis puta. The sequence continues at coordinate 13,672,509 of OW964185.2, read as the reverse complement.
CAAAAAAAATAATTTCGTTTTTTTATTATATTTTGTTAACAGAAGTTGTTAAAGTGAAAGTTTTAAAAAGGTGGTGAAAGTTTTAAAAATATTTTTATAATCTCCTTCCAAAGCCTTTAAATTTGAAATTTAAAATTTTAAATTAAAAAAAGAACGACTATATGACGCCAAAGACCGTTATCATTATTTTTCAATTCTAACCTAACCACATTCGCGAATATAACGACATTTTTGACGATTTATCAAAATCACTCTATTTTTTTTTCTAGTGCCGCGAAATCAAAAAAAAAAAACAAAAAGAAGTTTATTTTTATATAATCAGTAGGAAGTGTACAGGTAGATTTTCTGCTTGTCCGTCAGATATAATCTCTTAAGTCCCCTCCAAAGAGTCTCGGAAGGTATTAGGTTGTTCTTACTTTTCCTCCTCAATTTCGCTTTAGCTGCACGCTCGAGGCAAAGTTATGATTTTTTTATTATGGTATGGTAGCTAGCTTCTTTAAACTTTTCATATTGTTATTATAAACTCAACAATGCGGCCTATTTATAACAGAAGACATTAATTTGTTACGTTTTGACAGCATCGCTCGTTTGCTTAGCCGTTTCGAACTATGATCCGGTGGCCTACGGCGTATTTCCACTGTGGGAACGAGGTGGCGCTTAATGACTTGTATAGCTCTGTCTCTTTCCCACACTGGAAATACTCTCATTTAAGACGTCAATGTAGGCCACAAGGTCTTGAACAGTGGCCATGGCGGTACATGCCTGTCCTCCATAGATCTCAGAATCGGAACGTGAAACTAGCTTCAACTTTCTATCTCATTGACTAATCATTATGCAAAATTGTAAATCGTTTAATCACCGATCCGGACTAAGCGCTTCCAAATATCCATCATAAAGAGCACAGTAAAAAAGTGGAACTCTATACCTGCTACCTGGGTAGGAGGACCCATTTGATGATATTACCTCGATAAAAAAAAGGCCATGAGCACCCATTGTGTGGAAACTTTCGCCCAGAAATATTCCCGCATGCTACGTGACCCGCATTATTTTAGCCTGTCAGCCTTATTGTCAACACTATGCCTGTTTTGGAACGACGATAGCTGATGAGCACAGGATAAGAGCTCTTGGATGGTTTTATCCAGCAGTCGAACAGCATAGGGTAAGAAAAAAATGCTATGAAATAATCGCTCATTCTTTGTCAACAGTGCCGCCAAACAAGATGGTGATCACAGATGACAAGGGGGATGTGAAGCAGGCGATCGTTGGCCCCTACATCGAAGGAGATACCTTCACGTTGAAGTGTGATGTAAGCGGAGGTAAGTTAGATAATAGCCAGAGTATTTATTACTAAAAAAAAGAAAGCAATCTTTATATTGTTACTAACTCAGGAGCTGTAAACACAAAATTCAAACGAATTAAATAATAATTCATAAAATTTTCTATGCTCAGTTCTCAAAGTTCTCAGTTAAGAGTCATTTCTTTGGCCTCTGTTGTTAGATGGATACGAAACGTTTTTTAATTTCAAAACGAGACTGATTAAATGTATTTATTCAGTTATGTTTAAGGGCTCTAATCTCGAAGCACGAGATCCAAGGTTGACAAACGTTTCGACAACGAGCCCCAACTAGGAATGAATGTTATTACGATTTGACAGATAACTTCTTATGCCTTTGTCAAACAGACAGGCGAAAGCGAAGCGTTTCCGAAGCGATACCGAACCGAAGCGAGACGTCAGTCCGATAGTTCTGTCACGCTATCGGATCGCGTTCGCTTTTTTATGTGACTGGATTCAAACAATTCCATACATTACAAATAAAAACGTCACGCTTCGCATTCGTCACGCCTGTCTGTTTGACAAAGGCTTTAGAGTCCACGCCACCGCTGACCATGACCTGCGGAAATTTATGGTACATTTTTTAACGCAATTTGATGACAGAGACTACTATGCCCAGCGCCGCGTCAAAATGACTTTAGTGGTGGCGGTATTATCCGTCCGCAATTTGATTTTGACGATTTTAACGCATTCAGATTTCTAGAGTTTTAAGAAAAACATAAAATATTCAAACGATTAAGTATATCCACATTTCTGGTAAATCTTGTTGCTTAAGTCTTATTCTTTCGCAGGCCGTCCCAGACCATGGGTGAAATGGTTCCGGGACGAAGTAGAAACAGACACGCCAGCGACGCCACTATCCTCAAACGGCGTCCGAGGGGTTCTCCACGTCGGGCCTCTGACACGCACAGATGTCAGGGCCGCATTCACGTGTAGAGCTTCAAACCATCCGCGAGCACATCCTATTGAGACCACACTCACATTGGATATGAATTGTAAGTATATTTTTTATACCATTATGACTACAAGCAAGCATACGGCCTATCTGGAAAGCGGTTACAGTAGCCTTATGGACGAATGCAACACCAGAGATATCGCCTGCACTTGTATTATGCATTGCCGACTTAGCAGAAACTTTGCACACCTTTTTTAAAGAGCATGTTGTAGTTCATTGAAAAAACCTCGGAAAGGAGTTATATTTTAAAACTGATAAAGAAATATCAATTACGCATTGACAGCTGCGTCGTAAATTGTAAAGCTTTACATTTGAATCCAATTAAGAAAGAAATTAGTTTACATCTAGAAGGCTGTATACAAAATTATCTTCTAATAGGGTTGACCGTAAACCGAAAATGAAATGCAACAAGTGAGCTTCGAAAATACAAGTCACTGTTAGCCGTAGCTCATAATTATAACTGTTGCTGCTTCCATGTCATTATGTGATGGGCAGCAACTAACTGAAAGTTATACTTGACAAGTAATCAATTACATGTGGAAGCAATAAATATATTGAGTATTGAGTATTGAGTATACAACCGAGTCGATATTATACACCTTTTTGTAAGGGTAACGATAATATTCTTATTATTCATTAGTTCCTGTATTACGGGGAGAAAATAACCACAATTTAACTAATCATTGTAATACAGATTAAAGCCTTTGTCAAACAGACTGGCGTGGTGAATGCGAAGCGTGAGGTTTTTATTTGTAATGTATGGAGTAGTTTTAATACAGTCACATAGAATGGCGAAAGCGATCCGATAGCGTGACAGAACTATCGGACTAACGTCTCGCTTCGGTTCTGTATCGCCTCGGACTCGCTTCGCTTTCGCCTGTCTGTTTGACAAAGACATAAACCCTTTTATTGTTCGGAAATTCATCGCTATGCCCGGAGTGAAATGGATCGTTGGACTTGGCTGACAACATAATCCAATCTGTTTATTCTATTGCTCTTTCAATTACAGGGCCGTGATAACCTTTTAAAACAGTCCCTTGATACAAGCAGTCATTGGGCCGTCAGTTTTCTGACAGCTCTTTGAGGTGCCCGTGAAACACGATGCGCCGTCGACTTGGGCCTAGTGGCCTACCATAACCAAAGAGACAGAGCTATACAAGTTGTCTAGCGCCATCTCGTTTCCACACTGGAATTAATCTCGCTTTATGACGTCATCATAGGACACCTGGTCCTTGATCGGGTGCTTAACTACTCATTACTTGCCGTAACCGGAGGTTACTTCGCGATTCCCATCGCTCTGGGCGTCTCTCACGCTGACCTCGAAAATGATTGACGTCTCTCTATACATCTTTCCTCGCTTGACAAGCGACTTAAGTCCATCCCAAGAATAAACATGACATATTTCTTAAACGGGTTTGTCTACCTATCTCACAAAGAATGACAGGCGAGGTCATTTATATCCAAAGAGGTTTTTTCCTATTTTATTATAATACCAAATATATTATAGACCAAATCAACAGCGCTTGACAGAAAGACTTCCTCACGAAATATTGCGTGATTGCTCTAATGGTTAAGTCATATTATCAAGAGTATTTAGTATCAAATTTATTTCTTATGTTTTAAGGAGCACGACACACAGATTTGGGTCAGCGTTTTCGATTTTTTGCAGAATAAAATCGACGTAAATTCTCAACAAATTTGACCTATATTATACTTTCACTCAGTTTGTGCTAATCAGCGAAGTCTTTTCGACATCTCTCTTCTCTTTTCTTCAACCTTTACTTATACAATGCTGAGTATAGATCTCTTCCAAATCTTTTCATTTCTGGTAGTTTTGTGTCATGGCTATCCAGTTTCTCCCAGCCACTTTAACGAGACCGCCTGTCCACCTTCGACATCATCATCAGCATCACTGAATCATGTTGGAATCTGCTCAGAACAATTTCTAGCTGAGTCCAGAGAAAGAAAGGTTCTCGAGTGGCGATCACGAACCGGACGAGACCCAGACTAGGCCGGCTTCCCACTAGGTGGACCGGAGCCACCGTGAAAGTCACGAGCAACCGATACAAGTGGTCTAAGAGGGATCTTTATCCTGCTGTGGACGTCTCTCGACTGATGATGAAGTGAAGGCTTAGGGACACCAGTCACTGGGGCTATGGTACAGACGCAAACATACCAACCTACCCTAATCTGTCAAATTATACCAGTTGAACACATGAATCTTCTACTTTTGTGATAAAGTTGGAAATCTTTCGACAGATTATGTTAGCGTCGATACAACAGGTTGGGCATAAAACCCGATGTATCACACTTAAGAGCATAAGTCACTTATTTAAAAATCTTAAAATTCTCTTTACACTGAACTTGAAATAATGCGGTTCAGCTGTTTGACTTTCTACGCATTTCTAAATTCCGTTGAGCTAAATTGAATAGTCTTAAGTTCAGGGCCGACGAGCTAAATTTAATTAATTTTGGCATAGAAAACGTAATTAATACAACGTTTAAAGGAGGGCTTTGTTATGTATATTTAAATTAATTATTGAAATGAATATCGTCAACGCGTTTGTGAGTCCTGTAAGGTTATGTATATTATATAGTTCAGATATAATGTGGTGTTTCATACGCAGTGTTACCAGGTGCTTTTATAAATGAAGAGATTGTCGGTACAGGCAGGGAATTTCAGAAACGTACTGATCAATGCAGGTAAAAAATAATGTGAAGAAACCGGAAAATCTGCCTACAGGTTAACATCATGACTTCAAATTTAGTCGCACAACGATATTTTACCTCCCAAGAAAGGTGTTATTTTTCTTGGATGCACATAAAACGTTACTGATGCCTGTCGGTGTCGCCGGACTATCTTTAAAAGACACCACGGCCCTGGAACGCGAATAACAACTGAAAAACAGGTTAATTTTGAGTCAGTCAAGTTCTTTCCGCTCCACCCATTACGAGAGGAATAATTGGCTTTTATAAAAAAAAATGGTAATGTATTTTACCACATCCACCGACAACCTGCTTCTTTATAGAAGCACTTATAAGCCTTTGTCAAACAGACAGGCGTAACGAATGCGAAGCGAGGCGTCTTTATTTGTAATGTATGGAATTGTTTGAATCCAGTCACATAGAAAAGCGAAAGCGATCCGATAGCATGACAGAACTATCGGAGTGACGTCTCGCTTCGGTTCGGTATCCCTTCGGAAACGCTTCGCTTCGCTTTAGCTATACTATATTATTCTTCAGTTCAGTTCATTCAGTTACTAATTTCAACTTTCCTTACAGTTCCACCACTAACGGTCCACATCCTCGGGTCCAACCAGCCGTTATCAGCAAGCAGAAGATACGACCTGCTCTGTCAGAGCTCAGGGTCGAGACCTCCAGCCTCCATCACGTGGTGGAAGAATGGACATAGGATAAACAATGCTAAGGAGACGGTAAGTTATAGTCCTTCAAATAAGGTTCAATACAGCGAAGCTGATTCATTAGTTGACCAAAGACTTAGATCAGCAAAGCCTGCCGGGATCGCGGGACTTACGAATTACCGTGACCGCGGTACGTAAAGGGCTATTGAAGGACACCGTGGATTTTAGTCGTACAAGTCTGACAGTCCCTCCCGCCCTGCCCTGGGTAGGAGGGAAAAAAAAAGACTTAGATCAGCAATTGGCGGCAATGTCACCCACAAAAGTCAAGTCATAATTTTTTGTATAAAATATGTTTTCTTTGAATTTAGAACTAAGACTTTAAATAAAGAAGAGAAAAGTTGTAATTTCTTAACAATCATTTCATATTTCTACAATGAATTACTTGCCTTAATTTTTTTATTTCGGCTTGTCCGTCTCAACTTTTGTCGTTTTCAGTATATTTTTTTACATTACCATCAATATGCTGTCGGTCTAAAGTATTGTCTAAGACCTACTTCAATCGAAAGTGCGTTTTTTGTTAAAAAAATATCAACAAAAATCTTGTATTTAATTGACCATTTTTTGTAGGGTTTTAAAAATCATCATATGATTCCTCACTAAATGGAGAACGAGAGACTATCAGACTCTTACTGACTGAAAACCACCCCACATGTTCACACGCCCTTTGCGCCCTTCACAGCCGTGGAGCCTTTTTTCCAGCGAACCATTTCTTTGATTCTAAATTGACTTTTCCCAGTAAAAATTGACCTCTTGTTCTATTGACACTCCGTGTTACATTAGACCAGTCAAGGTCAAATTACTTCAACAGACGTGCGTATAAAAATTTAATTAATTAACTTGGTAACCTCCACTTTCATAGTAAGTTCATTAGTTTACCTATTTGTAAACAAACATCTTATAATAATTGACTGAGACACTTCAAGAACTTGAAAATTACTCCAGTAACCTTCCTTTGTTTATCAAACTACATTGAAACTCCTCAAGTTGTAATAATAAGGCAGCTGTCCCATAATCAGCGAGTAAGCGATTAACTGTTGGCTTCTCATGCAAGAAACGCACAGTCAGGTATACATTCCGTGTAAACAAACATACATTAATAGTAGGTCACTGACTATTCACACGTACTTCCAACATTAGTTTGTTGGGACAAGAGCTTCAAAAATAAACTCGCTGAGTTATGGTCGCTGGGTGGGCAGAACTCACGTCGATAGAATAAACACGGGCAGTTTTGCACAGCCGAGCGATATCGGCCGTCGCACTCAGACACTCACTGACAACCCAGAGACAAAACTATTGAAACTACACACTTGCTGCTCGTTGCTCTCTAACTCGTTTTAAGTTAATCGCTCTTCTCACTACTCGCTAATCGCTGGCTGTGGGATAATAGTCTAACGTCTAATGTAGACTCTTCATAAGGAAGAGGGACGGGAGAATAATTTTCCTTATTATTTAGATTACAATAACTTATTGATTCATTTTGTTCGATCAAAAGAAAAACCCATCAAATCGTACGGTTATCGAGATTGACAACAAACGAAGTCAAAAACAGATAAGACGGACTACCTCATCAATCCACAAAGTTTTCGAGGGAAAAGCTAATTTTGCTTATAAATTTAATCAAAGTGGCCAATCTTATACGGCGTCAGTGTAGCAACTTGAAATACGGCCACGTAGAACTAATAAATGTAGATTGAATGGGACAGAGAATGCTTACGGCGAGCACAAATCGCTCGTTAGAGACCAACAGGGTTCCTCCTGTAAATGTCTGTACCAAGTGAAAGTTACGCTAAGTTACGTCGAGGCAAATTTGTCTGTTGGTCCTTCGGTACCGTGATTAGTTGGGCCTTGAAAAATTTCATAGTAAGTTTTTTTTTTATTCCTGAGTCTTTTTTCTCTTGAGGAACAATGTTTATTTGGTATTATTAGTTTGTGTAGTAGGTAGTTTGTTTATTTGATATTATTTTTGGGACAAGCCCACCGCAATATTCCAAAACAATGCAACTTCTAGAAATCAGAATCAACAGTGGCGTCACCAGAAAAGCGCTGAGATAATGAAGCTCGACGTGTCTCGCAGAATGAATTTAACATCTCAGTCCTTACAAAGGGGTATCGTAGTACCCAGTTACTGGCTTGTAGAAGTCAAATAGACAGTCGGTTTGTCGTAAAATACTGATATTCAGCTGCATCCAGTTCGACTGGATGCCTATTCCAACATAGTTGGGGAAAGGTTGGGCAAAGGAGAGAATCCATTACTGGGCAAAAGAGAGAAGTCTAAAGCGCAATGATAAATATTTGTTTTTTTTTTTATCGTAACAATATAATTATTTAACTACCATTGCAGGTGCTAGTAGACATAATTATGAACAAAGAAGTAATAGGAATATTCATGAACTAGCGACCGGCCCCGGCTTCGCACGGGTGGACATTAATTTTTTAAGCTCTCTGAAAAAAAAAAATCCGGGATAAAATATAGCCTATACGGATTCGGAAGAATCCCTCTAAGTAATGGTAAAAGAAATTTTGAAATCGGTCCAGTAGTTTTTGAGCCTATTCAATACAAACATACAAAAATACAAAGGTTTCCTCTTTATAATATTAGTATAGACGACCGGCCCCGGCTTCGCACGGGTGGACATTAATTTTTTAAGCTCTCTGAAAAAAAAAAACCGGGATAAAATATAGCCTATACGGATTCGGAAGAATCCCTCTAAGTAATGGTAAAAGAAATTTTGAAATCGGTCCAGTAGTTTTTGAGCCTATTCAATACAAACATACAAAAATACAAAGGTTTCCTCTTTATAATATTAGTATAGATTCATAAAATAAAGGTATGAAGTTCCTTTAATAATGACCAAGTAATAAAGTATATTCTAATATAATTTTTACTGCATCATAATTTTATAATAATCAAAAATATGTAAATGCCAAATAAAGGCAGTAATAAATACAAAATAGGTTTTTAATTTTCATTTCAAGGAGTTGACTTATTAAGCCCAAATATCGTGTTTCCGAAACAAATTAAATTAATAATAAATTTTTGGATGCCTTTAAAAATGTGTTTGATTAAAATTAAAGATGATTCCATGAAATAATTCTCAATTTTCGAATGCCCAAAACTTGTCTGAATTGTTTTATTACAGTTTTATTTTATTTCATCGCTTGCTGTTGTCAGCGGCTTCGTCCGTTTGTATTTCGAAAATAATTCTAAGAAAGGGCTATTGAAGGACTCCGTGGATTTTAGTCAGTCAAGTCTGACAGTCCCCCCCACCCTGCTCTGGGTGGGAGGACTCATTTGATGATTTTACCACGATAAAAAAGGGAACTTATACTGGGATAAACGGTGTTCAGTGTGTAATTAAGAATTTATCTTTGAGCTGAATTTTATCAAGATCTGTTCTACCGTTTCGACGCAATTGACGATAAATTGACGATAATTAACAAACAACACCTATCCATCAAAAAATCCAAACTTTCGCATGTTTAATAAATATTTATATTTATTGTATCTTTCAATCGAAACTCCTAATTATAAAAAGAGATTTAATAAAGAACATTCTCCGAAAAATCGAGTATTCTGCTCAAAATAGATTTAATCTCTGTTCATCATAGACTAGATCTGTTTTCAATCCGAACCATCAGGCAAATTAAAAAAAGAAAATAAACACATACCGTGTCGAGTTCTGTGAATTCTTGTACCAAGCAATTTTTCATAGGAAACTTTTACGAATTCCCAGATCTCTAACGAACCTAACATATGGTTCGCTTTAGTGGGAAATCCTTTGACGTAACATTTCACGGTTGTTTTACTTTACGCATCATGTGCTACGCTGTCCAATCAATCATCAAATTGGACATAGAACTGGATTGGATACCTTTTTTTAGAAGAGCTGCCAAAGTGATTTTTATTAGTAAATCTACTTTATTTTTGGTATCAGGATTACGCTGTTCTCTCATACTTATTATTTTACTGCAATAACATTACATACGATTTTAATATTTTATTATACCCAGACCACTCGTATGACTTGACCAGTATAATGCCTGGACTTTAAAAAGAGACATTGACCTCTTAGTTTATGTCGACTGTTTCTTGTAGTCAAATACGAAACACCAGATGAGAAGAAACAAACTAGATGAGTAGTAGTTATAAAAAGACAACGTGTAAAAGTCTTTCTATTAACCTACTTTCTTTTCTTTTTTTTTTCGTCGTAAAATCATCAAATGAGTCCTCCCACCCAGGGCAGAGGGAGAAGGACTGTCAGATTTGTACTGACTAAAATCCACCGTGTCCTTCAATAGCCCTTTAAGTTCGGTAATTCGCTAGTCCCGCAACTTCGGCACGCTTTGGCCCTTTAAAGGGAGGCCCCGTCATTGTGCTGACACTCTTTGAGGCACGCGTGGAACACAACGCGCCGTCGACCCGGGCATGGTCCATGGTGGGACAGCGAGTCGCCCACTACTCGCCGCCAACATGCCCACGCCTACGGTGGCCGGGGATAGTCTAGCGACTAACCTACTTGTAAAATAAATACTCTGCCTTGAAAGTACATATGCTTTCAAGGCAAGTAACCACAATGTGACGTTATCTGTACACTAAAATTGATACACAGCTTTTTGCAATAGCATTTATTATTCCAAGAGTGGTCTTATCGCTGATAGCGGTTTCTACTAGACAACCTTTATATGGACTTAGTTATCTTGAAATAAAATTTAAAAAATGGTTAGTAACACTGCAAATAAATAAAGTATATATATAATTAAAAACATTAAAGCCTTTGTCAAACAGACAGACGAGTCCGACGCGATAACGAACCGATACAAGACGTCAGTCCGATAGTTCGGTCACGCTATCGGATCGCTTTCGCTTTTCTATGCGACTGGATTCAAACACTTCCATACATTACAAATAAAAACGTCACGCTTCGCATTCGCCACGCCTGTCTGTTTAACAAAGGCTTAATGGTGATGTGTACAGACTGTTTTCGGCTAAAGCGATTGCTTCAGCTCCGCTGTAGTTGTCGTTCGTGTGCTAGTAAGTGGTTTCTGTAACCAATCTTCTTTGTAAAGACCCGCACACAAAGGCCCATGCAACTTTTAGAATGGACCTTGGCATCAATTTTTTTTTTCTTTTCGTCAGTGATAAAATTTTGACCACAATTAGACTATTACAAAAGAAGTCCACAGAAAAAAAAAACAGTTTCTAAACCGTAACCAACCAGAGATATGGCGGTTTTAATTTGTTCTAATCAAGAGTAATTTACCCCCGATTAGAACAATATAAAATCCGTTATATCTCTGGTTGGTTACGGTTTAGAATTTTTTTATTATTTTTTACGAAATTCTTAGGTTGCGGTCTACTAATGAACAACATTTCATTACTGGCAAAAGAAAAAAAAATATTGATCCCAAAAAGTTGCCTTTGATGTTTTTGGTAAAAGAGACAATTGTTCTAAATTGCGTTCAAAAGAAAACATCGAAAAATTAAAAATTCCACACAAACGAACTCACAGTTCCTTCTTCAACACACAAACCCAATATTTCTCTTTCATCAAACTCATCAGCGCGAACGCGTAACTAAAATTAAATTCCCTACATCCACGCTTCCTTACACAAAAGTGACGATCTAACTGGATTACATTGGCAAAGCGAAATATCAGTTGGAACATTGGAACTTGGAACTCGAGTCTCTTGATTACAACACAATGTTGAAACGTCAATCAAGGCACACAGCCACATACGCTATTCAAGCCGGTTTGATTGTCGTTTGTAATTTAATTAAACCAGCCAACAAGCCAAATAGAAATTAATATTAACAACATTTAATTAAAATCAATTTTGAATACGGATTCTACGGGTAAACCTTGTGGTTGATTTGTTTAAGTTGGAATTTTGAGGTTGGTATTTTTGTAATTTTAATTTATCCGTCTGTATTTTTGATTGAGGTCTGTGACCTTGGACGTGAAGGTTTTACTAAATGTTTTGTTACTTTTTTGTTTTAACAGTTCCGTACCTCGAAAGGAAAAAAAACCCTTAAAATCAAACTTTAAGTTAACGCACTAAAAAATGCGATGGCCTTTTAATAAGCTATTTTAATATTCGTTGAGTAATCAGCCCCTTTAGAGTGCGTCCTGTTGGCGTATAATCATGAAATTTGGTAAGAAGTGGCGTATAATCATGAAGTTTGGTAAGAAGCCCAGCCGCAGTGGTAGAGGCCCACGGCGATGGAGGTCGGCAGACGATCTCCGGCCACCATAGGCGCGGGCATGCGGGCGGCGAGTAATGGGCGACTCGCTGTCCGACCATGAACCATGCCCGGGAAAACGGCGCGTTGTGTTCCACGCGCGCCTCAAGGAGTGTCAGCATAGTGATGGGGCCCTCCCCTGTAGAGGGCCAAAGCCTGCCGGGGCCGCGGGACTCTCGAATTACCGTGACCCCGGTACGTAAAGGGCTATTGAAGGACACCGTGGATTTTAGTCAGTACGAGTCTGACAGTCCCTCCCGTTTTGCCCTAGGTGGGAGGACTAATGTGATGATTTTGCCACGTTTAAAAAAATAATGAAGTGAGAACTTACAGTAGCTACAATTAAAGAAAAAGTTGTAAATTTAGTACCAGCCATTACGAACTTATTTTTGTAGTTCATTTCATACAAAATAAATGCATAACTGCATACGATTGTAAAAAGTTTATCAGTGTGGAACGTATAGACGCCAGCAGGTCAACCTAACCAAATCTGTCTTTACCAATCGAACATTACACTTTCACTAACAATAGTGGAAGGGTAATCTTTAATAGATTGTGGTAGGTTGATCTGCTGGCGTCTGTAGGTACTAATTAGATATCTACAGGTTGCTGCGGAATTCTCACTGCGCGAAATCTGACTCACCCTTGACCAGTTTTTTCCTTAACTCCATCAGTTTGGACGTTCTCTCAGACTATTCAAAATACGTATTGTTAGCAAAATTCAAGTTGACAAATCCTGTATTGACTTCTCACTTCAAACAGTTTAAAATAATGAATATACCAAGAGACAATTCTTTGAATACAAATAAAATAAATAACCCTTTTACCATTCTTTGAATTCAAGCTCAATAAGTCACCCTTCCATCCGAGTCTCGAACGATGACTAAAGGATTAAAAAGGAATATAATTATAAAGTAGATCAGGGGCCGTATTAAGACGTCTTAAAACCAGGCTTGTTCCAGTGAGTGCTCTGTTTCTTTCACTCACAAGCCTGGTTTTAAGACGTCACAATATGGCCTCAGTAGTAGCATTAAGCATCGTATTCATGGCAAAGATTTGTTTAAAAACATGGTTGCATAAACATGTTGTTGAGTTGCTGTCAACATGTTGCGGGCAACACTTGTCTTGCGGAGTTAATCACGCCATTTTGCAAAGCTGACGCCCGGCGAGCGAAAACATCAGTTTAATTTAAGTTTAATAATAATAAATAAATAAATCCACAACCTTCACACAACGCCATCTAGTCCCAAGCTAAGCAGAGCTTGTGTTATGGGTACTAGACAACTGATAAACATACTTATATATTTCTAAATACATACATATTATAGATAAATTACACCCAGAGACAGAACAAATGATCGTGCTCATCACACAAACATTTGTCCTGGGTGGAAATCGAACCCACAACCTCCGGCATAGCAGTCAGGGTCACTAACCACTAGACCAACAGGCCTGTCAGTTTAATTTCTTAGTTCAACAAATATTGAAATATTGTTGACTGGCCTGTTGGTCTAGTGGTTAGTGACCCTGACTGCTATGCCGGAGGTCGTGGGTTCGATTCCCACCCAGGACAAATGTTTGTGTGATGAGCACGATCATTTGTTCTGTGTCTGGGTGTTATTTATCTATAATATGTATGTATTTAGAAATATATAAGTATGTTTATCAGTTGTCTAGTACCCATAACACAAGCTCTGCTTAGCTTGGGACTAGATGGCGTTGTGTGATAGTTGTGGAATATTTATTTATTTATTTATTTATTATTTTATTTATTGACGTGTGTGGACGTGGTTACAACTGTTTATAAATTTGGCGGTAGTGTGGAGCAGTTATACAATAAAACACCACTTCCTCGAGCAAGAATTTAACGTCGACTAGCGTGTAAACAACCCATATTGATTTAATCAAAGTTTCCATCAACATTCTCGCTGTTCATCAACAACGTTGATCAACTGTTTCTAAACAAATGTTTACCATAAATACTAGGCTTTACTTCTTAAACATAAAAGATCTTACCACGAAGGACCAATTTACCTGTCAAAAACAATGATTTTAACCTTTGAGAGTCCCCAACATAAATCAGATGACCTTTTGATTTTAGATTTCGATGTAGAATTTCAAAATGATATTAATTTAAGCCAATTTTGATTATGTGCGCGAGTTCAAAGTGTTTTGGGTGTTATTTCAATTCTGTTATATTGTGCTTGATTATTATCTTCCTTGAGAAAAAATTAAATTTAATAGATGAAAAGTTAATAGTAATTAAGAGAACTCTATTCCAAAGTTACTTTTTTATATTTTTGAAAGTGCGTTTTAATTTGGGTTATAAATTAATTAAAGTTAAAACTAATATGTTTAATTTAAATTGATTAACAAACTTTAACAATGTTTGAACTGAATAAAAAATGTTAAAAAAACAAATACCGTACAAACCATACTTTTTAAAGGTCTTGAAGTGGAGTTGACTGTCACGGGATTGACTCATAGCAGGACCCATTTGATTATTCACCGAAAAAACAAGGATTACATAACATATGAAAGCAATTCAAAAGAAAGTAGACTTTCAGGAATTGAAATTAATTATAATTTAATTTCACAGCTATCAACAGATGGCAACACAACCACTTCAACAGTGTCTCTGCAGTTGACAAAGTCTGACGCTGGAGCCAAGCTGGCATGCAGAGCTTCCAACCCACAGATGCCTTTAGTACCAGCACTGGAAGATGACTGGACGTTAGATATACAGTGTAAGTAAGATTTGTGGTATTTGACTACATTTTTTTTTTAAAAAAACACGTTGCCCCAGTCTAGAAATTTCTCCTGTGCCGTGAGTGCGTTTACAAACATATAAACTCACACGCACAAACACCCAGACCCGGAACAACTATTTGCAGATCATGAAATATTTGTTTCGTGCGGGGATCGAACCCGCGACACGTTACGCAGCAGTCGGTCGCTCAGCCACTGCGCTAACCGTGCCGTCAGACATTAGAGGTGTATAATTATAATGAAGTCATGTGCAAGTCAAATGCATTATTTATATTTGTTTTTTTTAACAATCGTTTGCTGAAAATGTGAGATATCAGAAGTTTAATGAAACCTACATCTTCTGATATAATTCTCGCGAAAATTATGCGGATGGAGATTCCTCCAAACTAAGAGTTAATTTTTTTTTTCAAACTGTTTAATACCTGGTCAAATTCCAACCAACGGACGACCATTAGTCATTATAATTAGTGTTGCAGTTCTAAAGATACTGTAGAAGTTTATTTATTTATTCAAAAATTCAATCTAAGTTTACAGTAAGTAAATCTAACTAACAGGTCAATCATATTCAAATGAAAACGTCAAACATAAGTATTCGTTTCAGTATAACGACACAATCTATATATATATAGAAATCAATGCCACTTTTCGTTGTAATTTTATAACTCAAGAATGGGCTCAGCCATCCAAACCAAATGTTTAGGCTTTGTTCGGACTATTTAGTAGATGGTTTATGTGAAGTTTGCGCAAAATCGGTCAAGCGGTTCTTCATTTATCACATTTTTTGTAACAAATGATGGAGTATTAGTAGTGTAGTAGTATTGGTTCCCTGGCGCTTCGAAGTTCGCGGGGTAAGCTAGTTAAGTATAATTTTAATGATGAAGATTTTATTTATCACATTATTTCATCACAAAATTATAAGTTTCTCTTTGCTTGAACATCTTTATCTTAAATCTCCCATGAGGAAGTATAAACGTTAAAGAAAAATTTAAGCCTATCCCAAAATTTCCCGAATTCTATTACGAACAAGCCTCGGAACTTTACACAACTTTGTTTTTCTTGAATTCTAGATTTTATGGTCGAGAATGAAATTTTGCGAAATACAAAACTTGGTATTGAAGACTGAAATAACAGTATACTTAGTATATTGTTAGTGGGAAACTTGGGAAGCTCGGTTAAAGTTTATTAAATACGTTTAGGTATTCGACACAATATAAGGCACACGATATATTGTATATATTTGTCAGCTAATTACTCTCTACTGCTGAACTTAAACCTCTTCCAAAGAACGCCAACGCGGTCCTGGTCGTTCCGCATCCATTCGTTGCTAGCCATATTCTTCAAATAATTGAGAACACACAATCTCTTTGAGAATAAACAGTTAGTCTATTATGTTTTACGTTTAAAATAGATCAGAATACACAATTAATTGTGTACTTCTTAAAACAAATCATGGCGTAGTACTTAATTTAAGCCATTACACGTGTAAGATCTAAACTCATAAACGTGGATACGACAATAACAAGTAGTATAAAAGAAAATAAGGTCTAATTTTCTTTAGACATTAAAAAATACAACCGTCATCAACCATTTCTCCTTTATTCGTTTTCATGGTATTGTTTCCATTGAATTCAGAACTTTATTCCCTTTTCAAATTAATTATTTACCTACCCCCATTAGAAAAAGGCGTGAGTTTATATACCATACTATTTTTTTATTTTTTTTTTCGTGGTAAAGTAATCAAATGAGTCCTCCCCCAGGGCAGGGCGGGAGGGACTGTCAGACTTGTACTGACTAAAATCCACTGTTCCTTCAATAGCCCTTCACGAACCAGGGTTACGTTAAATTTGTGAGTCCCGCGACCCCGGCAGGCAAACAAGTTCCAAAAAGTATGTTTTCTTGTCCAACGTAATTTTCAACTGTGAGTTGACATATGGAGGTCAATGACGTGTTCACCCTTATCGTAGTCACATGTATACATAGTATGTTTGTATTCTTAATTAATTCGCACAATGTATTTTTATGAACGTAATTTCCAGGTGACAGTTGATAGATGGAGGTCAATGACTCACCCTAATCTTTGTCACATGATATTTTTGTATTCGTATTATTCATCGGTCTTTTGTTTTTATACAGATGTACCAGAAACGACAGTCCGGTTAGGAACGAACCTGGATCCCTCAAATATCAGAGAAGGCACTGATGTCTACTTCGACTGTATCATCAGGGCGCATCCTTATGTCTACAAAGTTGAATGGAGACATAATGTGAGTATTTTTGCTTGAAGAACAATGTGATTTGGAGCAAATTAATCCATTTTTCCTATATGAAATGACGTCAAAATACTATCAATAGTGTTGAATTCTGTCACATATATAAGTTTTTAGACTGACAAGGTCACTACTACTAATAAGCCTTTGTCAAACAGACAGACATGGCGAATGCGAAGCGATGCGTTTTTATTTGTAATGTATGGAATTGTAAGAATCCAGTCACATAGAAAAGTGAAAGCGATCCGATAGCGTGACCGAACCGATGCGAAGACGAGGCGAAGGCGTATTTGCTCTGTATGACGTCGTTCATAAAAAGCCAGCTAATACAACTGCCACGCCTCGGTTCGCTGCACCCAGTTTGACGTCTCGTATCGGTTCGTTATCGCCTCGGATTCGGTCCCCTTCGCTTTCGCCTGTCTGTTTGAAAAAGGCTTTATTGAGGTTTAAAACGGGATATTTACCATGTTTATTGCCTATTGTCATTTGTCACATAATCACATAACCGTCCATTTCTTATGTTTTTTCAAACAATAGACGAGACTCAAGTGAATGCTTATGCAACCCTGTTTCTGTTTTATACTGCCTCTGTATTTTTAAAATGTAGATACTTCACCTATATATGCCTTTATTTAAGGTGTCATTTAGTGAAAACGACATTAAAAAAATGTTTGGAATGGGTTTTTTACAGGATTTACATCATCAATTTTTAGCAAATTTTATGAAAAACCCATGCTTGGTTGTAGATTCACCTCATTAACATACAAAAACTATGTACAACAGTTTAATTACAAGAAAAAAAAAATATCACAACATTTTTCAATCAATTACTCTAACAGTATAAACTCTTCAACGTTGTGCTGTCCCTTAACTCAAGGGTCAAACTTACATTCAAGCCATGTATCTTATAGTGAAGAGACATAACGCTAAGTTTCAACCCCATGGGGCCCGTGAAAGGGTTGAAACAGCGACTTAACTCTGAAACTAACTTTAGCTCTACCATAACATCATGTAAAGATGCGAGCCTTGTGTTATGTACCATCCCTTTGCCTCGGGGCGTGAGGAAAGAAGACAACTTTTCTTTGTATACAGGAATGTTTGATCTTATAAAAAACATCATACGGAAATGAGCGCTTGCTATCCCTACCAATTTGCAATGATACACGACGAAATACGTCGCAGCTTATCTTGTGCTACGGCGTAGCCTAGGCGTAGCACATGGTTGTCTACGGTGTAGCACATGGTTGGCTACGGTGTAGCACATGGTTGGTTACGGTGTAGCACATGGTTGTCTACGGTGTAGCACATGGTTGGCTGCGGTGTAGCACATGGTTGTCTACGGTGTAGCACATGGTTGTCTACGGTGTAGCACATGGTTGTCTACGGTGTAGCACATGGTTGGCTACGGTGTAGCACATGGTTGGCTACAGTGTAGCAGATGGTTGGCTACGGTGTAGCATATGGTTGGCTACGGTGTAGCACATGCTGAGCTACGACGAAGCACATGCTCAGCTACGGCATACTTCCTTACGAAACGACCTCTTTTATAAAAATATGCGTGCTTCATACAATCAAGTCAATAAGTTTTCTTTGAAAAAGTACTGTTTATGTGTAATTGTGATAGCTTAAAAAGAGGCTATGAATGTGAAATTAACTGTATTAAATATAAAAAAAAAAAAACAGAAATTCATAAGCTTATTTTTCCTTTTACCAGGGTAAGACTCTACTCCACAATGTGGGTCAAGGCGTCATCATCAGCAATCAGTCCCTAGTCCTACAGGGAGTGGGCAGAAGAACAGCTGGCAACTACACTTGTGTGGGGTTCAATGCGGAGGGCGATGGGGAGAGCAAACCTTTCTCCTTGAATGTTTTATGTAAGTGTACTCTGTTTTAACTTATTATAATAAGTGAATGGATAGACAGAACCAATCTATTAAGCCTTTGTTAAACAGACTGGCGTAGCGAATGTGAAGCGTGACGTTTTTATTTGTAATGTATGGAATTGTTTGAATCCAGTCACATAGAAAAGCGAAAGCGATCCGATAGCGTGACAGAACTATCGGACTGACGTCTCGCTTCGGTTCGGTATCGCTTCGGAAACGCTTCGCTTCCACCTGTCTGTTTGACAAAGGCATTAATCTTTTCTTACGAAGCGAAAACGTTATAGCAACGATTAATACCTACCCGAGGATTAGTACTCATACCTACCCAATATGTAGTTCACCATTTTGACGTCCTCATAATAATAGATTTATGACATATTGTTACAGTACTTACTAAACATAATTTCTGTGGTATAAAGTTGTTTCAATTCTATCTTTTTTTGCTTGCGTTCTTCTTAAATTGGAACGATTTTTTAATGGATGCACTCTTTGACAGCTCCACCGTATACGTATATAAAAAAAAAACTTGGTTTCTTCTTCACAAATAATCTTATTTTCTTCTTCTTATTATTTTCCTTGTATTTATTTTTTAATTTAAAATAAAAAATTAAACAATCTTGGTTAAAAAATACTTAACTTTATTCTTCAAAGAAAAGAAAAAAATGAATAAATCCTAATTTCTTTATTTTCGTAGAGGAGAGGAGTCATTTATAGACTTCTAAAATCTACATGAAAAATTGCTTGCCTAGCTTACAAAAACACAAAATATGTCTCTAGACTCTCGCACCAGAATATTAAATAGAGTGGTTTTTGAATTATTACTTCAACAACTTACCAAACGCATGTGTGGGAAGGCTTCTGTCACCACTTGTCTACTCTATAATATCTTAATTTCAATTTTGTGATTGCCAGTAGTTTGAATTGCAATTAGAAAAAAACACACAAATACAACTAATATTCAATAGCATGTTAGTCTAATTTCTGACAAAAAATATAATTTCTATCTATCAAGACATTAATAAATCAAAAGATTTAGTCATTATGCCTATCATTAGCCACTTGTCTTAATTGATTTTCAACTATAATTATGTCGTATACTAATAAAGTTGCCTCAATCAAATAGGAAAACGATTAAAAAAATAAAGTGTTAACGTAAAGTTTCCCCCCTTTCCAAGACAAGGGGCAAACGATAATTGAAAACATTATATGTATAGTCATAAATAGATTCTCAACTTCATATTTAGAAAGAAATAACATTTATTTGGTACAGACAGGACATACACAATAACATACAAAAGAAGAATATTACACAATCGATATTAAAAAAAGCTAAACTTAAATCACTTTCTACATTATTGTTTGCCCCACGGCTACGCCAAATAGGCCCAGTTCAGCAAAAATAAATAAATAAATATTCCACAACTATCACACAACGCCATCTAGTCCCAAGCTAAGCAGAGCTTGTGTTATGGGTACTAGACAACTGATAAAATGCCAGACAACTAGTGCCTGACGCTGAATTTCAACTGGACTAATCATCATCATCATCTCAGCCATAGGACGTCCACTGCTGAACATAGGCCTCCCCTTTAGATCTCCACGTGTACCGGTTGGAAGCGACCTGCATCCAGCGTCTTCCGGCGACTTTTATAAGGTCGTCTGTCCATCTTGTTGGTGGACGTCCTACGCTGCGCTTGTTAGTCCGTGGTCTCCACTTTAGTACTTTTCGACCCCATCGGCCATCTGCTGTGCGAGCAATATTAAAACTAATAGAATAGCCTTTTTTTATCGTGGTAAAATCACCAAATGAGTCCTCCCACCCAGGGCAGGGCGGGAGGGACTGTCAGACTTGTACTGACTAAAATCCACGGTGTCCTTCACTAGCCCTTTACGTACCGGGGTCACGGTAATGGGTAAGTCCCGCGACCAATAGAATAGCCTAAGGAATAAAGTTAAAAATCTTTTACATTTTGTAAGCTCATCAAATACAAACGTAATACTATGTCATATTAAATAAAGTGGTTGTTGAATTATTGCTTCAACAACTTGCCAGACGCATGTGTGGAATGCCTCTGTGGCCACTTGTCTGCCTAATGATGCCTCAAGGTCAATTTTCTGTGCAAGCAGTTTGAAAGAGCAATTATATAGATGCTAGCAAACTTATGAGATTGACAAGACTAATTAACTACTCCCATAAATAGTTTTAAATTGACTTTGTATGAAGTTGACGTATATTAAAGTCTGCATGTTAGTAAAATTGGGAGTAAGGAGTGCATAAGTCGGGCATGCGGACAGTGAGTAATGGGCAACTCACTGTCCGACCATGGACCATGCCCGGGTCGACGGCGCGTTGTGTTCCACGCGCGCCTCGAAGAGTGTCAGCAAAATGACGCCCCCCCCCCTCTGTAGAGGGCCAAAGCCTGCCGAGGTCGGGGGACTGTACGAAATACCGTGACCCCGGAACGTAAAGGGCTATTGAAGGACACCGTGGATTTTAGCCAGTACGAGTCTGACAGTCCCTCTCGCTCTGCCATGGGTGGGAGGACTCATTTGATGATTTTACCACGTAAAAAAAAGGAGCGCAAGAGTCAATTTTCAAAGTTAAGCGTCTTGTGTAGGTCATCTGTCCACGTGTTTCGCGGTTAACGCAGTGACTGACCAATTGCTTAGTTCGATTCTCAGACGGAAAAAAATATTGTACAGACGCCAGCACATCAACTTACCTCAATCTGTCAATTTCTTTCATAGATTTTCACACCTTATCACGATAGTGGAAGGTTAATATACGATTGGTAAATTTGACAGATCGGAGTAGGTTGACCTGGTTGGGGTCTGTACCTAAATAACCTATGTGAGTTTAACTGTTTCTGTATCCTGCAGGATACAGGAAAAAATCTTAGTTAGACAATGTTCTTTTTTTTCGTCGTGTGTGTCGTGTCGTGTTATTTGAACCGTTAGTCCCTGTTATTTGAAAATCTTTGACAAACGTTACAAGTAGTCTAGCGATCTTATAAAGAGGTATCGTAACTGGGTTATGGAGGTTAGATAAGCAGATACTCTGAAATTATCACGAAAATCATTGCACGGCAATTCTTACACGTCACCGCTCGGCGAAGTATTTTGAGGGGGAGTGATATGAAGATTCGAATAACGTTATTGCGACGCACGCTATTTCGAAAAAAAAAAATAAGACTGGTATGCCAGTTCAAAAACACATTAAGTCGAAAACCGCTATATCGAATGACGTTGTCGCGGACACACTGATTTGGAGAATTCATTTGATAATTTTAATGCGATAAAAAATGCTCACATAGTCTCTGTCACATAACGTGCTATGATCGATTGGATAGTCCCCACCATCAACTTCGCACATACCGTTTTGTCATAGAATCTGTTACCAATCAAATTATCTATTGTCAACAGACGCGCCAACCTGCCGGAGTTCACAACAGAGAGTGCACGGCGTCGCTAAACAAGAGCGCGCTCACATCACCTGTCACGTGGACGCAAACCCGCCTGAAGTTGTGGTGAGTCTTTTTACTTCTTTAAATTAATATTTTATAAATATCATACGCATTAACGCATGCGTCGCGAATTTCAAAGCTTTTCTTTGTAAAGAAAAATTCTACACGCGAGCAGGATTTGTACTTGTGACCTCCGGATTCAGTACATCCGACGCTCTTTCCAACTGAGCAACCGAGGTTCCCGTCTACTGCGTAAAAATCTTCAATCTATTTCTACCGTCTATCTACCTAATGTACTGAATCCGGAGGTCGCTGGTTTAAATCCTGCTCGCGGTTCAAATTTTTCTTTAAATTATCTGAAAATATTCAGCATTTTGCAGTAATATTAAGTTTAGAAAAAACAAAGGTTCGTCTATCGGTGTTTTGTGGTATTAAAGGCGCGTGTCCATTAGGCAAGTCTTACATTTGAGTATGAAGTCACATTTGTATACAAGTTGCTTGAAATGGCCAACATGTTTTCGAGAGTGTGCAAATTGCATGTAGGATTTGCTTGTCAATGCCGAAGTGGCGATGTTCCTAATTGAGTATGTAGACAGTTTACATCATGCCTGAAAGGGTTGCGCATTCAATTTGCACGTCACATGAAACAAAATGTGCAAGTTCAAACTGCTAACTTGTACAAATAACTTACTTTTACAAGTAACTTGTAAAAGTGAAACGCGCCATGAGAAACCTAAACTGGAATCATACTGTACATCTACTAGAACGAGATACGAGCACCTGCTGTCGACGTTTTATAAGTGCCCTTATGGGCCTGTGTGATATAAAAACTTTTGATTTTGATTTAGAGTGCCAATTGTTAAAATAAAAACCACCATACCACTATCACCGAAAAACACGTTTGGCATCCAGCGAGATAGAGGTCAAACGCTCGCCAATCGCATAACATAAACGTGAAAAAAACCAAGTACCGTTTATTTAGAATATGATTCCAAGTCTGATACATAACATTATATGAAGGATTGAATAATTCCAGCCAACACCAACGACAGAAAGGTTATCAATTTAGTATTCCACCTTACAATCTACATAATTGGGAGGCGCTAGCTCAGTTCATTTATGGTTTGTTAATTTAGTCTGAAATTATACAACACCCCGTATCCACATAAATATATATAAGTTAAAGGTTTTGCCAATCAAGGGAGAATTACAATGTGGTTTTCCTTATAACTCTTCACCCTTCACCCCCGTAGCGTCCTAAGACATTGACTCAATTATATAAATTCAATTGTAACGTTTCTTCCTTATCTTTTTTTCTGAGAAAAACTCCTGTTGTAGGAAAGAGGTTGACGCAAATGGAGGTAAAAATAGAAGTTCCTAATTTACCGTTATATTTTTTGGAACCAAAATTTATTATATCTAAAACTTGTACCTACCTAGTTAAGGTTACCATAGTGATCGAAATGGCTTACAGGTAGCCCCGTTATTAGTAGCTCTCATACCCGTGTTTATAAGTTCAAATCCAGGCAAGTACGGTATCAATGTGTCTTATACATTCTCTCAATGTATTTGGAACAGGGGAAACTTTTATCAATCAGTAAGAGTCTAACAGTCCCCTCCGGTCCTTCCGGGCGGGAGGACTCGTTCTATATATTTTATTTTTATTTTAGATGAGCGATTCTTAATACAAAGTAATAGATATAATTTTAATATACTTAAAACAAAACTCAGACTTAGACTGCGCTATAAATGCTCCCTTTTCGCTTGTTTTTAAAAGCCTTTTAACTAAAACAACTACAATTTGTTAGCTTTTTATTTTGAAAAATAATAAAGTTAACAGTAACTTCTACTGCTACAGATTTCTACTCCTACTCTTCTTCCAAAAATCCACTGAAAATAGGCTATTTTTTATCGACAACTCAAAAACTTGTTAAGTGCAAAGTTGATCAAAATAAACAGAGTTTGAAGCTCTGACTAAAAGCAACCATGAATAAGTAATGTTTATTCATTATTCTTTGCTGTTTGTGTAGTAGTCGCAAGTGCTATACTGGGATGACATCCTGGGTTTAATACCCGAGCTAAGCAGACTTTTATTGGGTTTTCCATTAGGATTATTTTTATATAGACTTCCATTTCGAATTAGTGCTCGTTTGATGGCCTCTGACTCTCTATAAAGCGGGTGACTCACTGTCCGACCATGAACCATGCCCGGGTCGACGGCGCGTTCCGTTCAACGCGCCTCAAAGAGTGTCAGCAAAATGACGGGCACCCCCTCTAGAGGGCCAAAGCCTGCCGGGGTCGCGGAGCTTCCGTGGCTTCCGGGGTCACGACCCCAGAAAAAAAGGGCTATTGAAGGACACCGTTGATTTTAGTCAGTACGAATCTGACAGTCCCTCCCGTTCTGCCCTGGGTGGGAGGACTAATTTGACGATTATACGACGATTAAAAAAAAAAGTAATAAAGATTTGTCATTCAATCTGTCGAGCCAAATACAACTTTAATCTATTCTTACATGTTTACTGATGAAGAATTTCTCATTTCTTTTGGTAACTTAGGTATTATAAAACTATGCTCCCTTAACAAATATTTGTGTGATCTTCAATTGTTCCGGGTCTGGGTATTGTGAGTTTCTATGTTTATCAATGCACCCACTGTACAGTAGAAATTCCTAATGTGGAAAACTAAAACTAGAAAAAATATATTTAATTAAATGTTAATGTAATCACTACCATTTTTCTTTGTACAAGAGTTCCTTATAAAACTAATAAATAGGTAAAATAAAAGGAAAAGGGATCGTGCATCTGTAGATTCACTTAAACTTGTTTTCATACAGAATTCATAAAACAACTGTTAGAAAACGTATTTAAACTGTATGTTGCCTATATCTCTCAGGTTTAATTTCTAACTTTGGCGACACGCCAACTTCCCATAGATTTATTTGTAATGCCCACACGAAAGATTAGATTTACAATATTGTTTGTCCCATAATGTTTGGTGACCAGTTATAATGGTTTAATCTGTTACTGATCTAGATAAGATAGTTGCCTTCCATTACAACTTAAGAGTTATTTAGAGTGGGCTTGCGGACGGCGAGTAATAGATGACTCGCCGTCCGATTATGGTTTTATTGAATTGCTGTACCGATGGACCCGACAGGGTCCATGTGAAATTATTTTTATTTTAAGAGCTTTTAAATACACGTGTGAATGCAATAAAGAATTGAAAAGAGGTTGAAGAAAAAATATGCGAATAGACAATACTGAACTATCTTCTTCCTTTACTAACTACCCCTTTCTCCCCCAGTTTCGTTGGACCTTCAACAATACAGCGAACAGCAACGAGGTCAGTGACACGTACGTCTCAAGAGCCGGCACCAGTTCCACGGTCACCTATACTCCTCACACAGAGATGGACTATGGCACGCTACTCTGTTGGGCACACAACAGGATCGGCAAGCAGAGGGTGCCGTGTGTCTATCATATAATTGCGGCTGGTAAGTTATTGAAGAGAAAACTTCTTTAGCGGCGTTGTGCACTTTTTTTGGAATGGGTAAAAAATGTCCTGACGCGAGGTCAGGACACGTGACCTGATCGAAAATTCGTAAGACGGCGCAGGGCGCTTGCGCGAATGTTCGTGTGTGTTTATTACTATTCAAGTTTTCACCTCTGCTGGCACTCTCAGAGTGCAACCCATCGTTTTTTTTTATAATAGGTACTTCGTAGCTGAAATTTATAAAAAGAGGAAATTTTTAGTTTCTTCATTATTATTGGGGTTAGAGATTAGTATTGTTACGAGCTGGGTATGGGATTTAATTAACACCAATTAAAACAAAAAAAAAAATTATTGACACACAAATCACCAATTACAACAATCACTAAATGCTATTCACCACTAAAACACACTTGCACGATTTTAAAAGTCACTTCGAGTTCACTTTCGAATGTCCTCGATCGTATTCAAAACTAGACTGACTGCCGGCTTTTTTTTTACGTATGGCATCTCGCAGGTCAACCTAGAAGAGGTTGTGGGCTGCTTAACTGGACTTTTCTGTGGATGCCTTAAATTACTCTAAGGCCTCCAGCCAGGGGCTTAAAACTAAAAACTACAACTAAGTGACCACACGCTAAGGGTACCCCCTGTGGGGTTCGGACCTCGGCTTAGGGCGTCACTGAGAGAGGACAGCAAGGGACAGGCTGGATCACAATGATATCATTATTTAGGGGCTAATTTAAAGCTACGGCTCAGCATCGCGGGCTGGCTCTTGCAAGGGACGGGGAGGGCATTGATTCGGACGTCGCGACGGGCGGCCTCGGCGGCGAGGACGGAATGACGGGATCGATTTGTGCACTGACTGCCGGCCCTATCGGCACCCTATTTATATCCCGGAAGGATCCACTGGATGTTAAGAGAAGATGGTCGAAAGTTCTGGAAAACATCCATGGACTTCTACTCAGTCCTAATAATTTATAATATGCTATGTATACAATAAACTACATAGTTTACGTAATACCTATCCAAAATATGTATTTGTATATCTAATCCCCGCAAATGCCTCATCTCGCCTGGGGCGTATCAAAATTCTCTGTGAAACCTTTACAAGTACTGATAGATGTGCTTGTGGGTTACGTTTCATTAATAGAACCTAATCTTAGATTATATATTATATTACATGATATAATTATAATTTAATAAAAGTCTTGTTATGTCTTACGTTATGTCGTAGTTGGGTAAAAATGCACCATGCGTTTTTAACCGACTGCGACAGAAGAAGGGTTATGTTTTTTGAAGTCTAGCTCTATTCTAGGAACAGGATTTGGGTTTATACTGTTTATAAAATCAAAATAGTAATTTTGTGAAATTTGTATGAAGCTTCTGTGTGTATTTTACTGTTTTTAAATATAATGGGCCCATTTTAAAAATAGTTTTAAATATATTTAATACGCCACGGTCAATATTTGCCATTTAAAAAATCTAAATGCCTCAGAATTCATGATTATTTCGTATTTTTCAGAATTTTTCATTGTCTAAAATCGTGTGCATACCTTGAGACTTGCTCGGTTTTCTATACATTTCAAGACAGATTCTAACTTTTATAGTAAACAAAAAATAAATATTAATAGGCTAAGAAAAACACAAGAAGATACAAACATCATTATTCTAACAGGAATCTTTTCTAAATTAAAACAACCCACTTTTCATAGAACAAGCTGAACAAAAGCGATCTTCCACGTAAAATTTAAGAAGAGATAACGCAGTCTATTTTTATTTCATTGTAAATGGAACTACGAGGTCTGTAAAAAAATGTTCATTGGTTCCTTTGTCACAAAATCGTACAAAATGGAGAAAACAATTTTATAGGAATGACAGAATAAAAATGATTATTTATTTTTACAAAACAAAATTATTACACATCACAATTCTTATACTAGTGGCTATGAATAGGAGTCAGTAAGTTTCGACCATAGTGGACCCTAAACTGGGCGAAAACCTATATCTCAGGATATAATGTTCAGCCACAAAATTATTTACTACTAGCGGACCGTCCCGTCTTCGCACGAGAATAAAGCCTTTGTTACTCAGGTTGAGTGTAGCTTTCTAAAGGGGAAAAAAATTGAAATCGGCCCAGTAGTTTTTGAATTATATTCATTACAAGCATACACACACACACATAAAAATACAAATCTTTCCTCTTTGTAATATAAGTGTAGATATAAATATTTACCACCACAACCAACCAACACAAAGTTATTCTTTCATTTGCAAAATCAACACGGACCTTTAAAGTTTACTTTGATAAGCCTTAACTTAATCACCCTCATTTGAGATCTAAGTCGAGTTTTAGGTACCCACTTGATTATGATATAAATGTGAAAAAAAATACTTTGACATTTTTTGAAGGTCAAGGTCGTTTTAAATGTCTTCAGATTTTAAAGGTTAGTTTTTTAATGTTCAAATATGTTTAAAGGTTTTCTGTTTATATGTAAGTGTGGAACATCTCCAAGTTCAAGGTCACTTTATTAATGTGATACATCATAAAGTTCAAGGTCATTTTCACATTGTCTGTTGTTTTCATAGGTCGTCCTGATCAAGTTCATAACTGCACAGTCGTGAATGCATCACTAACTTCGTTTGGTGTTCGATGTTCTGAAGGCTTTAACGGTGGTATGCCTCAGTCCTTTCTTCTGGAAGTGCGGGAAATTGTCACGCAGGTAAGAGTTAATTGATGACCAACATAATGTAACCAATATCTTTATGTTTGATTCCGATAATTTTGAAAAAAATATCTACTAGCTGTTAAACAGATAGGTCGCAGGACTTACGAATTACCGTGACCCCGGTACGTAAAGGGTTAGTGAAGGACACCGTGGATTTTAGTCAGTACGAGTCTGACAGTAAGGGTGGGAGGATTCAATTGGTGATTTTCCACGATAAAAAAAAAGCTGTTAAACAAATACTTTTTTCTTAGATTCAAGAGTCTTCACTACAGTTTAAGAGAAAATGTATCCAGAAAGCGATCAATCTACAAAAAGAATCACCTCCATTATTTTTCGACACAAGTCTTATTGCCTTTAAGTAAAAATCACTTTTCCTTAAACAAATTAATTGGTAGAAGAGCGAGAGAATGATGATATGCTTTTCCTATAACAGGAGATCGTAGCCAATGTATCAAGTGCAGTGCCTCGCTTCACGGCCGTTGGTCTAGCACCAGGGCGGACATACGCAGCCGCTGTTCTAGCCTACAATGCTAAGGGTAGGGGAGACCCTTACCCTTTGAGAGCCAGCACGTTGAGGCCGCCGGAGAAACACCATGTCCATGATAAGAGTTTAGGTAAGTATACATTTGTAATTATAACCATAATCATATCATAATATTCAGTACTCATTCACCCTTTAAGATGTACCAGTCAGTTAATAAAACAAATTTTTGCTTTATACTTTTTCTGTGGTGTAATGAGATTTAAAATTCGAAGAATTGTACGTACAGGCAAAAATCAAGAACATTTATAATTCAATTAAATTTTTATTTTTTCGAAACTCATAAATCAATTCACAAACCTCAATGACCTTGACCTTGAAAGTTCCAGTTTGTGTGCTTAAAAGTGGCGGTCAAAACGGTGACACAAAACTGGACACAAGGATTAATGCTTAAAATAAAAGCAAAAAAAAACTTATCCAGACCAAAAGATAGTTTTGTATTCAATTATTAAGCCAATCTATTTTTTAAACAGATCTACCACGAACAGCCTTCCAAATGACCGGGCCGATGTCAGTAGCAGTCGGCGGCGGCATCATACTCATGGTGGTCCTCATCCTGTTCCTCATCGGTGTCCGCCAGCGCTGCGCCAAGAGGAAGCCCCGCTCCGCACCCCCTCCCTCCTCGCAGCCTGCCAGCCCCGACAAGCTACGGGAAAAGGAGGACAGTGAGAGTGATGACAGGAACCCGGATATTATACCCTCGGATACTGATCAGATGCAGGTGAGGATAACTTAAAAACGGTTTGTTACTTGTCCATATAACAGGCATCAAGGCTTCGGTCTTTCTATGCAGAACATGCTGTAATGGTGTTTATGACCCCAAATTAGATCTACGCATTATATGTGCCTACTCGTTTTCAACACACGGGTTGCGTCGGGCGCAGTGTGCATGGACGCCGCGGTTGACGCCCGACGTAACGCGTGTGTTGAAAACGAGTCGGCACATATAATGCGTAGATCTAATTTGTTCTGGAACGCGGCCTAACCCACAAAAGTATCTCTCTTCTTTTCTGTTTCCTAAGATTTACAAGTGACCATAACGTAAAAGTAAAAACTGATGGCAAACGTACATTTGCCATCAGTTTTTCAGGTCAACGATGTCGTTTCCCTGGATAGACTACGTCTACTCCACATAGCTTGATATTAGCCTCGTAGGTATAAAGACTATCTTAGGCTTTATCTATGTTAACCATACGAGGTTATCTCTGAACCATGTTCAAGGTATCTCCTCCCTCCCAGATGGACTACTACCGCCAGCAGCAGGTGTCCACAATCTCCCCCCCGCTGGGGTCCCGCGGGCCGCGCGGCTCGGTGGCGGGGGTGCGCGGCGGCCTGCCCGCCTACTGCGCGCTCCGCACCGCGCCGCCGCCCGGACACGGGGGCATGCATGATCAGCCTACGGTGAGTATGCCAGCTTTAAGAAGTATCCTATTTTCACCAAAGTTAGGCGGAGGAGTGGAAAAATGTGACCTAACAAATTCCCACACATCTCTAATTCACGCGACTCGTCCCCACTTTGATATGCCATACTGTATTCAATTTGATTTAGTTTAGCTAGTGGTTTGTGACGCGGTATTAAACAATTAGGAAAAACTAGTTGAAACTATATAAGATCTGGGATACTAAATCTGGCCTAAAACAGTAACTTCTTAATATTATCGAATTTCTGCAACGTCACGTGTGTTTAATCTAACCTCCAGCGCGTGATGAATTAGACGAGAATGAATAGATGATATTTAATGAATATACTTCGCTTTATTTTTTTGGATAATTTTATATTCATTGGGTGT
Source organism: Agrotis puta (assembly GCA_943136025.2). Taxonomy (NCBI): domain Eukaryota; kingdom Metazoa; phylum Arthropoda; class Insecta; order Lepidoptera; family Noctuidae; genus Agrotis; species Agrotis puta. Next base: position 13,641,629 of record OW964185.2, on the reverse strand, counting down.
TGAAGTAGAGTTATATGTATGTATGTGTAACCACAAAACTTTAAAATGTACCAGCAAAAATCTCTCCAGCAGATCGAAGAAGGATATTCTTATGGTGTTCTGTTCGTCCAGAACCCGTCGTCGGGCATTCCTCCGCCCGCGCGGTTCGCGTCGGGTTCGTGCACCCTCCCGCGGGGCTCCTCGCTGGGCCCCTCGCTGGGCTCCGCGGGCGGCATCCCGCTGCAGCACCTGCGCACGCTGCCCCGGCCGGCGGGGCCCCCCGCGGGGCCTGCGGCACCGGGGCCCCCTCCTGGGCCCGCGCAGGGCCCCCGCCTGCCGCCGCGCGACACTCCGCTCTGACAGACCACGCAGCTATAGGACATGTAAATACGACTGTGTTATTCAAGTGCTCAAAACTTTTTTTAATCGAGTGATTAGTGTTTTTGTTTTTGATATCAAGTACTTGCTGTGGAACTGTTAGAAGATCTCAACCAAGATAATTATTATAATGAAAAGTCTGATAATAAATAAAATCATACGATACCAATATTTATCTCTACTAACATGCAAACGACTCTACTTACTGAAAGGCACAATATTGTAATCGATAATGACCACAAATATCTTTCTAAAATAGAAAGTGACACTGAAGTAAATTAATACCTAAAATATTAATGCGCTCTTGGAAGTACGGCTCTCTAGCGATGCACTTCTAGTAAGTCAATCCAATTTCTTTAGATTATTTTATTTAAAGCATCGTTTGAAATTATAAAACTGTTCCAAATGAGTTTCTCAACATCCGAAGCACTATAAAACCAACTAGGTAATAAACTTCACTGCAATGACTTCATGAACTGAAATTAAAACAGGAACTAAAAGATGACGCCACGAAGAAACCTCTTTATTACGACACTCAACTGAAGTTCTAGCTAAGTGCTGAACATCGGAGTTTTTCTTGCTATTCAACGTTCGAAGTTATTATTCGTTTGAAGATTTCTTGGATAATCACGTTCGAGAGAAGCTAAAATACGAGTATAAAGGGTTCTACGAAATATTCGTTTCCATTCATTAAGTTCTATGTATTTTTATACTTATTTTGTCTCACTGGTGGGCAAAGGTCTCTCTCATAACCTTTCACTCTTTCCTCTGTGCAGTTTTCTCCGCCCACTTTCGCATAAACGCACCTTGTTCATCATCTTGTTTTCTGTGTGGATTTATTAGCGTTACTTTTCAGTATAATTAGTTTTGGTTGCCTTTAATACCCCTTTTTCGAGGGTCTAATTATCACCTAAACATAAATCCACACGGTCGGTCTACACGGGTCGGGTGTAACGGAAGGAACTGTCAGACTTGACCGTCTTAAAACCATCACTCCTTCATTCGTTAGCTTAAAATCCAATTCACAGTAAAATCGGTTTTTTACGAGTAGCTTTGACAGCTTTCAGGAATCCTTTGTATAACTAATTGAAATACTGCCAAAACTAGTTTACATCAGCCAATCCAATGTCTGATCGGCTAACAGATAGACTGTACAGGACAACAAAGCACAACTTGGTTTTTGCATTTACACGTTTCCAGTTATTAGTAGAGTGAGTTGATTGTGAATGGTTTGGAACCTTAGAATGTAGCTACATTCTTTTTAATCTGTGGAAAATGTCGTGGGTTATTATTATATTATACAATTGCTCGTTTTGTATGATTTGTTTGTATTACTGTATTGTGTAACTGTTTATTTTCCAAATAAATATAAGAAAACATCCGTTAAATAAATCGGTACTAAATAAACAGCTAATTTAGTTGTAAGTCGAGTGGCTGTTTACATGCAGCGAGTACTCTACTAAATAATGGATTAGTCGTGTAAATCTGTATTTTCAAGGAAATCTAAATGACAGCGCTTTAAGCACGTACTTGATATCATTGTTAGTCGAATTCCGATTAGGTAGGATAAAATAATTGAAAATTCTGTTACAATTCGTTTGTAAATCATGAAAAAAAATGTAAATATAACACATATAAACTCTAGATATAATATAAAATACATTCAAAAACAATATTTATACTCAAAAATGTTAATGAAACAGTGTAAATCGGATTGTGAGTTTGTTTTCTGTTTATAAATGGTTGTGAAAATAAACAAGCCACGTTTGTAAACTAGTTTATATGAATATCAATTTTATGTCATCTGTGGGTGATCAGAATTTGATGATAAACTTAAGTTCTATCTTTTGTTTTTTTTTTTTGTTACTATTTATTGAAAATGAAGCGATTGTTTTTACTAAATCATACCTAATGAACTTTATATCAGAAAACGGGTTTCCACAGTTCTTCTTATATTTCAATACAGTGAGTATTGAATATTAAGAAAAACTACGGAAAGTCATTTTAACGTACAACATATTTACATGGTATGGAAATCAATTAAACAACCGTCTTACCACAAAAAGATAAACATTTCTTAAAAAGATAGTAAAAAAGTGTAACTGCAAAACAAGGGTCGTTTTAATATAACATCAAAGTCAAATATCGTTCTGACATTGACAGTTTTTTAAACAAGTGTTTAACAGATGTTTATCTTTTTGTAGTAAGACAATAACCATCTTACTTCAAAAAGATAAACATCTTGTGCTTGTGTAAGCTTGTGTAAAAAAAGTGTAACCGCAAAACGACCCTTTTGTCAACGTGAAATATCGTTTACATTTATTTTAGACAAGTGTTCAACAGATGTTTACTTGTAGTAAGACGGTTAATGTTTTGTATGTGTGTCTTACTTATCTGCTACGTAGCCTTCATTGGACTAATGATATTAATGTTTCAGTATTTAAGTTTCTGTATAGGCATTCAATAATATAAAAAGATTGTATCCAATCCTGATCACTTACAGAAAATACCATTTAAAGTTTGGAATTAAAAAATGTGTTGAAGATTGGACTAATATTTCCTACTGTACTATAGTTAATATAAAACGGATATTCTAGTTATTAAACATAATCACTAAAATGTGATAAATTAATCCCTTATTCCTGAATTTTACATGGTAAAAACGCTCGTGAAATCTATAGAAAATACGCTCGTACTAAAATGTCGAAGTCAAGTAAAGATTTCGTGAGCGTTTTCCACATTTTTATGAATAAGGGGTGGGCCTCTATATTCTTTTGTTATTTGTAGTGTTTGCTGAAAACGGGTCACATATTCAAGAATTTTTAAAAAACTGAAAATTCAGAACATTTTTGATTTTGAAAACGTTTTGTGTGCCGGTGCACTTATGTTGGTACAGACAGACTTAACATGATATGTGTAAAGTGAGCAAAATAAGAATATGTTTTATGAACAGATTTTTTTTTTCTGTTAATTTTAAAATGTTTAATTTTATAACATCTGAAATATTCAATTATTAAACTTGAAAAACATTTCAAAATCAAACGTATTTAATAAATGTGTTTTCAGTTATGCATACTTTTAAATATTTTTTTGTTCAGTCAATGATGTCTGACGTTCTACAATTTGTTTTTATCTGATGTATGTTTTCGATTACATTTATTAAAATTAATGAAATCGAAAACTAAAATAAGGTAATATTAATTGAGTTGTTTTACAGATAAATACTCATAGATACGTGGGAGAGAACTTTAAAACTACTGAATTCAGTAACAAAATCCGTGGCAGCAATTTTCCTACCTTGATTAAAACTTAACAAGAACAACTATTTTAATAGAAACAGTAATAAAAAGGTTGTCTGCGCTTTTAATCAGCAAAGTTTTTAATATCAAAGTTTAATCTCATTTCGTGTAAATAAAAGCATTATTTTTTTGTGTAATGTGATTTTAGTACCTACTAAAAACTTATATTAATAATTTTGTTGAAAAATTGATCTGTTCGAGATTTAAAATAAACAATGCCATAGATGACCGCAACTGCAGACCTCAATGACAAACCCGTTCCCATTCGATACGAAATTTGCAACACGTTTTTATAGAATTAGGCGTCTTGTATGATCAGTAGTTCAATTAACTGTTTTTTAAATCCTATACATTTTATTGTACTCGAAATCGGACTGCTTTTATGACCAGATGTATGAATGTGGATGAGGCAAAAGGAGTATGTAAGGATCGTAGCAGGTGGCGCTCTGTACTTTGTGCCTACCCTTATCGGAAGAAAGCATGAGTTTATGTATTTTTTACTAATTTTGTTAACAAAAATGTTTGATGTTTTAACAATAGTTGGTTTAACTATTGATTAAACAACTGACGCTTAGGTCATTTTCTAAGTAAAAACTAAACGTTTTCTAAGTAAATACCTTCTAATACACATTAATAAAGTGTTGTGAGGGTTTTGTAGCTTCTAAAGAAGCCATTTGCGATCTCTCATTGAGTAACTGCCGCTGCGGTTGACACTTTTAAAAACGTTGTAATTTGAACCTTAATTCTGATATTTCAATGACTATATTGATAAAAATAAACATGTCTAATATCAACCACAATTACTTACATCGTACAACACACAAGGCATCAAACGTTCAACCGAGTACCTAACAGCAAACTCTATCAAATGAACATAAGACTTAGGTCATTAACAATATAGTTCATATTACTTTGTCCATTAAGGGTTTTGTACATACAGTGAACAATGTAAATATGTTTTGTATTATAACGGTTATAATCCTGTTTGTGTCTTACAGTGGTGTAAACGCCGTTTATATTGGTAACATGACTTTGTGAAATCTACCTGTGAATGTTTATAAAATATTTAAATTACGTGTTAAAGATATTATTTGGTAGTGACAGACAACTTAAGAATATAGAATGTCCAGATTCCTAGTAGACCACTGAGAATTGAAGCCCTACTCATTAAAAGCGTCGCCCTACTCATTATAAGCGTCGTCCTACTCATTATAGGCGTCGCCCTACTCGTTATAGGCGTCGCCCTACTCGTTATAGGCGTCGCCCTACTCATTATAAGCGTCGCCCTACTCATTATAGGCGTCGCCTTACTCATTTTAAACGTCGTCCTACTCATCTCATTAATAGCGTCGACCTACTCATAGTCCGCGTCGCCCTACTCATTATAAGCGTCGTCCTACTCATTATAGGCGTCGCCCTACTCATTAATAGCGTCGACTTGCTCATAGTCGGCGTAGCTCTACTCATTAAAAGTGTCGACTTAGATAAACCGTGGACCTTAGGACGGTCATTTGAACCATTGTCTGAACAATTAAACCCACTATGTGTTCTCACAATTAAATCTACCCCGCCTTATTACAAAAAGGGGTTTAACTAAAAACCCAGGTTTAAATCTTGTAAAACTACGGTTTATACAAACGTTATTACAAATCGTGGTTTTGTGATAAACCTTGGTCTAACAGAAGTAGCTGTCAAAGGTATGTCAAAGTTTCTCATAACATCTTTTTCATTGTGTTGTTGTTTTTGTGCTATTTACACCCAAAATGGATTGAAATAAGGTAGATTTAATTGTTCTTACTCATTGTGGATTTAATTGTTTAGACAATCGTTCAAATGGCGGTACTTAAGTCGACGTTTTATCTTAGTTTTGTAATACGGACAAATTTAAACCGTGACTCTGCAGATAAGCCTGGACTTGATAGACCAGGTTTAAACCAAAGTTTATTTATTTTTTGTAATAAGGCCGACCATGTTTAAATTCATTTTGGGTGAAAATAACACAAAAACAACAACTCAGTGAAAAAGTTGCTATGAGAAAGTTTGACACACCTTTGACAGCTACGACTGTTAGACCATGGTTTATCGCAAAACCGCGATTTGTAGTAGCGTTTGTGTAAACCGTAGTTAAACGAGATTTAAACCTGGGCTTTTAGTTAAACCCAATTTTGTAAAAAGACGGTAAGAGTTAAAGAACATTTATAAAGTTGCAGGCGCCTTGAATCTACCTTTTTAACTGTTGAAAATACATATAATGGGGGCCTGTAGCAAACGGCTTGTCTTTTTTTACAAATAAATAAAAAAAACTTTGTTATATCGAAGTAGTACAAAGAAAAAATGCATTGCAATTTCAGAGAATCGCCTATTAGTTTTTACACTATTATATGGAATGTTTTGTTTTTAATCCTGGTGGCTTTTAAAATATCTACGTAATAAATATTGTGCACTAAATATGGCTTCCCGAATTCTGAATACCGGCGAATTATAACTAACATTGTTTTGGTTTTTTTTTAGAATAATTCAAAGGGTTTTAAATGGTATTTTATTGATATTTGTTGAAGTTTTATGTATTTTAAATAAAGTTTTACAGTTACATTTCACATAGTCATTATAAAATCGGCGCCCTAAGACGGGAATCATCGAACAATGGGTACATACTCAATTACACTTACAATATTAGTTAAAATTTTAAATTTTTGCAACTTTTAATTTTAGCGGATATAAAATATCCTGTTCTGTTGCTAGTTAATAATTTTATAAATAAAAACAATTAAGTTTGTACGTTAAATAATTGTAAATAGTTTAAAATGGAGTCTTTCTAACTGTCGGAATGTTTTCACTAAACTATTGGAAAACGAAAATAAATGGAAATATTCGAAAACGTTCGCTTTTGATGTTTCATTTTGTCTGAAGTTCTACCCGATAACTATTCCAATAAAAGTCTATTGCTTTGACGTTTGTTGGAAAATTGCCATTGTAGTAATAACTTCAAAGGTTTAAGAGGTATTGGAATAAGGTAAGTCTATGGTGAGGTTTAAAACAATAAGTAAAATGGGACCAATGTGGATATTCAATATACAAAAGTATGATATCACTTTACTTTAGCTTCATAAATAATAGCGTGATTTGAATGAATATGATATCAATTTAAAGTTAAAAGTGAAACCTTTAAAATAGTTCCATTTTTTTATTCTTAACTAATTATTAAGTACGCGGAATCGGAGTAAGTGATTCCATACTTTTGATTGCGAGCTACTACAAATAACTTACTTACACTTAATGAAAGCTATCTTGCAGATAAGTTACAGATAGCTCAGTGGCTGATCTATGGCCATGACCTGGTATTCTACAGGGTCTGACTGTTTGCGTATGTGAGTTGGAAAAAAAAAAAGTTTTGTAAAAGATCGTTTTACACGCTTTCCGAGAAACGCATAAAATATTTTGTAGGTAACGAATTGTAAATTATTTTTGAATTTTCTTCACCAGAACTCTAAATAATTTTCATTTTCCGTCACACCGAAATGGTAAACTTTAACAACTCGTTTAATGTCTGTCGGATTACTGATTTTTTGTTTATCATAGCTTCCTTTAATTTTGGACCTTTTTACCTGAATTACGTTTAGCTCGGTCGGCAGTAGTTTAGCAAGATACAAGTTAGGGGTCCTACCATGACGTTTTAACACGAGAGTAGTTACACTGTGAAAAAGAGACAGAGCTATACAATTTGCCTAGCGCCATCTCGCTCCCACTGTGGAACTAGTCTCGATTTAAGACGTCAAGTCATGGAAGGCTACCAGGACACATCTTTCTTTACATTTCAACCAATTCGGAAGTAATTTAGTAGTTAGAATTTGAATCAAATTACTAACTAAAGAAAATTATGCTACAGGTACATAATAACGGTAACGGATATAACGGTATTTTATTGTGTCATTTCAAACTGTAACTTATATCTGAGAAGAACCTTTCAAGATCCATCCAGCTGTTTTGATGTGATTATGGAAAGGAATAAACTAACATAAATCCAAACTTTAGCATTTTTATATTCTGTTAGATCTTCTTCAGCAGTGTGATTCTGTAAGACTTCATTCTAAACTTCGAATCTGAATCCGGCGTGAGTTTCTTGATTGGCATTCTAAAACTCGGTTAATAATTCGAATCTACACTAGCGCTACTCTAGCGAGCGTGTTTGCTATATTGAACTCGAGATTTTGACAGATAAAGTATGAGATGACGTAAAAAGTGGCATTCTGTAAGGTAATTCCACCGTGAGTTCGACGCTCACTTCGCACTCAAACCCGATTCAAAGTGTCTAATTATAAGCATCTATTTTACGAGTGAAAATAGAAGAAATCATAGTTAAATAGTGTATAAATAAAGTTTTAAGTGAATAAGTGCCTATCTACTTAAGCGATAACGATGGCAAGAATGTTTTTGTTTAAATCTATATTAGAAGCTCACGCTTTGGATAAACTAGAAAAACGTCGACAATCTACCAAAATTCGAAGTTTATCTTTATTAACCCGAGATGACGACTATGTGAGCGTGTATAGATTGTCAAAGGAGCTAATTGACCAACTGGAATATGAGTTACTGCCTCTGATAAAGCCCACAAAACGTCGAAGCAAAGAACTTTCAACTCGTGTAAAAGTAAGTTTATTTTACTAAGTATAAAGTTAATTTTGTAAGTATTTACACAGTTTATAATTGAAAGATTTGTAACCAAGCATACCATTATAAGAGAAACACTTCATGATAAGTGTTCCCTTTAGGTGGATTCCCCGCTAGCTGTAGGCTTAAAATTTCATGTTAGTCTAAGGTACCTATAGTTATAATATTGGTATTCTATTAAGCATGAAATTAATCAAATTGGTCCCTGTTTTGGTTTGACTAGATCCAAATAAAGTAGGTATTTAATTTTTTATTGATTTATTGTTTCACAGATAATATACACCTTGTCATTCTTGGCTAATGGCAGTTATCAGAAAATTATTAAAGAAAACATAAGATCATATTTATCGCAACCATCAGCCAACCATCATCTGAATAATCCAGCCATAGTAAAAAAATATATAAGGTTTCCTCAAAATATACAAGAAAAACAAATGTTAAAAGGTATAATATATTATAATTTTTATTTTATTTAATGTTACCCTATGATTTTTACATTTTATATGACGGTTGATCATGTTAGTATTATTGTAAATTACAGGTTCTACAAAAAGTTTGGTTTTCCAGCAGCTCTTGGGTGTATTGATGGCAATGAAAAAACCAGCAGAGAATGAAGAACGCTTCTATGCCGGTTCTTCTCTATGGAATCAACCAACCTGAACCGAACACCTGAAGCCTGAACCGAACAAGTGAAATAAAAATATTTGATTTTGGTATTGTTTATTGTATGTATTCTGTGGTGTGTGAGGCGGGCTCTTTCAATAAAACTGCGCTAGTATTTGTTAAGTGTTTAATTTAAATATTAAAAAAAACTTACTTTAAAACTAAAAATATTACTTTAAAAGCTAAAACACAACTCATACTGCTACACCCTATCTCTATTCTTGGCCTCAGCCAATGCTTCCAGCCCTTTCCCGACTGCAGCCACAGCTTCAGCTAAAATTTTATCCCTCTCTGCACTCCTCTCCAGAAAGGACTGCAAGATCTGTGTATTTAATCTTTGTATCTCCAGCTGCTGTTCTTCCACACTCAGGAATCTCTCAGTGGTGGTGGAGAATTCCGTTCACCGTTGTGATGATGGAGGAGCAGCAACTGAAGACGTGTGATGTGATTCTGAAACGAGAACACCTATTAATACATGCATTAAAAAAGAAACTATGCATTTGAACTAAATATTTGTTTCGAAAATGCAGTTTTGATAGTTTGTACTTACACACAGAACTGCCTCAACTACTACGAACTGTCCTAGGGCGGCGAGAAGGTGAAGTAACTGAAGCAGCGTGATGAGGAGCTAAAAAGATAAATATTTACATAACTTACATGAAGGTTGTTTAGGTCATCACTTCTATGATTTACAATATTCATCTTGCTTGATATTATATTGAATAATGACCATCATAGACAACTACCAATAGTAAAAAAACCTTATTACTTAATTTGCTAAACAAAATCTTTTGTGAGCAGATATGAAACAAAATGCTGTTATTAAATAGGTACACATGTATTTTTTAAACTACATTAAAATCTCCATTTCCTTCATTCATAGTCAAGAATTGAGTAAAATTAAAATATTTATGAAATAAAGGAACAAACTTGAAACCAAGATTATCGCACATTTTTCAAGTGGTTTGCTTCAAGGAACGTTAAGTGGTTCGAACATGTAAAAAAAGCACTGCTAACCTTGGTCCACTGTTTGTAGCTTTTGATAGTGCTATTGAGGCGCACGGCTAGTTCCTCCCACTGGTGTCGACTTCGCTCTCTGGTATTTTCTCAAGAAACACTTCGCCATGCCAGGGTTTCTTTCCATAAACTCTATCAGAGTTTCAACCTGAGCCGACGATGGGTGAGAGGAACGTATCTCATTTGGACTGAAACATTATTGTTGGATTAGAAAACAAAATAAACACTTTCTTTAATTAATATTATTTTTTAACTTTACAACAAGAAATATAAACTTACTTCATGATTATTTCACAATTATTATCGGCACTGAACAATCAAAACGTAAACAAAACAATGCAACGACGAGATGAAAATATTGTCCACAGATTATATTTTTTTTCGTAGGGTAAGCATAGATTATATTCACGGCACCTGCACGGCACGAATATAGAGTTTTCTGTTTATTTTTTACTTATTAGCTGCCTCAAATTCCTTTAAATAATAAATTGTAATTTAAACATCATATTTAGCTAAAATTCTGTATCAAAAACTGATAAAATGAAAAACCGATAAATCTCGACTTACATTTTGTTGAGTGTGGTAGTCACTAGTACAGTATTGGTCGCTTTGGAGCTCACGTCACTTCGCAAATGATTAGGTGATGCTTACAGAATGCAAAATCAAGGTCATTTTGAACCTTACTCGAAGTGTAAGTGAATAGCGACGTGAAATGCGAGTTGTTGTCTGAATTTTACAGAATCGACGTGCAGGCACGGGATGCGTCTAGTTGGCAGAAGCTCTTAAGAGTATCTAAGAACTTTATACTCTATTCTCATTCCATAAACTAACAACTTAAAAAGCCAGCTTCAACATACTTGTAACTTAATTTTAGTTGTTGAAAACAAAATCATACGAAAATAGCCTAGAAGTTGTCTTAACCTAAGTAGTCTGGACCTAAGACCTAAGTTGAACATACTAAAATAATGTTACGGAATAAGAATCAAAATTCCTTCATCAAAGAGGATAGTTTAAGCAACAATGACCGTAAACACATTTGATTCCCAACAATCTGGCGAGGTATTCCCAGAAGGGGGCAGGAAACTTCGGGAATAGCTCAACTTGACGCATTCTCTAAAACTTTTAGAGTTTCTCCTAACTATTATGTGGTCGCCCCTTTATAGGAGCTACGCGACGTTCTAAGTTGTATTTATAGTGAGTTTGGACGACCTAATAATTAAGGCAAATACTATTTTTTTATCGTGGTAAAATCATCAAATGAGTCCTCCCACCCAGGGCAGAGCGGGAGGGACTGTCAGACTCGTACTGACTAAAATCCACGGTATCCTTCAATAGCCCTTTACGTACCGGGGTCACGGTAATTCGTGAGTCCCGCGATCAAGAAAAATACTTAAAAATAATCACAGTAATGTGAATGTGCGAAAGGTATCCTTGTGCCGATAGTAATACGAGTAGCACATAGCCTTATGGCCAGGAGCCTCGATGAACATCTTTCGAGGCTTTCATCAGGAGCCTAATTGAAAAGACAGTACTCCTCAATATGGAGGTGTCCTCCTCTACTGGAGTCCTAACCAGCAGTAGCTTGGTCCACTGTTTTTGAAGTGAAAACTTCTTTAGCGGCGTTGTGCACTTTACTTGGAATGGGTAAAAAATGATTGAAACCCGATCGAAAATTCGTAAGACGGCGCAGGGCGCTTGCGCGAATGTTCGTGTGTGTTTATTACTATTCAAGTTTTCACTTCTGCCGGCAACCTCAGAGATAACCCGGCGTTTTTCTATATATTTTTAAAAAGGTTTTTATTAGTGCGACCACAGTTAACAATACAGTTATTTAGGTATATACATTAGGTTACATTACATATTAACCTACATAATATTTGGTTACATTCTCTAAGTTACACTAAATTATACATATTAATTATGTTTTGTATTTGAATATTTATAAATGTAAAAAATAATGATTGACACAAATAAAGAGAAAATTCAATTTTAATTTTAGGTGAGTAACGTAAAAGTATCGCGAAAGGTGGTAGAAGTGGAGGAAGACCTTTGCCCAGGAGTGGAACAGGGCAGGACAGACCTCTTAAACGAAAAAAAAAGGTGAGTAACAGCACAATCAAAGAGAAAGCACGATTTAAATTATGAATAAAAATAAACCAGAAGTTTAAAAACAATACATTAAAACAAAAAGGAATAAATTCTAAAAAGGTTCTATATTCAAATTAAATGGAGCCAAATTTAAATTTGGAACAATCAACTAACAGAGTGTCTCAAGGTAAGACTCAAAATTCAGTGACACCACCAAAATCAAAAGCAACATGCTAAAACTACCAAGACTAACCAAATCCATGAATATCAAGTTTCAAAGGCAAGCGAAGCCCCGAGGCTATGCTAGTCGGAAACTAATAGGAAGTGGTTGCCATCTGAATAGAGCACACGTTCTGAAAATAGTAAAATCGGTCAAATGCACTGCGTTATGAAAGGGGATCGTCAATAGACGGCTAAATACGTGAGCTAAGTGTGGGATTTTGTAGTATGTGGGAGCAATATTACATGTCTTTTGAGGATATGAGTGGCGATTATATTCTTGGACTAGCTTCCGCCCGCCACTCCGTCCGCGCGGATGTCGGATGTCTTCGCGTGGATGGTTCATTTCTCCATTTTTAGTAACTCTGACAATGACATCTTATAAATGTCTATTGGACCCAAATACGGCTAAGCCTATAATAATCAAGGAGATTCGCGGTTCTACAAAACAACGTCTATGAATAAAACTGAAAAATAAGTTTTTTTTTTCTACCTACGTATTTTTCCAGGATAAAAAGTATCCCATTTTATGCCCAGGATAATACCAAGTTTCATCGAAATCAAACCGTTAGTTTTCACGTGATGCCTGCATATACAGACAGACAGACAGACAGACAAAAAATTTTTTAATCACATATTTGGGTTTGGTATCGATCCAGCAACACCCCCCGCTATTTATTTTTTCAATATTTTCTATGTACAGAATTGACCCTTCTACAGATTTATTATATGTATAGATATAGATAAGTCATACGGTCTTTCTTTAGTGTTTTATGGGGTAAGAAACCATCAAATGACATATTAGTTAGAAAGAGGGTAGACCGTTTTTTCTACTCATAAACATCTACCCGCAATTACTTCAGTTCACGCGTGATCATGGCGCTTGCAACAGTGCCGAACAATCGCAAAATCAAAAAATAAATAACCCTAGTAAATATCCCGTTTTAAATTCTAATGATAGTGTTACGTCAGTTCAAAAACTTTTATCTAATGGTGCATAAAAGATTTCATTCAAATTCGTCGCGAGACTCTTTTGACTTTTTTTTTTCTTTTCGAAATTTCTTATAGTTTTAGATCTACCCTCTATATATATTTTTTTATTGTGAAAGTTAAAGTGAAACTATAATAACAAATCAATATAAATCTTTTGTGGACATATTTTAAACCAGTGTACAGTGATCTATCAGACGCGAAGTTGGTAAGTCTAAGTACTGATATTTAGCATGATAAATGTGGTCGCAGCTGTATAACATTGAATAAGCCAGCCCTAAGAACACACAACGCAAAGATAGTAAATAGGCCTATTTTCAACATTGTCTATGATAATGTACGTCTATAGTGAGTTTCTAGTACTTAAGCAATTGGTAATATAATAGTAGTCTAGGTGACAGTAATGCCTTTGTCAAACAGACAGGCGAAAGCGAAGCGAGTCCGAGGCGATACCGAACTGAAGCGAGACGTCAGTCCGATAATTCTGTCACGCTATCGGATCGCTTTCGCTTTTCTGTGTGACTAGATTCAAACAATTCCATACATTACAAATAAAAACGTCACGCTTCGCATTCGCCACGCCAGTCTGTTTGACTTAAGGTCTGTAAGGCTTAAGTGCGCAATTGGTGGCTATAGACTTGCTGTGTTTTACACTTCAAGTAGCACAAATGTGTTTGGGATGAACCAGGAATATTATTTAAGGCGAACAATTCGTAAACGTCTAGATTTTCGTCGCAAAGTTATCAGTATCTGTACATACTACAAGCCAGAAAAAAATACAGTGTATAGTTAAATGTATAAAGAAAAGACGTAAACAAAAACAAATATGCAATATGACCACGAAAAAAATTATTCTTCTCGAAATTCTCAAGTTCTTAAGCGACAACCATCATATTTTTTATAACTATAACACAGGAAATTTCATGGACGGAAGACATATTTAAATTTTTTTAAACTCAGAACTGTTTTTTTTAATATTCTACTAAAACTGCAAAACGACGTTCATTTCTTCTTACAATTTCCCCGCCGCTGCTTCACCACCTAAAGATTAGCTTCATACAGAACCTCAATCAAATGAGTTGTTCCGTGAAAGATATAATGTACAGACATCAAGCTACCTGAATCTGTCTTTCAAATATTTTCAACTTTATCACGGTAATAGAAAGACCATGTTCGGTTGGGATTTTTTCACGGACTTGCAAAGATTGATGTCCTGGCGTCTCGTCTCTCATGATTTAAAAAAACTATCCAAAACCGTAAGTAGTATCCTCCGACTGCACTGATTTTGATATTTTTTCGATCTTTCCAGCTCCCTTTTTATGTAGTCGGGTTTTTAGTTTTTTTTTTTTTTTACATAATTATTAGGGTTATACAAAATAAATACTTTGGGTTTTTATTATTTAAACACGAGCTAAAACTTGTGCAGTACTAAGAGTACGAGCAATAAGATGTATACACTGAACATAGTCCGAAAGCGATTTTCTCGTGAAATACTGGTTTCCACTTTGAAATAAGACCCATTTCGTAATAGCATGGCTTCCAAAATAGAAGGTTCATAAAACGCAAAAGTTTTATCAATATGGTAAGAAAATATCGCTTTTTCATTCTGCTAAGTGTATACATACGAGTATTATTGCTCGTGTCTGTACAATAATCACACAAAACCTAACAAAAAACTAGGTCCAAGATTTTTACCTATCCAGCCATTCAATACTTTGCTCACACCATTGGGTCGGGCAGAATTTACGAGTGAACTTCAACACCCTTTTCACCGCACTCCTGTTAATGTCGACACATTAGGTCTACCTATTGAGCTGATTGCTCAGAAGGCTTGCAAAAAACAAAGGAGCTCGCCAATCGAGCTAAGTGGTGCGTTTGGTAAAAGTAGATGTGCGAGTAAATTAAATGTGTTTTATTGGTGAATATTGAGTTGAATATTTTTGTTTTCTCGAGTTGGTTCTTAAGGAAAGAAGAAAATTCCTGTAGGAGTATCATAAACAATTGTGTCTCAATTGAGAGCGCAATTCTCAAACAATATTCTATTAAGAATAGACAACGTTTTTTCTCAGTTAAGAGGGCGTATTCTGAAAGTTGGCAACGTCGCAAAGAGTTGTAAATTTTTTTTGGAGTGAAAACTTCTTTAGCGGTGTTGTGCACTTTTTATGGAATGGCTAAAAAATGTTAAACTCGCGTCAGGACACGTGACCTGATTGAGAATTCGTAAGACGGCGCAGGGCGCTTGCGCGAATGTTCGTGTGTGTTTATTACTTTTGAAGTTTTCACTTCTGCCGGCACTCCCAGAGTGCAACCCGATGTTTTTTTTTAGTTAGCCAGCACTGTCCCACTGCTGAGAAATGGCCTCCCCCAATTCCTTCCAGGAACTGTTTTCCTGGGCCACTTCGAACCAGCCCTCATGGCACGCGTCTAGGTCGTCTCTCCACCTTTTTCTGGGTCGGCCTCGGCCGCACCTTCCATCTCCCAGCATCCATTGTCAAATATTTAAAAGTTTTAATTGATTTGCCAAATTTACTGTATGAAAATAAGAAATATGGTATGTAGTGCCTTCAATAGGCCTTTACACTCCGGAGCCACGGTTGCCTAGTAAGACAATCCCGATGTAAAAAAGAAGAAGAAAATGGGTATTTATTTGTTTATTTTTAATATAAAAATAAAAACTACCGAAACAATTATTTCCATAATCATAATTTTATTATTTCATACAGGCGATTTTCATGATTAATTTATTAGTAAACGCTCTAAAGCTTACCCAATGTTGGCACTTAAAAAAGTGTCAACTATTCAATAATTCATATTCGTTAGTGAATATTGCAAATGTATGCCATAAATTAAATTATTATTGAAATAAACTCCATCTAGATGGGTAGGAATAGAACCAATTAATCCCCGTTTGACACTAAAAGGTATTTACATAATAAACGGATGGACAGTTCTATAAAAAATATTCAGTACCGATTATTTTGTTTGTAAATAATTTAGAATTTTGTGTGATGTATTGTGAAATCGAAATACAAGATTTTTTATTTACTATTTAACATTTTAAGCGCTTGGCTAAATATCAATTGCCGTGCTCTTAGCGCCCGGTTACGAATCGTGCTTTCCTCTTCTCCTCTCTATCTGCTCCTTTTAAGCTCCGATTTATAAAATATCATGGTGTACACTAAAAAGTATCATATCTGTCTATCTACATAAATAGAGAGATATAGAATAGATGCAATAAAATAGAACAAAACAACAAAAATCTAAGTAAAATAAATATTCTCTGTCGGATAAATACGACACGGGCGATAGGGGCACGGAAATGTTTGTCGCATAAATATGACTCTGGCGGTTAAAGGGTTAATTAGTACCGTAGAGTATATTTTAGTGAAGAACGAGACTCGGTAGTACTTTTTTTGTTGTATGGCTATTAGGAATTTCCCCTATTTCAAAGGTGCGTTGAAACACGGCGTCGGACGTCGCAAGACGATCTCCGGCCACCGTAGGCGCGGGCATGCGGGCAGCGAGTAATGGGCGACTCGCTGTCCGACCATGGACCATGCCCGGGTCGACGGCGCGTTGTGTTCCACGCGCGCCTCAAAGAGTGTCAGCATAGTGACGGGGCCTGTAGAGGGCCAAAGCCTGCCGGGATCGCGGAACCTAGGGATTACCGCGACCCCGGTACGTAAAGGGCTATTGAAGGACACCGTGGATTTTAGTCAGTACAAGTCTGACAGTCCCTCCCGCTCTGCCCTGGGTGGGAGGACTCATTTGATGATTTTACCAAGATAAAAAAAAAAGGTGCGTTGAAAAAAATAAGAAATCACACAATACGTAAAAATACAATATTTGTTTCGTGAGGCAATCGAACCAGTGACACGATGCGCAAGAGCTAATCGTTCAGCAACTGTAGCGCAGTATTGTAGCGTCATCATAATCCGAGTGAAATAAAACTTTCTAAATAGATTTGTGTATAAGACGGGGACGCGAGGTATGATGGGAAAACACACGCCAACAGGACGCCATTTGTTAATAGCCGCTTGCAAATGAGGTCCTGATGGCGCTTGCGCTACGTTAGTGTTGTGATAAGTATGCCTGAAGAATGTATGTCCCCATTATACCTGGCGTCCCCGTCTTATACACTGTTCCCCTACAATTGGGTGTTTTAAACAAAGTTTCGTCATATGTAACTACCTAGTATTTTATTTAAAACATTGTTGACCTTCAATATCTTGAGTACTAGAAGTTTACCATTTACCTATAGTCCTGAGGCCTCAAAAGATTACGTACTTTATTTATAGCGTACTTGAAGTATTTACTGCGTTAATTTAACGGAAAATTGAAAAACGAAGATTTTTTAAGTTAAGTTTGTCCTACTTTTGAAATCCAAACTAATATTATAAATGCGAAAGTAAGTCTGTCTGTCTGTCTTTTCTTCGCGCGTAAACTACTGAACCGATTTGTGTGAAATTTGGTACAGACATAGTTTGGAACTTGAGAAAGGACATATGATAGCTTTTATTACAAAAAATAAAATAAAACAAAAATCTGCCGGAAGTCACTATTCCACGCGAACGAAGTCGCGGGCAAAAGCTAGTAGATTACATTAGGTACTTACCTCTGAAACTCGAGTACACGTCTACCCCAACTAAGTTTGGGTCCAACCCACTACACTATTCCCAAACCACTGCAACTCCTGAAAGCCAGAATCAACAGTGACAAACACCAGAAAAGCGCTGAGACAATGAAGCTCGACGTGTCCGGGAGAATGAATTTACATCTACCCCAACTGTCAACTTTATGGTTATCATCTATTCTATTTAATATTTATAGTTAACGATTAAATCGCTATGCCTAATAAGGCACATGGACCGAACCTAATTACCTCCCAAAATTGCCCAACCTCCGTACCGAATTCTAAAACATTAACAGGAGCAATCTAACGACCCTAGTGGTCCGAAAAACGGGTGTCAGAAGGGGTCTAAGGGGGTCCAAGGGGGTCCAAGAGAGTGCTTCCAACAATTTGCATTTATTTACTGCTTTTCACAGGTACGAAACAAAAGGTTTGGGAACTTTTTGTGGAGTCAGAACGGGCCTTGCAAACGTACATTTTATTTTGTTTTTTTTTTTGGCGAGATAACGGTGTTAGTTGGAGTTATTGTCTTGAAGATTGAAGGTCAGGGTTTATGGAGTAGGTAAATGTTTGACGTATATGCACTGGTTTTAAGAGGTAAGATAAAGTTATGGTGATATTTGGTGTAAAAATCATCGAGAGTTTACTCCTTCTCTAAGCAGAGCTGAAGTGACTGTCACACTCTTACTGACTAAAAACCGCCCCATTTCTACACATGCTCTGTGTGTTCCAGGACCGCAATACGCTTAAATTATGGTGATCTCAGAAAGTAATACCATTATAATGCTTCATTTTAACGATTATGTATTCGAAGGGTGCCAATGATATGCTTCTCAAGGATAGTACACCTAAACGGACAAAATGAAGACCGATTTGGAATCTACTCATTGTCGACAGGTACCCCACGGGTAGACGTAGCGTTGTCACCATTGAAAATCTCATAGTCTATCACTGAGTCCACTAATTTTCGAGTAATTTGTAAGCATACGAAGAACGAAGCAACGAGTAGGCACCATGTGGTCAACTCATCGTCCACAACAAATCTTGCGAGCGATAGGATCCAGTGTCGCTATGGAGGAGTTGATATACCGATTGCATATCCATAGAAGTCCTAAACACAAGAAAAAATATTAAGATTATAATTATACTAATCGTACAAGACGAGGCGTTGCGTTTCTGATGTCAAATGGTTCTGATGAGCTAGCTTTAGGCATAAACCACCAACCGTTTGTCTGACTTTCATATTTTTTTAAATGGTAATTTAATGCAATTGAATATTCCTACCTCAAACAATTAAGAGCGACCCCCATAAAAAGCTTTATAAATAGTTACATGTACTCCGCAACAAAGTTTAAAAAATAGGTTAAAACTAAAACCTCCCGTCACGCACCTACAAAGGGTAAAGTTACAAAAACTTCAATTAATACCGTGGCATGTTTCAACGGCGTACACAACTTTTTTACAACAACTTGTTAAACAAATTACTTGAATTCAACGCTCTTAACTTTAAGTACTTAAAACCTTTTTGCCTTGTTGCTTTCGAGTAGAGGATTAAAGGTGTTAAATATAAAGTTAATAATACTTGGAGAGGTGAGAATTACAGCGCGCAGGTCGATCATTCGGGTTAAGCCTCGCTGGCCGTGGTTGGTCTGTGAATCGGTGACCATCTGGCATAGCAAATTTCCTCCGTGTCTCGGAAAGCACGTAAAGCCGTTCATCCCGGCTGTCATTTGTAGATCTTTAACAGTCCTTACTGTTAGTCAGAAGCTCTAAAGTCTGACAACCGCTCTTACTATGGGGTATCGTATTACCCAGTTACTGGTTTGCGGAGGTCCGATAGGCAGTCGCTCCATGTCAAATACTGATATTCAGCAGCATCTGGTTCGACTAGAAGCCGACCTCAATACAGTAGGGAAAAGGCTAGGCAGATGATAGGTATGTTACGTTATGTTACCTTGGGATATATTGAGTTACATCCAGGCGAAGGCGCTAGTAACAACAAAATTAACCAGTTTAAGTTTATTATCCAAGACAGCAAAATTCTACTTAGATTCTCACTGTAAAAACCCAGTAACAATTTAAAGTTATTTGTGTATTAGCAACCTGGTGTGTGTTGTTGGCAACACAGCGCACACGTAACGTTTACATCGCATTAATGTGCGCAGTTAGGCGATATCACGATGCGATCGCTCGCACTCGCGGTAAGGAACGTAGATTATATTCTAAAGTTCTCCCATAATAAAAAATACTGATTTTTATGAGGAGCTTTTTATGAGCGGAATTTGTACATCCAAAGCTCTTAGCAACAGAGAAACCGAGGTTTAAAGAATTTGACGCTAATACGTAAGTGTTACCTCGGATGCTCGGTTGGTTAAAGCATCCGATGTACTGAATCCTAAGGAGCAAATCCACATATTTGGTACAAAATCGTGTGGCAAATTCTATCTCTTTCACACACAGCGTAGAACCGGCTCATGCGCTTGGAATATTATTTCTTTCTTACTCAGTTCAGTGGAGCGAGCAGAGAGGAGGCCTAATATATATTAATATAACATCTTAAGATAAAATATTATAGTATCGTATCTTCGTCGTCTGTGATGCCCTAATATATATTAATGTAACATCTTGAGATAAAATATTATTTATCTTAGCCGTGTGTAGCGCCCTTAAAACATCTTTGAAATACGCGTCGTATGATAATAGGAAAATTAAAAAAAGTGTTTTGAAAACTTGACGTTTACTTGATCAATATTGTTTGACGACATAATCGCTTAGATATAGTTCCCTAGTTTATTAAAAATTTGTAATGTATATAATCCTACCATTTGGGAACAGCATTAGCCTCTACGTTTTCTTACGTTTTCGAAAGCAGATAACATCACCAAAAAAATTAACGCGTTCAGTGCTCTTAAATATTATAAACGATTCCAATTTATTTTTCAAAAATGTCTATTTAGAATATGATTCCCAAAAACATAGACAACATTGTTGATCCTATACACAAACGCTTGATGCAAGTTCACGCTTCACAGTACCACACAAATAGAATGTATCGAACATAGAATGCCTCGAGCCCCTCAAATGTATTGACGTTGCCAGTACCATGATTTGTATGGAGATTCGAACTAGAAATTGTTGAGCTTTGCCCCAGTCAACATTGGCTATGGCTGTACAAGGCACAATTTGTAAGATATTGTGTTATAAATATTGATAGTGTGGCTTTGGGCTCTGAAGTGAAGCTGTTAAATAATATCGTCTCTGTTGTGTCTAAAATACACGTATAAAATAAACTCTATCAAGGTTCTTCAGTTAAGGAATGAAACTTCAATTCATGTATTTGATGCTAAAAGTTCTTCTAGAATGTATACCGTTTTTTTTTAGGGTTCCTTAGCCAAATGGCAAAAACCGGAAACCTTATAGATTCAACATGTCTGTCTGTCTGTCTGTCCGTCCGTATGTCACAGCCATTTTTCTTCGAAAGTATAAGAGCTATCCTGTTGAAACTTGGTAAGTAGATGTATTATATGAACCGCATTAGGATTCTCATACAAAAAAAAAAAAAAAAATTGGGGTTTCCTCATACTTAGAACTCAAATTTTAAAAAAATCTCACCAAAACCATACGTGTAGGGTATCTATGTCTTTAAAGATGATATTGAGGTTATTAATATGATTTTTTTCTAAACTGAATAGATTGCGTGAGAGACACTTCCAAAGTGGTAAAATGTGTGTAACTTCTAACTTCTCCCCCTGTAACTTCTAAAATAAGATAATGATAAAACTAAAAAAGAAATATAATGTACATTACCATACAAACTACCAGCGAAAATTGGTTTGAACGAGATCAAGTAATTAGTTTTTATTTTAATACATCATAAATCGTAAACCACAATTTAACTTTCAAAGTTACAACCAACTACAAGAACTTTTATATTATGTTACTTGCTGCTACCGAACCCTTTATGGGCGAGTCCGACTCGCACTTGGCCGGTTTTTTGTTTTATTTAACGGTAGGCTCACGTTTGAACAGTCATCATCTTGCCTGGTGATAAGCAATGATTTGTGTCGATGTCGGCTCGTACGATGGTAACTTCACCAACCTAAGCTCTTAACTTGACTCGGTAGGAAACTCCACTCATTACCTATGACCGCCAAAAATATTTTTCAATTTATCACCATCGGGATCTTTGATGGAATGAAATAATGTTACATGACAACGCCGGTAGACACCGCTGCTTTTTATTTCTGAAAGGATTTACTGATTTGACATGATATAACTACCAATAAAATACTCACAACACTTTTATGGTAAAGTTTCAAATCCTTTTTAGGTTTTAAATTTTGTTAACCGAAAAGGATTGCCAGACAGACTCTTACTGATTAAAGACCACCCTTTCAAATGCCCTTTGAATTCGTAAATGCGCTGTTCATACGTTCACCGCAGGGCCGCGGTGCCTTTTTAAGACAGACCATGACCAACGAGAACTGGAATGCCTATGGAATTAATTGACATGAAAACTGCCGTTAAAAGTGATACACACACTTAATTTTCCTGTTAATTCGAAACCAATATCTTTGCGCTTAAAACTCACAAAAACAAATAAAATCAAGGCCAACCTCATTCTAACTACCAATAAAATAATCCCAAAACTTAAATCAGAACCAAACACCAATTAACTCCAACCAAAAATCCTTACGAACCCAATAAAAATAAAATTCATTGGCCGTCACTGTCACGGTCGAACTCGCCGCCATTACGGGGAGCACGCTTATTAGCCGTGATTAAAATGGCGGCGTGCCCGCAGGCGTGATGTCGACTAATGACTATTAGCAACCTTTGTACTGGCTCATGGCGAACGGGATTATGTGCACGTGATCACGATTAGAAACAACTTATTGACGGGTTGAGACTTAGAGTTTTGTTGTTTTTTCTAAAATTTTCCTTTATTTAGAGCTTTAAAAAGGATTTTATAGATTAAACTGAATGCAAAGTTATTTTGGCTGTGCACATCTTCAATTGAGTCGTCACGCCCTGATTAAAAAAACCACTAGGCATAGGGTAGTTTTTAATCAGAGTTGTTTGTGTTCCAGGGCTGCGGTGCTCTGCTTACCACACCTCACTTCTAAACTACGTTCACCACAAATTCGCTTTTAAACATATTCTGACCTCCACGCTGACAAAACTACGGGCAAATAGTGATTTGGTATCCTAATATATTATTAACGGTTGAATGTGGCAGTCGCTCCATCTAAAATACTAATATTAACTTGCATCCATTTCGACTAGAAGCAAACCCCAACATGGTTGGGTCAAGCTCAACGTTCTTAGTGATTATTGGTGCAAGTTAATGAAATAACATACGGAGCGGCGCAACAAAGATCCGCGTAAGCGCGCGTTCATGCGGATCAAAACCGCACATTACACACAGTTTTACACACACCGCGCGGATTCCGCACTACCGCGCATCGCTGCGGTTGAGAACACTGCAACGGCTTCATATTATGTCTTCCAAACTGCTTTTTGGGTACTGGTTCTCATGACATGGTTGGTGCAGTGGTTGAGCGCTCCACTCCTGCGCTTCGTGTCTCGAGTTCTATTTCCGCACGGAACAAAATATTTGTATAAACTTTTAGGTTTGGCGGTTTCTGACCATACCCGTCCATTACAACCTTTTTTCTTACAAAGCTGGAAATATAGCTATAAAATTAAATTGTGAGCATTTCTTTTATAACAATGGTTTTAACTCAAGACCTCTTGAATGCCAGCGCAACTAGCACCTCCCTATAGTTCTAGCTGTTGCAATAAGCAGCTTATATATTTTTTTATATATTTTAAGCACCTCATTTGCTCTTTGCAGAGAGTAATATAAATATAAATGACCTGAGATATAGTTCTATAAAGTTAATTCGTCACTTTTTAAAACACATGTTATATTTAAAATTAATTCTTCATATGCAATGGGACTGGGCAGGACATGTCTGCCGCATGCCGGACAAACTGTGGGCCAAAATAGCTCAAAACTGGAGCCCTGAAACAGTGAGACAGGGTCGCCGTAGACCGCGAAGGAGATGGCGGGACGAACTGGACAGGTTCTGCCCGAATTGGAAGGAGGACGCACGGGCTCGCGAGAAGTGGAAGGAGTGGAGGGAGGCCTTTGCCCAGGAGTGGGACAGAGTAGGCTATTAAAAAAAAAATGCCAATATGTGTAAATTCGTTACGTGTAAGTAAGAATAAAAGTATTGCCGACGTTTCCTGAAAATTATTGCTTTTGTCATAAGTATTACTATTAGTTTATCGTCGTGATTAAAAACGTTGCCGCACACTAGGAATTTCTGCCTGTACCGTGGGTGCTTTTACAAACATATACATTCACATACACAAACGCCCAGACCCGAAACAACTAATTGTAGATCATACAAATATTTGCTCCGTGCGAGGATCGAACCCGCGACACACTGCGCAGCAGTCGCTCAGCCATTGCGCCAATCGTATCGTCAATTGCCCAGAGATTTAAGTTTTGCCTCTCATCCACGTTAATGGTCATTCGAGGCGAAGCGTTCCGGTTTTATTTTTAACGCTTTGGAGACTTACCTGGCATTGGTAGGTAGCAACACTGCTACCATCATGTATGTTAGTGTCCGATGCCAAATAGTTTAACTGTGTTCCGTCGGTGAGCAGGATTGTGAGTCGGGTGACGAACTTCGGGCTAAGTCGTAGCCCGACCAGGCTTACAGGAGGCGCGCTGTTTTCAATTAGTTACTGCGCGTCTGCAAGGAGAACGTGCGATACTCGACAAATCGCACTTGGAGATAAGGGCCGCTGTGTATAGCGGGCCTATACCATTTGGGGGTGCGCGCGAATCATTCATATATATCCCGGGCCCCCAACTTGAAGAAATAGTGGGTTTTTTGTCGATTTGAGTCCGACATAACCCTCCGCTCGCCCCAGTCAGAGGGTATCCACGAGGATTTTACACTAAAAAAAAAACGGTTGTGAGTTCGTTCTGAGTTAGCTCCCCACATTTCAAGTCTAGTCTTTGCTTCTGGACTAGATCGAGAAGAACAGTAATCAATTGTATATAAAAAAAAACAACTACACTGCTTAATGATTTTTAGTCACAATTTTCATATAAATAATTTGTACCCCTTATGTATTTCTAATTTCTTACCCACTTACACAAAACACTCCTCCCGTTCCATGTCACTTCCCTATCAAGAAATCAAAACAAAAAGCAATAGAGGCAATCGGCTCATTTCACCCCCTCATACCCCTCACTAGTTAATAGTTCGAACAAAATATTCGTACCAGAAACAGGGTGAATTCGGGAAACTCGGTCCACTAGGGTAGTACGGCGAAAACTTTTACCCCGCGAATCGAGAGTTCGAGCCAATTTGCATTTATTACAGAACGTGGGGCCCGGTCTCCCCTATTTACATGAACGAATGTGTGGCAACGTATTTTAGATCGTTCACAGCGTTAAGTGAAATGAGGACGCCGAAATGCGTTTACGTGTGCACGAAATTAGCGAAGAATTGGGAATGGGAGCTGTTTGTGAACCTCGGGGGTGTTTTGTGTCCAAAACGTGCTGCTGGATCTCTGAATGCGGTTCGTGCTTTTACGAGGTGAATTTACGGTACTGGGTAATTTTGTACTCACTTCAAGGAATTTTTTTATATATAATTCTCTCCTATATTTTTTTGGGCCTCTTTACTTCCATGTCAACCATCAGAAAAGCGCCGAGACAATGCAGCTCGACGTATCTCGGAGAATGGATTAACTTGACTTGGAACCTGAAACGAAATTAATCAGGAGAAAGGAGTGGAGGAGTAGGAAAAATGCGTAGTATCCAGGTGAAAACAAAGAAAGGAAGGAAGGGGAAGTCCCCTTCATATTAAGCAGGAGACAGAACAAAACATGGCCAATAGGCAGAAAGGAACATTACAACTGGGAGAAGCATAGCGGGGCTTCTCCCAGTTGTCTAGCACCACGGGTAAAAATTACTAGCTACTAAAATTTATTGGTCCTAAATTACTGTGTCCTTTAAATTGAACTCTCAATAATATATCAAAGTAATAACGCACACCATTGGTTCAGTTTCTGAGAAATACTTTCACTCTAAATTAAACTGGACACGATACGCTTTGGAATGAGCACCTACAGTACTTTCACAGTTTTTATGTCTTGTGACTGAGACTGTAGCACCATAACTATTTTTGTACTAGTTTTATTTTATGTCTTTTGACAATTCAAAAGTGCCTGTAATTGGCTTAGTTGAAATAAATGATTTGATTTTGATTTTTGATTTTGATAACAAAGCAGATTCAAATAAAATGGAACATTTCAGGAAACGTTTAAACTATAGCTTTGAACTGCAACAAATAACAATTCATATTGGGAAATGCAATATAGACTGATATTGTTAGTCTAAATTATTATAATATCTATTTGTTTTCTCACTATATTTTCCATCTCAACAAAGTAGTGTAGCTCGCTTCGCTCAGGTTCTCAGCTACGGCTTACAACTCGTTAGACTGTTACTTCTGGGACAACATTACTCCCGGGGCAATGGTGGGTAAACGTATACGGAGTAAACAGATATAACCCCATGAATACTATTAAATAATGTGTTAAAGACTATGAACAATAGCAGCACTATCAAAAACAAAAGAAACCCCAAATATATATCCTCCCTAACATTATTTTAGCAACCCCCTCCGAAAAACTGCCAACTTCCACACGACACAATAGGTAGACTATATCTATTCCCTCATCTTAATTGTCTGCTACAGATATTAACCGACCTAGTTTCTACCCAAGCGGGGAAGAAATAGTTCATGCGTCAACTAATGAGTTTATGAATACTTCCCAAAAAAGCGAGAGTTCTCGTGCCCTTTGCTTCGGTTGTCGGTTGTCGGTTGACGCTTTTGCCACTTTAATGTCGCTGTGTGTGTGACTGACGGGAAATATGCGAGTTTTTCTTGATACAAAATCAGCAGGTCAACTAAGAGATGTTACAAAGACATCGGAATCCCACCGCCCTGGGTACAGCAGAAATGACCATCTATATTACTGACTAAAAGTCTACTTTATTTCTTCAAATACATTTTGCGTTCCAGTGCCGCGGTATTCTGCTGGTATCAAGCAATATTACCTTTCTTGGTTCACTGCTTCTGTCTAGAACATGCTTAAGGCTGGCTCGTTTTTTTTTATACTTACTCCATTTATTTATTCTTCACCGTCAAGTTCCAAGAATCTTTCATTACCTCGCAACATCGCACCAAAAAGCAATAATCTAAACAACAATCCTCATCAAGTCAGAAATATCCAAAAAAGAGAACGGTAACAATTCCTTTTACCTTTGTTTACGCAAACGCATACCGGCCGTTGAGAAAATATTTTATTCGCCGTATTTTACAAATGGCGGAGTTACAAAGGGGCCTGGACGAGGGCACATTTCTCAAGGCTGCTTTTATTAAACGTCTCGTGTAGTTTGTCACTAGCACAATGAAGGTCCGTGGTCGCTGCAGGTATGGGCTGCGTAGAGGTAGGATACTGTTTGTGCTTAGGTAGGATTAGAAAATTATTGTTCCTTTTTTCTTAAATTATATCTTACAGATTGTGAGCTGCTTAACGTTTCTGTGGATACATTAAATGACTAAAAGGCCTCCAGTCAGGGACTTGCAACTAAAAAATAATGTGAAGGAGTTAAGTTTTTATTTCTATTTTGTAAGAAGAATTTTTCAAGAAGTCAAAACAACAGTAAGAATTTGACATAAAAAAACGTGCCTGATATTTAAGAACCACTCCTTTAACAAAATTACTTAACACTTCAAATAAAGCTATATTAGCTAATTTAGCCTAAAAGAGTAACTTTATAGAAACACAACGGAGACTAAATTCAAACAGCTACTTACCACAAAGCGGGGGTCAGGGAAAGATAAAGCGGTTTTCAGCTGGCGCGTATCTAAAGAGTAGGTCTTAAAAGGTATTATTGTATCTATTTTGTTTTGCCCAGAGCTATCATGTTAGTCAACGTAATAAAGTCAATAAATTGATGATGGGGTCTTAATTGTTGTACGATCTACAAGTAGTTTTCCGGGTCTGGGTGTTTGTGTGTGTGTATATGTTTGTAAACGCACCCACGTCGCAGGAGAAATTATTTGTGTCGGGCAACGATTAAAAAAAACTATGTATTTGTTTGTGTAAATGAGAATTTAAATATTTGTAAACACATACAGGATATTGGGAAAGTTTAAAAAGACAACAAATTGTACCTTCATGAAGCTTCTTGTTTCAGAAACTGGGTTATGGATCAGTAAAGCAGTCGTTCCATTAAAATGCTGACTGGATGCCACCCCAACATAGTTGGAAAAATCTTTAGGCAGATGATGATGATAAATGAGATATCAGTACTATATCATCAAATACGAAGGTACAGGCAGCCTCAAAAAGATGTGTTCATTGGCATGAATTCATTAAATTTTCACAAAGAACCTATGTTTTTAATGAATAATAGAAATTAACTAAAAAAAAACACTTAGAACCTAGAATGAATAGAAAATACAATAATTTTTAGTTACAAAACATAATAATTATTTTATTGTGTATAAAATATAATTATCCTCGTTGATACCATCTTTTCGATGCTGAATGTAGATACGTATAAAATTACAATAAAATAAAATAGCTGAAAGATGAAATCAGTGTATTCTGAAACCTCTCATCGATCAATTACTGAAATAAGAGAAAATTCTAGAACAACACTCGATTTTATTCAGGACAACATTTGATTTTCTGGCCTACTTTATTTAGGTAATATAGAAAACAGAGGCACTAGTATGAATTCTACGTATTTGGGTGTACATCGTACTTGAATTATTACGACGTAAATTTTATGTAAAATAAAAAAGGGCCTTTAAAGTATGAACGAGGAATTTATTATAATTTAGAGAATTTTATCCATAAAATTAAGTGACATGACCTAGATCGATTAGAATCGAAATTTATACGGTCAAGTTTGATAAAAAATGTACTGCAGTCTGGGACGACACTGATAAACTCAAATTTCTAAAAACTGACATTAGTTTTTAAGTTGTACATACCTAGTTACCGACAAAAATTCTGGTCTTCATTTTTTTTCAGTAGTACCAAAACAAGATAATCAATAACCGTGAAAAACCGTGGTCATATCCCGGGGTAATCGGTGCACATACATGAAAAAAAAATTAACAACCGAATACATAACCACCTCATTTTTACAGAAATCGTTTATAAATAATTGTAAAAGCAAAAACCAAGCTTGTGTACAAGTACCAAATTAAACAAATTCTCAGTAAAATTAAAAATCAAATGTTACCTTTAACAAACTGTATACTTACACCACAGTCTCAAAGTAACAGTAGGTAATTTACTTACATGAAACCTCTTTTCATATACACAGCATTTTGAACTTTAAGCGTAATGGAATAATTTTCTCGTTGGCAATAAGGAACACAATTTTAATTAAGTCTTGCAAGGAAGGCTTATAATAGCTTGGCCGTATTTGATGCTTGCACACTCGAATTATGGCCTGATACACTGGCGGCCGTAAAAATTCTATAGCTTTTGTTACAGGATTTTTTATAAAACAAGCCGAGCTTGTAATTTTATGGAATTAATATAGCCCGTGTTAAATATTTCGAACGAAAAATACTTTTCCTTTTAATTAATATCGGTTTAACTTTAGTTACGCTGTGAATGTCTTTTGTTTTGACTTGAAAGGCTGTGGTAAAAAGTTTAAGTTATTTTTAATCGATAATTGATTTATACTAGACTATTATGTGTCCCAGTGGTGGGAACATTGAAGATTCTTCAGGTATGTTTTATGTAAACTGAACAAACATGGGTCACGCCTTTTTCCGATGGACGTAGGCTGTGCAACTTACAATAATTATTACTAGCGACCCGCCCCGGCCCGGCTATATTATCCATGTTTTATACATATAAACCTTCCTCTTGAATCTCTCGCAACGGATTTTGATGCGGTTTTTCATAGATAGCTATTAAAAACCGCATCAAAATCCGTTGCGTAGTTTTAAAGATCCAAGTATACATAGAGACAGACAGACAGACAGCGGGAAGCGACTTTGTTTTATAATATGTAGTGATAAAGATCAGTTTTACTACAACTGTTTTAATAATGTTATAAATTATGTTCCCACGTTTTGACTACTGTATCCAAAAAAATAAAACTTGTCATAACACCTTTTTTTTTTTTTTTTTTTTTTATCGTGGTAAAATCATCAAATGAGTCCTCCCACCCAGGGCAGGGCGGAAGGGACTGTCAGACTTGTACTGACTAAAATCCACGGTGTCCTTCAATAGCCCTTTACGTACCGGGGTCACGGTAATCCCTTGGTCCCGCGACCCCGGCAGGCTTTGGCCCTCTACAGGCCCCGTCACTATGCTGACACTCTTTGAGGCGCGCGTGGAACACAACGCGCCGTCGACCCGGGCATGGTCCATGGTCGGACAGCGAGTCGCCCATTACTCGTTGCCCGCATGCCCGCGCCTACGGTGGCCGGAGATCGTCTTGCGACGTCCGACGCCGTGGGCGTCTACCGCTGCGGCTGGGGTGGAGGGAGGACGCTGTCCTCTCCCTCAGGCGGCCCGCCTCCTCCTTCACGAACACCTAGTCTTACTTTTACTTTTCTATAATGCAAAAGTATAGGTGGATACCGACTTTTATTACTCAATCACGTCCGAATGGCTCAACGGATATGACGTTAAAACTATTTGCCGGTTCTTCTCCATGGAATCGACCAACCCGAACCGAGAACTTGCTGTCGACGTTTTATAAGTGCCCTCATGCGCCTATGTAAAATAAAAACATTTGATTTTGATGATTTGCAGTTACACTTTGTTTTAGATAAGCGTTCAACAGTTTATCAGATGTTTATCTTTTTCTGGTAAAGCGACTAAACTTTAGGATTTATAATAGTGAGTCAATAAATCTGTCCGCCATCACAATCTTAAGTGCAGTAGAGTGAAGATGATGGGGCACAGCAAACAATCTGCAACAGGATATTGCTTGGCTATGATCTGTTGCCATAGTACACACAGCTACAGATCAAGCCATACAAAACCAGTATACCTTGACCTCACTTTGTATTATCTTTCCGCACGGTGAACGGTCTACTTACACTAGTTAGAGCTATCTTGATGGGTGATGTGTGTACAGCAACAGTGACAGAATATTATCTTAGTATATTGCTGGGGCTTAGAGATCAGCACGGGGTTTACTGGGAAAACAGGATATGTTGTAGCGTAATCAGAAATGAAGCTTGTGTGAAAGAGAATTGGATTTAAATTAAATTTCATAGCCACTTGTTTAATAGGTAGAAAAGTTGGATAAATACAACATATTATTATTGTCTACAAATCCGATAAAGCATTGGTGACAAAACTAAAACCGACTTCAAAAACCACCATAAACAAGTTTTTTAATTTTACCCTTTTTACTTCAAAATGTTCAACCCAAATTCCCGTCACACAAATTGAACCAGAAACCTCGCAGTCATCGGTATAAACATATAAAAAAAACCGACGAAATTCAAAACCTCAAACCTCCTCTTTTTTGAAGTCGTTAAAAAATAAGAATAGCCATACAACATACAAGTCTGACAGTCCTTCCCGCCCCGCCTTAGGTAGGAAGACCCATTTGATGATTTTACCACGATAAAAAAAAACCTGTTTGGTGCAGCGCAATCCTTTCTGCACCAGTAGCTGCAGAGCCTTTATAATGTGTCAATTTTCAGGAATTGATGTACATATATGATATAATGTTGTATATGTTCTGACCGCATACGCACTGTCAAATTCAGCGGAAGGATACATTCGGCATCTGCGGCGTGCAGATATATTGAACAGCCTGTAGATTAATTGTGTTTACGTGTAGTTTGGTTTAGGCTTGAACATCATATACGCGTTCCGCGACATAAATAAATAAAATAAATTTATTTCGGCTCCCCCATAATATAATCACAAAATACGAAGTAAATACAAATTTCAATCTATAAATACATGTTAACATTTTTTTGGGTCCTCCATAAGGTAAATCGTAAAATACGAAACACGGAATAATTATTATATATATAAAAAAAGATAGCGACGAATTTTCAAAATCGTTGAATGATAAGTACAATTGTAAAAAAGTCAAATCAGTGTCAATAACAAGTAAATAAATGTGGTCTGTAGACAGCAAAAATAACCTAGATAGTTCAAAAAGTCTTGGTGAATAGGTCAACCTAGAGAAGGTTGTGAGCTGCTTAACGTTTCTGTGGATGCCTTAAATGTCTCAAAGGCCTCCAGTCAGGGATTTACAACAACAACAAAAAAACGACGGGTTGCACTCTGGAAGTGCTGGCAGAAGTGAAAACTTGAATAGTAATAAACATACACGAACATTCGTGCAAGCGCCCTGCGCCGTCTTACGAATTTTCGATCAGGTCACGTGTCCTGACGCGAGTTTAACATTTTTTACCCATTCCAAAAAAAGTGCACAACGCCGCTAAAGAAGTTTTCGCTTCAAAAATAATAAAAGAAAAAGGTTAGTAAATACTAGATAAACAAATGTAGCGAACATAATAACTGTCAACAAAAACAACACTAGCGCCATCTCTGCAACGACGGAAGAACTACATCAGAAAGATGTCTACATCGCGCAATCAAAGTTATCCGCGAGTTTAGAAGACATAGAACATTCCGACAATGAATGTCGGGCAGAAAGCCCACCAGACACAACACCCGTCTGGTCGGAAGGTACCTTCCTTTTCAGCGGGGTAGTGAGAGAACTTTCCACTCTGTTCCTCCTACCCCATAACTGGTGACCCCGACGTGATGTCATCATTACCTTCCATTTCACCGTGGTAGTGAGGAACTTTCCTCTCTGTTCCTCCTACCCCCATAACTGGTGACCCCGAAATGGACGTCAGCAACCTTCGAGCAACGTGACGTCATCATCACCTGCATCACTTCCTCAAGCTTTCGAGCAACGAGTACCACAACCAGCCAGCCAGCTTCAAACGGGCATCCCTGACCATCAGCATGCGCAGAAGGCGCATACCTGGTCAGCACCCTCAACCTCCTCGAGCGACCATGCTCCTGCACTAAGGCACATCTCAGCCAGTCGAGTGCGAATCCTCCTGGTTGTCATAAGCCTTCACCTCGCGGCGCTTCCTCATCCGACTATGATGAATGCTACTCAGCGCCGGATCCCGACTCACTGGGATCACGCTTCACCGCAGCAGACTGTTCCGACGCACCGTGAACCCTGCGGCAACTCTTCTCCGCATCGAATTGTTCCGACTCACTGTGAACATTGCGGCATCTACGACGACTACAATTGGCTTGGACTACTACTATCGACCTCCGGTCTCCGGAGGGGAGTGATGTAGCGAACATAATAACTGTCAACAAAAACAACACTAGCGCCATCTCTGCAACGACGGAAGAACTACATCAGAAAGATGTCTACATCGCGCAATCAAAGTTATCCGCGAGTTTAGAAGACATAGAACATTCCGACAATGAATGTCGGGCAGAAAGCCCACCAGACACAACACCCGTCTGGTCGGAAGGTACCTTCCTTTTCAGCGGGGTAGTGAGAGAACTTTCCACTCTGTTCCTCCTACCCCCATACAAAGAATTCTAAATTAAAAAATAAAATCATATTTTTAGGAATTTCGTGGGTGCGTTTACAAACATATAAACTCACATACACAAACGCCCAGACTCGGAACAACGACTCGTATATCATACAGATATTTGCTCCGTGCGAGCTCGAACCCGCTATACGCAGCGTAGCAGTCCAATCGCTCAGCCACTGCGCCATCCGTGTCGTCAAATAGACAAAAGTTCAAAAAGTCTTGGTGAAAATGAATAAAAGAAAAAGGTTAGTAAATAGTAGATGAAATAAAGAATTCTGAATTTAAAAATAAATTCATATTTTATTCTTCTTCTTCTTCTTAGTTGAATTCAATGGAAATAAAGTAATTACAACCAGTACCTTAGTATTATTTATAATTTTTTACATGAAAAGTCTTAAAGAAACCTTACAGAAATAGTATGAAACAAACCAGCTGTTAATAAAAGTTCAAGTTACATTTGTGCTGTTATTTCTACTTAAAAAGCCTTTTCAATAATTATTAAGTACCGTATCAAAAATAATTAAACTAAAAATAACACAAAATCCTTCACCGGAAAGGCTTCAGAAAACTAATTAATTTATACCTACCCACTGTGACAAGGGATGGAAATTTATCAGTTTAACTTTGCACTTTGAAAGCACCGTGGGACTTTAAGATAAAGTTGATTTTCGGTTTTCTCAGTGTAGAAATGTAAGTTTGTAAATATCTTTCGTTTGGGTAAAATACATAGGTGTTAATTAGAGACAGCGAGATAAGGCCGTTCGTTCGTTAGTTCGGGTTTGCGGCTAAATTTGTTAAATGTTCACGATCGGTTTATTGTTTACATGTCATTAGAGATCATTGAAAAAGCACAACATCTTACCATGAAAGGTGAATTTTTCAACTAGACCTGGATGGCTATATCCGAAACTACGAGGAATATTAAAAAACATTGAAAGGAGTCTCGAGGCCGATTTTGACGAAAAATAAAACTGCATCATTGGATTTTAGAAAAACCAAAATTAGGCTAGGAATCAAAACAGCTAATTTTGGAAAAAAAATCAGTGCCTGTGTAGAGTTTCCTAACGACTGGTTCCGGTTTGTCATATTTTAAATAGTTTAGTGTTTAAATATCTGTGTTTCCGAACGGAACAAATATTTGTATGACTAAGATGTTCCGCGTCTGGGTGTTTGTTTATGTCTGTTTCTATGTTTGTAAACGCACACACCCACAACACAGGAGAAATACCAAGATTAGGAATAAAGTTTAAAAAAAATTATATCGTACCAAATATAATGAAATAAGCGAAGCTAGCAACCTTTTCAATTCACATCACTTGACTTAAACGCCATCAAGTGTACTTAAACCACATAGTTGACACAAACGCCAACATAATTCAAACTCTTACATTTTTCTCAGCTTTTCATGTCGCTGACTTGCTAAAACTTGTTATGGGGACAAAAAGAGCTCGTTTGCTCATCGTTATGGACCGTGTGAAAGGTGCCTTACGATGGTGACGGTCGTCCTATCAAGGGAATGTTTTATGTACATTTTAAGTTGAATATTATACCTATTAAGAACCTTAATTATACAGTTATAGGGCTTAGAATGCAACTTCAATGCAGTTTCGTATTTTGACAACGACGTTTATGATATCTAGATGTAAGTTCATAATAATTGCAATCATAACTTAAGTATAAAAAGTGACCAGAGGGCTGGTTCTTTCTTTGGTCAAAGAATAAGCATTGCCATTCAACGAGGCAATGCTGTCAGTACCGGGGTCACGGTAATCCCTTGGTCCCGCGACCCCGGCAGGCTTTGGCCCTCTACAGGCCCCGTCAATATGCTGACACTCTTTGAGGCGCGCGTGGAACACAACGCGCCGTCGACCCGGGCATGGTCCATGGTCGGACAGCAAGTCGCCCATTACTCGCTGCCCGCATGCCCGCGCCTACGGTGGCCGGAGATCGTCCTGCGACGTCCGACGCCGTGGGCGTCTACCACTGCGGCTGGGGTGGAGGGAGGACGCTGTCCTCTCCCTCAGGCGGCCCGCCTCCTCTTTCACGAGCATTACTGCTTCGCAGAAGGAGGCGACCGCCTCCCACTCCGTCTCGCCCCGCAGCATGGCCTCGACCAATGCCGGGCGCGAGAGGTCTCCGCCTATCGCCGTCGTGAGGACACGGCGGTGCTCTGCCCAAGCGGGGCAGTCCTGCACCGTATGCTCCACCGTGTCCTCCGGACGATCCTCGCAGTGGTGACACCCAGGCGTTTCTTCCCTCCCTATCAGACACAGGAACCTCCCGAAACTTCCGTGTCCGGTGAGGACCTGCGTCATGCGGTAGGTAAGGACGCCGTGACGCCTATCCAGCCACTCCTCAAAGAGGGGTCTTACCGCCGCGATTGCGGCGTGCCCGAACAACCAGTACCTTAGTAAAATTTATAATTTTTTACATGAAAAGTCTTAAAGAAACCTTACAGAAATAGTATGAAACAAACCAGCTGTTAATAAAAATTCAAGTTACATGTGCGCTGTTATTTCTACTTAAAAAGCCTTTTCAATAATTATTAAGTGCCGTATCAAAAATAATTAAACTAAAAATAACACAAAATCCTTCACCGGAAAGGCTTTTTTTTTTTTTTTTTTGCGTGGTAAAATCATCAAATGAGTCCTCCCACCCAGGGCAGGGCGGGAGGGACTGTCAGACTTGTACTGACTAAAATCCACGGTGTCCTTCACGAGCCCTTTACGTACCGGGGTTACGGTGATGGGTAAGTCCCGCGACCCCGGCAGGCTCTGGCCCTCTACAGGCCCCGTCAATGTGCTGACACTCCTTGAGGCGCGCGTGGAACACAACGCGCCGTCGACCCGTGCATGGTCCATGGTCGGACAGCAAGTCGCCCATTACTCGCTGCCCGCATGCCCGCGCCTACGGTGGCCGGAGATCGTCCTGTGACGTCCGACGCCGTGGGCGTCTACCACTGCGGCTGGGATGGAGGGAGGACGCTGTCCTCTCCCT
This sequence comes from Agrotis puta, assembly GCA_943136025.2. Lineage (NCBI taxonomy): Eukaryota > Metazoa > Arthropoda > Insecta > Lepidoptera > Noctuidae > Agrotis > Agrotis puta. The sequence goes on along the minus strand of OW964185.2, from coordinate 13,605,015 downwards.
CAGGCGGCCCGCCTCCTCCTTCACGAGCATGACTGCTTCGCAGAAGGAGGCGACCGCTTCCCACTCCGTCTCGCCCCGCAGCATGGCCTCGACCAATGCCGGGCGTGAGAGGTCTCCGCCTATCGCCGTCGTGAGGACACGGCGGTGCTCTGCCCAAGCGGGGCAGTCCTGCACCGTATGCTCCACCGTGTCCTCCGGACGATCCTCGCAGTGGTGATACCCAGGCGTTTCTTCCCTCCCTATCAGACACAGGAACCTCCCGAAACTTCCGTGTCCGGTGAGGACCTGCGTCATGCGGAAGGTAAGGACGCCGTGACGCCTATCCAGCCACTCCTCAAAGAGGGGTCTTACCGCCGCGATTGCGGCGTGCCCGCACCGGAAAGGCTTCAGAAAACTAATTAATTTATACCTACCCACTGTGACAAGGGATGGAAATTTATCAGTTTAACTTTGCACTTTGAAAGCACCTTGGGACTTTAAGATAAAGCTGATTTTCGGTTTTCTCAGTGTAGAAATGTAAGTTTGTAAATATCTTTCGTTTGGGTAAAATACATAGGTGTTAATTAGCGACAGCGAGATAAGGCCGTTCGTTCGTTAGTTCGGGTTTGCGGCTAAGGTTTATTGTTTACATGTCATTAGAGGAGATCATTGAAAACATTGCAAATAAATAAAAATAAAATTGACACGCTTGGCGCAGTGGTTGAACAATTGAACTGCTGCGCTGTGAGTCGCGGGTTCGATCCCCGCACGGAACAAATATTTGTATGATCTGCAAGTAGTTGTTCCGGGTCTGGGTGTTCGTGTTTGTGAGTTTCTATGTTTGTAAACGCACCCACGATACAGGAGAAATTCCTAGTGTGGGGCAACGTTTAAAAAAAAAAATGTGCTCTCGAACTGAAAGCACAACATCTTACTATGCAGGGTGAATTTTTCATGGCGTGGATGGCTATATCGGAAACTACGAGGAATATTAAAAAACATTGAAAGGAGTCTCGAGGCCGATTTTGACTAAATATAAAACTGCATTATTGGATTTTAGAAAAATCAATAATCCTGGGTAGGAATCGAACCCGCTGTTTTTGGAAAGAAAATCACACCCTGTATTATTACACCATTCGTTAGTGTTGCTAATAAGGATCAAATTCTGGGAAGTTTACGACAATCTTTCACACTCAGTTAAAAAATTCATCCTGTATTCATACATAACATAAAAGTATCTTTACACAGGAATAAATTGATTTATTTATATTTGTGTTATTTTAGAGTTTCCTAACGACTGGTTCCAGTTTGTCATATTTTAAATTGTTTAGTGTTTAAATATCTGTGTTTCCGAATGGAACAAATATTTGTATGACTAAGATGTTCCGCGTCTGGGTGTTTTTTTATGTGTGTTTCTATGTTTGTAAACGCACATACCCACAACACAGGAGAAATACCAAGATTGGGAATAAAGTTTAAAAAAAAATTATATCGTACCAAATAAAATGAAATAAGCGAAGCTAGCAACCTTTTCAATTCAAGTCACTTGACTTAAACGCCATCAAGTGTACTTAAACCATAGTTGACACAAACGCCAACATAATTCAAACTCTTACATTTTTCTCAGCTTTTCATGTCGCTGACTTGCTAAAACTTGTTATGGGGACAAAAAGAGCTCGTTTGCTCATCGTTATGGACCGTGTGAAAGGTGCCTTACGATGGTGACGGTCGTCCTATCAAGGGAATGTTTTATAAACTTATTTTAAGAGTATTACATTTTAAGTTGAATATTATACCTATTAAGAACATTAATTGGACAGTTATAGGACTTAAAATGCAGCTTCCATGCAGTTTCGTATTTTTACAACGACTTTTATGATATCTAGATGTATTGTCAAAATAATTGCAATCATAACTTAAGTATAAAAAGTGACCAGAGGGCTGGTTCTTTCTTTGATCAAAGAACAAGCATTGCCATTCAACGAGGCAATGCTGTCAGTCTTCTGGGCACGTTTCCAGATGACAGCGATGCGGAGGAGTACTTTGACGCCTAAGTGTCTCTGCCTTTTCTGTTTTTCTTTTTTTTATAATTTTATTTTAGTTTTAGTTTAAATTTAGTATTTTGTTGTAAATATTTAGTTTTATTCTTAAATTTCTAGTTTAAGTTATGTAAATACTTATAATTAGTACTAATTTACTGATCAGTTAATAAAGACATACCTGTAACTAAAATAAATCTAAATCTCATTTGAGGATAACGATACTCACCAAAGATATAGATTTTACTTTACTCGTTTTGTGATTAGAAATGTTATGTTGGATATACACACGATTTCTATTACGCATTATCGAACTCTAAGGAACAAAGTACTTAAACCAAGCACAGGTAACTGCCTGTATTACGTCTTGAAAGGAACTTTGACAGTGGCACGCAAATAGCAACCGAAGGAATATGGTAGATTTTAGTCAGTACGAGTCTAAAAATGACGGTATGGTTGGTACAGTGGCTGAGCGATTGGACTGCTGCGCTGCGAGTCGCGGGTTCGATTCCCGCACGGAGTAAATGTTTGTATGATCTACAAGTAGTTGTTCCGGGGTTGTGTATGTGAGTTTATATGTTTGTAAACGCACCCACGACACAGGAGACATTCCTAGTGTGGGGCAACTATTAAAAAAAAAAGAAAACATGTACCTTCTGCTCCACCCGGGGCAGGAGAACTCATGTCAGGACTATCGCACCCAAACTAAAGATTCACACAACTTATTTCATTTTGTTTATAACAATTCAGTTACAGTCTCTACAATTGTACTAAAAATGTTATGTTTTTTTATGTTTTATGCCAGATTTCACCACCAAAGAACCGACTTTATTTCCATCTTAAAAAAATCTAAACACGAAAAATGATGACGTACACCTCCAACCATTACCTAAGGCCACAAAAACGTAGTATAAAAAAAAATAAACAGCTGTCATAGAGACATTTTAAAAGCAAAAAAAAATTACACCATGAAGGAAAAATGCACCCTCTTGAAATGACAGTTTATTTTTTTATAGGGGAGCAAGTCAAAAGGAGGGTGGTTATGATAGATATCACTGAGTGCGAATTTTAAAAGACAAAGATTTTGTTACTTCATATTTTTGTAGAGATCTGTAATCATGGTTTCTTTGAAGTGAGGGAAACCGAGGGGTGTAAAATGTTCAGTGTTTTTATATCATAACATTTTTTTGCCATTACAGAAGTTATAGAAGGCTTTTGTTTCTAGTTTGTGGTTTCGTTTTGAGTAAATTCATCAAATGTGTAATCCACCCAGGGCACAGCAGGAGGGACTGTCAGACTTGTACTAACTAAAATCTACGGTGTCCTTCAATAACCCTTTACGATCCGGGGTCACGGTATTCGTTAGTCCCACGCCCCTGGTAGGCTTAGGCCCTCTAAGGGGGGGGGGGGGGTCATTTTGCTGACACTCTTTGAGGCGCGCGTGACAACACGCCGTCGAGCCGGGCATGGTCCATGGTCGGACAGCGAGTCGCCTGTTACTCGGCGCCCGTAGTTTTGAGACTTATAAAATGTAACTTTTATATTTCCTTTCTCTTTTTGGGATAACCGACACACTATTTTATATAGCAAAAGTAACTTATTCTACAATTTTAACTTAGAATTTCGTCGACAAATAAGTAACTTACGACATATAATGTTGGTGATATGAAACGATCAAGTTTTCGTGAAGAAATAAACAGGAAATATAGTGGAACCATTCCAACAAAGTCAGTGAAGTTTTTGGAAATAGAATCATACCAAAGTGCATCGGTAAACTAGTGAAAGAGGCTACACCAAATAGTCAAAGGATTCTATGAAAACAAGTGAGTGAATTTTTAAATATTGCACAAAAGCAAACCGTTAAACAAAACTCACATTCATCACGTTTGCTTTGACGAAAACTGACCTTTGAACTATACAAGTCGTTTAACAAAATAACTCAATCTTTGAAATATCAACCACTCGCCTATTTCACTTGACTAGTAAGAGCGACAGCTGGCCTCGCGGCTACGGCTGGCGCTTCCCGTGTCAAGCGGTGTGGGATCGATTCCAGCCAGCGAAGATTCTTTTTGGATTTTAAAATTGTTGTTTACCGATTGTCACTTGAGGAGAAACGAAAAGTACAACGTTCCAGTACCAAATTATCTGCATAACGAGTTTTTAAGCATATTTTTTTTTTCTTTTTTTTGCACTTTATTTATCATGTCATCTCCTGACTACCAACATAGTCGCTCTGCGCATGTTGATACAGAGCCTGATGCGAACACCGGCAGCGTTACAAATCGCAGCAGCAAGAGGTCCAAGCGTAGGCTGTCCGGTGACGTAACGGATGAATGCAGCTTATCCCTGGAAGACTTACGTAATACAATTAGAAGTGAAATTAAGGCCGCGTTCAGCACTGAAATTACCCGAATGGTCGACGATCACCTCAAGAACTTGAACGAGAAGATCGCCGGTTTTGACGCTGCCTTATCATTCAACAACACCCTCCTAGAAGAAATGAAAAACAGGCTTGATGAAAAGGTATCTATCATAGAAAAACTTGAAAAAGAAAATATAGATCTTCGGTCGACGGTGCATGGTCTCTCAGAAAGGCTAAATTCGGTTGAGCAAAATCTGAGGGAAACTAATATCGAGATCAATGGGCTACCTGAGCATCGGTCTGAAAATCTTCTGAACGTAGTCCTGCAATTGGGAAAAATCGTCGAATGCCCTATTAACAACGAAGACATACAATACGCTACAAGAGTTGCCAAGCTAAACAAAGACAGCGATCGTCCCAGATCAGTAGTTGTGAAACTATGTAAACGAGCAACCCGCGACCACCTTATAGCTGCTGTTACCAACTACAACAAATGTCACAAGGACGACAAACTCTCTACGCGACACCTCGGTCTTGGTGGTAAGCGTGAACCTTTTTATGTATCTGAACACTTGAGTCCCCACAATAAGCATCTACACGCTGCAACGAGACAAAAGGCCAAGGCAGCGCAATTTAAATTCATTTGGGTTCGTGACGGTCGGATATATGCCAAAAAAAACGAAACAACTCCTGGAATACATATCCGTAGCTTTGACAGTCTAGCATTAATCAAGTAGAATAATTATATTATGACACAATGCTCATTGATGTTCAGACTAAAATTCAATCAACTTAACATATATTACCAAAATGTTCGAGGTATCCGCACAAAAACAACGGAAGTGTTCAACAGCATCCTACAATGCAGCTACTCTGTCTTGGCGCTGACTGAGACCTGGCTCAACTCTAATATTTCTGATAGCGAAGTTGTAGATAACCGATACTTAGTTTACCGTAGGGATCGTGACATTTCACGTAGTTCAAAAACTGACGGAGGAGGGGTTTTAATAGCCGTGTCAAAACTTATTCCTTCACGTCGAATGTACGCCTGGGAAAGTGAGTGTGAGGATATCTGGATCACATTGGATGTAGTTATAAATAAAAAACGTAAAAAAATTGCAGTATGTGTAGTCTACCTGCCTCCTCCTGTCAAACTCGAACTCTTGAATAGGTTTCTGGATAATGTTAGTAGGCTTTCTGATTGCGTGGATGCAGTTGTGGTGGTGGGTGATTTCAACTTGGGTTTCATCAATTGGACCCCTGAATCCAACCTGACGCATATGAATCCCCATAACCATGGTAACTCTAATGCCGATAATAGTAATAGCCGACTGGGATTTGCTCTCACTGATTTTATCGCTTTGTCTGGGTTACAACAAAAGAACTCAATAACTAATCAAAAAAATAAAATCTTGGACTTGGTCTTAACAGATGAAAACTGTGTAATTTTAAGGGCCGACGCCATCAGTAAAATCGACCCTTATCATCCACCGCTCGAAATCATGTTTGAAGTCAAACCTCAGTCGACACTTAAATGTGCCTCTCGCATTGACTACAACTTCTACAAGGCCAACTATAGCGCTATCTTTTCCGAACTGGGTGCAGTGAAGTGGTCTGAATGTTTTGATGGTCCAATAGACGTTGACCAAATGGTCTCTAATTTTTACAATAAATTAAATTCAATAATTAATGAACATGTACCTATACGCAGGCCCCGCAATGATCGATATCCCACATGGTTCACACGTGACCTAATACGTGTTTTGAGGGAGAAAGACAAGTTGCGGCATAGATATCGCAAGTATAATAATCCTCGAGACAAGCTCGAATACAAATCAGTCAGACGACAATGTGATAAACTGTTGCGTGACTGTTATGCTAACTATATGGATACCATTGAAAATAGCCTCAAAACAAATCCCAAGACTTTCTGGACATTTATTAAAAATAAAAGATCGACATCAAACTCGCTACCTTCAGTAATGCACAACAATAACGAAAACCCTTGTTCGAGTGGTCCTGATATTACCAATTTGTTCGCATCACATTTCGGTTCGGTTTACTCAAATACGGCCTCTGCAGCATCCTCTCTCTGTGGCACCTGCCCGCCCACTGATTCGTACAATAGCAAACTCACGTACCTCAGCATAACTGAAAAGGACATTATCTCAAAATTAAAGATGTTAGACACTAATAAAGGAGCAGGGCCCGATGGGATTCCTCCACTCTTCATCAAAAGATGTGCGTCGCTTTTGTCGTATCCGTTAAAACAAATTTTCAATAAATCTCTTACAAGCGGCACCTTCCCTACTGCGTGGAAGCGAGCACGGATAGTTCCGGTCCTAAAGAAGGGAGGCAACGATAACGTGAGAAATTATAGACCCATCTCAATACTGTCGTGCTTTTCTAAAGTATTTGAAAGTATCGTCTGTCCAATACTAACAAGACATACTAAACCTCTTATACGGGTGGAACAGCACGGCTTTCAGGAAAACAAATCTGTTCTTACCAACCTTGTCACATACGTCACGCCTATTATGGACGGAATCGATGGGAACCAGCAAGTCGATTCGGTCTATACTGACTTTGCTAGTGCTTTCGACTGTGTTGACCACAAGCTCCTAATAAGTAAATTGCAGAGTCAGTTCGGTGTTTGCGGAATGATGCTGAGTTGGTTTGGATCATACCTCGGAGATCGGGAGCAGGTGGTAGTATTGGCTGGATACGAGTCAAATAAATACTTTGCCACATGTGGAGTACCACAGGGGTCCCACCTGGGCCCAACACTGTTCTTACTCTTTGTTAACGACATCGTGGCCGAAATCCACCACTGCCGGTGCTCCCTTTTTGCCGACGATATGAAAATCTCGCTACAAATCAGCTCGGTAGATGACGCGGACTTAATACAGGCTGACCTAGACCGGGTTTATGCATGGTGTTGCGTCAATAAAATGAAGCTTAATGCCTCAAAATGCCAGCATATTCGTTTCACACGGAAAAGGAAAGTGATCGAAACAGCCGTTCACATAAACAATGAGGAAATCGCTGTTGTAACGGAAGTCAGGGACTTAGGCGTAATTCTTGATTCCAAACTAAATTTTATCTCCCATTACAGCAGCATAATAAAAAAGGGAGCGAAAATGTTGGGTTTTATCAGACGCAATACCAAAAACTTCAAGCATACTGCCTCTCGTATAGTGTTGTTCAATGCTTTGGTTCGGAGTGTGCTTGAATTCGGCAGTGTCGTTTGGAACCCACATTATGCAGTTCACTCCGATCGTATCGAGGCTCTTCAACGGTCCTTCACTAGGCATCTGGCTTTTGTCACCCCTGGCGTCAGCATGAGGTGTTCGTACGATGAGAGACTGACTCATTTCGGACTTCATACTCTGCTGCATCGCAGACGTATGCTGGACTTGCTCTTTTTCCAAAAAATTGTGCGATGTCATACGTCATGCGAAGGTCTTTTGGAACGCGTTGCAATATGCGTCCCTAAAATAAATGCGCGAAGAAAATGTAGCAATTTGTTTAGTATCCCCCGGTACAAATCGAATCTAGGGTTGAATTCCCCAATTGCAAGGCTGCCATCAGTTTATAACGCTTGGTGTAATATTCTTCACCTGGACATTTTTCATGACCACCCCACTCAGCTCAAACGAAAGTTGTTGGAAAGGAAAGGGAAACCTAAACTTGATTGTAATTTGTAATTTATCTGTTGTGTATCTTGTCACCATTGTACATAAATCCAATTTATTTATTCATTAATTCTCAATCATTATTACATTATTGATTATTACATTATTTTCTCTTTTTTTTTTGTTTGCCATCTCATATTTAATTTATTGATATTGTATCTTGTTTTTCCTGTCTTCATTCAGAATATTACTTTTATATGTGAGTTTTAATTCTTATGTAAATGTTGTGCACGTCTATTATTGACACTAACACTAGAATAAGACCTCAAACGGGTCGCTAGTGTTCCATATAAGAAACGACTTACATACTTCAAGTAGCAGTACGGCCAAATGCGTAGAGTTCGTGCTAGGGTCTCTTGTATAGAAAGAACGACGATTTTCCTTTTGCATAATACTTGATACGAGAAAAAATAAAGCTACGGGCATAAGTTGTAGCACGGTAGATACTTTAAGATTAGCTAAAAATATTAAGGTGTAGATTTTTTTCTCGAACAGACTTCAAAAATACGCAGCTCAAAACCCACAAGTCCTAAGTCTACCTAATCAATATCCATGCTCACGTATACTAATAAACAGCGGCGAATGTATACCACATCAGAGCACATTAAAAGCTCATTGTGAACGGTACTACCGTCGTCTGGTGCAAATTTATGCAACCGCTTCAGACACTGTAAATGCGAGACAAATTACTATGTACGTGTGTACACCTAGGTGGTACCCAAGTGTGGTTTGGAGTTACGCGTTTTGTATAGGATGTGGTGGAATTTTACGAGTTGTTGGACAATAGTACGACTAAATATAAAAATTGTTTTATTGTTTAATTGTTGACAAATTATTATGCGCATACAGATTCAAGGCCAAGTGTGGTTTAGTGTTACGCGTTTAGTTTTTTTTTTTTCTAAATCTTTGCCCCACACTAGGAATGTCCCCTTGTCGTGGGTGCATTTACAAACATATAAACTCACATACACAAATGCCCAGACCCGAAACAACTACTTGTAGATTATACAAATATTTGCTCCGTGCAGGAATCGAACCAGGAAGCTCAGCCACTGCACTAACCGTGCCGTCCTATTGATCCAAAACAAAATGTACTTAGGCGGACTTAATGCCTCAAGCTTTTCTGTACCACTCAATCAAGAGCTGTGGAAAAATAATATTGGTGTAACACACAGGGTGAATCTTAGAACAGAGCGTGAATGGCCAAATCCGAAACTACGAGGAACATTAAGAAATGCTGTAATGGAGTTTTAAGCGTGGTTTTGTGGGAAAGTACTATAATTATAACATGTAAAAGGTTTGATTAAAATAATTAAAAACCTAAAAGGGGTTTATCGCACTCATTAACAACAACAATGACAAAAACTAGTGACTCCTAATTATAATACACCGCTCTAAATTAAATAACTGAACCGATCATCCTGAAAACTGTGCGTATGCGTTGTTAGATATACGTAAACGGACATTGGATACTCTTCATCCCGCAAAAATGCAGTTCCCGAGTAAAACTACAGTTATCTGATAATAAGAAGGCAACACATATAGCGGAATAAAATTGATTGACAAACAAAATAACGCAAGCGAAGCCACGACGGCAGACGATCTCCGGCCAACGTAGGCACGGGCATGCGGGCGGCGAGTAATGGGCGACTCGCTGTCCGACCATGGACCATGCCCGGGTCGACGGCGCGTTGTGTTCCACGCGCGCTTCAAGGAGTGTCAGCATTGTGACGGGGCCTGTAGAGGGCCAAAGCCTGCCGGGGTTGCGGGACTCACAAATTACCGTGACCCCGGTACGTAAAGGGCTATTGAAGGACACCGTGGATTTTAGTCAGTAAAGTCTTACAGTCTCTCCCGCCCTGCCCTGGGTGGGAGGACTCATTTAATGATTTTACCACGATAAAAAAAACCGAAGCCACGAACAAAGGCTAGTTTATTATTAATTGTACTCGTAAATCCGTTTCAGGTATCTATGATGTTTCTTTGTTTAGACTTCATCCCCTTACACCATTCTACTCTCAAAACCGTATCAAATAAATAACATTCCTTTATCCCAAAATCATCCTTTATTGGTATTCCGTGTCTTTACAACCACAACTCAAATGATCTATCTGAATCAGGTAGAGAAATCCCCTGAAAGTGTTATAAGTATCAGGTCCCGCCCTTTATAACCGTTACAAAATTAATTGTCGCATAAATCATGATATCTCCTGACCTGCCCACTTACTAGGAGAGTAAATCTCATTTGTGTTTCACGTTTACGTTGCGAGGTGAATATTATTTAGATTTGTGATCACAGCTTTTTTTTTTTTTTTAGGGTGGCAAAATCATCAAATGAGTCCTCCCGCCCTGGGCGGGGCGGAAAGGACTGTCAGACTCTTACTGACTAAAATCCACCCGTTTTTCTTCGGATGCCCTTTACGTTCCGGGGCCGCGGTATCCTGGATTAAGAAAAGCCGCGACCCCAGCAGGCATTTGGCCCCGTAAGGGGCCCCGTCGGTGACGCGTGAAACACGACGCGCCACCGATCCGGGCTTGGTCCTTGGTCGGACGGCGAGCTTACCCATTACTCACCGTCCGCAAGCCCGCTCCGCCGCTGTGCCCTCTGCTGTTCAGAGTGACACGCGTTGGAGCATCCACCCGACAGGCTATTCGCATACGGACAAAGAGACCCCTTAGCCACACAGTGCCTAAAAGAGTTTTTGCCCGCATCCCAGGGTGCACCGGCCCGAAAAACTGGTCTTCCCCCCGGACGTATCCGAAGGGGAACTCCAGTCCACGGGCGCACGTGGAGTTTTCCTGTCTTAGCACCCCTTGTGATCACAGCTTGGAATATTTGGTGTTGGGAACAAATTTCATGAAACATAAGATATTGAAAAAAAAATGGTTGAATTCCATATGCTACTTTGGTCAATCAGAGATTAAAATTGAAATTACTCGATTCCTATAAATGTATTATTAATCTAAAGTTGCAAATTGTACTCTATGTAACTCCAACTGCACTCTTAAGGAACTGTCCGAGGCCACCACCAACGCCGTAAATGTGGCAGAGTTTTGGTCTCAACATTTAATTTAAAGGAATCATCGACACCACGAAGAAGAATCCAAGGTTTAGAATTTATTTATTACTAACGACTCGCCCCGGCTCCGCACTGGTGCAGTCTCTACTATATTTTGCATGTTATATACATATAAACCTTCCTCTTGAATCACTCTATCTATTAAAAAAACAGCATCAAAATCCGTTGCATAGTTTTAAAGATCTAAGCATACGTAGGGACAGACAGCGGGAAGTGACTTTGTTTTGTACTATGTAGTGATTATTTATTTAATACGTACAGCATAAAATGACATTAACAGTAAATGAAATTATTCTTTCATTCTGTCTCCTCACAGAACTGCAGGCAGACATTCAAACATTATCGTCTTCTATTCATCAGCAAACAAGTCCAATCCAGGGTTGGTCTTCACGAGTGCGTTGAGCAGCATTCGCGGTATAGGGGAGGTGGATCGGGCTACTATTTATGTGTATAATTATCATCCTACAATGTTCCCACCCCAGGGACACAGGCCTCCTCTCAGTGACAGGGAGTGGGCTGTCGTCCACCACATGGATCCCGTGTGGGGTTGATGGATGTCACATGTCTTCGAATTTCTGGTTAGCAAATCTAGTTTACAATTTTTATGGCTCCTGACTTCTAGATTTTAAGCAACAAGATACTGTATTTTGTACTAAGGATACTTCTTATACTTAATTGGGAAATCAAACACTTAAGGCATAGTTAACACAATACTGACGTAGCGTAAGCGCCAACAGGACTCCATTTGTTAATGGCCGCTTGCAAATGACGTCCTGATGGCGCTTGCGCTACGTTAGTGTTGTGTTAAGCATGGCTAAAGAGTGTATGACCCCATTATATCTTACCGTCTTATACACTGTTCCCTTATATCCGTTTATTCAGCAAACTCAACAATGCAGTTCAGTTTAAATATCTCTAGAACATTCCAAGGTCTCCCTTCTTCATTGTCACTCCCGACACTTTGATAGACAGAATGAATAATTAAATACATTAAGTCCTATTTCCAGTTTACGGAACTCTAATTTAGGGGTTCGCTTATAATTTGTGCACGGAAACTTTCTAATTTTATAAATATTTAATGTTCTCTGTAAAATAACTCCCTTTCCAAATGCATTTTATTCCATTTTCGACTTTAAAATTGGATTTATTAAGATCAAAATAAAGCCTGCCTCCTTATTTGCGGAAGGAACTGGTATCAAATTTAAAAAGAACCGCTTCTTACATATTCTTAACAAAATTATCAACCTGAATTTGTAAATTCTTCTTACAAGCAATAAACCACATTTAGTGTAATTTTGAAAAAAAACTGCTTTTACCGTTGTAGATTTTTTTCTACTCCTAAAACCATCATCATTTGCCTAGCCTTTTCGCAGCCTAGGTCGACGGCGCGTTGTGTTCCACGCGCGCCTCAAAGAGTGTCAGCAAAATGACGGGGCCCCCCCTTCTTAAGGGCCAAAGCCTGCCGGGTTCGTGGGACTTACGAATTACCGTGACCCCGGAACGTAAAGGGCTATTGAAGGGCACCGTGGATTTTAGTCAGTAGGAGTCTGACAGTCCCTCCCGCTCTGCCCTAGGTGGGAGGACTAATGATGATTTTACCACGATAAAAAAAAGCGCAAAGCAGTGAGTTCAACAAAAATAGTAAGGACCCTCACCGACCGGACACAGACAAATTCGGCACGTACCTTCCGAATCTTTGTCTCGATGAACCTGGATCTACGAGTAGAATGTCCGCCAAACAATTATTTGTGCCGTAAACATGATTTATGTTAGCTAGATGAGAGAACCTTTGATTTCAACGTTAAATAATTTGACATAGTATTTTCGGTATTTCGAGTTTAAAGGATATGTAAATTCGAAGAAGGATATAATGGAGCTAGTTTCTGATATAAATCTACTTTAGAATCAAAGTTCTATGTAAAATAAAGGAAATAGAAAACAAGGAATTCGTAGAAACGGGATCGCTGACCTTTAATTATATATTTATTGTACTTCAGCTTGAAGGGTGAAGCAATGGGCTAAATTTTGTCATTTTATTAAAAGCAATGCTCACAACTCCGGATGGAGTATTTTAGTTTTAATGCTAAACTTAAATAAAATATATAACGCAGGCTCTGACAAAATGGTGGCTGGACGCCCAGTGAGGCTTCCAATTCAGGCCTCCTTAGGTGGGAACCCTCAATCGCCGCCACAGTGGACCGCTGATGGTGGTGGTTACAAAGTTACAGGAAGCCTGTGGTGCCGCTGCAACCGCCAGGAGGTGGGTGCCACCCGCCTAGCACACTAGAAACCTAAAGAAAAGAATCACTCGAACCTTGAAGATCAACTGTACTATTTTTTTATTAACAATCTAATGTTTAACTAGAAATGTTGAAATATTGAAATTTGGATGGATGAGTGTTTGTTACTCAATGACATCAGAACGGTAGAACGAATCTTGATGAAATTACTACAGAGATAGGTAGTAGTCTGGAATAATACATAAAATATCGTTTATCTCGGGACAACGTTCAGTTGGGATAATTTCAGTCACTCGCGTTCGAAACCACTAGCAACAGCTAGTTATGAAGATAAGTATACCGTCTGCAAAAGTAGCAAGTTTTCAATTCAGCGGTCGTGTTATCACGTCTTAAATCAAGAGTAGTTCCACTGTGCGAACGAGATGGCGCTAGACGATTTGTATAGCTTTATCTCTTTTCCACAGTGGAACTACTCTCGCTACAGACGTCATAATACGACCGCTGTTTCTTTTAAGAACAAAAAGTCAGTCTTCCCCTAAAAATACAAAATCAAGACGTGTTTATTGTATAGGAATCTAAGTGTCGCCACCTGTCACGTAGAATACGAACTAAAACACAGACGTGGACGCATCAGCTGTTGTGGAAAATCGTCTGAGACAAATAGAAGCACGGTGCACAGTGTTCGGTTCTTGAACTCTATTTGTATGAGCATTAGTGTACCTAATAGTAGGTATATCAAACTGAAATAGTTACCTTCATTGAAATGTATAATTTTACCACAAATCTCACAGGTTTATCAAAAAAGGATAGGCAGAGAAGAAACTCATAGGTACAGAAAGTATAAATCTCGTGATCTAAATTATATGTTGTCTGCAAGAACACAAATTATTTTTGGATAAGATTGCCGCTATACTATCAATATCATCGACGTTGCTAAGCGATTTCCGGCCACCGTAGGCGCGGGTATGCGAGCGGCAAGTAATGGGTGACTTGCCGTCCGGTCATGTACCATGCCCGGATCGACACTGCATCGTGTTCCACGCACTCCTCAAATAGCTGTTCGCAATCTGACGAGGGCTCAGAGAGCCAAAGCTTACCAGGGTCGCGGGACTCTCTTATTAGGTAACCGTGACCCTGGAACGAAAAGGGCTATTGTAGGACACCGTGGAATTTAATCAGTACTTGTTTGACAGTCCCTTCCGTTCTGCCCTGGATGGTAGGTGATGATTTTAACACGATAATAAAAAAAACAAGGAATTTCGTCTGTATCGGGAGAGCTGCGCCAACCTTGCCAACATCGGTTTCAGTTTCATATATGAAAAGAAGGTAGCCCATCACTATATCCAATTTTTTACCAACTAGAGACCAGATAGGCCTGTTGGTCTAGTGGTTAGTGACCCTGACTGCTATGCCGGAGGTCGTGGGTTCGATTCCCACCCAGGACAAATGTTTGTGTGACGAGCACAATCATTTTGTTCTGTGTCTGGGTGTAATTTATCTATAATATGTATTTAGAAATATATAAGTGTGTTTATCAGTTGTCTAGTACCCATAACACAAGCTCTGCTTAGCTTGGGACTACATGGCGATGTGTGATAGTTGTGGAATATTTATTTATTTTATTTTATTTATTTAACCCCAGCTTCGCATGGGTACAATCTCTACTATATTATGCGTGTATTATACATATAAACCTTCGTCTTGAACCACTCTATCTATTAAAAAAACCGCATCAAAATCCGTTGCGTAGTTTTAAAGATCTAAACATACATAGGGACAGACAGACCGAAAGCGGGAAGCCACTTTGCTTTATACTATGTAGTGAAGTTTTTTCCTACCACATTATCAACTAGGTACAACTATCTACTAATAAAAAAAAAACATAATTAGCAACATGATCTCAAAGGTTGCTCACCATCATACCTCTCGTCGTAATAATACCAAGAAGTCCCTTATCTCCGGTAATGAACCGTCCATACATAGCAAAGAAGTTCCCTATAAAAAAAAATCATTACATGACACAAAGCCCTGTTCAGACGCATGGCCTTTGAAAAAACCCCTTTTCAGACGAGTATTATGCTCAGGTATTCGAGGGAAAATTTCTTTCCAATTTTTTTGTAAATTTCTTTCGCGGGTAGTTTTAATTTGGACCTTGTGTGGCGTGTGGGGAGTCCTTTAGCATGGGTATTAGTGTTAAGTAGTTGGATGTTGGATGGATTATTGTGAGTTTTTAGATTAAATTTTAAGCTTGTTTTATTTGAGAGGAGTCCAGAAAACTTATTCAGTTGTAACACATAACGTAATTTAACTACATGCAGTAAGCATGTAGTTAAATTCCTGATATGAAATTGTGAAATAGATGCGATAGCTTGGGAATTATATCATCACAGACATAATGATACGAGTATGAGTGCATTTTTTAAAATCCACTGTTTCATTGATTGATTCGACGTTACTCAAGACTATGATGCTATAAGGATAGCTGCGAAACTTCAAATAACAGTAAGTCTTTAGATTCTGTCATTCGTTTTTCTCAGTACTGGCTGTGGAAAAACATGTCAACGACATTTTGTCCAATTGGCAGTTTTCTTTTTTTTTAATCTGTTGGGTTCATTATTCAATTAACCAAAACCCTCATTTCAATCACTTAAATGTAAAACCCAAAACTGTGACAAACCAAAATAAATAAGAAACCTTTTTTAATCTTCTTAAAACCATATCCAGACTTAGCATTTCAGCATACCAAACCCCACAATAAACCAACAGCTTACCTAAAATAAAATCCACACACGATCGACACAATCTAAACACGGAGTCGTAACAATAAATTTGTTCCGCATCGGTTGCCGCGTCTGCGGGCAATTTATGCCGGCCGGCAGTCTCAGCCCGGAGATGTATCGCATCCGATCGTTGCATCGACGTGTTCATTTGCCCTCAAGATTTACTAGCCGTATTCACGTGGCTCGATTTGATACATTCTGGAAACGTCTTTATTCCTTTTTATACGGGAACGGTTTAGTTCCGGCTGGTGAAAGTGGTTGCTTTATTGTAATGGGTAGGGTATTGAGGATCCAATTATAGAGACTTCCACTGTTTTTTTTAACGTGGTAAAATTATCAAATGAGTCCTCCCACCCAGGGCAGAGCGGGAGGGACTGTCAGACTCGTACTGACTAAAATCCACGGTGTCCTTCAACAGCCCTTTACGTTCTGGGATCACGGTAATTCGTGAGTCCCGCGACCCGGGCAGGCTTTGACCCTCTAGAGGAGAGAGACTTCCACTAGCGAGTTATACGTGGCTTTGAACCCAAAAAGTTTAAACTGCAAGAATACTACCAGAAATAGTAAATTTAAGTTTTACCGATTCACAAGCGCTTCTTGAAAAGAAGAACAATGCACGGAATGGACAGCTGCAATGAGGAAAAAAAAAACCGGCGAAGTGCGAGTCGGACTCGCCTTTAAAGGGTTCCGTAGCAGCAAGTAACATTATATAAAAGTTGGTTGTAACTTTGAAAGATAAATTGCGGTTTACGATTTATGACGTATTAAAAAAAAATGTAAGTTGGTACGCACAATATTGAGTGATTTACCATGTTATTTTAATATCATGGACTTCTTATAGGTTTTCCTATAATCTATAAGGAGAAAACTAATTTCTGTATTTTTTTCAAAATTTTAGGTTCAGTAGTTTCGGAGATAAGGGGGGGGGAATGGTCAATTTTCGTCTATTTTCTTGAATAACTTGGAAACTATTTATTTTAAAATTACAAAAAAATACGTTTAAGATCTTCTCAACAAGACCTTTCATTTGATATGCCACACGATGCAGTTTTCAGAATTTTTTTTTTTAATTTTCCCCTTCCCCCCCAAAAATGACCCCCCATATACAGATTTCATCTGCTCACGTCACACCTCTGTGTTTGGGTCACAGGAATTGATATGTGTACCAAATTTCAACTTAATCGGTCTAATAGATTCGGAGATAATTGACTGTAAGCGACGGACGGACAGACACACGAGTGATCCTATAAGGGTTCCGTTTTTGTATTCAGACGTACGGAACCCTAAAAACAACATCATATCCTCATTTATTAAATCCTGTATTCGATATTTTTCAGTACGGAATTGATTTTGCCTATGATGATTTAAACATCACAGTTCTCAAAACACAGAGAAAAACTTCAAAAGAGAACAGATATGCTTTTTTTTTAAACGTGGTAAAATCATCAAATGAGTCCTCCCACCCAGGGCAGAGCGGGAGGGACTGTCAGACTTGTACTGACTAAAATCCACGGTGTCCTTCAATAGCCCTTTACGTTCCGGGGTCACGGTAATTCGTACAGACCCGCGACCGAACAGATATTCTAGACTTGTTTAATACGTCCTACTCACTCTACTAGAGAGCAACCTGGCCAGAACTTTAAAAAAAAGTTTTAGATTTTTTTATAATAAGCAATAAAAAATGAAAAATGTTCAATTTTGACTCTGTAAGGCTAATCGTACGATTTAAAACTCTTTACGAAAATCCTAACTAAGAAAAATATTCTTCGAACAACTAGGTACCACCTGAACCCATAAAAGTCACTCACGATGTGCGATGCTCACGTAAATACCTCAAATATTTTTATAACCTCAAAGATACGACCAAGAGCAGTTATAAAATCACTGACTGACTTTTACCACCCCTATCCTTGCACCATTAATAAATCGATAAAATTCTATCAAACGCTTTCGTATTTTTATTATCTGGAATATCTAAAAACATTTTGCGATACCTATAAAGCTCAATAGAGCGAAACAAATCGTTGAAAGCTTCGAAGTACTCAAATCTGAAGTAAGTTAGGCGAGTTTTAGTCAGGTTTATTAAGTGAGTCTTCTATCACAGAATATTGCAGAACGTCAACTTGAAACAAAAAGCAAAAACGCAACACACACATACACACGTTACACGTACAGCTAGTGCAAACGGACTCGCGACCGGCATTTGTTTGAGATCACCATCAACATTTTTTGTTTAAGATCGCTGCAACTATGTGTTTTTTTTTTGCCTTGGTAGAATCATCCAGTGTTTTCCTACCCATGGCGGGGCGGGAGGGACTGTCAGATTGGTACTGACTAAAATCCACAGTGATCTTTCAATAGTCCTTTCCCGGTTCACGGTTACTTGATGAGGCAGAACCGCTAGCCCGGCAGGCTTTGGCCCTCTAAGGGGAACCCCGCCAGATTGCTGAGCTCTTCGAGGCGCGCGTGCCACGACGCGCCGTCGACCCGAGCATGGTCCATGATCGTACGGCGAGTCACGCATTACTCACCGTCCGCATGCTCGCGCCTACGGTGGCCAGAAATCGCCTGCAACTATGTGTGTGGATGAAAGCAGCCGGTGATCTAGTGAAGAGGCCTACAGTGGACTGCTATTAGGTGAAGATGATGATGATGTGTGTTCTGGCTTGTTGTGTGTATGTAGACGAACTTCTGTCACAATTCTGTAGTATACTTTAACAACTCAATATTCATTTAAAGAATTTCAATGCAATATGCAAAGATGTTTGTGTTGAAATCTTCGAAGATAAAATTAAAGTGTAACTTTAATGTTTTATTTAAAGTTGTAAAATTAATAACTTTGGAATCGAAATGCGCTTGTGTCTGAAAACTCGGATTGAAACGTTGGCTATTATTATTTTAATCTTAAGACGAATTGTACTGCGTTATGAATGAGTTGTGGATGCGATTATGGTTAAACTTCAAATCTTTTAATACTTGATCATAATTTTCTTACTTTGAAGTTGCCTTTGATCCCCTAAAGGATTAGGTAGAGATGTAGCTCGCTGCCTGATCAAGAGACCATGCCAGGGTCGACGGCGCGTTGGGTTCCACGCGCGCCTCAAAGAGTGTCAGCAAAGTGACGCCCCCTAGAGGGGGGTCTAGAGGGCCAAAGCCTGCCGGGGACGCGGGACTGTACGAATTACCGTGACCTCGGAACGTAAAGGGCTATTCAAGGACACCGTGGATTTTAGTCAGTACGAGTCTGATAGTCCCTCCTGCTCTGCCCTGGGTGGGAGGACTCATTTGATGATTTTACCACGATAAAAAAAAGCCTTCTAGGTAGCCATCGATAGATTCCGCATGGTAAAACACTGAACGCTTTATCAAATCTGGGCAACGAATAGACCTCTAGCGTGATAGAGACTGTTCGCGGAATTGTCCAAACGGGAAACCGTGATTGTAAAGGGCTATTGACTAAACACGCTGGATTTTAGTCAGTACGTATATGACAGTCCTTTCCTTTAAAACCTTAAAAAAAAGAAAAAAAAGATGTTTTTTCCTGCTTTTAGAGCACTACCAAAGAAGGCTATTTCAAATAATATGGCCTAAAGAGAAGAAAGGACACACAAGCACTATTTTCAACTTCTAAATGAATAGATATAAAATCAACCTTCAACTTAACTTTTAAGAAAATCTCGACGCAAATTAAAATAAAAGTCTGCAGAGAAAATCGATTTGGGAATTTGAAAGTGAAATTTTCAGCTGTACATTTAATTGGGAGAACCCTTCAAAACAGTTTCAGTGATTATGCAGTACAATTTGCATACTAGACGACTTTCGAGCCGTGGAGACTAAATAATGGTGAATTTATTTGAGATTTTGCTCTTAATCACCGATTGGATTATCGATTTTTGTTTCCGGGAGTTTCCGGAGTTTACTTTGCGTTATTTTAAACCAACAATTTTGATAAAATAATCAATATTAATTCTCAAAGATATTGTGTTGTTTTGTATTAGAACCAAAAGGATAACCACATTGAAAAACCCAATGAAGTTAAAATTTGATGAACCTGCTACAAAAAGAAACTTATTGGTGAATCTCATGATCTTAACACTTTAAAGAAATTTGACAGTTGGAAGAAAATGTAATGTATTAAACCTCAAGATATGCCTGTAAAAAAAACGCAACGCGACTAATCGAGCTTAGTCACGACCTCTTGCGTTGTTTGCTTGATCTTCAATCTTGATCTTGAATTTCAAAACTTTTACAGATTCAATTTCAAAGTTCCAAGAGTGTATAAAGCCACGTACAGACATGACCAGGCATGCGACGCAAATGACTCGCCACACATACCTCTACGTGAGACATTATTATGACGGTACATTCATGAATGAGTCCCAAATGTCACATATTCAAGCTGAGCATTCAAACAACCACACACGACGTTCGTCACTAAAAAAAGGGGTCTAAAAAGACGAAATAATAAAATAATTGAAATAAAAATCCAGAAACGCAGACGAGAAGATAAATAATATCATGGTTGAGCTGTGGTCGCACCTGCATGAAATGTAAGTGTTCCTGGCCCCCGCACAAAATTATATTATGTATACATACATACAAAGACTACCAAAATCGCACTAAGGCAGTATTCGAAACGAACATGCGCAGCGAATACTCACAGTGAGCACACACGTCCACAACCCGAAGCATGTGTGGTGAGGCATTCGCGACGCATGCCTCGCGATGTCTGTAAGCATCTTAAAAATCCTTAAGAAACTTCGTATGTCAAACGCTAAAATTAAACCCTTATTGGTTTATATCTGAATGTTTTAGATAAATTAAACAAACTCCCCGCAGTAACAGAACAAACCAACACATAAAACACAAACAGAATTCACATAATTATCGAATTTCGCAATATTAAGGCAATCTGTTTTATTTCACGAACACAAAACCTTACACAAATCAAGTTAGATTTCGGATACAACTTGTTTGCAGGACAAATTAATGTTGAACCTTTTAATTAACAAAATTGCCGGTTGTGGGGCCGAACCGAACGGAACTTTCTCGTATACCTTGTTATTGTTTTAGCAAAGTATTGTCAAATTGGAGGGATCGATTGCTTTTTGGAGAATTTTGGGCGGATAGTAAAGAGGAAGCAAGTTTAAAATGAAATGTTTTGTTGGATAATGGACGCTAGGGCTACGGATCAGGTGGTCAGCTCTCGCAGTTCGTCAACGAAGATACGGGCCCGTAAGAAATAAACTCGAAACTTTTGAGTGAAGTCTACTCCTTATTAGTTTTGAATTCAAAGTTTTGACAACACATCAGGAGACGGGGACAACTGTCCAATCATATTGCTACCAATTTTTAGTTCGGACTACTGACTAATCTTATGTGTGTAAGTAATACTCGTAAATACACACATCAAAAGTGTCTAGGGATCAACATATATTTTTGCAATAACTTTTCTCCTGATTAATATTAATTAAATTTTTTTTTAAGGATTCATCAAATAAAGTGTTTTCGTTTGTCACAGTAACGATAAACCAAGTCACCTTTGCATTAATAAAGAAATTTGCCATTTTCCTAATAAAGGGATTTTTGACATTTGAACCACTAACACAAAAGTTCGAAAAAAAGACTGAAATAACAGTTTTCTTTAAAATTTTATTGGGTTACTTAAACAATTAATAACCCGTGTTTCTACCGCGAACACTAACAACACAAGAACATCGGTTTGGCATACTCAAAATGAGTTCATCCAAATCACGCTGTGGAATGGCCGCCCATGTTCGTTGCAACAACAAAAAAAGGTCTTCTTGCGACTGGATACCCTCCATGTTCGGCAGAGCTCTTCTCTGTAGCATATCCCATGCATGCTCCATCGGATTCAAGTCTGGCGACTGAGCAGGCCAGGGCAGGACATTGATGTTAGCTGCGGCGAGAGTCCGTCTTACAACTCTTGCGGTGTGCGGTCGTGCATTATCATGCATTAACTGAAATAAGGGACCGATTTGCACTTGTAGAGGAACGATGACGTCTGATACAATCATCTCAGCATACATTTGAGCGTTGAGGTTGCCTCTGATCCAAATCAACTCAGTTCTTCCGCCGATCCAAATACCCGCCCATACCATGATGGTTCCACCACTATAAGGATGGACTTCCTGGCAGGATTTTAATCGCTGTTGGCGTCCAGGGCTTCTCCAGTGTCGTATACGTCTTGTATCCGGTCTCATACCAAAACGAGACTCATCAGAAAAGCACACGAAACGCCATTGTTCTTCTGCCCAATTTCTGTGTTCAAGAGCCCATTGATATCGAATCCTACGATTGTGCATTGCTATAGGTGGTACCCGTAGCGGTCTTCGGGAATGAAGGTTCACTTCATGCAAGCGGTTTCTGACTGTTTGGTCGCTAATTAAGTTCCCTGAAGAGTGATGAAGCCTCACGGCTAACATCATGGCGGTTATTGTTGGAGCTCTTCGAGTTAAGATTTGAATGTATCGGTCTTGTCTCCGTGTGGTGCAGCGATACCGTCCTCCATGGCGCTCAGCCACGGTACCAGTGCTTCGGTAACGTGTCCAAAGTCGACTGATAATACTCTGACTTGTATTCAGAGCTAAAGCCACAGTACGTTGCCGGGAACCAGCTTCTATCATTCCCACGGCTCTGAGCATTTCTTCCCTGCTTAAATGACGTCGCCGCTCCATAATAACGTTGGTTTTAATCAGTAGTAGGGAAACAGTAGCACTAATAATGTCTTCAATGCGTTGTATGTTTTTATAGGGAAAATATTGACAGCTGATTTTCATCTTTTACTCGAATTTGATTCACAGTTCCTGATTCAAATTATGAAATGCACCAAAAAGGATCCATATAAATTTATAAAATCATAAATTTATTACAAAGCCACATCTCAATCTCAAGAAATCCGCATAAAAATGCTTGATCCCTAGACACTTTTGATGTGTGTAGTAGGAAACGCCCTAAATTTCGGCCGAAGCTACGGTTTTGTGATAAGAAAGTAGTACCCCAGATTTCTTAAAAATAATTTTGATCTTTGAGCATTATGAGCAGTACGTTACTTAAATGACACACATTTATCTTATTTCCACACACAACACAAAAACATCGGCCTAGCCGTTTCCCTATTTAGCACATTAAAATCGACATTCAGTCCAAACAGATGCAGCTGAATACAAGTCTTTGTTCACAAATTAGAGGCGGGTTAACTTGACTTTCTTTTTGGGGCGAAGATAGAACTCGGACATTCGAATAACTCTAACTCGGAATGTTCTGATTAGTAACCCATACACTGACCGAAAATTGTCTTATTGTAGTCACAAGAAAAGTCAAGTTGCTTAAATAGGAAACATGTTTTCAAGAGTGTGTAAATAACATGCAAGTTTGACTTGCATAGTTCCTAATTCAGTTGACAGTTACTTGAAACAAAATGTACAAGTTTAAATTACCTATATACTCAAACTTGCAACTGTGTAGCATATAAACTAATAATCTTGAAGCATGCAGGTTTGTTTAAGTTACAAACAATTTGCATCTTGTATGTATACTTGTATACATACTGGTATAATGGAAACGCGCCTTTAAAGTCACAAAGTAGGTTTTGTCGACTTATTAACTTTTTCCCTCTACACCCGACGCTGTATTTATATTTGATAAAAAACATAATAAAAACAACATGACAGACATATTTAATAAAAAAATGTATTTAAAAAAATTACAGAAATTAATTCATATACGTAATTACACAAATAAGAACATCATCTTTCATCCATGTCCTCACAAAAGATCAAAAATCCATTGTCATGAGCCGCCATATTATTTAACCTGCCAATAATACAATAAAACACTTATAGAATCGCCAGCAGAACGATTCACATCGAATTTACCTTCCTTCTATCAGCAATGCCATCCGAATCGCCAGTCTACACCAGTTCATATAGCTATATCTTCCGGACAGAACTTCGAGCTAATCTGCCGCACCTGTGCTAAGAAAAATGTTGCCATCACACGCGATTCGAACCTTTTAACATCGAAGAATCGCATTTATCTATTTAAAACGTATTTAGGGTACTGTTAGCAGATGTTCCGGGATCAGATTGATGTTTTCTGAGTTTTGTTTTTTTGGGAAATAATTTTGGAGTTGTTTTTAGTAGTGTTATGAGCCTGATGTAGATACAGGTATTTTGAACTACTTTTAATTAAGAAACTTGATGTAGTTTCTTAGTTAAAGCATTGAACCCAATGATTATGGGTTTAATTATATTAAAAATAAATAAATAAATAAATAAATAAATAAATCGTTTATTTATAAAAAGGGGCACATTTACAATTGAGTATCTTAACAAATAAAATAGAGCACAGTTGCTTATTGCCTGAACTAGGTGGAACCTGTGTTTCAGGCTAGAAGGTGCGTAAATACCTACTTAAAATAAATAAATCAACAATTAAAGAAAAGTAAATTACTAAAATTACAACTTACATGAGAGATAAACAAACAATGTGTCAGCAGTTTACTTGCAGACTACAAGTAAATCTTCTGTCTGTGCATAGGTAAGGGGTTGCAAAAAAGTAATAATAGACTTTTTACAGCTAAAATAGTTTAACTTATAAATACTTAGTTTTCTATTTAATCTATTGTACAGAAATGGGCCTAAAAATGTAAAGAATCTTTCCACAAAGACATGTTTGGAGGTTGTATTAGAAATGCATACTATATCGTTCCGTCTCTTGTTAGTATTGTCAGCATTGTACGTAAGCATGGTGTGCTGTTTTAATAGTAAGTGCATAATGAATAGCTGGCGCACAGTCAGCACATTGCAGGATTTATACAGCTGATCTGTGGGAAAGTAAAAGGGATGGAAGTTTGCTACCTTTAAAATTGCTCTTTGAGCTCTTTCAAGAGGAAGCAGGATAGTTTTTGATGCGCCACCCCATGAAATGATACAGTAATGAATTATTGATTGACATAGGGCGAAATAAACTTGTGTGATTAACTTAGAATCCGCAAAAGTTCGTATTTTTTTAAATACATATATTAATTTGCGCACTCTTTTAACTAGACTTTCAATATGATACCTAAAAGAGAGTGTTTCATCTATTATAACCCCTAAGTATTTAATATTATTTGCTTTGAGGATAGAAGGGCAAATGCACATGTTGATTGAGCGATTATCACATTGATGGGCATATAAATGGAAGTTAGTAGTGTTAAGTCGAGGCTTGCGCATGGAGAAGTGAATGTATTTTGTCTTGTCAGCGTTTAGTGTTAGTAAATTGCTTTGAAGCCAATTAGTCACAGTATTAAAGCCAAGTTGAGCGTTTTCAAACAGTTCGCTACTGTTTTCAGCAGAAAATATTAGCGCCGTGTCGTCAGCATATGATATAATCTTGCCCTGCTTGATGTTAAGGTTACACAAGTCGTTAATATAAACCAGGAAAAGGGTAGGGCCCAATATACTTCCCTGGGGAACACCAAATCCAGTATTTTTCTGCTCATCGCTCGTAAAATTGTCAATCCTAACACATTGGTATCGGTCGTTTAAATAGTCAGCAAGCAATGTCAGCGGCGTGCCCCTTATTCCTATGGCCTCTAATTTTCTTAGGAGCACAGAAACGGAGACCGTGTCAAAGGCTTTCGCTAAATCAAGGAAGACTCCCATGACCTGGTTCCCCTTGCCCAGCTCTTCAGAGATATAATTGGTAAGGCTATGCACCGCATCGGCTGTGGATAATTTGGCTCTGAAGCCAAATTGCGCTGGTGACAAGATGTTGTTTTTCTCCAGGAAGCTAACTAGTCTGCTGTTTATAATTTTCTCAAGTATTTTTGAGATTGAGGGGAGTAATGATATTGGCCTATAGTTATTAACCAAGTCCCTGTCTCCAGATTTATAGATAGGGATAACAACAGCCTTTTTGAGACAGTTAGGGAAAATTCCTTTGGAAAGACAGATTCGAAATATATGCGTTAAGGGAGGTGCTAATATATGCTTAAAGAGTTTAAGGATCCTGTTGCTTATATTATCCCATCCAACTGCACAGTCATCTTTAAGGCCAGATATTATTTGGGATATTTCGTTTTCGTCAGTATCCAGCATAGCAAATGACTTCAGGTTGCAGCTGTTGTTCTGTTTTTGGAAAGATGGTTGGGTGCAATGTTTCGGAATCTGTTCGGCCAAAGTTTTCCCAACATTAACAAAAAAGTTATTTACTTTGTTAGCTGATAAGAGGGATGAAGGATTAGTAAGCAGTAACCTCGAATTTGATTCACGTTGTTTAGTCATGTAGGTGGCGTTTTTAATATGCTTCCAAATTTGCTTGGTATTGTTGCCTGCTTTATTTAATTCATTTTTATCGTAATTATTTTTAAGCTTCTTTAAGAGATTGTTGCAGAAATTCCTGTATCTTTTATAGGTGTTTAGAATTATTAAATTATCAGGGAATTTCTTAGTTTTCTGATGAAGTTTATCTCTGTGCCTTATGCATCGAATTAGTCCAGGAGTAATCCAAGGTTTAATATTACGAAGACGATTATTTGTTGTCACAACTGTCGTATTACGTAATATTGCTTGTTGGACATGTTTTATTAAATACGATAAAGCTGAACTAGCGTCAGCAGTATTGTAAACTAGGCTATAATCAATGTTGCGTAAATCATATTCGAGTTTATTTATATTTAATTTAGATTTTGTCTGGGAGCGATTATGCTTAGGCAGCGTTAAATTTACGGCTAGTAAGACAGAATGGTGGTCGGTTATTGTTGAGTTAGTAACAAGCGTAATAAATGAATAAGCGGTTTTGATCATCATATGGTCGAGGCAAGAACCGCTCTGATGAGTAGGCAATGTGTGAGCAAGCAGAAAACCATGGTATGAGCAGATGTTAAGGTAATCTTGTGTCCCTGCGTCGCAGTTTTCGGAGCCGATATTAATGTTAATATCACCTGTTAGTATTACATTGCTAAATGAGCTAAGTGATTGAAAGATCTGGTTTAGGGAACTGTGGAAAGAGGTTAGGTTTCTTGCGGAAGGGGATCTATACAAAGCAATTATCGCTGTAGTTGTACCAATTTTGATGATAAGGCAGTTACTAATACAATCTTGAAGATCAGGTTCTTCGACTTTGACCTTTAATGATTCCTTAGCAAAGACAACGACACCATCATTTTGATTGTGGTTAATTTTTGTGTACAATAAGTTATACCCTGGTATTGCCGGGAGGTTATCGTGGCGCATTGATAGCCAGCATTCTGTTAGAACCATAATATCACAATTAAAGTTAAGTCTATGAAGAAAAATGTTAAAGCTATCTATGTTCTTATGAATACTTCGTATGTTTTGGCTTAGTATGGTTAATGACTTTTGATACTGGGAAAGATATTGATTGCAGTCTTCAACCTCACATGACTTTGACTCAGTCAAAAAAGAGTTATCTATGTCGGTAATTAAATTAATATCCATTCTACAAAAATAACAACAATAAATTACGTCTAAGATTTAAACAAATATGTGGCGCTCTCAGGCGCCGTCATAGTCAATCGAGTTAATATACCTGTATTCGGCTGCAAGTTTAGCTGGACAAACTGCGTCTCCCGTCTTGTGGTTGGCTTGTTTTTTAAAGCGCATGCATGTAGCACATTTTGGATCATCAGCTTTTTTTGCGCAGTCTTGGCTAGAGTGTCCTTCTTCACCGCAATGGCCACAAGTCGGGGCAGCGGCCTTGCATGTCTTGGATGCATGACCGTACTGCTGGCACTTGTAACATCTCGTTACTAGTGTGAAGTCTCGTACCGGGCAGGACGTCCAATTTATAAATAATCTGTCCTGCGTGATGAGGGCCTTGCGAATGGCGGCTGAAACTTCTATTATATAATTGCAGCTCTCAGCATCTTTCCTTCCAGATTTGTGGCTAAGTTTAATTGAGGTCATAAATGTATCTAGGGTCATAGGCAGTTTGTCAGTTATGTTTTGGTCGTAAATGCATTTATAAACCTCATTTTCGGCCATTGATGCGGGAACTCCTAGCACAATAATGCGAGGCTTGCGCTTCCGAGGTTCGTCAACGGTAAGGCCTGACGAAGCGATTTGGACTTTTTGCTTGAGTTTATCTAGGTCATCCTTGGTCTCAGTGCTAACAATAAGTCCTCCTTTTCCTATTTTACGTACGCCTCGTACTTTCAGCTTCATTTCACCAGGGCATATGATTTTTTGTACCATGTTCTTGGTTTCATCACTGGTCTTTGTGTTGTCGCATGGAAAAATCGCCACGGAGCTTAGGTTTTTAGGACGAATAAAACTGCTAGATCCCTTCTTCACCATATCGGCAAAAGAAGAAGGAGTCGCAGCCTGCCTCGTACAGGACTCCTGAATCGTGCGGTTCATCTCTGCTAGACAGTCTGCTAGGTCTCGAGCTTCGGTCATTGTTTTCAAGGCGGTATGTGTTTGAAGGGCTCTTGATTTCAGCGACTGGTATTGAACAGCCAATTGTGAAACACCATGTCCAACTTTTCGGCAGAGATTGCCAATTCTTTGCTTCTGTTCAGAATTAAGTTTTCCCTCAGAAGCAATACAAAACACCTCATTCAAGTGGTCTTCAATGGTCCCCAGCCAGTTCTGAATCTCCGCAGTACTGATAGGTTCAACAGCTTCCTCTTGGTGCTGCTTTTGTTGTTGAGGAGGTCTCGGTGTTGGAGTCGACGGAGGGCTGCGTGGTGTTGGAGTCGACGGAGGGCTGCGTGGTGTCATCCCACTCCGATTAAAGGGGGTGCTAGCCATTTTTCAGATTATAAAAACTATTTATAATCCAGTCAGTCCATTATACTGAGTTGAAAACCGCTTACTACGTTGTTTTATTATATCAAGCTAATACACTTAAACTGGGTCAAAATTTAATGCAAGCGTTAATTTATTTATTTTAATAATACTGCATTGATGTGCACGTCTGTACGCGATGAGTGCCGATCAATCACCCAAAAAATGTGTCTACTCGAGAGCGGTCGGTGGTGCCCGGTTATATCGAGGTGTAGGTCGTAGCTGTAGGTTCAAACCCAGCCACGTGCGTTAATTTGTACTATTTATTTCATCACAAATGCTCTCAAAACGGTGAAGCAAAGCATCGTGAGGAAACCAAGAACCAAAAATTCGAAAACCTGTAACTACCAACCGGCTCAGTGCCCGCGTGGTGGGTTACGTTTGGCCCTCTTCCTCTCACAGAGAAAAAGCCTGTATCTCAGCAGTGAGAATATTATAAGCTGATGATGATGTTTTTTTTTTTATCGTGGTAAAATCATCAAATGAGTCCTCCCACCCAGGGCAGGGCGGGAGGGACTGTCAGACTTGTACTGACTAAAATCCACGCTGCCCTTCAATAGCCCTTTACGTACCGGGGTCACGGTAATTCGTTAGTCCCGCGACCCCGGCAGGCTTTGGCCCTCTACAGGCCCCGTCACTATGCTGACACTCTTTGAGGCGCGCGTGGAAGACAACGCGTCGTCGACCCGGGCATGGTCCATGGTCGGACAGCAAGTTGCCCATTACTCGCTGCCCGCATGCCCGCGCCTGCGGTGGCCGGAGATCGTCTGGCGACGTCCGACACCGTGGGCGTCTACCACTGCGGCTGGGGTGGAGGGAGGACGCTGTCCTCTGCCTCACGCGGCCCACCTCCTCCTTCACGAGCATGACTGCTTCGCAGAAGGAGGCGACCGATTCCCACTCCGTCTCGCCCCGCAGCATGGCCTCGACCAATGCCGGGCACGAGAGGTCTCCGCCTATCGTCGTCGTGAGGACACGGCGGTGCTCTGCCCAAGCGGGGCAGTCCTGCACCGTATGCTCCACCGTGTCCTCCGGACGATCCTCGCAGTGGAACACAGAAACCTACCGAAACTTCCGTGTCCGGTGAGGACCTGCGACATGCGGTAGGTCAGGACGCCGTGACGCCTATCCAGCCACTCCTCAAAGAGGGGTCTTACCGCCGCGTTTGCGGCGTGCCCGTGATGATGATGATGGTGATAATTGTGTTTAAATTATTCATAACTTGTACGCGACTAATTGCTGACCAAACATAATATTTACTATTAAAACATTTACGTCCGCGCGGACATTTCAGTAGCAAATTAGCAACCAATCCGCGTTCCCGCGTCTTAAATTCCGTAAAAAGGAAAAGTGAGGTTCCAAACGTGACTGTAAAATCTTATCTCAATAAACTCCATGAAAAGAACTTGGTGCAGTTTTTGTTTAAAGACAATCAGCGGCTGCCGCCTAACATTGGTGTCAGAAGTGCGATTTCGAAAAGTGGTTTACGCTATAAACCCCGAAATTTGAACCCGTGGTCGTCGCGTTTGTCAAGTTGATCGACGTTCAGTCTCAGCCCCTCGAGTTGAGCCCGCATCAGCCACCTGCCCATTATCGTGGTCGACAGTAAGTCTCCTCCTGCATCGAGCCTGCACCACTGCCGGACCTGTACCTGTGGTCGACGATAAGCCTCCGCCTGCGTTGTGAGCCCGCACCACTGCCACACCTGGACCTCTACTTTCTCCTCTCCATCTTCTCTTCGGGTCAAGTTCTGCTACTGCTACTCACCACCGACCATCATCTGCCTGAGCCTGCGTCTCTGTCCAGGCACCGCCTACAAGCAAGCCACGTGATCCTATTCGCCGCCCGCCACGTGACCGTCCTTGGTCGCGCCAACGTGTCGTGTCCACCCAGTACCACATCCCAGGACTTTAATTTTAACTCATTAGTGAAATGCTCCTGACTGTGCTAATTCTGTAAGTAGTCTAACTTTTTCACTTTCTATTCCTTTTGTATTACTTTCTATTTTTTTTTGTGTGTAAATCTGTGTATCCTCTCATCCTACCTACCTACATAATGTCATTAAAACAAGAATCTTTAGAAAAAGTCACCTTAAATGTTCTCACGAAATTCATTAGGCCATACTCAGGTGATCGAGAGACTCTTCCAGCATTTTTAACAAATTGCGACAATGCTATATCACTAGCAGCACCTGAACAGCATGGTATATTATGCAAATATATAATATCCCAATTAGAGGGAAAAGCACAACTAGCATGCAGTCTGAAAACATTTACGACATGGTCCGAATTAAAAAGTTTTCTAAAAACCACATTTGGTGAAAGAAAACACAGTTCTCATTTATTAGTAGATTTACAAAGCTGCAAACAGCAAACATCAGAATCCGTAACGCAATTTGCTCTTAGAGTTGAAGCCTGCCTAACACGTATTCAGGCAGACATTCACTACTCATGTTCAAATCCAGCTGAGCTTATTGGCAGAATAGCTGCTATGGAAGATCTCGCTTTAAACACATTTATATTAGGACTTAATTCTAACATTTCTAATATAGTGCGATGTCGGAATCCTTCTTCACTAAACGATGCCGTGACTCACGCGGTGGAAGAAGAGAAATTATTCAACTTAACGCGTATATCTCAACGAACTGGCAAATTCTGTTCTCATTGTAACAAGCAAGGTCATACCTCTAATGAGTGCTTTAAGAAAAAGCCTAATTCTAATACTTCTTCCAATCCACCATCCCAAAAATCTTATCACGTTCCCAATCTATCATCCTCTTCATCCTCAGGTAACGGAGAAGGTCAACAAAATTCCAATTATAACTCAAAATTTTGTGCATATTGCAAAAATAAGGGACACGTGATTAATGAATGTCGCAAGCGTCAATATAATAATCAACATCGTTTGCGTAATTCGCAACCTGAAGACACTCAAGGCCAAAGAAGTTCCGCTAATTCCAACGCGTTGAATAACGATGCACGTGTTCATTGCTGCGAATGTAATTGCATTAATGAATCTAAAGATGATCAGAAAAACGATTTAAACGCAGAATGATTTCGGATTCGTGCCTACCGAAGTCTAAAAGTAAAAACGGCACAATTCCACGTACTAAATCTTCTCCACCTCAGGAACCTTGTAATCAAGGACTGAGTCATACTAAATCCTACTCATCTCGACTGTCCAATGAACAATCGAGTCTTACTAATTCTTATAATACATCTCAGGACAACCTGAGTCTTACTAAAAATAAATGCTCTACTAAATCTACTAAATCTT
Source organism: Agrotis puta (assembly GCA_943136025.2). NCBI lineage: Eukaryota > Metazoa > Arthropoda > Insecta > Lepidoptera > Noctuidae > Agrotis > Agrotis puta. Next base: position 13,572,746 of record OW964185.2, on the reverse strand, counting down.
ATAATTCATCTCAGGATAACCTGAGTCTTACTAAAAATAAATGCTCTACTAAATCTACTAAATCTTATAATTCATCTCAGGATAACCTGAGTCTTACTAAAAATAAATGCTCTACTAAATCTACTAAATCTTATAATTCATCTCAGGATAACCTGAGTCTTACTAAAAATAAATGCTCTACTAAATCTACTAAATCTTATAATATATCTCAGAACAACCTGAGTCATAATAATATTTCAAATAAAATACACCTCCCTTCTACTAAATCTACACAGTCTCAGAATGAGACTCAAAATCATATACAAACGCCTAATAACTCAAAAGTTTCAATGCCTATTTTCGAAACAAGTATACATAAATACAAAGTGTCTCTGCCTTTTACAAATCTCATTACTGAATATTCGAAAAAACCTCTCAGTTTCCTCATCGATACCGGTTCTAGTGTCAGTATCGTGAAGCAATCGAGTTTGTCGTGTAAACCCCAACTCAGCAATGAAATAATTCAGCTCAAAGGCATAAACAATGCTGATTCTTATAACGAAACTTTGGGCACATTTCAATTCGAGTTCCAAGTATGTAAAGATACCTTTCAACACAAATTCCACGTCATTACAGATGAACTAAATCTTAAATATGACGGCATAATCGGTACAGACTTTTTACGCATTTTTAGCGCCAATATAGATTATAATTCTAAATACATGAATCTTTGCGGACATAATGTACCTATTTTATTCAATGAACCAACATACATCATACCGGCACGTTCTGAAGCCGTAATTGAATGCATGGTGTCAAATGACCCCTCGGAATTGCACAACTTACGCGAAGCGCTTGTTTTAGATCACGTTGTAAGCGAAGGTGTCTACTTAGCAAATTGCATTGTGACACTTAAACAAAATAATCGTGTCAACATTTCCGTTTTAAACACGACTGAATCTGATGCTCAAATTCATGATTTTAAAGTCAAACTTACTCCTATAGACTTTTCTAAATCACGTCAATTTCAAGAAACAATTCACACAGTCTCTTTATCTGCGTCTGATCGACGTGATCGCGTCCTTAAACAAATCAGATACGATCATCTTAACTCTGAGGAGAGACAAGCCTTATTAGAATGCTGCGCTGATTTCAGTGACATATTCTACCTCGAGGGCGACCCTCTCACCTGCACTAATGCTATTCAGCACTCAATTAATACGGGTAATGCACCGCCCATTAATGTAAAATCCTACCGCTTTCCAGAGTGTCATAAACACGAAGTAGATAAGCAAATAAAAAAGATGCTCGATCAAAAAATCATAAGGCCGTCTAACTCCCCTTGGAGTGCACCAGTTTGGGTGGTACCTAAAAAAATGGACGCATCGGGACAACGAAAATGGCGAATCGTCATTGATTACAGGCGACTTAATGACGTCACTGTAAACGAAATTTATCCTATTCCTCTAATCTCAGACATCTTAGACCAGTTAGGTCACTCCAAATATTTTTGTGTTCTTGACCTAGTATCAGGCTTTCATCAAATTAATATAAATCCAGCTGACTCAGAAAAAACTGGGTTTACTGTTATTAACACAAACGGAACCTCGGGACATTACGAATTCACTCGTATGCCATTTGGGTTAAAAAATGCCCCTTCAACCTTCCAACGTCTTATGAATACAGTTTTATCCGGACTTCAAGGTCTTCATTGCTATGTATATTTAGATGACTGTATTGTCTATGGAAGTTCCCTTACTGCAGTGATAGAAAAACTAAGACTCGTGTTCGATAGACTTCGTCAATTTAACTTAAAACTTCAGCCCGATAAATGTGAATTCTTAAGACGTGAAGTGAATTATTTAGGTCATACTATCACCGATAAAGGTGTTTCTCCAAACCCTGAAAAAGTGAAAGCTGTCTCCGAGTACCCTGTTCCTAAAAATCCAAAAGATATTAAATCTTTCCTAGGTCTCATCGGCTATTATCGTCGATTTATTGAAAACTTCTCAAAACTCACTAAACCTCTAACTTCCCTTCTAAAAAAGGACACCGCTTTTCATTGGAATGTAGAACAACAAAATGCATTCAATATTTTAAAAGAAAAATTAACTACAGCTCCTTTGCTCCAATACCCCGATTTCTCGCAACCCTTTCTCGTCACTACAGACGCAAGTAATTACGCCGTAGGTGCGGTTCTCTCACAAGGCCCAATTGGAAAAGATAAGCCAATTGCATATGCATCTCGCACACTCAACAAAGCCGAAGGAAATTATTCTACTACCGAAAAGGAGTTATTAGCTATTCTTTTTGCCGTTAAAACTTTCCGCCCTTATCTTTACGGTAACAAATTCAAAATCATAACCGATCACAGACCACTTGTTTGGTTATTTAATGTCAAAGACCCCGGTAGTCGACTCATTCGCTGGCGCTTAAAGCTGGAAGAATACGACTACGAGATTGTTTACAAACAAGGCAAACTTAATTCAAACGCGGATGCCTTATCACGTCACCCGATACTCGCTTTAACGCGCAGTAACGCTCTGAATAATCAATCTTATGAAGAGTACTTAAAGTTGCAATTCACAAAATCCATACCTACTACTAACACAACCATTGAAGAACACTCGCAAGCTCTACAACTCACTAAATGTAAATTGATAGCTTGTCCAACATCGTTAGATTTCGATAATTCCATGCCACACTGTGAGGATCTTCTTTCTCAAATTAATAATTCTTCTGAAATAATTGCAACTGAACGCGAATCAGATTCGGTATTTACAACATCTTCCAACGGAAAGCATTACTATTTCTTATTCACTAAGGTTCATCATTACGAAGAAGTTAATTACAAAACGATTTATTCGCTTTTAATAAAATTACGCAACTCAATCATAGATCAAAATACAAATGAAACCGAGCTCGCTATATCAGACTTTAGTGAACCTTTTTCCAAGCTTTCTTACAGTAAAATATATAACATGCTTATTTTTATCTTTCATAACACTGATATTAAAATTCATATTTATAAAAATCAAATTATTTACCCCAATCCAGCTGAAGTACCTAAGATACTTCAGGAAAATCATGATTCACCTATCGCTGGACATCCGGGTATGAAGCGTATGCTGAGTCGTATTAAAGCATTGTATTATTGGAAATCAATGCGTTCAGATATCGAAAATTACGTAAAAAATTGTAAATTATGTCAAACGAATAAGCCGTTACGCCTATCCAACAAAGCTCCTATGGAAATCACCTCTACTAGCACTAGACCTCTTGAAAGGTTGGCACTAGATATTGTAGGCCCTCTCCCAGAAGCTGGTTCTCAGAAATTTAAATATATCTTGACGTTACAAGATGATTTAACTAAGTTTACTTGCGCTTATCCTATGATTTCCTCAACTAGCGACGAAATTGCACGTAATTTAATACATTTTATGTCACTATTTGGCTTCCCTAAAACCATACTTACCGATCTAGGTACATGTTTCACATCTGATCTATTCAAACAAGTAACAGCAATCTGCAAAATAAAATCTATCTTCACTACGCCTTACCATCCGCAGACAAACGGAGCTTTAGAGCGCAGCCACTCTTCTCTTAAAGAGTACCTGAAATCTTTCGTTAATGAAAATCAGAATGACTGGCACTGTTACTTAGCTACTGCTCTCTTATCTTACAATACTACTCCACATACTACTACTCAGTTCACTCCCTTTGAACTCTTATACGGTTACAAACCGATAATCCCAAATTCTCTTTACGGTGCTAATGACACTAACAACTATCACGAATATGTTCGCGCTCTACAGTATAGGATGAAATTTAGCCGTCAGAAAGCTATAGAGAACATCTTAAACAGTAAAGAAACTTCAAAGCGATACTATGATGAATCTAGTCGTAGTGTTACATACAAAAAAGGTGACATGGTATATGTAAAATACCATCACCGACTTAGAAAAGCCTTATCCCCGATTTGGAAAGGTCCTTATAAAATAATAAAAATTAATGGTAAACATAATGTAACTATTTGTATTAATCGTAAACACGTGAAATACCATACCAATGAAATAAAACCCGCTCAAACATAAATAAGAAACGAGTTGTGTTTGTCATGCAAATTCCTCTTATCTCAACTATTAAATATAATGTGTATAAATTGATTCCATTACCTACTCCACCTGATCATTCTAATCCAAATACCTTTGCCCTTATTCACCCAACAAATCCTTATCTTGCTATCACAGATGATAGACTGAATTATGCAATGTTATCTAGTATCAATGTCAAAGAATGTCTTAAGATAAGTAGCGATTATTCAATTTGTCAATTGTCAACTATTTATTCTAGTAATTCTAATCCATCCTGTGAAACTAAGTTGTTAACAGAAGTAGTATTGTCATTACCCAGCGAGTGTGATTATAAATTATTGTATGGTCAAATTGACATTTGGCATAGATTGCATAGTGATGAATGGATTTATGTACAATCAAATCCAAATAAATTAACTGTAAAATGTAAAACAGACATGAAAGATTATTCTATTCTTGGAACCGGATTGTTAAAGTTAACTCCTGATTGTACCGGTTATTCTAAAACTTTACAGTTTATTCCATCAACTACTTCAACTTCTGAATATAAAAATAATTTTGTAATTGACTTTGATATAACAAAGGATGATTGCTGTAACAAAGATATAGTTAATAAAAGTATTCCTTTACTCTCACCACTATCTTTAAGTAATATAGATCTAGATTCATTAAAGCACACATCTCATAAATTAGACCATCTCGAATTAGAGATAAATCAATTTCAAGAGCAATCACACTTTGTTAAATATGCAACTTATTATTCTGGATTCACGTATTTAATTGTTACTGTTATATTTTTGTTAATTCTGTATAAATTATTTAAATGTTATGTTAATAATAAAACCCGAAAATCATTGTGTTGCATCCCAATCTTCAATCTATGTAATACAAAAAGGTCAGTACAACATGAACACAAAGTAAACAATTCTATTGAAATGACGGAACATTCCTCTGGTGATAATGATCAATATTCATCAAATAGAAATCTTAACAACTAATATTTTTTTTACAACAGTCTTAAGTTTAGTTTATAGAATGTCTAATTTGATTTATGCTTATGGGTACTTTAAGATAAATTCTTGTGTTTTTAGTCTTCTATAGTTATCTTATAATTTTAATTTTTTTATATCGTGTCTTAGTTTTAATGGGTTATTTTATTCCTCTTTGGGTTATGAGTTTTTATTTTTACTAGATTCAATATTTAATTTTAATTATTCAAATTCTGTAAAACCTCATTCTTCTTTTTCTCGATTCCGCTTAATCATTTGGGATAAAGCTCCATCTTAAGGGGGGAGATGTTATATTCATAACTTGTACGCGACTAATTGCTGACCAAACATAATATTTACTATTAAAACATTTACGTCCGCGCGGACATTTCAGTAGCAAATTAGCAACCAATCCGCGTTCCCGCGTCTTAAATTCCGTAAAAAGGAAAAGTGAGGTTCCAAACGTGACTGTAAAATCTTATCTCAATAAACTCCATGAAAAGAACTTGGTGCAGTTTTTGTTTAAAGACAATCAGCGGCTGCCGCCTAACAGAACGTAACAGTCGATCAAAATTTAATTTTGGGTCAATGTTCTAGGGTCACCTGACACTGCAATATATTTTAAAATCTTTTCTTGTGTTACATTTTGAACTTTCGTGACATCTTCCCCCACAAATCTAGGTATCAAGTTAGTCTTTCCATAAATCGTGATCAGACATAGTCTTGAGATAACGTAGATAGTAGAGACAGCGCAGAAACGAGAAATAATGACGTCACGTTCTGTCGCGCAGCTAATCGTGCGCTCACACCTGATTGTACTACTCCATGATAGCTTGGCTGGATAGCTGATTTGATTGAGAATTTGGAACATGAGCTGGTATTAAGATAAGGATTTTCTTTAAAAAGTTTTTTTTTGCTTCATTTTGCTAAACGATTCTTTTGTCCGAGCATGGTGCGACTCGTAAAATACTGAAAAAAAAAACTACATTATAAGCTTCGATCTGGTTTGCTTTACTACGCAGAAAGTAACTTTGATCATTTTTCCCCCTTAAAATGCCAATGGGGGCTTTGGATCCCGAAAAAAATACTTTATAAAATTTTGCAAAAAAATTCTAGATATAGACTCAGTGTATATTTGGCTTAAAATTAGTCCATAAAAACCTTGGCATTTTCAAAATACATGATTCTGGTTTCGCAAAATTAAAATTTCAAAGGTTTTTTAATTTTGCAATAATAGCACAATCATGTAGCTTGCAGAATATAGAATGCCAGGTATTTTTTATTAAAATTTGACAACTGTCATAATTATGTCAAAATTGACAGCGGGGTAACGTTGTAGCCAGTAATTTAGTGAAAAAGAAAATCAGGCTTTTTAATTCAAATTACCCAATAGGTATTTAACTGAGCATAACCGCACGCCTAATCGACTTTAAGGTCAATGTGAACTTGTGATAAAATCTTAAAATCTAACCATTTTAATATTCAAGCAAAGAACCACAATTTTCTAAAACACACACTTTAAAATAACCATTAATTAAACTACTTACTTTTAAACCACGTTTAAAGTAAACAGCCCTACATTTTAATAATAGGTACAAATAAGTTGACGTGTCGTTGGTCGTGAACGGTGCACGAAATGGCAGCTAATCTATGACCGTTTATCATAGAAATTAAGTGACCCTTTTGAAATGGGGGGTGGTACGAACAAAAATCTGTGAGTAATGCGATTATGCAGTCTTAGAACACGAGTTATGATTTATGGGTTAGAATTTGTATAATGAAAGTTAAATTATTAATTTGAATTTTGGCTGTTTAATGCTGTGTCCATATCTGACTGGTTTTAACCTTAGGGCGCGTCCACGCTATACAGCAGGGGTGGCTAACCGATCGATCGAGATCGACCCGTCGATCGCGACTTCCAAAGTATTAAGTAAATTTAAGGAAACTATCTCACATGTGATATGAAAAGGAACTTCTAAAACTGTTGAATAACAAAATACTACACGATTGTGTACTAATCTATGCTGTTTCATTTAAGATTTCAAGAAGTATGTAATTGGTAGATCGCACAGGGTTTCGTTAGTAAACAGTAGATCTTTTGTCTAATCAAGTTGGCCATCCCTGCTACACAGAGTTATTTTTATGATGTTCAAATTTTGCAAACTATTTTTGATACAATTGATGTGAACGAAAGAATGCCAAATTTGAATTGGAGAAAATATGGTTTTGTTTGACTTAGTTTATTCATTTCATCTGCCTTGCCTTTTCCTGAATACAGCTCAATATCAGTATCTTACATGGAGCGACGACTATCAAACATCTACAAATGATAGTCGAGAGCAAGGGCTTTACTTGCTCTCCAAGGCATGAAGGAAACTCGCTACCTATGATGAATAGTCACCCATCCACAGATCAACCTTGGTAATCGCGGTTTAACAGCTTGAAGAACGACCTGTGCGGCTATGATTCCAAGAGCTTCCTACTCGTTTCTCAATAATTGGTAACACTAAATTGCTAAAAGTAAACATCTGCTGCTCCTCATTGTACTTAGGTAAGTCCCTATGACCTATCACAAGGGATACCTAAGTTGGAAGCATGTACTAAACTAATTGCGTTTGAGCACTTCATTAAGCTATGCGGTTCTCCTAGTAAGTAATAACACTATTTCTGTAGTACAGGAGTCGGGTACCCAATTGTTTCCTAATGTTAGGGGCAGTTTGAGGCTTCAAGGAAGGCACCTAACAAGCGTGTTATTGAGGAAGTCTTGTAGTAAAATTGCAAGGTTTTCTGTTATGAGGGAGTTTTTTTTTTTTGTTTCTGGTATTTTCCTGAGCCATTTTTCTTGGTAATATCTTTTAGAGACAAAATTGCTCAATGAGTGTTCGTTATTATTGAATAACTGTTATTTTTGTTTGAGGACCCTAAAATTTCTGTGACCATATTTGTACTCTAGAAGTAAACAGATAGGTGTTTATTTTAATTCGATTTATACACGTGAAAAAGCCTACACCTCCGCGGGAAGGATTTTGAAGGACCACCGTGACTTTTAGTCAGTAAAAGTTTGAAAGTCCCTTTGATGATTTTACCATGAAAAAACAAATACTGGCCGACTTCTGGCTATCACATTTTTTATTCTTCTCTTTACTATTTATTACGTTAGTGACACGTTAGATAGAAATGTTCTGTAATATGTGTGCGAAACTTTAAAAATGAAATAAGGATAATTTCGTAATCCAATAAATTATGATGTTTGTAACCTAGCTCCCGTCCTATCTCATCCTTGGCGCCGTTTATTGCAGCACGCTAAATGGAAATATTCATTAAACTTCGCAGTGAGGGACTGCATCGATCCTAGTTTACAAGCAACGTTTTATTATAACTCGGCTCACTCTTGTTACCTCCATTTTGAAGTGGTTTTGTTACTGATGTTTCAAGTGATGGGTTTTTTAATTGAAATTAGAACTAACTATACATTTTATACAATTACTATCTGACACGTCTCTCTTCCCTAGGCGTTAATAGTATTACATTAGGTAACATATATGCAAAAAAAATAAACCATTAGTATCAGTTGAAGCGCAACATGAGATTTTATAAGCATATTGGATTTGTTTTTTTTTTTTAACGTGGTAAAATCATCAACTGAGTCCTCCCACCCGGGGTACAGCGGGAGGGACTGTCAGACTCGTACTGACTAAAATCCACTGTGTCCTTCAATAGACCTTTACGTTCAAGTGAATCTCTAAACTTTAATTGCCGCCATTTCAACCACCATTTGAATAATAAACTGCTTCAGGTAGACAGTACATACGACTGCTTCATCGTATATTCATAACGATATGATAAAGAATTTTCGAACGAAACCTATTCATAATTTTTCCCATAATTTTTGATTCCATCATAAAAAGTTTTCTTACTACAATTCGCAATAGACATTTAATTTTATTTATCTCAATAAAAATATTTTTCTGCGAACGCTACCATAAGGGCCTCAAGTAAAAAAAAATGTATTTTTCAAAAACTTTCAACTCAACTTTATAATGAAAGTGGCACTAACTAATTAAGTAGATTTTATAATAGTCGTGACTTTAATAGGTTCTTGGGAAGTGCACAAACTTGTGCATAGTCGGAATTCCCTGCTTCAATAAATAATTCTTGGAATTCGTATGCTTTTAGTGCACTTCAGTGTACCCGAAGAGTTATGAAGCGGATTCTGACCCACATTGATGTGGCTGTTGGGACTGTACCACTGAACAATAAAGGACATTTGAGTGTATTTTTAGGTCGTTCACATTCCTCTAATATGCCAAAATATAGGGGTATTGTAATTTAGAGTCCTATTTTAATTTATTTACTAACGACTAGCGATAAGGTTGATTCCCCTGTTGAACATTCGGTTTTTCTTTCGTGAATCTCAGGTTAGTCGACCAACTAGGGATAAATAAAAATGATAGAATAGTACTTATCTTTTCGAGAATTAGACCATAAAGTTAAGAATCTTTTGCGGATCGAATTATTTATGCAGTGCATTGTATATCAAGAAGCAGAAGAATAAGAAACCATAGATTTTCACAACATAGATTTATAGTAATAGATTACCACTAAAGACAGGCTGAGATTTTAACGCTGCATCAACGCTACGTCTTTATTATAGTAGCACTGCTGACTACTATTTTAATCACAAGTGCGTAGTAGTTTCCATAGCCACACTCTTGGCTCCATTAAAGCGTTACTATGAGTACAAGCCGAAGCTAAATTTTTCAAACTTCCACCAAAATACATGAACTGTCATTGTTACATGATCTACCATAATGGGGCACCTCGGGCATGCGAGCAGCGAGTAATGGGCAACTCGCTGTCCGACCATGGACCATGCCCGGGTCGACGGCGCGTTCTGTTCCACGTGCGCCTCAAAGAGTGTCAGCAAAATGACGGGGCTCCCCTCTGGAGGGTCAAAGCTTGCCGGGGTCGCAGGAGTTACCAATTACCGTAACCCCGGAATGTAAAGGGCTATTGAAGGACACCGTGGATTTTAGTCAGTACGAGTCTGACAGTCCCTCCTGATCTGCCCTGGGTGGGAGAACTCATTTGATGATTTTACCACGATAAAAAAAAGCAGGTGGTATCCTGCAATCTACGCACTACATCACCACATCCAACAATCTTCGAACATCTCAGTGACATAACTTACGTTACAAGTGGACCCGTAGAGTGTGCCTGAATTAATGGCTGACAAACATCAAGCTAATTTGAGCCCGACGAGAATGTATTTATTGCTAATGTTCGGTCTAGTCCAGGTTCTAAAGTCCAGGTCTCATTGATTGAATGGCCTGGTGGTTAGGCTTAATTACCTTGATAAATTAGCTGTAATTTGCGAATGGAGAAATGATGGAGGCTTTTTGTATGGGTGTGTAAAGATATTAATGGCCTACTTCATTGTGGTTTGATACGTCTAGCATTTGAAATACGGAGAAATGTACTGGTGAAGGAGGTATTGGCATTCAAAGGGCCAATTTTAACAATGTTTAAAAGCTATTTTCCTTAGCAACAATATCAATCGTTTCCCGGGTGCGGTATCACGGTCGCGGGACTTAGGATTTACCGTGACCCCGGTACGTAAAGGGCTATTGAAGGACACCGTGGCTTTTAGTCATTACGAGTCTGACAGTCCCTCCCGCTCTGCCCTGGGTCCACGACTCATTTGATGATTTTACCATAAAAAAAGCCTTGGTGTATAAAATTATCTTTGTACCTGCTACTATTAATGTAAAGTGAGGATTTTTTTTTTGCTGTACAACTTAAAGGAGGTTGCGAGCTGCTTAACCGAATGGATGGATGGATGAATGCTTTAACAACTCTTTCATACAAAAACTACAGAACGGGTTTCGATTATTTTGGCATAAAAATATCTTGTAACTAGGATGACATTGAATACTTTTTATACGTAGTTCAAATTATCGAACTCCACAAATGAAGCCGCGGGCATAATCTGTGTAAATAAATAAAAATAGAATAACGAAAAAAGAAACACGGTCAATCAACTAATTAACAAAAACTGTTCATGTTAATTATGTTAAATAATTAACTTCGGAACAAGGCTTCATTATTACCGTTCAAAAAATGGGAAAATTTATTTAACAAGGCAACTTTTCTGTGCCAATATTTTTTTTCTAACATTGATTTTTTAAGACAAGGCTTATTAGTTTTAATTGGTATTCCTTCTTTATGTTTTAATTTTTTTTTTTTGTTGAGACGATTTTGTGCCAAAAATAACAGAGGTCAACAGTTTTATTTTAACAGAAGTTTTTACCGTTTTAAACATGGAAATGTTTAAAAATATTTTTCTTTTAGTCAATGATATTGGAATCATGCCTTATTCGAGCAAAAAACAGTCTAATGCCTTTGTCAAACAGACAGGCGAAAGCAAAGCATTTCCGAAGCGATACCGAACCGAAGCAAGACGTCAGTCCGATAGTTCTGTCACGCTATCGGATCGCTTTCGCTTTTCTATGTGACTTGATTCAAACAATTCCATACATTACAAATAAAAACGTCACGATTCGCATTCGCCACGCCAGTCTGTTTGACAAAGGCTTAATTGTTTTGACATGATCATTAAATAACTTTGTATTTTCTTGGTAGAACAGAGACAGATTTTTTCATGTCGATGTGGAAGTCACTAGCTCATTCCGCCAACTTCAACGGCCTTAATATAACTGCAAATAGGAAAAAGAACAAAGTAACCCAAATTTAACATTCAACCGATATTACCAAAAGCCAATAATCCCCACATCCGTATTCAATAAAGGCATGACGTCACAGAATCATCGGAAAACCATCACTCAAACATGGCCGCTCCGACTAGAAGCAATTACGTTACATCGCAGGTACAGAGTCAATCTCACACGAATGGTAATGACCGGCGATTTAACACGATATGTTCGGATTCTTTCGATATCACCAGCTGGCGCTGTTAAGGGAGAGATAGTTTGGGTTTTAAATAAAATATTTTTTACTTTTACCGCTGCCTGTGACTGTGGTGGTAAAATTTAAAGACGCTTGGGTCCCAGCAATGGGAACATAATATGCTGAAGATGATTATTTCAAAATAAGAAGCTGCGTAAGTACATCATCTTCGTAGCCTAGGATTGGCTGTAACCAAAACCAGTATTTTTATTCTTTAGTAAAATCAAGCATGACATACTTTCGGGTTACAGACAGACGGAACCAACAGATTCACAAAATTCGGTATAAAATAGAAGACCACTACTAAGACACAGGCCTCTCTGTGAGAGGGAGTGGGTCGTAGTCACCAGGCGGGCCCAGTGCTCTTTGGTAGATGTCACATCTCTTTGAATTTTTGGTTCTAGAATATGCCGGTTTCCTCACGACGTTTTCTTTCACCGTTTTGAGAGCAGTGGTGATGAAAATAAATTACACAAAGTAATGCGCTTGGCCGGGTTCGAACCCACGACAACTCGTAAGTCGTAGCCGATACCACTGAGCCACCACTGCAAAAAATTATTGGTGTAACGAAAATCCATTCAAAATGTTATAAAACATACGATAATACCAATCAAACTTAAACACTCCAAAAATAAAACATAAAACCAATACAAATAGTAACATTGCCCTTAAATCTCAACTAGGAATTAATAAATGAAACGGCCCAGCTTTTACAATATTCCCCATGATTCATTACCATATATTGAAACTTTAATTGAAATCAGAAATTGCCCGAACAATGGACTTCCGAGTCTCCTATAAATTGTAAAATCCATTCTTTCATTACAAATGTAATGGGCCAGTTACACGAGCAAGCTTTCTCGCCTCGTGTAGATGGTCATTAAAAAGAGATTAAAATATTCTAGCCCGTATATAGAGGAACGAGTAATAAGGATATCGGCATATTGACTTTGACTTCATGATTGCATCAACTCTGAAAAATGCGTCTGTGTTAACCTATTGAAGATTATAAATTTTGCCCTATATTAGGAATTTCTCGAACTCCGAAAACAAAAACCTATAAACTATAATAGTTATTTATGCAACTGTTGTATAATCAGGGGTATTAAAACACGAATGTGGGTTTATATTATCACATGAGTGTTTTAATACCTAATTATAACACGATAAGACTAGAATCCGAAATTACGAATTAGTCTACAATTTTTTGTTCTTTTTTCAAAATTTTAGCGATCTGGTGGTGAAAATGTCATTGCATAAAATGTTCTTTTTTTGAAATTCATTATATCACGCGTTTGGATGATATAATGATCATTATATCATTAAGTGTTTTAATGTTGGCAATAAGCTAATTGTTATAGGTTCTTTTATAGAGGATTAATAGCATGATAGTAGATAAAAATATATAACTAATTATTCAGTGAAATCAGCGTCATATTACAATTAGTCTGTCTATTATATCGTAACTCTTAAACGGGTGAACAGTCTTGAATTTGGTTTTTTTTTTAAGGTTTCTGAACAATAGCTTTTAGTTTTTTTTTTGTAAAACTTTTCTGCCATCTGCGTTTTTTTAAAGTTACATCCATTTGCAAAAATTTAGATTTATTATTTTATTTTCACTCCGTATGTATAATAACTATATTGAGTTTCAGTAAAAAAAATGAAGTGCAGGCCGGTCCCACACGGATGTTCCCCTCTCTTTATTTTCGACAAACTCGCCCCGTGTAAACAAGCCTTAAAGTGAGGAATATTCTTTTAATTGTAATGCGATATTTTTCGCTTTTAATTAAATTAATTTCGCTTGTAATTTTGTATGCTACCTTTAAGGTATTTGGGATACTTTTGTAATGAGATATTTTTGAAGTGAAGAATAATTACTTTTTGGAGTAAGTATCATTGATACGAAAATTTGTTCATTTTTTATTATTTCTCTTCAAGACGGCGGCCTTCGCAAATAAGGAACGGTATTGATTACCGCGCTTGTTCGCGGTACTGGCTTTTGACCGGTTTTAGTTTTTTTTTACAGATCTTGAATTGAAATGGCCACATTTTTTTTCCTATTTTGGTCAATAACGAGATTTATCCTATTACTATATTTTTAGATCTTTGACAGTCGCTATTTTTAGTCAAGAGCTCTAAAAGTCTGACAACCAGTCTTAACATGGGGTATCGTATTACTCAGTTACTAGGTTGTGGTAGTCCGATATGCAGTCGGTCCATGTAAAATACTGATACTCAGCTGTATCTGGTTCGACTGCCCCCAATATATGTAGTTGGGAAAAGGCTAGGCAGATGATGACTATATTTTTTTGTCGCAAGCTATTTTTGATGCAGGGCTTTTTTTTATCGTGGTAATATCATCAAATGAGTCCTCCCACCCAGGGCAGAGCGGGAGGGACTGTCAGACTTGTACTGACTAAAATCCACGGTGTCCTTCAATAGCCCTTTACGTTCCGGGGTCAAAATTAAATTTTCTGTGCCAGGTCAGGCCAAAGTCGCTATCCAATCACGGACCATGCCCGGGTTGACGACACGTTGTGTTCCACGCGCCTCAAAGATTGTCAGCACAATTACGGGGTTCCCCTTAACAGGCCAAAGCCTGCTTGGGTCGTGGGACTTATGAACTACCGTGACCCGAAACCCAGAACGCTGGGTTCATTTGATAATTTTACCACGATAAAAAAAACATAAAGTCAGGAATTTACAGTGGCTATTTTTTTAAAGCTTATTCATTCGTAGCTGTTACCAGGACACCGTGGATTTTAGTCAGTACGAGTCTGACAGTCCCTCCCACTCTGCTCTGGGTAGGAGGACTCATTTGATGATTTTACCACGAGAACCAAAAAAAAAGCCGTTGCCACCAACATTACACAATATGTAAGACCGTGATATAATTTCTTACGTATGTTGACTTCACGAGCCTCCACTCCCGAGTTTCGATGCGTTTTATTATTGTCCAATATTCAGGAGGAGGGGAGGCCTATGCTCAGCAGTCCATAAATAATCACTGATAAAAAAATGTGTCCACTTTTTTTCAATACTCCAACTTAACACGAATTTGCAATTTATTGATGCTAGAAACCAGTCTTCTATTGAAAATTCACTGCATATTCTAGATAACTCTAGTGCTCACAGAATCAGGACAACATATTATAACATTTTTATATCAAACAATATTTTCCCTAAACATCTCGAACGAATCAATTTCTATTACATATAAGACGTTATTGCGCCTGCAAGAGCGGTACCTCAATAATATTTGCCCGTATCTCAAGTTTATTACTCCAATATCAAAGCGGGATGCACAAACAACCGTACTGACTTCGTATTACATATTTGAAGCATAATTTAATATAGCTTGAAGTATGTAGGTTTTTTTTTTCCGTGGCAAAATCATCATATGAGTCCTCCCACCCAGGACAGAGCGGGAGGGACTGTCAGACTCGTACGGACTAAAATCCACGATGTCTTTCAATAGCCCTTTACGTTCCGGGGTCACGGTAATTCGTGAGTCCCGCGACCCCTGAAGTATGAAGCTTGACGCAAAATTAGATGTTTTTAGGTCTGTAAATGATTGACCACTGACCATACACATAAACGAGCCAACAAGCATAGATAGTCGATTCTTTAGAATGTTAATCAATATTATTATTTTCGTATAAATTTCATTTATTTCAAATATCAAATATCAATATCAAATACCAAATTCATTTATTGCAAATATGGGTAAGTAAATACAGGTGGATTTTTGAAAAAGAGGAAAATTGTTAGTGTCGCCATATTCTGCACTAGGCATGCAACATTTAGTTCGGAACTTGGTTAGTCCCTTAATTAAGAAAAAAAAAATATAATTAAATACATTCCAGTTCAAAATTACGTTTTTTTTTTTAAATTGCGAATTAAAGTATATAATGTCAAAGTAATAATGTCAAATTATATAATGTCAAATTAATAATGTCAAAGTAAATTCATTATGTTAAAATGTCAAGAATTAGTAAATAGCACCGTAATTAAAATTAAGTTTGATAATAATAAACAATTAATGATTACAATTAACATTATTAGAGTTTGTCACACAAATATTCATTAACACTATAATAAGATTTTTCCAATAACATTTTTTTAACATTACATTTAAATATGTCCACATTTTTTGAATCTATAATACATTTTGGTAAATGGTTATAAAGTCGAGGTGCCATCCAAAAAATGCTATTGCTAAACAAAGTAGTTCTACTGCTGTCAGGGAAATATATTTTTTTGTTATTGCGTTGACTTCTATAATTTTTGAAAAAAACCAAGTTGCGTTTTACAAACATTACGACTTCCAATATATATAAACATGGTAGTGTTAATATTTTTAAGCTTTGGAAAAAGGGCTTACAACTATCTGTTTGTTTTAAACTACATATTGCTCGGATACATCTCTTTTGCATTTTAAATACAGTTTCTTTTTCTGTAGAATTGCCCCAAAACATAATGCCATATCTCAACAAAGACCCTACGTAACCATGGTAAGATGCTAAGACCGCACTGGTACTGACTATTTTTGCAAGCATATATAGTGCATAGGACTGCTGACTTAATTTAAGACACAAGCTTTCCAAATGTGACTTCCAGTTTAAGTTATAGTCTATTCAACTGTTATTTCAACAAAGTAAATGAGCACTGTGCCTACTGCACTATGTGTATGCTCATCGGGGCCAACTAATTGGCTATTCGACTGAAAAATTCTAATTAGTCCGTCACTTAGATTATCAAAAAATATTCGACCCGTATTTTTTCTTTTGTTTCGTAAAGCAAAATTGACGGAGATACGACGCTTTCAAAATAGGCAACGCGTAGTACAATTTTTATTGAATTCAGACGTCACGAGCCCCCACTCTCGAGTTTTGATGCGTTGTATTTTGGTGAATATTCATTTATTTTACAAAAGAAAAAATACGTGTCCGTTATTTTTCAAAACTCTAAATGACGGACTAATTATATTTGTAGTTTATAGCTACTGTCAAATAGCCAATTGCTATGGAGCCCACTGTATCCTTTTACCAAAATCTTCGAAAAATTTGCATACACGTTGTATGCAAATTTCTAAGGCCTGTTGGTCTAGTGGTTAGTGACCCTGACTGCTATGCCGGAGGTCGTGGGTTCGATTCCCACCCAGGACAAATGTTTGTGTGATGAGCACGATCATTTGTCCTGTGTCTGGGTGTAATTTATCTATAATATGTATGTATTTAGAAATATATAAGTATGTTTATCAGTTGTCTAGTACCCATAACACAAGCTCTGCTTAGCTTGGGACTAGATGGCGTTGTGTGATAGTTGTGGAATATTTATTATTATTTATTAAAAGAGAATAATCGGTTCAGTAGTTTATGCGCGAAAAGGTAACAAACAAATAAACTCACTTTCGCTTTTATAACATTAAGTTAAGATTAGGTTGCGGGGTCTATATTTCGTGATAGCTACAACCTTGGGGTCTTCAAGTCAAGAGAGAATAAGTTACTTCTAGGCAAGCGTGCTTCACCGTCGACCACCATCTTCGCTTACCATCAGGAAATACTGGTCAAACGCGAACCTATCCCTAAAAAAAAAACGACGGGTGCCGGCAGAAGTGAAAACTTGAATAGTATTAAACACACACGAACATACGCGCAAGCGCCCTGCGCCGTCTTACGAATTTTCGATCAGGTCACGTGTCCTGACGCGAGTTTAACATTTTTTACCCATTCCAAAAAAAGTGCACAACGCCGCTTAAGAAGTTTTTACTTCAATAAAATTAAAACAGGATGCCATAATAGTCTATGTATGTTTCCAATAATCCTACAACTTTATCGTTTCTAAAACTTACACAGTCGTCCTTTCAAAAACACACAGACTGCACAAGAATTTCCATACAAATCATCGACGATGGATTTCTCACGGACACAATGGGAATAACACTACGTGTTACCCTGGGTTCGCCTACAAACGAGACGGTAGATATCGAAGCCCATTGAAAGCAATCCAGCCGGGTATGAAACACGAATTTGCATATGACTTGGTAGGGCAGCGGCTGTCAATCTTTTCGACCAGAATACTCTGCCTAGCATTTCTAAAATATGTTGGAGTCGGTTTCCAGTCGAACCGGTTACAGCTAATTATCAGTTTTTTTACTTGGAGCGACTGCGTATCTGACCTCCATAACCCAGGAACTGAGTAATACATTACCCACTGTAGCAAAACTGGTACTCAAACTTTTTGACCAGAATATATGGATTAAAAATGTGGACCCATGTTTTAATTTTTTTATTGCTGCAAGGGACTTGAAAATTCAAAAAATATAACTGTATTTACAGAGAGATGGTGTAGTGATACGAGCGAATGCTGAATATAAAATGTGATAAAAAATGTAATTCCCAGGTCGGACTAATACCTTTGTCAAACAGACTGGCGAAAGCGAAGCGTTTCCGAAGCGATACCGAACCGAAGCGATACATCAGTCCGATAGTTCTGTCATGCTATCGGATCGCTTTCGCTTTTCTATGTAACTGGATTCAAACAATTCCATACACTACAAATAAGAACGTCACGCTTCGCATTCGTCACGCCTGTCTGCTTGACAAAGGCTTAAGAGTGACTGGGTTTTTCCACCAAAACTGTCTTAGTAGCAGTTACAGTTTTTAGTGCTCGTTTGTGCTTTTTTCATGATAATAGGCTTGCGCTTTTTTGCATGAGATTTAAACATTACTGTCGAAAACTGGGTGAATTATTGTTGAGGTATTTGTTTGACACTTTGGAGATTGCAGGCATGATATTATATATCAATACATATAAAAAATGGCAGGAAAGTCAAAACTGTACATTGTTTTTTTTTAATACTTAGGGTGTGATCTACATTCGATACCGAAGCCAAAAATATAGTTTTTAGATTTTTTGTCTGTATGAATGTCTGGGATAAACTCAAAAAGTACTGCATGGATTTACTTTAAATTTGGCACGAATATTATTATGAAGTCGGGTCAACATATAGGCTGCATATCATCACGCTATCACCCACAGGAAACGAGCAGTGAACTTTATCGTAGGTATTTTTGGTGCTGTATTGCGTTCACGCAGACGACGTCGCGGGTAGCAGCTAGTTGTTAAATAGAAAATGAAATACAGATTTGTATCAAAATATCCATGAATTTTGAATGTCCATGTTCTTAACAAGTTATTATTTAAAATACAGTTTTAAGAGTCCACTCGTAGACCATACATTAGCTCTTGAGTAGCTACCCATGGTTGAGAACCAATGGTTTAGAGGATTTTGACATACTGCCTGTGGATCGACTCGGTATGAAATGGCTTACCAAGGCCGTTCATGAATAATTTTAAGAGGGATCGATTAAAATAATATTACGTGGATTTATTGAAACGCTACGTTTTGTTAGAAAAACAGTGTTCGTATGGAATAACTTATTTATTCTACTATACAGACATATGACAACAATATACTTTTTCCCTGCCTGTTCTTCATCTTTAATAGTTTCTACGGGTTGGATTTTTATGTTTTTTTTTTATGTCACGGGCTGTTAGAAACCCAAATGATTAGCAACAAATTATTTTTCACAGATTTTCTTCCACTGGTTATCAGAAACCTGAAATACTGTCCACCAAATGTTTTTTCAAATGTTTTTACAGGTGTTTCGTGTTGTTTTTTGAGCTGAAAGGTATCAAACTTATTTTCGCATTTATAACATTAGTTAGGATCACAGTATTGTGATCAAGTAGGAGAATAAGCTAGTAAATACATAAAAAAGAACGCCATAACACACTAACAAAACAAAAACATTGAACTATTTACGCATACTATCTTCGTCAAATGCCTATTCAGAAGCAAATCAGAGATCACTTACATAGATATGGGGCTATTCAATCAGCCCATTGATCTTGTGAATGCATCTATTCGTATGTATACAACACAAGTTTAGGCTCTATACAACGCACAATCTGAACGGCTGCGCCTATAAGACAGAATTTAGCAGAAAAGTTTATTATTAAACGAGAAAGTGGACAAAAACGAGTCTATATTAGCTATAGACTCATGTTTGACCACTGTTGGGGACCCTCCTGAGAGCCTTATAAATTGAAACCAGTAGACTGTAAAACTGAATATAAAACATATAATGTCAATTTACAAGAATATCCCCGACAAACAATAAAAGGGCGCGCGCGCGAGCTCGGTGCCAGTCGTATGTGGAGTACCAGGTGGGCCGTTGACCCTTGAATCGTGCGCCCGCGCAGCCATCGCTCACATCACATCACCCGATGATGAACGACAACGCCCGAATAACCACTATCTCGTCGTGATAATGTAAACGACGGTGAAGCACGCTTGTTTGGAAATAGGTAACCTGTTCACTCTTGACTTGAAGACCCAAGGTTGTAGCTCCCAGAAAACATAGATCCCGGCAGGGTATTCCACTCCTAAGTTACGAACTTCATTCTATAAATAAAAAAAAAATATTTTTATTTAATAGAGAAGTGGTAAGTAATATAATAAGTTGGGGATGATAACCCGGGCTGGGTTATCAGCCCCAACTTACGAGTTGTAAGACGTGTGTGGACCCAGCCCGCCTTACTCTGAGTAACTTGTTTCATCACCACTGCTCTCAAACGGCGAAAGAAAACATCGCGAGGAAACCGGTATGTCCTAGAACCAAAAATTCGAATATATGTCATCTACCAACCCGCACTGGGCCCGCGTGGTGGATTATGGCCCACTCCTTCTCTCAGAGAGTAGGCCTGGGTCCCAGCAGTGCCGCCTAACCATTCCCTATCTCCCAAACTGAACTAATATTCTGTTTTATTTACAAAACCACGATAACATATTTACAAGTATCGAAAACAGTTTCAAAATCAACAAACTGTGACAAGATATCTATCAAAACAAGTTTATATCAAGTAACTCGAGGACTAGTCCGAACAACTTGTAAGTCGGATCACAATGTGTATTGGATTTATCCGAAGAGATCCGGGAGTATCCGAGAGTCGGATCATATCCGCGGATGACACGGCCACTTTTGTTTTGCAAAGTTTCGGCGCGGCGGAAAGTGGGTTAATCATTTTTTGGCTCGTGCATGTACGTAGATAGGAGTACATAAGGGTGAATATTGCATAGCAAAATGAATAGGGACAATAATTTAATTAGTTTTCATAAAGTGTTCATTGCTGTAACGGCTTTAACTGGAACTGATGAAAGCATCTATTAGTTAAATCCATCTACGTTTTTGGGCTAATATGTTATACACTTCATAATGACACTTTGTCGAGAACGTAAGCGGTGCAATATTTAAGCCATTTTTGTTGAATTTTCATCTGCCAGCATGCATAGCATGACCTGTTTTCTCTCTCTTTCACTCACGCTAATCTTTTAGGTTAATAAACTTATTCAATCCTATTTGGCAAGGGTAACAAAACACACGCCTAATAACATTTTGTAGCTGAATTAAAACCGCGAGTCACCATTGGCATACAGCAAATTTTCCTTTACAATAGATCATTATTACTTTGCAACAACAGATAATAGTTATATGGCGTTGGGGCGCGAGTATAATGGAGGTTTTATAAAACCGTAGCAGTTTGTATCTATATTTTTTGATTTTCGAAATAGCAGGTACTCAAGTTCATAACTTGATGTTGTACGTTAGGTTTTGTTCTGTCTCCTGCTTGAAGTGGAAACGTATTTTTCTTACTCCTCCACTATTCTTTTCTGATTAATTTCGTTGCAGGATCCAAGACAGGTAAATTAATTCTCCGGGACACGTCGAGCTTCATTGTCTCCGCGCTTTTCTGGTGGTTGCCACTGTTCATTTTGGCTTTCAGGAGTTGCAGTGGTTTGGGAATAGTGTGGTGGGTTTGCCCTATAAAAAAAAACTTGAAATGGCAAATTATGAATCTTAATTGTTCAAACAATTATTAAAGTGTATTTTCCTATATACAGTTGAGGCATTTATTTTGTTTTATGAAACATCCAAATTAACAGTCGTAATTCCGAAATCCGAAACAGCAATAAACCGAGTTCCGATAATTATATCTGATCAAACAGATTCTCTAACCAAATAAACAATAGTATTTTATTACAATTGCTTTTTCAGATACGTATATTCGTTTTCACTATCCGATTTTGTCGTATTATGAGTTCAGTATTCCATTTAAATTTCAACCAAATAATGTGACAATAGGTGTTGCAGCCTTTGTTCCAAACGATTAATTGTACGTTTCTGTTAAATTAATTAAATCATGACAAACAGCAAAATTAATAATATTACGATTTGACACATAGCTGCTTAGAACCCGCGCCACCACTCACCTGCAGATAAATCGTGTTAGAATTTTTTTTACTGAATTTTGCATAATGACATAATTATAAGAGGTACAACGCACCCGGCCTTTTTGAAGCACTTCACCAATAAGGTTAGGTTTTCTTCATAAATGTCTTCAAAATCCGTGTTCTAAAACCTAAAGTTCTAAAGCCTTCTAACTTTTAATACACAAAAATAATCGATATGCCCCTTCAAATATAAAGGCGCCCTTACTACGAACATAACTCTATACACGCGTGAAAAATTACCCCCAACTCTATTGTCCATGGACTACCGTTTTTTATTTTTACGACCGACTTTTAAAGGCGTTGAATGACACGGCCGAATGTTGCCAGGTAGATAAAATGGATCCGGCGATTTTTAAAAATCGAAAATGGAAAGAGTGTGAGTTAAAGTGAAGTTGGTATTTGAATGGCTTTTGAACAATTCTTAAACTTTATTGTTACATTTGTAAAGGGACAAATGCATTGACTCGAGAAAAAAAATACAACTTTGGGGTTTTTAAGTGAAGAATAAAGTTGCTTGTAGACAAAAGTGCGTCACCGTCGAGCACAACTTCACTTACCATCAGGCGAGATAGTGGTCAAAAGCGTACCTATAATTAAAAAAAAAAAACCTGCTTGCTATAATGCCAGCAATAAACGATCCAATTTACCGTCAAGCTTGTAGTACGCTAGAAACAGCGTGTAGTGAATTTGACAATGTATGGATATAAGAAATAGACTTATCATGCACACACCATACTTGCCATACTCACCATCACTGATTCCAGGGCGCTTAAAACTTAACGGTAATCTGGATCGTGTGTGGCTGATGTTACATTAACGCTACGATAAAGCATTCACATTAGACGATAACGGTAACACTGTACCGGTGGAATTGGTAGTTTCATATATTTCTGGGGATAAGTTACAGTAACGGGGCCCCTTGTAAAGGCCAAAGCCTGCCGGGGTCGCGGGACTCTCGAATTACCGTGATCCCGGTTCGTAAAGGGCTATTGAAGGACACCGTGGATTTTAATCAGTACGAGTCCGACAGTCCCTCCCGCTCTGCCCTGGGTGGGAGGACTCATAAGATGATTTTACCACGTAAAAACAAAAAAAAAAAAGTTATAAGTTACACACCTAGCCAATAAAGATTGTCTGAAACAACCGTAGGTGGCACACAACCACGGCTATTACTCGGTCAATTGAATATTGTTCTTGTTTTATACTTTTCAGTGCGCGATTTTTTTGTAGTCAGGTTTTAGTTATTTTTTACTTATTTTTTTATTTACACTATTTTGGGGATATATTATTTGAAGTGAGTAATTTATGTTATATGTATAGTTTTTGACTTGTGAATTTAAGATTTATCATATGATACCCATGTTGACACTGTTAGAGACAGAAAATTAGCAAGAAAAGCTATAAAATGGATATATATTTCAAATATGCTCATCAAGCCCTTTAATTTGATACCCATGTCAATAATGTTCGAAAATATTTTTGTTTCGGTTACAACTTTACATCCACTAGAGGGTGCCATATTGGATTTGGTGACACGTCACCTATAAACAGCGGACAACTGAGACGCTTCTAACAAAACCTCATTTATCATGTGATGATAAGGAGTTTAGAAGTTATGAGGGAACAAACAAACATACATACATACCGGGCAAAATCATAACCCTCCTTTTGGCTTTGCCATGGTCGGGTAAAAATGAGCGGGATAGGACGACATGCCAGTCTCGTGACAAACTTAGGTAGTTCAGATTTCAGATGTTTTTAACCGAAATGGATAAAAAAAATTCAAGACAGTCTCTTAAGTCTACCGAAACTTCACTATTAACTAGTAAACTTTAAGAACCATGTTTTTAAGCAAGCATAATGACATAGTAACTTTAATAGAGCGGTCCAAGTAGCGACATCTGAGAGCCCCGGATATCCGGGCCAGCCATCTTGGAACCGGATGTTACTAGATATTACACGGGCTTAGATACCCGGGTGACCCGGTTGATTGTTGGACGTATATAATTATAGTGTAGCTCTTATACTGAGAACCTAACCCTGGGGAATTCATATAATACCTGTAAGCAAGATTTAACCTAATATGTTTGCTTAAAGTTGTAGTATAGACAATGTACGCTTTGCTATCATTGTATATTAATTTTATTATGAGAAGATTACTAAAGTAGTTGTGTATTTAGACATAAATTAGGAGATACACAATAGATCTTGATGATTTTACAAAATTTTCCACAAACTTTGGGGTCTTGGGGGTCGCGGGACTCACGAATAACCGTGAACCGGGAACGAACGTAAAGAGCTACTGAAATACACCGTGGATTTTAGTCAGTACGAATCTGACAGTACCTCCCGCTATGCCCAGGGTAGGAGGACTCATTTGATGATTTTACCACGACAAAAAAAAACGTTGGGGTCTTCAAATCAAGAGTGAATAGGTTACTTGTAAACAAACGTGCTTAACCGTTGACCACATCATTGCTTACCGTCAGGAAAGATGGTCTATCGTTAAATATTAAAATTTCACAATATTCAAAGCTTGTGAATCGGTATTTTAGGGGCGAATTATTGGCTGAAAGGATACAGATTAAAGAACTCTCTGAGCATGACGATATTACGGATGTTACAAAACAAGCTGTGTAATTTTAATGATTTTGATTGATTTTATAACATAATCATAGTTCAGTGCCTATAGTTCGGTTGACCGAACTAAGGCAACTTTTTAGTGGCAGGAGTTTCGTTACTAAAAACTTAAAATAAAAAAGAACAGGGTATGGTCGTAAGGCTCGACTACAGCCGAAACCGCTAAACGCAGAAAGTTAAATTTTGGACAGCAGGTGCTGTCTACAATGTAAGGGGGCAATAAGACGGGATTTTGCAAACATCCACCTATAAAGGGTGAAAACTTTTGTATATAAAATATTATCCCTTAGGTTTATAAACTTGAAACTTGGTACGAATATGAGCATAAGTAAATAAAAAAGACGGGCATTAAATGTCAATACATTTAGTACATATTTCATCCGCCATCTTCACAAAAACACAACGAGACACAACGACATCTTTTCTCTCGCTCTAAAAAGTAGGTCCACGGGAACCAGCATACAATCAGCGCTTTCTTCCGACGGGAACTGAATCCAACTTTGTTCTCTTTGTTAAACCGGTAATACGGATGCATGGATGTAAACAAAACGTTGAATGTGCGGGCCGGTTCTTTCAAAATATACGGGTATCGTCGACCCGCCCGGTTAAAAGTACGGTTGCAGAGATTTGCGTTAAATATGCGCTGGTTTTTGTACATTTAAATAAGTTTTTTCTTCTAATTGGTGAGGGATTATGTTCGGTTGCTTGTTGTTTTTTTTTTGAGATGTGTCCTGTTATTTTCGTGTGTTTTTTTTTGTCAGGGAAAAATGTAATGAATAAGGATAATGTAAAACTATGCGACATTATTATAGTTTTTGTAATTTAACATTGTGTCTATTAACCAGGCGAGTACATTCGAGCAGATAAGCGGCGGTGTAACCATACATCGTTCTTTTTTTAAACGCTTGCCCTGTATTGTGGGTGCGTTTTATACATTTTCGCCAAATATTAAACTTGTTTTATTTCGTTTTAAGATATGTACTTCTGCCTGCCGGGGTCGCGGGACTCACGAATTACCGTGACCCCGGTACGTAAAGGGCTATTGAAAGACACCGTGGTTTTTAGTCAGTACTAGTCTGACAGTCCCTCCCGCTCTACCCTGGGTGGGAGGACTCATGTGATGATTTTACCACGTAAAAAAAATGTACTTCTGCCTCTTTAAATTTCAATATTCTTTTCTTTATTTGTTTCTGTTTATTTATATTTAGTCACTAAGTTCAATAATAGTCTAGTTCACTGGAAAAGAAACAATTAATTCGTCATTTAGATAATCAAAAACTATTTGATCCGTCTTTTTTATTTTTTACAAATAATAAAAATTAACGGATATACGAAGCTTTTAAAATTCACAATGTAAATATAAATTGCAGCACAATATTTTTCCAGATGGGTGGATGTTACCTCCCTGTAGCAATCCCTCGGGTGCCTCTTAAGGACCTCTTGAACTGGGAATACGGCTTCAACCCGTAGTGGTATTACCTCAAGTATTTTATGAATACTAGTAACTTCTTTGTTTATTTTAGTCTTTTAAAAGTTTATTACGATAGGAACACCTACGTGTATACTTCCAGAAAAAGAACATAAAGTTTCGTACAAAAAAAAACCAATAAATAAATAATAATAAATATTCCACAACTATCACACAACGCCATCTAGTCCCAAGCTAAGCAGAGCTTGTGTTATGGGTACTAGACATCTGATAAACATATTTATATATTTCTAAATACATACATAAAATAGATAAATTACACCCAGACACAGAACATATGATCATGCTCATCACACAAACATTTGTCCTGGGTGGGAATCGAACCCACGACCTCCGGCATAGTAGTCAGGGTCACTAACCACTAGACTAACAGGCCTGTCAAAATCAGTGTTTTTTTTAAATTTTTTTTTTGGATGTGGTTGGCGTGTCCACCTCGAGGAGGTCATGCGAGGTCATGAGTCATGCGTTTCACAGCCCCATCGTACCCTAAATAGGTTTTACTCATATTATCTAGGCCAGGGGTTTCAAAACTGTACACCGCGGCGCCCTGGTGCGTCGTAGAGAATACAGAGGGGCGTCGTGAGACGTGAGGGTCGTCCATTCTCCAGATTGATATTGCGTGGAAACAAGATTCTATATGTATAAAATATCCACGATATATACAAAACAGATTCATGTGTTTTGATTTTGTGGAGTTCAGAACCAGGTATTATTGTATTTTTATTCACCTGGTATCAAAAAAATCTAAACCTGTATATGAGCGGCGAGCTGAAAAAGTTTGGGAGCCCCTGATCTAAGCCATAAAACAAGAGCAAAAGAGAAATAAAAAATAACTTTAAACTTAAAACATTTTTCTCCGCAACTGTACCAACAAATTATTGTTTTACCCGTCCATTCATTGACAGTTTGTGTGCTCGTCTATACGTATTTGTACTTTATTGTTTAAAACTTGCATACTGGTAGATCCGCTTGGCTATTCAATGGACCCGTTTTGTTCCATATTTTTCGTTCGCGATGTTTTTTTCTTTAACAATTTTAAAGCTGAAATTTCGTATGAAATACTGAGATTTTTTGCGAAAATTTCGTGGAACATTGTTGAAATTATTAAAGACATGTCTTTTGCATAAAAGCTGAATACAAAATAATTGCCATGTAAGCATAATGGTCGCGGGACTGTACGAATTACCGTGACCCCGGAACGTAAATTGTTATTGAAGGACACCGTGGATTTTAGTCAGTACGAGTCTGACAGTCACTCAGGGCAGAGCGGGAGGGATACCGCTCGGCCTTGGGTGGGAGGACTCATTTGATGATTTAACAACGTTAAAAAAAAATATAATGGGCCTATAAGGTTTCCCAATGCTGAGACGCAGCATAGACATTCTCTATGCAAGAGCGAGTGGACTGGTACTACGCGGGCCCAGTGCGGGTTGGTAGATTTCACAGGTCTACGAAATTCTGGTTCAGACGTTCCTGAAAATTACTTTCCTTCACCGTTTTGAGAGCAGTGGTGATGAAATAAATTACAAAAAATAATGCGCCCGAGTTCTAACCGTTATTTTCAAAATTAATTCAATTTCGTCACTTTATTGTTTTAAGCTAGATTAAACTCTGAACCTGTCTTACGTCAAAATATCAGCAGATTTACATACGTCTTACCCAACGATACTTAACCCTCTACAACCGCCTACTCACACCGGTACGCCAACCCGCGCATGATGAATACGCCAACGTTAATATTTTTAACCCTCTGCTTGTCTGACGTTTAGTAATACAAATAACACGTTACACTGTTTGTTTGGCCTCGGCTCTGTGGTGGATATTTGTCAAAATTTTGCCAACGTTTGTCCAACTAAATTGTTTGGACTGAATGGCGATGTCGCGTGCTTTGTTGTTTGATTAGGCAGTAACCCTGGGGTTTAGTTTTTATTTTATTTTATTTTTTAATTTTTCATAACGTTGACAGTTTTTCTTGAATATTTTTCTGACTGCAGAATTGGCGTATTTTTTTTTTACTTGTTTGTATACAACATTTTTAAATTCAAGCTCAGTTTTTGTTTAATAAACAAACGTGAAACTGAGTAAATCAGCTTTCAAAAAGGATTTTACAGCAAAATAGATAAATACTTTATGAATGTTGAACAGGGTTTTGTTTATACCACATTTATAACACAAATTATAGACAAGCGAATAGTTTTTTTTTTTAACGTGGTAAAATCATCAAATGAGCTCTCACACCCAGAGCAGAGCGGGAAGGACTGTCAGACTCGTACTGATTAAAATCCACGATGTCTTTCAATACCCCTTTACGTTCCGAGGTCACGGTAATTCGTGAGTCCCGCGACCAGACAGGCACATAGATAGTTAAAAATCTGGATTAGCAAATAAGATACGTAATTCCAGTAGTAGGAAGCCAATAAAATAAACACGAGTCCACGCGAGTAGAATAATCTGCAAAAATTTGTTGTATTTTTTTTATTTATAACTAGCGGCCCGTCCCAGCTTCGCACGGGTGGACAACTGGACATGATAATATATAGCCTATATTACTCAGGGTGAATGTAGCTTTCGACTGGTGAAAAATCGAAATTGAAATTGGCACAGTAGTTTCTGAGTTTATTCATTACAAACATACACACACACACACACACACACACACACACACACACACACACACACACACACAAACTCACACACACAAAAAAAACATATCTTTACCCTTCATAATAATATATTAGTGTAGATAATACCACTGTTAAGTACCAACACCATTTTATAACAGAACATTTAAGGAATGACAACACCACGATCAATTCAGTGGCGATTAAAACCACGCCTGCGACAGGACACAACAAATCGGTGCGCGATTGCGTCGCAAACAGTGCCACGGCGCGGCGCGAGTGCTGTGCAAACCACTCGCGGCCATGTCTCGTAAATACGCGCAGCAGTTGAGGGTTCCATTGCATCATATTATTAGCGATCGAAAATTGAACCCGTTTATATTTGTAAGTGATAGTATATTAAACGTTATCCGTTTGTGAGTTTTGCTTATGTTTTTTGAAGTGAAACTTCTTTGCGCGCGATGAGGGTAACTTTTCAAGGCCGCGTCACGATAATAATAATATGAGCGTCAGATTTTAGTGCGACGATTTTAAATTTTAAAGGATGGATAGATGTAAACAACTAGAGAAAAAGAGAATAAGCATGCTATATACTTATTTACTACAGGGGCTATAGGATTATTTTCTTTTCTTTGTGCTATATTCGTTGTGGAGGGAGCGTGCACACTAAAGCCACGCCTCCATAAGATTCTTATAGGAGACGTGAACGTAGACAATAGATCAAAATGTATATTTTCTTCCAGGTTCGCCAAAGAAGTTTCACTTCTGACATGCGTACTCTGTACACACGCTGTTTTTTTTTATTCATTGTTTCACTTATTAATTAATTTTTTAAATATTTTAATAAAAATATAAAAAATAGCAGTCCACCAGCATCGGGAACAGGGACCGGGCTGCCGGTGGTCAGGCTCCTGAGAGGAACCTCCTAACAATACGCGCCGTGTCCAGAAGTACTGCCTTCTGAATCAGGCGCCTGATCCAGCTGCCAAGCGAGAGCCTCCTTAGATGTTGTTCGAGGCTCTTGGCAATTAAGCCATTGGCAGACACGACTATCGGCACAATGACTGCCGCCATCGATTCTCCCGGACGGTGGCATGCCCGACATATATTTTTTATTATTATTTGAGCTCAGAATTTGCGCCCTCACCTACGTATTTCCTATGATCTACTGACGTTTCATCCACGACTTCCTTTTTTTAGCGTGGTAAAATCATCAAATGAGTTCGGTGTCCTTCAATAGCCCTTTACGTACCGGGGTCACGGTAAATCATAAGACCCACCTTCATCCACGACTTAGGTTTGAATTCCTGTCGCGCTGACGTCGATTGCATGAGTCACACGTATCAATATAATAGCAACATATTGCGACACTAGTGTTAGCGGCGTGTACTACATTGCCTATTCTCACTAAAGCCTTTGTCAAACAGACAGGCGTGGCGAATGCGGAGCGAGGCGTTTTATTTGTTATGTATGGAATTGTTTGAATCCAGTCACATAGAAAAGCGAAAGCGATCCGATAGCGTTACCGAACCGATGCGAAGACGTGGTGAAGGCGTATTTGCTGTGTTTGACGTCGTTCATAAAAAGCCAGCTAATACAACTGCCACGCTTCGGTTCGCTGCACCCAGTTTGACGTCTCGTATTGGTTCGTTATCGCCTCGGATTCGGTCCGGTTCGCCGGTCCGCTTAAGATATGCAACCCAGGTGAGCATAAGAGGAATTCCTTATTTGCATCGCAAACAGTGTTACGACGGGAGTTGTTCTAGCCCCGTCGTATACAAGGCGACACAAGTCTCTGACTTGCCTTGCGACTTTGACATCCATTGACGCGTGCCTGTGTATGAACCTCTATGGATTTGTATTGTGATAGTCGCTTGGATACCGAAGTCGTAAGGTATCGGAGACTTGCATCGCCTTGTATACGAAGAGGCTTATACTTAATGCATATAGTTCTTCACTATAAGCAAAATCAGTAGTGGTTCTTAGTGGTCGATTATCGAAGCTGTTTTATCTCATCTCTGTTTTTTACCTTCTCTGGTCAGTAAGAAACAAACTTTGTGTAATTTATATTATTATCATCAACAGTCAGCACTTTTACACAAGACGCAACATGGTGAGGAACCCGTAATGTCCTGTAACCAAAAAATTCGAGATATGTGACAACTGTCCTCCTAAAAAAGTACCCAGCCTCTCACAGAGAAGGGATTATTAGCAGATGAACTAAATATAATGTAGGTCCTTTGCTGGTCGCGGGACTGTACGAATTACCGTGATTCCGGAACGTAAAGGGCTATTGAAGGACACCGTGGATTTTAGTCAGTACGAGTCTGACAGTCCCTCCCGCTCTGCCCTGGGTGGGACGACACATTTGATGATTTTACCACGATAAAATAAAATAAAAAAGGTCTTGCTACCAGGAATTTTGTCCCGTTAATTTCATGTCTCGCAGTAAAGACTTAATTAAACCCAGTACATAAACCTATGGATGCGAAATATCGAATTTCAGAAACCGTGACGATAACATGAGATCGGAGCTTAGCGAATATTAGCACCCAAAGTTTTATTACAATTCCTGGAAAACTGAACAGACAGAGAATTTAGGGGTGCACACACATAATCGGGTCGGCACATTTACTATGCCATTTTTTTAAAGTGAAACATTTTCTTTTCAAACTTAATCTATACATATAATAAATCTGTAGAAGGGTCAATTCTGTACATTGAAAATATTGAAAAAATAAATAGCGGGGGGTGTTGCTGGATCGATACCAAACCCAAATATATGATTAAAAAAATTTTTGTCTGTCTGTCTGTCTGTTTGTGCAGGCATCACGTGAAAACTAACGGTTCGATTTCGATGAAACTTGATATTAAACTTGATATTAAACTTGATTCCTTAGTATCCTGGGCATAACATAGGATACTTTTTATCCTGGAAAAATACGTAGAAGAAAAATCTTATTTTTCAGTTTTATTCATAGACGTTGTTCTGTAGAACCGCGAACACACGTTGCATTACCCGCAGTGGATTCAGCGCCGTAATATTTATAAGATGTCATTGTCAGAGTTACTCAAAATGGGGAAATAAACCATCCACGCGAAGACCGACATCCGCGCGGACGGAGTCGCGGGCGGAAGCTAGTTTGGAAATAAAATTGCTCCAAATTGCCCATTATTTGAATATTATATGAC
Organism: Agrotis puta; assembly: GCA_943136025.2. Lineage (NCBI taxonomy): Eukaryota > Metazoa > Arthropoda > Insecta > Lepidoptera > Noctuidae > Agrotis > Agrotis puta. Next base: position 13,540,416 of record OW964185.2, on the reverse strand, counting down.
AAAAACGGCAAAAAAAAACAAAACTGAACATAATTCGACTTTCATTAAGCTCGTTTTAATTGGAAAACTATACCTACCTATCTGTCATCGCGGAACTACATTCGGACTGCACTAATTAAGCTAGGATCAGAGGCCATTTCGTATTAGATAGATATCTACACATTCGGTATTGCCGTCCGGCTGTGCCGAATTTAGCCAAGCATGTGTAACATCCATAAAATACAAACATTAGACAGGGATTTTAAGTTGGTAACTGTGTTACAAAATACAAATTGTTTCTGACAGTTCTATGAATGGGCTTCGTTCATGCAAATTAGATCTACTAGCTTTAGCCCGCGGCCTCGTCCGCCTGGATGGCCGTAATTATGTCACCATTCAGCATGTGAGATGCTCTGATAACGCTCAGTTTTGAGAATATTTCATACATAGAAACAAATGATTTACAAGGACCAATTGCAGATCGTGGTCTCGAACTAATCCGGTATTTATTACCATAATTCTCAAAAAACTGTGAAGGAAACCGGTATGTCTTAGAACTGAAATTCGAAGACGTGTGACATCTACCAAATCACATTGGGTCCGCATAGTGGAATACACCCCACGTCCCAGGCCTGTGTCTCAGCAATAGAAACATTGTAAGCATTTCTTAAGAACATTGTAAGCATTTATTTCAATTATTGAGTGATATTTTGTTTTAGTAACAAAAAAGATTTCTATCCAATGCGGTTTATAATCCTTGAAACATCTCCTATAAAATCCAAATAATAATCATTTCCACCCAACTCAAGGTTAGGAGAGGTGAGTGTTTTTCCCCACTGCTAAACTATACTGCTGAACAGCTCAAATGAGTTGTGCCGCTCACTGTGAGTGGGGCGGAAATGATTATCATTTCATCATTTCATGTGGGGTGGAAATGATTATTATTTCATCGTTTCATTTTATCATTTCATTTCACCTTATCATTAATTTCATTTTATCGTATCACTATTTCATTTCACAGTGTTCTGTTAAGAAAATCCAGCGACCTCAGCCGACATTCTGCTATGCATGAAGTTGCTTCATCTATACATGCATACTTACGTAAACACACTTTGTTTTCCCATGGGACGAAGACTACAAAACGCCACCTGGTACGACTCCTTATTTATATTCCTATCACTTCCTCTATGCACGCACGCCGCTTGCGAGTACTACGCATCTGACCTTTCTGAACAAATTCACCAATAAGGTCAGTGTACGTTTCTTTCTAGAGTCTTCGCTTATAATTAACTAGCAGTTACCAGCGCCTACGCCAGCTACAACTAAAAATATCCCACAACACAAAATTGAAGACAAAATTGAAATGAAAACTATATGTGTTAATCTAGGTTACAAACGATCTGTTTACGAAATATCCAAATCCGTTCAGTAACTTCTGCGTGAAAGAGTAACTAACATGCATCCTTTCATCTTCACAACCTTTCGCAATTGTAATATTAGTAAGATTTACAAGTCATCCACAGAATCAACAGTGTTCTTTACAAAAAAAGTATTTCAGGATAATCGATTCAGTGTTTTAAGCGTAAAAAGATAACGAACAAACAAAGCCACTTTCGTGTTTACTCGTATACTACCTATTATGTAAGTTTACAAAATAAGAATAACTACAGACAAAACGAAAAGCGTCTAGTTTAAAAAATTGTTATCCAATTTGGCATCCAAAATGCCAGTGTCTTATGTTTTAAGTGACGGAGAAAATTAAAAAAAAAACTGCCACCGGTTCATTATCACAAATTCCTTTCTGACTTGATCCAAGCTTTTAATTAATTAAAAACGGTCATCTACTTGATAAGGGTGTCGGGAAAAGTAAAATGGCGGCTGTCGAGATGTACGAGTATGAGTTTATGTTGGCTCGCGTTTGTTTTAGAATGTTGGTGTTAATTAGTAGTGTATTAATTGACTGTATTAAAAGATATTAGTAACAATGGCGCATTCTCAATGCCGTGGAAAATTGGCTGACATTATTAGATCATGACTGTCGGTCGCGGGAGTGCCTCATCGGGTAACCGTGACCCTGGAACGTAAAGGGCTATTGAAGGATCACCTTGGATTTTAGTCAGTACAAGTCTGGCAGTAGGGTAGGAGGACTCATTTGACGATTTTATCATGATGAAAAAAAGATTACGACAGAGTTACGTGTAGTGATGAGCTTGAAAGTCCAAAAACTGGAAACGATGTATAGGCGTTGGACAGACTGTCTCTGTGTATATAAATATTAAAATACGCACTCTGCATTTTTTCTAAATTCTTACACTGGACGGGCCTTATCAGAAAACCAGCGCTTGGACAATTAAAAAAAAAATGTATTACATTTCCTTTGTCATAAACATGACGTAATAAGACTCAATGATCACATTAATATCTCTTCAAGTCCAAAAACAGAATAAAAGTACAAAGTTGCTTACTCCCCATTTTTCATCGCTACTACGTTTTTTCTGATTAAGTCCCTCGTGAACAGTTTAACTTCATCCGGTTTAACTTTTTATTCAGCGGAATTTTGATCACGTCATCTTTATTATCTGTTGTGCTTTATTCTCGGTAACTTTTTTACTGGCTTACATTTACAAAGTGCCTATGGATATACCGACAAGAACCCAGGATAATAATTATTTGACACTAATGATCAATAATTTCATAACACGATATCTCTAATATCCCTGAAAACACGGTTGTTTTTAGACAAAAAAAAAACCAAATAACTTGATTAATAAATGTTATGTTAGATTTTAGTTGCTCTGAAATTAATAATTTAAATAGTAAGATGATAACATAATTTTTTTTTTAACGTTGGCCCACTCTAGGACTTTCTCCTGTGTCGTGGGTTCGTTTACGCAACTACATGTAGATCTTACAAATATTTGCTACGTGCGGCAATCGAACCCGCGATACGCAGCACAGCAGTCCAATCGCTCAGCCACTGCGCTAACCTGATCGTCAAATCATTTAATAAACTAGTTAGTGTCGTCAAAAACGTCACACAAATAAATCGCATTTTGACAGCTCATAAAAAGCTTCAAGCTCAGCTCCTATTGTACGTAGCGTGATGTGACGTAGCATGTAGCCTTCCTCGATAAATAGGCTATACATCACAAACATATTTTAACAATTCGAACTCGAAATCTTGAGAAAAACCCGTTCAACCATGCCTGTAAACTTACACCAGCAAACACCTATTAAAATGGGCTCAGTTGCAAAATGCCCCTTTCGGAAAATTTCCAAATCTACAAGCACATTTATGTAGGAGAGTTAAACTAAAAACGGGTATTACTATCTTTGACGAGATTACACATATTGTTATTGCATGTGACGAATTAAACTGTGCGTGAGTTTGAAAAAATGTGACGAATTAACTTTGTGACGAATCCACAACAATCCTACTTTATGACTTCTATCAGACTACTAAACAATTCCTCTACAAAAGATAGAACGTAAAAGGTTACGAACTCGCCCAGTTATATAAATATTAAAGAACCTAATCACATATCATCAATCACACTGAGTGATATCAAACACAATAATAACCACCTTTTTACTGAAAGGGTTATGATGGATGAATGTTTTTAGTGCCAAAGTATTATCAGACTTGGTATGAAAATTATGGGGCTATCTGTACCTAAAGATAAGCTTTTTTTTATCGTGGTAAAATCATCAAATGAGTCCTCCCACCCAGGGTGTCCTTCAATAGCCCTTTGCGTACTGGGGTCACGGTAATCCGTTAGACCCGCGACCCCGGCAGGCTTTGGCCCTCTACAGGCCCCGTCACTATGCTGACACTCTTTGAGGCGCGCGTGGAACACAACGCGCCGTCGACCCGGGCATGGTCCATGGTCGGACAGCGTGTCGCCCATTACTCGCTGCCCGCATGCCCGCGCCTACGGTGGCCGGAGATCGTCTGGCGACGTCCGACGCCGTGGGCGTCTACCACTGCGGCTGGGGTGGAGGGAGGACGCTGTCCTCTCCCTCACGCGGCCCGCCTCCTCCTTCACGAGCATTACTGCTTCGCAGATGGAGGCGACCGCTTCCCACTCCGTCTGGCCCCGCAGCATGGCCTCTGAAATGATAAGTAAAAAAGAAGAAGTCTAGACATATTTGCTGCGCCGACTATACAATACACGCAATGTGCGTAGTCAGCTGTGGAGAGTTGGGGACTATCAAATCGATCGCAGCTCGCGATGTGGAGGATATGTTCATTAAGGAGCGTACCCGAGGAGTAAAGTACACCACAAACTTTTTAGTTACTATTTATTTTTTAATGAAAAACAAGCCGAATACTGGTAACATAAAGTGAAATCTTTATCCATTACTTTTACTTGCAGTTCCGTTTGCTCTTCTTTGGAACGTTATGTGATGACATTATGTTTATCAAAATTGGTTAAGAATTTAATCGAGAAAAAGTGTAAACAACTAAAAATGGAGGACGTATGTACGTCTCAACAGTGGAAATATTTTGGATTGCATGACTTCCAGCCACCGAGAAGGGACAAGGTTTTCTTTAGAAAGTTAAAGTGCGTAGTAATCGTTGCAACCGGCGTGCTTGTATGACTAGAAGTAGGAACATAAATGAAGCGAACGGAGCTTGTATGCATCGTAACACGTGTTTCAAAGTTCTGTAGTTACTACCTAAGAAAAAGGGAAAAAAGTTCACATTTTAAACCTACGACCCAGAACTCGGAAGCCATAGCCTTTCCCACTGCCCCTATGAACACATGAAACAAACAAGGCTACCAGACCCCATCTCAAGAGCATGAGAACAAAATTATCCGTTGCATAAATTTGCTCCAACTCCGCCGTTTCTCAGCCATAAGGCGTCCAACAAATTTAACAACCCATTACTGTGGTCCGACTGTCACACCGTAGCGTAACTCAAGGTGTGTGCAACTTTGGTCGCAAGACTGTCTAAAGGGACACCGTGACTCTAGAACATAAAACGCTATTGAAGGAACACCGTGGATTTTAGTCAGTATGTGTCTGACGGTTGTCAGATTCGTACTGACTTAAATCCACTCAAGTTGAGAGGACTCGTTTAATGATTTAACCACGAAAAAAAATGTTGGCCTAGTTGGAAAGACATTCTTACTGGCAGTCGAATTTTTCTTTCCTTAAAAAAGTTTTAAGTAATAGATTTCAGAAATTAGTCGTGTCAGAAAGAGATAGATTAGGGAAAGGTCCCTCATATTCAGCTTATAATGTATGCACTTCTGGTATACAGGCCTTTTCCAGAAAGACCAGTGCGGATTGGTGATGTCTCAAGGTCTAGGAATATTTGGTAGTAGATGTCTTTCGATAGTGAAGACTTTCACATATTTACAAGTATTCTAATAAAAACTAAAATATCCTGGTTTTTAAACTGCATAAGTGCACAATCATTCACTCGTCATTGGCGTCTTAAAAAAATATTTTCATTTTATTTTTTCATACACAAAAAATACACGTATTTGAATGACTAATTCATTGCTCTTCAAATTACAAAACTTTAAACTTTAGCATTAGACAGTATAAAATGGCGTGACAGAATAAACGGAAACACTTGTTCTAAATTACAAAATAATTCAATAATAAGCCACATGCAACCGCGGTGTAACAGCAGGCCATTGCTAAGCTCTTTTAACTTAGTTTCCACTAGATTAACCAATGGATTACACGTCTTAATTTGTTAGCATTAGGGGTCAAAGTCGCTAAAAATAACTGCATAGGATTCAGTTCGCAAAACACGGCACCTAATGTTTTTATTGTGTCATTTTGGTATTTCTATGAGCATGGCTAATGAAAACCGCTCTATAATAATGTTTTGTTGTTCAAAATAGTTGAAGTAGATTGTATTGTGAAATTGCGCTTTGACCTTTATTTTTTTTGTGGTGTAATGTTTGTATCATTCTGAACTTTTACAAAGTTTACAGTTTCAAATCATTTCCTAAACAAACCCGATGTACCTGACTTATGCTATGCGCAATTCTGATTTACTAATGCTAAGCGCAATTCTGATTTCCTTCAAAAATAGATCGAGGGAAGCCGGGGTTGGTTGTTTTAAATAAAACATAGATTATGTAAACAAGTGGTTCTTTAATTATTATGTCAAAATTCCCCTCAGTAACCGCCATATTTGATCAACCATGGTTCGTTGCAGTGTGGCTACGTTAATTTCAACATAATTCCCCGGTAGACACGATGTGTCGCTTTTGTTGTCCTTTGGGAAAAAAGCCAATTAAATATGTCATACAAGTTTAATTTGATGGCCTGATTGGCGTTGCAGGTCCATGGGGCAGCTTTGAATTTTGAGGTCGATAAATTATACATGGAATTTATAAATCAAATTTATAAATTAAGATATCAGTAGTAGTATTATCTATACATATAATAAATCTGTAGAAGGGTTAATTCTGTACATTGAAAATATTGAAAAAATAAATAGCGGGGGATGTTGCTGGATCGATACCAAACCCAAATATGTCATTAAAAAAATGTTTGTCTGTCTGTATGTGCAGGCATCACGTGAAAACTAACGGTTCGATTTCAATGAAACTTGGTATATTTATACTTTATTATCCTGGGCATAAAATAGGATACGTTTTATCCTGGAAAAACACGTAGAAAAAAAAACTTATTATTCAGTTTTATTCATAGACGTTGTTCTGTAGAACCGCGAACACACGTTGCATTACCCGCAGTGGATTCAGCGCCGTAATATTTATAAGATGTCATTGTCAGAGTTACTCAAAATGGAGAAATAAACCATCCACGCGAAGACCGACATCCGCGCGGACGGAGTCGCGGGCGGAAGCTAGTAATATAATATAAATAAATATAACATGACGGTACGGTTCATGCAGCAGTTATAGCGAGCAAATATTTGTATGCCCTACAGATAGATGTTCTGGGTTGTTTGAGTATATGAATTTAAATGTTTATAAACGCACCTCTGTAACATGAGGAGGTGTGTGTGGTGATAAAAATAAAAAAGAAAACACAAGGCCTCTAACCCTCGAAGGATTAGGCAGAGTTGAAAATATGTACTATCTAAACATCAATTAATTGTTAAAATTATTTTCAAGATTATGTGCCAAATTGCTTACAACATTATTTTAAGAGTTGTTGATTCGCATACCAATAAAATAACTTCATGCGAATCGCCTATAGAAAATAAATATTATGATTCAAAAAGCAATTCGATACGTGCGAATTCGATTCGCCCACTTCGTGCGAATTCAATTCGTTCATAAGTTTCCTACATATTCAACTCTATCAAAATTAACATCGAATTGCATCCAGCTTCAATATGGAGCTACCATTTCCTTCCTTCATGCGGTTTGAACTTTACTACCGTGGCCGCAGTCTCTCGAATTATAGCGGGTTCGTTAACGAACTTGGCTAATTACAATATGAAAATGTTGCATAATTGCGACTGATTATTAGTTATAATATTTGTATAGTTGATCTAGTTATGGATTGGGTCATGTTTATTATGAATCTAACTGATATATGCGAAACTTTGGATGTATGGATGGATGGATGTTTTTTACTTTATCGCATATAGATATCAATTTATGTTTAAATTTTCAAACACATAAGCCGCTTTCTGGCGTTGTAGGGTAAAGTAGTGTTACAGGTAAATTAGATCGGTTTAAAATATTCTCTAAAAAAAAGATTCCCAATCAACTTTTTTTTTTACAACATAATTCAAAAATGTTCTTTGATGTCTTTTAAACTTATAGATATTCATTAAAATCGGTTAAACCATATTCAAAAATAAGGACTAAGTACTAATAGTTACTAATACTTTAGTTTTAAAAATCTAGCTAAACTAATGAATAGATTATAATAAAAACCTAGTTACCGCAAAAAACCATTTGAAACTAAACAATAGCCTACAATTTCATACAAAATAAAACGCCAACAAACTAGCATACATAACATCAATTCCAATTACGTCGCAACAAAAAAACTACAACACCGTCACTAAAACAATTTGTTTATCAAAACAACAGTTTTTAAAGCTTGTGGGTACAATGAAATCCCATAACAAAGAACCCTTGATATATTTCACACAGTACAAATAATTTCAAGCAGTATTTCAAGTCTGGACATTTTTTTTAACATTAGTTTCTCCAACTGGATGGAGCACTGGTCGACGGCGCGTTGTGTTCTACGCGCGCCTCAATAAGTGTCAGCAAAATGACGGGGCCCCCCTCTAGAGGGCCAAAGCCTGCCGGGGACTGAACGAATTACCGTGACCCCAGAACGTAAAGGGCTACTGAAGGACACCGTGGATTTGTCGGCACGTTTAGCGCAGTGGCTGAGCGATTGGACTGCTGCGCTGCGTGTCGCGGGTTCGATTCCCGCACGGAGCAAATATTTGTATGATCTACAATTAGTTGCTTCGGGTCTGGGCGTTTGTGTACGTCAGTTTATATGTTTGTAAACGCACCCACGACACAGGAGTTTAAAAAAAAAAAAATTTAGTCAGTACGAGTCTGACAGTCCCTCCCGCCCTGCCCCGGGTAGGAGGACTCATTTGATGATTTTACCACGTAAAAATCTGGGTGGAGCACGGAGACTATCAATTCGGATTTGAATCCCGTGCTCCAACTGATGCTGAGCAATAGTATGTATACACTAAGCAGTATTCAAAAGCGATGTTCTGCTACCATATTGATTAAACTTTTGCCTTTTCATTAGACTTCTATTTTGGAAGCCATACTATTACGAAATAGGTCTTAGTTCAAAATAGTAACCAATATTTCACTAGTAAATTGCGTTTGAATTGTATAAAAGTGTATACCTACATGTTATTGCTCGTGACTGCACAGTGAAACAAGAACTTGCTTTAGTTGGAGCACGGAACCCAGTCTTTTTTGCAGTCTCCGTGCTCCACCCAGGTAGAGAAACTAGGTGAAGCACGAGTCCGCTCTGCACTAAAATTACAAACCTGCAAAACCAAACAACGGGTTACGAGGTCATTCTGTGGATGGGTGCCAAAGCTGTGCTAACCGAGACTTCTCCAAAATCCCTGCATCGGAAAACACGTTCATACAATAATAGTTCTGACGGAACCTTAGCGGGCCAAAGCCTGCTGGGGTCGCAGCATTTGAAGATTTTACCACGATAAAAAAGGCAATAATAGTTTTGACTGTAATTTGTGGTTCTTTGAAAGTCGTTCTGTGAAGTTAAAAGCCCGAAAACCAGTCATGCCAATAACTGAATTGACTGGAATCAGAAAGACAGTCCATATAAAATACTGGCGCTCAGCTGAGTCTGGTTACATTGGAAACTGACTCCAATGATTTTGAGGAAGGCCAGGCAGATAACCAGAGAATCAAAACGTTATAAATGATAATGTAGGTACACTGGAATAAATATATTTTATTTAACTATTTTAACGATTATATACAGACTATAAATACAAACTTACTAGTAATATGTACAAAAAATAAAAGAAAACAAAAACCATTCAAAGGGCGTCAAAGAATACGTCCACATCTCTGTCAATGGGAACAGTGCCCAGAACGCTGCCAACATTGCCACGTTGTATGGCAATGCTGATTCGGAATAGGCCAGCCCTCTGGTCATAGGTCATTGGTCTGGTACACTGTCAGTCAAATTGATCCACTTTTATGGCTCGTGTATTTTACTTTCTTTTCTTATCAAGCACACAATACAGTCTATTTGTTGTCTGAAATAAAAGCATTATTTAGTTATATTGATGTCTGGTGTGGCCATGGGCACGGGACATGTCCACTGGTGGTGGTAGGCCTTCTGTCTCACCACCACCATCCTGTGGGAGTCCGGTGCCAAACAGTTTTTATTATGTTCCGTCAGCAGACCAATGAGTTCTAGTTCCTCCTGGGTTTGCTTGCGTCGTCTTAGGCCTCATCTTTAACTCAAGACTAGATTGACTGCAAACCCATTTAAAATTAATAAAAAGTATTTGTTTGTAGTTGCACTACTGTTTATTCCACACACTGTAACATATTCGCTATTTTATAGTTGAAATCTGACACAAGTGGAGATACGACGAGCTTGCCTAATTGGAGTGTTCTGAAGTACTAGGGTACCATATGCGGTGGAAGGCACCTATACTGTATCGCACAGTATCACCGGCATAAAGTTTGAAATCTGCATTCAATTTCGGTTTCAACGTCTGCGAAGATACTGAACTTTCAAGATTTCTTGCGTTTTTGCGAAAGTGATCTTTGAGTCTACTGCTTTTGGATTGAAATTAAATTAATTTTAGAAGAAACTAAATACACTCGCAAAGTACTAGGTTACCATAATGTGGTGAGAGTGCTGTCCCAGTTGTTAAATTTTCTTTTTTTTAGAATTCCTTTCATAATCTTTTTTAAACTGCACAGAGGAAAGATTGGTGAGCTATGGGGGTGATTTTTGCCCAGCAATTTTTTTTTTTTTTTTACAACTTTCACACAACGCCATCTAGTCCCAAGCTAAGCAGAGCTTGTGTTATGGGTACTAGACAACTGATAAACATACATAGATATTTCTAAATACATACATATAATAGTTAAATTACACCCAGACACAGAACAAATGATCGTGCTCATCACACAAACATTTGTCCTGGGTGGGAATCGAACCCACGACCTCCGGCATAGCAGTCAGGGTCACTAACCACTAGACCAACAGGAACATATTGGTTAAAAAATTAAAAGAGATTGTTTTTTAGTGTTAAGAAGGCTTTTTAGATACTAGATGACGAAACTAGAAAGGTATGTGATGAACAGAGCTTTAACTTTTAACGTGTAGTTTTAAGTTGCGACTTTCAATTTGTGATCTGCAGTCAATTGATTTGAACTATTTCAATGGTTTTTAATCTGAATTTAAAGGCGAATACTATTCGATAAATGTACCATTGACCTTTGAAAATAAATAACAGGCTAATATCAGCTTAGAGCCATACATAATATTTTTTTATAAAGTTTTTCCCTGCTTTGTTTTTTATCGTATTTAGTTAGTGCTTCCTGCAAAATAAACAATGATCATCAAAGTCGAAGCTAGCAAATTCAGATACACACGAAACATTATCGTTAAGTAGAAACGAGACTTGTTGAATATGAATGATCAATGATGTGATCAGACGGAATATGGATTGCAATGATTCATCAATGAATAAGAACGCGCTTTCGTCAAATGTACGTTTATAGTTTTTGAATTTTGGAACGAAACGCAATATCAATACTGAAATGGGCCAAAACTGGTTTTTTTTAGAATATGGGCTGAAACTTCAGCCCGAACCGAGAAGTTGTTGGTCATTAGCGCATGTATTTTATGTAACCAATCTTCTTTATCAAAATTCTTAAATATACTATGCCTAAATTCTTAAATATATGTATGTGTGTGTGTGTATGTGTATTTAAGAATTTACAAAGACGTAAAGATACAAAGTTTAAAATAAAATAATAAAATAAACATTTTGACTTTGCAATAAACATTTTGACACACGTTTATCTATAAAAATTTTGACTTCGTTTGTAGAAACTCTCACCAGCATGTGCCTACGACTTGTTACATATTTATTTACCTACACGACGAACTTCAAAACAATTCGCGTATAAGTGCGGGCGCACCTCTAATAGGAATTAGGTAGGCCAGTCCGTCTGCCTCTAAGTGGGACACGGAACACCTCTATTCGGTGTGTCGAATGCACGCGCCTGACATACGGGCTTGAATATTAAACAACCAGAATTCAGGTAGCAAAGTAACTGTAGCTGGCTAGTTTATGGAGTAAAAGGGTATCTTTTTTGGTATGTAACTTATGAAACCAAGCATAATCTTCCTAGCCTTCTCCCAACTATATTGGGGTCGGCTTCCAGTCCAATGCAGCTGGATATCAATATTTTACATGGAGCGACTGCCTGTCGGACCTCCACAACCCAGTAACTGGGTAATACGATACCCCATGGTATGACTGGTTGTCAGGCTTTAGAGCTTCTGACTAACAGTAACGACTGTCAAAGATCTACAAATTTTAGCCGGAACCAACGGCTTTACGTGCTTTCTAAGGCACGGAGGAAACTCGCTGTGACAGATGGTCACCCATCCACAGACCAACCTCGGCAAGCGCGGCTTAACCCGGAAGATCGGCCTGTGCGGCTGTATTTATTTAGTCACGAGCCCCTAACGTATAAAACCAAGCAAGGTAGTGAATTCTTTAAAGTTTGAGTGAGGCTGCGGTTTCACTGAGGCGAAGCGAAGCAGAGCGGAGACAAGCTGTGCTGTTTGTTATTCACCAATCATATGGCTCTAAATCCACATCTCTTCTCAACTCCTCCATGTGATTGGTGAATCGCGGCACAGCTCTTCTCCGCTCGGGCCCGCTCCGTCTTAGTGGGACCGCAGCCTGTACAGGCTTCTTCTGGGTAAACTCATTCCATTATAGGCTTTGTCTTTATCACCTTTTTTTAAGAAACCACACTAGGAATTTCTCCTGTATCGTCGGTGCGTTTACAAATATAGCAACTCAAATACACAAATAGACCCAGAACAACTACTTGTGGATCATACAAATGTTTGTTACGTGCGGGGTTACAACCAGCGACATGCTGCGCAGAAATCGATCACTCAGCCAGTACACCAATCGTGCCGTCCCACCTTTGACCTAGATTAGAGACAAGAGCAGACCCATTTCCAATAAAAAAAATCAAAATCATGTCAACACGCCGCAATCGTGGTGATAAGTCCTCTCTTTGAAGAGATGCTGGAGAGAAGCCACAGTCAGGGTCACCTTCCGCCTGACGTAGGTCGCCACCGGGCATCGTTATTTTGGGAGGCTTCTGCGCCGCTGACTACATCCACCTTTAATACAGTCCATCCAAAGGTTGTCTCGAAGACACCTCTATTAGTGATAAGACAGTCATTGAAACCATATAATTAGTAATGTTTATAATAGCTGTGTAACAATTTTCGTTTACAATAAAGTATTTTCTATTTTATCTATCTATTTCCTATTTCGGGTTCGGCGGCGTGAGGATACGGGTGTCCACAAGGTTCTTCTAAGATTCGATTTGACGCCTAATTACGCGACGCGTTTCGCGACTCCTAAAGTCTGTGTTGCACAAACTTAGCTGGTTCCCTTGTAAATGAAGTTGATATTTGTCTTTAGTGTTCGTTTATCATTTCCTAGCTAGGACTTTATTTAAATTGTGTAAGTACAAGCAAGCAAGTGTTTATTCTCAAACTTTACATGAAGAACCGCATTCTGCTTTATTTAATCACTATGCTCATTTATTAAATTATTATCAGACTAGATTTTTAAGCCTATGTTGTGCCACAAAAAAGTAGCAGATTGTTTGCCAAGAGAGACTTACGAATTACCGTGACCCCGGTACGTAGAGGCTATTGAAGGAAATCGTGGATTTTAGTCAGTACGAGTATGACAGTCTCTCACGCTCTGCCCTGGGTGGGAGGACTCATTTGATGATTGTACCACTGCAGAGCAAAGGCCTCCCTTCCCTCCATCCACTTTTGGCATAAAGTGATTATAGCCCAAAACTATCGCATTTAAAATATTAAAAGTTGGTATTTCCATTTTCAAGATCTATCATATTATCAGAATCAGCCTATTAATGTTCTCACTGCTGGGACACAGACCTCCTCTTTGTGAGGGAGTGCGCCATAATCCACCACGCGGGCCCAGTGCGAGTTGGCAGATGTCACACTCTTCGAATTTTTGATTCTAAGACATCTTTCACCGTTTTGAGAGCAGTGGTGATTCAAAGTAATGCGCCTGGCTGGGTTGGAACCCACGACCTACAACTCGTAAATCGGGGCCGATACCACTGGGCCATCACTGCTCTTAAATTATGCAGGAACCAATATATCAGACTATCAACAGACCAGCCATTTCCATAGGACAATTTGTCAGCAGCAGTCTAGAATTTAGAAATTGTAACTTGATAACTTCATGTCTCAGGAAACTATTGATCTTGCGACTGATGTCTCTCAGTCACATGGATTTGACATTCCTTCACGCTATAATTGGGCTTAGTACAATTGATAGATCTTGATTTTTCCATGCCCCAATAATTGATAGACTGATACTGATACTGCTAGCCTACTTCATTCCACTGCTGGACAAAAGCAAAGTGGACCACTGGTCGTATATTTTGTTCAGCTCGTCCCACCATCTTCTACGAGGTCTGCTGCAATGCCTGGCTGTGTCTGTGCCGTGTTGATAGAACCACCACGTACTAGTAGAATTACGCGCTGAAACACAGTCAATAAACGAAAGTAAAGCATCAGAAATTGCGCCAGTTTTTGCGCACACACTTCGGTCTAATCTCCCGCGTCATTGGTTTAAATGCTTAATCTCTGCAAAGATAGAAAACGGTCAAAAGAACTATTAGACAGAATATTTACTATAATTCATTAAATGCAATATTAACTCACAGAAACAAACAAAAAGACTCAACGAAAAGTAATACAAAAGTAGACTTTAACTACAATACGACTTGGAAACTAAAACTAAGGAGACAGAGGGAAAGAGGCTGAGCAAAGAATTAATTTGTACAAGAACAAGTTCGAATAACTATGAAACTAATCTATGAGAAGTGGGACTTTACGTCTTTAAAACGGAGACTTACTGTCAATGTAAATACAACTTTAATGACTGAATCAGATTTTTTTTTAACTTTGCCTCACGTGAGGAATTTATGTTTGATGATGGGTGCGTTTACAAACATTTAAACGCTATATTTGTTCAAATATTTGTTAACGGACAACTACTCTTGTGGGTAGCCAATTTGTTCCTTGCAGGAATCAAACCCTGTGTAACAGTCAATCACTTAACCACTGCGCCAAGCGTGCTGCCAAGCAAGCAATATTCCCACTGCATCATTTGACAACTTACCAATATAAATGTCAGACAAAGATACAGATCGAAGTAATCCATCACGTGGAACCAGTACAAGGCGGTAAATGACACATGTCTTCGAATTTTTGGTTCTAGGACATGTCGGTTTCCTCGTGATATTTTTCTTCACCGTTTTGAGAGCAGTGGTGATGAAATAAATTACGCAAAGTAATGGTTAGGTTTGAACCCACTCGTAAGTCGGGACCGTTAACAGTGGGCCACAACTTCTCTCTCAATAATACTCAATAAAGAAAATTTGTAATTCACTTCTACACCTCCTTTGATTGTCTGCGAGCCTAGTACCAACAATTTAAAAGCTTAGCCTTTCGTATTTTTTGAGAGATTTGAGAGCAGTAATGATTAAATAAATTACGTAATGCAATGTGCCTGGTTTTGTAAAACTGTATCAAAACCTGTACTAATCATATGTTTTGAGTAAATAAATACCTAAAAATAAAAAAAATGTGCCTGGTTGGGTTCGAACCCACTCGTAAGTCGGGGACGATACCACTGGTCCCACTGCTCTCTCAATGATACTAATTCACTTCTACACCTCCTTTGAGAGTCTAGTACCACCATCTTCAAAGTTCAAACAATTCTTAGCCTTTCGTATTCTTATTACAGAACTTACAGAAGTCTGGAGTTACAATAAACAGGGTGGTTACGTTGATTCGCGCCCCCCGCTCGCCCCGCGTAATTTCCTGCCCCCCCTTCCCACAGCTTACAGTCTTCCTGTGTACGGATGGGTGGGAGGGACAAGAGACGAGCGGTAGCGAGAAGAATTTATCTTCTCGCTACCGGTCTCTCGGACTGTGGCTGATTTAAGATAAGCATATGAAAATAGGTGAATCCGCGGGCAACTGCTAATGAAAAAATACTCGTCTTGGTAGTGGTCTTCTAAAAGACATTTTAATTATACTAGTACAAAAGGTACATACCGCGCCGTGAGACCGTTGAGTCAAGCTGTTGTTGCACGAACAATTTATACCACTGGTGCCATAGAGTATTTGTTACACTGAGTCAGTACAAAATAATCGGTATCACCTAACCAACACGCGACGAGCTGAGTGAAGTGCGCTTTGTATATTATGTCATTTGATTCATTTACTTTAATTTAGGCACTTATCGTTTGTTATAAATGAGTTGACCATGAGTTGCTCCTGCAGAAAATTGCGTTCAATGGAATACGGGGAGACCTTTTGAGATGGTTCTATTCATATGTTTGCAATCGAACACAGAGAGTTGTCATAAATGGTTTTTGCTCTGCCACTATAGATGTTACTTCCGGAGTTCCGCAGGGCTCCATTTTGGGACCACTCCTATTCATTTTATTCATAAATGACGTGGATACATGTTTTAAAAACTCAAAATTACTTTTGTACGCAGATGACATTAAAATATTTAGGTCCATTAGATGTCACCATGATTGCTCTCTTTTGCAGGAAGATTTAAATACATTCTCAGCATACTGTATACGCAATAAACTTCAGCTTAGCATAACCAAGTGTTGTGTCATTAGTTTTACCAAAAATAAGAATATCCTACTGTATCCATCATTAAAAAATGATGTCACACAATAAAAACAACAAATAACAAAACAACATATCACACATTAAAAAATGAAAATCTAAAAAGGGAGACCTTGGTCCGTGATCTTGGAATACTGTTGGATGACAAACTTCATTTGGATTCCCATATTAACAAAATTATCAATAATGCCTTCCGCATGTTTGGTTTTATAATGAGAACGGCTACAGTATTTACTCGATCTTCCACCTATTTATATTTATTTAAAACGTTGGTTCGATCTCAACTAGAGTATGCTGTTTCGGTATGGAATCCCTACTATGGTAAATATTCGGACATGATTGAAAAAGTACAAAAAAAGTTTTTAAAGGCCATGCATTTTCGTTGCCATCGTACCTATGCACCATACAATGATCTACTGAAGAAGTATAATCTGCAAAGTTTGCATTGTAGACGTATTCTATTGGAAACGGTGTTCCTTTTCGATCTATGCAATACTTACGATTGTATTGATATTCGCAACAAAATTAGTTATGTGGTACCCAGAACAACAATATGCCGCGAGGTGCGCGCTAGACCTTTGTTTGCAATAAGTTCTTGTCGAACAAACGCAGGCTTGCGAGCACCTCTACGACGCCTTACCAATCAATACAACAAGATCTTTGAAGAAGTCGACTTCTTTTCTATCTCTGCTCAAAAATTTAAAAACGCCCTATTTAAAATAATTTTAGATTATAACAGTTTAAATAAGCTCTAGATCATTATCTCTCCTTTTCACTCACTTTTTCTCTGTTGTTTGCATGACTGTTTATGTGTGGATTCACTGTCTGTACTGTGGAAAATGTCGTAGGTTATACATTGATTAGTGCGTTGCTGAATGTCACAGAGGATATTCGCCATGCGATGGATAACACTAAACTAACTGTTATGACTCTGCTTGACTTCAGTAACGCATTTAACTCAGTTGACTTTGATATGCTCCTTGGTACCCTAAGCTCTCTCAACATTACTCCTTCTGTGATCAACTGGTTTCGATCTTATCTTCATGGTCGCCAGCAGTGTGTGAAAACCGACGACTTAACATCGGACTGGTTGAATCTCACTGCTGGTGTTCCTCAAGGCGGCGTTCTTTCTCCTTTGCTTTTTTCTATTTTCATAAATAATATTTCTCGAGTAATTTCTTCTCCCTTCCATTTGTATGCAGATGATTTACAGATATACAGACACTTTTGTTTGTCTGAATTCTCCGAGGCGGTTGAGGTCATAAATTCTGACCTTTCAGCCATAAAGATGTGGGCTCATAACTTTGGGTTGTTGGTTAACCCCACTAAGTCGCAAGCTATGATCATAGGAAGCAGTAGACTTAGAAGTAGGCTTGTAATAACTGACAACCACAAGGTTTTTTATAATGGTATCTGTATCCCGTACACGGATAGGGCAAAAAATCTAGGAGTGATATTTGACTGTCACTTATCCTGGTCAGCGCAGGTTAGCGAGGTGAGCAGGCGCATGCATTATTCTTACCATTCTCTCAAACGACTCCAGACCTTCCTGCCGTTGCAAACTAAAATCATGCTTTCTCAAGCACTTCTCCTTCCTATTCTTGATTATGCTGATGTGTGTTACTTGGATGTGACAGAGGAGCTACTAAATAAACTTGAGCGTCTACAAAATCTAGCTATTCGGTTTATTTTCGGACTTCGCAAATATGACCACATCTCCGAATTTCGTGCTCAGTTAAAATGGCTCCCTATCCGGCTTCGTCGTGATGTGCACATCCTTTCTGTTCTCTACAAAATCCTCAAAGACCCGTCCACTCCTGACTATCTCCGCTCCCGTTTCCGCTTACTACCTCCTAATCCCCGGCCTAGGCGCGCATGTCACACCAACGTGCTTGAGTGCCCTAGAGCAAATACCAAATTCTTTTTTGACTCCTTTACTTTTCGAGCTACACAACTTTGGAACAAGTTGCCAAAGATAATCCAAGACGCTCCCTCGATAACGTCATTTAAACATAAATTGAAAGAGCACCTCCTTACGCAAATAATTTGATATTTATGTATGTATGTATGTATATTTGATATATAATATATGTATGTATATATTTTATGATATATATAATAATACGTATGAATATGTCTTACTTATTATTAATAATTCTGTGTACAGTCTTGTCCCCGTGTATCAAATCACCAAATGAGTTTTACAGGTTGGCTGGAAGAGATCTCTTTAAAGAGATAAGCTCGCCTTTGTGAATATAATTTTAAGTTTGGTTTTATTGTAAATTTTGTGCACAATAAAGAATATATATATTGATATTGTATTTTAATAATTTAGTATATATTTAAGTGTATAACTGTTTATTTTCCCGAATAAATAAAATAAAATAAAATAAAAATAAAATAAATAACACAAAAAAATAGCTACCGGGATTCAAGCCTGCCGTTCGCGTTAATCAGGAGCATCTCGACCACCACTTTTTGTTGTCAGCAAATAACAAATGTTTTATTTTACCCTAGACCTAAAAGTAACAATCTTTTGCAAATCCTCTCGTATTACGCAACAGCTTGTATCTCAGACCACACCTCGACTTAGCCATTCGGCGTGCGCTGTCCTCTCCGCAATTTGGCCTATTGAATTCTGTCGCAGCAACGCGTTAGTGCTGTTGCATCGTAAGCTGTATGCAACGGTTTATTTGTACTGAATAATTACAGATACAGCTTGCAGTTTGAGCTTGTATACAGCCTTTTCTGTAATTGTTTGTCAGCAGAGGTATAACCATCTATTCCGGTCATACTATAGACCAGCAGACACAGGTATTCTGACAATAGGAAGGTAGGTAACCGTGATCCTGAAACGCAAAAGGGCTACTGAAGGGTGAATTCTTGATCAGTAACGTTCTGACAGACTTTTCCACTCCTCCTAGGGCGGGAGGACACATTTAACTGCCTAAGCACAGCTGTTCTTTACTCTGATGGTCCGATGAGACGGTATTCCGCAACCATCGGACAGCGATCAGGCGCAGGTTCAATGGCTTAACGTGATTACCGAAGCACGGGGTTATCAAACCACCTTTAAACTCCAGGCTACTGAGAACTATAAATAAAAAGAACCGATAGCACTTTTTTCTTCCCGGGAACTCATGAACTCACGTTCAGTCAGCAATATGTTGCTACCATAAGGCCAACTCTTCAAAAAACGACAAAAGGCTTAAGCACTAAACACCCTTGACTTGCCAGAAAATTACCAAAACATGTTTCAATTCATGTTCCAACAAGTCTCACAACTGTAATGCAACGTGCGCGCTGTTGCCGCACTTCTACACAAGGAACTTACCCCGGTTTTACCTTCATTACTCTTCAAGTATGGCAGAATTATAAAGTTAGTTGCAAAGTGCCACTTTAGCGGCAAAATGTGGCGTTGTTAAGTCGTGGTACACGCGAAATGTGCCGTGTTGGGGTTAAAAAGTATCTTAGTTTAAAATTAACTTGTTTAAATTTATAAAGTTGAATTGTTTATGAAAGTAGGCTAAGTATGAAGTATATTCGTGAGCCTATAACTTGAATCAATATTATACGAGTAATTCAATTTAAGCAATAAAAAAAATGTTAAACAATTGGATACCTAATTAGGTACTATTAGGTACATTTCGCCAAACAGTCAGACCCAGAACAACTAATAAAAATAATAATAATAAATGTTTATTTCTCACCACAATCCAGGAAAGCAAAAAATTTTTCACAAAGGTAGAACTAGGTACATTTCTGGTTGTGGATCGCTGGTGCCTGTGGTAGGTACTAACACCTGTAATATAGGTCACCAGGACCCCACTGTTACAAGGTACACATTAAAAATAGTTTACAGATAATACACATATTGTTTACAGATATTGCAACAAATAAGTAGTATTTTGTACAAGCGGAACATATTTCAATATACAGAGTGAGCTCAAAAAAGAATAGCAAACAAAATATTGACTATAGATAAGACAGTGTAATTTGATTATGTGTGTGTGTGTGTGTGTGTGTGAGTGAGGGTGTGTGGGTGCGTGTATGCGGTGTGTATGTGTATGTACTTGTGTGTGTGGGTATGAGTGTTTGAAGAGAGGTATGCTTGAGGATGGGAGTAATATCAGACTAATACATCAAAGAGAGCTTCTGTTGAACTATAAGTTTGACTCAAGAGCCAAGCTTGTAGAACAGTTCTAAAGTTATGTTTATTTAACGAATGTAAGGAAAGAATTTGGTTTAATTTGTTGTAAAGGTATGGTCCAAGAAACAAGAAGAATCTGTTACTAAAAGCGGTTCTGAGAGGAATGGCTGAAGCAACTATGTGGTTGCGGCGATTTGATAGTGGAGAGTAATTACTAATCGAATGTTGTTTACTGGCAGTGGCAAGTATGAACAACTGTCGAACTGTGAGCACTTGACAAAACTCATAGAGCTCAACGGTGGGAAAGAGTCTTGGCTTGAAACAGCAAACCTTTAGAACGGCTCTTTGTGCACGTTCGATATGAATCATGTGAGATTTAGCCGCACCGCCCCAGGTAGTGATGCAGTAAACTAAAATTGATTGACACAAAGCTTGATACACCATTTTCATGACAACAGCATCGGCTGATTGGCGTAACTGCTTGAAGATGTATAAAAGCTTACGTAATCTATTTGATAGTTGTGTAATGTAGTCTTTGAAAGAAAGATTGCAATCAATTACTATACCCAGGTACTTTATAGATGAGACCCGTTCAATACTGCAGATGTTGTGATCGAGATTGACATTTCCGTCGCCACAGTTGTTATATAGAGACGACTGAGCGGTGACGTTTAGTGTACTCGTTTCTGACAAATTTGTATTAAGAATGGCGAAATTTATTATTTTCGTTTTAGAAATGTTCAGTGTCAGCAAGTTGTGTTTAAGCCATTCGCTAATTGTATCAAAACCTCTTTGTGCGTAGTGACATGTTTCTACCCAGTTATACGACGAAAATACCAGAGCTGTATCATCCGCATAGGAAAATATTGTGCCATTCACTAGGTTCAGGCTACATAGATCGTTCATGTAGATTAAGAATAAACTGGGGCCCAGAATACTGCCCTGTGGTACTCCAAAAGTAACATTCATATCAGAACTGAAGTGCGATCCAATTTTCACACGCTGTGTTCTGTTTGTGAGATAGCTCTGAAATAACGAAAGCTGGGTGCCTCGAATCCCAAGTGATTCGAGCTTTGATATCAGGATTGGAATCGAAACCGTGTCGAAAGCCTTCGCGAGATCAAGGAACAGCGCTACACATTTCTTACCTTTGTCAAGTTCTTGAACTATATGATTAACCAATTTATGAACAGCATCGGCAGTAGACAAATTTTTACGAAAGCCGAATTGGTTGATTGACAAGAGTTTATGAGTCTCTAGATATGTAATCAATCTTGAATTAATAATCTTTTCCAGTAACTTGGACATAGCTGGCAGAACGGATATAGGCCTATAATTTTCGACACGGTTTCGATCCCCGGATTTAAATATTGGGTGGACAAGTGCTTTCTTAAACCTGTCAGGGAAAACACCGGTGTCAAGGCATAAATTAAAGATATACGTCAGCGGGGGTATAAGAATATCCTTATGCTGCTTAAGGAAACTAGAGGAGATGCCATCCCAGCCGACTGCACAATCGCTCTTTAGTGACATGATCAGGCGTTCTACCTCCTGTTCATCTGTTCCAAGCAGCACAAAAGAATTCTCCTGGGGAACGGGTAGTGGCGAAGACCGAGAATCATTTTGTATTTTCTCAGCTAGGCACTTTCCCACGCCTGCGTAATATGAATTTATTTCGTTTATAGTTCTCTGTTTATCATTTCCATGGTCTATGAGATCATGCGCTGAAGATTTTAACCGCCCCATGTTTGTAACATTCTTGATTACAGACCACAACCTCTTACAATTTCGACCTGCCTTTCCAAAGACTACAACTACAACTACTTGTAGATCATATAAATATTTGTATAGCGCGAGAATCAAACACGCGGAACATAGCGCAGCAGTCATAATTAACTAATGTAATGTTTATTTTAAAGCTGCACCACAAAATTCTAACTTGTTGAAATCTCACACTATGCCCCATTACATATTAACAAAAGTATGATGGTGTCCTCGTACAGTAATCATGTAGTTTGCATACACACACAGAAAATAAAAATGTAGAAGGTAATTTCTTAACAAAAAATTCATAACCAATAAACCATTGGGTAAAAAAAGAACACAGTGATGCTTTTTGACCAAACGAAAATTTTTAAGAGAAGTTAGTTTAGAAAATGCTTAGTTAAGTATTTTGTAGACTAAGCTCACTTAGCTCAAGTCATCAAGCAAAGACGTGTCATCATAGAGAGACATTCCTCCCCCTCACTCCGGGACCGCAAGGCGTCGAGGATCACCGGCTACTGCAGGTGGACTTCGGTCGGCTAGTACTGGGTAACCCGCCGTCCGACAAAGATAAGGCCCGATTCAACGGCACGTCGTGTTCTTAAGGAGCTGATAGCAAATTAAAGGGGGCGCCAATAGGGCGAAGTGCCTGCTGGGATAGCAAGATTTTAGCCAATCAAATCTGACAGTCCCTCACAGGAATGACATTTCACCGTTGCCCTTTAAGATTTTGACTTACTATCTCATTCGCACGATAAACTAACCTTCTGTATTTAACCCTACAACGCACGTCTTTTAATAAGTAGTGAGCGCGCTAACACGTTGCCCAGTTAATATTTAATCCTGTTCTGCTTTCGCAAACCGTGTTACGAAGTGACAGTGCGAAGTTTGGACTTACGCGGTCAGCACTTATGTCCTACTCGTATGTGCTTAGATAATTTGACCGACACGTGTCTGAAGAGAAGAGACTTGAATGAATATTAAAGTACTTGTTGATATGGAATTTGTGAAATCACAGATTTTCGATGCGTTTTGTTAATTGCAGTGAAAAGCACTTTAAGGTTCCCAACTCAAAGAGTGTCAGCAGAGTGAAGGGGCCCCCCTCTAGTGGGCCAAAGCCTGCCGGGGTCGCGGGACTGTACGTAGTATCGTGACCCCGGAACGTAAAGGGCTATTGAAGGTCACCGTGGATTTT
This sequence comes from Agrotis puta, assembly GCA_943136025.2. NCBI lineage: Eukaryota > Metazoa > Arthropoda > Insecta > Lepidoptera > Noctuidae > Agrotis > Agrotis puta. The sequence goes on along the minus strand of OW964185.2, from coordinate 13,516,879 downwards.
AGTCAGTACGAGTCTAACAGTCCCTCCCGCTCTGCCCTGAGTGGGAGGACTCATAAGATGATTTTACGTAAAAAAAAAAGGTTCCCAACACACATATCAACTCGGAAACGGATCGTAACCGTATCAACGCGAACCGTTTTGTAATCTCTGTATGTAATTCCCTACTGAAAAGCACACTAATTGGAATCGTAACTTAAATGATTGACCTCGCAAAAAACACGAACCGCGGTGGCTCGTTGTTCCCGCACTTACGCCTGTCCGTCACCGCGCTTGCATGTTTTCGTCCATTAGTCTGATTTGGTGCACGGGACGTCAAATAGTAGTAGGTGCAGCGTCGCCTAGCTGTAACCGAGTCGACTTATCGAAGCTATTAGTCCACTTTAGTTACGTGTTTACGTTTGGTTGACGGCGAGGCAAAGGCGATGCAGTGACTATCTCTTTTCGAGATGATATGTGTGCTGTGACCCTGGGCCGTCATTAAGAGATAAAAAGATATTGCTACTCATGAGATTGGTCTACCTACCTACTAGCATTTAAATTAAAAAAAAAATCTTCCTCGCTATTTTATCTCAGTTTATTTACTGTCGGTCCTAAAACCTAAAGAAGTACACAAAATATTTCCATTTAAGGAGTTAAGCGTTTTATAAACACGAAATAGGGTAAATAACCCATTGTTGGCACAGACCCAATTGACACTCGAGACTTTCATTAAAGTACGAATTTTCAAAGGACTTAAACTGCACTTAGTTCTTAAAAGCAAAGTAAGTTGACTAAGGTGATAAATAAATAAAGCATATTGTGAAACATTTTGTTGTCGAAGTTCTATTCAAGTACTTATAATATAATTTGACAATTTCTATTTTCTTTGCTCTTGTTAAAGGTATTGTTCACTATCGCCTCCGTGAGGACACGGCGGTGTTCTTCTGCTCAAGCGGGACAGACCTGCACCGTATGCTCCACAGTATCCTCCGGGCGATCCTCGCAGTGGTGACACCCAGGCGTTTCTTCCTTCCCTATCCGACACAGGATCCTCCCGAAACTTCCGTGTCCGGTGAGGACCTGCGTCAAGCGGTAGGTCAAGACGTCGTGATGCCTATCCAGCCACTGTTCAAAGAGGGGTCTTACCTCCGCGGTGGCGGCCTTACAGTGCGGCTAAGAAAAGTATCGCCACTGCGAGGATCGTCTGGAGGACACGGTGGAGCATACGGTGCAGGACTGCCCCGCTTGGGCAGAGTACCACCGTGTCCTCACGACGTCGATAGGCGGAGACCTCTCGCGTCCGGCATTGGTCGAGGGCATGCTGCGGGGCGAGACGGAGTGGGAAACGGTCGCCTCCTTCTGCGAAGCAGTTATGCTCGCGAAGGAGGAGGCGGGCGGCGCGAAGGAGAGGACAGCGTCCTCCCTCCACCCCAGCCACTGTAGTAGACGCCCATGGCGACAGACGTTGGCAGACGATCTCCGGCCACCGTAGGCGCGGGCATGCGGGCAGCGAGTAATGGGCAACTCGCGGTCCGACCACGGACCATGCCCGGATCGACGGCGCGTTGTGTTCCACGCGCGCCTCAAAGAGTGTCAGCAAAAATGACGGGGCCCTCAGAGGGCCAAAGCCTGCCGGGGTCGCGGGACTTACGAATTACTGTAACCCCAGAACAAAAAGGGCTATTGAAGGACACCGTGGATTTTAGTAAGTACGAGTCTGACAATCCCTCCCGCTTTGCTCTGGGTGGGAGGACTCATTTGATGATTTTACCACGTAAAAAAAAAAGCCGCACTGTAAGCGAGCGTATGCATATACAAGATGTTTAGACTGTTATCGCACTCAACGTGATAAAAAAAAATTTCGGCAAACCTAGCCTTAAACATGCAGATATTTTTATAGAAAGATTCAAGTTTTAACATATTATAACTGTATTTCATATAACTATCCTCCCGCCCGAACAGCATAAAGCTTTCAGCTTTAACGTGTGCGATAAGAAACATGGAGTTATGTGTGACAACTGAAAATAAACTGTTCAACCGGATGGGACGAGTTTCAGTGTCACTATTACTGTAACAGTTGTAATGTGAAGGATAGTGTTTGGAGATAAGTTTGGGAAAACGTTTTGTTGGAGGGATAACTATGAGGGATGAAAGTAAGCTTTTTTTTACGTGGTAAAATCATCGTATGAGTCCTCCCACCCAGGGCAAAGCGGGAGGGACTGTCAGACTGGTAATGACTATAATCCACGGTTTCCTTCAATAGCCCTTTACGTACTGGGGTCACGGTAATTCGTGAGTCCCGCGACCCCGGCAGGTTTTGGCCCTCTATAGGGGGATGAAAGTTAGCTTTAAGGTAATTACAGGCTGTTTTAATTAAAAAAGTATTTGAATCGATTAAGAGTCCCGGCTAGGTCATAAGTCTGTCTGTAGGGGTATTGCAACCGCGGGATACGTCCACGGCATCGGACGTCGCAAGTCGATCTCCGACCACGGTAGGTGCGGGTATGCGGACAACGAGTAATGGGTAACTCGCCATCCGATCATGGACCATGCCCGGGTCGACGGCGTGTCGTGTTCCAAAAGCATAATAATTATTATATTGTATTTCGTAATTAAACCATACAAACTTATCAAGCCCCATGAAACCCACCTAACTTTGCATAACACTACATCACAAAATTACCACTTAAACAAACCACCCAAAAATAACCAATTAATTGATTAAAAACACAAAGCTTAATTGAATTTAAGTGAACAAGTACACACAATAATTACTGATTGCAGCAACAGTTGCCGTGTCACCAAAAATTAAATTGTGAAGGTATACGGTGGGTTTCGTTGCAAAATATGTTTATGTTAGCTTCATTGTGGATCGCTAGCTATTTGCCTATAACTTTGCTTACCTGGTCTTTATATTTAAATAGTTTTTTTTTGAACAACTGTGATATAAGCCTCCCTAGACTTACGAACGGTGGTAGTTTGGAACCAAATAGTTGGAATCAGACTGCATTCGATTTTTTTTTTCTTTGGTTACAATTGTACCAACATGAGTTTACCGGTTTTTTTTTACATAATATGAATGGAAGGTAGATGTGATGTGACTACGATGGAAGGTGACACCCTATAAGGACATACACTGACCTTCTTGGTGAGGTTTTTCAGAAAAGTCAGTTGCGTGGTATGTACTTGCAGCTACAATGCTTCTTAGGCCAGATGTATCCATGATCTTGGAGAATGTAAAAATTATAGCAGGTGATGTTCTGTGCTTTCTGCTTTTTCATATAGAATTCCCCATGGGAAGAAAATTAAACGTATTCTTTGACGCCCTTTGAATGTTTTTTTTTTTTGTACATATTACTAGTAAGTTTTTATTTATAGTCTGTATATAATCATGAAGCAAGTAAATAAAAAACTTCTTAATGGACGAAAATGAGTTTAATTTATAGAAAACTCTGCCATGGAAAACAAATCTCATTATATTTTATGTATGGAATATAACGGGAGAACTCGGTGGCTTGCACAAAATTGATTTAATATCAGCTCCTTTGTGGACATGACACCTATAATTATTGCACTGGCCGAGCCCCAATTGTTCTTTGTACTCAAAATATTGTGGTCATGTTGATAAATTCTGGGGATGCTATCTACGATCTGTTTTTAAGCGGTTTTGTATTTATTACTGAGCGCTGTAAATGAAAGATTGTGACCTCGTCTACATGTGCGATTTATACAGTCCTATTTAAAAATAAAGAGCGATTTGTTGCTGTGTGCATGGATATCGTGTAATGAGTTTTTCGTCGTCGTCCGTCTGTTGGTGTTCCACACACGCTTCAAGGAGCTGTTCGCAAACTGGCCCTGATATAGCCAAATGCCTACCGGTACCGTTATTGCGGGTCTGACTGACAAGGCTGACAAACTCTTTCGCTCCACACAATTCGATGAGCTGCAGCCATCAGATGTCAGCATCCATTCTACGAGTTCATCGTGGCACAGAGGGTACTACACTACGTTTGTCCATGTGCGGTTTCCACTTCAGCACATTTGCATAATCGACCGTCTGTCCGTCTGCAGACATGGTCAGGCCCACTTCCACTTCAACATGCTGTTTCCATGAATTTCTTTGTTCTTAAGTAAGAGAAAATACTTTATGAATTCCTTCTCACTAATGTTTTTTGTTAGACTTAGACGAGAAATCTTACAATGAAAGGCATTGTTTTTAACTCCTCTATTTGTACAGATCTTATCTTGGCACGACCTCCCAGCCGTTTTATACATCTAAGATTAAATGTTTGCCAGACTGAATTTATGCGAGATACACAGAACTTCTGCGACAATTTCACTCCAGCAATGAGAACAACAAAAATAAGACAAAATACCTCTCCAAATCCTAAATACACATAGTGCACAAAAACTTTCCCCATCCGAAGGTAACATTTGTGCCGGGTTTTTTTCAATTGCTAGACGATAAGTCATAACTTATTTATTCCGCCCCAAAAAACCTTACGGGACTGTCAAAATTAAGACATAAATCTTAGGCTGGGCCATTCTTTGGGCCCGACTTGTAATTTTGTTAAGAATCGAAAATTGTTTTTTATGCACGAACGTCGAAGTTTTGGGTATGGCATTGGACTTTTGTTGGGTGTTTCTACTGTTGGGATTTGTTTTTTGTTTTTACTGGCATGGGAGGAAGTGGATTGTTTTGTTTAAGATTGTTCTTCGGTTTCAGTGTATTTTCGAAGGAAGGAAGAGCGATTGAAACTAACTTATTAGTATTTAAATATTCATTCGTCTATTCAAAACGGTGTGTGTAGATAATAACACTAACTTTACTCACGCATTTATTTAAATTCATCAATCACATGGCTTGAAATTCACATCTCTTTTCCACTCAAGCCATATGATTGTTGAATTTCTCTCCGCTCTGCTCCGCTCCGTCTCAATGGAACCGCAGCCTTATGGTATGCATATTTCACTGATCTTATATCTTTCACACATCAAAAAAAATGCGATCACTCTAAAAAATCGAAATCTTGTTTGTTAGGGTAGATTGTTATGACGTCTTCTTCTTTTTAGATTCTTTATTTAAAAATAGAGATTTAGAATATAAAACAATAAAACAGTTCAATTGTTTTTCCATACAATGAAAAACAAATGCTTATATTAGCTTATGCTAGTAACCACAAACTTTTTAATGTATGTTTAAGATCTCGCTTCGAAAAAGTATCTAACTGGATAATACGTACTGCACTGAAACTACTAGAAAAATGCAAATAAGTATAGCTACTCGTATATATGAATTTTTACGAAAATCTTCTTCATTACATTTTTCAGATTAAAAAGAATTTTGTTTTTTACAAGGAGGGCCCGAACATCTCAGCATAACATTACAGCTCCTAATAAACCTGATCTGACAAAGCACAAATATCTTATCTCCAGACACACGGAAGCTAAGAGAGCAATAGAGCAACAGTACTAACAATATCTATACAAAATCAAGCGGTGTAAACAATTCTCGAGCTCGCTTCCTCCACAACAGACTGTACAAAGGTCCTTCTTACTTGTTTACGGATGTTAAGATCTGTTCATACTGAGAGTTCTATAGATATAGACGGTATTTGAATCTATACATATAATAAATCTGTAGAAGGGTCAATTCTGTACATTGAAAATATTGAAAAAATAAATAGCGGGGGGTGTTGCTGGATCGATACCAAACCCAAATATATGATTAAAAAAATTTTTGTCTGTCTGTCTGTCTGTCTGTCTGTTTGTGCAGGTATCACGTGAAAACTAACGGTTCGATTTCGATGAAACTTGGTATAATTATTCCTTATTATCCTGGACATAACATAGGATACTTTTTATCCTGGAAAAATACGTAGAAAAAAAATCTTATTTTTCAGTTTTATTCATAGACGTTGTTCTGTAGAACCGCGAACACACGTTGCATTACCCGCAGTGGATTCAGCGCCGTAATATTTAAAAGATGTCATTGTCAAAGTTACTCAAATTGGGGAAATAAACAATCCACGCGAAGACCGATATCCGCGCGGACGGAGTCGCGGGCGGAAGCTAGTTTGGAATATTTTTTCGTACGTCAATTGTTTTGTAGAAGAGACAGAATTTGATTTTTGTTTTCTATATTTTTTGGGGGTGTTTAAGTCAAGAGTGAAAAGGTTACTTCTATTCCTCATTATTGCTTACCTGGCGAGATCAGGGGCGGTCTCTCATAGTACTGATTTAGGCCAAGCCTACCCTACCACAAAATCGCATAAATAAAACAAACGCATTTATTGTAACCTTGTAATAAAATAAAACAAAAATATAAAACATAACGCCTCACATAATGCATTAGCAAATTTCCGCGCGGCCGCCGTGTGACGTCATCACGTCCAGATTACTATAACCGAAGGCAAGCGGTCCTGTGGTCTCAAAAATTCTAAAATTCATTCAATAATTCATGCATATGTATGCATCCGTGTTCATATTTTCGTGTATATGAAACCGCACACATGTATAAATTACTACGCAGCTCCTTACGCTGTAGCTCACGAGTACGCGTTTTATGAATGAAAACGCACGGGTAAAATAAACAGAGTTGCCAATTCGGGAAATAGATTACACACAGAAACGACAATTTCGTAAAAGACTAATAAAGACAATTAAAAAAACAGAGTAGTATTGTCAAATCTATACATTTCAAATTAAATGTTATATTTTAAGGAATAGCAAAGACCTATTATAATAATTAAAAACTGTAAGAATTTTATTTCGAATTTGGTTTTTGGGGAATTGTGTAAATTAATACTGGCAACTCCGTGTGCAAGTGTCAGTTTATGCCGGCTAAAATTAGTTATTGTTTTGCACTTTTGTTTTTATTTAATCATATTTAGCTATAAGTAATACATTTTGAAACAAAAAGTAGTGTAAATATTAAAGAAGATTCGTTTGTTTACTTAAAATGGTCCTAGTTTGTGTGACTTGTGCTGACAATGTGTGTTTATACTGATTACGATAGTTGTGAAAACTTATTTTTCACAACTCTTATGAAGAACTACTAATATTTTCGTTTAAATTTCAAGTTTTGTCTAAATGTTACGAGAATTAATCCAACAATTTCAATCTTCGAGAGTTATTCTTGCAAGTGACGTGTTTTGTAACTATCACCCACTTGGAAAGATATTTGAGGTGACAGATCTTCTATTTGAATCGTCAGAATATTGTGATTATTAATCTTACGTGAAGAATGTGGTGAGTGTTTTAAATTATAAGTTTTGAAGTGGGCCGAAGCTTTCTTCCATTCGCATCGTCAGTATTGAGAATGTAGTTTTTTTTTTTTTTCCTGGCCTACCCTTAGTCTGGAACCACTGCACGCTACTGGGCGAGATGGTAGACAAAAGCGAGCCGAGAGCCCGAGAGAAAGCGAGAATAGCCAGAGAAGCTCAAGCATAAATAAAATAAGAGTTAAGTAGCTTTTGCCGAGGGCAGTCTATAAATGATAAATGATATTTATTTTGCAAATTGGTTTTGACAAACGTCATACACGTCAAAAAATCACATTCCTAATTTTATTTTATTTTAAACTAGATGAGGCCGGTGTTTCATACCTGACTACTCTGAGAAGAAACAGCCGAAACAAACTCAGAGGTCACAGTCTCTTTTAAAGTCCAGACATTTTGTATTGGTAAAAAATGGGTGGTTAATCGTCGACGTTTTTTTTTTATGGTTGGTATGGCAAAATCATTAAATGAGTCCTCCTGCCCACTGTGGAGTGGAAGGGACTGTCAAACTCTTACTAAAGCTACGAAATCCTAATATTTTTCTAAACGTGAAAGTTTTTTTGGATTGATGTTTGTTGCTCTTTCACGCAAAAACTACTGAACGGTTTTGGATGAAATTTTGAACACATATAGTTTACAATCTGGATGAACACATAGGGTAATTTTCGAGTTGTGGCGGGTGCTACCGCTGGCAACAGCTAGTATAATAATAAGTACATTTCTACGAATTTCAAAGAAAAATGACGAAGGAGGAAGTCAAAAAAGACGTATTGAAATGAAAGCATAAATGAAGTGACTCTTTGGTATTTTCATCATAGCTAATGTTTTGTTCAATTTATCTATATGAACACTGAATGATTGTTCTTGTCCCACATGAACGATGTCGCAATAATAAAAGAGGCAAGAGTTATGGGACAATAATTATTAAAGAAGCCACTATATGTTTTGTATTTCGTTTATTTGCACAGCCCCAAGGGTCTCCCCCTTTAACAGAGCAGATATTATTCGAGATATTTCGACAATGTTTTAAAACTTCACTAGAGTTGTAGGAAGCACAACATAACAACACATAACTTTACTAGTTTAGTTTAAAAATACAGCTATTAAAAAATAATATAGTTCAGAACAGGTGCAGCTGCTAGCCGTGGTAAAATTGTACTGACCAAAAAAGAGTTGAAGATGACGTAATGACAGAATGAAATTCAAAATACGAATATTCAAAAATTTAAAAATCAATATAGATAAAAAGAAAAGAGGTTGAGGCAAACAGAGGAGGTGGAATACCCACTCTGTTAGAGTAACACCAAATAACTTAATTGTCTTGTTCGCAGTAACATCGAATTAAACAATTAAGTTTACGCACAAGAAAATTCACCAATCTACACAGAACCTTACAAAAACGCAGAAAAATAAGTAACAGATAGTCCCAATGTACTCACAAGATCCCAGTAGCACTAAAGGATCGTTGGTTTGATGCCAGATTATCTCGCATACACGCTCCGAAGATTTTAATCACTCAGAGCTGTTGCCAAGACATGGTCGGCGCGTTCCAACTGCTTTGTCCTTTTTGTCATTGGCTGTCGGTTATACTAACTTATAATAATACAATATACCAATTTATGAGATAGTGTTTTTTGGATTTTGGATAGTTGTGTCGGTGTTTCGTAGGCAGTTAGCCAGGATTATAGCATTGTATCTTTATTCGTGGTTCGAATTTTGATATCGTAGATTATTGATGTAAAAAACTCAAGTCAAAGTCAAAATAAGGCCTTGTTCTAATGGTAGTTGGCAGAAATTATAAAACGACCTGCTGTGATCCTTGTATACTTTTTTCGCCAACCTCATATTCATATGTATCAATCGTTCTAGCAGTCAAACTGCTTCGATCGGACGAACTGCATGACGCAGTCATCAGGTACACACTGACTACTTGAGTAATCAGTGCATATCGATTTGGCTAAATGCTCGAACAATTCAGGCGGTCTTAAAATTTAGGTGAGCGTAAAAAACATAGCGATGTTTGGCTCTGTTCGTTGTTCAGTTATTAAAATTAAAAACGGCGATTGCTAGATATTCTGTTACAAGTGAATGTTCGTCTACGAATATGTTGATCGTAATTAAAACCCCTGTGCTTTGATTTTATCAATAGTCACAAAAAGAAGAGTCATAATGGAATTGGGTTAGTTTGTTTCCTCTCATGGAGGAGAGGGCTGTGTTTCAGAGAATGATACTGTCTTGGATCCTGCAACGAAATTAATCAGAAAAGAATAGCGGAGGAGTAGAAATGTAAATACGTAGTACAAACAATTGGGTTCACATTTGTAAACATTTGGAGAGATGAACGAACGAACTACACTTATTGATTCCTCTACATAATCCAATTAATGTTATCCCATAAATGTTTTATTTGATATACTCAAAACAAAGTAAATCTTTATCAAGTAAAGATGCCTCGAGTTCCGAAAAAAGAAATGTGTTCCGGAAATTTCTCCCCTACAAAATCACTCGATACAATGTCGAAAGTAAATAGGCTACATTTAGTTAACTATAACAGTTTATATAAAGTATGAAAACCATTTTCAACTCCGAGGTGAGACTTGAGTAGAACTTTCATTGCTTTTTCATAGTATTACAAAAGAGAATTAATTTGCGAGACGTCTCGTTCGCTACGGAAGTGAATGCGACTGGAGACTGCGACTTTTGTCTCCGACTCTTGGTCGCAAGTTTGTGCAGTGGGGTTTAGGCTGGGGCTGTTAATTAAGAATTGTTTGATATTGAAGTTGTCCTGTCGCGGCTCTTTGTTTTTTAAACTGTGGAGGGACGTTTTATGAGTTCTGTTTTTTATTTGTAGCGTGTTAGAGCAGTTTTATGAAAGGGCCTTGCAAAAGGCGTTTAGTAAAGGTCGTAGCGAGCACAGCATTAGAGAGATTAACTTGAAAAATGCCTCCGAATAAATTTAAAACTGGTGGCGTTGATATACAGCGTGGGTAATCCAAGTCAAAGTGACTATAATCTTATCTCTGAGCCCAATTTCATAAATATCTGTTCAGCAGTTCAGACGTGATTGAGTAACAAACATCCATTCAAACAGCCAAACTTCCGTATTTATAGGGGAACAGTGTATAAGATGGGGACGCGAGGTATAATGGGGACATACACCTTTTAGGCATACTTAACACAACACTAACGTAGCGCAAGCGCCATCAAGACATCATTTGCAAGCGGCCATCAACAAATGGCGTCTTGTTGGCGCTTGCTGTTTGTATTGTGTTAAGTTTGCATTAAGGGTATGATTTCCCATCATACCCCGCGTCCCCGTCTTATACACTGTTCCCATACTTAAAATACTCTAAAGATTATGAAATGTTTAATCATATATACTTACTCACTCTTTCCAAAGAGGTCGGTATATCAAAGCAACTAACATTACAGCTTTAATAACAAATAAATCAATGGTCAGAACGTTTATATTATTATTATACAGATCTATTATTACTTAACATCATGCTATAAACAGTAGTGAAAAAGCAGGCAAAATTCGAAGCTTGGCAATAGCCAGGAACAATTTCCTTATAGACGCCCAAGCCGCGGGCGAACAGAAATAATAAATTAGTGTGATAACCATCACTGAATAGAAAGTTTTAAGAAGGTCAACTTCGAACAACAAATTTTTTTTTTTTTATCCTGGTAAAATCATCAAATGAGTCCTCCCACCCAGGGCAGGGCGGGAGGGACTGTCAGACTTGTACTGACTAAAATCCACGGTGTCCTTCAATAGCCCTTTACGTACCGGGGTCACGGTAATCCGTTAGTCCCGCGACCCCGGCAGGCTTTGGCCCTCTACAGGACCCGTCATTGAACAACATTGAGATCAAAGCCCAACTTGCGGCCAAAAAGCTGGGCATCCTAAATAGAGTGAGGCGGTACTTCACGCCTGGACAGCTTTTAACTCTGTACAAAGCACAAGTCCGATCCTGCATGGAGTATTGTAGCCACCTTTGGGATGGCTCAGCTAAATACCAACTCGCTGCTCTTGACTCAGTTGAACGCAGAGCTAAGAGAGTCGTTGGCGACGTAAAAATGGTGAATGCCAAGCTCCATAGCTTGACTCATCGCCGCAAGGTTGCCTGCCTGTCGGTCTTTTACAGATTGTACTTCGGAGAGTGTGCCCAAGAACTCCACGACCTCATCCCAGCAGCCCCCTTCTATCATCGTACATCTAGACGCACGGCAAATTACCATCCTTACCTTGTTGCTATTCCACCAATTCGCACTAAGCGCTTCCAAACGTCTTTTATAATGCGGACAGCGAAGGAGTGGCACTCTCTGCCTGCGACTGTGTTTCCGAACGCATACAACCCCAATCTCTTCAAAGCTAGAGTGAACAGGCTTCTTCTGGGTAAGCTCGCTCCATCGTCGACCTTGTCTTAGTCACTCCTGACGTAGACTAAGGTCAAGAGCAAACCCATCGAACATAAAAAAAAAACTAAAAGAATAAATTATACGACACAATAATTTGACGACACGTTTGGCGTGAGCTGAGCAATTGGACTGCTGCGCTGCGTGTCGCGGGTTCGATTCCCGCACGGAACAAATATTTGTGTGAACTATAAGTAGTTGTTTCGGGTCTTGGCGTTTGTGTATGTGAGTTTATATGTTTGTAAACGTACCCACGACACAGGAGAAATTCCTAGTGTGGAGCAACGATTTTAAAAAAAAAGAATCGCACGCATAGACAATTTATGCATTTTGCATGAACCGCTGACTGGTGCAAACATAGCGAGGGTTCAGAGGCGCATTAAAGACGCAGTGGCTGGGCAATTGGACTCCTGTGCTGCATGTCGCGGGTTGGATTCCCCCACGGAGTTAATATTTTTAGACCTACAAGTAGTTGTTCCGGATCTAGGTTTCGTTTGTGTAAGGGAGTTTATATGTTAGTAAATGCACCCACGATACAGGTGATATTCCTATTGTGGGACAACGGTTTTTTAAGAAGAAAAAAGAGTGGAGAGGCCTAATTATGTCTAGCTGTAGACTGCTATAGGCTGATGAGGATGATGATTCGTGATAGCGCCTCTAGACTATAAAAACGAGTACAATGTTATAATTATTATCGTATATTTAGAGCGAAGAATCTGGAAAATTAATTATTTTAATAAGAAATACTGTTGTGTACAATGTGTACTGATGTATTTAAGAAGACTATTTAATTTTTAATTAAGCAATTCAGAACGAAATTGCCAAATCTCTCCACTGTAGCGATTTTTAAAGGTGCTTTTTTTTTTTTTTTTTTTTTTAGGGTGGCAAAATCATCAAATGAGTCCTCCCGCCCTGGGCGGGGCGGAAGGGACTGTCAGACTCTTACTGACTAAAATCCACCCGTGTTTCTTCGGATGCCCTTTACGTTCCGGGGCCGCGGTATCCTGGATTAAGAAAAAAGCCGCGACCCCAGCAGGCATTTGGCCCCGTAAGGGGCCCCGTCGGTGACGCGTGAAACACGACGCGCCACCGACCCGGGCTTGGTCCTTGGTCGGACGGCGAGCTTACCCATTACTCACCGTCCGCAAGCCCGCTCCGCCGCTGTGCCCTCTGCTGTTCAGAGGGACACGCGTTGGAGCATCCACCCGACAGGCTATTCGCATACGGGCAAAGAGACCCCTTAGGCACACAGTGCCTAAAAGAGTTTTTGCCCGCATCCCAGGGTGCACCGGCCCGAAAAACTGGTCTTCCCCCCGGACGTATCCGAAGGGGAACTCCAGTCCACGGGCGCACGTGGAGGTTTCCTGTCTTAGCACCCCTTTTAAAGGTGCTAGGAAAACCCAAAATAAGTACCCAAACACACTAACAACAAACAAAGTAATTTATTTATTTTCCGTATGTTGTTTGTCTCTGTCGCCGCGTGAAAATGACTTCAGTCGTGGCGATATCATCCGTCCGCAATTTGATTTTGACGTTAGTTACGTTCGTATAATTGTATCCGTTCCCCTTTTTTTTTTGACGGGCTTAGAAAGTAGACACCCTGTTTTCGCTCATTCCATTGCAGTTTACCTTCTGAAGTATATCTATTCAGTGTTACCTTAGCATACCGGCTACTATCAGATAATTGTTTCCGGGAATCGAATGCGGGACCGCTGAGCTTATTAGAATAATTTTATGGTCTTCTGTATTTGTAAATATGATGGTGTTTTGTTGGCAAATAGTAATAGAGAGGGTCTCGTGGTAAGTTTAATGTGAGCTTATTGAGGACACCGACCAATGGGTTTCTTTTTTCTTATAAATTAATTTGTGTATTTTTTTTTGTTTAAAAGTTGTCCCACACTCGGAATTTCTCCTGTATCGTGGGTGCGTTTACAAACTCACGTACTCTTCCAGACCCGGAGCAACTAATTGTACATCAACAAATATTTGTTCCATGCGGGGATCAAACTTCAAGAACAAGTCTGACAGTCCCTCCCGCCCTGCCTTGGGTGGGAGGACTCATTTGATGATTTTACCAAGCTAAAAAAAAAAGCACGAACCACCACCGATCTCTCTCACTCGAACCACCTAATATACGTAACGTATAACGTACTTTGGGCCCTATCAGAAAACCAGCGCTGTGACAATTTTAAAAATGTCGCAGCACATGCTGAGATTGGATTACCTTGACCCCGGTACGTAAAGGGCTATTGAAGGACACCGTGGATTTTAATCAGTACAAGTCTGACAGCCCCTCCCGCCCTGCCCTGGGTGGGAGGACTCATTTGATGATTTTACCACGATAAAAAAGCACATGCTGAGATAGGAGCCTTTTGGCCTCGCACAGGACTAAATTATTTTTATTGGTTTTACCTTTTCTCGTTTTTCTTTCATATATTTTGTTTCCTTTGTTGTTTTCATTCATGTAATTTTTTTTTGTTTTGTCCTGTATGTGTCAATAAATCTCTTTTCTTTCTTTCTTATTAATATTTCTTCAGTATCTTTCAAACTATTATCGAACCGCCTTGCCTTCACTTCAGAAGCCAAGATAATACATTTCTGTCAGCGTTCAATGAATGACTTGCATATTGCACGGCGCGTTTATTAAGATAAAGGGAAGATACAGTGGCGCTTATTTGTACAATATGGTGGGTTTTCGTGAGTCAGGAGATAATAAAGATGAGAGGACATCGATTGTTTCAATTTTTTTTTGTTTAAAAAAAACCTGTTTTCCTTTCGGCCTTCCACACCCCTCCTTCCACATTTGTCGAACCCGCAATTTAAAGATTATCTCGATAAAAATTGTTACTTTTCACAAGAGTTTCAAGGAAAATATTTCTGCAATCCATACAAATTATTACAAGGCTCAAGAGTTTATCAAATAAACTTTTTATCAAACTACTGATTCGTTTTTTTTTTGTAAAAAGTAGGTATTTTTGAATTAGATAGTCCACTTGGACGGACGAAGGATTTAGGCTATATAACATCATGCTATGACTAATAAAAGCTGAACAGCGGGTGAAACCGCGGGAATAACTATTCTTCAATAAAATTATAACAATGTACCTAGTATATTTCTTTGGATTTTTAACAACCAAATGTGTCCTCCCGCCCTGGGCAGACCAGATGAGGCTGTCAAACTCTACTGACTAAAAATCTACTCTGTTCCATCGGTTTCCAGGGCTATCCTGCTTAGTCCTGCGACCCGGGCAGGAACCATTCTGTCTGAGATCGTGTCTTAACCAAAGCAAACGGAGTCGCAAAAACGCAATCAAATATGTATTAAATGTATTTTCTTTTTTTTCCAGGAGACGGCTGTCAGTACGGCGTGTTTGGGTTCGTGGAACAAAACTTATACGATCGCAACCATGACTTTCTATTAGAACACCAGCTAAAACAGACAGACTACTAATTAGTGTGACGTCAGAAGAGTAACGTTCAGGCCCACTTGCACCACATCACTAAACAGGTTTAGCGCTAAACTGATTTAAAACATCGTTCTGTCAGATACAGTGATATTCTAAGGCAGTTTAGCGCTAAACCCGTTTAGTGATGTGGTGCAAATGGGCCTCAAAACTCTTTAACAAAAGCAAAATATTGAAGATTCATTGAAGTAACCGGAGCGAACGTCGCGTGGACATACGACTGACTCGTAATTTTTATTCGATGAACTCGAAAGTTTGGAGTTGCACCCTCGGCTAATGTGTAAACTAAACGCTCGTGTATTCACGCGATTGATCGGTTTGATTACGACGCGAAGTGATGGAAATCCTAATGTTAACTTTAATGAAGTATGTTTGTTTAATACCTTTTCATTTCACGCCTAGGCCACTGAACTGCATATCATGTTGCATACATGTTGTCAAGTGTAGAGAAACAGATACAGAACAGACAAACAGACATCTTTCCGAAAGTAACGATATCGTTCTTGTAGTAATGTATGGGGCCATAATCGTGTATCAAACGTTAAATTCTTCAGCCTTTGTCAAAAAAGGGGCGTGACGAATGCGAAGCGTGATATTTTTATTTGTAATGTATGGAATTGTTTGAATCCAGTCACATAGAAAAGCGAATGCGATCTGATAGCGTGACAGAACTATCGGACTGACGTCTCGCTTCAGTTCAGTATCGCTTCGGAAACGCTTCACTTTCGCCTGTCTGTTTGACAAAGGCATTAATGAACGCGAGCGAATCTGCTGGCAAAACCTAGTTACTAATCTATAAACGCTTGTTACTACGCTGCCGGTAATCTTTTTGTAATCATCAGGAATTAAGCTTATACAAGCTTAAAAACGATCGTACGTTGAAAATATATAATCACGTGTTTGGATTATCCATACTTCCCCAATACAAAATCTAATCTCTAGTTACCGAACTCAAAGAATAATATTTCCCGATGGAAACCCAACCTTCACTCGTTAACCTCAAGGTTGAATTTCAAGGGTGAAAGGTTAACAGCGACTTGTTCATTAGTACACGTTGTTACGTACAGTCAACAACAAAAGTAGATTATCAAAATCAGAAACTCAATCCTAATTAACGAAGTTGGCGTCAGAACTGTGCAGATGAACTAGTAGTAAGTGTTTGGTAAATTATAATCACATACTTTTGAATCACTTCGACGCCACACTGTTCTGACGCGAACTGCGTTCTTTAGTATTGAATTTCTGATTTTGATCATCTACTTTTGTTGTTGGCTGTACCTGTTATTTTGTAAGAAACGCGAACCGTATTTTGTTGTAAACGCTTGCAATTAATACTGTTCGCTAGAAATAATTAATATTAAATTACGTTTGTTGTGTGGTGTGTAATGGAAGAGAGCAACTGTTTGGAGTGGAATCAATATATTTAAAACCGTTAAATCACTATCACTACATAGTATCATGACGGCCAAGAGGGCCAAAGCCTGCCAGGGTCGCAGAACTCACGAATTACCGTGGCCGCGGTACGTAAAGGGCTATTGAAGGACACGGTGGATTTTAGTCAGTACGAGTCTGACAGTCCCCCCCGCTCTGCCGTGGGTGGGAGGACTCATTTGATTATTTTACCACGATAAAAAAAAAACACTACATAGTATAAAACAAAGTCGCTTCTCGCTGTCTGTCTGTCTGACCCTAGGTACACTTTGATCTTTAAAACTACGCAACGGATTTTGATGCGGTTTTTTTTTAATAGATAGAGTGATTCAAGAGGAAGGTTTATATGTATGAAACATGCATAATATAGTAGCGATTGCACCCGTGCGGAGCCGGGGCGGGTCGCTTTTTTTTTTTTTTTTTTCTTTTTATCGTGGTAAAATCATCAAATGAGTCCTCCCACCCAGGGCAGGGCGGGAGGGACTGTCAGACTTGTACTGACTAAAATCCACGGTGTCCTTCAATAGCCCTTTACGTACCGGGGTCACGGTAATCCCTTGTTCCCGCGACCCCGGCAGGCTTTGGCCCTCTACAGGCCCCGTCACTATGCTGACACTCTTTGAGGCGCGCTCGGAACACAACGCGCCGTCGACCCGGGCATGGTCCATGGTCGGACAGCAAGTGGGGCGGGTCGCTAGTGTAAAATATAAAGTTTCCAAATAATTTTTAATTTGACTTAGAGAGCCCCATTGACTGATTTCCCTACACCACCGCTATTTCGTTGCCAGTATCCAAGACAGTTAAAATCATTCTCCAGAACCTCTTGCATCAACTTCATCATTGCTCCAACGCTTTTTTGGTGGTCCCCACTCTTGATTCTGGCTTCAGAAGTTGTGGTGGTATGAGAATAATGCGATGGGATTGTCCCAAATAAAGCCCAACTAACCAATCGGATCTTTCCGTTGGTTAGTGGGGCTCTTTTTTACTTTCACAGGTTTGTGAAAGGTACCAAAAAGGTAGGACAAAAATATCCCATCAAAAAACAAAAGAATAACTTCTCCCTGTTCTAGTCTCTCCTAACTTAACCCACCAGTTAATCTGTCGAAGATACCCGCCAAGAGAAAGGCTTATGTGTTGCCAGCATGTTTTTGTTAGCGTTACAAACGAGCCGACTCCCGCCAACAGTGAACTAGGGACAATTAATTTAGATCATGTCATGTTTAACACTGCTTTTTAAGGAGTAATTGCCTGGCTGTGTACTTTGTTCAGCTGGTATCGAACGGTGTTTGCGAGATTTTGTTTTGTAAGGGGCTCTGCTTATACAACATATATTTTTTGTTTATGCGAAACCCGATACACCTGTCTAGTATTTTTGTGTAAAGAATCTATGTACAAAATTTTAAAACCGTATCTAAAAAAATCACAAGGTTATAAGTTTGTATATTACCTGGTTTTCCGTTCAAAAACATGCTCATTTCGCGGTACACCCGCGTAAACCGCGTCTCCTGTGTTATGCACTCGTGATAATAGCTTGGCAATAGGTACCTAACCGTACGATGATTGTATTGTAATTAACTGGTAATAAAATTTAATTAAAATATTTTTGAAAAAAAAATACAACATTGTGTAAAAATTATTGAAATCGAATCAGTTACTGATTCTGAACAAACTATATTTAGGTTTCGCATATACTAAAAATTATGTTCTATACAACAGGTTTGTCTGACGTCCTTTTTGTCTTATAGCTTGGTGTTTACTGATCAGTATAACTTGGTCTACCTATGCAGTCACAGCATACAAACTCAGTAAGTGAATTTCGGAGGTCAGAGGCAGTTTCGACATGTAATGTCATTACATCAGCAAGATCAGTGAGAAAACGTGGCAAATCAGGGAATGGAATTCAATACCATTGTAATTCTTTTTCCTTTTTTTTTCTTTTTTCCATTTTAACGAGGTGTGTGCGAAGTGAATGAAATAACATAGTTTTTTTTTTTCAAAACATTGACATTCTTACACATCTTTAATCCACACAACGTTCATTCAATATCATTAATTCATCTTAAATTGTGCCGAATAAACCTATTTTCGTTTTCTTTTTCTTTAATTGTTTCTGACCGTCTCCACAACAAAAATACGCTTTGTTTTTCTTAAAGTAAACTGCTACCTTACGAACACAACACAGAAACAAGTACCTTGAGCAAACTCGTAAGAATCAACTCCCCGCATCGAGCAAGCTCCAGCGCATAAGACTAGTATCTTAAGACCATTATGTAAAACAGTACACAACCTACTGCACAGGAGCAAATAATTAACAGAGGAAGAATATAGAGGAAGTTTTATAAATAGTAAAAAAAAAAACTATATCCGTTTAACTAAGTGTAATTTGTGCCATTATCGATTAAAATTGAACGTCCCACATAAGCAGAAAAGGCGGCATTTGCCAAATTTCCAAATGCAATCTCCGTTTTTGAAGTAGCATACAATAAAAATGGCCTCCGCTTCCGAACGCATCTTGCGAGTATGAAATAATGATATTGCCTTTGGCAGCACACATTGTTGCTTTAAAACCGAAAGATGTCGCCATTTTGGAGAAAATTTTAAAAAGCAAAATAGGTAGCCAAGTGTTCCCGGCAGACGCTCTACAAAAAATATTATAAATCCTATTACATTTGGCTTGATCTTATTTCTCTGAGTATTTAAAAAATGTGCTTTTTAATACCTACTTTTTTTCTGGCAGAACTGTTTTCTTCACTTTTAATTCCCAACTCACTACGTCGCCATCCACCAACTCGGCAAGCAAATCATTTCTCAACCCGTATTTGAACGGATAATAATTTAGTTCCATGAATAAGGTTTGTGCTTATCGCTGTAAAATAGGTACAAATGCTATTGAGAAATCCTCAATGGTATAAAAATATAACATACAAATATACTTTGTTTGTAGCAATGGCGACCATAAGATCCGTCCTCAGTATAAACCTGCATTCCTCCACTGCTCGACATAGACCTCTCCCAATGTACCTCACTGAGCCATATCCTGAGTTTTCTCATCCAGCCTCTATTGGCTGCCATTCGCAGGTCGTCGATGGGTGGTGGACCCAAATATTTCAAAAAACTTGGTTAACGTGAAATAATTTCTGTTCGTACTACCATAAACTTTTAACCGTAATACAATCCTTTTGTTCCATTATAAGCCCAAAGTAATTCAAGGTGACACCCCTGGAATGCCGGACATTCCACCAGGAAAATAACCTCAGAGTTACATCCCTGACACCTAACTTGAACGACAAAAAAACGGTCTGTTCTACACATAATATCGAGTGACCTACTTTTCATAATTTGGTAAATTGTTTATCTACCATTTTGACAAAAATAAATAATTACCCAGGTTTTTCCCGACTGCATCCCGGCGGTAGGCAGAGACCTCTCGCGCCCGGAATTGGTCAAGGCCATGCTGCGGGGCGAGACGGAGTGGGAAGCGGTCTCCTCCTTCTGCGAAGCAGTCATACTCGCGAAGGAGGAGGCGGGCCGCGTGAGGGAGAGGACAGCGTCCTCCCTCCACGACTCGCTGTCCAACCATGGACCATGCCCGGGTCGACGGCGCGTTGTGTTCCACCCAGGCCTAGTCAGGATAGTGACGGGCCCCCCCTCTAGAGGGCCAAAGGCCTGCCGGGGTCGCGGGACTGTACGAATTACCGTGACCCCGGAACGTAAAGGGCTACTGAAGGACACCGTGGATTTTAGTCAGTACGACTCTTAAACATATACAAATGACAGCCGGGACAAACATCATAACGTACTTTACCGAGGCTTAGACACGGTACGTAATGGTCACCCGTCTACGAAGTCTTTCTTTCTTTTTTCTTTTTTAAAAAACTGAACGTTGCCCCACACTAGGAATTTCTCCTGTGTCCTGGGTGCGTTTACAAACATAGAAACGCACATAAACAAACACCCAGACCAGGAACAACTACCTGTAGGTCATACAACACCCTGCGCAGCAGTCGAATCGCTGAGCCACTGCGCTAACCGTGTCGACTATCTGTGAAGTGACTTTGGTAAGTACTGTCTAAGCTAATAGTCCGGTCAAATTAGACCAAAAACATAAGAGTGAAGCTACCTAAATTTACAATAAGCTGAAAATCGGTGAATAAAAAAAAAATGCAAAAAGAATTTATTTACGAGTATTATACATATTATAAATTAATCTTTTTTTTCTGAATACCTATTCTGTTTTAGATTTTTCATTCGTTAAATGTCAACGGTCTTAAGACCTATAAAATACCAAAAAGTTCTTTATCTAAGAAGTCTGTGACATTTAATTCACATTTTCTTTTGTACAAAAATTAATTTCGAACAAAGAATCTTTTGATAACGGTTTGTGAGCATGGATTCATCAAGAAATCTGCTCATAAGTTTACCAAGAAATTATAGTTGTGGCCGTTGTCGCATATAATAAGAATAAGTAATAGAAAAACTTCTGAGAACTTTTGTTTTTGACCTTTTGACAATATGCAGATTTAAAAGTCAGAAGGAAACTCATTAAAAAGACAATCTTTGCTTACTAGAATTTCTTCCGTATTGTGGGTGAGTCTGTTAACTAAACTACGTCATGCTTTTTTTAATAGCGTGATAAAATCATCAAATGAGTCTTCCCACCCAGGTTAGAGCGAGAGGGACTCTCAGACTCGTACTGACCAAAATCCACGGTGTCCTTCAAAAGCCCTTTGCGTTCCGGGGTCACGGTTGTTCGTAAGTCGAGCGACCCCGGCAGGCTTTGGCCCTCTAGGGGGCCCCATCATTTTGCTGACACTCTTTGAGGCGCGCGTGGAACACAACGCGCCGTCAACTAGGGCATGGTCCATGGTCGGATAGCGAGTTGCCCATTACTCGTTACCCGCATGCCCGAAACTACGTAATGTTTGGCATAAATGTTATATATAATAGGTCTTGCTACGCGTCTTATCTATGTGAAAACCATCAACAACAAGGTGGATGCAACATTAAAACTTAGAACGGGGTTTTCACAACTTTATTATTTAATGTTTTGTGTTTCCGATAATCCGGATTACTATTGAAAGTGCCAATATCAAAAATGAACTTGCACTTGCAACCTGCACAATTGCACATGGAACAGTGCCCATATCATTTATCCTTTTTCGTTTAAAAATTCAACTCGAATTATTGTCATATAATTTACTTACATGCATGCACTAAAATTTTGTAATCCGTAGCACCGATAATAACATCGCCCATGTACACAATAACCTAAAAATTCTCATAAAATAAAAACTACTGAACCAAACTAAGTGAAAATAATATTTATGAGACGAAATAGCAAGTATATTGCATCGAAAGAAAAAGAATCATCGAAATCGGACCAGAAACCTCGGAGTAATTGATGTAAACAATGTTGATATTTTTTATGTTTTTGTTGTTTTTTCATAAACTTATAACCGATAAAAAAAAACACGCCTAGAGGTATTTTATGTCAGGTACATTGACTGGACCACTTTTGTAAGAAGACTAAAAAGTCACGATGTATATAAATATCCGAATTGAGAACCTCCGCCTTTTGGAAGTCGGTTAAGAACTAAGATGGATGCCCTTCTACGCCGTTCTTACTCATTTCTGCAACTATATAAGTTTTCCTTTTAGGTGTCCAAAATCTAGACTTTATTTTACGCATCAAAACCTAATCAGACATGAGATTTAACTCAAAACTATTTAACTTAATTTTACACAAAATTGGTTTGATTAACGAAGCGGTGTTCAAGTTATTTCTGAAGTAAAAGAATAAGTAATTACTGGCAGCTGAGTTAACCAATTTAAATAACAAATTCACGAATTGAAAATTTTGCGTTCCGTTTCTTACATGGATCTAAATTGGTGGATATGCCGAGAAAGTAGGACTTTAAACCAATTTTTCTTAACATTTTTTTTTACAGGCTTAATAAATAAATGGCCCTTAAATTTTCTGTAAGCATTAATCATATTTCTGACAAGAGTGAATAGGTTATTTCTTAGGCAAGCGTGCTTTTCCGTCGACCACATCTTCGTTTACCATTAGGCAAAGTAGTGGTCAAACGCGAACCTATCGTTAAATAAAATAAAGTAACTACAAAACTATAAAAAAGATTTTTTTTTTGGGTAAGTACACACTAAGACCTACCCCAAGTTTTTCCAAGACTTCTTATCTTACGCGACCTTGAACCAGCCCTCACCGTGTGACTCCAGATCGTCTCGCCACCTCTATCTGGGTTGCCCTCAGTGGTGCCGTCTATCTCCAGCCTCACACAATGTACAGACTTTAACCCAATGATCAAAGTCATGTGGATGGCGTAAAATTAAAATAGCCTACTACCACCGACGCCATACTAACAGGCTTCTAACTACCGGCAGGTCAGGACTCAACGAGAAGAACCTCCTTACAATGCGCGCCGTTACAAAAAGAATCCTTAGTCCAACGACCTAATGAGAGTCTCCTGACATATTAATCGAGGTTCTTGGCAATTAAGCCATTGGCCAACAAGATTATCGTTAGAATGATCGCTGAATCCACATCCCACAGGTTGACAACCTCGCGAGCCAAGTCTGAACTTTCAATTATTATTAAATGAATCTGTTTTCCACAATTCTATTTAAAAGGCTAACCCTTCTCCGACGGTCGACGGCGCGTTATGTTCCACGCGCGCCTCAAGGAGTGTCAGCATAGTGACGAGGCCTGTAGAGGGCCAAAGCCTGCCGGGGTCGCGGGACCAAGGGATTACCGTGACCCCGGTACGTAAAGGGCTATTGAAGGACACCGTGGATTTTAGTCAGTACAAGTCTGACAGTCCCTCCCGCCCTGCGCTGGGTGGGAGGACTCACTTGATGATTTTACCATGATAAAAAAAAACCCTTCTCCGAAATTCAATTTGTACTGGAAATATAAAATACTTACTACGACGAACATTCAACATGTTTATTGCTAGTAGACTAAGTTTTAGTTCAAAAAATCTGAACACAAAACGGCACGAGTCTAAATAGAAACATGCCCGTGGATTAGAATAAAGGAATTATTTGTGACTCAACTTTTCTGGGGGAACATAACTATTTTGATTTTTTTGAAAACAATCTTTCTCCCTGCTCTAATAATTTTTCGAGTTTTTGTTTTGTGGATGTGTGTATTTGACGTATACGAATATGAAAACTAAGGAGCTCATGGCTAAATAAATACAGCTGCACAGGCCGGTCTTCCGGGCTAAGCCGCGCTTGCCGATTTTGGTCTGTGGATGGGTGACCATCTGTCATAGCTAGTTTCCTCCGTGCCTCGGAAAGCACGTAAAGCCGTTGGTCCCTTCTGTCATTTGTAGATTTTGACAGTCGTTACTGTTAGTCAGAAGCTCTAAAGTCTGACAACCAGTCTTACCATGGGGTATCGTATTACCCAGTTACTGGGTTGTGGAGGTCCGACAGGCAGTCGCTCCATGTGAAATACTGATTTCTAGCTGCATCTGGTTTGACTGGAAGCCGACCCCAATATAGTTGGGAAAAGGCTAGGCTATGATGAATATTTAAACCCATTTCTCAAGTGGAGAAGGAACAGTAGTAACCCAGTGGTAGCGGTTCTGAATTACGAGTCACAAGGCTCTCAAAACGGTGATGGAAAATGTCGTGAGCAAACCGGAATATCACAGACATGAATTTTATGTATTTATTTTAGGTAACACATACCATCCCGCTCCACTCATGTAGGCAGTAATCCAGACTCTGTGGCTACTACTGAATAATTATTCCGGATGGAAAAAATCAATAACAGTTTGCCTGACCTAGGAATGGAACCCAGGATTTTATGCCCAAAAGTGGCCCTTTCGACCACCAATCGCCACTGTTAAGCACCTACAATCTAAAAAAATTAATCAAACGAAGTTATTGTCGCTTCTCCCATTTCTATAATCTTAGTCAAGGCCCCTCCGCGCTCCCCTCCCCTCCCGGGCCTAAGTATAGGTTCTTTTTTAACTTCCTTTATAGATCAAAGGTTGAATATTAAAGATTTTTTTCTGTCACAACGCGATTACGTATTCAGTCCTAATTTTGAATGGAAGTAAATATTAATTCTGTGATAATTGAGCGATTCATCGTCCATCTTTCTTTTTTTTTAGTCTCGTTTCGTTTGCTTTGTCTGTAGCTTGGTTTAGAGGTTCAATCACAGATCTCATAAATTATATATGTAAAAGACGGAATCAATGTATAATGTTCTAATAATTAGGTCACAGGACCAGTGATAATGAGTGGGCCTTAATAAAGTACGCCTGGTCGCAGGACTGTATTACGAATTACCGTGACCCCAGAACGTAAAGGGCTACTTATTGAAGGACACCGTGGATTTTAGTCAGTACGAGTCTGACAGTCCCTCCCGCTCTGCCCTGGGTGGGAGGAATCATTTGATGATTTTACCACGATAAAAAAATGTGGGTTACATAAAAGAATCTTTTTCGAAAATGGGTGCAGTTTGAACAGAGTTACATGCAATTCAAGAGCTCATAAATAAGTTGTTGTATTGGGGCATTTTTCATCAATATTAAATACACAAGTCTGGTTATTTGTTTAAACAAGTTTCAATGTTTATAAACGCACCCATGTTAAGTTAAAATTATTTATGTGGGCCCATCTAAGTTGCTGACTAAAAGTTCACACTGTTTTTTAGTTGCTATTTGCATTCCAGGGGCACGTTTACCATCACAGACCGTCCCGCAAAAGTTGCCATTGCCTCACAAAACTCGAAAACAATAACCTGCACCCACACATAAATAATAACCTTTAAGTTCCACTCAAACAGAACCAATATAATCACATTTGATGCATTAAACGGAAGTAATATTAATGTAAAGAGTAAGAAACTTAATCAAGTTAACATAGATAAATCTCGCTGGAGATTGATAGCGGAGTGTCGAATTGATCGCCCCCTAGTGGTGGCGTCGTGAACTTTAATGAGCGAGCATTTGTCATTTGAAGTGTGTGAAATTAAAACTCGTTTAGTTGTTTAGTTAAAATATTATGTTTCGTCAGGCGATTGGATCAGGTGACCAGAGGCCTGGCCTATTCCTAGGCCAACGCATCAGCATTGCCATACAACGTGGCAATGCTGCCAGCGTTCTGGGCACTATTCCCGTTGACAGCGATGTGGACGTATTCTTTGACGCCCTTTGAATGTTTCTTCTTTTTTTTTCTTTTTTGAAGTGAAAACTTCTTTAGCGGCTTTGAGCACTTTTTCTGTAATGGGTATAAAATCTTAAACTCGCGTCAGGACACGTGACCCTGACCGAAAAAGCGTAGGACGCCGCAGGGCGCTTGCGTGAATGTTCGTGTGACTTTATTACTTTTAAAGAAGTTTGTATGCTGGATACATTCGTTGCTAGGTAACATTGTTTATAAAAGATGTACGTCACATTGGAAAATTATTGAAATAAAAAGTCAACCATTTTTGCGAGTTTTACTAAAATCTGTTCACAAGATATTTCCAACAATTACTATTCAAGTTTTCACTTCTGCCGGCACTCCCAGAGTGCAACCCGTCGTTTTTTTTTTTGTACACAATACTACTAAGTTTTTACTTATAGTTTGTATATAATTTTAGTACTGTAGAATAAATATTAACAAAAAAATAATTACAGTCATATAAATAATGATTAATCTTACAGTTCTGTTCATTCTTCTTCTGAGGAGTTCGTGGCTAAATAATTGGCTGTAATTATTTAGCCCAGCTATGATATTCTCTAAGTCGTCGTCGAATACAGCTTGTCTTTTTTTCCACACACTAGGAATTTCTCCTGTATCTTGTTTGCGTTTACAAAGATTTAACACATACTCAAATGAAATAAAATTAAATGATGACCATTTATTTATGTAAGTACTCAATTACTGGAATCTAGGACAATAACAAGTAGATCATACAAATGTTTGTTCCGTGCAGAAATCGAGCCCGTGACATGCAGAACAGCGGTCAATTACTCCTCCACTGCACCGACCATGCTGTCTTTTTTATATTTAAACTTAGATAAGTATTGCACTTTGATCTCTGGAGAGAAAACGTTGGCTAGTTTCGGCTTCCTATTGCACTAACTCTTTCACACACTACCTAATACGGAGACAATCAACATAACGTTCTATGTGCATTATTTATTGCCAGTACGAGTATATACAGGTACATTGTAAATAAGAGAACTAATTAAATGGGCTTTGGGCTACGGTCTTTGTAAGGATATTGAAAATTAGGGAGTCCTACAGACTGTTAATGACCCTGAATTAGATACCTACGAGTTAAAGGTAGTAGATTTAGACTCAGGTAACATTTTACTTTAATTAAACAACATAAAAAAATTGGTTGCCTGTAAAGTCGGTATACGGGCGAAAGTTTTACGTGACAACGACTTTGTTTATGTCTGTCTCTCTCGCTCTTAGGCGGGCTAACCATGCCCGAGTGGAAGGGACGCGTGCCTCTCACTCGCTCTCATTGTGAGCGCATAACGCGAGCGGAGCGTAACGCAGTTTCTTGAAGTGTCACCCGGCAAACCAATTTATAAGACGTTGTCACGTCAAAAACTTTATTTTTAACGTGCTGCTACGCTATAAATTACTAAATTACAATTTCTAGGCTGTACGCTACGTTGAGACAAACATTCACCAAGTTAGCTTAGTGAATGCCAAACGGTATTTTCAACTGGGGCAGCGCTGCACACATGTCTGTAATCTTAGTGAATATCATTCTTCATCTGCCTAGAAATTTTCCCAACTACTATAACTGACTGTTGAGATGATGCTTTTGTAGCGTAGTAAAATCATCAAATGAGTCCTCCCACCCAGGGCAGGATGGGAGGGATTGTCAGATTTGTACTGACTAAAATCCACGGTGCCTTTTACGTTCCGGGGCACGGTATTCGTCAGTCACGCGACCGACAGATATAACACTACAGAATATTTAAAAGTTCTTTGTTCTGACTATCTATACTAATATTATAAAGCTGAAGAGTTTGTTGTTGAGTACTCCATTTATCTAGGAAGGCTCTGTGCTATATGACATCACGCTAGGATCAATAGGAGCTGAGCTGCAGCGATGAATCCACGGGAAATAGCCAGTATAATATAATAGGAAATGAACCAAATCGTTCTCGGAGTGAGAACGATTTGGTTCATTTCTTTTTTATTCATCACTAAACAAAATTTATTCAATCTACAGCCTGATAATGAGCGATGCTTCTTTACGAATCCGAATCCTTTTTTATTACATTTTCCTACAAAACCCAGTAAACTAAAAAACCCTATAAAACAGCCCCATAATGTAGCAATAAACCCTAGCGTTGCGCAAAAACAATAAATTGCCGACCGGTGCGCAATCATGCAAGCGCACGCGAGAAATTACTGCCCCAGCACTATTGGCGCAATCACGCGATTTATTTTGCGAAATTTGCAACACTTTAGTGTGTTAGCCAGATACTGAGAATTAATATTTTTAGAAGGTTTTAAGTTCATAATTTGTTTTCAAGAGTGTGGCAAAGAGCAATGAAGCGTAGCATTCTGGATGTAAAAATATCAGTCAGAGTACGAAACACCTCGCTGCGCTCTGGATTGGAACAGGCATTAGTGATGTAGCTAACAAGGCTACCATACTCATGTAGGATTGGGCAGGTCACGTAAGCCATATGAATAACGAACGCTAGACAGAGATACGCAGTGCAAGGCTTTTGGTTGGGGGAGGGGGTTAAATCATCAAATAACTCCTGCCACCCTGTTTGGGGCGGAAAAGACTGTCAGACTCATACTGACTAAAAATCTATCCTTCTCCTACAAATGCTCTTTGCGTTCCAGAGCCGCGGTATCTGCTCAGACAGACCAGCAAACGCAATCCATTGCGTTTGCTGGTCTTCAGACATCCATTGCGATGAACAACGCCGCACTGGAATGCCTGGTTCGAGTAGTTACTTGGAAAAATATGGGGGAGGCCTTGTTTCAGCAGTGGGACATCAAAGACTGTTAAAAAAAATGTTTTCTGTATTTTAGTCCGGTGGTCCGAACAGCTCGCGAAGCCCGTTACAACTTGACTACCATTGTTCACAAGTCACAAAACTCAATAATCTGCTAACCCAACTTGACATCGCCCACGGCGACGGACGTCGGCACACGATCTCCGGCCACCGTGGGCGACTCGCTGCCCGACCATGGACCATGCCCGGGTCGACGGCGCGTTGAGTTCCACGCGCGGCTCAAGGAGTATCAGCATAGTGACGGGCCCCCTGTAGAGGGCCAAAGCCTGCCGGGGTCGCGGGACTCACGAATTACAGTGACCCCGTTACGTATAGGGCTATATAGGATACCGTAGATTTTAGTCAGTACGAGTCTGACAGTCCCTCTCGCTCTGCCCTGGGTGGGAGGACTCATGTGATGATTTTACCTCGTAAAAAAAAAACAAAAACCAACTTGGCATACTGCAGCGTATCGTTCTCGCAAAAATTAACCCCAACTTAATAGGGTAACCCGTTAACTACCAGCTACTACCGGCAATAAGCCGTTGAAACTTAATTACATGAACAACTTTGAAGAAACCTGGCCCATTTCACCATCGTCGGCCATAAAGTGGCGTAATGGGGGAAAAATATCAAGTTTATAGCGTGTACTCTTATGTTCCGGATCAAAGTTCGACCGCAGATTAGTTCAACACCCACAGTAGGTCATGTTAGGGGAGTTTTGAAGTGGCTTATTTGAAGTAAAGTGTGAGCTTTTAGGTAAACTGGTTGTTCCTCGCAGTTTCACACACTTCTCGACATTTTTTAACGTGGTAAAATCATCAAATGAGTCATCCTACCCAGGGCAGAGCGGGAGGGACTGTCAGACTGGTACTGACTAAAATCCACGGGGTCACAGTAATTCGTGAATCCCGCGACCAGCCAAACAAACATAGCAAAAACATAACCCTTCTTATCAGAAAAAGAAAAACTAGCCAAGTATCCAGCGTAGCAAGTTCGTCGTAACGCCACGAATTCAATTTGGCAAACGGAATTAGCTCGCAAACTTCCGAGTTTAGCCGTATGTTAGCCGGCTTGGATTGTGATTAGAGTTCCGGCTATTTTTTGGCTATTCGGCTATGGTTATGATGGCCGGATTTCGGGATTGGGGGATGGGTAATTGAAAATTGAGTTGGACTTGTGTTTTGGTCTTGAAATTGTTGTATCGTGTGGGCGTAGTAAAAAGAATGTTAATAAAATATGTAGCTCTGATAAATAAAACACAAATTCTACTTATCTTGAAGAATTATTGGGGCTAGTAGTAATAAACTATGAATTAAAAAGCTATACATTTTTTATTAATTCACCAAAAAAAAAAATAACATGCTATTTTAACCAGTACGGTTTTATTTGGTAGGTAAAAAAATGAAACACTTTTTCGTTTCACCGATAATTACTAAGTTATGTTTGAAACATATATTTATGTGACACGTGAAACTCTTTTTTTTTAATCGTGGCAAAATCATTAAATAAGTCCTCCTAGGGTGGGACGGGAGGGAATTTCAGACTTGTACTGACTATAATCCAGACTCGTGACACTTGTTACACCGAATGTAAGACTTACGCCTGCCAAGGTCAGCTTTTGGGATACTATTGTAATTATTTACTAACCTACATTAGGAGTGGCCTATGTACAGCAGTGGATGAATACAGACTAATGATGATGATCTAGCACATACCCTATTTCCGTATATAGTTTCTCGTCTTTTATTTCACAGTGTTTCTTACTATGCAATTTGTAATAACTAAAAATTGAACACAACAGAACACTTTAAAACGACCTGTGTGCGATACCAATAATAATTTCTTCTAAAAACACACTTTGCAGAAGCAAAAATTCACTACAACACATGAGAGCAATTCCCATCTCAGCTGCGAAACGTTTGTCTCAGTTATTTATTATTATTGTTCGATATAAGACGTCAAAGTTTCGCATACAGAGTACCTCATTTCATAACTGGATGGCAACTATTACCTAAGTGTAGTGTAAGTTATGAGCGTTGGCGATTTATTAGGACTGAAGTAGAACGTGAACTATGGGTTATTGTTAACTATGTAGTATATTGCGTGGCTGTATATTGTAGCTGTAGAAGTTCGGTTTCCGTTACGTTAAGACGGTACAAAAATATGGTGACACTTCTAGGATGAATTCGGATACTTTAATACCTAATACTGTTTTGTAATACATTTTTTTGTTTTCACCTCTTATAAGAATTCTCGTCGGCTTATTATTCATATTTTTTCGTATTTTTTAATAGTTCATACTTAATACCAGACGTAGAACAAGTTGGAGGGATTATCTTAAAATGCCCTCTTGGGCGCAAAGAGAAACTGAGGAAGGTATTCCACCTACTTTGATTTTAGTACCTAAACATCGTCATGCTTGGGAAGATCGATATCTTACCATGTTCTATCATTTTGTCTATTACACAATCGACAAAACCCGGCTAGGGGCTGTATAGATAGGTTACCGCAACCCAAAGGACAAATAAATAAATAAATATTCCACAACTATCACACAACGCCATCTAGTCCCAAGCTAAGCAGAGCTTGTGTTATGGGTACTAGACAACTGATAAACATACTTATATATTTTCTAAATACATACATATTATAGATAAATTACAACAGAAAGAACAGGGAGGTTTTTAATAAGTATGAGTCTGACAGTCCCTTCCACTCCACCCACGATGGTGTCTCATTTGAAGATTTTATATCACCACAAAAAAAAACATATATATATATATATATTAGTGTACAGTACACAAAAAGTATACCACCTGCCTTCCTAATATCAGAAATATACTAACCTCTTATAAGTTGTACCAAAAAATGTAGAAAATTTATCGAAACGGTTATAGGTGCCTTGTTCCTTGAAAAGTTACGGAAGAAATATTCTGATTTGTTTGTTACGGTTTGTAAATGTAAATATTTTATTTTGGCACAACATTGATATATTTGAAGCACCCGGTGTTTTCCAATTTCTATTCTAAATGCATGTTTTAAGGATACCTAGGGAAATGTGGAAGATGTAGTACCTAGTTCTATTGAATATTTCTATTATGAATTCGTGTTTAGACTGCTAAAATGGGTTAATGGTTTTTTTATCGTGGTATTTAAATGAGTCCTCCTAACCAGGGCGGGGCGGGAGGAACTGTCAGACTTGTACTGACTAAAATCCACGGTGATTCTACAATAGCCCTTTACGTTCCAGGGTCACTGTTACCTGATGAAATAGTCCTGCGACAAATGGGTAAATAGCAACATGACATTTGAAGAGGTAGAATGGAAAAAACAGATAAGTAAGACATGATAAGGAAAATGATGAAAAAGATCTTGAAATAGTTATAGTTTATTACCTATTTGAACGATTACCTAGTATAATAGGCACTCCTACTAAATATTATGCCTTTTATACTAATACCATTAAAAAGGGAACGAAAATCTTAAACAACTATGGATGCCTACAGTGTTAGTTGTAGGCACATACAATTACGCCACTTATAATTTGTTTTACTTCTCATAAAAAACTGATAAAATATTTAAATGATTCTACTCGAAAACCTTTATGCCTACCAATCAAATATCTACTCTGAGTACACATTAATTTATTATTTTTTACTATTCAGCTCAAAAGAATATTTAAGGCACAGTGCGTTGAAATGTAAACATAAAAATAAATCTTTAACAATTGACAGAAACAAAATTACGTTTCGCGCCATTCACAATCACTCACAAAATCCAGACATGTAATCGAAAATTCACATATTTTTTACATAAAAAAAGTAACTCAAAGTCTTATGATCATCGTATTTCTAACACCTCTTGTATAAGGACTGCATGTCAGCACTTCTCTCAACCGACTCGTAAAAGTAATGGCGTCGTAAATATCATGTTCTGTACTTCAAATCAACAGCTACCAAAATATTACAGCTTGGATGATCGGAGGGAGATAGAAGGTTATTGTACGTCGCTGTTTTTCAATCTTACCCGAAGAAGATAATTTTGAGATTATCTTGATATTGGTTTTATTTACGCTTCATGTTTAAGAGTGACTCGTGGCTAAATAAATACAGCCGCACAGGCCGATCTTCCGGGTTAAGCCGCGCTTGCCGAGGTTGGTCTGTGGATGGGTAGCCATCTGTCATAGCTAGTTTCCTCCGTGGCCTTACGTCGATATTTAGATAGGAATTATAAGCTGTACATCTTTGAAAATCGTTATACAGTCAGACATTTGACAGCTAACATTCTCAGCTCAAAAGTATAGCAACCAGCCTTACCATTACTGACTAGATTATGTTGATTAGATAGCCACTCGCTTCATATCACTGTCTTCATTCTTTCTTTCTTTCAACAACTTTCAATCTGTTTAAATTCCGCAAAGAAGGCAGTATATGTCACGGCGACACATGGTATGCTCTGTGTGTACTCGTATATGCTATGATGTGTGTAAGAAAACCGACAAGGGGGACAGAAGATCTCATCAAAGTAGAAGACACTTCTTTTTTTTTTACGTGGTAAAATCATCGAATGAGTCCTCCCACCCAGGGCAGAGCGAAAGGGAATGTCAGACTCGTACTGACTAAAATCCACGGTGTCCTTCAGTAGCCCTTTACGTACCGGGGTCAAATACAATAAACTACCAAACGTTGCGAGATTTGGAAGAGACTTACTTAGTAGGCCAAAGGAGGATAATAAGAACAAATTTAAGACTAGTAGCAGCTGTTGTTAACCGTACCAAAAAATAACGTTGAATTATTCAAACTTAAAATATTGGTTCGTAATTATTTCCACAAACAAAAACAAGAATTCTATGAAACAAACTAAATAAGAATAACTAAAGAAACACAATTTAATGATCATAAAACTTTATTGTGAATTTCAAACGAGCCGTTGTTACGCCATTTTTATTTTGAAAAAAGAAATATACTGTCTGGCAAACGAAAAAGTTTTAATTTTCCGTTTTCGGTCCTTCGCCTCTAATTAAAAACTAAAGTAAACGCGGTCGCTTGTCTTTAAATCTGTTATAAAATAGTGTTTTTAAAGAACTGTTTAGCTTTAAAAGTTTTTGTGTAACAAACGTTACTTTTTTTTTACCGTGGTATAATCATCAAATGAGTCCTCCCACCCAGGGCAAGGCGGAAGGGACTGTTAGACTTGACTGACTAAAATCCACGGTGTCCTTTAACAGCCCTTTACGTACCCGGGTCACGGTAATTCGTGAGTCCCGCGACCCCGGCAGGAAACAAACGTTACTTAAGGTACGAGTATGAATATGCTGTTTCTTGAGCATTTAGAAAGTCAAATAAATATCAGAATACATCATTTCGATTTGTTCACAATGCTTATTATTTTTGTCAAATCATAGCGACGATTTTTGGCAAACATTGCAAATAAAAAAAAAAGTATAATGTGGGATTGCGCAGAATGTGTGCAGGTTGTCAACTTTGCTTCTGGGCTAAATTGAGGCAAATAGCAAACAGGTACCCGTGATCCTGGTACGTAAACGACCATTGAAGAAACACGGCGGGTTTTTAGTCAATACGAGTCTCGCAGTCTCTGCTTCATCACGAGTGGGAGGACTCAATGTATGATTTTACAACCTTAAAAAAATGGTAGGCATCTATATATATATATAAAAGAAAGTCGTGTTAGTTACTCCACTTATAACTCAAGAACGGCTGAACCGATTTAGCTGAAAATTGGCAGGGAGGTAGTTTAAAGCCAGGAGAAGGACATAGGATACTTTTGGATGTAGGGTAGGTGTAGGGTTGGTGTAGGGTGGGTGTAGGGTGGGTGTTTGTAGAGTAGGGTAGAGTAGGGTAGAATAGGGTAGGGTAGTGTAGGGTAGGGTAGGGTAGAGTAGGGTAGAGTAGGGTAGAGTAGGGTAGAGTAGGGTAGGGTAGAGTAGGGTAGAATAATTATTTGACGGGAGCGAAGCCGCGGGAAAAAGCTAGTTTTAAATAAAATATAAAGTTCCCTTTTCAAGCTACCTATCGTTCTTACATACACAGTTCTAAAGATTTAATCCTGACTGTTTATTTCCCTAGACATATAGATAAATATTGCAGGTGTATGTAGCCTGTGCAACTCACTCGCGTCCCCAAGGAGTTTGGTTAACAATAACTAACGGATCTACACGTTTCTCTGCAAGAAATCGTATTAGATTTTATAGTGTTGCAAGACTATTGAATTGACGTGGATAAGTTGTGGGTGTTTTCATATTTATAACTGCATGAACCTTGCAAATGGCATTATATATAAACTTGTAAGTCCTTATTTTTCGAAATGATTGAACAAATTTTAATGAATTTCGAAACGCATATGAATACTAATAAATTACGAATAACGAATAATAATACATTTATTTCACTCGCAAATTATAAAAAAATAAGTAGAACTTACTCTACAATTTTTTTATTTATTATTATCACGTTTCTTTACCAGTACAGATACCTTATAATCAACTGCGACAAAGTGACTTAAAATATACTTAACTGATCCTTACATGCTATAGTAGTACGTGGCCCTTGTGAACTCACTCAGTGTACAGTTGAATATGTCTGTTGTTAAACTTGTTAAGTGTGAATTTATTGTGCAGGACTGCCCCGCTTGGGCAGAGCACCGCCGTGTCCTCACGACGGCGATAGGCGGAGACCTCTCGCGCCCGGCATTGATCGAGGCCATGCTGCGGGGCGAGACGGAGTGGGAAGCGGTCGCCTCCTTCTGCGAAGCAGTCACGCTCGTGAAGGAGGAGGCGGGCCGCCTGAGGGAGAGGACAGCGTCCTCCCTCCACCCCAGCCGCAGTGGTAGACGCCCACGGTGTCGGACGTCGCAAAACGATCTCCGGCCACCGTAGGCGCGGGCATGCGGGCATGCGGGCAGCGAGTAATGGGCGACTCGCTGTCCGACCATGGACCATGCCCGGGTCGACGGCGCGTTGTGTTCCACGCGCGCCTCAAAGAGTGTCAGCATAGTGATGGGGCCTGTAGAGGCCCAAAGCCTGCCGGGGTCGCGGCACCAAGGGATTACCGTGACCCCGGTACGTAAAGGGCTATTGAAGGACACCGTGGATTTAGTACAAGTCTGACAGTCCCTCCCGCCCTGCCCTGGGTGGGAGGACTCATTTGATGATTTTACCACTATAAAAAAAAAGTGTGAATTTATTCTGTTATTAAGTAGTTGTACAGTAGCATTTTTATGAAACCGACTCCTAAACTTACATATTAATAACTAAACTAGCATACCATGTTACACAGATCAAAAAAGTAGTCAGGGACCCGAAATATCAAAGGCATAATGACATCTATCAACTTACAAAAGAACCACAGTTAGATTGATCCGCAATTAACAACTTCTTCATAGATAAAATAAAACCTTTTACGGATTCAGGCCAGAAAATAACTTCATATATTGAAAAATCGGGACAGTCTATGTTTATGGCACCAAGTACACCATACGATATTCTTCAAATAATTAGATCTCTGAAAAACACTTCAAATGTCGGCTTTGATGGAATATCAACTAAAATTATAAAATTTGTAGCTTATTATGTTTGTGATCACCTAAGCCATATTGTAAACATTTGTATTAGTTCAGGAATATATCCAGATAACCTAAAAACTACAATCATAAAACCTCTATTTAAAAAAGACAGCAAAGAAAACATGAGCTCTTATAGACCCATAGCCCTTATTCCCGTATTATCTAAAATCTTTGAAAAATATGTCTATTTACAAATATATAATTACTTAGAAAAACTAAAGATTCTTACAGATGATCAAAAAGGCTTTCGCAGAAATAAAACAATTAATATGGCAATTTTTGATTTCATAAATAATGTTATGGCTAACGTAGACAAAAGGAGGCCGGTCTGTGCAATCTACTGCGACATGACCCAGGCCTTCGACTACGTTAATCATGATATTCTCCTGAGTAAACTAGACGCGTATGGTATTAGAGGAAATATACAAGGACTTATAAAATCATATTTAGAAAACCGAAAACAAAATACCGAACTAACAAAAATAAATATCTCAACTAAAAAAGAAGAAATATACACATCTGAAGAACGAATAGTGAAATACGGAGTCCCACAGGGAAGTGTATTGGGTCCCTTATTATTTATAATTTATATAAATGACTTACCTAGAATAACAAATTACCCGATATCACTTTTTGCTGACGACAGTACTGTCACCATAAACTCTAACAATAAACATAGTTATGAAAGTGAAATTAATAAAACGATAAATTCTATAATCAACTGGTTATCCAACAATAATTTAAAAATCAATTTAGATAAAACAAAAATTATGTTCTTCAGTCAACGCTTACCGTCACTCAATCTCAATATTAATTTTCAAGGAACAGTTATTAAAGAAGTAGACTCCGCTAAATTTCTGGGTGTTACAATAGATAAAAATTTAAATTGGAAAGAACACACTGAGCATCTGAATAAAAGGGTTAATTCTTCCGCATACGCACTTTATAAACTTGCACCTATTGTAAATACTAATGCACTTTTAACTGCCTACCACGGTATAGTCGGATCCATATTAAGATTTGGCATCATATTCTGGGGAAACTCTACCAATAGGGAAATGATATTTAAATCCCAAAAAAGATGCATTAGAGCTATGTTTGGCCTAAAAGTTACAGATAGCTGCAAACCATATTTTATTAAACACAATATTTTAAATTTACCTTCTTTATTTATATATGAAGTTGCTAATTTCGTCCAAACGAATCCTAAACTATTTAAAAAATTGTCAGAAGTTACGATTCGCAGTCGTCGAGACAATAATAGATTAGAAATAAGTAGGCCAAGTACTGCACTAATGCATAAAAGTATATTTTACTTGGCACCTATAATTTATAATTAGATCCCCAAAAATATTAAGCAATTACCAAGTAGATTCTTTAAAATACAGCTTAAAAAATTTCTCATAAGTAAATGCTATTACAGTCTATGTGATTATTTAAATGATTGAACAATAATTGCGCCGGCAATGCAATTGCGGCATTTCTAAAAATTTTAATTATTTCTAAGATTTTTTATTATTATTTAAAATTGTAACTTCTATTTTTTAACATTACATGCCTACTGTTAAAAACTTTAGCCTATACTATACATTTTGTATGCCATAACTAAATGGCAAAACATGTAGCTACTTTATTTTTATTTTAAGACCTGTATCACTGTATACGCTCACTCATGTTTTTACAAAATAAATATATCTCTTTATCTTTATCTTTATCAGTACAACCGGTTTAAATTGATTTTTGGACGTAAGTTTTTATTATATGGCGAAAAAGCAAACAAACAATAACGACGGCACGGTTAGCGCAGTGGCTAAGCGATTGGACTGCGGCGCTGCATGTCGCGGGTTCGATTCCCGCACGGAACAAATATTTGTACGACCTACAAGTAATTGTTCCGGGTCTGGGTGTTTGTGTATGTGAGTTTCTATGTTTGTAAACGCACCCACGACACAGGAGAAATTCCTAGTGTGGGGCAACGTTTTTTAAAAAAAGAAAAGAAAGAAAAGAAAATAAGGTATGATTTCCACTACTAATTCCGCACAAAGATTTAAAAACCATTCAATAGAATCTTAACCTACTGCCCACAATAAACTCCCTCTCTTGTGCCCAAGAAATTAACTACTAACAGCCTCGGTGCAAAATGGCGGCTGAGGTCCTTTATCGTTGCCTCTCAAAAGAGTCCAGACGGTCGCCTTTCAGACCGGTTCATTTTACCCCGCGAGAGTCGACGACACGTTGAAAGACCTAAAATTACGCGGCAAGGAACCGCTTTGGCGCTTTTCTTTTTCTTTTTTTTTTAAGATGTCGTATATTGTATGGTGTAGTGGCTTAAGGATTCTGCTGTGTAACGTGTTTTGTAGATCGAAATTACGTTTAGGTGGGTAGAGGTTTCAGTGTGGTGGAAAGAAACTTTAAGATAACGGTTTTCTTTAGTAAATTTGTTGCTAAGTTTGTTAGTGCTATCTTCGCGAATGTGATGATAAAATTACAGCAAGCGTTCGATACAGAAATGCCAAACCACATGTTCAAAATGCATGGAAAAGCTTTAATTTTAATTGGATGCAGAAATCATGTCCTTAGTATAAATTAGTGTCAAGATATCTGTCTTGGTCGCGAGACTTACGAATTTCAGTGACCCCGGAGCGTAAGGGGCTACTGAAGGACACCGTGGATTTTAGTCAGTACGAGTCTGACAGTTCCTCCCGCTCTGCCCTGGGTGGGAGGGCTCATTTGATGATTTTACCACGATAAAAAAAAAGATATCTGTCTTACACTGTTGAGTATGATTTAAGGCCCCTTTACAAGCTACAAGAAATTGCATGCGAGTTGCATGCAAGTTTAACTACAAATTGAGGACTATTAATAGACAATGAAATCAGGTGGTCAAACAAATACCGCAATGTAGTCAAACTTGCATTCAATTTCTTGCGTCGTCTAAATGAGGCTTTATTTTTTTTAACGGCTATTGTTAGTATTGTAATATAAATATGTTGCTACTTCATATTTGTTTTACTGCAATATTCACATTTTCCCATAAAGAAAAAACTAACCAATACTTATATTTTTATATCCATTGCAGAATTTATTAGGTGTTCCTCTAGGGAAGCGGTCCCCATTGAAAATGAAGTGATTTATTTGATCAGCACCTTCCTATTTTATTATGTTTTGCACGCGATGTGTTGGGGAGAGGTGATAATATTTTTGTTCTCTTTTATTCTATACTAAATGTTGCATACGGCTTCGTCCGCATGTAACTCGAAAATTAACCCACGGGAAAGTAGCATCGGATCAAAATCAATCCAGGTTATAGTGTATTCAATAAAGTATGTAATGAATCACGAGCAAGTGAAGGATTACTAAGTACTGAACCACGAACGTAGAGCACTCTCTATGATCGTGATGAATCACGGATCACTTTCCATGATGATTGAATCACGAGCGTAG
This sequence comes from Agrotis puta, assembly GCA_943136025.2. Taxonomy (NCBI): domain Eukaryota; kingdom Metazoa; phylum Arthropoda; class Insecta; order Lepidoptera; family Noctuidae; genus Agrotis; species Agrotis puta. The sequence goes on along the minus strand of OW964185.2, from coordinate 13,477,276 downwards.
CAAGTGATGCATTTTTTTTAATCCTGAGCTACGCGTGTTGTTTTAAAAATTGTTTTATTTTCACTAATTAACTTTATTATTATGTGTTCATTCAAATCGATGCTGTTGCGTTCCGTGATTGAGTGACAAGTGATGTGAAGGTTATTGTGAAAATTATGGCGTGGCCCTTCGATGGCATCAACGTCATCCACCCATTTCGTTAATTTGAAGTAAATCCATGCAGTACTATTTGAATTTATCCCGGACATACATGCAGACAAACAGACAAAAATTCCTAAAACTATATTTTTGGCTTCGGTATCGATTGTAGATCACACTTCAAGTATCCTTTTAAAAAAGTATTAAATGTACAGTTTTGACTTTCCCACCATCATATGAGTCCTACCGCCTTAGGTCGAAGAGACTGATAGTGTGCGTCCACACTGAATGCGCGGTGACTAGAGCCTGAGGCGGGCGCGGCGAGCGGGGGGGCGTGCGGTGGCCACAGTGAGGCGCGAGCTCTTGTAGCGGTTCAACGTATATCAGGTGTTACAAACTATGGACGAGAATTTGCTATTTTTACTAGACAGTCCGATCCTGAGATGGGAGGTGTTGAACACTAAAGACGGTGTGCACGAACTAAATAAAAACAAAATACGCCGAGCGACAAGACCGAACTGGTTTGTTACCCCCGCCGCCCGCGCATTGGGTCGCTTGCTGACTAGGTCCGTAGTGTGGCCAGAACGCGCTGGCAGAAGCGTTTGAAAACTACGCGCGCTGTCTCGCTCAGTCACGTCGCGCTAGGCTTCCGCCTTAGTCACTACAATATGGACGCAAAGGCGCGTTTCATATGTTTGATACTTAGCGCCCGTCGTAGCAACCGCGCTAGGCTCGCAGTGTGGACGCACACTTAGACTTGACTGGACTAAAAACCATCCAGTTCCTTCACTCACCCTTTACGTTCAAAGACCGCGGTGCCATGCTAAGACAGTACTGCGACCCTAGCAAACAATAACTAGAGATATACCGGTACCAAAGTCAAAAACCCTTTTAAAGGAGTTATACTATGCCAAAAGTACTAATATAAAATATCTTCTTGTTTACGCTATTCCTTCATTCAACTTTGTCTCTTTCACATAAACACCTTAGGTATAATTCACCTTGGCCAAACACTCGGGTGTATTATGTTAGGTCAATGGACCCCAGATGAAAAGAGTCTAAAGATATGTGCTACAATTTATTAAAGTTATTGGACGTTGCGTAATCTTTAAGTTTGTATTACAGTGTGGTAGCGAAGCGATGGATTTGAAATGACTATAATGTATTATATGTCTGAACGAAGCGCAAGCGCATGCGCAACGTCATTTGCAAACGATCATTAACAAATGGCGTCCTGATGGTAAAGATAAAGATAAAGATAAAGATATATTTATTTCTGAGTACATGGTACATTGAGATCTTAAATTATAAGTACATTGTTTCACATATACTACCATAGCTGGTGTAGAAATATTAAATTAACTAAGTACATGCAAAGTCACTACAAGAATTTTAATAACTTAATAAAATAAAATTGTACAATAACATTGATTCAGATTAATTGGTTATGATTATCATTAATGCAAAATAATATATATTATATAAGAAAAGAAAATTGCTATCATTACGCCCAAAAAATAAAGTTATGTCAAAAATATAAGTTTTAATGTCAGAATATAAATTATAATTGAAATACTAATAGAACAATGTCAGAAAGTATGATTAAAAATTCATTTACCGAATAAAAACACATGTCTAAGAGCCAAGCAAATATTTTAAATTTGAATTTGTTAATTGGTAATGTTCTCAGGGCAGGTGGTAATTTATTATAAATTTTAATTGTCATACAACTGGCATTTCTGCTATAAAGTTGCAATCTCTGAGGAGGTACTAATAATTTCCCGGCATTTTTTTTATTTAATCTTTCAGAGACTTGTTCATTTAATTTAAATAAATGAGGATATTTTTTTACAAATAAACAAACCTCAAAAATATACAGACACGGGAGTGGGAGAATTTTAAGTTCCTTAAATAACGGCCTGCAATGGTCTAAATATTCTGCTCCGCTCATGGCTCTGATACATTTCTTTTGTACTTTGAATGCCCTGTCTATATCCACTGAATTACCCCATATCACTAGACCGTAACGCAATACCGATGAAACATACCCATGATAAGCATTTAGAGCTGTTTTTTTACTAGACACTAATCGTAACTTGCGAAGAGCAAATACAAACTTGTCAAGCTTGCTGCATAGTCTTTCTACATGCGCCTTCCAGTTCAGTTTGCTGTCAATTATTATACCTAAAAATAAAGCATCTTCAGTTCTGGTTGCAAAATCGTATTATCATGTCGAATTGTTACTGGTGTTAATGACGAGTTGCATGTTTGAAATTGAACAATTTTGGTTTTATTAATATTGACATGAAGATTATTGTCTTCCAGCCATTTTATTACATTTATTAATTCAATGTTAGTATTATTTTCTATGTCAGTTTTATTGAAGCATTTAATCGTCAAAGTAGTGTCGCAAATTGTATACATTCATATTTTAAACATTTTCTGAGGTCATTTATGTATAATGTGAATAGTGGCGGGCCCAGTATGCTTCCCTGTGGAACGCCAGAACTATTAGTTTTTAATTCTGAGCAATATGTCGTCCTTTTATTTTTAACTATTTTAGAGATAACAGTTCTCTGTTGGCGATCAGACAGATAGCTTTTAAGCCATTCATGAGCCTTGCCTCTTATGCCGTACCTCTCTAATTTGTAAAGTAGTCGTTCATGTGAGACAAAGTCAAATGCTTTGCTCATATCCAAAAAAACAGATAGAACAGACATTTTATTGTTAAGAGCTTCGGTAATAAGTTTTACTAGGGAAAAACAGGCTAGACTTGTTGAACAGTTTTTCCTGAAACCAAACTGACTCTCGACAATGATGTTATATTTGGCTATAAATAGATTTATTTTATCATGCATTGCTTTTTCAAAAATTTTTGCAAAGATTGGGATCAGCGTAATGGGCCTATAATTACCCATTTCAGAAACGTTGCCCTTTTTGAAAAGTGGTTTAATAATAGACTCTTTTAGTTTAGATGGGAAAACAATTTGTTCAAATGAGAGGTTTATAAGGTAGCTAAGTGGGGGTGCTATAATTTTCGCGCTTAATTTAATAATTTTAGTGGTTACTTCGTCATATCCGGTCGAGTTCGTGTTATTTAATGAATTAATTAATTTAAAGACATCAACTTCATTTACAGGAGTCAAAAATAATGTATTTATGTTATTGTCAATGTCAATGTTGCTTAGGTCATGTTTATTATTATTAGAGTTTTGTGTCAGCTCAATGAAATAATTATTAAATTGATCACATATGTCATTCGGATTATCATTTTTTTATCATGGATTACTAATTCATTTAAGTAGTTTTTGTTATTAGAGTTGTTCAAGTTATTTTTTATGATTGACCATGTCGCTTTGCATTTATTCTTAGAATTATTTAAAAAATTGTTGTTGTTTATCTGTTGTGATTTTGACATGCATTTTTTTAAGATGTTACTGTAATTGCGGTATTTTTTCTTGTGGTAACTTTTACTTGTAGCATCGTGATGATATGCATAGTATAAAGCTCTCTTCTTATAGCATGATATTCTTAAACCCCTACTAAGCCATTTATTTTTTATTGGTTTATTCGTCTTTATGACGAGTATTTCGGGAAAACACAGTTTATAGAAGAGCGTAAACATATCGTGGAATACATAAAATGCGTTATTACAGTCTGTCTCTTCGTATACTTCACCAAAACTTAAGGCTGCTAAGCAGTTCAAAAAATTTTTTATGTTGCTCTTATTGTATTCTCTCTTCGTATCATACCAGAACTGTACAGTTTTTGACTCATTATTATGCATCTCATCAAGGTAAAAAGTTAACGATTGTCCAGTATCATGATCGGAGAGAGCCAAATTATGTATATTGCATTTCATATCGTGTGCGGGAACATTACTTGCTATTTGATCTATGCTAGTATTTTTCCTAGTAGGCATCCTAACGTGTATTGTGATATTAAAATTGTTTAGTATAGATGTCAATTCTTTTGAATGTTTGTTATCTTTTAATATATCAATGTTCCAATCTCCGCAGATAACAATATGTTTTTTAACTTTGCGGGTTAGATTACGCAACAACGATTCAAGATTTTTTAGAAATATGTTTACATCAGAATCTGGAATTCTATAAATGCATACAATAATCAAATTATGGCTTAATATTTCTATGCCACAGCTTTCAAAGCAAAATTCGATGGCTAGTTCATCGGTTATCGGCAATGGATTAAAGACTAGACCTTTTTTTACTAAAATGCATGTCCCACCGCGTTTCTTTCCGCGTCTTGTGTAACTGGCAGCTAAGTTATAGTGCGTAAGTACCAGATTACTTTCATGCCCTGATTTTATAAAAGTTTCACTCAGACAAATAAAATCTATGTTGCCAATCTGATTTGCCAAGTTGGTAATTGTGATTTCAAAAAAATCAATTTTATTTAAGATTCCAGCTATGTTTTGGTGTAATAGTATAAACTTTTGTTTTGCATCAAAACTGTCACTACTATCATTAACTTTTTTACGTAAAGGGACGAAAAAGAGATTGGGCATTTTTTGGCGATTTTGGAGAATCGCAGTAGTAGTCATATTCAGTTGGATAAGTCTCAATATCAACAAGAAGGCGACGAAATATATTTTCATAAATACGTTTTTGACCGAGTTTGTTCAGTTTGCCCGTGTTATATGAGAATGTTTCATCAGATAGGTCAAAATTACTGTCAAAAAAATAAGCATAAGCATAATTATGGTTTTCTATGTCCAAGTAAAGTAATCTATTAAACATTTCTATTTTGTAATTGTGTATCAGAGCCCCTTGTACATATGTAGGGCAGCATACAATAACATTCGTATTTGTTACATTTTTAAGAAAATCTCTAATTAACCTGACCATTTCAATTGGTTCCACAGTACCTTTAAAATCTTGCTCACCAATCATAATAATACAGTAGTCGTCTAAGCTATAATGCTGTATCTTATTAACTATATTACATAGAATGTCTTTTATACTACTATTACGTGACAAACAATGATAGAACTCGAAATGTCGACCAAAAGTGTCTTCCAATATTTCTAGAGTATCATTGTGGTTGCAGTTACTGACAACGCATAGCTTTCTTTTTTGTCTACTGTATTTTGTTGTTGCTCGTCGATGTTGTGGTATCTTCCTGTGTTTATCTTTTTCGTTTTCAATATTACTGCTGTGCTCCGTAGATTCCGATGCTTCGGTCTGAGTTTGTTTATCCTTGCATACCGGTACAGACACTGTTCTAATTGATTTTTCGGAGTTAGGTGACTTTAACAATGTATTTGAGCTAGCAATGCAGTCTCTTTTAGTATTGTTGGAGGACTGTTCTTGGTCTAGTAATACAGCACGTAGGCTATCTGTAATAGAACGTCTATTTTTTTTTCTCGCAGACAATATTTTTAGTCTTTGCGTCTTGGCAGGACTGGTAGCAAGGTCTTTCAATGAGTTAATATAAATTTGCTGTCGTGATACTGTTTCTTTGAGTTCATTGTTATCACATATCACCCTGTCCAATTCATTTTGTGTTTGTTCAAATTTTTCCTTTAATCTTTGTATTTCAATCCTCATTTCTTCTAATTCATTTCTGCTTATACCCGTTGATAGATCAAGACTTCTCATGTTTATGCTTTAATTTGTGTTGTCCAACGACGAGTCATTACTCAATGAATCTATTGACTTAGATCTAAATAGTTGTTTACGTCGCAATGTTACGTTGTGGTTTATTTCCATAGACATACTTAGGAAATAACACCAAACAACTTACAAAAAGAATCTCCTGTTGCGGGGATCAAACTCAAGCCACTTTGATAATTACAGTGACTGTAGACGCTTAACTGACGGAGCTATTCGCACCGTAATGAATATATACGAAATAGTGCACTTCAATGTAGATAGCAGATTTTGAATTAATTAGTGACCGTTAATATGAATCATTTTAAGGAATTTTTTCCACTGTTTCTTTGTTCACTTGAATATAGAAAAAAAAAACACTTAACGTTCGTTTTTGATATTGTTTTGTCACTTTTTAATGGTGTTTTAATAGTTTATTATTCGTAACGTTTTTATTGTAGATATTCACTTTATTTACATTTGTCATTTGTTTATTATTCTTTTGTTGTCATTGATAATAAAGTTATATGTATGTCTTCACTTTTTTTGGTTTTACAATATGTTCACTTATAGTTTGCACTTGTTTTTACACTTTAGTACTTAGAATATGTCAAAAAGAATAAAATAACTATTTTTAAATAATTTTTTTTACGGAACTTCGCTGGGATCGAACTCACGTCGCGTCGCGTTCGACGCGTTTTTCTTGTGCTTGCGCTACGTTATTGTTGTGTTAAGTATGGGTAAAGAGCGTAAAACCCCATTATGCTTAGCGTCGCCGTCTTATACACTGTTCCCCTATAGACTTAAATAGCTTCGCTCACTATAGCATAGCTTCCACTACAGAAATACACGTATTTGTCAATCAAGGTGTTCTTTGGTGTCCGCTAGGGGAGAGGTGTTCCCATTCAGAATAAAATGATTTATTTTATCTACACCTGCCAGTATTAATACCTACCGTTGGACGATATATTGACAATGATTCCCAAAGTATTTCTTTAAATTCTTCGGAGTTTTTGGGTGATCTTTAAAGTTTTATTGATTATAGCTTTCGCCCGCGACTCCGTCCGCGCGGATGTCGGTCTTCGCGTGGTTGGTTTATTTCTCCATTTTGAGTAACTCTGACAATGACATCTTATAAATATTACGGCGCTGAATCCACTGCGGGTAATGCAACGTGTGTTCGCGGTTCTACAGAACAACGTCTATGAATAAAATTGAAAAATAAGATTTTTTTTCTACGTATTTTTCCAGGATAAAAAGTATCCTATGTTATGCCCAGGATAATAAGGAATAATTATACCAAGTTTCATCGAAATCGAACCGTTAGTTTTCACGTGATGCCTGCACAAACAGACAGACAGACAAAAAATTTTTTAATCATATGTTTGGGTTTGGTATCGATCCAGCAACACCCTCCGCTAGTTATTTTTTCAAAATTTTCAATGTACAGAATTGACCCTTCTACAGATTTATTATATGTATAGATAAACTAGCTGTGCCCTGCCACGCTTCGCTGTGGCACAAAAAAAAAACGTTTTTTCTCGATTCCGGACACTGATGCAAAAAATAGATAAAAACAATCCTTGATGCGGATTATATATCATGCTAAAATTTCAGCTCAATCGGTGCAGATGTTTTTGAGTTTTTGAAGCGTAGACAAACCAACATAACATTTTTATATATATAGATTGTGTATTTCATTGCTTATAGAGCCAAGTGATTCTTTTCGCAGAAACAAAGTGGGAAAAATAAACTGGTATTAATTCTTTGTAATAAATAGCGTCCGAACAAATTATTGTGATCTCGGAGACTAGAGTTCTTAGATCATTAATATCAATATCATAAATAATGATACATAACTGATCGCGGGACTTACGAATTACCGTTGCCCCGGAACGTAAAGGGCTATTGAAGGACACCGTGGATATTATTCAGTACGAGTCTGACAGTCGCTCCCGCTCTGCCCTGGGTGGGAGGACTCATTTGATGATTTAACCACGATAAAAAAAATGATAGATACCTTATTTCTCATAATGGAGGCTACACAAGTTAGGGTTTGCATGATAGTTTTAACCTTGTATACATAACCGACCGCACGCATAACCGACACATGCACCAATAACTGTACAGTTTTACCACATACACACTAGGGTTTTTTTTATCGTGGTAAAAACATCAAATGAGTCCTCCCACCCAGGGCAGAGCGGGAGGGACTGTCAGACTTGTATTGACTAAAATCCACGGTGACTTTCAATAGCCCTTTACGTTCCGGGGTCACGGTAATTCATACAGTCCCACGACCATACACACTAGGGCTTACCTGTCGGTTACTTATTTGTGCAAGTTTAAAACCATGATGCAAACCCTAACGTGTATGACCGCCATCGCGCCATAACATTATGGACATAATTCAAAATAATTTATTTTCTTTCCCATAATTTAGAAAAACCTACATTTTGACACCAATTAAAACTTCTTAAACATAAAATAGTTCTTTGGACTTACAAAGCTTAAGACATAGCGCGAACAAGACTCTTCATTACACTGAAAAGCGTGACACAACCTTATCAAATCACCTCATTTAAAAGCCAACTCTATTTTAAAAGAATTAGAGTAGACTTTCCAATTTAACTTCTCAGACGATTTTCTACGTAAATCCCAGAATGAAATTAAACTCTACGTCGAAAAAACTAAGGTTGATTTTTCCTTGCTTTCCCAACTATTGTCGAATAGTTCCACATCTGTTTCTAGTAATTTATTGTGTCGTGTATGTTTGTTTGTTTGTTTAAACTGATCAAACGTATTTACAAGTCTGATTTGTTGTAACTGATTAGTAAATCAGTTGCCGTTGTGTTGGGGAGGGTCGGTTTGTTTTGTTTATAAATAAAGTAACATATCGTTAGGAATTTGTATGTAAAATGGGAAGTTAGACATTAGATTAGACGGCACGGTTAGCGCGGTGGCTGAGCGATTGGACTGCTGTGCAGCGTGTCGCGGGTTCGATTCCCGCACGAAACAAATACTTGTATGATCTACAAGTAGTTGTTCCGGGTCTGGGTGTTTGTGTATGTGAGTGCTGTGTTTGTAAACGCACCCACGACACAGGAGAAATTCCTATGGTGGAGCAGCGTTTTTTAAAAACAAGGTGAAAGATACATTTTCTTAACACAATTTGTTAAGAAAAGGTAATAATGAAATTCCTAGTGTGAGGCAACGTTTTTTTTTAAATAAGAAAAAAAAAGTGAGTAGTTCAGTAAAGCAACCTTCTAAAATGGATTTACTCTATTTATATTTGGAACAACCCTAGAAAAATTTATCATAGTTTTTTTTAACATATCAGCTGTCGAATCGACACGATACGACTTTTTGAACGATTTCAAAAAGGTTTTCCATTCTATCTTTTGAAGTTCAACGATATGACTAACTGAAGTGATGGAGGTGCAAATCATTGTATTTTTACACGTCTACCCACAAAAAAGGAATGTTATTTATTTTGTTTCTGATTCATGTATATTGTATAAATACACAAACATACACCTTTTTTCCCATAGGCGTAGGCAGAAACGATGCACAGAGAGCCAGCTGCAAAGCCTGTGCTACTCTTTTCGCATCATTATTTTTATACATCTGGTCATACAAGCACGTCGATTGCGAGTACCACTGGACCTTTCTGAAGCAATACACCAAAAAGGTCAGTGTAAGTCTGCCTAGGGCCCGATGCCCGAAGCAGTCATGCTCGTGAAGGAGGAGGCGGGCCGCGTGAGGGAGAGGACAGCGTCCTCCCTCCACCCTAGCCGCAGTGGTAGACGCCCACGGCATCGGACGTCGACAGACAATCTCCGGCCACCGAAGGCGCGGGCATGCGGGCGGCGATTAATGGGCGACTCGCTGTCCGACCATGGACCATGCCCGGGTCGACGGCGCGTTGTGTTCCACGCGCGCCTCAAGGAATGTCAGCATAGTGACGCCTGTAGAGGGCCAAAGCTTGCCGGGGTTGCGGGACTCACAAATTACCGTGACCCCGGTACGTAAAGGGCTATTGAAGGATACCGTGGATTTTAGTCAGTCAAGTCTGACAGTCAGTCTGACTCATTTGATGATTTTACCACAAAAAAGGGCCCGATGCCCTCTCTGCATTACCACTAGCATCTGCCATATAAATTCCTAAAGAATGAGCAAAAACTATATTGGTAAAATATATTGGTTTCAAATAAACTTTGAAAGAAGCCTCTAACATTGAGATTTTTTAATAAGTGACATCATCACCATCATCATCATCTCAGCCATAGGACGTCCACTGCTGAACATAGGCCTCCCCTTTAGATCTCCACATGTACCTGTTGGAAGTGACCTGCATCCAGCGTCTTCCGGCGACCTTTATAAGGTCGTCTGTCCACCTTGTTGGTGGTCGTCTTACGCTGCGCTTGCTAGTCCGTGGTCTCCACTCCAGTACCTTTCGACCCATAAGTGACAGTATAACAATAATGCCGAATGCACATACACATAATACACATTTCCCTATATGTATAAATTCTCTAAACAATAATGAAAACCAACAAAATTCGTTGCATACTCGTAGTCAAAGTGCAGTGAAAGTGATACGGATAGATTTCAGAGTGCCTGCGTATGCAAAATGCAACTTATTTTTGTAATAATTATGTATATTTATTGTTCTTAGTATGAAATAACACTATCTCTGGTGGGTTTAGTTAATTAAGCTTCCTCTGGGAACTCCATACGCATCTAACATGGCTTGAGATTCTGAGAGTGGTAAAATCATCACATGAGTCCTCCCACCCAGAGCGGGAGGGACTGTCAGACTCGTACTGACTTAAATCCACGGTGTCCTTCAATAGCCCTTTATGTAACGGGGTCACGGTAATTCGTGAGTCCCGCAACCCCGGCAAGCTTTGGCCCTCTACAGGCGCCGTCACTATGCTGACATTCCTTGAGGCTCAGATACCATTACAGCGGGTGTCCTATGTGGAATACCTCAAATTTTTTGTATTTGGGTTGTTGTGCATCGGAGTTTGAAAACACATTTTACGATTTAAGACATAGGTCTTAAATCATTATTAATTATTTATTAATTATTTTTGTTTATTTAGTAGATAAGAGATAGCTCTTATCTACTAAATAAACAAAAATAATTTAAATATTGGTCGAAGCGTTTCGGAGGAGTGTAACCACAATCACCTTGACACGAGATTTTTATACTATTATGTATTAGATTTAAAATACAAATCATAGTTTGGTTCCTCTCCGGTCCCAGACTTGTAGGCAAAAACATCTAAATAATACTGGTTTTTGTAAGAGTCACTACTACCCAGAGGCGCAGTTACCGTCGTATCAGCCGTATTAATTATCCGGGGTCCCCAAAGTGTCAAGGGCCCCCGACGATTGGAATAAAAACATAAAATGGTGCTCTTTAATGAAAACTTATAGCGGCGAAAAAGCTCCAATTATTGAACTGCTAATTTTTTTTTCTTTCAGCATGGTGAAATCATCAAATGAGTCCTCCCAGGGCAGGGCGGGAGGGACTGTCAGACTTGTACTGACTAAAATCCACGGTGTCCTTCAATAGCCCTTTACATACCGGGGTCACGGTAATTCGATAATCCCGCGACCCCAAAAAAGGCTACATTATGTAGTTGTCATAAATGAGCTACGATCAGTCGATCAGCATTCTCAATTATTTATTAATTCTAGGTCCCTTCAAAATTCTCTTAATCAGTAATAGCATTAGTTAAACGAGTCAGGATGCTATTATCTTTATTATGCGAAACTATACACTTAGATTAGAAGGGCCCCAAACAAGTTTTGGTGCGGGCCGCAGTCCGGCCTAACTACGCCACTGCTACTACCCTATCAACACATTGGCATACTCGTATTTTGTAGTTTTGACTGAAATAATTATTATGTCTTTTTCAAGTTGTCACAGTATTCATGTTACTGCTGCCCCAAACGCAGAGATCAAATGATGAAAGAGGGTGTCTTTTTTTTATCTAATACTAGCTGACCCGGCAAACTTCGTACCGTCTCAGAATCATATTTATTAACCTTTTAAACCTTCCCTTACTTCCAATAATAATTCAAAATCATAATTAGCCAAATCGGTCCAGCCGTTCTCGAGGTTTAGCGAGACTACCGAACAGCAATTGATTTTTATATATATTTAACATATATTTCCGCTCCACTAAGAACGAAAGGACTCAATTGGCGACTTTAAACCCCAGAACAGAAAGGCAGCAATGATTTGCTTTACCGACAGTTTCTATACACCGTGACTTTTCAGTCGTCTTAAAACGGCAGCCCTGTTCATGTGTCCAATGACTAGTAAACGTTCATAATAAATAAAAAGTTATTTATAAGATTTGGGTAATTCAAAAATAAAAATATTATTCATTATTATGATGCAAGGAGTAGTTAGCAACACCCTTGTCTCATAGAAAATGGAGGTGGAATGATCTGCTCGACTCGTGCACTTGCTAGGCATACTCTACAGTTTGACACGTAAACATTTTTAACAGGGTGTTTCATATTTCTGATGTACCTGTATTTATGATGTTTTAATGATAAAAAATATTATCAATGACAAAAAAAAATCGCGCCTAGAGGTATTTTATGTCGGATACATTGAGTGGACCACCTTTGTAAGACGACTAAAAAGTCACGGTGTATAGTCTCTTAAATATCTTTCAGAAAAACAACCAAAACATGTAGTTTGCCATACAGTTACGTAACAGCCAAATGTTAGTTAAATTCCCATCCCGGCCCAAGTTGTTTGTATTGTAAGTGATATTAATTAACGCGACCTATTTTCTCAGCAAATAATCAAGTAGTCTTACATACATATGGGATATTGGACGCGGGGATACTACTAAGAATTGGGAAACTCACTTTGTTATCACTCGGAAAATTAGTTTTTTTTTAACGTGGTAAAATCATCACATTAGTCCTCCCATCTATACTGTCAGAATCGAGAGAGCTGTTGATAGACACGGTGTATTTCAGTCAGTAACTAAAATACACCTGGTTTATCAACAGCTCTTTACGTTCCGGTTACCTGATAAGACATTTTCGCGACTCTTGGAAAATGAATGTTTGGAAGCTTCCCCATGACACGGTGCGACGCAATTCGACCGATTCCAACTACAAGTGAAAATCATCCTTACCACTACGACATATGACTTAAAACGGGCGGTTGTGTATGGGTAGATGACAAACAAACCACGCTCGCCACGACGACGTTAAGTCTATCGAATTGCATTATGGGGAAGTTCTCTTAGAAAACTTCACGAACCTTTTTTTTCGTAGTAAAATCATCTTATGAGTCCTCCCACCCAGGGCAGAGCAGGAGGGACTGTCAGACTCGTACTGACTAAAATCCACGGTGTCCTTCAATAGCCCTGTACGTTCCGGGGTCACGGTAATTCGTCCAGACCCGCGACCACGGATCACACGCTTACGGACTGATGAAATAGTTAACAATACAAATAAACTCATGCCATTATCGCCTGCCTTTATCTATTGTATCGCGAACTAGTAGTAGCAACCAAAACAAATATTCGCCAGAAGAAGTTGGCGAATCAATTTGAAAGTTGAGCCTCGCGCGCACTTTCATGTATTTCAGTCGAACGCACACTTTCTTTATTTACGCCTTACGTCTTACGTTCTACGGCTTACGTGACGACAAGCAGGTTTTGCTTCATAAACGTGACTAATTAATTTAATATTCGGATACATAATGAACTTTGTATACACATAATTATACGGTACGTTGGTGTCGTAAAGCGGCTTTGCAAAGTGTTACTGTAAAACATACATTATTTCTTACATATCAGAGTCTCTTTTAACACAACAATATAATTGAACTCGGCAGTTTTTGATCGAAAATTCCTGCGGGTTTAATTCTTAAACAGTGACAGTACTGGCGTTGTCATGAAACCACATACAATGTTGTCAGTTTATCGACGGCAGTGGAGCTCGCGTCTCCTTAATTACAACCGCACAGACTGGTCATCCAGGTTAAGCCGCGCTTGCCGAATTTGGGCTATTGATGGGTGATCATCTATCATAACGCGTTTCCTCCTTGCCTCAAAAATCCACGAATTCCTGTCATAGCAAAATATCCTGAAACTTAATAAAATTTTGTATAAATAGTTAGGAGCTCATGTCTAAGTCATTACAGTGACTCATACCAAACTTACATGGTCCGCCGCACTTGCCGAGGTTGGTCTGTTGATGGGTGACCAGACCGTCTATCATAGCAAGTTTCTACCGTGCCTCGGAAAGCATTTAAAAACTTTTGTCTCAGCTGTAAATTGCAAATCTTTAACAGTAGTTACAGTTCGTTAAAAGCTCGAAAGTCTGACAAAAAAACTTTTTTTTTACGTGGTAAAATTATCACATAAGTCCTCCTATTATGTCTTGTGACTGGGACTATTGCATCATTTTTTGTTTAAAAATGCCTGTAATTGGCCTACTTCAAATAAATAATTAGATTTTGATTGACTGAGGTTGCTCATTACATTTAGCAGCTTTTCTTGAAATCGTTCCTATAAAAGCATTTCCTCTCAATATCCAAAAAAAACACTTCCACCTAATACCTTTCACAAAATTTACTTCATTATTAAATTTTCACAATCCAATTACACTGGAGGTCCCCAAAAACCTCCCGATACGACTTTTTGGTTGCGATTTTCCGAAAAATTCTTTATACGCGGAAAAAGCTGAACTATTTGCGAAGCTATGTACTGAATGCTGTGCCTCAACGTGTGGAGTACACTGCCCTATAACTCTGACACGGCAGTGTAAATGACTGGAAGTAACTGGCAATTTATTGGTGGATTTCGTTGCAAATGGGCTGACGAAGATGTGAGTGTGTTGTGACTGGTTTTAGGAGCTATTTATTAGGGACTAGATATGAAAATTTAATTTCTATTGCTGCGTGTAGTCTTCTCTTAAGTTAAACCATAAACTGTTGATAGTTACTGTATTGCACGGCATCAAAATGAATGCTTAAACATAATTATGCTAATAGTTAGATCAACTTTCGGTACCTGCGAAAGAAGAAAGACTAATGTTTATTTTACGTAGTTTATTTAGCACACAGAATAATTAACAAAAATGGCAGAAAATAAAAAAAATAACACTGGATTTGTCTAATGGTCATCCGTACTGCCAACCACCAAAATGACATAAATAGTTTCGTTCAGAAATGTTAAGAGACCTATAGTATCCATTTTACATCACATCAGTTTTGTAGAGTATTCAAACATTGTTTTCCATGCCTAGAAGACAGGCAGATGATCATAGTTTAATGCATAATTATTAGTTTTTAACACAAATCAAGAATATCATAAAAGTACCCAACTCAAAGAGAAAAACAACTATAAACTTATCAAGCATCGTATTTACAAACATCCGTATAGACCAACCAATAGAAAATCAAGAAAAACCTCCACAACATATTGAACCACAACTCCCGACGTCCAACTATAATAAAACTTTACGAACCAAAACGAGAAAACAGAAGCACTTCTATATTTCTAATTCTTTAACTACATGCCACAGGCTGGCATATTGCCAACGGCTTAAAATCCACCAGTATCTCACGTTGTGCCATTTGTCCTGCGATAACATAGGCACAAATTAACCAAATTACTGCAACTTATTGTCGCCAGTATGTGGTAGGTACTGCTCTTGAAATATGTGGTAGAGTGTGGTAATGTATGTCTATATGGGGCTTAGAAATTATTTTATTTTTCTTCTTCTTCTTTTAAAAACATTAGCACACAAGCGAGGAAGCGGCTTCCACTCAGGACCAAAGCAGTTTTCAACTGGTGAGGGGATTTTTGAAATCAGTCCAGTAGTTTCGAAGTTTCTGCCCTGGGTGGGAGGACTCATTTGATGATTTTACCACGATAAAAAAAAGTAGTTTCGAAGACTATTTAATACAAATAAACAATCAAATCTTTCGTCTTTATAATATTAATGTGGACTAGTTGTGATTTTTAGAAGCGTTGTATCTTATTCAATTTTGGTTTACGTAACAAAAATGTATATATTTCGGACTAATTATTATTTTTCAGTAAGATAGTCTATTGTTAAACTAAACTAGGCCGGAAAATCGCAATCAATAGAAAAACACATTATTAAAACATCCAATTTATTTTTCTACATGTTCCACACAAAAACTAAGGAACTAAAATAATCTTAGTTCTTAATTTCGCTATCAACACAAACTTACATCAAAAAAGTCCAAGCAATAATTAAACATCACAATTATTTTTATATTTAAATTCTCGTCAAAATTTACAAGCAAATTCTTTTTTTATCAAAGCGAAAACACGAAAGAATCCCGACCTTCTTTCGTATTTAAATTCCCATTGGATCAAGAGCCTAACAATGGCAAACCAAAACATAATGGCCTGAACTAATTTGTTTTTATCAATATAAAACATGTATACTTACATACTTTTATCGAGAACTGATACACTGAAGTGCAAAGAAAAGTGTAAACATCACATTTTCTTAACAAATTATGTTCAAAAATGTATCATTCACCTTGTTTTTAAATAACGCTGCTCCACCATAGGAATTTGTCCTGTGTCGTGGGTGCGTTTACAAAATAAACTCACATACATAAACACCTAAGCAGGAACAATTACTTGCAGTGAATTATCAAATATAAAATAAATCAATATAATTATAATCATTTTCAATTTAGTTACATTATGCCTATTTATGTTACACAAATTACTCGATCAAAAAAAAACACTAAAAAATCTCTACCACATGACAAAAGAGCTGATGACTTTGAAATAGCTTAACCAATTTTGATGAAACAAGTTTAATAACCATCGCCGAAAAAAATGCTTTTAAATAAACGCATTCAAAATGCTTCATCCGTATAAGAGCTATTTTTTTTACGGTGCTATTTTTTTTACAAAATATTATTAAAATAACTCACACTATGTTATTTGTTTCGAAATAATGTTGAAATTAACATGAGATTACGATCAAACATTTGACGAAAACAATTTGTGTACAAAACTTATTCATTTCAATTGCAATCGGCATTTAAAATAGTATCTTAGCTCGACAAAGCCCAAATGCGCATAGCATTATCAACCTATAATTATATAGTTCTCATTCGTCATCATTCATTCTTGTATTAAGTCTCATGTCATCGAATCTTTTGTTCTAGGACATGCCGGTTTCGAAGCAAGATTAGAAGTAAAAGAATATAAGATAATTTGTGATTTCCCAAGTTATTATTCTAATTATAATATTATCATACCGTACGGTACCCACCTAAATAAATAAAAAATATCGTTTAGTATCTAAAATGATTAAATTCCAGATTTTAATCCTGCAATCTTTCGCCGGAGAAACGGCATCGTAAACCGTCAGACAACCATTACTTTTTTACGATAACTACCCACTTAGCTCTTCAAAAATCTAGGATCAGCTTTATAACTGCGAAAAATTGTATCCATAACAAAAAAAAATCTACACGTTTTTCACTTCCAAGCAGTGTTACAAGACTAAATAATACAATTTCAAGAATTCAATTTGTTTTCCGATTGTAAATGGCAATCGCGTGCTGTAAAAGTACTGAAAAGAAATTGTTAGCGTGTCTTCAAAGATGTTACATTAATACCATTTTTTTTAGAAACAGGTGTACTACAGAATAAAATTATTTTTAAAGGTTAGGTAATGAAACTTAACTAATTAAATTTGTAATCTAGCGTTGATGATGGGCTCCAGGTCTCAATATAAGGTGTAAGTTCGTAACTGTCACTGATTGATTGCTTCCATAATCAGCCAGTTGCCGTCAACGGCTGTGTTGTTGTGCCTCTCCCAAAGAGCGCCAACCATGGTTTGAGCAGTACGTTTCCATCCGCTGCAAGCCACGTTCTTCAATTCATCGATCCATCATGCTGCCGGGCATCTCTCACTACGTTTGCCACTACGATGTCTCCACTGCAGGAAATGTCTGCTCCAGCGACCGATGCTATCCAGCAATGAATAGCTTGTGATTCTATGAAAAAAAAAATAACCCGACTATATTGGGGTCGGCTTCCAGTCAAACCAGATGCAGCTGGATATCAGTATTTTACATGGAGCGACTGCCTGTTGGACCTCCACAACCCAGTAACTGGGTAATACGAAAGCCCATGGTAAGACTGGTTGTCGGACTTTAGAGCTTCTGACTAACAGTAACGACTGTCAAAGATCTACAAATGACAGCCGGGACCAACGGCTTTACGTGCTTTCCGAGGCACGGAGGAAACTCGTTATGACAGATGGTCACCCATCCACAGACCAACCTCGGCAAGCGCGGCTTAACCCGAGATCCTCCTTGAAAAGCTTCTATGAAAAAATCTTAGGCGTTAATAGTTATTTATGCAACTGTTGTATAATCAGGGGTATTAAAACACAAATGTGGGTTTATCACACGAGGCGTAGCCCAGTGTGATAATAGTATCACATGAGTGTTTTAATACTTAATTATAACAGTTGCATACAAGACTTTATCTACAATCATGATGTGAATCCTCTATAAAAGATTCTCATACCATAGGGTGTTGTACAGTGCTATAAGAACTATGTAAATTCAAGAAAAGTCTAATTGCGAAGCATGTAAAATAAACAAACCTTAATAAGTAAAAGAATTATTTATTGTGATAATTATTTACATTTTGGATCGTACAATTATTGAAATGCACTTGAACATTTGCACCTTGTTGAATGTTGGCAGATCCTGGTGTACTTGGAATATTTATGTTCACCACTTCATTATTTCTATGTTCTATAGAACTTAATTAGTCTACAATTTATTGTTCTTTTTTCAAAATTTTAGCGATCCGGTGGTGAAAATGTCATTGCATGAGAATGTTCTTTTTTTGAAATTCATTATATCACGCGTTTGGATGATATAATGATCATAATATCATTGAGTGTTTTAATGTTGGCAATAAGCTAATTGTTATAGGTTCTTTTATAGAGGATTAATAGCATGATAGTAGATAAATATTTTTAGGTATTCGTATCTCTTCATCTTATGAAGCAGTAACCTATAAATACTTATGTGCAAAATTCAGATGCTTAACAGCCCCATTTTAGTACTTTTCTACATTCAAGCCATTCATTGAAATTACTTTCGACAAATAGACCACTAAAACGAATAAAGTAAAACTTTTTTCATTGTTTTTTCTCAATCTCAAACAGATGAAACCAATTTTGTAAATATTTGTCTTGAATAGAAAATTAGTTTGCTTTGCACGTCTACGTGTTTCTATGCGAATGCAAGTTAGGAAAATTTATTTTCTAATCTAGGCACGTGTCGTCGTTGGAATTTTATAAAGAATTTCAAGCATTTAAGAATTTTTTAAACGAATGGATTTGAAAGCGACACTTCTAACTTAATATTCTAAATACAAAAGTTTGTGTTTGTTCTATCACACAACAAGTACTGAACGGATTTGAATGTATACTGTACACTGATTTAATAACCTTTTTTTTCGTGGTAAAATCATCAAACGAGTCCTCGCACCCAGGGCGGGATGGGAGAGACTGTCAGACACGTACTGACTAAAATCCACGGTAAGCCTTCAAAAGCCCTTTTTTTTATAAAAAACGTTGCCCCACACTTGGAATTTCTCCTGTGTCGTGGGTGCGTTTACAAACATAGAAACTCACATACACAAACACCCAGACCCGGAACAATTACTTGTAGGTCATACAAATATTTGTTCCGTGCGGAAACCGAACCCGCGACACGCAGCGCTGCAGTCCAATCGCTTAGCCACTGCGCTAACCGTGCTGGCCTTTACGTTCCAGGGTCACGGTTACCTTATGAGACAGACCCGCGACCCCTGAGGGCGCTTTGTCCCTGTAATGGCCCTGTCAGATCACTGACAGCTCTTCAAAGCAGATGATTACAATAAGTAGACTACCTGACTCTGATACAAAATCCTCGTTATATCTATTTCATTTAGTTACACCAAAAGGAATAAAATTAGAATTTATCTCTCTTACATTCCTACCACACGTAACATATTTTTGTGACATTTTTCTGGTAATATAATTCAAGTTGGTACTTAATTCTGTCCGCCATATCATGGCAGGTTGGCCCGAGCCATCGACCTTGGACAGGCGTAATGTGAGCTTGAACAATAAATAGAATAAAGAACGTTGGACGTGTCCTGATAATGTCCGTTTTGACGACGGCTAAGGTGTGGAAGATGGCGGTTTTTTTGCATTATTTATTATTAAATCGTTTCAAGATTCATATTTTCGTGATTTATGAAATGACAGCAAGAATCTGAATTCTGTCTTTATGATCAAGGTGACCTAGATATACAGTACCTACGTAGCTATTATTAATGACCCGACTACGGCAAAGCCAAAAGGAGGGTTATGATTTTGATCGGTATGCATGTATGTATGTTTGTATGTATGTTTGTTTGTTCCCTCATAACTTCTAAACAACTTATTACTACATGACAAATGAGGGGTCGTTAGAAGCGTCTCAGTTGTCCGCTGGTTATAGGGTAGGTGACGTGTTACCAAATCTAATATAACGCCCTAAAATCATCAAATGAGTCCTCCCACCCAGGGCAGGGCGGGAGAGACTGTCAGACTCGTACTGAGTAAAATTCGAGTTGTCCTTCAATAGCCCTTTACGATCCGGGGTCACGGTAATTCGTGAGTCCCGCCACCCCTGCAGGCTTTGGTCCTCTAAAGGGGAGCCCCGTCATTATGCTGACACTCTTTGAGGCGCCTGTGATGAAACACAACGCACAGTCGACCCCGGCATGGTCCATGGTCGGACAGTGAGTCGCCCATTACTCGCCGCCCGCATGCCCGCACTTAGTGGCCGGAGATCGTCCGCTAACGACATTCGCCGTGGACGTCTACTACTGTGGCTGGGGCGGAGGCAGGACGCTGTCCTCTCCCACATGCGGCACGCCTCCTCCTTCGCAAGCATGACTGCTTATACAACATTATTTTTTGTATATGCGAAACCTGAATATAGTTTGTTCAGAATCAGTAACTGAATCGATTCCAATAATTTTTACATCATGTAATTTTTTTTTCCAAAAATATTTTCATTAATTTTATAACCAGTTAATTACAATACGATCACTTAAAGGTTAGGTTCCTATTGCCAAACTATTATCAATGAGTGTGCGACAGAGGAGGCGTGAGTTGAGCGAGGGTACCGAGTCCCGCCGCGAAATTAGCAGATTTTTGAACGGACAACCAGGTAAAATGACAAGCTTATAACTTTATGATTTTTCATGTTACAGATTTGAAATTTAGAACATAGATTCTTTACACAAAAATACTAGACAGGTGTATCGGGTTTCGCATAAACAAAAAATTATGTTGTATGCAAATGTGATAAAAACTACACTACTACTACTCCTTTATATATAACATTCTTGAAAAAAAATTAAAAAAGAACAAAAACTCGCCATTTACCAGTAATCAAGGTTAAATAAAGTCTATTTTTTCAACTCGTCTTTATTCGTTTCACGGTGGCCATCGCTTCATCTACCAAATTACGACAGGACGAAGAAACCCTTTGACGTATTGCATGATTAAACCGTTTTGCGAAGAAAACCGAAGTTTTTTTCTCCGAAGTAATTGGACAAAGATAGGATGCCAAGCTTCTTTAGAATTTCACGAGGTTTTCTGGTGGAGATTTCTTTTAATTTAATTATGGATTAAGGTTCGTTTGTAAAACAGGTTTTTTTTGGTAAATATCAGGGTGTTTTGTTTGTTTTCATTGACAATTACATATATTATACATAGTTTTTGAGGAAAATTCAAAGTTGTGTCACACAACTGATGTGTAAATTGAAATAACATTGCCAACACAAGAAGTTATTCATTCAATGTGATACAATTCATTGAATATATATTCAATTCAAATTAATTTATAGCAATATCGCTTAGATATAATTATGGCTTGAGTCTATCAACATACAAAAAAAAGGAAATTTCACGATTATTTATCACCCTCAAAAGAATTTTCAGTCGGCATTAGTATTCCTACTTTTTTTTTACGTGGTAAAATTCTCACATGAGTCCTCCCACCCAGGGCAGAGCGGGAGGGACTGTCAGACTCGTACTGACTAAAATCCACGGTGTCCTTCAATAGCCCTTTACGTACCGGGGTCACGGTAATTCGTGAGTCTCGCGACCAATTAGTAGCAAGCGACTACCGCGCAGCGTATCGCGGGTTGGATCCCCGCACGGAACATGTATTTCTATGATCTGCAAGTAGATAGTTGTTTCGGGGCTGGGTGTTTGTGTATCTGAGTTTCTATGTTTGTAAACGCACCCACAATACAGGAGAAATTCCTAGTGTGGGGCAACGATTTTTAAAAAAAAGAAGAAAGAAAAAGATAAGTATGAAGCCATATCAGTGAGGTTTTGACACCAGATGGTGGCCACATCTACATCACACGAAAAAGACTACAAGCAAAAAAGACTTATTTATTTTAATGACAAACGAGACAGTACATACTTATATAAAAAACGTACTTAAATTCTACCTAAAAATAGACGAAATAAATAGGTCACAACATTCTCAAGAAACGTTCTCAGATCCCAAAAGTACGAAACAAAAAAAACAGCCTTTATTTTTTTGTCAGCGGTATCAATTACCCGAAACGGTTAGTAGGCAAACCGTTTTTTCTCTCCCAACGAATAGACAATTATTTTCTTACGCCTGGGTCAAATTCGCAAAATTTGCCCGCCCCGTTACAGGTAGACATAATCTGTGTAGGGAATCGCCGATCTGGGCCCCGCGGCACTACTAACTGTTCTCGATAGTAATTTAGACCTTTTTTGAAGTGAAAACTTCTTTAGCGGCGTTGTGCACTTTTTTTGGAATGGGTTAAAAATGTTAAACTCGCGTCAGGACACGTGACCTGATCGAAAATTCGTAAGACGGCGCTGGGCGTTTGCGCGATATTCGTGTGTGTTTATTACTATTCAAGTTTTCACTTCTGCCGACACTCCCAGATTGCAACACGTCGTTTTTTTTTGTTGAAGCTTGTCTGGGGTCCACTAGGTTGGGTCGAGTCGTATTGTGTTGTTATTTTCTTCTATAGTATATTATATTATATTATATGTTATTAGTAGCAGTAGGGTACCGTCTTCATCACTTACGAGTATATTATTAAAATACATTAAAAAACTTTGAGACTTGGAGATAGTGGAATCTCATATTAGTTCTAAGTTACAGTCATTAGAGTGGAATAAAATTACTTTTAAACGTTGAAATGTATCGAAAAATAAGTCTGAGGTAGGCAATTTTCGGTGTCATCTGTAAAGATAACAGTGACAACTGAAGGTCAACTGAAGAAACAGGGATATAAGAATCTGACAGTCCTTTCTATTCCAGCCAGAGCGAAAGGACTTTTTGACGATTTCAACACCTACAGACTTTCATGCAACACAAACAGACAGGCGTGGCGAATGCGAAGAGTGACGTTTTTATTTGGAATTATTTGAATCCAGTCACATAGAAAAGCGAAAGTGATCCGATAGCGTGACAGAACTATCGGACTGACGTCTCGCTTCGGTTCGGTATCGCTTTGGACTCGCCTGTCTGTTTGACAAAGGCATCATGGTTTGACTGTTTACAAAACCTTGCAGTAAAGACTCACTTCTTCATTTTATATCTCGCGAAGGACGAAAGACAAAGTGATATATATTTTTATATATATATTATTAATGTATCAATTAATATAAAAATATATTTATTAATTAACTTCAGTTATCGACATCGGCTCATAATTTCACCATCTGCTATCGAGAAAGTTTTGACACAAAAACCCAAATACAGCTCTAAAATACATTCGAGACTTAAAGTGAGGGAAAATCGTAAACAAATAGTGAGAAACAGCAAATAAAATGACACTGGAAGGTCGGAAGCCAATTTTCTTGGTGCCTTATCGCAAAAATTAGGTTTTTGTAGCTACCACTTACAAACACGAGTCGTTTGGACACTCATATTATTACAATGCATTGCTAAATCTTAATAAAGTGGCTTGAATATTTTAAAATTAGATTTTAGTAGAACTTTCTCAACTATATTGGGGTCGGCTTCCAGTCGAACCAGATGCAGCTGAATATCGGTATTTTACATGGACTGCCGACTGCCTATCGGACCTCCACAACCCAGTAACTGGGTAATACCTCATTTACCATGAGGTTAAAGCTGGTTGTCAGAAATTTATATCATAGACTAAATTGTTTTTTCTGCTTGTATGTACTACATGGGATCGGGGGATTGTCTTAACAGGGTACCGCAGTCCTGGAACGTTAAAATCAACCTAAAGAAGACGGTATTTTTCGCCAGGGCGAGTCTCATTTGAAAATTATTCACCAAAACACAAAATGCATTATATTTTGGAGAAAGTATAAAGGAAACTATAGCATGAAAGTTTCAGTATGTCAAAAAAAAACGGCAACAGTCTTAGCACCAATACATTTTTTTAATGAAACATAAAAACCTGCATTTGAGAGCACTTTGAAAATATTTATTGAAACAATACAGTTCGCAACATAACATACAGTAATTTACACCACACATTATAGTAAAACCTAAGAGACTCAGTAATGTTTCAGAAAAAATAATAGACAGCGCATCCACAGCAGGCCATCATGGCCCACTGTGTAAAGACGCCATTACCACTGCTCCAAACTTCGTAATCTCTTTTTATTCTAAAACAGCCTGGAAAAAAACAATAAAAGCTAGAAACTCATTCAGAAAGACGCTCTTAAACTATTAAAAGGCTGTAAAACAAAGAGTACGGACAACAAAAACAACGAAGTGGCACTATAACAAAAGTTCAACAAGTCTGTTCCAATAAAAACTATATATACTTGTATAGAATATACCGTAAACGTACGAACATTTTACAGAAGTTCCAATATGTTCAGGCGGGCGGAGAGAGCATTTTTTGCTTTGGTACAAGTTATAGGAGATTCGCACTTTTATTTAAAAAAAAAACGTAAAGGCGGATAACGAATAAAATTATCAATATCCAGAGTTACACAACCTGTTTTAATTGCAATGCTTTAACTGACAACTGACTTCTAGGAACCTATACATACTCGTATATTGTTAACATTTTCAAAATTCTCTACACTTATTCTCACTGAAAAACTTGTGTTAAAATTAAAAAAAATTACTCTTACCATATTCTGTTTTTACTTCAGATTTTTTTCACTAACATGAAAGTTTAATTACCTTTGAACGATGAATTGTTGCCATAGCATATCGCGCCACTGCAAACGTTATCTCTTTATCTCCGGAAAACTAACGAATATCCAAAAAAATACACGTCGTCGGCATCACTACGATTCTACGCCACGTGACCGCACTTCAAACACTCAATTTGCTGTCAAATTAAAATGTATGAAGCAAATATAAATAGCGCGGTAAAATCATCAAATGAGTCCTCCCACCCAGGGCAGAGCGAGAGGGACTGTCAGACTCGTACTGATTAAAATCCACGGTGTCCTTCAATAGCCTTTTACGTCCCGGGGTCACGGTAATTCATAAGTCCCCCGACCTCGGCAGGCTGCTTCGTAGGAGGACCTCTTCCCACTCCGTCTCGCCCCACAGCATGGTCTCGATCAATGCCGGACGCGAGAGATCTCCGCCTATCGCCGTCGTGAGGACACGGCGGTGCTCTGCCCAAGCGGGACAATCCTGCACCGGATACTCCACCGAGTCCTCCGGACGATCCTGGCACTGGTGACACTCAGGCGTTTCTTCCTTCCTTATCAGACACAGGTACCTCCCGAGACGTCCGTGTCCGGTTAAGACCTGCGTCATGCGGTAGGTCAGGACGCCGTGACGCCTATCACGCCACTCCTCAAAGAGGGGTCTTACCGCCCCGATTGTGGCGTGCCCGAAATATAAATAAAGCTTAAAATACATAGTTGTATACAACTGGGCAGTGGAATAATTGTTGTCATAATTATAGTACAGACCACATGGCCATGTTATGAATCAAATTACATATTAATTACGTTAAATACCTAGATGAAGGGATTATCGAGCAATAACAGTTATTGGCCCATTAAGGCATTAAGTTTCAATGTGTGGGCTAAGCCTGCAGCAATTGATGTATTATGTGTATTAATGGAAGATGTTTGGTAGGTATATCCGTGTTGTAATTCAATTCTCATGTAGGATTCGAGCGTTTGTGACTTTGACTGACCTGGTCAGCAATATTTTTTTCGTATATGTTTACTCATGAATCTCCTTTCGAATATTTGAAAACACGGTTGTCTTAGTATCCCTGATCCCCGTACGGAACAATTTGTATGACCCACAATTTGTTTTTGGGTGTTTCTGCAGTCGTATTATGACGTCTTAAAACCAGGCACGTTCCAGTGAGTGAAAGAGACAGAGCTATACAAGTTGTTTAGTGCCACCTCGTACCCTGTACAGATGTCAAAAATGTTTGCAGTAATTTTTGTTACGGAAGATTATGTTATGATTTCATCTTATTTTTAGATTATTATTACAGGGTATTTCTATATTAAGAAAACACACAACATAGATTTTTTTTGATGCATATCAATTTAAAAAAATATATATCAGCTTATACTACTGATCACAAAGTTTTTATGTATGGTTCAATGTTTGTAAATGAATTCACGTAACTGGTGAAATTCCTAAATTGAGGTGAAGTTAAAAAAAATAAACCAACGTCGCTTAGTGTTAATTAATCCCTTATAATTATGAACAAATTTTTGGTTTTCTCCTATGATTTACAATAACAACTGTGCCATTACTAAACGTGTCAGTGTTAATTCTTTTAGTCTATGAATTTTTTCTGTTACGTGATTGAGTTTACAAACATTCACAAATGAACTCAATAAAACAAAGAGAACGTAGATGTCTATGCTAAATGTCTGAAGCTTTTATAAAATTTAAATCAATATTTTGTAAAAAAAAAAAACATTTTAAAATCGCTCCCCACTAAACTTGAACCACACGACAATGTGGAAAGAGTTTGTCGGATAATGGCGGAATGAAAGTTTTTGAGAATGTCGACCAACGATAATATAACACGACGCACGGTAAAACAGATCTGACCTTAAAAAGGTTTCCAAACGAAGGGATATCAACGGAAAATAGGCCACACGTGAAGGCATTTAGGTCTCTTTTATGATTTATGCTATTGAATGATGATATTACATTGAAACTATATTCATAGGAGAACTGAAAAATGGGTCTATTAAGTTGAAAGATGGTTGAGTTGAGTATAGTAGTGGCTTAGCGATAACGGCCCTCATTTGGGTCCTATGACCTGAATACAAGGGTAGAAAAAAGTTAGGCAGATGATGATCAGGGCCATATTTCTCGATGGGTACACTGGGCGGTGGCCAGTCAAAGCCCAGTTAGTGCCCAGTCAGTGCTCAGTCAGTACCTGGGAATTCTTGTAAGCATCACAGCAAAATATCCCGTCACTTATATTAGACTTGCTGTTCCCCATGATTTAGCCTTCTTCGATAAATAGACTAGACTGAAACGGGAACAGATTTTTCAATTCGAACCAGTAGTTCCCAAGATTAGTGCGTACAAACAAACAAACTCGTCAGCTTTATAGTATAGCATTTTAGTACAGATTTTAAATTAATAGTGAGGAGGTCGTGAACTTTCAGTTACACAGCCCAGCGGCCGTATTATTAATGGGCGACTCGCTGTCCGACCATGGACCATGCCCGGGTCGACGGCGCGTTGTGTTCCACGCGCGCCACAAAGAGTGTCAGCATAGTGATGGGGCCTGTAGAGGGCCAAAGCCTGCCGGGGTCGCGGGACTAACGAATTACCGTGACCCCGGTACGTAAAGGGCTAGTGAAGGACACCGTGGATTTTAGTCAGTACAAGTCTGACAGTCCCTCCCGCCCTGTCCTGGGTGGGAGGACTCATTTGATTATTTTACCACGATAAAAAAAAAGCGGCCGTATTATGACGTCTAAAAACCAGGCTTGTGCCGATGAGTGAAAGAGACAGAGCTATACAAGTCGTCTAGCGCCACCTCGTTCACTCACTGGAACAAGCCTGGTTTTAAGACGTCAATACGGCCCCTGGCCGAGTTTGGTCTGTGAATCCACCATCTATCATGGCGAGTTTCCTTCATGTCTCAGAAAGCACGTATAGCCCGTTGGACAGTCGTTTGCAGAATTTTATCAGTCGTTACTGCTAGAAGCTTGAAAGTCTGATAGCCAATCTTACCAAGGGTAATCGTTATACCCAGTTACTGGGTTGTGGAGATCAGATGGGCCGTTGCTCCATGTAAAATACTGAAATTCAGCTGCAACCAGTAAGGCTGGAAGTTGACCCCAATATAGTTGGAAAAAGGCTAGGCAGATGATGGTTGATGATGAGTGAACTGGTGCAGTGCTTATTACATGTACGTCAATCTCGAGACCGGCCAAGAAATACAATTCTGTACATCAAAATCTTGATAAGCAGTTTAAAAAATTATATTTGAGATCTTTCTAGATTTATTGGTCCGGAACAATCGCTTTAGGATTCAAAGATTTAGATATGTTGAAACCAGACGGACAATAGGTACCTTTTTTTTTTTTTTTTTTGCGTGGTAAAATCATCAAATGAGTCCTCCCACCCAGGGCAGGGCGGGAGGGACTGTCAGACTTGTACTGACTAAAATCCACGGTGTCCTTCACGAGCCCTTTACGTACCGGGGTTACGGTGATGGGTAAGTCCCGCGACCCCGGCAGGCTCTGGCCCTCTACAGGCCCCGTCAATGTGCTGACACTCCTTGAGGCGCGCGTGGAACACAACGCGCCGTCGACCCGGGCATGGTCCATGGTCGGACAGCAAGTCGCCCATTACTCGCTGCCCGCATGCCCGCGCCTACGGTGGCCGGAGATCGTCCTGTGACGTCCGACGCCGTGGGCGCCTACCACTGCGGCTGGGATGGAGGGAGGACGCTGTCCTCTCCCTCAGGCGGCCCGCCTCCTCCTTCACGAGCATGACTGCTTCGCAGAAGGAGGCGACCGCTTCCCACTCCGTCTCGCCCCGCAGCATGGCCTCGACCAATGCCGGGCGCGAGAGGTCTCCGCCTATCGCCGTCGTGAGGACACGGCGGTGCTCTGCCCAAGCGGGGCAGTCCTGCACCGTATGCTCCACCGTGTCCTCCGGACGATCCTCGCAGTGGTGACACCCAGGCGTTTCTTCCCTCCCTATCAGACACAGGAACCTCCCGAGCAATAGGTACCTAAAATGGAAGTAAGCTTGCTCTACTTATGCTGGCTATTGTAGTAGATAACTGAATAGATTTAGGGCATTTTTGAAGTGAAAACTTCTTTAGCGGTGTTGTGCACTTTTTTTGGAATGGGATAAAAATGTTAAACTCGCGTCAGGACACGTGACCTGATCGAAACTTCGTAAGACGGCGCAGGGCGCTTGCGCGAATGTTCGTGTGTGTTTATTACTATTCAAGTCTTCACTTCTGCCGGCACTCCCAGTGTGCAAGCCGTCGTTTTTTTTTAAATAAATTGAGTCCTCCCGCTCTGGCCAGTCTGTCCTTCCTCCCATACTGAGTAAAAACCACCCAGTTTCTTCGATTGTCCTTTGCGTTTCAGGTAGCCTACCATGACGTCTTGAAGCATGAGTAGTTCCGCTCAGGGAACGAGATGGCGCTAGATGAGTTGTATAACTCTGTCTCTTTTCCACAGCCCAAAATCTCAGGCTACTTAGGCTAGCTTACGCTTACTCAGACAGTGTCGCGAACTTAGGCTTAGGCTTAGTTATAAGAAGTAGTACGATTTTCTGAGTTAATTAAGTTGGTTAGGTAGTTTGGTAAACCACTGTTTGCGATAAAAAATACGCGGGTAGATTTCTAATAATACGAGTACAACAAGTAATACGCCCGTGTAGTTGATACACCAGGTAGATACATCTACCTGGTGTTTTTGATATATAAAAATGTTAAACCTATTAAATCCTGGATTAAATCAAGGTCATTGTTTCATGAGCTTTGTCTGCGTTTTCTGTTTTCATTACGGGCCAGTGAAGTCAGTCACGCAGTTTCACCCCTTTTTCATAAGGAATTATATTACCATTTCTTGCAGAATTTCAAATTCAGCTCTTGCTCTACTTTACGTTCAATTTACTAAAGTAGAGCCATGTAGGTAAGAGGCTACTATTCCTCAGTAAAAATAAATCCCTAATTCTACTTTAGTACAGAAATAGTTCTTCTCAAAATAAATCATATTACCAGAGGTTCCCAAACTTATTAATGTCCTAACGCTCTAGCAGGTTTAGTTTTTTGAAGTGAAAACTTCTTCAGCGGCGTTGAGCACTTTTTCTGTAATGGGTATAAAATATTAAACTCGCGTCAGGACACTCGCGTCAGGACACGTGACCCTAATCGAAAAAGCGTAGGACGGCGCAGGGCGCTTGCGTGAATGTTCGTGTGACTTTATTACTTTTAAAGAAGTTTGTATACTGGATACATTCGTTGCTAGGTAACATTGTTTATAAAAGATGTACGTCACATTGGAAAATTATTGAAATAAAAAGTCAACCATTTTTGCGAGTTTTACTAAAATCTGTTCACAAGATATTTCCAACAATTACTATTCAAGTTTTCACTTCTGCCGGCACTCCCAGAGTGCAACCCGTCGTTTTTGAAGTGAAAACTTCTTTAGCGGCGTTGAGCACTTTTCTGTAATGGGTATAAAATCTTAAACTCGCGTCAGGACACGTGACCCTGACCGAAAAAGCGTAGGACGGCGCAGGGCGCTTGCGTGAATGTTCGTGTGACGTTGCTAGGTAACATTGTTTATAAAAGATGTACGTCACATTGGAAAATTATTGAAATAAAAAGTCAACCATTTTTGCGAGTTTTACTAAAATCTGTTCACAAGATATTTCCAACAATTACTATTCAAGTTTTCACTTCTGCCGGCACTCCCAGAGTGCAACCCGTCGTTTTTTTTTTTTCTTTTTAAGCTATTGTATAGCTTTTATCGCGGGTTTTGAGCACGGCGACCGAATCAAGAAATTCTGTAACGAAAATAAACCTATCACATTTGTCATGTCAACGTCAATGAACAAAATTTGAATGAATGCATTTTTTTCTTGACTTTTCACTTGATTGACATAACCTAATTAGTAGAATAACTTCCCATAGAACAACAATGGGATGATCTTTTCGTTAAATATTCGCGGTAGGCGATATTTTTTCTTTTTTTTTTCATAAATAAATAATTACATAAGTTGATAAAAAATGCTATGGAATAGCTTTAGTTCCCGAGTGCCACACGCATTTTTTTTCTTTTTCAGTGCAATTGTCGATACCATGTAACAGTGATACCAGGTTAAAAACCTCACCACATCAGGATACATGAATCTTTTAAAAGTAAAGTTTAAGTAGTTTAAAGCTTCATAATAGTTTAATGAGACCCTCATCTTCTAAACTAACTAACTCGTTTCTACGTTGTCATGTTACGCGTTACCACACGATTTCCATATTTTACTGTACAGCTTGTCTTGAAATATTACGACGTAAATTGTATCGAAAATGAGAAAGCGCCTCTAGTATATAAACCAGGAACTAATTTTATCCATCACATTTATTTCAAAGTCCCTGTTTACTTAACGTCACAAAAACGTTAAATCTCATGACAAAGCCTTTAGACTAAAATCATTATGTAAGTCCAAAGAATGTGGGAGGCTCACAAAGGTGGCATAATTTGACTCTGACACCAGAGGATGACCACATCTTCACACAAAAAACGCCGCGCCGTAGAAAGAGAGGGGGATACTCCCCGTCCTACACCGCGCCAGCTGTCTACTCTCCATCCGACTTACGAATTTTCGATCAGGTCACGTGTCCTGACGCGAGTTTAACATTTTTTACCCATTCCAAAAAAGTTTTCACTTCAAAATAAAAGACCTGAAGCCATATCACAAGATGTCTGTATTCTATTTACAAGCACGCGTGAAGTATTTACTGGGTTTATTGTATGGATAAATGAAAAGGGGCCACTAGTGTACGAAAGAGGAACTAATTTTGTCTTGGAATTAACGTCAAAATTCCAGTTTACTTTACGTCATAAAAACTGGTAAAGTCATGATAGGGTACGGCACAGGTCGCGGAACTTACGTTGGTCGCGGGACTAACGAATTACCGTGACCCCGGTACGTAAAGGGCTAGTGAAGGACACCTTGGATTTTAGTCAGTACAAGTCTGACAGTCCCTCCCGCCCTGCCCAGGGTGGGAGGACTCATTTCATGATTTTACCACGGTAAAAAAAAAGGGTACAGGCAAACAGTTTGAGAACCACTGTCATCTACATATAAGTGTGCACCGCTCTTACGCAGCTCTCATGAAGGCTTTACTGAGAACCGTTTAGATGAGTTGAGATGAGATTAGAAGCTCACGGATAAGTATCATCGCGCTCGTAAAGTAAAAATGGATGGAGGCATTTATCTTTACGACTTCACCCGTTCTGGGGCTTGTAGACAGCTAAATGTTATGTGGAACACATTTCTTGTGGTAATTTTCAGTTGTTATTGATAGAACATTGGCTTTTTTACTCAGAAAAATACCAGTAGCAGCCGGAATCTGGATTTGGGCCCTGTTGATAACAGTATTCGCTGGGTCCGAAGTACTAAGTGGGGGTATCAGAATCGATTGCAGCGCTCATGGTGGTAAAAAGTAGAAATAATGACGGCTCTGTCTCAGAGTACATTTAGCTCTGTCATCTGTCAATTTTAAATCAATCTGTTATGCCTTTGTCAAACAGACAGGCGAGTCCGAAGCGATAACGAACCGATACGAGACGTCAGTCCGATAGTTCTGTCACGCTAACGGATCGATCAGAACAAATATTCGTATGGCCTAGATAATAAAGCTGTTGTGGTTCTGAGTGTGTGCATATGAATGTGAACGTTTGGAAACGCACTCATAATACAGGATAAAATGATGTAAAGGGAAACTTTAAAAACATTATAACTTGTGGGAAGTCACAACTAATTGTAACTTTGCGATTGAGAAATTCTCTATGTATTACATCTATACTGATTTTATAGAAGCCAATGTTGCATCCTTCTCCCAAACATATTTTATCACATGAAATTACAATCATCCATCCATCATCAACCAACTAAACCATCAACCAACAAATCATAACATCATCCGTCCATCAACCAACAAAAGCAATAATTACCAAACCATCCACGAATTATAACCTCACACTACAGATAACCTTCTCTAGATTGCGCATACAAGGTCATACGTTCCACACATGAGTGCATTTGTCATTATTTAATTTCTTCTTGTGCTTTCTACATAGCCATTGGTCCATTTGTCGATAATTGACAGTCGTTACTGTTAGTCAGAAGCACTAAAGTCTGACAACCAGTTTTACCATGGGGTATCGTATTACCCAGTTACTGGGTTGTGGAGGTCCGACAGGCAATCGCTTCATGTAAAATACTGATATCCAGCTGCATCTAGTTTGACTGGAAGCCGACCCCAATATATGTAGTTGGGAAAAGGCTAGGCAGATGATGATGCTTTCTACATATAAATTCTTTTATCAATAAGTCAAGTAAAGTTCGTTCCTGAAAATATCTTTGCGAAGACGCGACACAGGCGTTATTGCGTATGAAAATATAACTTAAATAAACTTCAATTATTATTATTTTATCGTGGTAAAATCATCAAATGAGTCCTCCCACCCAGGGCAGAGCGTGAGGGACGGTCAGACTCTTACTGACTGAAATCCACGGTGTCTTTCAATAGCCCTTTACGTTCCGGGGTCACGGTAATTCGTGAGTCACGCGACCCCGGCAGACTTTGAGTCTCTAGAGGGGGGCCCCGTCATTATACTGACACTCTTTGAGGCGCGCGTGGAACACAACGCGCCGTCGACCCCGGCATGGTCCATGGTCGGACAGCGAGTTGCTCATAAGTTTAAAGTAGAAAGGAAAATAGTAGTGTAGTGTTTTTCTTTTGGCTTCAAGTAATACTAGATAATAGAGGATTAAATCTAGAAACTGTTACTAACACCAGAGCTTTAGTGTCTGGACAACACTGTGGTAATCCCCTCAACATCTAACGTTGAACGAACAACTAACTTATGTAATGGCAAAAGCATGACGTATAGCGTGCACTGATTTGTAGAGACCAGTGCCTATCAGCCCAGACCTAAGTAAGTTGGGACTATCGGCCCCGACTTACGAGTAGCAGGTCGCTTTAAACCAGCCAGGCGCATTATTTTGTGAAATGCATTTCATTATCACTACTCTTAAAATGGTGAAGGCAAACATTGTGACGAAATCTGCATGTCCAAGCACCAAACACTCGAAGACATGTGACAACCCGCACTTTGACAGGCCTGTTGGTCTAGTGGTTAGTGACCCTGACTGCTATGCCGGAGGTCGTGGGTTCGATTCCCACCCAGGACAAATGTTTGTGTGATGAGCACGATCATTTTTTCTGTGGCTGGGTGTAATTTATCTATAATATGAACTCGTATGTATTTAGAAATATATAAGTATGTTTATCAGTTGTCTAGTACCCATAACACAAGCTCTGCTTAGCTTGGGACTAGATGGCGTTGTGTGATAGTTGTGGAATATTTATATTTATTTATTTATTTTTATTTATTCACTGAGCCCGCGCGTGGATTATGGTCTACAGGTTCCAGCAGTGGAAACATTATAGTCTGATGATGATGATGATTTGGCGAGCGTGAATAGCGTTGAATGTAGAATCTAGAGGTAGTTATCTATGCCTCGAACCTTCCAACGACCTACCCCAACATTCGTGTACAAAATAGTCTTTATGCACAGTTCCTAGATGGTATCAGCAGTAAGGTTGCCTACGTGCGCCCGATAAGCAGGTGAAATATACCGCTACTGTAGCAGGGTGAGCAGATTTGTAGGCTTCAAGTAATTTTATTGCTTTCGATGTGTTGTGTAGATTGATGGCTTGTGTGTGCTTATTATGGGTTACAAGATGTATTGGTCGTTGAGGCAGGTTTAATGCGTAATTTATGTAAATTACTAGCTTATACCCTTGGTGACGCTTGCGTGAACTTTGGATGTACGACTGGGATAAAAACTTGGAGTTTTTGGACCCCTAAAACCATTCTTGAAGTGGATGGGATCCACCTCCTAACGTTCTTATGATGACAAATTACCTATTAAGGTGGTAAATCCTTCAAAACCCATTATCTTATTTTCAATCTTCTGTCATAATGGTCTGAATGACCTCACCTCATCTGTCTCGCACACCAATGTGTCTTTTTCAATAAACCTATATTCAAGTACTCATTTATTATGAATATATTTTTTTTTTATTTGAAATCTTTCTAGACTCTCGTCTAGGTCTAAGTTGACAGACACAAATTCTATCACTTTATATTACGGTAATAATAACTTATATTTTTTCACTAGAATAAGGTCAAGAAGAAAAAAAACAGATAACATTACAATTAATCAATTAATGCTAAAGACAATCCACTTCTGAAACCTTACGAAGTTACCGCCAACCGCAC
Organism: Agrotis puta; assembly: GCA_943136025.2. Taxonomy (NCBI): domain Eukaryota; kingdom Metazoa; phylum Arthropoda; class Insecta; order Lepidoptera; family Noctuidae; genus Agrotis; species Agrotis puta. The sequence goes on along the minus strand of OW964185.2, from coordinate 13,441,928 downwards.
CACCTCCAACAAAGCGCAACTCCGCCAGATAAGATCTGCGTGGTCCAAATTACGTGAAGGGCTGGAAGCACGCCAACGAGCCCTGATATAACTCGATACGTCCACTTATAACGATAACAATCGATTTTCGAATCGTTTCTGATTTATATTAATCGGATAAGTCGGTTATTTAATTCGAATGGTTTGAGAGGTTTATGGGAGAAATGAAATTGTTATTTGTTCTTATCCTGCTTGGCGTGGATAATCTGAGAATAGTCTTTACGGTTATTATCAATGATCGACAGACTTGTGTACTTTGTCACTTTAGGTAGTATACGACGCCCCGCCCTGGGCTGTTGGTTGGGAGGACTCTTTTAATGATTTAAAATCATCAAATGAGTCCTCCCACCCAGGGCAGGGCGGGAGGGACTATCAGACTCGTACTGACTAAAATTCACGGTGTCCTATAATTGCCCTTTACGTTCCGGGGTAACAGTAATTCGTACAGTCCCGCGATCCCGGCAGGCTTTGGCCCCCTACAGGCCGCGTCACTATGCTGACACTCCTTGAGGCGCGCGTGGAACACAACGCGCCGTCGACCCGGGCATGGTCCATGGTCGGGCTGCGAGTCGCCCATTACTCGCCGCCCGCATGCCCGCGCCTACGGTGGCCGGAGATCGTCTTGCGACGTCCGACGCCGTGGGCGGCTACCACTGCGGCTGGGGTGGAGGGAGGTCGCTGTTCTCTCCCTCACGCGGCCCGCTTCCTCCTTCGCGAGCCTTACTGTTTCGCAGAAGGAGGCGACCGCTTCCCACTCCGTCTCGCTCCGCAGCATGGCCTTGACCAATGCCGGGCGCTAGAGGTCTCCACCTATCGCCGTCGTGAGGACACGGTGGTGCTCTGCCTAAGCCGGGCAGTCCTGCACCGTATGCTCCACCGTGTCCTCCGGACGATCCTCGCAGTGGTGACACCCAGGCGTTTCTTCCCTACTTATCAGACACAGGTACCTCCCGAAACTTCCGTGTCCGGTGAGGACCTGGACTGGTCAGGACGCCGTGACGCCTATCCAACCACTCCTCAAAGAGGGGTCTTACCGCCGCGATTGCGGCGTGCCCAATGTAAATAGCACTACTAAAAATAATTTTAGAAGCTCTATATTAAAAAAAAATGGTAAAAGGTGTTGCCAAGGGACATAATACATTATGTACTAAACATAAGGGTATATAAGGATAAATTTGGCCTTTGACCTTCGACTAAAGTAAGGATATCTTCTTACACACTGCGGTTATGTCTCAGGGGATTATCAAAGGCCGTCTTTTGGGAAAACCCCTTTTCTATTGTGAACGTTGATGAATGATCAGTATCAACCGTTGCTACTTTCAAGTGTAGGTACTTTATTATATGTATATGTTACCAGCTAACCCAGATTTTAGGACAAACTAGTTTAGACTTCTTTGTAAGCTCGGGACTTGCTGGCAACCCGACTCGGACAATTTAGGTTAGAAGAGGATGGCGAGATCTCAAAGACCCCGCCACACGGTGGGCTGAAAATCGGCTTTCATAGACTTAGGCATTTTATTTTGCAAGTGCCAGTTTTTGTGCCGGATATCACTTCTATTAGTTATAACAATATACAAAAATGACACCAGAATTGATTCTGCACAAAAACGAAGGAATTATATTTTTTTTACGAAAATTTTGTATGGAGCTAGTATGAAAAATCGAAATATCTCTAAAACGGCAGGGATAACCGTAATATCCTTATAGGGGGTTATAGTACTAATTATTTATGATTTTTTGACACACGTTACATAATGGTTGTAGATGCCGTTTTTTTTTTAAAAATCGTCAAAATATTTTTATTTATTTTTACGTAAGAAACGTTCCTTTTAGTGTTTAAGTTGAAGAATTCAGAGCTTTAACAACTCTTAACATAAAATAGCATCACCCCTATAGACCTGAAGGACTAGACAGAGGTGTGTAGTATCTTGTTGATCTTGTAAGATCAACAAGACTGCCATTCGGGAAGGTGCTAAGGATATTTACCCATCCTACTATAAACTGCAACAAACTAAGCTTGCATGCTACCCTCCTAATCAATCAGTGTCAGTTACGGATTCATCACGGTGAAGCGGATTCTTCAAAGTCTTTCTGATAATGTGGAAAATAAGCAGTTAAAGTGATATCGAAGTGGGGAATTGATGGTGCTTCCAATCAAAGCCGATACAAGCAGAACATGGACGGCGAGCATGATGATTCAAGCATTTTCATGACCTCCTTGGTGCCACTAAACTGACAGATGGAGATAATACTATATGGACAAACCCGAAACCATGCTCAACTTTTTATTGTCGTCCGGTTCAGTTCACTTTTGTAAAAGAAAGCGAAGCAGTTGTCATTGATAACAAAAGAAAAATGGATGAGGAAATTGAGGCTCTTAACCCCACAGAGTGCATTAATGTAGTGTGTAGTAACAGGGTGACTCATAAACTAATGATGACAATCATCGACGCAAAAGTCTGCACGTACCTTTCTGAAGCTAGATCAAATGCATCATGCTACCTGTGCTTAGCAAAACCAACAGAAATGAGCCACTTAGATGCTGTAACATCAAAAACTGTCTGTTCTGACATATACGAATTTGGCCCATCATCCCTACTTGCCGGTATGAATTGCTTGGAATGTCTGTTACACATTGCGTACAGACTTGACTTCAAACAGAGGGCAGCAAGAAGTAATGAGCATAAAGAAATGTTACAAAACAGAAAAAGAAACATTCAAAATAAATTTAAAGAGGAGCTCAATCTGTTGATTGATATTGTGAAACAAGGCTCGGGAACTACCAATGACGGGAATACCGCAAGGAAGTTTTTCGAGTTTCCCAATAAAACTGCAGCTATTACTGGGTTTGATCAAAACCTGATAAAAAGATTTGCTGTTATTTTGCAAGCAATAACATCTGGTGAGAAGATCGATGTTATCAAATTTAAAGATTTTGCTCGCAAAACAGCAGAAAAGTACGTCGAATTATATGACTGGTACTACATGTCATCAACCGTACATAAACTATGAATACACGGAGCTGACATACTCGAAAAAAATGATATTGTCCCGATTGGGACTCTCTCGGAAGAAGCCTCAGAGTCTCGAAACAAAGATTTTAGGAAGTTCTGGGAACATCATTCGCGGAAAAGAAGCAGGCAAGATTCTAATTAAGATATCCTAAATATGCTTGTTGTTTCTTCTATCTTAATATTTGGGGAAAAAGCATGCTTCCTAACAATGTTCTTAACTTTGACACAGTTCATGGATCGTTTTGAACAGTTTCATATTATGATAAAATAAATAATATTAGTACTATAACCCTACAAGGATATTATTATTATTATGTGTCCGGTTATGTTGTAATCATACTTTTAGGGAGGGTATGATCAATTAACAATTTCATTCCCCTATCTTTCAAAAAGAAGCGACACTTTGACACTGATATTCAACTATTTGGTATTGTTGGAAATCTTACAAGATCAACAAGATACTACACACCTCTGTCTAGTCCTTCAGGTCTATAGGGGTGATGCTATTTTACGTTAAGAGTAGTTAAAGCTCTGAATTCTTCAACTTAAACACTAAAAGGAACGTTTCTTACGTAAAAATAAATAAAAATATTTTGACGATTTTTAAAAAAAAAACGGCATCTACAACCATTATGTAACGTGTGTCAAAAAATCATAAATAATTAGTACTATAACCCCCTATAAGGATATTACGGTTATCCCTGCCGTTTTAGAGATATTTCGATTTTTCATACTAGCTCCATACAAAATTTTCGTAAAAAAATTATTATTCCTTCATTTTTATGCAGAATCAACTCGGTTTTCATTTTTGTATATTGTTATTACTAATAGAAGCGATATCCGGCAAAAAAACACGCAGTTGCAAAATAAAATGCCTAAGTCTATGAAAGCCGATTTTCAGCCCACCGTGCGCCATCCTCTTCGTGGTATTTTTTTAAACCACCCAGGAGTAGGAGCCCCGTGAAGCGCGAAGCGGGGCTCCGTCGACCTGCTCCCTTGAAGGAAGAATTAGTTTGGCCAGTTTACCCTAAAATCGGGTTTGACCGGTAGCGGATAGCGAAGTCCTAGTAATAGGGTCCCGTTTTTCTTTTTGGGTATCGAACCCATAAAAAACTTTATTTTAGTGCTCTCAATTGTCTAGCCTTTCCTCAATTTTTTCTGTCTTTTTTTAGACCAGGTGTGATCCACCTCCTTGCGCTAAGGGCAACGGGGTTTGATGGTGGAGTCTGTGGTGCCTGCAACGCAATCCCACGAGCGGTGGCAGACCTGTTCAGTGACGCCTTTTTAAATTTTTATTTAAAAATCATCAATTGAGTCCTGCTTACCAGACTCAGACTTGTACTAACTAAAATCCCCGGTGATCCTTCAATAGTACTTTACATTACAGTTTAAACAGTACAGCGAACTAGAAAAAACATTATTAAAAAAAAAAAACAATCAGTCCACTAGCAAAACAAAAAAAAAAGGAATAAAAATCTGGCTTCCCTACAATTGGAATAATCAATATATAACAGCGGCCTGTCCCGCGGGCACCGTTCACATCAATCTACTGTACTCCCCGCCATGGGGTTACTGTGTACATGTTTTGAAGTTTGATGCTTGTTAAAAACTGATTCAAATGTAGTTTTGTGAATACTACGCAATGTTTTGTGACCTGAACACGATGTACTTTCAGGTGGTATAAATCACCGTTGTATACCTCCAAAATTCATAACAAAGTGACTGAAGGCCTACTGCTTGATCAGTGGTTAAGTAAACTATTGATAAAATGCTGTACATTTTCAATTGCCTGTAAACTTAGTAAATTAGAAAATTGTATGTGTTTAGATCAGCTGTATTAGAAAAAGTGAGCAAAGTGTAACTAGGTTTTTCGATTACACAGCACAGTAAAGACTTTAACTTATTTGGAAACATGCAGTAAATAGCTATTTATCGCCAAACCTCTGTTTCTTGGTCGCGGGACTCACGAATTACCGTGACCCCGGTACGTAAAGGGCTATTGAAGGACACGTGGATTTTAGTAAGTCAAGTCTGACAGTCCCTCCAGGCCTGTCCTGGGTGGGAGAAACAGATTTGATGATTTTACCACGATAAAAAAAAACCTCTGTTTCTTCCTTCGGCGATAGCAAATACGATGGTACATAATTATATCGTGCCCAAACAGTAAAAACTCCGACATCTTATCATTATTAAATCCCAGCTCATACCCCTCAACAGGTCCCAAAAAAACAAATAAGCTTAAAAAAACCGAATCCTTATTCCTTTTGTCCTGATTCTTGAGAAATGGTCCTGAGGCCTGTCTCTGATTGATGACAGGCCAGGCCGCCGGCAGACAGGCCGTGGCCTCGAATGAATTATAACCATTTGAAATAACCGATTCATGAAGGCCTTAGTCTGTTGATAAGTTATTTTTGGTATAAAGGAAATAATAATCACGGGTGAGAAAATTAATTGTTTTTACCTGAGATAAGTATTTTACTTTCACACAGCTTACAAATAAAATATTGTTCATATTATTCTTTATTAATTATAAAAATGAGTTGCATTTATTATGGAAACATCAAATTCTTGAATGGCATTCATTTATGAGAAAAAATATCAATAACTTTACAGACAGAGTTCTTATGATCTTAATACCAACGTATTTTGTGCATATTGGCAAAGTACGACAAACAATACAAAATAAGTGATTTATAAATTTTATATCAGTTATTTTGTATAAAAAGAGTTGGATCAAATTTAATTTGCAAGAACATGAATAATACAAAACAGTCGTTTTTTGTTTTTAGTTCTTGATTTTAATATATATAAAAAATGTAATCCTTCTGGACAGCTACAAGGATTACGGGCAACGACACAACTGGCTTCCTGTAAATATTTTTTTGTGTGGTAATCATCTAATCAGTCATACCGCGTGTGGAGTGGAACTGTCAGATTCGTACTAACTAAAATAGGCTATTTTACTCCAAAAGTATTATTAGTCCGAAATATAGATAATAAAAAAATATTTGACCCGTATTTTTTCTTTTGTTACGTTAACCAAAATTAACGAAGATACAACGCTTCTGAAAATCACAAAACGTCACTTGTTCGGTACAATTTTACAAGCGTTATGACGTCACAAGCCCCCAATCCCGAATTTGGAAGCGTTTTATCTTTGTCAATATTTATTGATTTAGAAAAACAAGAAATACGTGTCCATTCTTTTTCAATATTCTAACTGACGGACTAAACAGATTTTCAATTTACGAATACAGTAAAATACTCTGGTCGCGGGACTGTACGAATTACAATGACCCCGGAACGTAAAGGGCTATTGAAAGACACCGTGGATTTTAGTCAGTACGAGTCCGACAGTCCCTCCCGCTCTGCCCTGGGTGGGAGGACTCATTTGATGATTTTACCACGTAAAAAGGAAAAAATAAAGTAAAATACCCTAATCAGGATCAAGGTTCACCTGTTTCATTTCAGTCGTGCGACCCCAACAAGCTACCTGTATGTAACCTACGGTGTTGGTTGAGCGATCACACTGACGGTGATAGGACTCGGCAAGATCACCTGAGTTGCGATGGTCATTCCGTTAGAGACCGATGTCAAACAGTTTTTAAGTTTGTTTGTCGGTTCCAGCTCCTTCTCGCTCGTTCCATCTTTAGTCTCATTTTTACTTCTTAACACTCTCACTGCCATGGGATCCGCTAGCGGGCCCCAAGTTTTTGAGTGCAAAGGGCCGTTTTTATTTTAAAGAAACCTTAACAGCAGGCCGTGGGTGTCGCCAGCCGCCCCCAAAACATTTTGTCCGTTACGCCGCTTGTAATTTTCTAGAATTAACCAGTGATTTTTTTTTCAACATGTAGCTCACTGTATGCGCATGCCAATACTAGACATATTTTTTTCCTTATTAGCAGGCCAGTACTATAAAAATCTGTTTGAATTTAGAGGGTCACAGCGGATCCCACGGCGTGCTCAAAGCATTAATAACTAGTTACTGGCGGACCCCATGGGGTCCGCCAGCCGCTTTATTACAGCAGGCCATGGCCTGCTGTAATATTTTTTCAACAGATTTGTTGGGACCCGCCGGCGGACTCCATGGCTTGCTGAACTGGAACCATACTATATATTGCTGGCAGTGAGAGTGTTAATTAGATTGAAGCCACGAGCAATAAACTGTAGTATATTTTTATTGCGTTGATTTAGAAGTTTAATTTTTGGTCTGCTTCGAGAGATTGTAGACTTGAGTTTGCTTGATAGCTCCACGCGATGCAGAAAAAAAAATGGTGTGGATAGAATAACAGACAGACAGGCCAACAACATAGCGATTCTTAAGAGTTCCGAAAAGGCCCAGTTAAATTTTAGTTTGTCTCAAGTTTTTTTAAAAAAACGTTGCCCAGCACAAGGAATTTCTCCTGTATCGTGGATGCGTTTACAAACATAGAAACTCACATACACAAACACCCAGACCTGGAAAAACTACTTACAGATCATACAAATATTTTTTATATTACACCTGCATGGAAAGTACTTTGATAGTTTATCAAATTTACGGTAGAAAGTACGTCATTGCATATCGAACAAATATGCGGGGAGAAAACGCTTTCTCTCCCGCTCAGATGCGTTTTCTCCCCGTATCAAGTTACTTTCCACACAGGTGTAGTATAAAGCACTATGTATCACTCGAGAGAAAGTGCGATTCCCGATCTCGGGTGTTTTATTGCCCTCGCCTACGGCTCGGGACTCAAACGACACCCTCGACGGTAATCGGTACTATTCCGTGCGGGAATCAAACCCGCGACACATAAGCAGAGGAGTCCAATTTCTCAGCCACTGCACCAAACGTGCCGTCAGTTATTTTAAGAATAAGGTATTATTAGAGTTCCGAAAAAAGAATGCCCAGTTAAGGGTATTTTAGTTTATGTCTCAAGTTATTTTAATAATAATTAAGAGTAATTCATTGTTCCATAGTTCAGGTCTAAAGTTTAAAATTAAAGTGCTTGGAGCATTGACCTCAAGGTTCATAAAGTGAGAATTATCTTTGCTTTAAGTTAGACCATTAAATGAATAACTTGGGAAGTTCTTTTGAAACATAAGCTAGTCAATAAGGGTTCACGACGGCGATAGGCGGAGACCTCTCGCGCCCGGCATTGGTCGAGGCCATGCTGCGGGGCGAGACGGAGTGGGAAGCGGTCGCCTCCTTCTGCGAAGCAGTCATGCTCGTGAAGGAGGAGGCGGGCCGCCTGAGGGAGAGGACAGCGTCCTCCCTCCATCCCAGCCGCAGTGGTAGACGCCCACGGCGTCGGACGTCACAGGACGATCTCCGGCCACCGTAGGCGCGGGCATGCGGGCAGCGAGTAATGGGCGACTTGCTGTCCGACCATGGACCATGCCCGGGTCGACGGCGCGTTGTGTTCCACGCGCGCCTCAAAGAGTGTCAGCAAATTGACGGGGCCTATAGAGGGCCAGAGCCTGTCGGGGTCGCGGGACTTACCCATCACCGTAACCCCGGTACGTAAAGGGCTCGTGAAGGACACCGTGGATTTTAGTCAGTACAAGTCTGACAGTCCCTGCCGCCCTGCCCTGGGTGGGAGGACTCATTTGATGATTTTACCACGATAAAAAAAAAAAAAAAAAAAAAAGTCAATAAGGGTCTTATCTTTTGGTGCGGTTTACTGTTTAAGGCTGGATACGGCATCAGCGGATTTAAATATTGGAATCACCGCTGGATATTGTACATTTATCTTTTTTTTTAAACTTTGCCCCACACTAGGAATTTTATTCTGTGTCGTGCGCGGGTGCGGTTACAAACATATGTTTATATGTTTGTAACCGTACATACACAAACGCCCATCCCCGGAACAACTACCTGCAGTCCATACAAATATTGTTCCGTGCGGGGATCGAACCCGCGACACACTGCACAGCAGTCGATCACTCAACCACTGCGCCAACTGTGTCGTCAATACATGAAAATGTAGAAGCTTTTAGAGTAGCCAAAATATGGCGATATTATTAGACGATTATTATATTATAATAGTTTTTTTGAAGTAAAACTTCTTAAGCGGCGTTGTGCACTATTTTTGGAATGGATAAAAAATGTTAAACTCGCGTCAGGACACGTCACCTGATCGAAAATTCGTAAGACAGCACAGGGCGCTTGCGCGAATGTTCGTGTGTGTTTATTACTATTCAAGTTTTCACTTCTGCCGGCACTCCCAGAGTGCAACCCTTTTTAATTTGGAATTTTGCGGGTAGTAAAATCAACCAATGAATACTCCCACACTGGTTGGAGCAGAAGGGTCAGTCAGACGCGTACTTACTATATTCCACGATGATTCTTCAATAGCCCTTTACGTTCCAAGGTCATAGTAAAATGATAGGACAATCCCGCGACCCGGCCAATTCAAAATAATAACAGCTCTATCAAATCACAAAATAATAATCAAATAAAAAATAATCTTATCTTCTTAATCTTATACAGACATCGACGCACAAACGGTTACCATGGGTCCAGGACATGATTCTGGACCCCGTGTTCGAATTTTTTGTCGGTTTCTTTCCAATTTCTTTTTAATATTTGTTTTTTTTTTTTTTATAGTGTGCCGCGTATTAAGTACTACAGGTACTGCGGTACTGGACACAGTATTTAGGTACACGATGACCTTTTATTTAAATTTTATAAACAGCTGAGAAAACACCCATTTCTAGTATTATTTACATTGCTACTTTTAGTGAAAGTAGTGAAGTAATTACTTTTTCATTAATAATATCATTGGGTTAAGTAAGAATAACTATTATGAACAGTTTAAAGTAAAAAAAAAAAACTCCAAAAAAAGAAAATTAGGAAAAAACCGACGAAAACTTCCAACACGGGGGGGTCCAGAATTATGTCCTGAACCCATGGTATCCGTTTGTGCGTCGACGTCTCTTACTCCCTGTTTTCATCAGCATTTCCCAAAATTATTTAATTGTACGTGCGATTCCTTTATTTCTCAAAATTGCCTTTCGTGAAGGTCACAATCGTCAAGCAAAAGCTTCGTCTATATAAAACCTATATTATTAGCCCATCTCAAGAGAAAAAATATAAATTAAACACAACACAACGAAAACTATACTTCATTTTGTGAGGCTACGAGGTTGAAAATCGTCTAACGCGCCTGTAGCGTTAATACAAAACGCGAAATATATAAACATAATAACGGCCAGAGATTAATAAAAGAAGACAATAAGATGTAAAATTTCCTTTGTTATTTTATATAACACAATAAAAAATTAAGGACTTGTGAAATTATTCAAATCATTGAGATATTGTTTTTAAAAAATTGTCGGTTATGATGGTATTTTTAATTTGATTATGATACAGATTTTATTAGCCGCCTGCTTTTGTTGCTCCAGTAATTATAAGCGGGTCGCGAGACTGTATGAATTACCGTGACCCCGGAACGTAAAGGGCTATTGAAGGACACCGTGGATTTTAGTCAGTACGAGTACTGCCCTGGGTGGGACTCATGTGATGATTTTACCACAAAAAAAAAGTCACCCGGACTCGGTCGTCATTATTCTTATTTGCAAAAAGGTCACACTTCAATAGCCCTTTACGTACCGGTAATTCGTAAGTCCCGCGATCCCGGCAGGCCTGGGCCCTCTAGACTAGGCCTAAAAAATACATGTATCTCATACAAATATTTGCTCCCTATATATTGTTTATAATAATATTGTTTATTTTCTCCTCACACAACAGATTATTATTATATTAGAATACATGGACATTTAGTTAGCTAAAGCTCTACAATCTACAATTTTCTTAGAAACTCACAATCTCTACAGAAAAACAGTAGTGAAAAAATCCGGAGAGTTGAAATAAATCTCAATTTTTCCCGAACCAAGTTTTATTTTGTTTGGCTCCGAACTTCAGAGCTGAAACCAATTCAATCATTCAGGAATACAAAAAGAAAACTAGAGATTTACTGACGAAAAAATGGATTGATTACGGTATTAGATAAAAACATGGAGACCAAGGGAAATGTTTGCAACAATTGATTTGATTCGAATGACTGACATAGATTTTTAGAACGAATATTCGGAAACTATAATAACTAAGAATAAAAAGATTTATAATCTATCGATTGATAGATAAGTCATGGCGTAGCTACGTGATAACCATGATCTATCTATACGATAGTGGTCTACGCCGTAGCAGTCTACGCCGTAGCAGTCTACGCCGTAGCAATCTACGCCGTAGCAGTCTACGCCGTGGCCGTCTACGCCGTAGCCGTCTACGCCGTAGCAGTCGACGCCGTAGCACTCCACACAATAGCAGTCACCGATGTTACTCCACCTGTTCGTCAATACTCATACAATTTATTAAACTTCAACCATTTTTCATTTAAAATTTTCGTCACAGGTTAAAAACATTTACAAAAATTGTTGTTCTTTAAATTGAATAGATTTTCGTTTATTAACTTTTTCACATTTTGTTGTACGATTTTTTGGTATCGATGTGGTATAATTTCTCATCATCAATCATCAAATGATTCCTCCCACCCAGGGCAGGGCGGGAGGGACTGTCAGACTTGTACTGACTAAAATCCACGGTGTCCTTCAATAGCCCTTTTCGTTCCGGGGTCACAGTAATTCGTAAGTCCCGCGACTCCATGTTACAATGTACTTAACAATAATTTTACTCTATATTTAATTTAGAAATTCTGTTTCATGAAATTCTTTTTTATATATAAATGTTTATTAATATTCTGTATTGCATTACAGGTACTTTATTCTTTAGAGCGCTAACAGAACAACCACGTAAGTAACCTTTACTTAATTAAAAAAACACGAAGAAACCTAGGTAGACCACTATCACACCAACACAGACATCGTCAAGAATTTTAACATTCACTTTGTTAAGCCCGACGGAATATTTCCAACCTTATGCCACATATGTTAAGGTTTCATTTATATTGTTACTTTGGTTTTATGCGGCTCATAAACACGGCCCTTATGCACCGGCGTTGGTCCTTTATCCTTGCTGTATAGTATAAGTCGGACATCTTAATTGTTTTAAGCCTATGTCAAACAGACACGATAGCGAACCGGACCGAGTCCGAAGCGATAACGAACCGATACAAGACGTCAAACTGGGTGCAGCGAACCGAGGCATGGCAATTGTATTAGTTGGCTTTTTATGAACGACGTCAAACAGTGCAAATACGTCTCCGCCACGTCTTCGCATCGGTTCGGTCACGCTATCGGATCGCGTAGAGCCCTGGTCCTAATCGGACGGTGAGCCTTTGTTCGCGGTAGATAACCCTTCATTATGGATTTGCCGTATTTGAGTAAAACCCACACAAGTAATTATCTAACTAATTATTATTATTAAAATGCCGATAATTAATTCCATTACACATCAAATTCCAAAATTCATAGCAATTCATTTCGTACCTAGCATTCAAGTATAACGCGACCAAAATATGATGTCGTAAATTTGAATAGACTACCTACGATTAGCATGGTGTACTGAATTTTGCCGGTTAATAGATTGTCTGCACCACAGATATCCATATCACTAGATAACGCAAGTATTATAAGTTGTATGGAAACTAAACAGTCTATATTATTATGTCAATGTGTGAACAATTCATTAGTACTACACTATAGAAAACACATCTAACAATTTTTAACAGCATTAGCACGCTGGTTTGCTTCAAAGTGATCAGCTTTTTTTTATGTTGTAAAATCATTAAATGTCTCCTCCCACCCAGGGCCGATCGGGAGGGACTGTCAGACTCGTATTGACTAAAATCCACGGTGTCCTTCAGTAGCCCTTTTACGTTCCGGGGTCACGATAATTCGTACAGTCCCGCCGTACCACGTAAAAAAAAAGACTTACCCAATCTTTTATTCTTGCGATATCTAGGTTTAAGTATATCTATGGTTCAAACTGAAAATTAAGCTAAGTCAGACGGTTATAGAAATGCACTTCCATTAAATATTCAAGGCGAGTATTAGTGAGGGAATTAATTATGACGATTTCCGTACATGTTATTTATTAGCTAGCTTGATTTCTTTGTTATCGTATATATGTATATGTTGATTTTATTGGTTCATTTTTGTAAAGTAAGTGAATTAGAGGGAAAGTCAAAAAAGTCGTCAAGATGGTAGTAATAGTGGTAATTTTTTCTAGCTTACTAGTGAGAATCGATCGGACGGCGAGCAGTGAGTAGCTCACCATCCAATAAGGAGCAAGCCCGTAGTATACCACGAGTGGCTCTAAGAGCTGATAATATAACTGACTGGTTTCAAAAGGGTGAAATACCTGTCAGGGTTGCGGCAATATTTTGAAAAGTTACCACGGGCCTGAAACGCAAAGGCGAGTTTGACAAAAAGTGTAGAAGGAATTATTTGATAATTTCCGAATCTAAAAAACAGACATTACGTACCAATACATATCGATATCTTTCTATCGATAAAAGTTGTAATATTGTCACTTTTCTACGCTCTTTAGATTCCATTAGTTGCTACCCAAAATTAATTAACAACTTAGTAACTAGATTTTCTGAGAAAGAAGTTAATTACATCATCGTCATATTTATAGCATGTACGTACTTTGAGTAAGTAGGGCCTAGTTCCTGTACCATGCGACTACTATAAGAATGAAAATATCAATGGTGAATCTGTCAACTGTCACTTGATAATTATGTTTAGCAAAAAAATACTTTCTGCAAATTTTTCAACAATTTAATATCTTGTTGATGTTATTTTCATAATTATGATTATTGTTTATTCATGACGGTGCAAGTGTTAGAAAAGTATGTATGACGTCACTTTATGGCGCAATCACAGTTTTATTAAGGTCCTAGTATAAAATCTACGTATTTAGGCGTACAGTGTTATTGAAATATTGCGACATAAATGGAAAATGAAAAGTGCCTCTATTATACGAACCGGGAACTAATTTTATCCACCAAAGTCCCTGTTTACTTTGCGTCACAAAAACATGTAAACTCATGATAAGGCCTCTGGTCTTATATTGGTAATTCGTTTAAAATTACTTTATACAAAATAACGTAACATCACGCCTTTATTTCCTGAAAAGGGCAAATCTTAAATCACACAGTAATAAATCCCACACTTTGCCAGTTATATTTATCTTCAAAAGCTCAATATTTGAGCAATATAATGCAAAGCTAAGTTAAATACTTAGCTTTTCTTGGCTAAATAATTCTATCTGCTATCATAATTCACATGGTCGCGGGACCAAGGGATTACCGTGACCCCGGTACGTAAAGGGCTATTGAAGGACACCGTGGATTTTAGTCAGTACAAGTCTGACAGTCCCTCCCGCCCTGCCCTGGGTGGGAGGACTCGTTTGATGATTTTACCACGATAAAAAAAAAAAAAAACATAATTCACATAACTAATTATTACTCAGTCTCTTACAATCACAATAACTTACGGTTAAATCCATGGTGGTGAATAAAGAATCAATTTTCGAAGATAAAGATTGGCTACAATTTAAATGCTCGTCAGTAATTCTTTTTCTATACCAAAATGGACAAATTCTCACCAAATCTAAAAATCGCTTTAGCAAGATTTCAGGGACACCCCGAAGTTCAGTTTGGTTAGGTTCCTTTTAACCCTGCAATCAGAAATAAAACGTGGGGGCTTCGTCGAGCCCGCACTGATCTTTTTTTTTTTATTAGTGTGGTATAACATCAAATGAGTCCTCCCACCCAGGGCAGGGTGGGAGGGACTGTCAGACTTGTACTAACTAAAATCCGGGGTCACGGTAATTCGTTACATTCGTTCGTCTCTACAGGCCCCGTCACTATGCTGACACTCTTTGAGGCGCGCGTGGAACACAACGCGCCGTCGACCCGGGCATGGTCCATGGTCGGACAGCGAGTCGCCCATTACTCGCTGCCCGCAAGCCCGCGCCTACGGTGGCCGGAGATCGTCTGGCGACGTCCGAAGCCGTGGGCGTCTACCACTGACCCCGCACGGGTCTACCCATTTTTTGTTATAGCAGAAAATAGGTTAATTTCTATAATACTTTATGACACACAATTTAGTGAGCACTTATCCATTCTGACTGGTATTTCGATTTTTTGGTTTTAAAATAGGTACTTTCCTGGTTGGTTTTTAAACACAAGCCCTCTGGATTCACAACACTTCAGTGTCAACCTTTACTTTAGCATGCTACACATCAGTGCCTTGGTCGTTTTTGTTCACATTAAGAACCAGTAGATTTCTAAAAACTTTTACGCATGCCTATAGTGATGTTAACAAATTCTAGAAACCTACTTTAGACTTGAACTTTCTTCTTTTTCTTTCTTTTTTTTTCTTTGTTTAAAAAACGTTGCCGCACACTAGGAATTTCTCCTGTATCGTGGGTGCATTTACAAACATTGAAAATCACACACACCCAGACCCGGAACAACTACTTGCAGATCATACAAATATTTGTTTCATGCTGAAATCGAACCCGCGACACATAGCGCAGGAGTCCAATTGCTCAGCCACTGCGTTAAACGTGTCGTCAAACAACGTCAATCAACTTGACTTGAGAATAAATACTTATTTGATAGAAGAAGTTCTATAACGGCAGCACAGAAAAATGCACCAACTGACATGTAGCGTGCAGGCTTGCCTTCTATGTGGAATCTATGAGAGATTATCTGTGAATAGTATTTTAGTTTTTTCCAATTTTCATTTTTAAGGCATTTATCTCCATGAACATGCGAGCCAATGTACCTTAATCTTTTTTTTTATCGTGGTAAAATAATCAAATGACTCCTCCCACCCTGGGCGGAATGGGAAAGACTGTCAGACTTATACCGACTAAAATCCGAGATGATCCTTCAATAACCTTTAACGTTCCAGGGTTACGGTTGTTGAGACAGTCCCGCGACCAGCAGGCAATGGCCCTCTAAGGACCTCCCATTTTGCTGACAACTATATAAGGAAAGCGTGAAACACGTCGAGCCGTCGACCCGGGCAACGTTACTTAATCTTAATCACTATCTACATATAAAATGTCCTTTTTTCTTAAATAATAGAGTCATTAGTGCAAGTATATAGTATTAGGTAATATTTAGGCCCCAAAAGCAAATCTCAGCGCTAAATCATTGCCTAACCTCCTAAAATAAATTTGACTTTACCTAACCTTAGGTACAAACAAAAGCACTTTAAGAAATATATCCATAATTCGTGTGTTTATCATGAAAAGCTGTAAAAGCTCGTTAGAGGCTCCAAGGTATTACGTAATAACGGTAATTCTGAAAGGCGAACTAATTTTCGCATTTACTGCTAACGTCGCAATTTCGTATTTATGTAATATTATTATTTATGTATGTAAGTAGTTATGTTATTACTGCTTGCGTAAGTGTGATTACGTTTGGCTGTAATTTTTTGTTGTAGCGAAACTCTTATATTATATTAATTGATATTTTTAAACGCAATAACTCATGCGACGCGATAGTAAAGATTATTTTTGATAAGAAGGCGTCTGGAGTACTTATCCAGAAGACACGGGTTCAAATCTCACTTGCAACACCATATTATAAACGTAAAACGTAAGAAGAATAGAACATAACTGTCTATCAATGACTATTATCCGCATAACTTTCAAAAGACTGATTTTTTTTTTTCTTTTTGTGTTCCTAATTGCCAGGATACAGTTTGTATGTAAGAATTTTTTTAGAGAATCCACCAGGTTAAGGAAGATACCCATTCACGTATATACTCGCACAGACCGGCCTATCCTATCCTACCTTTTAAATAAAGAAACACGCCACATTTGCGAACTACCCACCAAAATCGTAACCAAGGACCTACCCACAACAACTCATATAAAAAATTCAGCTAAGTACGAACCCAGCACCAAAATTGTTGGTCCTTATTGGGCACCTTATCGATACTCTCAAGGCATTTTAGCTCCAATAATTTATTCAAGAACTCGGATTCAAAGGTCACTTAAGGAAGTCCGAAGTCCTCAATTATGGTCCCCGCAGTAACTAGGAAGAGTTATCAGGGACTTTAGGTTAGTTAATTTCTAAAACATAGCGTACAAACGGAATATTTTAACCCGAGGTTGAAGATATGTGGCGTTGGGTCTTGCTGGATGTGGTGTGCTTTTTGTTTTTTACGTGGTAACATCATCACATGAGTCCTCCCACCCAGGGCAGAGCGGGAGGGACTTTCAGACCCATACTGACTAAAATCCACGGTGTCCTTCAATAGCCCTTTACGTACCGGGGTCACGGTAATTCGTGAGTCCCGCGATCGATGTGGTGCGCTAATGCAGGTGATTTTTTTGAGTATGCTTTATTAACAAAATCATCATTAACACCATGCTTAGCATTTCGTAACACTTGTCACTTTTGAAAAATACCTGTTACGCCTGGTATTTTTTAACATTGAAGAGAAAATCATGAATTACTTCGTAGTACAAAACTACTGATCTATGATTGACTTTGTGAAAGGCAGGTAGGCGCTCCATGTCATTTAATGGTATGTATCAGATACAGGGTAACATGAGAAGCCGATCCCAACGAAGTTGAAAAGAACAAGCCACAAAACATTAAATAAAAGAACTTATTACCGAAGTTAAAATTTCGGTATTTTTCTGTTATAAATCGTCCATCTATGTCACGAACACGGAAGTTTCGGGAGGTTCCTGTGTCTGATAAGGAGGGAGGAAACGCCTGGGTGTCACCACTGCGAAGATCGTCCGGAGGATACGGTGGAGCATACGGTGCAGGACTGCCCCGCTTGGGCAGAGCACCGCCGTGTCCTCACGACGGCGATAGGCGGAGACCTCTCGCGCCCGGCATTGGTCGAGGCCATGCTGCGGGGCGAGACGGAGTGGGAAGCGGTCGCCTCCTTCTGCGAAGCAGTCATGCTCGCGAAGGAGGAGGCGAGCCGCGTGAGGGGGAGGACAGCGACCTCCCTCCACCCCAGCCGCAGTGGTGGACGCCCACGGCGTCGGACGTCGCAAGACGATCTCCGGCCACCGTAGGCGCGAGTAATGGGCGACTCGCTGTCCGACCATGGACCATGCCCGGGTCGACGGCGCGTTGTGTTCCACGCGCGCCTCAAGGAGTGTCAGCACAATGACGGGGCCTGTAGAGGGCCATAGCCTGCCGGGGTCGCGGGACTTTCCCATTACCGTAACCCCGGTACGTAAAGGGCTAGTGAAGGACACCGTGGATTTTAGTCAGTACAAGTCTGACAGTCCCTCCCGTCCTGCCCTGGGTGGGAGGACTCATTTGATGATTTTACCACGATAAAAAAAAATCTATGTCAGGAATATTATAAAAAGATTAAATGAGATTATTTATAGGAAATAATCTCTGAAACTACTGAAGCGATTTTAAACATTTTTTCACTAGTAGAAAGCTTCATAATTCATATGTGACTTAAGCTGTTTTTCTTCAAAATTTCACTATTAAGTCAGTGCTGTCGCGAGACTCACGATTTAGCGTGACCCCGGAACGTAAAGGGCTATGAAGGACACCGTGGATTTTAGTCAGTACGAGTCTGACAGTCCCTCCCGCTCTGCCCTGGGTTGATGATTTTACTACGATAAAAAAAAAATGTGATCAGAGCGATTTATTAGTTTAAAATAATTTGTTTCACTTCCAGTCGCAAAAACAAACTTACTTTTCTCCGTTCAAGTAGAAATCTAATCCCTAGTTAGTTGTCTCCAAAGTTCTTCTTTGATCTTCGAAGTGTCTAATGATGGTCCAAAGTTTTAAGTAAGAATCTTTGTTTTCCCAAAGTTGTAATGTTTTCCAATACGAAAGATCGCTCGCTCTTTTTATAAGAAGTCGTGTCGCCGCCACTCATGTTACAATTACTTTGGTAATTTTACCTTTATTTAGTTAATTCTAAGAAAAAGTACTGGGATATAATGTTCGCGAACTTTTTCAAAGAACTTTTTCAAAGAGATTGTGTTCGGAAAGTTCTCTTTTCGTTGAAATTTTCAGAGAATTTTGGTAAATGTTGTAAGTCTTTTTATTTGTATTATAAAAGCTTGTTAATAGTTCGAGCATAGCATAATTAGGCTTTTATATCACCACTGGGTATAGACCTAAATTTGAAAAGGCTGTAATGCGAGTTGTGAAAGCCCAAATGCTCATTAGCCTATAAAAATCCATCACATCTAACTTACACGTAGAGAAATTTAAATTTTAAATTGTTTTTTTAACTATGACGACCATTCTACGTCACTATACCCATAAATCTGCAACTTCTGAAAACTAGAATCAACAATGGCAACAACAAGAAAAGCGCCGAGATAATGACGCCCAACGAAGTCTTGTTTTCCTAAACGAAATTAATCAGAAAATAATACCAGATGAGTAGGAAAATAAAATCGACACGACATGCAGCCTCAATTTTTTTTTTTACTTTGTCAAATCATCAACACACGGTGTCTTTCAATAGCCCTTTACGTTCCGGGGTTACGGTAATTCGTACAGTCCCGCGAGCCCGGCTGGCTTTGGCCCTATAGAGGCAAGCATGCAGCCTCAATAAGATTATTATGACTAATGTTAGCCAAACATCCTTTTTTTTTTATCGTGGTAAAACCATCAAATGAGTCCTCCCACCCAGGGCAGGGCGGGAGGGACTGTCAGACTTGTACTGACTAAAATACACGGTGTCCTTCAATAGACCGAAAAAAACCTAAAAATCGAAACTAACAATAACTCATCAAAAAACGACTACATCCGAGGATTCGAATCAGCCTAGCGTGATGGGGTCGACCCGAACTTAGTGATATTATTAGTAGTTTTTTTTTATCGTGGTAAAATCATCAAATGAAGGACTCATTTGATGATTTTACCACGATAAAAAAAAATGCTCATAACTTAAATAAATCTATCAACCAGGCTTAACCTGTCAAACGGTATCTGAAAACTTTTTCAAGGCAAAATGAAAAACGTAAAGAAAATGACACATTTCAGTATCTATTATGTCTACAACTGAAACTATAACTCAGAAGGTCCCAACAGAATTGGCAAACGTTGGACCTCTAAGAATTTTGTGTAGGGTGACCATGATCAGGTGGTCAATTAAGTAATGAGTTAGAAATATTTTCTACTCTTATTATTCAGCTAGCACTACGATGAATCACGGATGAAAAGGTTCTTGTGTAACGTTTTATATTAATGTTCTTTTTAAAAGTTTCATTGTGTCCGTTATAATGTTTGTCTTAAATAGCTAAGAAGCCATACGTGAATTTTATTTAAAGTCATAATACGAGTACGATGGTTGCGGGAATTACGAATTACCGTGACCCCGGAACGTGAAGGGCTATTGAAGGACACCGTGGATTATAGTCAGTACGAGTCTGACAGTCCCTTCCGCTCTGCTCTGGTGCCCTGACTCATTTGATGATTTTAACAATATATCCACAAGTGCAATTGCAACACGGCAAGTATACACAAAAACAACAAGGGTAAAACCAACAACCCCACCATACCTAAACCAAAAAAAAACCCCAGAATTTCCTAGCAAATCATGGTCACCCAAATCAACCCTTTCACGGTGACTAAACACACGCAAGTCGGGGTCCGTGGGGTCCGCTCCTATATAATTAATCACGGGCTCTATTGACAGAGGATCATTTGGGCCCATTTGGACCCACATGAGTTGAATCTATACACCTTATACCTGACCACTGGCATTCCTGAAAACCAGTGTTTGTATAAGGTAAGTACAGGTTAGAGTATAGCAACAAGCTTTGTTACAAATCGATTTTCTTTGACGGGCCTGTTGGTCTAGCGGTTAGTGACCCTGACTGCTATGCCGGGGGTCGTGGGTTCGATTCCCACCCAGGACAAATGTTTGTGTGATGAGCACGATCATTTGTTCTGTGTCTGGGTGTAATTTATCTATAATATGTATGTATTTAGAAATATATAAGTATGTTTATCAGTTGTCTAGTACCCATAACACAAGCTCTGCTAAGCTTGGGACTAGATGGCGTTGTGTGATAGTTGTGGAATATTTATTTATTATTTATTTATAAACCTATATAGTATTGGCCGCGGGTTCACTCGATTTATAGTTGTAAATTATGCATTTAAACAATCCCGAAGAATGTTTTGATTATGTGTACAATCTTCTTGGCCCCGTGTTATTTATCTCGTTTATATATCAGTTTTACAGGTTGGCTGGAAGAAATCTCTTTTAATTAATAGTTAAGCTCACCTTCGTGAACTAAATGTAAAGTAAATACTTTTATTGTATTTTTTGTACACAATAAAGAATAATATATGATACTCGGTTAATGTAATGTCTATCTTTAAATAAAGTAAATAATATTTTTTATTTCCACAATAATTCAATTTGACATTTCTTATTTTGACATTTCAGAATAACATCACATAATTTAATTTTTACTTTTCCTTGACAAACTTAATTTTCTTAAAACTTCCATTTTTTAATTATGTGACATTCGTATAATTTGTAATTGGCTTCAATTTATTTCAATAAACAATTTAATAATTATACTGTGATGTAATGCATGCATATGAATAAACCTGTAATTTTCGCATGCCTACTGCAGGTGAAATGTCTTTGTACCGCCCATAAATTATAACAGCCTTGTAAAACCATCTCTAGCGAATAAATGATTCTATTCTAAATTGTAACTGCCCAGAAGAGTTTTTGGAACTGGACCAGCAATTGCGAAAATACTGTCATTTCTTCAACAATGTAATATTGGTCTTATGTATTCGAGCAAATAATATACTTTCCCATAAATGTATATATAATAATGAAGCTTAGGGTAAGCTTCATTATTGAAGTGAAAACTTCTTTAGCGGCGTTGAGCACTTTTCTGTAATGGGTATAAAATCTTAAACTCGCGTCAGGACACGTGACCCTGACCGAAAAAACGTAGGACGGCGCAGGGCGCTTGCGTGAATGTTCGTGTGACTTTATTACTTTTAAAGAAGTTTGTATGCTGGATACATTCGTTGCTAGGTAACATTGTTTATAAAAGATGTACGTCACATTTTTTTTTTTATCGTGGTAAAATCATCAAATGAGTCCTCCCACCCAGGGCAGGGCGGGAGGGACTGTCAGACTTGTACTGACTAAAATCCACGGTGTCCTTCAATAGCCCTTTACGTACCGGGGTCACGGTAATCCCTTGGTCCCGCGACCCCGGAACCAAGCTATCCTTAACAGTAAATACATCACACCAAATCAGACACCCAAAAAAAAAAAAAATACTGATTCAAAAAACCAATTACAACCTTTTCACCCACAAAATAAAACACCACATAATTCCCCCCACAACACGATACCCCCAAAAAATAATTTGATTTTCACATCCAACCAGTTTTGGGGGGGAAACAATCCCGGTAACTTATCTACTGTGATTCCGTATTTCATTTTATGTTCGCCATTGTTGGTAGATGATAAAGGGCCCGGCCTAAGCTCGTGCCTCTAATACGATGCCTGCTTACCTGCTGGCAAAGATTATTTGATAGTCGTGATAGATATGACGGGTACTTGATAAGAAGTAGGTTATGGGAGACCCTTTTGAATGCACAGCATGTTGTTTTGAATTTTGGTGGGGTGAAAATAATGAGTGCGTGTGTCTGTTAAATTGGAGTTTGAAAATTTTTGCGGTGATTTGTCAAAATCACCACAAAAATTAGTTAAACCAGTCATGGTTAGCTAAGGCAATTTTTTTTTTATAATCAAAGACTTTTCAGTTAACTTTTGAAGTGAAGAAAATTCTGCTTCCAAAAAGAACAATGAATTTAAGCGACTTTCACTTCCATGACGTTATTTTTCTCTGCATTGTCAAATCTAGCAGATTTATTTTATCGAGTTTTAAACCACGGATCGGCGGCAGCAGTAGACGCATCGACGGCGGCCGTTGACGCGTCGACAATGGCCCTCGACATTCCTACTGTGAAGATCAGTGGCAGCCGTCAATCAATTTCATCACTAGAACACATTTTACAAATTTCCGTGGGATGTGCACTTTTGAACTATTCGCAGTCAACTGACAAAATGGCGGACGCGGCACACTAAAACTGCAAGTGTTGCTATAGATCTACGGCTGCCGCCAACACATCGACAGCTGCCGTCGACCCGTGTCGCCGGCTGCAGTTACTTCTGCCGTTGGCAACATGCCGCTCGTGTGTATGAGCTCTAACCTAACAACATCTAATACAAAATATCCCATAGAATAAAAATTCCCTGGGGTATTTTGTATGAAAATATTTGTTTTCACAAATTAACCTAACATATATTGTTTATAAATAATACCACTAATTTTAACTCATTTCTATAAGGTTTCATACAAAGAAATATTGAATAACTTGTATTAACTTTGTAAGGACAATTTTTACAAATAATATAATATACAAATACTGCTAAAATTTTACAACACGTAATAATTACATCTTCATAGTGAAACCAAATGTAATACCGCCCTTATTTTAATTTTACTTTATATCGCTATAAATCAAAGCGTCGTATCTACGGCCACGTAATCAGTGGTATTTCTTAGAGAATAATGTTCACCCTGAAAGATAATGCTTCTCACTGGATGAAAGAAAATTAAAATTCATAAATCTGTGAAACGGTGGGCTCAGTATTAAATATGAGAACAGCCATTTTATAATTTTTATTATTGCGAGCGACGCGAGTGGATGGACGCGTTATGATTTTTTTTTATTACGTCTGAAATGACTGAACAGTGGCTTTACGTTTTTAATTTTTATGGTGATTTCGTGAAAGTAATCTGAGGTTTTTTATTACTAGATTTTATACGTAATAGTGATTTATTTTATTATGATTCTAGTAGTTAAAATTCTCCAAGAACGTCAACCGCTTTTTTTTATTAAAAATCGTGATCGTCATAAAACACTATAATCAAATCACACTTTGGTCTTGATCATTGCTCGAGATAGGATATTTTTCATCATCAGCCTTTAAATGATTTTACACAGAGTAATGCGCCTGTCTGGGTTCAAACCCACTACCTAAAAATCGGGACCGTGGTATAACTGGGACTGTTCTATCTCTATATAAGAAAACATCTTACCCAAAATGAAAAAAAAAAACATGATCATTTTTCACAAAATCACCCAATAACTTCAAATCACAAAACCTTTAACCCGCTAAAGGTCACCCACTTCACTAAAGGGTTCATTACACTTAACCCCTAAATGCTGAGACACGTGTATATTGTATGTTACAATAAGACCGTCATCTTAAGCTGTCATTATCAAAGCATGTCATAAGTTCATGAGGGGTTGACAACGTATACATTAGATAGAGAGATAAGGGATGTCGGGAGGAGCCCCTTCGTTCCCTATTCAACCCCTTAGTTGAGTTTAAGAAGGGTGATAGTTTTAAGTGGGATGGTAGTGTGCGTAGCGCTGGCTACGGCGTAGCAGTGTCTGCGGCGTAGCTGTCTGCTACGCTTTCGTAGCTAATTCATATTGTATACGTCTGGTTTGAATTGTTGACCATGTATACAAGTGTCTACTAAGGAGATTCATAAGCCAGATGCCTTGTAAAACAAATGCCTTCTTAGTTTTCTAGTTACGAATTCTAATGCAGAAGATGAGATGTAATGTATATTCCCGGGTCGGGCTGAGCAGCATCTCGATTTTTTTCTCAGTACAAAGTAAAGGTCGGTATTTTATAGTTTACTAGCGACCCTACAGTGCAATCTCTCCTATATTATGCATGTATGTGAAGTTTCCTCTTGAATCACTCTATCTACTGAAAGAACCGCATCGAAATCCGTTGCGTAGTTTTATAGATCTAAGCATACATACGGACAGACAGACAGCGGGAAAAGACTTTCTTTTATACTATGTAATGATCATAAGCTAGTCCCCGATTACATGGAATTATGGGGCGTTTATAATATCTGGTTTTCTAATGATGATAACTTTAAAAGATTTTATCTTCCAATTTTTCACCTATTTTCAACGCAGATATACAGCTTATAGCTTATAAAAGTAAACAATAATTGTTTACGTTTCAATAATTCATCACTGTACTAAACAGCACCAAAAAAGCACATTATCTTCGTTACCAATAAAAACATATCTTATTAAATAAACTCAAAAGTCTAAACATTAAATCTAAATCAAGTTCCTCGACGAATGAAACAAAAGTTTAAATCAGAGCTAGCAACATTGTGACTACAAGGACATTCCAGAACAGAGGAAACTCAGAAAGAGCCTAAAGTCGCCCAATTTCCACTCAGATTAAAACATGTCCACAATTCAAGACTAAAACGTTTATAATATCAAACGGATGACTACAAAGAGTTGCGGAACGCTCCAGAAAGTACGGGACATGGAGAGAAGAAAGGAAGATGTGGTACAAGAATTCAAATTCATTTATTATTTGTCACAGATGAAAAGACAATTTTTACAAAGAAGATTGGGTGAAGCTTAAACGTGCTCAAAATAACTTTTTTTTAACATTACCTCACACTATGTCTTTCTCCTATGTCGTGGGTGCGCTTACAAACATATAAACTCACATACACAAACGCCCAGACCCGGAACCACTACTTGTAAATCATACAAATACTTGCTCCGTGCGGGAATCGAACCCGCGACACGCAGCGCAGCAGTCCAATCACTCAGCCACTGCGCCAATCGATTGTCTTTAATACTCATTTAAAAGAAGAATCAAGTTCTTAGTCTGTAAAAAAACACAGATTGTTTCATATAAATCACATAAGTCACCTATACCGTTACCATATCTACCACATTTCTTGCTTCCCACCTCGTCAACGTTGAGCTGACATGCGAGGCTGCCTCAAGGCACATTTCTATTGTGGATAAACTTTATGCCACAAGGCGACAACACCGCTCGGCTAATGGAGACATTATGATTTTATGTCTTCAACTTTAAATTGTTTGCCCCGTATTGTATAGTAATTATTATTTTACGGTGTATGTTCCAGAAGTCGTTTCAAGTTTTGTTTGTTGGTCGTGTTTTGTTTTTGAGTTATTTGTTTTTGGTAAATTATTTTGGTTCTTGTGGAACTTTCTTTAAGGTTTAAATTTAAATGGGTTAAGTTACAGGCCCTCACACGTACATACATAATTTATACGAGTGCACACAGTGATTTGACAAAAGTATTTATACAAGACAGCCATACATATTTTAATCTTACCTAATATTTTAAACCAGTGACGATGATTCCCTTTACAGGAGTTTTTTCAAGTCTATTTTCTAAAAAACCAACTTTAAGGCCACCCCAGTCGGTAAATGCATAAGAGGTAAGTAGCAACATTCGAAGGCTGTGCATACCAATGAATAAGTTTCGACAGGCTCCGGATAAACACGCTTTTGTATGGCTAAACTTTAAACCGACATGTTCTCGTACTCAATTCTTGAGTTATGACTGTTTCTTTATGAGTTATGTGGATGGCAATCTATACATATAATAAATCTGTAGAAGGGTCAATTCTGTACATTGAAAATATTGAAAAAATAAATAGCGGGGGGTGTTGCTGGATTGATACCAAACCCAAATATGTGATTAAAATTTTTTTTGTCTGTCTGTCTGTCTGTATATGCAGGCATCACGTGAAAACTAACGGTTCGATTTCGATGAAACTTGGTATGATTATACCTTATTATCCTGGGCATAAAATAGGATACTTTTTATCCTGGAAAAATACGTAGAAAAAAATCTTATTTTTCAGTTTTATTCATAGACGTTGTTCTGTAGAACCGCGAATATCCTTAATTATAGGCTTAGCCGTATTTGGGTCCAATAGATATTTCTAAGATGTCATTGTCAGAGTTACTCAAAATTGAGAAAAAAAAAGACCGACATCCGCGCGGACGGAGTCGCGGGCGGAAGCTAGTTTGAAATAATTTTAAGTACATTTTTTTATTTTAATTGTTATTATTTGTATCTACACTGATATTATAAAGAGGAAACATTTGTTTGTTTTTAATGAATAGGCTCCGAAACTTCTGGACCGATTTCAAAAATTCTTTCGCCAGAGGCCGTTTTTTTTTAACGTGATAAAATCATCAATTGAGTCCTCCCACCCAGGCAGACTCGTACTGACTAAAATCCACGGTGTCCTTCAATAGCCCCTTACGTTCCGGGGTCACGGTAATTCGTCAGTCCCGCGAACCCGGCAGGCTTTGACCCTCTACTGGGGGCCCCGTCATTATGCTGACACTCCTTGAGGCACGCGTGGAACACAATGCGCCGTCAACCCGGGGAAAAGGAAATGGGATGGGGTGGTATTGGTTCTAAACCCATTCGCAAGAGTAGGTTCGTATGGAGAAGAATGGGCAAGAAACTCCATACTAACATGCAAACCACACTCCAACAACCCTATCATTATATTAACAACTGTTAACCTAGTTAACATTCAAATTCTAAGTATCAAAATCCAAATAAGCGCTTCAACGGCCTATTTGGCAAGTCAGCGGCTGCAGCGCTTCACAGGCAAGGCGGGTCCAACACACGGCAGCCGCTCGTTAGCTGGAGAGCGATAAAGCGCTACACGTCAAATTGGACACTAGAGTGAGGTCCAATTTGTGCAGTCCCGCGGCGGTGGTAAGGTGTGCGCTTGTTTCGGGAGATTTGTATTGGGGCTAAAAATTAAAAAATAAGAAAATATTTATTTTTTCATCGACTTCAAAAGAGATTGTACCAGTGTTATGCCTTTGTCAAACAGACAGGCGAAAGCGAAGCGAGTCCGAGGCGATACCGAACCGAAGCGAGACGTCAGTCCGATAGTGTTCTGCCACGCTATCGGATCGCTTTCGCTTTTATATGTGACTGGATTCAAACAATTCCATACATTACAAATTAAATCGTCACGCTTCGCATTCGCCACGCCAGTCTGTTTGACAAAGGCTTTAAGATACATTGGAGAAGAAACGTCGGAGTAGTCAGTATTAATCCGAGGATTTTGGTCATATTTCTGTGATACTTTTTTTGTTCGATATAGTATACTTTTCATTTGGTCTCAGAAAAAAAAATTTTGGCTCAGTAGTTTTTATTTTGTGACTATTTTTTGGTTTGCTTCCTTGGGTGATGTTATTAACTTAACTATTAATTACTGAACTAAAGAATTTTAAAAATATGTAACGGACTTACATAAAGGGCTATTGAAGGACACCGTGGATTTTAGTCAGTACGAGTCTGACAGTACCTCCCGCTCTGCCATGGGTGGGAGGAATCATTTGATGATTTCACCACGTTAAAAAAAATGTGCTTATTATTTGTACGGACAGATAAAGAGTTTATATTTATAGTTTACAATTTGGATATACGATAAATTCGCTTTCACCCGCGGTAAAATTCATTTCACACAAACAGAAGTGTTTTTAGATACTACTCGTATTAATGAACACTCAGGTCGCATTAAATTTTGCACAATCATAGAAATTTATTGACACAATTACAAAGTTAAGTTACTAACATTAACTCATAATTAACCTTAATAATTATAACCCAATGAAACAGTGCAATGTTTAAATTACAATTTAATTAAAATCAACTAATTGAATATTAATCCATATTGTATTGTTTGTTTTGCTTCACTGATTAGCTTGCCGCAGCGCTAATACAAACTATTATGTAAAATTAACGAAACCTCAAGCCACACCTGATCAACTTGCCACCACAAATGTTAAACTAATACAACTAGTACCTATTAACTTATAACTGTGTCCTGCCAACGATGACTTACGGTGCCGAGACATCGACGCTAACAAAGGAGACTGTGCACCGAATACGAGTTGCACAAAGGGCCATGGAGCGATCCATGCTCGGCATTACTATTCTAGATCGAGTGAGTAACACCGAA
This sequence comes from Agrotis puta, assembly GCA_943136025.2. NCBI lineage: Eukaryota > Metazoa > Arthropoda > Insecta > Lepidoptera > Noctuidae > Agrotis > Agrotis puta. The sequence goes on along the minus strand of OW964185.2, from coordinate 13,413,037 downwards.
ATCCGTCGCCGGACGAAAGTCTATGACGTCGGAGATAGGTCAATACGCCTCAAGTGGAGTTGGGCAGGGCATCTGGCTAGACGCAGAGATGGCAGATGGAGTAAGGTTTTGACCGAATGGTAGCCAAGGTTCAGCCAAAGAAACCGCCCAAAAGCCCGTTGGGTTGACGATATTGTCAAGATCGCGGGGAATAGATGGATAAGAGAAGCACAGAACCGAGAGATATGGCATAAAAAGGGGGAGGCCTATACCCAGCAGTGGGTGATCCCGGACTGATATGATGATGATGATGATGACGTGATAAAATCATCAAATGAATCCTCTCACCCAAGGCAGGACGAGAGGGACTTCCAGACTAGTACTGATTAAAATCCACGGTGTCCTTCAATAGCCCTTTACGTTTTGGGGCCACGGTTATCCTTACACGGCTTTGGCCCTCTAAGGGCCCCGTCATTTGTATGACAGCTCTTTGGGGCGTGCGTGGAACGCGACGCGCCGTTGACCCAGGCATGGTCATTTCTTCAAAGTCACCGTCAAACATTCGGAATGGATTGAAATTTTGAGGTTTATAGACAAGACCACGGTGTCTCGGTAAGAGAAGTAAGAGAAGGAGGGAGGCCAGAGGTCACAGATTTTTATTAGAAATTTTCTTAACACAAAAAAGCTTTGAATTATTCATTAGTTTACAATATAAGGAAACTGAAACTGTTTATCTAATGTTCCAAATAAGTAATATCGAATCAGGATCACACTGAAAGTCCAGTAAACTGTACACTTCTGAAAACCTCAGCACACTAACTCAACGTAACATTGTCAACAGTATTAACATTTGTAAATCCCTCAACTAAAATAGTTGGTTTAAGTCAGTGATTTATTAGAAGTAAAAAACAATTGCAATTTTTGTCTTGTGCAATCAAATAGAACAGTAAGATCTACTCTCTCTCTCTCTCTCTCTTACGATAATTATTTTTTAGAAAATATTTACATTTTCTACAGTTTTTAGACCAATTTAGATTTTAAGAAGAATTGAAAGTAATTTATTTCTAATTGAAAATCATTTGCAAGATTTTTTGACCGAAGTTTTTGAGAATGAGGGTAGGTAGGTCAGGGAGGTCTTAAGTCTTTTTTTTGTATCGTGATATAATCATCAAATGAGTCCTCCCACCCAGGGCAGGGCGGGAAGGACTGTCAGACTTGACTGACTAAAATCCACGGTGTCCTTCAATAGCCCTTTATGTACCGGGGTCACGGTAATTTGTAAGTCCCGCAACCCCGGCAGGCAAACTCTAAGTCTAGCTTGCATTTCCCGATAAAGTTCAACATCATAGTGTTCAAAAACACGGCTCATCAAAAATAGAAGTTTCGAAAAATTACCGAAATAGGATAACCGTCAGAACGAAATACCGAAGACGTCGGTACACCAACACGACATAATATGGAAAATATTTTCACATTTCAACGTGAAAACCCGACGTGGCTGCCCGCACAGTTACGCTTTCAGAATGCAACGTTATGTATATCGCTAGCAAATCTTCTTACTGAGATATTTACATTAGTATTGGAGGATCTTGTGGCTATATTGTGTGGCTATATATTAAAAAGAGACAGTGACCTCTGAGTTTGTTTTGGCTGTTTCTTCTCAGAGCAGTCAGGTACGAAACACCGGCCTCATCTAATTTGTAAAAACCTGGACCTAAAAAAGTGTTAATAATTACCTACTTGCAAAAGTTTATTGACGCTTCTCGTGACCCAAGAGCTGTCTTTTACCTTGGCCAGAGGCTAAGTATTGCCATACAGAGAGGCAACGCCGCCAGTCTCTTGGGCACATTACCAGCTGACAGCGTTGAGGATGAATTTTTCGATGCTCTATAATATGTAGTTTAGTTTAGTTTTATTTTAATTTTGTATTTTTATATTTATGTATTTTTAGCCTCTCATTCAGTAATTAAAGTATATAGGTTCTTGCAAAAGTAATTATTATTTCACTTCATCATTTAATTTACATAATAAAAGCCACAGAGGTTGTTCTTCAAGGTTAAGCCGTACTAGCTGAGGTTGGTCTGTGAATGGGTGACGATTTATCATTAAAAAAAAAAAAAAAAAAAAAGTGCTATTGAAGGATCAATGGACTTTAGTCCGTACAAGTCAGACAGTCCTGCCCGTCCCGCCCTGTGAGGATTCATTTGATGATTTTACCGCATCTGATGATTTTGTCGCTTTTATGACAAACTGGGTGCAGCGAGCCGAGGCGTGGCAGTTGTATTAGTTGGCTTTTTATGAATGACGTCAAACAGTGCAAATACGCCATCGCCACGTCTTCATCGGTTCGGTCACTCTATCGGATCGCTTTCGCTTTTCTATGTGATTGGATTCAAATAATTCCATACATTACAAATAATAACGCCTCGCTTCGCATTCGTCACGCCTGTCTGTTTGACAAAAATTTTAAAGATTTGCACAGCTTATTTTTGAATGCAACCACCAACAAGACCAAAAACAACTAAAGAAAAATAGAGAGTAGCTTTGAAAAAACTACTGATACACTTTTAATACATCTCAAAAGACGCTTTAACGTTACGCAGTAAAAATTAGAACAATATTTAATCACCGTTTAAAACAAAAACAAACCCCAAAATGCAACAACCTGAAACAAAATGTCCAGCAAATCTGTGTCCGCATTTAAAATATCAAACCTAATCGCCACTTGTGCTAATAGGGGGAAATTCCAAACTCTAGCCACGGGGCAGGACAAAAAGCTCAGTAATGTACGTCGTTAGACTAACACAATTATTTCTAACATGCAGCGAAAGAGGAATTTTAATATTAATTCCCCTTAATTTCGGTAGAATGTTGCGGTCAACTACTGACAGATTATATGTCGGAGCGTTTTGTGGCCGAAAACTGGGAGGGCATTACTCTGGGGCGAGCAGACGGGCGATTTGTTAGTTTAGTGTTTAGTGACATCTGGTGGGGAAATGTGTAAGTGTCGCGATGCAGTGCTTGTGATGTGGTTCTTTTTGCTGTTGCAATAATTAGCTAATTTACTCAAAAAAAAAATATGATCCCAAAAATTAAATTATCAGAAATATTTGACCGATAGTTTTTCTTTTGTTACTTAAACCAAAAACGATTCAACGCTTTTAAAAATCTCAAGACGTGTCTCGGTGGGTAATTTTACAGGCGTTATGACGTCACAAACCCCACTCCCGAATCACGAAATGTTTTATCTTTGTCACTATTCATTCATTTAATATAATAAAAAATACGCGTCTATTATTTTTCAATACTCTAACTGATGGACTTAACAGTTTTTTAATTTGTTTATGCAGTGAACTACCCTATTATGAAATCGCCGTAAAATCTATTGCACGTAAACGTAATACATTTAAGGTTCATTTTCGAGTAAAATCTGATGGATTTACCTTATTTTCTATCCGTTTGTTGTTGAAACTTAAGGGGAGTGAAGTCCGAGTGCTCACAGCCTCTTCAAAGAAATATCAAAACGGCTTGTTGACGTTTCCCGTAACCAAAGGGCTGGCGTTTACATTGGCCAGAGGCTAAGCATTGCAATACAACAAGGTAACGCCCGCCAGTATATACGACCTAAAGTAAATACGACCTAAGCCTTGCCAACTTACATATCCGTCGATCTTTTACAACATTATTTTTAATATAATTATGCGAAACCTGAATATAGTTTGTTCAGAATCAATTTCGATTCCAATAATTTTTACAGCATGTTATAATTTATCCCCAAAATATTTTAATTAATTTTTTTCACCAGTTAATTACAATACAATCACTGTACGGTCAGGTACCTATTGCCAAACTATTATTAATGAGTCAACAGTTGGCGCGGGTGCGCGGGGGTACAGCGAAATGAGCATGTTTTTTAATGGAAAACCAGGAGAACAAGCTTTTAACTTTGTGATTTTTTATGATACAGTTTTGTACATAGATTCTTTATGTAAAAACACAAGACATGTGTTTCGGGTTTCGCATATACTAAAAATAATGTTGTAGAGAGAAGACTATTTAAACTGACATCTTTTTTGTTTAAAATATCGAACAAAAATTAAAATGATACAATCGTATGTCTACAAAATGTTCTGCGAAAGTATCTTGGTATCAATCCTACCAGATGCGCAAAAAAACTTGATTCTTAATACAATATTTTTATATCATTTTATAGATAAAGTAAGTTGCGGTCAGTAAATAAGAGAGGAAATTGAAAAACTGACTCAATTTTAAGTAAAGTGATATAAAGTTATGATCGAGCGATCGTAACTTGGCGTGTCTGAAGGTCGAAGTTTGTGGCAAGCATAAAAATAACTTAATTTTATTATACCCATATTCTTAAATTTCCTGTTTTTACATATGTTTGAGAAAATGATTTTACTTTAGTCTTTATTTAATAATTAGTTATTAGCTTCTGCCCGTAACTTTGTTTACGCGGTAAAAGTTTCTAACTTAAGTGCACATTCACCCGAGCGCTTTTTTAACGCTTTTTCTTCGGTGTTAAAAAAGCGCCTATACATTTTCGTGTATCTGTTCGTCACACGTCAGCGCTTTTAACTGTATTTGATTTCAAGTGGTGGCGCTGACGCTCTTGCGAATGGGGCCTAACGATTTTTAAAGATGGGTGGATGTGTAGGTATTACTCTTTCACATAAAAAATACTATTCTAGTTTTCTTTGTTTGGCACACAGCTAATTTACGAGTATAAACTAGATTAACACATAGGATATTTGTTATACCGTATTGCATCCATAATGCGGGCAACGCCAGTGTGTAAGCTAGTATTGTATACTTGAGTCTGTGCAAGAGTTTCATCCAAATCTGTTGAATTCACACAAACTTTTGCTCAAAGATATTTTTCCTTTTGCTTGTAAATTAATTTGTAACATTACAACTACATTATTACTTCACAGTCTCTATCTCTTGAATAAAGATATTAATCCAACATCAAGACATCAAATATAATCTACCCCTACTAATCTAAATGATAACAGCTCGTGTGCCATTCACATTATAGTTCACGAAATTCGTGTAATATCAAAATTAGTGATGACCCAGTAAACAGCTGTTTGAGCCAGTACCGTACAGCCTGCGGGGGTGGGGGGCTTGGAAGTGGGGGGGCGGAGAGGGGGTTGTGCTGAAAATTGTCCACTGCCCTGACTTTGGTTTGGAGTTTAATTGCTCATGTTACAGTAAAGGGATTGTGTTATTATGATTTTATGTTTTAAGAGGAATTGGAATGATTCTCATAATTTAAATATTTTTAGTAATTTTCTTTTTAGAATTTAGTAGAAAAGCAAGATGATTTTGGAAACCGTTGTATAGGTGATTTTATGTGTAAAATATACACAGAATTCGCATTTATTGTCAGTAAAACATTATTATTGGATACTCCACTGCTATTACAACAACCTACTTTATCTTGATTTTTTATATTGACTAGTAAATTATATTATCATAGTCTAAGCGGTCAATTCAGCTCCGATTGAGTTTCTTTCCTCAAAAATATCTTATTCCTAAAAAATATCTTAATGATACGTGACGCATGCGTTCAGGCGTTTAAATAATTAATCAAAATGTTTTAAATGTTTTTAAAATGTGTGTCGTTCACTACGACTGAAGAAACACTACCTTGAACACTCCAAAGAAGGCCTAAATTTCACTAATCTCAGCGGAGCTTTAATATCCTACCGCTAGGCAAATGTCTCCTTCCACTTTTTTACTTCTCAAGGCTACCCATGGTAGCAGCATAGTCTTTCAAAAAACAAAATATAACAAAAACAAGTAAGCCATTCAAAAATCTATGTTCTTTTCATCCTTTTCCTTTCAATCAAACGAGTCTAAAGTCGATGGGTTTGCGGCGTTTCATTACAGAGTTCCTATGGCCACCTTCCAGCTCCATCTTCAGATCAACTGCATGTTATCATAATATTGCATTGTCACGCGATATACTCGTACATATAAGTGCAAAAAAACTCATTCGGGAACCGGGATGTGGATCAAATTTAACTTGCAAGATTTGATTACAGACAACGGGACAGGTGAAAGTAAATAATAAATAAATAAATATTCCACAACTATCACACAACGCCATCTAGTCCTAAGCTAAGCAGAGCTTGTGTTATGGGTACTAGACAACTGATAAACATACTTATATATTTCTAAATACATACATATTATAGAAAAATTACACCCAAATACAGAACAAATGATCGTGCTCATCACACAAACATTTGTCCTGCGTGGGAAACGAACCCACGACCTCCGGCATAGCAGTCAGGGTCACTAACCACTAGACCAACAGGCCTGGCCAATAAAAGCTAAAAAAATAACAAATATCGCAAAACTCTAAACCAGGGAAATCAAAGCTGAGCACTCGCTACTTACGACATGCCGTGAGTAGTTCACGGCAACATTTTCTCATCAGTTGCCTGTCGCGAAGTATTCGCAGCTTTCTGACAAGACATGCCTACATGAGACCATATTTACATAACCGGAACATTTACATGGAGTTAACAAACTGGAATTGACATGCTACTGCGCTGTTGGTTTAGATTTCCACCCAAGTTCCCATTGAAAAAATGACAAAAGCTGATTTAACAATATTGAGGTTGACTTTAAAGCAGTAGTGGCCCTGTGGTTCGAACCCAGCCAGTCGCATTACTTTGTGTAATTTATTTCATCACCACTGCTCTCAAAAGACACACGTGACATCTACAAAACCGCACTTGGTCCGCGTGGTTGATTATGGCCCACTCGCTCTCACAAAGAGACCTGTGTCCCCTCAGGCGGGAACATTTATAGGCTGATGATGAAATTGACTTCTCATTTTAAGAATGAACACTTGTATCAGGAGAGACCGCACTCCCTCTACTTGATTACGTAATTATGTAATTCTTTATATGTTATATCTATTTGGCTAAATTAATTAATTAAACAGTGAATGTGTGGGTGAATACGAGCGGGCGCCAGCGTGGTGTGTGTGTGCATGTGAATGTGTGTGTGTGTATGTATCTATTGCTAGGACACATCGTCACCTCCTAAGGCCTTATAACACCACGCCACAATGACATTCAAAATCAAAATCAAATCATTTATTTCAAGTGGCCCAGTTACAGGCACTTTTGAATTGTCAAGAGACAAAAGTAAAATAAAATGGTTTAAAAATAGTTACGGTGCTACAGTCCCAGTGCAAAGCGTAGATCTCTATGGAGAAGAACGGGCAAGAAACTACATGGACACTCTTTTTCAATTGACTTTGACAATTCACCGCTTGCATGACTTGCTTGAGGGGTACTTATTAAAAGAATCTTATATGAGCATTCAACGTCATAGTGCAGTGACAGTCGACTTGCAGTCATAAAGTTACGGTACACTGTGTGTCAATACTGTTACGTACCACAAATTATGGCAACCCTCCACCCTGTCGCTTCCATCACCAATACATCCACAGCCGAAGTTTTAACGAGCCAGTATTCCGTTGATATTTCGGACCGCTATGCAGAACTCCCGCAACTCGGAATTAGTTGGTACGACTCAATTCCGCGTCACACACAAATCGTACGAACAAATTAAATGTGTTACATTTCCATTATGTGACGTCAGAGTTCGATTATTTCGTTTTTGTTTTGTTTATTAGCGTGAGTTGTTGTTGAAAATGTTATTGAGGTTTTTGAAGTGAAAACTTCTTTAGCGGCGTTGTGCATTTTTTTTTTGGAATGGGTTAAAAATGTTAAACTCGCGTCAGGACACGTGAACTGATCGAAAATTCGTAAGACGGCGCAGGGCGCTTGCGCGAATGTTCGTGTGTGTTTATTACTATTCAAGTTTTCACTTCTGCCGACACTCCCAGAGTGCAAACCGTCGTTTTTTTTTTAAAGTTGTTGCGTAGTAGGTTTGGTTGTTGATTCATTTTGTTTTGTAATTGGAAATACAGTTGAAGGCACGGTTGGCGTATTGATTGAACGATGGACTGCTGCTCTCGTGTCGCCAGTTCAGATAATTTTACCGGATTTTACAGATTATTGGCTTTTAAATTCGGCTTTTTTAAATGCGAAATGAACACAAATTTGACAGGCCTGTTGGTCTAGTGGTTAGTGACCCTGACTGCTATGTCAAAGGTCGTGGGTTCGATTTCGACCCAGGACAAATGTTTGTGTGATGAGCACGATCATTTGTTCTGTGTCTGGGTGTAATTTATCTATACTATATAATAAATCTGTAGAAGGGTCAATTCTGTACATTGAAAATATTGAAAAAATAAATAGCGGGGGGTGTTGCTGGATCGATACCAAACCCAAATATATGATTAAAAAAATTTTTGTCTGTCTGTCTGTCTGTCTGTCTGTCTGTCTGTCTGTCTGTCTGTCTGTTTGTGCAGGCATCACGTGAAAACTAACGGTTCGATTTCGATGAAACTTGGTATAATTATTCCTTATTATCCTGGGCATAACATAGGATACTTTTTAACCGACTTCAAAAAAGGAGGAGGTTATCTTTTTTTTAATTTTGTTACCGCATAACGACCGACTGGGTGAACCGATTTTCATGATTCTTTTTTTGTTTGAAAGCTGGTGCTTCCCGTGTGGTCCCATTGTCACCAAATCAGGATCTGATGATTGGATCTTGGAGAAATCGAGGGCAACCCTCAAATGTTATAGGCTCACCCATCGTTTTTCGTAAATCTTATGAAGTAATTTAAGTACTTGCGTATGGGAATCATGATCTTATGTAGCTGAGCTGATGATGGAAGGTACAACTCCTTAACAGTAGTTTGTTACCGCATAACGACCGACTTCGTGAACCGATTTTCATGATTCTTTTTTGTTTGAAAGCTGGTGCTTTCCGTGTGGTCCCATTGTCACCAAATCAGGATCTGATGATTGGTTCTTGGAGAAATCGAGGGCAACCCTCAAATTTTATAGGCCCACGCATCGTTTTTCGTAAATCTTATGAAGTAATTCGAGTACTTGCGTATGGTAATCATCATCCTTATGTAGCTGAGCTGATGATGGAAGGTACAACTCCTTAACAGTAAGGAGTAGGCATCGACTGATTCATTGTTCGCGAATCTCCGGAACTACACATCCGATTTAAATAATTCTTTTTTTTTTTTGTGCTAGGTATCGTTCCACTTAGGGAATACTGAAAGTTTCATCAAAATCGGTTCAGTAGTTTTTGAGATAGGGAATTTTATTAGCTTATTGTGTACATGAGGGATGTTATTACCAGCGCTACGGATTATATTATATGTATTTGGCAAGAATTTGGGTTGAATATTTAAACTAAAAAGAGAAAAATAAAAAACTTTTTCAAAAAAAAATGTAACCGCCTTCAAAGTCGTCGGCAAAAAATAAACAATGAAATAAAAAAAATAACAAAGCCATCGACTTCCGAAATAAAAGTTATTTTGTAGATTATTTTACCCTTTTTTGTGGTTCTTTTTGAAGGCGGTTACATATTTTTTTGAAAAAGTTTTTTATTATCCTGAAAAAATACGTAGAAAAAAAAATCTTATTTTTCAGTTTTATTCATAGACGTTGTTCTGTACAACTGCGAACACACGTTGCATTACCCGCAGTGGATTCAGCGCCGTAATATTTATAAGATTTCATTGTCAGAGTTACTCAAAATGGAGAAATAAACCATCCACGCGAAGACCGACATCCGCGCGGACGGAGTCGCGGGCGGAAGCTAGTCTATAATATGTATGTATTTATAAATATATAAGTATGTTTATCAGTTGTCTAGTACCCATAACACAAGCTCTGCTTAGCTTGGGACTACATGGCGTTGTGTGATAGTTGTGGAACATTTATTTATTTATTTTATTTATTTATTTACAAATCTTTGGCGTAACACTTAGACACGTCCTGAATAATCCTAACTTATTTTACAACTCTTTCTGGTACCCGTTCACGCCTAAACCACAGAAATGATAATCTTAAAATTTTGCGTATACGTTACCAGATATACAGAAATAAAAATGTACTGTACACCTTTCATCCCGAAACAAAGTACTGGTGGTCAACCGTAACGTCTTAAATCGTGAGTTGTTCCGCTCAGGGAACGAGATGGTGCTAGACGACTTGTATAGCTCTGTCTCTTTCCCACAGCCTAACCATATGTTCCCGAGGAAAATAACAATAACGTTCTTATGATTATAGATGGCGCCACGTGTCTCATGATTGAATTATATTGTGTGAATCATGATTGAATTATATAATGGACAAGCAGATTGCAACCCGAATTGATTGACTAATTCGAAATTAATTGTCTATCCCGTACACTATTATCATTAATTTGAACATTTTTGTTGTTTTTGTGCTATATATTTTTTCTCTTATCAATTATGTTACCAATAGCGATACATAATATTGTATTATAAAATACGCATATTACAGTATATGGCCAATTGCAGGTTTTCCTGTGTAACTATGTTTACGTGCGTCAGACTGCCAAACTGCATAAATAACACAGCCAAAATCTACGAGCAATTCTTGGCAATAAATAAAAGACGATCTGTCGAACTCACCCCAACTTTTGACACAAAACTCAAGGAGCTTACCAATAACATATTACTTAAACAGAACTTGAATGAAACTGCAAAGTGAACAAATCTCGCAAAAGCAACTATTCAAATAAGTAGTAGAAAATCTTTTATCGCAAGACTTGGCAACGATAGACTTTTACTTACAAAGTTACGAAGAGGAAAGTTCGATTCTAATATTTAAGTTTAAGCAAAATAACTTAGTTCGGTATTTAAAAAGTTACACTCTTTGTACTTTGAATTTTGTGGTGAATTGTATAATGGTGACTTTCAAGACGGATTTTTTTTCAATTTAATTCTGTAGACTGATATTTTGTGTGTAAAGTACGCGCCACCACCGGGAAATTCGAGGTACTAATTTTTTTTAACTCAATTTGATGCATTGATATAGACACGTTTTTTTTTCTTTATCGTGATAAAATCATCAAATGAGTCCACCCAGGGCAGCCCTGCCCTGGGTGGGAAGACTCATTTGATGAGGGACTGTCAGACTTGACTGACTAAAATCCACGGTGGCCTTCAATAGCCCTTTACGGTCACGGTAATTCGTAAGTCCCGCGACCTGAATAAGTGCGTTCAGTAAAAGAAGAGTTAATACATCTCGCATAACATTTGAAGTATGATAAGCTTTGTACTGAAATAAGACGTAAGAACGCTTCTCTTTCACGCTTTCAAAACTGCAGCGTGACTTTTGCTACGAAAGCGTAGCTGACACGCTTCAGGTACGCGCTACGCCGTAGTAAATCTGCGTAGCAAGAGCCATATTTTGTTTTATTAACTGCGGGCTTGTGTCACCAACTTTGTTTAGAGTAAATGTCGTATTCAATGTACGATGAGTGTGAGCACCTCTTAGTAACCACATTATTGGGCGCCATAAAAGCTGCTTATTTTTCGTAACTAAATATGAAGATTAAAAAAAAAACTCAAAACTTACTTAACAATCTTGTAGGGCTGACAGCTTTTTTTTTTATCGTGTTAAAATCATCAAATGAGTCCTCCCACCCAGGGTAGAGCGGGAGGGACTGTCAGACTCGTACTGCCTAAAATCCACGGTGTCCTTCAATAGCCATTTATGTTCCGGGGTCACGATAATTCGTACAGTCCCGCGACCCCGACAGGGCTGACAGCTAGTTGAAGTTTTGGTGAATTGACGATAAACCATGGTGGAGCACTAGAAATGATTTATTTATCAAAGTTACAAAATAGGTATAAGTAGGAAGTCCATCCGTTTCAATCTTGATGATTGCAATTTAGCAACTAACATTAGTGTTCAGTGAATATTATTATATACTAGCTGACCCGGCAAAACTTTGTACCGCCTCAGTTTTTTTTTATATTTATTCACATTTTAAACCTTCCCTGGACTTCCAAAAATAATTTAAAATCAAAATTAGCCAAATCGGTCCAGCCGTTTTCGAGTTTTAGCGAACTAATGATTTGCAATTGATTTTTATGTAGATAGATAATTAAAGGTCGCATTATCAGCAATCAAGCACTGTACGTAAACCGTATAAAGTTTTTCGTGCATATTAAACTTGACACGTACTTCACTAATACAATATAAATATCTAAATCATCGCGCGTTGCGATCGATTTGATAGTAAGGGAAACATTATATAAGACGGGGAAGCAGGGTATGATGAGAAATCACACACTTAAGACAAATTTAACACAATACTAACGTAGCGCAAGCGCCAATAGGACGCCATTTGTTAAGACCGCTTGCAAATGACGTCCTGATGACGCTTGCGCTACGTTAGTGTTGTGTTAATTGTATGCCTAAAGAATGTATGTCCCCATTTTATCTCGCATCCCCGTCTTATACACTGTTCCCCTACCTACCACCGACATTGCACATAGATAAAAAATCCAATCTTATTATGACTTTCACAAACTATACGAAATAAAATTTCCCTTCACCACATAAAAAAACTGTCTAAAATAAATTAACAAATTGCAATTTCTTAACGGACGATAAACTTCGTGGCCAAATAGAGTGGCCACAATAAAAACGAAGTCTAATTACCAGCAAAGTGGCCTGAAAGTGGCCTGGAGCGGCCAACTTTAGGATATTGGACTTACCGACGCCGAGAAATCTTGTTGACAGTTCTGTAGAGACCGTTGGAGTTAATAATTCAATTAGAAATGGTTTATGAAACCTACTGAATAAACAAATTTTAGTATGGTTTGAGAATTATGGATCTAGAAGTCATGTGATTGAAACGGGATTTTCTATCGACTAAATTCGAATTTCCAGGCTACGTGGGCACCGTAGGTACGGGTATGCGGGCATCGAGTAATGGGCTGTCCGACCATGGACCATGCCAGGGTCGACGGGGCGTTGTGTTCCACGCACGCCTCTAAGAGTGTCAGCAAAAATGACGGGGTGACCCTCTAGAGGTCCAAAGCTTGTAGGGGTCGCGGGACTTATGATTTACCGTGACCCCGGTACGTAAAGGGCTATTGAAGGACACCGTGGATTTTAGTCAGTACGAGTCTGACAGTCCCTCCTGCTCTGCCCTGGGTGGGAGGGGAGGACTCATTTGATGATTTTACCACGTTAAAAAAAAGGCCACGTGGTCACACTCTATTTGAATGTCTTAAGGATAACTCCTGCAATACCACTCGCGAAAAAAACCTTTAAAAAAATAGTACCATAACCCGTAATTTTTTTTAATCCTATCTTACTTTACCCTTTTTAGTAGAAACAGGCATAATATTATCTTGTGTGACTGCGTTAACAATGTTTAATTTTTTTTTTAATTCGTCATTTAAAATTTCTCCTGTATCGTGGAGAAATATAGAAACTCACATAACTACATAAAAACCCATGATAGCAGCAATCACAGTTGATTTGCTGTTATTTATTGAAGAGTTCCCACGATTTCTCCTAGATTCCGTGCTCAGATCCTGACCCGATTACCAAAAGACTATTAATAAAATATACTCTTTCAAACAAAAATCCAAATTGATCTAGGCGTTATTGAGAAATCCGGGAACATATGTAAAAAAAGATTCCATGTTTAAGACAACCTATTCCTTTTTTTTGAAGTCATTTAAAAATCAAAATTCTTTCACTAAACCCTTCCTTTTTCCTAATCGTTCAGGGATTTTAACATGCTTCAGTTATTTCAGATTTTATACAGTGATTATTACGCTAGATTGATTATTGACAAAATGATTTCAGCAATTGTATTTTGGACTAGATTATATTTATAACGACGATTCATCACATGACTAGGCACCAATTTCTTTAAACTCACCGCAATCAACACTATCCAAATTCAGACCTTATCTCTTAGAGACAAGCTTAAAAATCATTTGACAGAAAACGACTAAACGACCTTTGATTTTCACGATTCATTAAACTCTTGATGCGATTTTTCATGAGAGATAGCTTTCAATTTTATATTAAATCAGTACGTTAACTGAATCGTAGACAAGATAAAGTCGTATGTAAGAACTAGCTCCTGCCTGTGGCTTCACTTGTGTGGAGGACAGGAAATTATCCTAGTTCCGTCCCCCTGAGGTCAAACTTATCCTAACCCTAATCATTCGGTGGAGCATACGGTGCAGGACTGCCCCGCTTGGGCAGAGCACCGCCGTGTCCTCACGACGGCGATAGGCGGAGACCTCTCGCGCCCGGCATTGGTCGAGGCCATGCTGCGGGGCGAGACGGAGTGGGAAGCGGTCGCCTCCTTCTGCGAAGCAGTCATGCTCGTGAAGGAGGAGGCGGGCCGCCTGAGGGAGAGGACAGCGTCCTCCCTCCACCCCAGCCGCAGTGGTAGACGCCCACGGCGTCGGACGTCGCAGGACGATCTCCGGCCACCGTAGGCGCGGGCATGCGGGCAGCGAGTAATGGGCGACTCGCTGTCCGACCATGGACCATGCCCGGGTCGACGGCGCGTTGTGTTCCACGCGCGCCTCAAAGAGTGTCAGCATAGTGACGGGGCCTGTAGAGGGCCAAAGCCTGCTGGGGTCGCGGGACCAAGGGATTACCGTGACCCCAGTACGTAAAGGGCTAGTGAAGGACACCGTGGATTTTAGTCAGTACAAGTCTGACAGTCCCTCCCGCCCTGCCCTGGGTGGGAGGACTCATTTGATGATTTTACCACGATAAAAAAAAAAAAAAAAAAACCCTAATCATTGTCTCGGTGTGACTTCTTTTTTTGGGGTTGAAGTTCATCGAATGATTCATTCCGCTCAGGCCGCATCCTTAGTCTGCTGGGGTCGCGGGACAGTCTCATCAGGTAAGCGTGACCCTGGAACGTAAAGGGCTATTGAAGGATCACCGTAGATTTTAGTCAGTACGAGTCTGACAGTCCTTAGGGACTTGGTCTTCAGTTCAAGGACAAAGTAACCTGTTAAGACATTTTTGGGCTCCGAAAATGGTCTGTGTGTCTTTCGTTATATATAGTTGCAACTAGACAGACAGACAAAAGTATTTCTTCTATTTATATAGATGTAAAAAACTTAAACCTCTAGACAGCTAATGTTTCTTATATCTTAAACTTTGCTTTTGAGACGCAACTACTCAAAGAAACTTAAACTAGATGTAGAGAGTAGGTTTCTAGGCAGTTTGAAGTCTTGTGTCAATTTACGAACGTAACTTTATATGTCATGTTCTGAGAAGGCTTTTGGCAAAGTTGACACGTCCAGTTAAAATACTCAGGGTTGTGAGAATGTTTTAAAATATGCTGTAGGCTAGTTAAATATTTATTCCGTGTAATCGAACCCTCGACAGGCAGGACAGCAGTCATTCGCTTAACCACTACGGCACTCATGCCGTCTTATCCATATCAGAAGGGTATATAGATGACTATTCTCTGCTGTCTAAGCATGGTACTGTGGCCCTGGAACTCAAAAGGCAACGGAAGACAGAGGGTAGAGTTTTAGTCAGTAAGATTCTGACACTCTCCACCATTCCACACAGGGCGAGAGGATTTTGATACACCCGAAAAAAAGGGTATACAGATGTCACTCTATTTTGTCACAGATAATATTACGAGTAGCCATCATATAGCAAAGTATATTGGTAGCCATACAAACCAACTAAAAGGCTAAAAAATCCCCCGTCATTTGAACCCGGAACCTTCTCATACACCATCACATTCCCCATAACACATCTACGTATGTCCCATTACATTTATTCGCGAAGAAGCACACGAAAAAAAAAGATTTTTGTTTCGTTTGTCCTCCTACAATACTCTTGGGAAATCTCTTGGATAAATTATTCCAATTCTCACGACACTTGCCAGGGATGGTCGTGTCAAAGGGAATATAAAAGTCTACTGATTTACCAGCTTCCGAGAGAAATCATATAAATCTTAATAATACGAATAATAAGTGTAAAACTGTCGGCTTTGTTTAGATTAATGTGAGTTGATTTTGATGAATTGGAATTGTGTTTGGAGATAAAGGTATTTTATTTTATAACTATGGGTTATTAGATATGTACGAGTCGACACTATTCTTTTCTATTTAATCTCGTTTCAGCCCACATTCTAAAAAAATTCTCAATTCGGCCCATATAACTATTGAAGTTGCGTTTCATCCCAAACTGTAGACGAGTCGCACGAATTTGGAACAAATATTAAGATGGTTTAGGCTTATATTACCTTTTAATGCTGGCCATTAACATTCCACTGCTGGGCCAAGGCCTGCCGCATATCTTTTTCGGTGCAATTCCAGGTCTTCTGACCACGTATTTTTGGTCCAACCTCGGCAGCATCGTCGATCCTAAAGCAACGATTGCTTAGGTATCTTACGAGAATAGGCATACAAAAATTGCAGAGCTAGAAGATACGTATCTCAATTTACTTTTTACAACATAAAAAGTTAAAAAGAATAGGAAAAACAGGAGACTTCTCAACTTTCTAGAGGATTTGTTTTTCACCTCTTTGTAGAGGATCGTATCAGATGTATGTTCTGTAATTTCTGCCTAGCCCCATGAAGAAAAGTGATGAGTTTACGTATGTATTTCCAGAGATACACGATACATGCACAAAATAATTTCAAATTTAATTTCCAGAAGCTCTTTCATTTGCAGCGGTTAACCACATGTGCAATGCGTCACCACCATAATAATACATTATGTGCTTGGCTGTCCTGTGAATTTTCAAACCTCGGTGAACAGATTATTTCTAAACTACCGTCCATTATCAACCGCATTATCCGATTAAAAATAGGATTTTAGTTTTTCTCAAATACGTTGTATAACTTCCAGCTAACCGGATGGAGTGACTGCCGGATCCAATCGATCTTCCACATCCCAGTAATTGGGTAATATCCATATTCCTTGGTGGAACTTATATATGATTGTCAGAAGATTGAAATCTTCTATGAAACAGTAACTTTTGTCAAACATCTACAGGACTAACGGCATATTTGCTATAATAGATGTTCAAATCCGCAAGCCAATCTCGGCAAACGCGGCTTAACTGTAACCTATGCGTCTATCGTTATTTTGTTTAGAAATATCACATAATTAGTGATTTTCAGAATTCTTGATTTTCTTCTTAAAAAGGTTTTTTAAGTTGTACCTACCAACCACCTTTTTCATTCAACAACTTTATGTTTAGACTCAAAATTAACACATAAAATCAGTACCTAACCTATTCGTTGATACTCGTAGATAAAAACAAATAAAAAACACACTTGATACTTGTAAAAGACAACGCAAAAATACATCGCTATAATAAACTCCCTTTGACAGTTCGCCACATTGAGCACTTCCCTAATAAACTTGTAGCGAATGTAGTCTATCTGGTTTCTTTTGCTATCTTCCGACGCCATTTTTTATGTAACTTGATACATTACTTTTAGGTATTCACGTTGATGGCGCTGTATTTGATCTTTAGAATATTTATTACTAACTTTTGCGGTTCGCTTGCCCCTCCATTTTATTGCAATATCCATCGCCAGTTTCATCTGTCTCTGTACCAAAATTCATCAAAATGGGCTCTGCAAATCAGCATAAAAGCGTAACAAACGAGTAAACTTACTTTAAAAATAGAATTCTTTCTAAAATAAGGACTGTACTTCTAGTTCAGGTAGCTAGAAGAGAATGCTTTATTACAGTACTTGTTAGTCTCTAAAGCGTAGCCATAAGCCGTCTATGTCTATGTCTCCGACACTGCGGTTAGAGGGCCATGGACCACCGGGGTCGCGGGACTGTTTTATCCGATAACTGTGACCCTGGAACGTAAAAAGCTACTGAAGGAACACCGTGGATTTTAGTCAGTATGAGTCTGATAGTTCCTCCCAACCCGCAGTGGGCGGGAGGTTTTGTTTGATAATTTTACCACGACATAATGAAAGTCGTCTATGTCTGTCTATCTCCTAAAAAGTAGGATGGTAATATTGTTAATTTTTCTCACTTTCTCGAACTTGTATCACTCAAAACAAAAAACCGAATCAAAAGTCATACGTCTCAATTCCCCTTCAAGACCAAACGCGTCATCATTACGGTGTCACCATCCCACAGTTATTGGAATCTGAGCCGACACTCCGACACAAATAAACTGACAATCACACCTCTCGCTCGTTTCGCTGTTAGCGCTTCTTTCGCTTTTTCGGTTTGATGTCTGCGTCAATTGTGGTAGTCGTGTAGTGTGAGATTTGGAGGCGATTTGTACACGATGCCGACCTTAGAAGCGGAATAGTGTAGTTTTGTTTTTAGGGTTCCGTAGTTAACTAGGAACCCTTATAGTTTCGCCATGTCTGTCTGTCTGTCTGTCCGTCCTCGCTTAATCTCTGTGACCGTTAGCACTAGAAAGCTGAAATTTGGTACTAATATGTATATCAATCACGCCGACAAAGTGCAAAAATAAAAATTGGAAAAAAATGTTTTTTTAGGGTAGCCCCCCTATATGTAAAATAGAAAGTGATTTTTTTTTTAATTTCAACCCTAACGTGTGATATATCGTTGGATAGGTATTTAAAAATGAATAGGGGTTTACTAAGATCATTTTTTGATGATGTCAATAGTTTCGGAAATAATCGCTCCTAAAGTCAAAAACAATGTGTCCCCCCCCCTCTAACTTTTGAACCATAAGTTTAGAAAATATGAAAAAAATCTGGAAAGTAGAACTTTATAAGGACTTTCTAGGAAAATTATTTTGAACTTGATGGAAAGAACAGTTTTTGTGCAAAAAAAACAAGAAGGTGGTACAAAATTCCTGGACTAAGTTTGTAGTATAATCAATTATTTAAGTTTAAAAAAAGGCTATTTGTTAACACTTATTGTAACGGACGGGAAACTACGGAACCCTACACTGAGCGTGGCCTGACACGCTCTTGGCCGGTTTTTTTTCTTGCTAAGGTTTATTGAACTGGTGTACTCAGGTGTTGTTGATCTGTGTGTCATTGAAAAATTTAATGAGTTGTTATCATTTTGCCTATCGTTCAATGTTGGCAACAGGGATCGCTTGACTGTAATATTTTATTTTTACATATCTTGGAACGGGAGGCACTGTCGATTCGTATTGACTAAAAGCCTCCGTGTTTCTTCAATTGTTCTTTGCGTTTCAGCATCACGGTAACCTGCTGGGACTGTCCCGCGGCCCTGACAATCCTTTGAGCATCATTGTAAAAACAGGTGTGTTGTGAAGTGTCCTACTAATGAAACCTTAAAAATCAGACTGATATGACGTCTAAACATCTGACCAAATTGATTCAGATGTTTTTAGACTAGCAATTGATGTAATTTTCATTAAAATATCAGTTCAATTTGATGTTTTATTCAGACTATGGTAAACGAAAATAAATACAACAAAATGAGACTCTTCCATTGATAATAAAATCCATTAATAATGCGTCGTGAGATATAAAGAAATCTTGGCGAAAAATCTCTTTAAATTAAATTAAGAAGCAGTAATAAGAAAAAAAAACCAGGCACCGGATAAAAGTACTTTTTATACTCAAAACCCGGGTCTGGTGAGATGCCCGTTCACAATCTCAACACTCCATCATTTCTCATTGAAAAACAAGAAAACCCTAAGAAAAGGGGGTGAAACACACAAGAGATACAAAGGAAACCGTTCCTTAGTATCAAATGTAATAGATTTACGCAGTTCGTTTCCGTTCTATTGATCAGCAACAGTATTACTTTCGGTCAACTTGACATGAGGGACAAACGGTTGTTCCCATCACTATGTACAGGGTGAATTTTTCAACTGGACGTGGAATCTTGATGGCCAAATCCGGCATTACAAGGAGTGGCGAAGAATACTTAAAGAAGTCTTGAGGCCGATTTTAACGAAAACTAAAACTATGTCTTTTTTTTAAACAAAACGTTGCCCTACACTAGGAATTTCTTCTGCGTCATGGATGCGTTTAAAATCATAGAAAACCTCAAACCAAGTCTATCGCTCAGGCACTGCGGCAGCCGTGCTGTCACGGAAAACTGCACCATTTGCTTTTAGAAAAATCAAGCATTCTCACCAAGAATCGAAACTGTTTATTTTAAAATGAGTGTCCATGGAGTTTCTTGCCCGTTCTTCTCCATAGAGATCTACGCTTTGGAATGGGCACCTACAGTACTTTCACAGTTTTTATGTCTTGTGAATGGGACTGTAGCACCATAACTATTGTTAAACAATTTTATTTTACTTTTGTCTTTTGACATTTCAAAAGTGCCTGTAACTAACTGGCCTACTTGAAATAAATGATTCTATTGATTGATTGATTTAGAAAAAAATCACACCTGTATTAAAAAACCATTTGATAGTGTCGCTAATAAGAATCAAATTCTGGAAAGTAATGGCACACGACAAACTACACAGACGATACGAGTATAGTCATCCACGTCCAGTTGAAAAATTCACCCTGTATAGGATCATTTTGTACATATAAATGTATATTGTTTCTGTCCTTTCCTTAGGCAATTGGGTCGGAAATTTTGTATACTTCCATACATTATGTTATACTGAGATGGTCAGATCTTTGAAAATAAATTAGTTTGTGGATTAAAGACAATCTCAGTTTTAAACACATATTATATATGTATTTTTTGACTACATGGCCCTGGATGACAAATGGCAACAAACAGTCTCTTTTGTTCCACCTAGAAAGAGAGGACTCATTCGATGATTTCACTTAAAAAATAAACTATTATACCTTTTGAAATACAGGTAACACACATGATTTTGATTTTTCCATTTTCAGTGAGTACATGCGTAATGTTACGTTGTATGATTGCGAAAACAATGCAAAGATATGCGATAGCAGTAATTGGCGAAAATTTGCTGTCACATTTTTTTCAAACGTTGTTTGTTAATTTCTCCTGTATCGTGGGTGTTTTTACAAACACATAACCTCACACACAAACGCCCAGACCCAGAACAACTACTTGTAGATCATACAAATATTTGTTCCGTGCGGGAATCGAACACATGACCCGTAGCGTAGCAGTTCAGTCAATCAGCCACTGCGCCAACCGTGCTGTCAATTTATTGAAGATTTCCTTCGATTTCTCCAAGATCACGTCATCAGATTCTGACCAGATTACTATGGGACCATCAATGATTTTCTAAATTGGTCTAAGCGTCATCAAGATGATCTGTGTCGCGAGACTCGCGAATTACCGTGACCCCGGCACGTAAAGGGCTATTGAAGGACACCGTGGATTTTAGTCAGTACGAGTCTGACAGTCCGTCCCACTCTGCCTTGGGTGGGAGGAATCATGTGATGATTTTACCACGGTAAAAAAAAAAGCGTCATTGAGATTTCGGGGAACATACATAAAAGAAATGACGGTTCCGTCGAATTGTTAAATTTCTCCTTTTCCGAAGTTAGTTTAAAAATACGATTAAATTTTTTGTTTACATCATCATCAATAAACAACTACCTTACCTAAAAACTTTTTAGAAACGATGTTATTTCTACTAAATAATACCGACTGAAAATTATATTCAAACGAACAACGACAAAGTGTAATCCGAACGGGTAATGACTGAAAAATTCACTCGGAACATTTCAGCATTAAATGATGAATCCCGGCCTCCCCGGAATAAACAATAATGCTTTTAAGTTAAACAGCCATTATCCGTTTAGGGTGTGCCTTAAGTTGTGATTAAGTTCACTTAATTATGATTGGTGTGGATGGAAAATGCCGAAATTTTGATGGCACTTAAGGGTGCTTTTCCACCTAAACGATGTACTATACTACGTTGCTAAGGACCTTGCTCCACATAGGATAGCACTGGTGGAAACTGATTTAACTAAGCTTCGTTTTTTACATGGAAAGTTGCGTGCTGTGGTTACGTGTTATGGATGCTTGATTCTTTAAAAAAAAGAAAGCCCCATACTAGGAATTTCTTTCGGTATTGTGGATGCGTTTACAAACATAGAAACTCACATATACAAACGCCCAGACCCGAAACACCTAGTTGCAGACCACACAAATATTTGTTCCGTTCGGGGATCGAACCCGCGACACGCTGCGCAGCAGTCGATCGCTCACCCACAGCGCCAACCGTGTCGTTGAGTGTGGCTAAGTGCTAAGTAAGCTTATCCATACATAGCATAGCTCAAGCTACGGAACTTCCTCGCCCATCTACCTTGAGACGCTGCATCTTCATAGCACATCTTACTCGCTTAGCTACATAGCGTAGCATCAGTGGTAAACAGTGACATACTTCCATAGCTTAGCTTTCACATTTTCGCAAAAACAGTTTACTTACCTTTTGCTTCCATAGTGATGAAGACATTTTGACTTACAAAACAACAAGCAATCAACAAACACAAAAGCCTTTGTCAAACAGACTGGCGTGGCGAATGCGAAGCGTGACGTTTTTATTTGTAATGTATGGAATTGTTTGAATCCAGTCACATAGAAAAGCGAAAGCGATCCAATAGCGTGACAGAACTATCGGGCTGACGTCTCGCTTCGGTTCGGTATCGCCTCGAACTCGCTTCGCTTTCGCCTGTCTGTTTGACAAAGGTAAAAGTCTCTGTCAAACTGAGACGAGGAAATAAGGTGAAAACATCATCAACGAAATCGTTTCCCATCAGTCTAACAATACAACTTCCATTTTTAAAAAAACGAAACAAAAAATTCTAAACAAAAGACGACAAATTACTTGACAAAAAACTTTCCCCCGCTCTCCCCTTTCCCTTGGAACGCACCGCTAAAGGGGAGGTGCGTACTAATTATTGCTAATGTCAGTTGTCAGCAATTAGTCAGACCATTGTGTATAGGATGACAAAGCGGACGAACTAGGGAATACTGCGAGGTAACGTAGAAAACGACACGGAGGTAACATTGATGTACAGTCAGCGATAAAGGTGCGATGTTCATATTGGAATTTTGATTTCTAAACTCTTTTTTAAAGTGAAAACTTCTTTAGCGGCGTTGCACTATTTTTGGAATGGGTAAAAAATGTAAAACTCGCGTCAGGACACGTGACCTGAACGAATATTCGTAAGACGGCGCAGGGCGCTTGCGCGAATGTTCGGGTTGCACTCCCAGAGTACAACCCGTCGTTTTTTTTTAACGGGTAACGTTGGGGCAACATTTAAATAAATGTTTCTTGCAATTAATCCTTTGTCTTGGATGCGTTTACAAATACTTAGATAACAGCTAGACCCGGAAAAAGTATCTGTAGGCTATATTAATATTTGGTCCGTGCGGGCATCGGACTCGCGACACGCAATGAGCAGTCGTTCGTTTATCCACTGCGTCAACCGTGCAGTCTGATTTTTAGTAATGTATTCTTACTATCACAACAAAGGGTTTTTTAAACTGTACTGTCTCATCTTTGTCACGTCACTTTTACCTATGAAAAGGCTTAAGCAAATAACTAGGATATAAAAGTCTGAAATTGTTTTTTAATATGCTTCACTCTAGGAATTTCTTCTGTATCGTAAGTGGTTTAAAAACATACACAAAAGCCCAGAACCGGAACAACTAGGTCCTTGTAGAGTTATCATAATTAAAGTATAAAAAAAAACAACTTTTGTCTGTGATACTATATTCCATTTTCGAATAGTCTATCTGGACTTCGTATATCCACAAACACAAATTCAACTCACATTTGGTCCACCGAAATTGTGTAGTAACGAAGGCACCTCAAGCTAGTGGTTTGTGGGTGACTGTACCAATGCAATTATTCGCACTTTGAATGTTACATCACAGTATTGATTCGGGCGGCACTTTCAACACCTGTGTCGGACCTTTTGGTATGCATTGGATGTATTGAGGGGCCTCACTCGTAGGGAGCTGTGTCGGGGTTCAAAAGATTCAGTGTCAGGATGAACTATGTGTTGGGTATGTTCTTTAGTAATATTTTTGGGAAATATTTATGAAGTACGCACGATAAAAAAGGCGTTAATGCGTATTAAAAATATGCAACGCTCTGATATGCATAAAATATACCGACTAAAATTATAACCTTTTGTTTTCTTTACGTAGTAAAATCATCTTTTGAGTCCTCCCACCCAGAGTAGAGCGGGAGGGACTGTCAGACTCGTACTGACTAAAATCCACGTGGTCCTTCAATAGCCCTTTACGTTCCGGGGTCACGGTAATTCGTTCAGTCCCGCGACCAAAATTACAACCTAAATAAACTTAATCAAGTACATCCAAAATTAGTCACTCAACCTTTAGTTTACCTGTCCATCTGATATCCACACATCCTGCAAATGACAACAGATCAATTTACGTCAGACAGGCCGTGACGGGGGTACGGACTAATAGCTCCACTTGATTTAGATTATCGTTCAGCTATTAATTTGATATCGTATCATGTAATTGTGTATTGTCTTTATTTATTTTTTGTTTGAAGAGGTGTGGTCAACAGTTATGCCTTTGTCAAACAGACAGGCGTGGCGAATGTGAAGCGAGGCATTTTTATTTGTAGTTTATGGAATTGTTTGAATCCAGTCACATAGAAAAGCGAAAGCGATCCGATAGCGTGACCGAACCTATCCAAATCTGAATTCCTAATTAGGAAAACAAATGACGGCACGGTTGGTGTAGTGACTGAGCGACTTTGGACTGCTGCGCTGCGCGTCGCGGGTTCGATTCCCGCACGGAGCAAATATTTGTATGATCTACAAGTAGTTGTTCCGGGTCTGGGCGTTTGTGTATGTTAAAAAGTTCCTAATGTGCCCTCGTTTAAAAATAAATACGAAAAACGTGTGTATGCGGCCATTGTAAGAGTTGAAGCTTTAAACATCATTACTTTTTTTTTCTTTGTCGTTCCCTCAATGTTGAGCATCGCGAATAATAGTAATTTATGCAACTGTTGTATAATCAGGGGTATTAAAACACGAATGTTGGTTTATCACACGAGGCGTAGCCGAGTGTGATAATAGTATCACATGAGTGTTTTAATATCTAATTATAACAGTTGCATAAAAGACTTTATCTACAATCATGATGTGAATCCTCTATAAAAGATTCTCATACCAAAGGGTGTTGTACAGTGTTGTAAGAACTATGTAAATTCAAGAAAAGTCTAATTGCGAAGCATATAAAATATACAAACCTTAATTAGTAAAATAATTATTTATTGTAATAATTATTTACATTTTGGATCGTACAATTATTGAAATCGAGTGAAAAATGGCGGGAAATAACACGATAAGACGAGAATCCGAAATTACGAATTAGTTTACAATTTTTTGTTCTTTTTTCAAAATTTTAGCGATCTGGTGGTGAAAATGTCATTGCATGAGAATGTTCTTTTTTTGAAATTCATAATATCACGCGTTTGGATGATATAATGATCATAATATCATTGAGTGTTTTAATGTTGGCAATAAGCTAATTGTTATAGGTTCTTTTAAAGAGGATTAATAGCATGATAGTAGATAAAGATAATAATAAAATCTCGAACGGACGATGGAATGCGACATGATGGGTCATGGATGAATACAGCTGCTAATATACATATAAATAAAATAAACAGTTTCGAACTTACCACCCTGTCGTCTGCTACTCATCGCTGGAACACAGAACTACAGTCATTTTAAACTTTATAGCGTTGAGAGTTAAAAAGTATTAACTCTAATAAGTTTAAGAAGTAAGAACAGTGCTCGAAGTTGAGGCTATAGTCCAGTGACTTATTGCGACTGGATCTCGGTTTCAACGTCTTGTTGTATCATTGTTTTATTTAATGAAGGTTTTATGTTGTTTCAGTATTAAGTTTTAGCTTTTTACTAATGTTTTGCGGAGTTTATAAATAACCAAGGGCGAGTTGTTAAAGCAATAGTTAAGCTAACTGTTTATTAAAATCCTATACATGTATAACCATTTGTCAAATAATTAATTAAAAAAAATTACTACTGATCAAATAACTCATCTTTGTTAAAAAATTATAAAACTATTAAAATTACATTAATAAAATATAAAAGTATTGAATGATCGCTATCTTAAGTCATGATTTTTCTTGTGTCCGTGTCTGTTGGCATTTTATATTATCTAGTATAAGTAGATACCTACCTGATAGCTAGTCGTTTTGGCTCTGGTTTAAAAAAAATGCATGTCATTTCAAGTCTGATTCAGCATCGTAAATTAAATTCCTGCAATTTTGTTATTATTTGTGTCTATTATTCCAAATAATCACTCAGGAACAACTCACTAAAAAATACGCAAAAAAAAGTCCCCCTTGTCTCTACTACCTTTAAAAACCCCATTTCTTCTCCCAGCTAATCTTAAACTGTAGAAACATATCTTAAATTAACTCCGCTGCACCTTTTAACATAATCTGGCAGGCAGTGCAGTAAGAATGAACAATCAGGGGTGCAGTTATAAAATCAGAGGCAGCGAGTCCCGCGGTAGAAGTTCTACGCGGACCAATTGAAAAGGTGCCGTTCGCTCTAATTATATTGAAACTTGGGTGACGGGTAGTGCGGGTTTAGCAGAAGTGTAGGCCTTTGTGTTTGTGATGAAATTAATGAACGATGATATGCTTCGATCAATAATAGTACTAGATTCCCGATGAGCGCTTCAAAAACGGCACGAAAAATACCGCCACAAATGGTTTTGTGACGGTATTTCGAATCCTTGTTGCTTAGACCTTTAGTATCATTTTAGAATGAGTACTTTTGTACTGATGACATTTTATCTTCAAGAAACATTTTTCAATTGTTTACGTTAATCCTAATACCTTTCGCAATGGTAATTAAACTGTATGTTTGAGTGTTAAGGTTTATTATAAACTGAAGTTGTTAATACTATTGTAATTTTTTTTATGAAGTGTAGATGTTTACGTGTGTGCAAATGTGGCCGCTAATGCAACTCCTTTTTGTTCCTGATCCTTAACTATTATTGATCGAAGATGATACGTATTCTATTTTTTTTACGATAAAATCTTAAAATGAATCCTCCTACACAGAGCGGGAACTGTCAGACGGACTTACGGACTAAAATCCACGGTGATCCTTCAATAGCCCTTTACCTTCCAGGGTCACGGTTACCTGATGAAAGAGTCCCGCGACCCAGACAATCCCGCGACACTTGTGCCCACAGTAATGCAATAGACTTTTTTTTTGTCGTGGTAAAATCATCTAATGAGTCCTCCCACCCACGGCAGAGCGGGAGGGACTGTCAGACTCGTACTGACTAAAATCCACGGTGTCCTTCAATAGCCCTTTACGTTCCAGGGTCGCGACCAGATGTTATTCCTGGCGTTTCTAACACAATTTGGCTCATACAAGTAAGAAATTAAGGAAATTATACTTAAAATGATTGAGGAAAAAGTTCATTTTTGCTGTTATCGCTTAGAGTGACACTTCTTCCATAATGCCTACCTAATGACGGTAACGTTTTCATTCCTCTCTGCTTCCCCGTAGCGCCGTGCTAGAATACTGAACAGTTTTTGTGGTCCCCAAGACTTTTACCGTGGTTTTATTTTCGAGATATTTCCAACAGTATTATACTTTCCTATTATTATATCTACGGCTGCCTGGATAATGTTTTTATTCTCTATTTTTGGATCAACTGTAAGAGGCTTCGGCGCTGCCGATATTTTTAGGTGAACATTGAAGATATTTTCTTGTTTTTTTATTGTAGGAGCTGAGATGTTTTGATTAAAATGGATTTTATAAAATCATTTTTGAAGTGAAAACTTCTGTAGCGGCGTTGTGCACTTTTTTTGGAATGGGTAAAAAATGTTAAACTCGCGTCAGGACACGTGACCTGATCGAAAATTCGTAAGACGGGGTAGGGCGCTTGCGCGAATGTTCGTGTGTGTTTATTACTATTGAAGTTTTCACTTCTGCCGGCACTCCCAGAGTGCAAGCCGCCGTTTTTGTATTTTAAGATGAGATAGCAGTTGCAAGAACTTCTTGTACGCCGAATGTAACTTCTATTCTCTTCTATAAATGCAAAATTTTTGGATTTTTCCGTCATTGCGTCAAAACAACTTTACGAATCTTCGTGAAAAAGGGCTTTGACACAGCCAGATTACGTTACGGGAGACCTTAAAAAAGATGGCAGTTCTGTGTTCAACATTGGCCCTAGATTGGAACTTCTAGAAGTCGTTATAAGATTTCCAGCAACTGGATGTTGTCCGACTTTTTTTTTATCGTGGTATAATCATCAAATGAGTCCTCTCACTTATGGCAGAGCGGGAGGGACTGTCAGACTTGTACTGACTAATATCCACGGTGTCCTTCAATAGCCCTTTACGTTCCGGGGTCACGGTATTCGATAGTCCCGCAAATCCAGAAGAAATAAGATATTTTAGATTTTGTCTTAACCTAATAAATTAAAAAAAAACGATTTAAAAAAAAAAAAAACAAGAAAAATCATGAAATGAGTTCACCTGCTCCGGGTGGAGTCATTTGATGATTTACGGAAGGGACTGTCAGACACGCACTGATTAAAAACCACCCTGTTATTTCTCCACATGAATATAACTTTTTATCTAACTTTCTCATCTAATGAAAAAGCTAGAAGAAAATCAGAATAAAGTCCCCAAATAAAGGCACGCTCTAACTACGTACGGCCCCGGACGGACAAGTGACAAATGACATTGTCGCGCGCAAATCTGCCGTGATGTGATGCACCTTATCACTGTCCGTTGTATTGTGTGCACGCATATGTAAAGTAAATGTGTGGACATTTGAAGAGATGACGCGTGATTTGCTCAGGAGAAGTTAATTTAGTTTTTAATGTAAGGATCACAAGGTAATATTTGCGTACAATGACCGACATCTGTGTAAAAAAAACATCGAGATAAACCGTTCGTCTGAAACGAAAGATCAAATACATTTGACAGACCGGTCGCGGGACTCACGAATTACCGTGATCCCGGTACGTAAAGAGCTATTGAAGGACACCGTGGATTTTAGTCAGTACGAGTCTGACAGTCCCTCCCGCGCTGCTCTGGGTGGGAGGACTCATGTGATGATTTTACCACGTAAAAAAAAAAATTTGACAGACCGATTGCCCAAGACACTTGGGTTACGGTTGATCCCCTTTCACACAAAAAAAGTTTCCTCGTCACGACGAGGAAGGAGCCGGCAGAATGATAACCTTTCCTCTTTAAAATATAAGGTTTAAGATAAGGGTTAAGGTTTAAAAGGTAAGGGTTAAGGTTTCTAGAACATCGATTAAAGTGTTTATTGTATTTGACTTCACAATAGGCTCCTGATAAAGATGTCTACAATTCCGGACTTAATGTTCTAGATTTAAACGATAATTATTTATCTGTATTAAAATAACATAAAAAACCATAATCAAATCAAAGCTGACGAGTTTGTTTGTTTGAACGAGCTAATCTCAAGAACTACTGTTCTGAATTGAAAAAATATTTTTGTGTTAGATAGTCCATTTATCAAGGAAATTTATAGGCTGTATAACATTACGCTACGACCAAAAGGAGCCGAGCATCTGATGAAACAGCGGGGAACCGTGTATTTCAAAACTTCATAAATGATTTGAATAGTTAGGTATTGAATCTCCAGCTAGGTCAATACCCAATGGGGTGCTAAGACAGGAAACCTCCACGTGCGCCCGTGGACTGGAGTTCCCTCTCGGATACGTCCGGGGAGAAGACCAGTTTTTCGGGCCGGTGCACCCTGGGATGCGGGCAAAACTCTTCCTTAGGCACTGTGTGCCTGAGGGGTCTCTTTGCCCGTATGCGAATAGCCTGTCGGGTGGATGCTCCAACGCGTGTCCCTCTGAATAGCAGAGGGCACAGCGACGGAGCGGGCTTGCGGACGGCGAGTAATGGGTAAGCTCGCCGTCCGATCAAGGACCAAGCCCAGGTCGGTGGCGCGTCGTGTTTCACGGGTCACCGACGGGGCCCCTTACGGGGCCAAATGCCTGCTGGGGTCGCGGATTTTTCTTAATCCAGGTTACCGCGGCCCCGGAACGTAAAGGGCATCCGAAGAAACACGGGTGGATTTTAGTCAGTAAGAGTCTGACAGTCCCTCCCGCCCCACCCAGGGCGGGAGGACTCATTTGATGATTTTGCCACCCTTAAAAAAAAAAAAAAAAAAAAAAAAAAAAGGTCAATACCCAATACGATAAATCAAAAAAATAAAACTTGAAATTCAAAAAAAAGTTTACAAAATAAACTAGCCACCGTAATTCCTATTCAGCCTGGGTAAACGCTCTAATAATCGTACGTAACAAAATACTTTTCCCAGCCAACTGTATAACAGGACTCGCGAACTGTTTATCACTGCAACATGCACTGCGCTCCGACCACAACTAGCAACTTCAACCTATTCGCCGGAATTAATCGTCCGTGTTACGTTAAAAGAGGCGAAAATACACTGATATGGTTACTTTCATTAGGTTTTTTGATCTTTTTAAAACCTTTATGGGTTATTTTATGTACGTGTTTGTTGTGACTTTGAAACAATAACGCTTTGTTATGAATAAATGGTGTTTCTTTGTGAATAGTATTTTTTGGTTAGGACATTTTTAATTTTTATGTGCAATATAATTTTTTGTATTCTGTAGATTTTAAATTCTCTTTCAGTGTCGGAGCCTGTCAAGAGTCACGTCTAGGATCTTTTGATTTCTCGACGGAACAGCTCTAGGCTCGCACATTTTACGATTTACCTACTTCACGAAAAATGCTAGCGATTCTACATTAAAAAAACGACGGGTTGCACTCTGTGATTTCCGGCAGACGTGAAAACTTGAATAGTAATAAACACACACGAACATTCGCGTAAGCGCCCTGCGCCGTCTTACGAATTTTCGATCAGGGTCACGTGTCCTGACGCGAGTTTAACATTTTTTACCCATTCCAAAAGTGTACAACGCCGCTAAAGAAGTTTTCACTTCAAAAATTGGGCTCCTTGAGTTATGAGTCGAGCTACACCATAGCTGAGAAATGTTCCCATTTCCTATCATACCTCGCGTTCCTGTCTCATACACTGTTCCCCTAAAGACAAACATCAATTAAGTCTATTGAAAAAAGGAAAATATTGAGACAATGTTGAATTAAGACCAGTACGAGTATTATATTCTCAAATTTAAGTAAATCATGCATCCTTTCTCCAAAAATAAACCCAAAAGCACCATAATCTTCTCCATATATGCGTAACTCCAACATATCTCGTGAGCGTCTTCCCCTCCTGTGAGTTATGATCCGTGCTGAGGAACTATTTCAACTCCACACGAATATTTTATTCGGAGCCACCTTTATGATGAAACTTTTAGAGGACGCAGTTAAGAATGTGTGTCTTTTTGTATGCTAGTTTATTTATAGCTGAGATATTTTTGCGGTTTTGAGGCCAACTTTTTGAGGCCTATTTAGAGCAATAAACCCTTTTTTTATCGTGGTAAAATCATCAAATGAGTCCTCCCACCCCGGGGCAGAATGAGAGGGACTGTCAGACTCGTACTGACTAAAATCCACGGTGTCCTTCAATAGCCCTTTACGTACCGGGGTCACGGTAATTCCTGAGTCCGGCGACCCCGGCAGGCTTTGGCCCTCTACAGGGGTGCCGTCACTATGCTGACACTCCTTGAGGCACGTGTGGAACACAACGCGCCGTCGACCCAGCTATAAACCCCTTGCAGTTTTAATCAAAATTACGGTTAATAGTTTAGATTATTTTTATTTCATCTTTTAAAAAAAAATACGTTGCTCCACACTAGGAATTTCTTATGTGTTGTGAGTGCGTTTAGAGACATATAAATTCATATACACAAACACCTAGACCCGGAACAACTACTTGTAGACCATAAATAAATATTTGTTCCGTGCAGGAATCGAACCCGCGACACGCAGCGCAGCAATCCAATCGCTCAGCCACTGAGACATTATAAATATTATAACAGTCACTCCATGTAAAATATTGATATGCAGTTGCATCTGGTCAGACTGAAAACTGATCACAACATTTTTGGGAAAATGCCTAAGATTTTTTTTTTTGTTTTCAACTTTCTCCTGCATAAAGTACTAAACTTGGGCTTTCCAATGCTTGTTAGCAGATGTCAGAAATATTCTTTTTTTTTTAAGACATGCCACTTTTCTCACCATGTTTTCCATCATCGTTTTGAGAGCAGCGGTGATGAAATCAATTATAAATTACACAAAGTATTGCGTCTGCTGGGATTCGAACCACTCGTAAGTCGGTCCAACCTGACCACCACTGCTCCAGCTCTTAAGCCTTTGTCAAACAGAGAGGCGGAAGCGAGACGTGGCGACGGCATATTTGCTCTGTTTGACGTTATTCATAAAAAGCCAGCTAATACTGCCAAGCTTCGGTTCGCTGCACCCAGTTTGACGTCTCGTGTCGGTTTGTTATCGCCTCGGTTTCGGTCCGGTTCGCTTCCGCCTGTCTGTTTGACAAGGGCTTTCCTCCGACAATTAAATTAAATAAACTAAAACATACGAGTATCTTTTAAAATACCAACCCACAAATTCAAAAACCGTTTAAAATTCAACCGACATCAAAACATAATACCAAGGAACCATAAACCCATTATACACGTCAAGCAAGTAATAAAACGAGATAAATGTATGAACAGGCTATGATCTTGGTCACCCTACCGCACCAGTGTTGATGTATAATGCATAGCAGTTCGCACTTAACGTGGGGTGTCCCAAGTTTTTGAATTGTGAGTCTATTATTAATTCTTATTGTTCCCTGTGGTTGCGTTTTTGGTAATTCGCTTGGTAAGTTCAGAAAGTATGGGCTGTTATACAACATTATTTTTTGTTTATGCGAAACCCGATACACCTGTCTAGTATTTTTGTGTAAAGAATCTATGTACAAAATTTTAAAACCGTATCATAAAAAATTACAAGGTTATAAGTTTGTATATTACCTGGTTGTCCGTTCAAAAACATGCTCATTTCGCGGTACACCGTAAACCGCGTCTCCTGTGTTATTATACACTCGTGATAATAGCTTAACAATAGGTACCTAACCGTACGATGATTGTATTGTAATTAACTGGTAATAAAATTAATTTAAAATATTTTTTTTTTAAATTACACCATGTTATGGTGTAAAAATTATTGGAATCGATTCAGTTACTGATTCTGAACAAACTACATTCAGGTTTCGCATATACTAAAAATTATGTTGTATATTCTGGTTGGTCTTGTTAGGTACCCAGTAACTGGGTTATAGAGATCAAGTTGGCAGTATAGCATAATAAGCCTATAATGTTCAGACTACTGAAACATAGACCTCTTCTCTGTGAGAGGGATTCAGCTGTAATTTCTAAAGACACTTATTTATATCGCTGTAATTACGATGTTCTGATTATTCAATTCGTAAAGGGGTATGTAACTTCTTGGCATCAATTTTTTTGAAGTGAAAACTTCTTTAGCGGCGGCGGCGTTGAGCACTTTTCTGTAATGGGTATAAAATTTTAAACTCGCGTCAGGACACGTGACCCTGACCGAAAAAGCGTAGGACGGCGCAGGGCGCTTGCGTGAATGTTCGTGTGACTTTATTACTTTTAAAGAAGTTTGTATGCTGGATACATTCGTTGCTAGGTAACATTGTTTATAAAAGATGTACGTCACATTGGAAAATTATTGAAATAAAAAGTCAACCATTTTTGCGAGTTTTACTAAAATCTGTTCACAAGATATTTCCAACAATTACTATTCAAGTTTTCACTTTTGCCGGCACTCCCAGAGTGCAACCCGTTTTTTTTTTCTTTCGCAAGTAATGAAATGTTGGTCATTAGTAGACCGCAACTTAAGAACTTCGTAAAAAATAATAAAAAAATCTAAACCATAACCAACCAGAGATATAACGCATTTTATTTTGTTCCAATCGGGAGTAAATCACTCCTGATTAGAACAAAATTAAAACCGCCATATCTCTGATTGGTTACGGTTTAGAAACTTAATTGTTTTTTCTATGGACTTCTTAGGTAATAATCTAATTGTGGCCAAAATTTAATTACTGGCGAAAAGAAAAAAAAGGCCTTTGTGAGGGTCGGGTGGATCATGGATATCTGTTCCTCTTTCACACAAAAAATGCTGAACGGATTTAGATGAAATTTGCTATGCAGATAGTTTATACCCGGATTAACATAAAAGACAATTTAACCTGTTATGATTTTTGAGGAAATAATAATTTAGCTGCGAGTAGGACTCGCGTCTTCTGGATAAGTACTACAGACGGACCAATTAGGCCATCGCAACAAAATTCGTTGAAGACAAATCTTTCATTCCCTTATTTTATCGAATGTTTACGAAACGCGATGCAGGCGTTTTTGTGAATAAATATTTAATCCCGGTATGATGTTACTAAAATTCACACGAGTGACGCCGCTGGCATGAGCTAGTCAATAACAATTAGCAACAGAAATCAAATATCAAAACTAGTAATTACCTACTCGTTTAGTTTCGAACAATTTGCCTATTTATTACACAAAATATTTAATCATGTTAATTTAAACTAATTAGTTTTCACATTTTGTTTTTTTGAGTACTGTTTTATATGCGTTCCGGGTGACAGGGAGGGTGATCGCGAACGTCAATCACACAAGCGAGTCTATTGCATACGTTTATTCGCAAGGGGGCGCGCGAGTGCCCGCTGCCGCACACATACATGCGTTACGTATACAGACATAAAAAGTACCCATATTTTAATCGATCCACCTATAAAATTAACTTGATTGATACCATGAATTACGATATTTTCCAGGGATATTCGATAAGTTGTTTGTGTAAGTGCGTTCATACGTTTCCAAAGGTAGCCTACCTGGTTCGCGGCACACCACAAAGGAAATGACGATGACGGTACGAACTGGATGTCCCGTAACTGAACGACCACTGCCAACAACCAACCAAATGACATCAAAAAACACCGCACATTGTATCAAAGCCGAACCCGCAGCTCATTGGAATACCATCACTCGTTTGGTTCAGAACTAATCTAAATTCATTAGTGGCCGGTCGTGTTGTCTAAATATTTGAATAATTTGATTTAGCTTTGTCGTATAACTGTGGCTAAATTAAAGGGCTGGGGTATGATTAGAAAGGACAGTGAAGGGACAAGGGTTGAGCTTCAAGAGGTTATAATTATAATGAAGTTGAAACGGGTCGGCACAACGCTTTCATGAACTCGTTGAAATGGAAGGATTAACGGAGTGTGGTAATTCAGTTAGTGTTTAAGATTTTCTAGACTTTATGAGGGTTTGGGTTGTAACAGCTGTAAAGGTCAGATGTAAATACGTTTTAATTCAAGTAGAATAAAAACCTGTCAACGACCAAGCATGTTTGTCAATAAATTTTGATGGTCTGCATGTTTGTCAAGTTTGACATGACAAACATGAGCGTGTAGGGCGATGTTTGTCAAAAAAGATCTCAAAAGGCAACGCCGAAATGCGTTATTTGATTTTTTATGTTTTTGTTTGATGAGAAGTTTAACTAACATATTTGACCGTTTACAGACATTCAGTTTTTACTCAGTACATTTATTCCATGAAGTGTTCATGTAAGCGTTATCTTTTTTTCAACGATAATGGCCACTGGCTCGATAGATAGATAGAATGCACTAAATAGGATAACACAATGGGCGGTCTTATCATTAAAAGCGATCTTTTCAAGACAACCTGTGAATACATTTGAAGAAGAGAGAGAAACAATACTGGGTCATGTAAATCTAATGAAACGCCCGATTAAAGGAGTTATCTACGAAACATAATGGTTCAATCAATCCTTCAAATACTATTAGTATAAACGTGAAAGAAAATTGTCTGTCAGTAACCATTTCGTGCGCAAGAGTACCAGTTCCTTTTGGGTAATCTCTATAACTCAAGCCTCTTCTTTATTTCTGGGCTTGGTTGAGGCCAAGAGTAAAACTATTGACCTTTTTTTTATCGTGGTAAAATCATCAAATTAGTCCTTCCACCCAAGCCACGACGAAAGGAACTGTCAGATTTGTACTGACTAAAATCCACGGTGCCCTTTAGGTTCCAGGGTCACGGTTTCCTTATGAAACAATCCCGCGACCCCGGCAGGCTTTGGCCCTCTAAGGCCCTCGTCAGATAGCTGACAGCTCTTTGAGGAGCGCGAGGAACACGACGCGCCGTCGACCCGAACTATTGACCTATTAGGTGCGAAGCACGCCCAACGGCTTTCCCTATGAAAACCGTCCCCACACTTAGGTAATAAGCGTAATTTTTATAGCTGCACAGAAGAGTTAAATTGAAAAAGCGAAGCCACCGGTAAAAGCTAGTTCACTATCAGTCAAATTTAACCTGTTTATAAAATACCTTCCCCGAAAATGGGTCGCATGAATTAAACAATGTATGTCATCAGTGGACCGCAAACTTTACTGTTGATACAATGTCCCAGGTTGAACCCAAAACACATACCGGACTTTAAATAAAATGTTTAATTTCCAGCCGTTTAGCTAACTTATTAGTTTCCTCCCGAATAAATATATTTGGAGCAGATATTTATTTTGGATCTTTGAAAATAAGCACAGGAGTTCAGAATTCCCCATTCGTCATTCTTCCGATGGTCACCGTATTTTTTAAATACTGTATTTCAACTCGTCATCATTATATCTCCTTTTAACTTTAATGTTAGGATTCAAAATTGTACTGAAAAATAGAATGGCAATGCTACGCTAGTTAAAATGTTAGCCACACGGCAAAGAATGACAGAAAGCAGATCTAAGCGCACTTCTTTATCTTAATCTATACTCTATACTAATATTATAAAGAGGAAACCTTTTTATTTTTGTATGTTTGTATTGAATAGGCTCAAAAACTACTGGACCGATTTCAAAATTTCTTTTACCATTACTTAGAGGGATTCTTCCGAATCCGTATAGGCTATATTTTATCCCGGGAAATAGATATATCTAATAACATAGCTTAAGCACCCAGTCTCGGGCACGCCGCAATCGCGGCGGTAAGACCCCTCTTTGAGGAGTGGCTGGATAGGCGTCACGGCGTCCTTACCTTCCGCATGACGCAGGTCCTCACCGGACACGGAAGTTTCGGGAGGTTCCTGTGTCTGATAAGGAGGGAGGAAACGCCTGGGTGTCACCACTGCGAGGACCGTCCTGAGGACACGGTGGAGCATACGGTGCAGGACTGCCCCGCTTGGGCAGAGCACCGCCGTGTCCTCACGACGGCGATAGGCGGAGACCTCTCGCGCCTGGCATTGGTCGAGGCCATGCTGCGGGGCGAGACGGAGTGGGAAGCGGTCGCCTCCTTCTGCGAAGCAGTCATGCTCGCGAAGGAGGAGGCGTGCCGCGTGAGGGAGAGAACAGTGTCCTCCCTCCGACCCACCCGCAGTGGTAGACGCCCACGGCGACGGACGTCGCCAGACGATCTCCGGCCACCGTAGGCGCGGGCATGCGGGCAGCGAGTAATGGGCGACTCGCTGCCCGACCATGGACCATGCCCGGGTCGACGGCGCGTTGTGTTCCACGCGCGCCTCAAGGAGTGTCAGCAAACTGACGGGGCCTGTAGAGGGCCAGAGCCTGCCGGGGTCGCGGGTCTTACCCATCACCGTAACCCCGGTACGTAAAGGGCTCGTGAAGGACACCGTGGATTTTAGTCAGTACAAGTCTGACAGTCCCTCCCGCCCTGCCCTGGGTGGGAGGACTCATTTGATGATTTTACCACGCAAAAAAAAAAAAAAAAAAAAAAAAAAAGCACCCAGTCTGCTGAGCAAAGGCGCGCGATGCTTTGAGGGAGACTCCGATATTCAATTACTAGGATAGCATGAGTTTACAGGATATAAAAGAAAAGTGTTAAATGTAGACAATTGTTGTATAGAAAGAATTTTTTGATGAGTGCTGTTTGGGGGAGACGCCATCTGTCATTCGTTTGAATTTTTTTAACGTATTTTTTTTACGACTCTTTCAAGATGGCTTCTGGTAGCTTAGTTACCACAGACGATAGAATAGATATTTTTATTCTGAAAGCTGTAGTTACCATTGAGTGGTTTGCGTTGGGGGAGGTTGCAATACTTCAGGACTAGGGAACCATAGGTTTAAAGAGTTTTACCACATTCCTAAGCAGCAGAAAACTGGTGATGGCAATGTACCATCCGCTTGAATTTTATTAAAATCTTTGATTTTACTGTTGTACCTTTTGCTATTTTTTAAATTTTTTAAATGTTTTTTTCTTTTTTTGTGTTTGTTACTACTACTTACTAATTATATTTTATATATTTTTAATAAATAAAATGTAATAAGTGAAATGAAACTAATGAATAAAGGACATTTTATAAACATTTTGAGCTATGAAGTAAATTTAACCTTTAAGGGGGTGAAAAGGGGGAATCAAGAAAGTACGTAACCCACGCGGACGAAGTCGCGGGCAAAGTGTTAGTCACCAATACTTGAATAAAACTCAATAAAAACACCGTCGAAAATTAAAATGACTAATATATAAGCTCTTTATTTTTTACTTAAAAGAAAAGTGAACACTGTGAATTTTCCATGTATCGTGGGTGCGTTTACAAACATATAAACTCACATACAAAACAAACACCCAGACGCGGAACAACTACTTGTAGGTCATACAAATAATTGTTCCGTGCGGGGATAGAACCCGCGACACGCTGTCTTTAATCAATCCAAGAGCCACATTCACCCGTAACAGCTTCTCCACAATTTTCAAGCATTAACACACTGATACAGCTGATCTTTCAGAGCAATCACAGCATCTTCCGTATGTCTCCGACTCCTGGATGTGCAGGAAGTCAGTTTTTCACAAGACTGCTCGTTGTGTCTCCTGGCGTTCGTCAGGCTGAGGTCCAGCTCGTAACCCAGGACTACTGCAGCCTTGGATAGTTCTTCGAGACAGGAGGATACGTCAGCCCTGCGTATAAGAATTAAAAGTTATCTTACGGTTAAAAAATGAAGAAAAATACCTAATTAGGAAACATTTGCATTTTCCATAAATCATAAGCATATTGGTCAATAATTGCAAAAATCATAATCATAAATCTTTATTTTTCTCCACATCAAGAAATTACAGACACTGGTTAGCTTGTACAATGTCAAATAGAGAAAAGTGTCTGAAATAGGAAGATCCTGTGGTACAGATCACCTCACCAAATTGGTTATGACATTTCAATAGTAGTAAGATCACTGCCATCGTCATTGCCAGCTATTAGGCTGAAGTAATCTTTCTGTTCACAAAATAACCAGAAATACATTTACAAACATCATGTCTGATAGCCTACATAAATGGTTGATTTTATTCAGAACGTAGACCATGAATTCATCACATCATGGCCTGATGGAGTTAGTAAGTTAGCCCGTATTGTTTCTTTTGTAACGTTAAACAAAATTGATGAAGATTCGAACGTTTTATAATTCAAAATTGTTGTCACGTCATCATGTAATTTTCTCAAAAACCCCACTCGCGATTTTTGATGCGTTTCATCTTTGTCAATATTAATTGATGTAAAGAAAATACATAGCATTTTTATTGAATAACCTAACTGAAAGAATAGTTAGTAATAGCTTTGTAACTTATTTGATGCTGTCAGTTGATAGCATCAAATAAGTAAGGCTATTTAGGCTAGTTTATAGGCTAGTTAGCCTAATACTCACTTTGGTGACACAGCACTCCTCTGAGACCCAGAACCCAAAGCCCTCGTAGCCTCAACAAGGGTCGCCTGCATATGCTTCCTGGTGATGCCTATCATCTCCTCAGCATACTTGCCCATCTTGGCGATGGAACCACGAGCGTCTTCCGTACAAGCGTAGATGGTGGACACGTGTCTGCTGGCCAGCGTACGAGCTGCTCGCCTTTCCTCGTCGCACATCTCTGATGAAGGTGGAATAAAGTATGAATATAGTAGCTGTTGCCCTCAAAATGGCACGGAAGTCATCATCATCTGCCTAGCCTTTTCACAACTATATTGGGGTCGGCTTCCAGTCGAACCAGATACAGCTGAACATCAGTATTTTACATGGTGCGACTGCCTATCGATCTTTAACAGTAACGACTGTCAAAGATCTACGAATGACATCCGGGACCAGCGGCTTTACGTGCTTTTCGAGGCACAGAGGAAACTCGCTAAGAACGATGGTCATCCATCCACAGACCAACCTCGCCAAGCGCGGCTTATCACGGAAAATCGACCGGCTGTAATTATTATAAATGATATCCTATGACGTATTATTCCAGACAATTTATAAACTATCTCTGTTTTCACCTGTTTCGATGTGATTGAAAAATCCATCCTTCCAAACATCCTAACTTTCGCTTTTTAGTAAAGATAAAACTTAGGATTATTAAATAGGTTTTAATTATTTTTTCAGAGTACAGTTGTCAAATGTACAGAAACGGACATAAGGTACCATTAATCCCGGAAAAAAACAACAATAACCTTACGATAATAGATCGCGTCACGTGTTGCCGAAATAAATGTGAAATGTTTTTTTTTTTATCGTGGTAAAATAATCAAACGAGGCCTCCCGGCCATTGCGGGGCGGTAGGTACTGTCTGTCTTGTATTGACTAAAATCCACGGTGCCCTTCAGTAGTCCTTTACGTACCGTGACCCCGGCAGGCTTTGGCCCTCTAAGGGGCGCCCTGTCAGATTGTCAAATGCTAAAAAACAAACACTACCAAAGCCGCGTGAAAAGCACGTGAATGCTAAATGAGACAGTCATATTAAAATCATTAATTTATTCGTCAAAAATCCTGAGTCAATAGCAATTAAACGCCAGACAATTCATTCCAGAAAACAGAAAAATCGTTCCATGAATATCGTATAAAGAATTATGGGAATGTTAATTCCAAAAATAGCCCGGGAACGTATCATGCAGGCGTGAGCAATTAAATTTGCATGGAAGTCCATCATAAATTGAACGTCTGACTCACTCGATATTACTTTGCCATGCTCATAGCACTCAAATTAATTCGGTATAATTGAGAATCGAGTGGCTTGATGACAAAATTCGGATACTTTGAAATTGAAATAATACATAAATTACCAAATGTGATATTTTAAAGTCTTAGGATTATTTTCAAAAGTCTTAATTAAATTATAATTATTGTTGAACGAATAATGTCCGTTTTTGGCATTACGAAAATCGCACTCCTTAATTTTGTCAGAACATTCTTGAACAGTTTTCCTAGCAACTTCCTAGCTGAAGAATATCAAATAAGTCCGTCAGTTTTATTATAAAACTATGTGACCGATATTTTTTCTGTTGTAACGTTAACCAAACAACAAAGATACAGCGCTTTTAAAAATGGCAATCCAAGTCACAACTTAGTATAAAAATACGTTTCAAAACTGTTCAGCCTTTGTCAAACAGACAAGCGAAGCGAACGCGAAGCGTGACGTTTTTATTTTTAATGTATGGAATTATTTGAATCCAGTCACATAGAAACGCCAAAGCGTGACAGAACTATCGGACTGACGTCTCGCTGACGTACCGCTTCGGTTCGGAAACGTTTCGCTTTCGCCGTTCTGTTTGACAAAGGCATTCTTCTTCGTGTCGCTGGCACGACGGTATTTATATTTTATTGGCCTAAAATTCCGCCATTTCCACCACGTTGTCGGTGGCAGCGAAGAGATCTATTTGGCTGCATGCTCAAAACTCTAATTGGCGGACTAAATAGATTCAACTGTAAACAAGTTACATTTATTTATTAGACTGGCCTGATGGTCTAGTGG
Organism: Agrotis puta; assembly: GCA_943136025.2. Lineage (NCBI taxonomy): Eukaryota > Metazoa > Arthropoda > Insecta > Lepidoptera > Noctuidae > Agrotis > Agrotis puta. The sequence continues at coordinate 13,371,413 of OW964185.2, read as the reverse complement.
TTAGTGACCCTGACTGCTATGCCGGAGGTCGTAGGTTCGATTCCCACCCAGGACAAATGTTTGTGTGATGAGCACGATCATTTGTTCTGTGTCTGGGTGTAATTTATCTATAATATGTATGTATTTAGAAATATATAATTATGTTTATCAGTTGTCTAGTACCCATAACACAAGCTCTGCTTAGCTTGTGACTAGATGGCGTTGTGTGATAATTGTGGAATATTTATTTATTTATTTAAATTATTATAGAAGAAGGAAGAACTATACCTGGTACTTTCAACTTATCAGCCAATTCAGTCAACTCGGTGTAAATCTGGTGTTTCTTCTGAATAGCAGCGTTAATCTCGTCTTTGATTCTGCGCAGGATCTTGCCGGTCAGCTGTTGGTATGAGTTCTGGATGTTCCTGTGATACGTGTCCAAGAATGGTGCTAGTACCGTGTCCATGTAGCGAGATATTTCACTGGAAAAAATCATATTAGATACCTAATTTAAAAGCATGAATAAAATAAACAAACAAAAACAAAGGCAAAACAGAAGTGGGCAGTTCAATATTTTTTGTCGCGAAATTTTATTTAAATATTTTTCATAACATTTAATGTCATGGATTTCCGCAAAGTAACGCCTGATTCTGTAATGTATCTTTAAAGAAGTAACTTTATGCCTTGGGGTTTATTTTCTAACACGTGGCAATTTTATATTCCAAATAAAAGTTACACAATAAGTTTAACTTTTCGTTTAAAAATCGAATAATTTATTTGCAGAAAATGAGTTTTTCATTAAACGCAATACCAAAAACTGTGTTCAATAAAAAAATACAGCAATAAAGTTACTCAATTTTCAAGCGATTTTCTTTGCATGATTATAAATAAATTCATGGATTTAGTGTGTAAACCGCATCAGATAATTTTAATAATTTTTCAGTAGTTTTAAAATGAAATACCTGTTAGCCAAAGCGAGTTGCGACCTCAGCTGCCTCCGCAAATCGGTATCGTTCCACCTGGTCCTCAGAGTGACGAGGTGTTCCTCCAATACGACCGGCTGATGCTGCCACGGAGGTATCTCGAAGCAGAGGCCTCCATCTTGACGGAGGTGGTTGCTGCGATACTAACAGAAAGCCATATTGCTTTTGGACAGGTCGAGGACTGGTGAACTTTCGAGGGGTCAATACCCAAAGGTTAAAACGGGAACCTATTTCTAAGACTCCGCCGTCCGTCAGTCCATCTGTCTATTTGACTGTCCGTCTGTTACCAGGCTACGTGTGTCTTATAGGGGAACAGTGTATAAGACGGGGACGCGAGGTATAATGGGGACATACACTCTTTAGGCATACTTAACACAACATTAACGTAGCGCAAGCGCCATCAGGACGTCATTTGCAAGCGGCCAATAAAAAATAGCGTCCCTTTGGCGCTTGCGCTACGTTTATATTGTGTTAAGTTTGCCTTAAGTGTGTGATTTCCCATCATACCTCGCGTCCCCGTTTTATACACTGTTCTCTTAAACCGTAATGGTCAGACAGTTGAAATTTTCACAGATGATGTATTTCTGTTGCCCCTACAACTATTAATACTAAAAAAACTGACCAATTGCGAGTCAAACTAGCGCACAAACGGTTCCGTACCATTATCTATAAAAACGGCAAAAAAACAGGTCTGTGGTTTATACAACAAATATTATTTTAGGACGCCAGCGATGCTGATGTCCCGAAAGACTGGAATAAATCATTTTAGTTCCGTGTTTTTCCTTGCATGGCGCAAATATTTAGCCAGAAAAATAGTAGCCAATCATGTGGAGCCATGAATAACCCAGATATTTAGAACCAAAAAGTTTTTGAGTTGCACGGACAACTCTATTACTTTTTTTGTTACTTACCCTACAGCTAATAACGGGCTCGGCAGCATCATTCAAACCAAATAGATAGAATGCAAAGATCATAAAAAGCATCATAACTTTGATACTACTTTTGAACTGACTTCGTATAGTATGTTGACGCATAATGTTTATGACTATAACACAATTATAAGCTTCATTGGAACGTGACGATTATATGGTTGATTAATTATTATTTTATTACCTGCAACAGTGATTTTTAAACGCGCGTTGTATTTCGTTTGTGTTTTTTTCTAAGAAGCAACCCGCAGGTCAACCTAGAGGAGGTTGTGAGCTGCTTAACCGGACTTTTCTGTGGATATCTTAAATTAATCTAGGGCCTTCAGCCAGTCGACAGACTTCGGCAGACGATCTCGGGCCACCACAGGCGCGGGCATGCGGGCGGCGAGTAATGGGCGACTCGCTATCCGACCATGGACAATGCCCGGGTCGACGGCGCGTTGTGTTCCACGCACGCTTCAAGGAGTGTCAGCATAGTGACGGGGCCCCCTGTAGAGGGCCAAAGCCTGCCGGGGTCGCGGGACTCACAAATTACCGTGACCCTGGTACGTAAAGGGCTATTGAAGGATACCGTGGATTTTAGTCAGTACGAGTCTGACAGTCCCTCCCGCTCTGCCCTGGGTGGGAGGACGCATGTGATGATTTAACCACGTAAAAAAAAACCTTTCTTCTTAACAAAATCTTTACTTAAAAAAACACCAATGAATGAAACCAGTACAAATTCCCGGAAAACTTATTCAGCTTCCAGAATCCAGTATTGCCTCTCCAATATCAAGTATCATTTCCTCTTAATTCTTTTAATGCCTGTAACGCAATTATCTTTCCCCGGTAGCAAAATTTGCTTCGCTTAATTTAAGGCCGTATTCTCACTGTATTTTTTAGTACTAAGTGCTGGCGAGCTTTCCGGGGACGTTACCTGAATTAATTATGTAGATATTTCATTAATATTTTTAAATGGAGGGGATATCGACATTGGATACTGGGTTTTAGGCAAATGTTTGATTGTTCTGCTAATGTGATAATGTGATATAGTACTTTGGAACCTATACTATTGAAAAAGGTGTTCTAAAAAAATGTAATTGAATCTGCACGAGCAACTGACACCGTTTTACGACGGAAGAATAAACAAGATAATAGAACGTAGAAAGATTTCTAATGTCCAGCGCGAAATTTGTTTTATAATCACTACATAGTATAAAACAAAGTCGCTTCCCGCTGTCTGTCTGTCCCTATGTATACTTAGATCTTTAAAAATACGAAATGGATTTTGATGCGGTTTTTTTTTAATATATGCAGTGATTTAAGAGGAAGGTTTATACGTATGTAACATGCATAATATAGTAGAGATTGCAACCGTGCGAAGCCGCTAGTAATTAATATAGTGGAATTCTCGTAATATGAACAAACCGGTAATCCCTTTCCCTATCGGAGTAACCAGAAACCAGCCATTATAAGTGTACCCATATTATCCTTTTTCAGTAAGCGAGAAGACTGCACTTTTTTTGTATAATACCGCATCAGGGAAATCCTGATACAATCAAATCGTTAATGAAAAAGAAGTATTTTATTTTAGTAGTATTGTTTTCCTTAATAAGACTCATGTTTTACTCAAAAACAATTCTCCTTCAATGAAAATTATGAACATTTAAGTCCCCATAATATATTTCTACTCAACCGTAGAAACTGGGATTTAAACTTTTAAGTCTTTGCGAAAACCGCATTCAAATTCTAATGGTCGGGTTCACAATTTGTTGGATTTCATTTTATCAGTTATACTTTGGTATCCATTATAAGATTATTCGTTATTATGATAAGGGGAGAGGATTTGAAAACTTTAATTTGTGAGCATGAATGGATAGATATTTATGTTACTCGTATTTCACACCATAACTACTTTACGGATTGAGACGAAATTTGGTGCACCGATAGTTAATAAGATGGATTACAAGATAAGACATCTTATTTTAGACTAGCTTCCGCCCGCGACTCCGTCCGCGCGGATGTCGTTCTTCGCGTGGATGGTTTATTTCCCCATTTTGAGTAACTCTGACAATGACATCTTATAAATATTACGGCGCTGAATCCACTGCGGGTAATTCAACGTGTGTTCGCGGTTCTACAGAACAACGTCTATGAATAAAACTGAAAAATAAGATTTTTTTTCTACGTATTTTTCCAGGATAAAAAGTATCCTATGTTATGCCCAGGATAATAAGGAATAATTATACCAAGTTTCATCGAAATCGAACCGTTAGTTTTCACGTGATGCCTGCACAGACAGACAGACAAAAAATTTTTTAATCATATATTTGGGTTTGGTATCGATCCAGCAACAACCCCCGCTATTTATTTTTTCAATATTTTCAATGTACAGAATTGACCCTTCTACAGATTTATTATAGTATAGATAGATGTCATGCCGGTACGACTTTCCCGTGGAATAATTAAAGAATTTCATGTGAGACGTTTCTCACGCCGCCGTGAGTATAAAATACATAATTAATTAAATACTTTACATTCGATAGTGGATGATTTAATTTAAATAAAGATCTATACCTACAATTTTTTTTTTAGACTCTTTTGAAAAGTGAAACTTGAAGCAAAATTGATGACGAGTTTGAACTATATATTTACATAGTTTTCATCAGTAGACGCAGGAAAATGATTCCAAAACCTTTTAATTCACCTAGAATGGCAATAGTTTCGTCAAACACACGATCTTAGTGGGGGCATGCGACGGCGCGTTGTGTTCCACGCGCGCCTCAAAGAGTGTCAGCACAATGTCGGGGCCCCCTGTAGAGGGCCAAAGCCTGACGGGGTCACGGGTCTTACGAATTACCGTGACACCGGAACGTAAAGGGCTATTGAAGGACACGGTGGATTTAAGTCAGTACGAGTCTGACAGTCCCTCCAGCTCTGCCCTGGGCGGAAGGTCTCAATTAATTATTTTAACACAATAAAAAAAATAGACACGATCTTATCTCCAAAGACGACGTGTTAGCATAACACAGTACGTACAAAGTTCATAAAACAGTATACGAAACTCATACAACAACATGTATACCTTGTATGTCCTCCATTTTTAATTAAATCTCGCCTAACGTTATCCGCGCCTCTGTGACAATCAGGGAGGCTCTTTTCTTTACAAAGTTAGCATAGGAATCTAGTGAGGAGACGATACTAGGTATACCTATGTAGATATACCTAGTATCATCTCCTCACGAACCTTTGTACAGCTAGGTATGTACCCAGCTCTATAAAGCCTTTGTCAAACAGACAGGCGTGACGAATGCAAAGCGTGACGTTTTTATTTGTAATGTATGGAATTGTTTGAATCCAGTCACATAGAAAAGCGAAAGCGATCCGATAGCGTGACAGAACTATCGGACTGACGTCTCGCTTCGGTTCGGTATCGCTTCGAAAACGCTTCGCTTTCGCCTGTCTGTTTTGAAAAGGCATAAACGTTCGTAGGGGTAAAATGTTTGACTACGACTTAAAAAATGAGAGCATGTTAGATTTCTTATTTTTAATGCAAGACGGTATTGGAAGCAGTGACATTCTTCTGCTAAGCAGTTATGCTCGCGATGGAGGTAAGAGGGAGAGGACAGCCTCCACCTCATGATCCAACCGCAGCGGAAGATGTCAACGGAAACGGAAATCAGAGGCGTTTTCTGGCCAACATGCGGACGACGAGGAATGGGTGACCCGCCGTCCGATCTTGGACCATGCATATGTTCCACGCTATCCTCAAAGAGCCAAACGCCTGCCGAGGTTGCGGGACTGTCTAAACGGATAACCGTGACCCTGGAACGTAAAGATCTATTGAATGAACAACGTTGATTGTAGTCAGTACGCGTTATCGTAAGGTGTTTTTGGGAAAAAAAAAATATTTATGCCAATAAAAATTGATATTATAATAATAATAATAATATTCCACAACTATCACACAACGCCATCTAGTCCCAAGCTAAGCAGAGCTTGTGTTATGGGTACTAGACAACTGATAAACATACTTATATATTTCTAAATACATACATATTATAGATAAATTACACCCAGACACAGAACAAATGATCGTGCTCATCACACAAACATTTGTCCTGGGTGGGAATCGAACCCACGACCTCCGGCATAGCAGTCAGGGTCACTAACCACTAGACCAACAGGCCTGTGCCAACTTTTATTAATCCTGCTAACAAAAGCTAATGACCTTCAACAATCACAGACTGAACTAATTAACAGTATTGTGTTCAAATTTTACTCAACTTAGTTTTTTATACTAATTAAAAATCTATAATTAATAAGCTGAAAAACAATGGAATCAGAGCTGTAGACATTTGCTGAGAAAGTTTTTAATTTACGATACCTTTTGTAAGGAATGATTCTTTTGTGATGAAATCTTGGACGGTTTATTCAGAATTCCTGGAACACAGATAATTGACCATTGACCTCTTTGGGGACAGGCAGGTAATTTTTACCTTCGAGTTCTTTGAGTTCTTCCATATTAAAGTGACCATACTTTAAATATTTAAAAGCATTAACGCCTGACTCGCTAATTGTAAAGCTTTTTAATCAATCAATATTTTATTAAATCAACTTTTGATCATAGAATTTGGAATGAAATTTCAAATTATTAATGAAATTAAATGTGGTTAAAATCATCAAATTAGTCCTCCCGCCATGGTTGGAGCGGAAGAGTCTGTCAGACTTTTTCTAACTGACTAAGCCCCTTCGTAGACTAGGCGACGAGTCTCCAATACCTTACCACTTTGGTATCCATTGACGCGTGTCTGTGTACGAACCTCTATAGATTTGTATTGCGATAGTCGCCTGAATACCAAAGTCAGGCCTGTTGGTCTAGTGGTTAGTGACCCTGACTGCTATGCCGGAGGTCGTGGGTTCGATTCCCACCCAGGACAAATGTTTGTGTGATGAGCACGATCATTTGTTCTGTGTCTGGGTGTAATTTATCTATAATATGTATGTGTTCAGAAATATATAAGTATGTTTATCAGTTGTCTAGTACCCATAACACAAGCTCTGCTTAGCTTGGGACTAGATGGCGTTGTGTGATAGTTGTGGAATATTTATTTTATAAGTTATCGGAGATTTGCGTCGCCTAGTGTACTAAGGGGCCAAAAGTCCACCCTGTTTCTTTAATTCGACAGGTGTGTGATCCCATGGGGACACCATCAGTTTGCTGCCAGGTCCATGAGGCGCGCGTGGAACACCATCGATCCATACATTCTTCTCTTATCTTTATCGGGCGGGGGGAGCTAACCATTTCTCGCCGCCCGAAAAGTACCGAAGTGAGGGTGAATCACTAGTGTTCTCATTATAATTTAGTTCGTAGAAGTTAGTAGTTAAATTTAGATCAACTGATCTATCTCTTAATTAGTGAAAGTTACTTCAGTTGTCAAGTGTAGCCCGATTTGTAAAACTTTACTCCAAACGGGTATCATTTATTAAAGATTAGACCAGCTGCCTCGGGAACTTGCTTACGACTTGTACAGTCAACAACTAAAGTAGATGACCAAAATCAGAAATTCAAAATACTAATGAGCGGGGTTCGCGTCAGAATTGTGTAGATGAACTAGTAGTAAATGTATGGTAAATAACAATCACATACTTTTGAATCACTTCGACGCCACACAGTTCTGACGCGAACCCCGTATTGAATTTTTGATTTTGGTCAACTACTTTTGTTGTTGACTGTACATTTAAGATTTAGGTTAACTACTACTTAAACAAATCTGTATTTCTTAAGTGGGTTAGCAGAAATGTGATCAACTAGCTCTTTGCCTCTAACTGGGGTAATTTAAGATTCTATTCATAAAAAAACTTAATAAAAATAAATGAGTGCGTTGACCCAGAAACGCTCGTATAGTTTTAACTCTGTGTTGTCTATTTTATTTATTTTCCGTCTCTTTCTTTGCGCGGCGTTGCATACCTGTGTTCAGACTGGTATCGGTACGGAAAAACGTCAGCTGATTACTCGAACTCAGTATTCTAATCTAACGCTCGTTGTAAACGTCTTCGATGATGCGCAAAGAAGAGTTGAAACTCTAAGAATATTTTGCTCGACCAGCTTGAATCCTTGACTTCAACGAAATGCGGTTTTTAGAATATTTTCTGAGTCTTTGGTCAAGTAGACCCGCTCACTTCTAGCCCGCGGGTGCACATATTTTTTTTGTATTTTAGTGTTTAACAGGACCCAATTGAAATAAAAATATCTATTGTTTTAAACTACCTGTGGAAGAGTCGAGCGCAAATTAGGTTAGTCTGAATAAAATAATTATTTAAAACGCAATTCAATTAGGTTTATTCTCAAGAAATGTGAAATTATAAACTAAAAGATTCGACTTCAATCCTTGTCTCTGCTTATAAGTAAATTGGACAGTAGGTCCAGTAGACCCATTCAATACTTGATTGGGTCGAGTAATATCGCGGGTCCGTTTTCGGTAACGTTTTAGAGATGGGGTGTTTATGTTTGATCCAGTTGAACAAATGTGGAAGAAAATACAATAAATAAAAAATAATAAAATCCATCGCTTAACCTCTCGCGCGCGTTACGTACACCCGGGTGTACATAATCGAAAACGCCCCAGCGCCTTACGTACACACGTCTGTACATAACAGACAGTCGCTCATTGGACGTTGATTTTTATCATTTTCAATTATAAATCGCCCGAGAGGTTAAAATCCTAAAACAAAGATAACATATCATCATGAAATATACACTGTTGTTATATCCAATTACATGGTCATCACCACTAATTTAAGGACTACGTAACCCATTAAAAGCATTATAGTTTCGTTTAGGAATTTATTAGAGGGTATACGATTTATAATAGAGGTAACCCTTTCGGATTAGACCAACGCTTATTTGTCTTTATTTAGGGCGAGCTTAAATGCAAAGGTACGGTAGCTAGGTATGTCCAGCTATGGGTCAGTCGAGCATGATCGGGACTGAAGCCTTTGTCAAACGGACAGGCGATAGCGAACCGAACCGAGTCCGAAGCGATACGAGGCGTCAAACTGGGTGCAGCGAACCGAGGCGTAACAGTTGTATTAGCTGACTTTTTATGAACGACGTCAAACAGAGCAAACACGCCTTCGCCACGTCTTCGCAGCGGTTTGGTCACGGTATTGGATCGCTTTCGCTTTCGCCTGTCTGTATGAAAATAAAAATAGTGATGAAACGTCACTATTTTTCACTTGTTTTGCACGTCTTTTGTTTAGTTGATAAAGAAGAAAAGTGATGAAACGGGATATAGTCGATATTTTTTATAAGTTTGTATGACTTGTTTTGGTGGAAAATCATCAAATATGAAATAACTCTTGGCCAGGGTGGAGTGGCGATGAGACTGTCATCGTCTTACTACAAAAAATAAAACGACGAAAATGAAAACTTGAATAGTAATAAACACACGAACATTCGCGCAAGCGCCCTGCGCCGTCTTACGAATTTTCGATCAGGTCACGTGTCCTGACGCGAGTCAGGTCGGTGAGTCGCAGTCGCCGCTAAAGAAGTTTTCACTTCAAATATTCAACTGCAAAACGGCGTTACGTTTTTATTAGAGAAGTGTTCAACAGATGTTTATCTATTTGTGGTACGAAACGGTTTGACTTTTACTGACTAAAAACCACCCTGTTTCTTCGTTTACCTTTTGCTTTCCCAGGCCGCAGTACCCTGTTTAGACACTCCCGCCTGCGTGTTTGGCCCCGTCAGCTTGTATGCCTTAAAAATATTTTGAAACCGGTTCCGAAGCGTTGACGCCTCATGAAAAATGCATAGCAACTTTCCTAAAATTCTGACAACGCTTCATCGGGAAAGCCGGTAAAAATCCGACAGGAGAATATAAACAACTAACAAATATTCATAACCAACCAATGTATCACGAAAAAGAAAACTGACGAGTTTAAAGAAACTAAAGATTTATATATTTGGAAGAAAAAAAAATTAACCCCGGTGTTTGATTTATTATATGATTTTTTATTTATTTTGTTTAAACTTCGCAAGCTTTTTTGTCTTTTTGGCGACTTCAACAAAAGAATATCAACAAAGTTTCAATACGATACCACGTTTTTTTTTATATATGCATTTGTTACTGGGTTGTGGAGGTCCGACAAGCAGTCGCTCCATGAAAAATACTTATATTCAGCTGCATCTGGTTTGACTGGAAGCCGACCCTAATTAATATAGTTGGGAAAAGGTTAGGCAGATGATGACTTGTTGTATTGCGCCAAATAAACATGTCTTCTTTCTCACTTTATATTTCATGAATATTGTGATGGATACAACGTTATACATCCAATACTACGTCTAGTCTACCTCTAGTAAGTTCTCCAAAACACCGCTAGAGGCGCTAAAGTGAATCCCATCTCATTCCTCGTCGACTTCTATAAAAAACCCGTACTATAGCAATCTTGAAGATAAGATAAAATAATGCCAATTGTCCCCACGCTGCAACCTCGTTCATATTACGATTTTATTGGGTAAACATGCCAAAAGACCTGCTTTAATTAAGTTAATTTTGTCCCTGATAAGTTTTCCTTCAACAAATTGAGGAAAAAAGAATGTGGAAAATAGGTGGAAGTTCACCTGGGTAAGTGGAAATTGAAGGTATGAGGGTGGAATGATTTGATTATAACATTTATTAAAAATATTTTGTTTTAATTCCGCGACAAAAATCCGGGCTTGGATGTAGGCTGCAGTGCCACTCTCTCGCCTTCATGCCATATGCATGCATATGCAAGAAAGGCCCCACCCTCCCGTACTCATACATTATACACACATGCAAGCAAAGCGAGAAAATTGGAGGAACATGCCATGCAATCAAACTTATACGCGACACATGATTCGCCCCTCCACGGGGCATTATGGAATTTTTGATATTGAATGTATGTAAACCTGTCTACGAAAGGCATTTAATATTAATAATAAGTCCATTTGTTGAATACAATAGGGTATTTTACTGCACAAATAAATTGAAAATCTGTTTAGTCCGTCAGAATATAGAAGAATAATGGACACGTGTTTTATGTTTTTCTAAATCAATGAATATTGACAAAGATAAAACGCTTCCAAATTCGAGAGTGGGAGCTTGTGACGTCATAACGCTTGTAAAATTGTACCGACCGAGTGACGTTTTGTGATTCTTAGAAGCGTTGTATCTTCGTCAATTTTGGTTTACGTAACAAAAGAATAAATAAGGGTCTTTTTTATCGTGGTAAAATCATCAAATGAGTCCTCCCACCCAAGGCAGGGCGGGAGGGACTGTCAGACTTGACTGACTAAAATCCACGGTGTTCTTCAATAGCCCTTTACGTACCGGGGTCACGGTAATTTGTGAGTCCCGCAACCCCGGCAGGCATTGGCCCTCTACAGGCCCCATCGATAGGGGTCTAATATTTTTTTAATTATCTATATTTCGGACTAATATTTTTTTTTGTAAAATAGCCTAATCCTTTTTCAATTGCAAAAAAAAGTATTGCTATAAGAATTCCTATATTATGTGTTCCATCACCATCACATCACACGTAGGACACCCCCTGCTGAGCATCAGCCTCCTCTATAAATTAATGTCTAATCTAGATGCCCAATAGGACCGATTAGCAACTTCTTGCAACTCTTCCGTTTCTGTGGTCTGCATCAGGTGTTGAAGGTGGACGTCCTACGCTACGTTTGGCATTTAAGCCTTTGTCAAACAGACAGGCGTGGCGAATGCGAAGCGTGACGTTTTTATTGGTAATGTATGGAATTGTTTGAATCCAGTCACATAGAAAAGCGAAAGCGATCCGATAGCGTGACAGAACTATCGGACTGACGTCTTGTATCGGTTCGGACTCGCCTGTCTGTTTGACAAAGGCATTAAACTTAATAACTGTCAAATGCTTTACTAAGTTTGACTTATCATGCACAGAAATGCTTAACTGAATACGATGTAAAGAAGAATTGTATTATTTATTAAGAAAATGTGTCGCAGAAGATTTCGGATCTTTGTTCCAGGCAATGATTATCACAAGTATCTTTCTGCTCACTGCTAATATTAATCAACTTTCTATGCAGATTGAACACAAACAAAGATTAGCCACACTATCCTAATTTCAATAACAACACTCCATCTCCAAAATTTCAGAACTCCTCAAAACAAAATCCTTCAAATGCACAATCTTAACGAAACAAACTTCATTTCTGAATACGTTCCCACGTACTGTCGTGAGCACTAACATGTTTATGTTACTGTTAAAAGCAGAACTACGGCAAATCCTAATATTATCCAAAAAAAAAACAAATCTAAGTAGTAAAAGACCAAACTATTCTGTGAGCGTTTCGAAACTTTAGGTGTTACCAGATGGGCGACTCGCTGTCCGACCATGGACCATGCCCGGGTCGGCGGCGCGTTGTGTTTCCACGTGCGCCTCAAGGAGTGTCAGCATAATGACGGGGCCTGTAGAGGGCCAAAGCCTGCCAGGGTCGCGGGACTCACGAATTACCGTGACCCTGGTACATAAAGGGCTATTTAAGAACACCGTGGATTTTAGTCAGTACGAGTCTGACAGTCCCTCCCGCTCTGCCCTGGGTGGGAGGACTCATGTGATGATTTTACCTCGTAAAAAAAAGGTATTCTGTGAGCGTTTTGAAACTTTAAGTGTTACCAGAGGGACAAGTTGCGCGGGAGTGATTATGATCGACTACAAACTGTAAATATATTACAATAAACATAATATAACTTAGAAATTAATACGCATCAGAGCTGCATGTATCGCTCACCGACCGCTCGCTACGCTCATGCTCGCCAAAATGACCCATGGTTTTATTCCCATAACCATTATTTATTAACCGTCATACTAAAGCCTAGCATAATGTTAATGGTGAAAGCTGGTATTTGTTCTCTTTTTCATAAAACATTTATATTTAACAACCCATGTTTATTAAATTGGTATTCACAGTAACACATACTTAATAGTGCTCGTGAGTGTACACCGATTATATAGAATCTTTGTTTTCTACATTTCTTGTTACGAAAAGTATTTCTTAACTGTAACATTTCTAGGTGAAGTTTGAGCTCAGAACGTATAGAGACTGAAATGCAATGAAAATATTTTCTCTGCCTTCAAATTCTGAAGGATTTGGAATGTGAATGAAAATGTGCTCTATGCTTAAAGATTGAAGGTTTGTTTTGAGTTGCTAGATGGTTGTTGCCTTTGCATTGTGTGTGGGGGGGGGGGAATATGATGTAAGACATTTTGGGTGTAAATTATTTTGTGCCAGTGTCTCAATCTTTGAAGTTTTTAGCGGCTCGTTTAACACAGTGGTTAAGCTATCGACTGTTACACAACGAGTTGGTCGAGTTTGGTTTTGTATGAACTATAAGTGTTTGTTCCCGGTATATAATAAAAAATATATGAGTTTCTATGTTTGTCACCCACGATCCAGGAGAAATTCCTAGCGTGGGGCAAAAACCAAAAAAAAAAGTTTCCGATCTCTCCGAACATTTCCGTTCATGGACAAAATTTTCATGAGACAGTCATAGAGTAGACTCCTGGATGTAACGTTTGTCGGTTTTCAAATACAGTTGAACATCATAAAGTGACTGATCAAAGTCTTCTCCAAAGGTAGGTTAAGTTATATAAACTTCCGAAAAAAAGGGATAATTATGATGAGGTGAAATGATAGTGACTTCTAAAACGGTAAATACATCATTATTATAAATACGAAAGTTTGGATGGATGGATGAATGGATGTTTATTACTCCATCACGTCAGAACGGCTGAAAGAATCTCGATGAAACGCTCAAAGATAGATGACACGTGGGATATCGTTTATGCCTTTGTCAAACAGACAGGCGAAAGCGAAACGTTTCCGAAGCGATACCGAACCGAAGCGAGACGTCAGTCCGATAGTTCTGTCACGCTATCGGATCGCTTTCGCTTTTCCATGTCACTGGATTCAAACAATTCCATACATTACAAATAAAAACGTCACGCTACGCATTCGTCACGCCTGTCTATTTGACACAGGCAATAGCTTCTGGCAATAGCTAGTTTACCATAATTTCCTACGATTTCAAAAGTTTGCCAAATGCCACCTTTCCACCCTCTCCGACTATTATTATAATGATGCACCTATTACAACAGGTTCTCACTGTATTAGGTACGTACTTCCCGAGTCACGTAGCGTCACAAGTGTGCGATCATACACCTCGTTGGTCCAGCTTATGCGATTGTTTGCCACGAGTCGTAGGACGTAATTCCCGAGTCTCTCTACCTCTCTACCCACAGGTGTGCGATTTGGGGAATATTTAATAGCTTTTGTATAAAATTTAAAGATACAAGATATTTATTTTGTAAAACATGAGTGCAGAATTATACAGGTCTTAAAAATAATAAGAGGTAGCTACATGTTTTGCCATTCATGGCATACAAAATTAGTCTCACTAAGACAACTTTTACTGAATAATTATAAAAGTCAATTAAATAAACAAATTAAAACAAAGAAAAATAAGATCAAAATGTCAAAAATTAAATTCAATATAAGTAAAATACAGATTAGAAAAATAATAATAATAGGTACACATTCCAAATTCTAAAACAGAAGATTATCATTTAAAAAGTCATCTACGCTGTAATAGAACTTTTCTAGTACAAACCCCTGAACGGACTTTTGAAGACTTTTGAAATATTCAGCCATTAAGATAGTATAGAGACGGTTATCAAATACAAAATCAAATCAAATTGGGCCTTCACACACCATGTGGGCCCATCTGTGAATTGGTGGTGGCCGATTTCATATGAATACATTTTTGGATACTACTTGCGGTGATAAGAAATTTGACTGATAAAAATTTAATTAGTCAATCAGTTAGATTATAAAAAAATATTTGACACGTTTGTTTTCTTCTGTTACGTAAACCAAAATAACACGGGTTATTTTTTTTCCTGCAATTAGCGAAAAAAACTTCTTACATAAATGTAAATTGGTCGTTTGGGTCCAAACCCAAACTTACTACATACTCGTGAGTCTTAGTAGTAACCACTGGACCACTCTCTAAAATAAACCTACACTTTATACTCGCACCAACTGCAACACAAAATATAGCAGAAAATGTAACAAGAAACATCACACAGAACTTTCTACTCTAGCGACAAAATTCTCGAAGTCTCCTTAATACACGTCTCCTTCTAAACGTGCATTTAACATTTTTCTCCTCAAAATCCAAGTAAATGTTGTGCTATAAAATCCTTCCCAACTTTGGTGGTGCACCGCAATCGTTTTATACTATTCTTGGGTTCTAAGGTGATATTTCTATTTATGGTAAGCGTTTTGGAACGTTTTGTGACGTTTTTCTTATGGCACGATTTTTTTTTAACGTGGTAAAATCATCAAGTGAGTCCTCCCACCCAGGGCAGGGTGGATGTGACTGTCAGACTCGTACTGACTACAATCCATGGTGTCCTTCAATAGCCCTTTACGTTCGGGGGTCACGGTAATTCGTGAGCCCCGCGACTCCGGCAGGCTTTGGCCCTCTAGAGGGAGGCCCCGTCATTTTGCTGACACTCTTTGAGGCGCGCGTGGAACACAACGCGCCGTTGACCCGGGCATGGTCCATGGTCGCTGTCCCAGCGAGTTGCCCATTACTCGCTGCCCACGCGCAGTTTCAGTTTCCAGTTCGGTTCCCGTATGCACTTGTATGACGTACAAGTAGACTTTAAAAAAAGCGTTGCCCCACACTAGGAATTTCTGTGTTGTGTTCTGTGTCGTGGGTGCGTTTACAAACATAAACACACAAACACCCGGACCCGGAACGTTCAACTTCCAGGTCATATAAAAATATTTGAATTACCACCCATTGAACCTCCATGGTGGTAATGGCCTAACCAACCTTTGAATGATTAAACCACTGGAAGCTGACTTATCTGATAGCTTATATGTATTTTTATATTCATTTATTCACATTTCAGTTTCAGTTGCCTTTCAGAATAAGCATTGAAAATGGATACTTTTCAACATAAACCGCGTCATTTTTAACCACCGCCCAAGCGGCATCAATTTTCAAACTTCTAAGGTAAAATTAAACTAAAATCCTAAGTTTAAAACTATTTTCACAGATGTTGGACTACCTAAATTAATTAAGAAACAATTAGAAGTTGAATGAGTGATTAAATCGTTTGAAATTGAGATAGACGTCAGTTGGATTCGGGTTTACGAAGTTTGTTAATTTAAGTTAATTTAAGTATTGTAATTCGAATCTTACATACAAGTTTATAAATTATATATTTTAATAAGGTGAAGTTATTATAAACGCTACATCAAATTAAATTTTCGGTAAGTTTCCGAACCAAGATCGGTTGGCGATTACGGACTTGTATTAATGATAAGTTACCGTTTCTGTACGATACTTTCTATTTCCTAGTTTAATCGAAAAAGTCACTTATTTATACTTGCCCTGATTTGAACCGCTGGGCTTAACAGCTAACAATTCTACATTTAGTTTTTGGACCACACAGGTGGCACCTGACATCTACCAGTCATAAATTACTCTCAAAACAGTATATTTTTCGTCTTAAGCCTTCACCGTAAAAATAAAAAGGTTGCAACAATAAAAAAAATATAATTGAGGAAGCATGGCAACATTCTCACACATGGCCGCAGGGAGTGATCATAAAAACCCTTGTGACTGTGTAGTTCAAGAAACCCGAAATAATAAACATTGTGATGAGACATGAGCTATGGGTGTTTCGAAAGAGTTTCTTCAAATTTTATTTTTTCGTTACGTGAATTCTATTCTATTATAACACGTTATAAACCTTGTCCCGTTTTTAAAAATTGGTTGTGTGGTTGCGCTTATAAACATTTAAACTTACTTGAAGATCATACAAATATTTGTTACGTTTTGCGGAAATCGAAGCCGCGAAACGCAGCGCAGCAAGCTGAAGGTTGGCTAGAAGCTATATTCGGCATTAGTGCTCAAATATACGGTGCAACGTGTAATGACACATACACAACAACACATACACACATGACACATAATGACACATACACACATGTACGAGTTCATACAATTTTTTTTTTATCGTGGTAAAATCATCAAATGAGTCCTCCCACCCAGGGCAGGGCGGGAGGGACTGTCAGACTTGTACTGACTAAAATCCACGGTGTCCTTCACTAGCCCTTTACGTACCGGGGTCACGGTAATGGGTAAGTCCCGCGATCCCGGCAGGCTTTGGCCCTCTACAGGCCCCGTCAATATGCTGACACTCTTTGAGGCGCACGTGGAACACAACGCGTCGTCGACCCGGGCATGGTCAATGGTCGGACAGCAAGTCGCCCATTACTCGCTGCCCGATGATATTTTTAATAGGTGAAAAAGGTATGCTATTGATGAACTGCTATAAACTGCTATTGATCGAATTCGATTTATAACTGCTTCGTTCTTTTTGTAGTCATACTTCGATGTCCAGTTTGAAGCAAGATTATCCATGTTAATAGTTCAAAGTTTAGATACCGTTAAAAGTATAAACCACCCATTTTTTATATTCATTGCGGGCTTTCTAGTAAATATCAAATCTTTTATAACATACAAGGATAATATATTTCCCTTTTACTACGAGATCAACGTGAAATGTTACGAGTATTTCCATTTCCTTCGAAAGAGGTTCAAGCGTCGCCAATAAAAGATGCATTAGACCTCCTTAAACTTACGTTTGGACGCCATGTTGGATTTTAAAAACTGCTGTGTATCTTTAATGGCGCCTGGTTTTCTTTAGGTTGTGAATATTAGATAGCAGATGATCGATTTGTGTCATTTTCAGTGTTTTATGATGCTAGGTTTTAGGATTCCGTACGTCAGAATGAAAAAAAGGTGGCTAAATAATTACAGCTGCACAGGTCGATCTTCCGGATTAAGCCGCGCTTGCCGAGGTTGGTCTGTGGATGGGTCACCATCTGTCATAGCGAGTTCCCGCCGTGCTTCAGAAAGCACGTAAAGCCGTTGGGCCCAGCTGTCATTTGTAGATCGTTGACTGTCGTTACTATTAGTCAGAAGCTCCAAAGTCTGACAACCAGTCTTACCATGGGGTATCGTATTACCCAGTTACTGGGTAATACGATACAGAGGTACGATAGGCAGTCGCTCCATGTAAAATACTGATATTCAAATATATCTGATTCGACTGGAAGCCGACCCCAATCTGGTTGGGAAAAGGCTAGGCAGATGATGATGATAGGTTCTCGTTTGACCACGATCTCACCTGATGATAAGCGAAGATGTGGTCGACGGTGAAGCACGCTTGCCTAGAAGTTACCTATTCACTCTTGTCTTATAGATCCCAAGTTTATAGCCGTCAACAAACAGAGGGCTCGCAGGGAATTCCACTCCTTCGCTGTGCGCACAATAAAAGTATTGACAAAACGCTTTGAAGGTATTGTAGGATGTCCACCATGTATCAATGGCGCATTGCCGTACGTCTTGTAGTCCGAGGACTGGTTGTTAGACTAATGAGCTTCTGACTAACAGTAACGACTGTCAAAGATCTACAAATGACAGCCGGGACCAACGTCTTTACGTGCTTTCCGAGGCACGGAGGAAACTCGCTATGACAGATGGTCACCCATACACAGTCCAACCTCGGCAAGCGCAGTGTAACTCGGAAGATCGGCCTGGTGCGGCTGTAATTATTTAGCCACGAGCTCCTCTAAAACGGAACGTATCATTGAAAAAAAAAAGGTTGCTTCACCGAACAACACATCATCGAATCTGAAAAGGGAGATCAAGGACGGTATGGTGAGTGCGGTGGAGAGGCTCTTTCAACTTGTAAAAGAGGGTGAAGGTGCCAAGCCTGGAGGACCCAAAGTGACAGACACACCCGAGGAGCCCCCCAGGGCACTGAGACCGACCTCAGATGAGCCGACAGAGCTCATGAAACAGCTCATGGAAGACCTCCGGACCCACAACAAGGCCCTGGAGGAGTGCCAGCAGCACACGCGGGCTCTGTCGGAGCAACTGAAACAGGCCCCTCGCTACGTCGCTGGTCAAGGCCCCTCGTTCGCGGAAATGGCCGCCGCCCCGAAGCAGCAATTCCAAGCACCTCTTCACTCGGCGGTGATCTCATCGACTGACGAAAAAGACACCGGTGAAGAGGTGATTGAGAAGCTAAGGACGGTGATGGACGCTAGGAACGAGGGTACTCGAGTTGAGAGACTGCGAAAGGCGAAGGACCGTAAGGTAGTGGTTGGTTTCAGAACCAGGGAGGAATTGACCCGGGTAACGCAGAAAATCATAAAGGCCGGGAACCTCACCGTAGAGGAGGTTAAAAACAAAGACCCCCTTCTCGTAATGCGTGACGTGCTCTCCTGCCATACTGATGTGGAGGTCCTCGAAGCGCTGAGGCGGCAAAACAGCCATCTCATCGGGGACCTGCCAGCGGACGAGGCGAGACTGGGGGTAAAGTACCGCCGCAAGGCGAGGAACTCCCACCTGTGCCATATCGTCCTGCAGGTGTCCCCGGCTGTGTGGCAGAGGCTGACGATTGCGGGACGAGTGCACATTGACTTGCAGCGGGTGCGTGTGTTGGATCAATCGCCACTGATTCAGTGCACGCGTTGCCTGCGCTACGGACACAGTCGCAAGATGTGCACTCAGTCTGCCGATCTTTGCGCGCATTGTGGAGACCCCCACATGAGCGTGGACTGCCCTTCCCGGCTGGCAGCAGAGCCGCCAAGATGTTGCAATTGCCTGTCTGCCAAACTGGATAAGACCCAGCACAACGCCTTCGACAGCGAGTGTCCAACCCGCGTAAAGTGGGACGCTCTGGCGCGGCTGTCGGTGGCGTACTGCTAAGGTCCAACCAGTGGTAATCGGAACCGGGGACTCTTCCAGGGACTCTCGAACACGTGAAGGCGTCCGTACAAGTTACCAGGTAATCCAAGCGAATCTGCAGAGAAAGAACCTAGCAACCCAAGAGCTCATGCTCGTCGCCAGTGAGCGGAGGGTTGCGTTCGCGCTGCTCCAGGAGCCGTATGTGGGTGGGGTCGGAAGGATGCGAGACTACCAAGGAGCCAGATTGTACCAGTGCGCTGATCAAGGAGGTGGGACTGTGAAGGCGGCGATAGCCGTCTTTAATCACGACCTAGACGTGACACAGTGCCCGAAACTCACCACCAACAATATCACGGTGGTGAGGATCCGTACCAGCGCCTGGGAAATCGCTGTAGTCTCGTTCTACTTTGAACCAGACCAACCCATCCGGCCATACCTGGAGCAACTCATGCGGATTCGCGAGGAAATGGGCCCCACTAAGGTGCTAATGGGCGGGGACGCCAACGCCAAGAGCGCCTGGTGGGGCAGCCTGGTAACAGACGCCAAGGGCGAAGAAATGTCGGGATCCCTGGAGGAAATGGATCTGCAGGTACTCAACGTCGGCAACACCCCGACCTTCGACACCGTCAGAGGTAACACCCTGTACAGCAGCTTCGTTGATGTAACTGCTTGCTCGGCGGAGCTGCTGGACCTGGTGGAGGACTGGCGGGTCGACGAAGGCATCACGAGCTCGGACCACAACGGCATTGTTTTTAAAATTAACCTGGAAAAGAGTAAAGGTATAAAAGTCAATAGAACCACAAGACTGTTCAACACTAGGAAGGCAAATTGGAGCCAGTTTCGTGAGAAACTGGCTCAATTGAAGGCTGATACAAACTTAAATTCAAATCACATCAAAAATATTCAGACAACTTTAGAAATAGAAAATGTTACAAATAAATACACAACCATTTTGAAACAGTCTTGTGAAGAAACGATTCCAAAAATTAAGAATAACAAAAAACCCACCTTGCCGTGGTGGTCCAATGAGCTCGCTGCCTTGAAGTCGGAGGTGAACACCCGGAGACGCCGCATCCGATGCGCTGCACCGGTCCGGAGGCAGAAGGTCGTAGATGAGTACCTGCAGGCAAAAGAAAGATACGAGTCCCTGGCAAAGAAGTCACAGACAGCCAGCTGGAAGAGCTTCTGTGAGAAGCAGGATAAGGAGGGACTGTGGGAGGGAATCTACAGGGTCATAGGACGGACCGCCAAGAGAGAGGAGGACTTGCCGCTGGTAAGGGACGGACTGCCACTAAACGCCAAAGAGTCGGCTATGCTGCTGGCCGAGACCTTCTACCCGGAAGACCGGGAAGATGGGGAAACGCAGGACCACCGTCGGACGCGAGAAGCTGCCTGTCGTGTAAACGACTGGGCGCATGATGAACAACATGACCCACCGTTTACACTTCAGGAGCTGAAAACCGCGGTGGGGAGTTTCAACCCAAAGAAGGCACCCGGGGCAGATGGTCTCACAGCCGACATCTGTGCGCAGGCCATATTCCAGGACCCAGAGACATTCCTCGCGCTGGCAAATAAGTGCCTGGAGCGCGGGCACTTTCCTGGGGCCTGGAAGGTGGCTACAGTGGTAGTCCTCCGAAAGCCCGGCAAAGACTCTTACACCACCCCGAAGTCTTACAGGCCGATTGGCCTCCTACCGGTCCTAGGCAAAATTTTTGAGAAGATGTTGGTAGCGAGATTAAAATGGCACCTGTTCCCGCGGCTCAGTACTCGCCAGTTTGGTTTCATGCCCCAGAGGAGCACCGAGGACTCCCTCTATAACATGATACGGCATATCAAAGACAAGCTTAAGCAAAAGAAGCTGATCACTGTCGTGTCGCTCGATATAGAGGGAGCCTTCGACAGCGCATGGTGGCCGGCCATTAGAACCAGACTGGCTGAGGAAAAGTGCCCGGTGAACCTACGCAGAGTGCTAGATAGCTACCTGACCGGTAGGAGCGTCCGCGTTAGATACGCGGGCGCAGAGTGCCAACGTGAGACTAATAAGGGGTGTGTGCAGGGCTCTATCGGCGGTCCGATCCTGTGGAATCTGATCCTCGACCCCCTGCTGAAGGGGCTGGAAGAACGAGGCGTCCACTGCCAAGCTTTCGCCGATGATGTGGTGATGATCTTCGACGGTGACACAGCGTTGGAAGTTCAGAGACAGGCCAATGCCGCCCTCGAGTATGTTAGGGGGTGGGGCATCCGAAATAAGCTGAAGTTTGCACCTCAAAAAACTTGTGCAATGGTCATTACCAAGAAGCTGAAGTACGATGTCCCACTTCTGAGCATGGGCGGGGTAGACATTGGCATGTCCAAGGAGCTGAAAATTCTGGGGCTCACCGTCGACCACCAGCTCACCTTCAATACCCACGTCGCCAATGTTTGCAGAAAAGCTGCAAACATTTACAAACAGCTGGCACGTGCGGCCAAGGTGAGCTGGGGCCTTCACCCGGAGATCATCCACACAATCTACACGGCAGCAGTGGAGCCGGTGATATTGTACGCGGCGGCTGCCTGGGCGCCGGCGGCCAGTAAGATCGGGGTGCAGAAGTCCCTCAATGCGGTCCAACGAGGATTCGCCCAGAAGCTCTGCAAGTCCTACCGCACCGTTTCGCTGAACGCGTCTCTAGTGCTGGCTGGGATACTACCACTCGACCTGCGAATTAAGGAAGCAGCCGCTCTCTACGAGGCAAAGAGAGGGGTGCCCCAGCCAGTGCTGGCGGACAGGGAGGTAGAGCGAGTGGTTGGATTTGCGGAGCTTCCGCACCCGGCAAAACATGCGGCCATGGGGTTCGTGTGCCTGGATGACCGGGCGCTTGTGGAGTCCCACAACCGCCAAGCAGTCAGATTCTTCACCGACGGCAGCAAAATTGAGGGCAAGGTCGGAGCAGCGCTGTCACTTTGGAACAGTACTGCCGAGATCAAGTCCATCAAACTTTGTCTGCCGTCATACTGCACGGTCTACCAGGCGGAACTCCTGGCCGTATGCGTAGCCACACGGGAGATCCTCAGGCGCGGGGAGGGATCCTTTGGTATCTATAGTGACTCGAAGGCCGCTCTGGAGACGGTCACAAATCATGGATCCCTCCACGCGCTGGCCGTAGAGACAAGGGCGAATGTTGTCGCGGCTCTGGCCCAGAGCAAAGATGTGTCCTTGTTCTGGGTCAAAGCACACGTCGGCCTTGACGGCAATGAGCGCGCCGACAAACTCGCCAAGGAGGCAGCACTCCGGTCGAAAAGAAAGCCGGACTATGACCGCTGCCCGGTCTCATTCGTCAAGCGACAATTTCGTATAGGGTCGCTCGACGAGTGGAACCGGAGGTACCAAGCTGGCGAGACAGCCTCGACCACGAAAATATTCCTGCCCAACGCCACTGACGCCTACCGCATAGTAAGAAAAATTAAGCCAGCTGGTATAGTCACGCAGATTTTGACGGGGCACGGTGGGTTCTCCAAATACCTGCACCGTTTTAGGTGTAAGGAGAACCCATCGTGCATCTGCGAACCAGACGCGGAGGAGTCAGTGGAACACATCCTGACAGAATGTCCAGTGTTCGAGAGGGAGCGGTACAATACTGAAACAAAATTGGAAACAAAAATAAATAAAGTTAATCTAAGTAAAATCATAGCAAACACGAAGGATAGAGACATATTTTTAGAATACTCAACCAAAATTGTAAGTAGAGTCATTAATCGTAATAAAACTGCCTGATGATTTTGTGTTCCACTGTATATGGATATTTCTTCCAAGAAAGGATATAGAGACTGGAGCACAAAATCACCAGAGTCCGAACATAAATATAAAATAAATAGCCTTGAAATAAAAAGTTGCAAATATCCTCATAATTTAGAACAAACTTAAAATCACTCGAAAACTAAATTATAAAACAAAAAAAAATCACTCGAAAAACTAAATTATAAAACAGTAACGAAAAAGAAATAGAACAAAAAGGTCTCTGACTACGTCAGGGGGACAAGCAGAGCAGGAGTGGGTTTTAGCGGGTTCAAGTCCCGCACTACCTCGACTGTCTCACAATCTCCGTGAGATAGTCGAGGTGTCCGAAGGGATTTCCCACTCCTGCGAAAACAAAAAAAAAAAAAAAAAACAACACATCATCGCTGACCATCAGGCGAGATAGTACCCAAACGAGAACCTATCGTTAAATAAAAAGAAAGCAAGTACTTGCATTGTGTAAAAGGAGCTTAAACAAGACTCCATCTCTTTTATACTTTAACTAAATATATTTTTTTTTCCTTGGAATTTATATTCTATTTCTATACTTACCTGCAGTATTTACACCTTCCTCTAAGAAAACGCAGTAAACAACAGAGACAGCTACCCGTGAACCCATCGTCTTGCAAACCGTTGCAGCGTTGAACGATGTGGAAGATTCGTGAGCAATGAGTCGAAAGCGCCATCTGGCGGTCCTTTCTGATACCTCCCGATACCTCCCGGTACCTCTCGATACCTCTTCATTTGCACACGCCAGTGGAAACTCCAGAAGACGCGAGAGTTCGGAAAATCGATGTGAGTTTCAAGACGGTTTATTTTGTACTTCAGGTTCGATGAGTTTCCCATCGAAACTCACCGAACCTGAATACCGAAGTATAATATAGTTCAAATATGATGTAAGAGCAAATGGGAACATAGTAGATATGTTTTTGGTCGAAAGTTGATATTATTAAGTTGCATTATGTTAAACTGCACGTAGGGTACATATATAAATCTGAAAATTTTTAGACGAATAAGGTTTATGATCGATTAATTGTGAAAAGGTTAACGTGTTAGCGTTTGTACGAACAATTGAGAGACTTTACTTGTTATCTCAATGATGTGAGAAGATATAAGATACATAATTGTTACCAATATATTATTGCAGGAGATACGTGAATATATACGTTTTTTCCATTTTTATTGAAAAAAATAATTTGGTATCACACTACGAATTTCTCCTGTATCATGGATGAACGTTACCTTCTGTTAAAATAAAGGAAAAACCCAAATATCAGCCCAATACTGAACGATCAAAAATAGAAACCGTACATATTCAAGAAGCATGATAATTGCAAATAAAATCATCTTTATCACAAAATATTCCAGTCTCAAGTGATTGACAACTGATCAATTTTGAGCCCCAATCTCCAATCTTTTCATGGTTCATTGATAAAATATTCCACTAAGGAGAAATCAATCAAAGACAAGTCGAACGAATTTAACCCCCACGCAGCCAACCGAAGACAATCAAACCGAAAAAGCTCGAAACTAACCCCCAAAAAGTTTGCATCCGATCCCCGGATCTCTTTTTTGATAGGATATAATAAATTACCAGAGCCAACTGTAGTTGTTCCATAAATATCATTCAGACTGAATCGAGCCATAAATTCAATAGAAGCAAAGAAAGGGCAGAAAGCAATTTCCCCGAACGTTATCACATAAATTGCTTCCATCGTATGGAAAAATCTTGTTGAAGGACATTCCCAATAAAATTGGAATTATTATTTTCCCCTTGACGGTCCCTTATAGTTAGGTGGGCTAAAGAAATGTTTAGATATTTTTTTTCCTCCT
Source organism: Agrotis puta (assembly GCA_943136025.2). NCBI lineage: Eukaryota > Metazoa > Arthropoda > Insecta > Lepidoptera > Noctuidae > Agrotis > Agrotis puta. Next base: position 13,346,092 of record OW964185.2, on the reverse strand, counting down.
CACATCCTTTGTTAAACTGGCGACTTACCTTCCGAATGTAAAAAGGAAAAGGTTTTTATTGTATTCATATCGTAGACGTAGATGTGCCGCCCCCGCGGCATTGCCGCCGAAACCTGATAGCGGCTATACGACACTTTTATTCTTTACGAAAATGTGTAGGTCAATGATCTTACTCTTTCTTAAAAGGCGGCAACAAAGGGACATACAATTTTATACCTTATGGAAAATCCCGTGTCAAACAGTTTTACGTCAGTCCCTTTCGTGTACACAAGGTCTATTAAACTTGCGATACATCCAACATCAGTCATTCTGCACAGGCACCAAATAATATTGAACGAGAAACTAAACTGTATTTCCCAGACTTTTTCAGTCCGCGCAAGCAAACAGGTTTCCAATTCCTGCATTCGCTTCGTAAATAAGAAACAAAATTTACTTCGAAAAGAGAAAATAAATCGCATTACAACTCACGGAACGATTTATTATAGCAAAATGTGAATTTAACCTAACTTCGTTTGGCATTCGTACATAAACCCTTGATTCTTATTTTAAAGAATAGCCAATCCGCATCGTAACCGTGCATTCTCATCAACGAATCCACCAAAAATGGAAATACATCGCAATACAAAACACATAACACTATTTAAAAAATAACCAGTAAAACTTGGCTCGAAAAGCGCGCCAATACAGCGCGTAGTGTTGTCTATGGAAAAAAACGAAGTACGGCAACGACCACCGGCGGTACAGCCTATATTTCATTCGAAAGCCAGTACAAACCCACAGCCACAGAGCCGATAAATCCAGAGATTTCTATTACAGATAACGCCTTGATTCTTTCCGGATATTTAATTTTATATCCTGGTTTTAGAAACGGGGTTCTTATTTTGGACTTTTTGAATTATTATCTAGCGTTCGATGACAGTTGTGGCTGTATGGCGAATACCGCAAATATGGCGATTATTTTTCTTTAATTAACTGATCCATATATCTTTAATTTAATTTATTACAGAGTTAACCTACATATTTGCTTTCGTTCTGGATAAATAAAGTACGTAATAAAATTATAACTTTAATTTGCGCCGTGCAATTAATTGTGAGTAAATATGACAGATCGGTAGGCAGGAATAATTTTATGAAACAGTATTCAGAGACAAACAGGTCTTGAATAATATTGTACGTTGTTATCTACAATTATTTATCAATATTATCGGCTTATACCTACATAATGAGTACAATTCATTAATTCGGAAGGAGAATTATTTACTGTTACATTGCATTTTCAGTACAATTTTATAACTTCAACCTTAAAACATACATACAGGTGATTAATATTACAGAAAAATCTTTAGGAAGAGGGTAAACGGCTAGTTTATGCTTCATAGAGATCTCTGTCACAATTTTATTTGACAGCAATGGCTGAGCGGTTGATTGTTGCAAAAAGTATGACAGACAATTAGTTATTCCGAATCTAGGTATTTGTGGACGTGATTATAAATGTTGCAAGAGAAATTCCTAGAGAAAGGCAAAGTTTAAAAAAAAAAAACAATCTGTGACGTTTGTCTCTTGGCCGTCGTTCTTTTTGGTGGGATAGTGCTAAAATATTTTTTTTAATAATCTGCTCTGTCCCACTCCTGGGCAAAGGCCTTCCTCCACTCCTTCCACTTCTCGCGAGCCCGTGCGTCCTCCTCCCAATTCGGACAGAACCTGTTCAGTTCGTCCCGCCATCTCCTTCGCGGTCTGCCGTGACCCCGTCTCACAAGGCTGCCCAACTCAAATGTGGGCCAAAAACTGTGGGCCAAAATACGAGTAGCTCAAAACTGGAGCCCTGAGACAGTGCTACATGCGAGAGAAAAAATCTTCTATGAAGCTGAAACCATCATCATCAATCCAGAGAATCTCTTTTTAGATGTCTATTGCCGCATCCTACTCGTATATTATTTTACACTTCAATAGGAAATTTTTAATCAAAAAAAAATATTAGTCTGAAATATAGATTTTAAAAAATATTAGACCCGTATGTTTTCTTTTGTTACTTAAACCAAAATTGAAGAAGATACAACGCTTCTAAAAATCATAAAACGTCACTCGGTCGGTACAATTTTACAACCGTTATGACGTCACAAGCCTCCACTCCTTAATTTGGAACCGTTTTATCTTTGTCAATATTCATTGACTAATAAAAAAACAAAAATTACATGTCCGTTATTTTTCAATACTCTAACTGACGGACTAAACAGATTTTCAATTTGTTTATGCAGTAAAATACACTATTTCCATTAACCAAAAATATTTGCATTTTGTTATTATCTTTATCAAGAACAATAACTTGAGTTTATAGTATATATTTTTTTAATCACGTAGCGTTTTCCGCTTTTCCTCAGCACTAAAAACATAGCCTTAAGCCAAGCCGTGGCCCATTCTCATACAAATAAATCCCACACAGCAACTGGACATTTTATAAAATATAAAACCCTCTTATAATTTTAGATAATATCTCTTGGGTTATTGTAAAATGTATTATTTGTTATATACATTTTTCTTTTAGTACAGTCCGCATTGAAAACAAAGTAATAAATATCATCTATTCTCTTTTAGGTTAGCTTAGAACGGTTCAATCTTCAAAGTTAAACCGCACTTGCCAAGATTGATCTATGGATGGGTGACCACCAATTATATACTGTATCTTTAAACGAAGATTACTTTAAAATTCTACGCCCTGACATAATATTTTTTTCGTACCACTTGCTCAAAAAAGTGACATTCTATGCTTCAAAAATCGAACATAACGATAGTCATTTTTAATCTGTTAAAAACAGGGAGAGAATGTTGTACTGAATTTCATTCATCCTCTAGGGAGAGAATGTGATTTAAATTTGGAATACTTACCGAAATTTATACTGAACTACATCTGTGTTTATACCATTGAGTTTGTATATAAAGCATTACACATCTTTTTGAAAAAGGAATACGTATTTATTATGCAGTTATGATTATTAAACAAAATTACGAAAACCGAAGAGGCCGTATGAGCTTGATGCCTTTGCTTTTCCGACAAAAAAATTTAGTCTAGGAATTTGCCGCGTTTTTGTTTTCTTCAAATAAAACCTTATGTTTATTTTATTTTTATAAATAAGTTAATGTTCTAAAAATGCGTAACGATGTTAAATCAAATGAAACGCAAGTTCCTCAGACGCAAGAACAGAGATATACTCAAATTAACTCATCGACAATAATAATAAATAAATATTCCACAACTATCACACAACGCCATCTAGTCCCAAGCTAAGCAGAGCTTGTGTTATGGGTACTAGACAACTGATAAACATACTTATATATTTCAAAATACATACATATTATAGATAAATTACACCCAGACACAGAACAAATGATCGTGCTCATCACACAAATAAATGTACCAAACAAAAATGTATCTCTCTCTATCAATAATTGGACCAATGTTTCGAATGTTAACTTTTACTTTTAATTGTCATTATTTTCAATAAATGCTTATCTCATATTATTATTGAGTTCACTTTTTCGCAAATGGTACGAAAAGTAGAGTACTTTCCTCGGTGATAAAGCTGTCTTAGTCTTGGGTGAACTTAAATCCCTCGCTACACTCAGGACTCGTCTTAAATCCCTCGCTTCGCTCGTGATTTAAGTTTTTAACACCCTCGCTACGCTCGGGAGTAAACCTCGAGTCCTTCGTTACGCTCGCGATTTAAATCGTCACCCGCGACAGAAGACACTGCTTTATCCCCTTGGTTAATAATCTACTATTATTGCGTTCTAACGTCACGAGCCTCCCAAATGTGTTTTAAGAGGCCTCTTACAGTCCACTAATGCAGCCAATCGAAAAAATGTCATAACTCGTAAATAGAATCAAAAATCCAAAATGTGGTCTGTAATTACTGTAGAAAAGGCAATAACGTAATTTCAACATTGTCAACACTTGAAATATAGCTGTTGAGCTAAATCGTGCAACTGTAACAAAAACGTCCGTTTATGTTTTTGACATTCACATTTCAGACCACATTTTGTATTTTTGATTCTATTTACGAGTTATGACATTTTTTCGATTGGCGGCGCTAGTGGACTGTAAAAGGCCCCTTAATGCATTTTATCTTCGTCAAAAAAAGCATGATGATGATAAAAAACCCCTCGACGGCGACGCAAGTGTCCGATACTTTACGACTATGGTATCCAGGCGACTATCGCAATACAAATCCAAAGAGGTTCGTACACATCCACGTGTCACTATATACCGAAGTAATAAGGTATCCGAGACTTACGTCGCCTTGTACATAGGGGCTTATTCAACGCTATACTGGGGGACTGAATAGTTTTGCAATTAATCGATGTTGTCAACTTATTTATTTGAGCTGGTATTGAATTTCCTCAACAACTCTACGTTTCCAGGCTCTATTCTTAAAAAACCGAAACACTGCTAACAATTACTTAATAAAAATAAAAATCTTGAATCATAGTCTACTAGACAAAATAATTGAATGATAACAACCTCGTTACACGATATATTTCTCATCCCGACCGTACTAGACGGAACATGAGACAATATTGTTTCTACCCACAAAACAAACAACGTACCACTGTGTGCCGCCATCACATATTGACTTTTAGCTACTTCGTTTATTAAAGCATGGCAACATTTTTTTTTTTTGTTTGTCATTGAATTTGGAACAGGTATTGTCTGTGGTTTGAAATGGCTTTTTTAAAAGAGGAAGTTTGCAATCTCTTTTCTTGAATTATGTAGTTGTTGGATGGATGTATTATCAATTAAAATGGCATTTCTTATAAAAATTGTAAAAGTTTTTTAAGAAATGTAGATGAAACATTTTGAAAGCAACTTCTTCACTACAATTTGCTTTTATAGTGATTTGATAAATTCCGATTCTGGAATGAAGATAATTATGTCACATAAACTGGCTAAACTTAAATTACAAAATGTCCAGAGGCTTATCATCCACTTTTTGTGACGTATAGTAAACTGGAATTTCAAGGAAAAATTCCTTCTAAAGTTCTAAAAGTTCCTTCTTCGTACACTAAAGGCGCTGTTCCATTTTTCCATACAATATACGCGGTAAATACTTCAATTCAAGTACGCTGTAAATATTTTTTTTTGGGACAACCCCACCACACTATTCCCAAACCACTGCATCTCCTGAAAGCCAGAATCAACAGTGGCAATGACCAGAAAAGCGCTGAGACAATGAAGCTCGACGTGTCCCGGAGAATGAATTTACCTGTCTTAGATCCTGCAACGAAATTAATCAGAAAATAATAGTGGAGGAGTAGGAAAAAAATAAAATATCAAATCTTGTGATCAAGAAACAGATTCCGTGTTTAAAAAAAAAAACGTAACGTTTTTCGCGAAGTCACTTTTTTATAAATGTGCGAATCGAACGAAGGGGAAAATGTTTGTTTCTCTTTTTGGCTTCAATTCTCAGTGGCCTACTAGTTCTAAGCTGGCTAACATCCTAGAGGGCCAAAGCCTGTCGGGGTCGCGGGACTTATGATTTACAGTGACTCCGGTACGTAAAGGGCTATTGAAGGACACCGTGGTATTTAGTCAGTACTAGTTTGACAGTCCCTCTCGCTCTGCCCTGTGTAGGAGCACTCATTTGATGATTTTACCACGTTAAAAAAAAGGCTAACATCAACAGAAAAAAACTTTCAATGAGAAACTACATTGCGAAAAAATCTTTATCTTGTTGAGAAAACAGTTGGATTGAAAACATAAATTAAAGTTTTTTCCTAATCTCGTTTCAACCTACTTCCAGAGCGGTGGGATCCGAGCATATTTCTCTTAGTGCACTGCGTTTGAAAGTTCCTAAAGTACTTACATAGTTGTTCGTATGTAATTAGGAGTGCTGAGTTTAAAAAAATTAAATGTAAAGTACGTTTTTATATTAATAAAACTTGTTTTCGTTATAGTGGTAGAGAAATACCATAAAGCCTTTATCAAACAGACAGGCGTGGCGAATGCGAAACGTGACGTTTTTATTAGTAATATATGGAATTGTTTGAATTCAGTCACATACAAAAGCGAAAGCGATCCGATAGCGTGACCGAACTATCGGACTGACGTATCGTATCAGTTCGTGTCCGCTTCGGACTCGCCTGTCTTTTTGACAAAGGCTTAAGTGTAAGATGCATCTGTGGCCAGCTCCAGTTTACACGTTTTTGTGACGTAAACGAGTACTAAGACTAGACTAGACTTTAATTTGATGGTTAAAATTAGTTAGATAGAGGCGCTTTTTCATTGATTCCATAGAATTTAATACTTCGATTACGACGTACGGATGAATACAATAGAGTTCATGCTAACCGGATTCAACTCAAACAGAGGTCTCTGTTTGAGCTGCATCGCGCTCGAAGGACCAAAATTCGACAACACGGTTGGCGCAATGGCTGAGTAATCAACTGCTTTGTAGCGTGTCGCGGGTTCGGTCTCCGCGCGGAATAACAATTTGGATAATCTGCAAGTATTTTTTCCGGGTCTGAACACACCCACGATACAGGATGGAGCAACGTTTTTAAAAAAACAAGTACTCGTTGGGGATTAATAAAAGTGGTCTGTATAACCTTGGTATATTGTTGTTTAAACCTATAACAGTATACAGATAAGAGAACAAAACAATCAAAGACATAATAACTGTGATATCTACAATTTTGCAGTAGGTCCACATGGTTGACCACGACTCACTCCAACGACTAAGGCTTTTTTAAACTCACTCTTGATCCCCCAGTTTTGATGTCAGCCTTCCTTACTATTCCCGTTTTTTACCAATTTCGAATTAACATCGAAACATTTAAACTCAAGTAAGATAAACAGTCTGTAATAAAAAGCAATAATTAAGAGCAATTTGTTCGGACGAGACACGAAGTGGAAAAAAAAGTGAAGAACAGAATGACTCGGTTTGGGTTCCGTTCAACTATAATCTGTTTATTCTACTGTTTTACAGTAATTTTATTTTAGATAAATGTTTTAATTTAATTTGGAAGCATTTGCTTAGATAAAGAGAGACCCTATATCTATATACAGGGTGACTTGTAATTAGAGCACAACCTTGTAAGGGGATATAGTACAGGTCATTTGCAACAACTTTTGTAGGAACACTCATATGCAAAAGTGCACCAACATTGAGTTATAATTTTTTTCGTGTTATTTTGAAAAACTCCTACCTCCAACCTTAAAAAATTAATAAATAAAAAACTTGACATAATTTTGTTAATTTTCTTTTTATTATTTAGTCTATAACGTTCCAGTTACATGTCAGCATCATCAAATGTACATTATTGACATTATTCTAGACACAGTGCTCCAAAATCCAAAAAACTTCAACAAATTTTACTGGCATTATTACACAAAACAGCCTGTTTAAAAAAAAACTCACTATGGCACTTGCTCTGCGTATTATTAAAAAAACATCTACATTTCATAAGCTTTCAAATGAGATGTAAAACCCTAACATAGCTAGTCCAATAGGGAAGATATTCGCATAACAAAGGCGCACGGCCAAAAAAAGGTCTGTTTCTACCTGCTCTACTAAGCAGGTAAAAACAGCCGGTCATTGAAGACAAGTGGCCAATTTACTTGGAATATCACAGTATAAAGTGTGGAAAGTGGTCCATGAATCTGGGCGTCATCCATATCACTACACTCCAGTGCAAGTCCTGGAAGACCGTGATCCTGTTGCAAGGGTCCAATTTTGCAGATATCTGCTAAACTGCGACATAGAGGACCCAAATTATTTAAAACAAATTTTGTGGACCGACGAATCAAAATTTGACAAAGATGGAATCACAAATTACGATAACACTCATTTCTGGGAAGAAAAGGCGGTGGGAAATCCAAAAAAAAAACGACCGAAGGATCGCAACGAAGATTTTCACTAAATGTGTGGATGGGAATTATTAACAATAATTTGATTGGGCCCTTTTTTCTGCCAGACAACTTAAACGGTGAATATTATGAACACTTTTTAAGAAATGTTTTACCTGAATTACTGGAGGACATACCTTTAGCCACCTTGCGTGCTATCAGGTTTCAACACGACGGGTGTCCAGCTCACTACAGATGACAAATCAGAGACTGGCTAGACGAAAATTATACCAATAATTGGATCGGTAGAGGAGGGCCCATACCTTGGCCAGCAAGAAGCCCAGATCTGACGCCAATGGACTATTACGTCTGGGGACATATGAAAACGTTGGTTTATGTCGATAATCAGCCTGTCCCAGATATTGACGAGTTAAGACGGCGAATCATTTTGGGAGCTGACCAAATTCGAGCAAATCTCAGCACTGCGGTGGTGAAAAGCGAATTGAGGAAAAGGATGCGAATTTGCGTGCGTAACGGTGGGAGTCATTTCGAAAATGAGATTTAAGTGAATGACTGAGGATGACTAGAGAACGTCAATTCTACAACACACTTTTAAAATTTCCTAATTTTAGATCTTTTTGTCTCTTTTAATAAGAGAAGTTTGAAGTAAGGATCAGCTACCCTAAAAATTTTAAAATTAAAATCAAGTTAAAATGTGTTGTAAAATTGTCACCACTAAGTGCGTGGATCACATTCTACTTAAATTTGTATTTATTGTGTTTTAAACATTATGGCCATTAATTTGCGAAACTTTCGATATTCCAGCCTGTTCTATTCTTTGGCTAATATCTTTAAACTTAAACTAGCTATGTCAGACTTTTACACCTCATTTGAAAGCTTATGAAATGTAGATGTTTTTTTAATAATACGCAGAGCAAGTGCCATAGTGAGTTTTTTTTAAACAGGCTGTTTTGTGTAATAATGCCAGTAAAATTTGTTGAAGGTTTTTGGATTTTGGAGCACTGTGTCTAGAATAATGTCAATAATGTACATTTGATGATGCTGACATGTAACTGGAACGTTATAGAGTAAATAATAAAAAGAAAATTAGCAAAATTATGTCAAGTTTTTTATTTATTAATTTTTTAAGGTTACCCCATAAGAGTTTTTCAAAATAACACGAAAAAAATTATAACTCAATGTTGGTGCACTTTTGCATATGAGTGTTTCTACAAAAGTTGTTGCAAATGACCTGTACTATATCCCCTTACAAGGTTGTGCTCTAATTACAAGTCACCCTGTATATAAAAATGTTATGTTGGTTTGTGTATGCTTCAAAAACTCAAAAAGTTCTGCACCGTTTGAGCTGAAATTTTAGCATGATATATAATCCGCATCAAGGATGGTTTTTATCTATTTTTTTTTGAAAAAACAATTTTTTGTGCCACAGCGAAGCGGGGCAGGGTACAGCTAGTTATTTATAAAACTTTATGCACAACATTGTACAACGGCGGGCTTAATGCCATAGGCATTTTCTGCCAGTCTACCTTTGGGTGATGCAGAGATAAAACAAATAAGGTAAAATATATTATTTCTCCTGAATGTAGTTCATCGTATTACATCAGATTTATCAAAGTCTGCCGGAGTCGCGGGATTATCTCGTCATAAAACCGTGACCCTGGAATGTATGGGCTATTGAAGGATCAACGTGGATTTTAGTCAGTACAAGTCTGACAGTCCCTCCCGCCCCGCTCTGGGTAGGAGGACTCATTTGATGATATTACCGCGACAAAAAAAAGGATCAGATTTATAAACACTGCCTCTTAGATACTCGTTGGTACTAAAGTTGTATCTAAACTTCTATCTATACAACAACAAAAATATATTACAAAGCTGAAGAGTTTCTTCGTTGGCTTGTTTGGTTCGCGCTAATCTCAGAAACTGCTGATTTGAACCGAAAAAATGTATATGTCTCGGATAGTCTATTTACCAACGAAGGCTACAGGTTATTAAACATCACGCTACGACCAGTAAGAGTCAAGCACCTGGAAAAACCGCGAGGAACAACTAGTGATCAAATAAAACAATGAACCGCCGAGGTTTTTTTTTAGCGTGGTAAAATCATCAAATGAATCCTCCCACCCAGGGCAGGGCGGGAGGGACTGTCAGACTTGACTGACTAAAATCCACTGTGTCCTTCAATAGCCCTTTACGTACCGGGGTCACGGTAATTCGGTAGACCGGCGACCCCGGCAGGGTTTGGCCCTCTACAGGCCCCGTCACTATGCTGACACTCTTTGAGGCGCGCGTGGAACACAACGCGCCGTCGACCCGGGCATGGTCCATGGTCGGACAGCGAGTTGCCCATTACTCGCTGCCCGCATGCCCGCGCCTACGGTGGCCGGAGATCGCCTGGCGACGTCCGACGCCGTGGGCGTCTACCACTGCGGACCGGCGAGGTTTTAGACTTAAATTGACAAAGATAACATCACGCCTGTAATGTCAACGCGGTAGTACAAGCACATCTACAGCATCACCTGCCTAGTCTCTTCCCAACTCCATTGGGGTCGGCTTTCACTCGAACCAGATACAACTGAATATCAGTATTTTACTTGGAGCGACTGCCTATCGGACCTCCACAACCCAGTAACTTGGTGATGCCCCTTGGTAAGGCTGGTTGTCAGACTTTAGAGCTTCTGACTATTATTAACGACTATCAAAGTTCTACAAATGACACTCAGGACCTACGGCTTTACGTGCTTTCCACACGGAGGAAACTCACTCATCCACAGACCAACCTCGGCAAGCGCGGCTTAACCCGGAAGATCGGACTGTACGTCTGTAAATATTTAGCCACGAGCTCCGAGATCTAAAAAAACACACAAAAAATCGTCCCTCATATCAAAACCTTTCGCTATTGAATAAAATTCTATTTGAAGTTTCTAAAACTACTTATCTACCGCTAAAAGAGAGGGCAAAGAAAACTAAATCAAAATTACATGATTGTGGGAGACGAAAGAAAAACAAATGCCGGCTGCTGTACCTCCCACGGTCGGAGGGACGGAGGACGGAGGTCGGATGACGAAGCCCTATCTCTCGAAGCTCTATTTTAAGTGCAGTCTTTTAGCATTCTTTTTTTTTGTCTTGTTAAATATGAATAATGGGTAGTTTGGTTTGGGTAATTATTTTTTAAATTTAAGTTAAGTACCGGGGTCGCGGGACTTACGAATTACCATGACCCCGGAACGTAAAGGGCTATTGAAGGACGCCGTGGATTTTAGTCAGTACGAGCCTGAGAGTCCCTTCCGCTCTGCCCTGGGTGGGAGGACTCATTTGATGATTTTACCACGTTAAAAAAAAAGTTAAGTTAGGTTGATAAGAGCGACAGCATGGTTGGCGCAGTGGCTAAACAATTGAGTACTACGTTTCATGTCGTGGGTTTAATTTCCGCACGAAACGGATATTTGTATGATCTCCAAGAAGTTGTTTCAGGTCTGGGCGTTTGTGTATGTGTATTTAAATGTTTGCAAATGAATTCACGATACAAGTGAAATTCCTAATAAGGAAAGTGTTTTTAAATTTTAAAAAAAACGACGGTTTGCACTCTGGGAGTGCCGGCAGAAGTGATAACTTGAATAGTAATAAACACACACGAACATTCGCGCAAGCGCCCTGCGCCTTCTTACGAATTTTCGATCAGGTCACGTGTCCTGACGCGAGTTTAACATTTTTTACCCGTTCAAAAAAAAGTGCACAACGCCGCCAAAGAAGTTTTCACTTAAAAAAAAAAGCTTTATGACTATGTAATTACAATTACAGCACACAAGGACTTGCCCGGGTGTGAACTTATGCGTGTGAGTTAAGAAGTTCACCTTTAAACTATCACGACATTTTGTACCTAACTTCGAAATATAGCACACTTCTATCCAACTCTTCGTAAAACACAGGCATTATGATTTTATATATTTTAAAACTTTTCATCGCGTTCCGATCTACGGTACCCAAAAATCCCGGTCCACCTGGACAAGTTCCAATTTTTCTCATCAACAATTTTTAAAGAGATGCCGTAAAATTAATTGGGGGATGACTCGGCCTCCGTAATGAAAAGAGGTGCTTTAGGATAATTAATATTAGTATTCAGTTGCGTTTATGTTACCTACCAATTATACTACTTGTTTGTAAATTATATAAATATTTAAGCCTCTGTCAAACAGACAGGCGTGGCGAATGCGAAGCGTTACGTTTTTATTTGTAATGTATGGAATTGTTTGAATCCAGTCACATAGAAAAGAAAAAGCGATCCGATATCCGATAGCGTGACCGAACTATCGAACTGACGTCTCGTATCGGTTCCTTATCGCTTCGGACTCGCCTGTGGTTGACAAAGGCCTTACTTCGTGCAGGGATCGGACCTACGACACGCAGCGCAGGAGTTGATCGCTCGGCCGCTGCGTCTATCGTGCCGTCTTCTTCAAGAGTCTTTCGTCAGTTGTAGTGGCTTGGGAATAGTACGTTGAAATTGTCCCAAAAAAAAAACAAACAAGTACTGTAACTCCCTCAAAAAAACGATTTTCTTCTGTCAAAAGCCATGTCTAATTATAAGAAACATGGAACACTACTAAGGTCCCCATTCTCATCGGGCGACTAACGAACCTCGAGCGCTGGTGATTGGCCCAATATCAGTTTAGTCACGAACGTTCGAAAGTCACTATTTAATGACATTCACGTTTGTAAAGTGACTTCTCGTAGTGACTGACGTATGATGTATAGGCTGTTGTTTTGATGTTTTTTGAAGTGAAAACTTCTTTAGCGGCGTTGAGCACTTTTCTGTAATGGGTATAAAATCTTAAACTCGCGTCAGGACACGTGACCCTGACCGAAAAAGCGTAGGACGGCGCAGGGCGCTTGCGTGAATGTTCGTGTGACTTTATTACTTTTAAAGAAGTTTGTATGCTGGATAAATTCGTTGCTAGGTAACATTGTTTATAAAAGATGTACGTCACATTGGAAAATTATTGAAATAAAAATTCAACCATTTTTGCGAGTTTTACTAAAATCTGTTTACAAGATATTTCCAACAATTACTATTCAAGTTTTCACTTCTGCCGGCACTCCCAGAGTGCAACCCGTCGTTTTTTTTTTGTTTATAATGTTCTGTTTTTGAATTGTACTTTTTTAATTTAATACATTAATACTTTATACATAAAAATAATAGGGTTGAAGTAAGTGGCGCCGACGCCGCCTTTTTTTCATCGAATAAAAAGATTAATGTAGGTACTTTTCATTGAGAGTTTTGACGGTTTACTAGCTCGAAAATATTTGGTATGATGGGAAATTACACACTTAAGGCAAACTTAACACAATCCTAACGTGGCTCAAGCACCATAAGGATGCCATTTGTTAATAGCCGCTTGCAAATGACGTCCTGATGGCGCTTGCGCTACGTTAGCGTTGTGCTAAGTAGGCCTAAAGAGTGTATGTCCCCATTATACCTCGCGTCCCCGTCTTATACACTGTTTCCCTACGTATTAACATAGTAAAATTATTTTTCCAATTTATTTATAAAAATGATCAAGCATTGATGCCATAATGGCATGACATAGTTTTAAAAATTGTAAACCACAAATGTGACTTTAACTAATACAAATGGACTTTTAGTTTTTATAAAAGCTAGCACCAAAGTTCAATTCGACTCAGTTGACTTTAATAATTTTAAATAATTGACTTTTTAATTTTTTGCTAAAATACAACTGAGTCCAATATAAAACTCACAATCCATCAAGACAATTATTAAGTAAATATTTGATCCTAAAACTGAGATGAAAATTTTGAAATAAAAAAGGTCCTTTGTTTGTAAAATACTAAAGTATTAATGCTGCGTAGTTCATTAAAGTAATTACAAAAATATCGAACTACCCTCTTGGCCGTTAAAGCCACGGTGACTGTGAGATAATCAAGTCAAATTCAGTAAATAATCAAGTCAAGTTATTTATTTTCACACTATTCGTACTTTTCAGATCGTCCCAATACAGCAACCCAGTCTATAAGTAAAGTAATAAACAACCTTATAAAAATCCAGACCACTTTTAAACCAAATTAGAACTAGAAGAAGAACTACTACAAACTTTAAACTAGAAGGAACTCAATTTTTTTTCCTGACCATTTCTGCACGAAACCACCGCAGCCTGTATATAAACTTTTAAACTCAACAAGGGCTCGATCTTCGTCACAGACGAACTGCCGACAACAAAATGGTACCCTTAAGGTGCCTATTTAAAGGAGAAATGTCAGACCATTATAATACCGATGGAGGTGTCCGTAATTTCAATTTTTCCCCTCTTTGATAAAAAGAATCACTTCTTTGTCCCTGAAACCGACCTTCGAAAGGTTCACGGGTCAGAGGGTCTTTTATCTCAACATAATTTACTTGAAGAAATATTTTCTTGTCCCCAATAAAATTGGAAAGATTGTGTTTATTCAATTTATCGGGGAGTATATCTTCATAAATCATGATACGTTTAGATAGATATATAATTCGATATTACGAATTTCTCGAGTGCGTAAAATGAGATCTGGGTCATAAGTCACATCGTTCGCTTGTTGAATTATTTATTGGTCTAGGAATATCTGTAGTAGCTAAGTATAGCGCGGAATTATTAGTAGTGATGGGCTAACCATGACTTGGACCGACTACATAGGGTCTGACTATTCGGCGAACTAGTCGGCCAAATCGATCATTGCTTTCGATGCAGTTCTCAGCATCGGCAATGTTCATGACGTTTCTTGTTACAGCTGAGTTACTCGCATTTAGCGCGACATAGTGTACAGTGCACTACGTTGCAACCGCTACGGCACAGTAGAAATTCTAAAATCAGTTTTTGTCCCAAGTTGAGTTAGTATTTTCTTAATTAAATTTAATAATTGTACAAAACAAACACCAAATCATAACTTCCGATTCGTATGATACAACCTATCAATTTATAATCCTAGCCGATTAGTCGACACACCTTGTCAACTGTAAAAGAAATATGGCCGAGAAATATCAAGTCGACTATCCCAGTTACTAGGCACATCTCTAATTATATTTATTGTTCCATCTGGGCGAGGCATTTATAGAGCATCAGGTGCCCGCAACAGAAATATGTCTTACATTTTTTGAGAAAAATTGCTAGTATGTAAATAGTATTTTTTTTTTATATTTTCTCTTCATATTTTTTTTAGAATTCACGTACTTCGACATTTTCATTAAGAATACAAATGTTTGACTTTTTTCATTTCACTGAGTAGATATTTTGAATTATGAATTTTGTTGTTTTTTTTTATAAATTGTGATTCGAATTGGTTTTGGGCTGTTGCGTTGGCATTACTATACTATTATCATCTTTTTTCTGGTGGATAGAATTCGCAAGGAAGTTTTTCGTCAGAGAACTACAGTTGGTGACATGACGTAACATTAGTATGCTGATTTTTTTTTTTCTTTTAAAAAAAACGTTGCCCCACACTAGGAATTTCTCCTGTGTCGTGGGTGCGTTTACAAACATATAAACTCACATGCACAAACACCCAGACCCGGAACAACTATTTGCAGATAATACAAATATTTGTTCCGTGCGGGGATCGAACCCGCGACACGTTACGCCGGCCATGTCTGCAGTCGGACAGGCGGGCGATGGAGTAGACATGTGTTGTGGAGACCACGGATGGGCAAACGTAGTGTGGAGCGCTCTGCAGCACGATGGATCGATAATTTGAAGGGGGAGGCTTACGTCCAGTAGTGGATGAGAAGAGGGCAAAGGTAGTAGCTCCATATGAAATACTCGTGTGTAGTTCCCAAAGGCCTACCCAACATAGAAAAGGGCTAGGCACATGATGCTGTTCTACCATTATTAGATAGATGGCAATCAATCAACTGAACCTATCGCAGTCCACTGGACATAGGCCTCTCCCAGGCTGCACAATATCACTCTGTCCTCTGTCTTCCACATCCAGTCTGTCTGTGCCACTTTCTTAAGGTCAACGATGGTTCATATATCTGGGGGGTGTCCCACACATAGTTTGCAGGTACGCGGTCCTCACTTCAGAACATTTTTTGACAATTCAAAAATGCCTTGAAAAAATTATTTGATTTGGACTCGTCTGCTCCACCATCAGATAAATGCAAAAGTAAGAAAAAGTGGCAACTTTTTAATTTATACCTACCCGCAAAACGTAGTACAGTCAACAGCAAAATTAGATGATAAAAACAGAAATTCATTACTAATGAACGGAGTTCGCGTCAGAATTGTGTAGATGAACTAGTAGTAGATGTTTGGTAAATTACAATAACATACTTTGAATCACTTCGACGCCCACACAGTTCTGACGCGAACTCTGTTCATAAGTATTGAATTTCTGATTTTGGTCATCTACTTTTGCTGTTGACTGTACCACTGCGCATTTCACAAATTATTAAAATCAAAACCTCAAGAAAGCCGAACAAAACATTCCATTAGAAAAACAAATTCTGATTTCAAACACATAAAAGCGCGCGAACACAACTACTCGTATATTATTTTTCCTTTTCTGTTCCTTTTTCAAATGATTTAATTACTAATGTACTGGACGTATACAAGGAGTGCACAAAGATAGTCGACAAACAAAGAGGTTTTAATTAAACCGGGACGGGGCCAGTTGCTCCCCAACACCGACCCGAGACGGACGCCTTAAGATTTTACATTTAAATTAACCGAACCATGATTAAATAAATGTCACAAAGTCTGTTCCCTAGAAATATCTTGAAACAAGTATTATTACAAGAAAAAGATCGAGTTTTTAATTTTACTATTTTCTGTAGTGAACCTGGGATGTTTGTATAAAAAGTAATAAAGGCGTGTTTAACAAAGAATGAGATACTTATCTCTTTTCTTGGGTATCGTAAAAGAAAACTTAAGATTAAAAGATAGAACGGCCCTCATTTGTTCTGTGCAGTACTTTTTGTGTATACTACTATGTTATTTTCTCTAAATACCTTTGAATTAATCTACCTTTTGTAGTTCTCTTAAAACTAAACTACAATGGAGCCTAATTAAATCTTAATTAGTCGATGTTCTTAACTCTGGCAACACTTAATCCGTTGTGTTACCACTCCACATTAATTAATTAGTGAAATGCATGTTTTCTAGAAATTACGGCGCCTTTCGCCAAGTGTTTTGTTGTTAATTACTTTCAACAATTTTCACGTTAAAACTAGGAAATGTGTGAAGGTTAAATGCGGAATGAGTTGGAATGGAGTTTAGTTAGTCGCTTTTAGTTGTTTCTGTCTAAAAGGTGGCAGGTTTAAAGGTAAAACTTGTATACTATGTTTCATGCGACCGCGTTAAAAACGAAATTGTGATGACGCCATGTTGTGACGTCATGCAAGCTAAACGTAATTTTAAGTTTTTCTTTTGTGTTTATTTTTAATGTTGTATGTTTATGGTGATTCCAAATGTTTTTTCTTTCTTTATATTTGTTCTAACTGTTACCCTGTGCCAATCCTCGTAGAGCCTACCAAATTGGGATTTTGTCAGCTTATTGTGGGATTTAATTAAAATTGTCGATTGTACAGACAGGGTGCCAGTAGGTCAACCTTTCCCAATCTGTTATATTTTACCAATCGAATATTTACTTTCCACTATTGTGATAAGGTTTGAAAAAACTATTACTTAAAGAAATTTGACGGATTGAGGTAGCTTGATGTGCTACGTAATGTAACACTTTTTGTCCATAATAGGTATTACTCCAAGGGAACGCGAATTCCTAAAAGCTAGCTGAAGAAGCAACAATATTTTACATACCTCTCCAAATAGCAATAATAAGGCTCCTCCCGATGAAATATCTTGGTGTATATTACGAATGGGCGCCGAAATAAGTTCCATATATTTTATTAGATCAGTTCGCCGTATTGTCGCGACTTAGTTGAATGGAATAACACCTCATTTGTCACAGCGAGTGAAGGATTTACGAGTAAATGATAAGAACTCACTTAAGTGAGACTGTCTTTAAGGGGATTTACAGGAGTCGATTTTCGCCGCGCGGCAAGAATCGCTTGCAAAAACTAAAACCCGCATACGATTTTTATGGGGGATTTACAAGAGTCGATTTTTTGGTCGTTTAACGCCCGAAATGAATATTCAATATCATACCAAATCACATTCATTTGCTTTTGACGGCTGCTTCAGATTGTACATCTTAAAGACACGGATAGGCAAATTCGGCCATTCATTGGTTACGGACAAAAATTCAACTGAAGATATATAGGTACCTACCGCGGTAGATTATTAATTTACAGCGTTAGCCATGCAGCGAAAAGCGACCGTCTAAATGACAACTTGACTAGTTTTCTACCACATTTTTTGCTAGCGTTGCGACTGGTGACTAAATTGACTGGCAATCGTCTGCAACTGACCATTCGAATGGTTAATTTTAGTCATCCGCTTCAAGTAGCTTGTCGCCCCGTACAGCAATTTGTTAGATGGTACCCAACTTTTACTACCAACTTGCGATTTTAGCCGCAAGCGGCCTAACTAGACCGACGAAGTGACGACTCGACGGATTGTCATTAGACTCTCCTCGACTTTCGACGAACAGCTAAATCGACCGAAAAACCTACCCGTGTAAATGACCCATTTCTCAGAATTAACTTATTTTCTGACTACATTTTGTAACGTTGAATAGTTAAATATTCATGTTCTTTAAAGGTCGTTAAATTTATTTGGAGGAACTGCGTTTATTTGTGTTTGCTTGGAAATGTGGGAATGAATTAGATATTAATTTAAATTACGAGTATGTTCCTGAAATGTCTTTCGTGTATTTTTGGAAAGAAAAGCCTCATTCAGACGAAGCAACATGCTTACAACTTTAACTATATTGGGGCGATATTTGTTTGATGAACTGAATTTATTGTTTATTAATAGTCCGAATGTAGTCAAACTTGTATACAATTTCTTGCAGCTTACACGGCACAGGCCTTAAATAATATTTGGTTTCGTAGGTAATATTGAATCGTTGATTATACCGGTCCGTCTATAATTTTTTTTAGAACAGCAGTTACCTACTCTTAGCGAGCTGAAAAGTGGACCCGTATCGACAAAAAATAATTGTGATCAACAGTCACAAGCCTTTCTGCCTCGTACAGGACTTTTTATTCGGTATTTATTTGTTAATGCTTGTTATTTATTTTGTCCTGTATGAGTTTATTAATTGCTTTTTCCTTCATTCATTCAGTAAAAAGCTATAGGTATGGCTCATTTTCCATAATTCAATTTTCTGCAATCCCGGTAATTTCGCGGGACTGCTAAGCAGGGTTACCCTCGATCCTACTCAACAATTGAAGAATCAGTTGGCCTACTATGATAAAGCGTGAGTAGTTCCGCTCAGGGAACGAGATGGCGCTAGACGACTTCTCTAGAGCTCTGTCTCTTTCCCACAACCTAACTACTAACGCTTTAAGACCACCTTTTTTTTACATGGTAATATCATCAAATGAGTACTCCCACCGAGGTCAGAGCGGGATTGACTGTCAGACTCGTACTGACTAAAATCCACGGTGTCCTTCAATAGCCCTTTACGTACCGGGGTAACGGTAAATCGTGAGTCCCGCGACCCCGGCAGGTTTTGGCCCTCTAGAGGGGTGCCCCGTCATTTTGCTGACACTCTTTGAGGCGCGCGTGGAACACAACGCGCCGTCTACCCGGGTATGGTCCATGGTCGGACAGCGAGCCCATTACTCGCCGCCCGCATGCCCTACGGTGGCCGGAGATCGTCTGCCGACGTCTGTCGTCGTGGGCGTCTATCACTGCGGCTGGGGTAGAGGTAGGACGCTGTACTCTCCTTCACGCGGCCCGCCTCCCTCTTCGCGAGCATGACTGCTTCACAGAAAGAGGCGACCGCTTCCCACTCCGTCTCGCCCCGCAGCATGGCCTCGACCAATGCCGGGCGCGAGAGGTCCTGGGCAGATTTTAAGCCAGTACGAGTCTGACAGTCCTTTCTACTCCATCCAGGTCGGAAGGACTCATGATGATTTTGCCACCCCGAAAAAACCCGCTAAGTAATATGTATTTTGATTCATTGTAACTTAAGGCCAAACCCTGTAAATTCATAAAAAATCAACCAAGTGTATCTATTAAATCAAATTGAAGAATAAAATGCTTTTATTCTACACTAAAACATACATTACTCACCGCACCGTCGCAAATTGAACCATTTTTAGAGTTCATGTATAAATTAATTTCGCTCGGAACGTATTCTAGTTGTGTGTCATCGCAGAACATGGAGTTACTAATATTACACTTTATGGAGTAAAAAGGATGTTTTCACAATGTGCTTAGTAAACTTATGGCGGAATGGTATGACTGTGAAGTTCTAAAAAATCCCACGGAAACGTCAGACGTAAATAAATAGTATCCTACTGTTGGAGTTTCGCATAAATTAAACTCGTTGCTTCTTGAGAATAATTATATTGAAGATTTACAGGTTACATTGTTCTTTTGAAAAAATAACCTTTTATTGTTAAACAAATTCTAACGATAGACAAAGTAGTCGTCAAGACTAATCAAACGAGTCTAAACTCGATGGGTTTGCGGCGTTTCATTACTCCTGAGATCCTATGGCCAGCTTGCATCTCCATCATCAGATCAGCTCTATTTCATCATAATATTACATTGTCACGCGATAAACATATCCGCACATAATTTCAGCTCAATCGGAAACCGGGAAGTGGATCAAATTTAACTTGCAAAATTTGATGATTACAGACAACGGGACAGGTGAAAGTAAATAAAATCTTGTAAATAAACTCAGTTTAGCATTAATATTAGTTAGGATTAGGTAAAGTCCGGACGCGAAGCAGGAGGAATTTCGTACTTTAACCTGTCTTTACCCGGCTCTGTCACTCCCGCGTCAATATCTCGTCTCGTTATAGTCTCGCTCACACACACGGCTCTGTGTGTGTCCGGAATTTAGTAGTAGAATTGTTGGTTTTGATACTAGGGTACCCCGCACGGTCGCGGGACTCACGAATTACCGTGATCCCGGTACGTAAAGGGCTATTGAAGGACACTGTGGATTTTAGTCAGTACGAGTCTGACTGTCCCTCCCGCTCTGTCCTGGGTGGGAAGACTCATTTGATGACTTTGAAGCTAAGCTAAGCGTAAAGAGCTACTGAAGGACACCGTGGATTTTAGTCAGTACGAGTCTTACAGTCCCTCCCGCTTTGCCCTGAGTGGGAGGACTCATTTGATGAGTTTACCACGATAAAAAACCCCGCACCATATCTGATTGTACGAACTTCACTACTCGAAAAGAATCTTCGGCAGTAGAACATTCGTCGAATAATTTAAATCATACCTTCACAGACATATCCCTTTTATTTCTAGCACCTGTGTTGCACTGTGCACTCTATGCTCGCTCTTTTATTCCCTCTCGAATAGATTTATGTAGCTGATATTGTTAGGAGGAACCCAGCTTCCCGACTTGTTTGAGAAAGATATCTGAATACATTATATTTGCAGTTGTGGTCGTATTAGGGTTTAAGTTTTCGCTTGTAAGGATTTTTGTAAGCGAATTGGTAGTTTTATCGTATTACGGTACTAGCGCTGGACCACTTGCATGAGAAGTGGTATTGGGCTTTAATATTACTTACTTCTGGCCTCACCTTGTTTAAAAAAAAGGGAATGTGTTTTTTTGACATGTAAAAGAGTTCCAACCAATTTTTAAAATAAATATCAATTATCATTAAGCTGCGGTACGACTGAGCGGAGACGAGATGTGTCGCGATTCACCAATCACATGGCTGATGCACATGGCTGGCCACGACACATGTGTATTCAAGCCATATGATTAGTAAATCGCGCACAGCTCGTCTTCGCTCTGCTCCGCTCCACCTCGAACCGTAGCCTTAATATTGGCTCAAAGGAATAGTTTACAATAATATTTCAAGATTAATATTTTTTTGATCACCGCTGTACACAAAATGAAAGTTTTAGTAACTAATAAATGAATAAAACACGGTGCAATGCTTACTGCTAATAGTTTAATACGTCTATTTTCATTTTTAACAGGATAAAGGTCGTTTCCACACCATCCTGTCAGTGCCTGGTGCCAAACAGTTTTTACCCGACTACGGCAAAGCCGAAAGGAGGGTTATGTTTTTGACCGGTATGTTTGTATGTTTGTTTATTCCCTCATAACTTCTAAACTATCATTACAGGACAAATGAGATTTTGTTAGAAGCGTCTCAGTTATTAAATGATAAATCTTAAATTCACAACTGAAAAACTATACATATAACATAAATTACTTCAAATAATATAATCCCAAAATAGTGTTAATTAAAAATAACTAAAACCCGACTACTACGATTTTTTCGTAGTCGGGTTTTAGTTATTTTTTTACTGTGTTCCGTCAGTGCGCAGTTTCTTCCCGGTGAGCTCGCTTCATCTCAGGTCTTATCGCAAAAAGCAAATATCGTGAAAACAAAAAGACGTAAACATTAAATATTGAAGAAAACGCACTGCAATGAGAACGTTATCAATAAGCTGATCATATTGTTTCTACAAATAAATATCTTGTCTTGTCTTGTCTTGTCTTGTATCCAACATTGTAATAACAAAATCCCTATTCGTAGTCCACTACTAAAACTATGTCCCTCCAATATTTCCCGTAGAATCCTTCGAGGAGGTTTATTTACTAGTCATTAATCTCCAAGTTTGCCAAACTTCGGGACGTGCTCGATCTAAGCGAGGGAAAAGAAAGTTTTCTGCTATTAGAATATCGGGAAATATCCTTGTAATGTTTTTCAACATAATAGATAAAGTTGGTCATTCTTTTTTTAAAAGAATGAGATAAAAATTCATACAAATATGATGTTTTAATTTTGTAAATTGAATTAATAATTCGACCCTGTTGACCATAACCGTGATAGCTTGGTTGGAAAACGGTAACAGTTTTTTTTTTACGTGGTAACGTCATCATATGAGTCCTACCACCCAGGGCAGGCGCGCATGCGGGCGGCTAGTAATGGGCGACTCGCTGTCCGACCATGGCCCATGCCCAGGTCGACGGCGCGTTGTGTTCCACGCGCGCCTCAAGGAGTGTCAGCATAGTGACGGGGGCCCCTGTAGAGGGCCAAAGCCTGCCGGGGTCGCGGGACTGTACGAATTACCGTGACCCCGGAACGTAAAGGGCTATTGAAGGACACAGTGGATTTTAGTCAGTACGAGTCTGACAGTCCCTCTCGCTCTGCCCTGGGTAGGAAGGCTCATTTGATGATTTTACCTCGATAAAAAAAGGAGGAGGGGTTCAAATCCTGCTCGCAATTGGTGTTTTCATTCCACATAAAAAATGTGCCTCTACTATGCATACCCTACCTCACCCTTTTTGAACTCATAAATCGCTATTAGCGATAAGACCGTCATTGTAACCATAGATTAAGCAATATTGTAAAGCAGTCGTTTTAAAATTTTTGGTGTACAATAAAGTATATTTTATTCTATTCTAAAACATACCATCATACATGTATTATTATATATTATAATAACCAACACAAAGGCTTTAAGAACCGTTTTTGAGGGACAAATAACTAGTCATCAGCATAAATTTACAATTTAGCAAAGTTAACGTGTCATTTGTCACGTTAGCGGTTACTTTATGTATTATGTATGTATGTGTGAAACTGTTATATACCTTCCGACTTGATTTATTTATGTCACCTTTAAGGGAGGGAGAAAATATTCTACTAAATGTAGGGGGGAAAATGACGAGATGTAACTTACGTAGCAAAACAAAATATCGTGGCTACACTACCCTTTGCCATTTCTTTCTTTCTTCATCAAATGAGTCCCGCCCACCCAGGGCAGGACGGGAGGGACTGTCAGACTGACTAAAATCCACGGTGTCCTTCAATAGCCCTTTACGTTCCGTGGCTACGGCTACCTGATAAAAAAGTCCCGCGACCCCGGCAGGCTTTTGCCCTTTATATTTTTGCCCCCGTCAGTTTGCTGACAGCTCATTGAGGCATGAGTGGAATATGTCGCGCCGTCGCTGTCGACCCGGGATGGATTGCGATGGACTAAGTTGTGGTTCTGATACCTCAAAACACATCGTTCTTCAATTAAGTTTAGATTTTAATATTGCTTTTGACGAAAGGTTACTGTAGTAAAATCAAAAGTCATTTATTCAAATTAGGCTGATTTATCAGCACTTTTTGAAGGTCAATTTTTACATAAGGCATTCCCCCAGGTCGCGGGACTTACCCACTACCGTGACCCCGGTACGTAAAGGACTCGTGAAGGACACCGTGGATTTTAGTCAGTACAAGTCTGACAGTCCCTCCCGCCTTGCCCTGGGTGGGAGGACTCATTTGATGATTTTACCACCCAAAAAAAAAAAGGCATTCCCCCAAAGCGTCGCCCCTTCGACACTTCCTAGTGTTTTGGCTTGGAAGAAGAAGTGGCGGAACAAACTCCCCAGCAACACATTTATCTGTACGGCATTGATATAAGGATAATTTTCCACCCAAGATACTATGCTAAGTACGCTGCTAAATTTGCGTTTGATATCCATCAATCATATTCCTTGGTCAACTAACATAGCATAGCACTGGTGGAAACGGATTCAACTAACCTATGTATTTTATATGGAAAGATGCAAGCTGTGGCTGTGTGCTATGGATGCTCGCGACTGGTAGCCATGTAGGCTTTGATACGACGCATCTTCAAAACTTAACTTGGTTGTGTAGCATTTGAACTTAAATGTTTGTAAACGCTTTCACAACTCAGGAGAGTCAAATATTTCATTAAAAAGAATAAAACAGCTGGTATGTATTTTTTTTTTCAAATAGTGCCTAATCTTTCGTGGATTACAAACGACCTTAGTTAAATTAAACTAATATTTACAGCTATGAAAATAAAATATTTTCTAATATATCATCTGTTCTGTACAACATGACATCATTCTTCACTACACGTACCTATCACATCGCCTTGACAAGTTTATGCTTTTAGTATTTCAGTGACGTCACGTGTAAAGACTCTTTTTGCACTATATTTGAGACTAGATTCTGTCCGAGGCTTTGTCTGTGTAGGTTTTTTTTACGTTCGAAAATCATCCAGTGAGTCCTCCCACCCCGAATGAAGCGAAAGGGACTGTCAGACTCGTACTGACTAAAATCCTCGGTGTTCCTTCAATAGACTTACACATTTCAGGATAACATGATTTTTGTCCCACGTGAATTGATTACTGGGATAAAAGTTATCCTTCGTACCCCGGGTCATTGTGGCATGTGTCTAAGAAATCAGTCAGCTATTAAGTAGGGGATTATTGTATAAGACGGGAACGCGAGGTATGATGGGAAATCACACACTTAAGGCAAACTTAACACAATATTAACGTAGCGCAAGGGAAAAAAGGACGCCATTTGTTAATGGCCGCTTGCAAATGACGTCCTGATGGCGCTTGCGCTAATTTAGTCTTGTGTTATGTATGCCTAAAGAGTGTATGTCCCCATTTTACCTCGCGTCCCCGTCTTATACACTATTCCCCTTTATTATTAATCCAGTTTATAAACTGTTCGGGGTTGCGTGACTGTCTAAACTTACTTGACCCTGGAATGTAAAGAGAAATCGAAGGAACAGGGTATAAGAATCTTAATTAAGTCAATAAGAATCTGACAGTCCCTGCAGCTCCACGTGGAGCGAGGACTCATTTGATGATTTTTATATTCCAAAAAAAAAAGTTATAAACTGCGTGCAACATTTTAGTATTTCTAACGTGAATAAATAGCAAATAACCACGCTCATAAATACATTATATCAGTAAGAATGTTATCTATTTAAATGAAAATCAATTAACTTAATTAACTACAGATACATTTTTAATTAACAACTTGTCACTTTCATAAACTTAACAACGAGATAGTTACCCTTTCAAGTCATCAAATACCGCTTTACTTTTACAAAAGGTTCATGGCAGGTGGATCAATTTCCTATCTACCCTTAATTTACTGTAAGTAAACGTAACCGATCTAGAAATAATAGAAAAACAGCAAATTACCTTGGCAACATCATACTACAGTTGATGGAAACAAAACACTGACAGATCCGTGGGTGACGATAAAATATATTAGGCTGACTTCTCACGGCGCGTGGTATCACAAGTAGCGCGTCTCCGCTCACGCCGCGTTTTGATTTATCGATCAGTGGTAGTACTATATGCGGACGGCGAGTAATGGGTGACTAGAAGTCCGATCATGGAACATGCCCGGGTCGATGTTCCACGTGCGTTTCAAAAAGTTGTCAGCAATCTGACGGGCAGAGGACCAAAGCCAGTTAATGCCTGATGAGACAGCCCCGGGACCTCAGCAGGCTTTGGCCCTCTAAGGGGGCCCCGTAGATAATTTTGACACTGGAACGTAAGCGACTATGATGACGTGAAAGGAATTTCAGTAAATACGAGTCCGACAGTGCTCCCGTCCCGCCCTAGGTGTGAGGACTCATTTGATTATTTAACCAAATAAAAAGGTGTACTACTATCTAAGGACGAAATCACTTCGGCCAAAGCTTCGGTGGTTTATATTTTTCATCAGATTAATTAGTGGTATGAAAAATATTGGTAAAAACATGATCAAACAGTTATCGCGACTCCCACTGTTTTGTCCGAACTTATGAATTGAAAACTAAGGAGTAAGGTTCACCCGAAAACTTCGCGAACGGGCCCGTTTTTTCGTTGACGTACTACTAGAGTAGACCCTGTGACGCGACGAAAATAAATAAAAATATAAGATCTTTATCCAACATTGGACAATGATTAAAAAAAAAAGCAAAAATCAAAACATTCTTAGAGGGGGGAAAATATTCTATACTGACATTATACAGAGGTTTTTGTTTCAAAGAAGATCTCCTCTGTTCCTTATTGTATAGGCAGCCTAAATAGTTCGTTCTTTGAATTTAAGAGAGTTTGAAAAACAAGTACCTACTTACTTCGAAGACCTATCTAAGGAAGAAACGGGTCACTTGACTCAGGTATTGTCAAATTGATAGAAATAAATTTTATAGTCTATTATATATATAAACTAGCTTCCGCCCGCGACTCCGTCCGCGCGGATGTCATGTGTGACATCTTATAAATATTACGGCGCTGAATCCACTGACGGTAATGCAACGTGTGTTCGCGGTTCTACAGAACAACGTCTATGAATAAAACTGAAAAATAAGATTTTTTTGAAGTGAAAATTTCTTTAGCGGCGTTGAGCACTTTTTCTGTAATGGTTATAAAATCTTAAACTCGCGTCAGGACACGTGACCCTGATCGAAAAAGCGTAGGACGGATAAACTCGCGTCAGGACACGTGACCCTGATCGAAAAAGCGTAGGACGGATGGAGAGTAGACAGCTATCCCTTCTCTACGGCGCGGCGAAAATGTATGCCTGGGCCTACTGTTTCGTTTAGGCGGCGCAGGGCGCCTAAACGAAACAGTAGGCCAGTGAAGCAATTGGTGCAAAATTATTCCCTAACCATTCCAAAATATCAAACATGCTCAACGTTAATAATCAAGTTTTCACTTCTGCCGGCACTCCCAGAGTGCAACCCGTCGTTTTTTTTTCTACGTATTTTTCCAGGATAAAAAGTATCCTATGTTATGCCCAGGATAATAAGGAATAATTATACCAAGTTTCATCGAAATCGAACCGTTAGTTTTCACGTGATGCCTGCACAAACAGACAGACAGACAGACAGACAAAAATTTTTTTAATCACATATTTGGGTTTGGTATCGATCCAGCAACACCCCCCGCTATTTATTTTTTCAATGTTTTCAATGTACAGAATTGACCCTTCTACAGATTTATTATAGTATAGATTATAGTCGTAACTTATATATAGTGCTTGTTCGGAATAACCTAACGCTTATAATGTTGCCTCTTCTGGGACACGGTCCTTCTGTCTGTGTGTGTGGTATATTATGCAGAGGCCTTAAGCCTTTGTCAAACAGACAGGCGTGGCGAAAACGAAGCGAGGCGTTTTTATTTGTAATGTATGGAATTGTTTGAATTCAGTCACATAGAAAAGTGAAAGCGATCCGATAGCGTGACTGAACCGATGCGAAGACGTGGCGAAGGCGTATTTGCTCTGTTTGACGTCGTTCATAAAAAGTCAGCTAATACAACTGTCACGCCTCGGTTCGCTGCTCCCAGTTTGACTTCTAGTATCGCTTCAGACTCGGTCCGGTTCGCTATCGCCTGTCAGTTTGACAAAGTTTTTTTGACGTAAAATAAACGAGAACTTAGACGTTAATTTGATGAATTTATTTGTACACTAGAGTTGTTTTTTCATTATGCATATAATTTTTGTAGTAATACTTTAAGTACGATGGACGGCCAAACAAGTAGAATTTATGCTAGTGCCTCTGGGTATTCTCAGAATTAGTTCGTTCAGTGTGTTGATGAAACATATTATACAAAGTAATTGGTCACCACTGCTCTCATTTCAAGTTGTTACCCATTGTAAAATAAGATAAATGTTACGAAAAATATCTAGTTTAAATTCCGCAACGCAACTCGACGACGTTGTTGAGTCAACATCTCCTGACGATGCCCCGTGGAGGGGCGAAACACGTATCGAGTATAGGTGTGATTGCATGGCATGTCCACCATTTTTCTCGCTTTTCTTGCATGAGGGCGGGAAGGTGAGACCTTTCCTGCATTTCCATATGCATGAGGATGGGAGGGTACTGCACCCTGCATCCAAGCCCGTATTTTTGTCGCGGAATTAAAACTAGATATTTTTCATAATCATCTAATGTCATAGATTTCGAGAAGTAACGTCTGGTTCTATAATTTATATTAAGATCTCCTTGGCTTAAAGAATTAAAATCGTAGAAAGATACGTTACCCTCACAATTCTAACCCTAAAATATGTGTGTATTAACAAGAAGAAGCTCAACAAAAATAAATAAACTCAACCTCCCAATTCCCAAAAAAATAAATTCAAAATTCATAGTTATACAAAATATTAGATTACAAACATGAATTCAGTTGGGCCCACTTAATGACTTGTAAATAGGGGGAGGGCGTGCCTGTCATTAATAACCGAGGGAGGGCTGTCTTCCGCAGCTCCTTCGAGCAATTACCCCGTCGGTGGACCACAGTGGGGGTACGAGGAGTAGGGCAGGTAAACACAGGATTCATTCTTAGAATCGCAGCATATATTATTAATAATGCTCCTGATACATTTCGGCAATGGCGGCCAATCTCAGCGGAGATTGCAACTGGCGCAGGAGGTGCTATAGCTATATATGTCAGTATATATATAATTCTACTTAATGGGTGAGAGATCAGAGGGTCTAATCTCGAAGCACGAAACCCGTGATTCAGGCCTTAGTTACGGACGTTTTCTACGCCCCGTGACATAGAGCAAGAGCTAATAATAATATCACAATTTGATAGATAGCCCTTTAGAGTCCCCGCCACCACGCACGACCTACGGAAATTCGTGGTACTACATTTTTTTAATGCAATTTGATGTAATGACATAGACACTAGCGCTGTGTCAAAAATGACTTCATTCGTGGCGGTATTATCGGCCTGTAAATTTGATTTTAACGTTAGTTACGTTCGTACATCTGTATCTGTATCGTATCTTCGTTCACGGACTTAGTAAGTCGACCCGATCTCTTCAAAGCTAGAATGGACAGGCTTCTCCCGGGTCAAGTTCACTCCATCGTCGACGGTCTCTGTCCCCTCTGAACGAGTTTAAAAAAAAATAAGTACTTCGTTATCTTAGCTTTTCCACTTTTTCTATAACATGGTGATTAAAGTTGCCTTACTGTAACCAGTGCACTGTGACATAGGTACTTTGATAACTCTGTATTTGTGTGCCTTTACTGATGCATACAAAATATCATCTCTACATAACAGAAAGGGAGCGTCATTATGTGTCTGTTCAGACGCATGACCTTGAAATATTCAATTATTTATGTATTACATTATAAATGAATATGTACCTTGTACCTTCGTGTGGAGAAGGGTCCGTCTGAGAGTTACATACCTTGTATCTATAATTAATTTAAAAATATAAACATACAAAATTTTGCCCGATCAATCGGCAAGTTCGGCTTATCCAGAAAATCGGCAAGTGCGACTGTAGTTTATTTAGCCACGAGCTCCTCAATCCTTAATTTAATGGCCTATTTTTCTTTAAAAAAAAAACACAATAAACGATAAAAATAACTTTTATTTCGGAGGTCGGTGGTGTTTCTTTTTTCTTTGATGTTTTGTCAGAAAAGTTATTTTACAGACTTTTGTGGGTTTTTCTAACTTATTATTTTTTTTGTTAAGTTTTTTGTTTTACCCTTTTTAGTGGGTACAGGCGCAATATTATGTTGTGTGATTGCATCGCAATCAAAGCAATATTATCCCGTAGCAACAATAATTAATTGTTGGACAGTTCCCTCGATTTCTCGAAGATCCCATCATTAGATACCTACCTGATTATCATGAGAACATCTGTGAAACATACCCTTTTGAACAAAAGAAGAATTTTTAAAAACAGTCCACGCGTCATAGAGAAATAGGGGAACATAAATAAAGATAAAAAGTGTGGAAACCTCCTGTTTTTACCAAAGTTGGTTAATAAACTAAGTTCTTCAAGCTTATTACTTAGTAACCTCGAATTTGTTTAGTAATTTACTTAAGAAGAAGTTTAAACTCAAAATATGGATTAATATTAAATGATGGCAACTTTCATCGAACTTGTAGGCTTTCAACTAAACACGTGTTTTGATTTTAATATTTTATACGCGAATTGTTATAGATTTTTGGAGAGCAATAGCTTCAAGTAGGGATGCTTTACGGCCAAATACATCAAATTCATGCATTAGGGCTTCAGAAATTGACTGTTTTCTGGCTAAAGCTTCAATATGATGATTTCCAGGATTTAATAAGCTGAATTCAACCACAATCCATTTGCCATTCGCAGAAACGAGAAAATAGCACTGAAAACCCAGCTCTCATTTACCTACTGATAAAAACTCTCCACATTAAAGTTCCCCTCTGCGTGCAACGGAACGCAACACAAATCCACTATAAGTAGACGTAATCAGCGCACAAACGCGTAAATCGGCGAATAAAACCGCGCGGCAACTTTTTAATTTTACGTGTTTACGCATAATTGCGCTCCGTTACGCGTAAAAGCCCGTAAATCTGTCCGATTCGTTATTTATTTGCTATTTGCCGCCTGTGAAATATAAGCAAACCGTAGGTAAGTGTTTGTGGTTCGAGCTGATTTACTTATACGACTTTAAAGAAAAGGGAAAGAAATTACAGTTTTATGCATTAACAAAATTTTACTTACCTAAGTATGGTGGATATCTTGTGAAAGCTATCCCATATTTAATCATGAGTACGAGTATTCACGGAACTTGACGCCTTTAATTCTGAAGACGTAGAAATAGGTATACTCAGTTTTAGAAATGAACAAATGTGTGCTCTGCTCAAATTCAGACTCCGAGAATTCCTGATAGAAAAACCCAAAATCTCTTTACTCGACCTAGAAATCAAACACGAGACCTTCCATTCTGCAGTAGCATCACAACCACTGGAACAATGAGACAAAAAGCGAACAACAAATTACCTACAATAAATAAAAAAAATATCATTTTATATCATTATATAAACATCATTATATAAATATATAAACATCATTATATTGATTTAAGTAAAGTGTTTTAAATTGTATAACAACATCATTCAAATGTCTGTATATTTTTGAGCAAATAAATATTATTATTATTATTAATTAATTCTTTTTTAAAACATCAGTCTCCAATTCCATAACAGAGCTCTCATCGTAATTACATCGCTATTAAATACTATGGTATTGCAATAACATCGATCCCAAATAAAACAACGATAACTTATAAATAAATACCACTTATTTCGATATTACTCGTCAGATCCGACGTGACTCGAAATATTGAATGGCAAAATACGAGTATTTAAACGTAATTAACTTTAATGAACGGCGTATTAATTTTTGTGATGGCAAGGTTTTTTTTTGGGTTGTTTGTAGTTGTAGATATTGATACGTCGATCGAATTGCGAGACCAAGCTATGAGGTTCTCGACAATTCTACTGATTGCACTGGAAATTTCTAGAAATAATGGGACTGAGTAGAAATCAATGACTCAGCCACTGCGCCAATTATGCCAATATTCACAGCATTATGCTGACCAAATTATATATATATATTCAAAAAATTATGTAAACAGTACGAGAACTATTCTATTAAAAAATAATTACTCCCTATAGCAAACAATAAATCCACAAAACGATTTGCAAAATCAATCATAAAAACTGCAAACAATTTTCCAATTTGTCAATAAAATAGAATTTATCACCACAAATTTTTCACTCGAATTTTGAATAATTTGAACACAAATACAATATTTCAATTTGGACGCATACTACCAATATACAATCAATAACTTGTGCACCAGTAACTAAAACAATTTTTGAAAATCTTTTTCCAACATTTAATGTACAGTCACGAACACTTAGAGGTATGTTTAGGGCTCCGTAAAATAAATGGGACGCAGAATACATGTATAATTGTATATAGGAAGTATGGAAGCAGGTGGCGTTTTGTATTTTCTATTTACCTTATTATTATTATTTACCTTATTTATTGTTTACAATGCCAGAGCCAAATGCCAAGCTCGCCGTCCAATCAAGGATCAGGCCCGATTCGACGACGCGTCTTCTTCCACGCGTGCCTCAATGAGCTATGAACAAACTGATGGGGCCCTGAAGGATAAAATGGCCCGCCTAGGTCACGGAGCTGTCTCAAAAAGCACCGTGACATGCAAAGTGCAAACAAAGGAACAGGCACAGTGTATTGACTTTCAAGCTCCAGGTAAGCTGCTGGTGGTCTTAAATATATAAATAAAATGCTGCTTGACAATTAAATAATTGAACTGGGTACTGGTTACAAAAAGAACCAATAACGTCCAATCAATCGGTAAGTTGATTCACGATTGTAACTTTAAGTTAAGCCTGATCATGTTGAAATACGGGCTAAATAATTGTTAAAGCGACATAAAATTAGCATCAATTCAGAAATAAAATAATAATCGTTTTTAAGAGTTTCGTGGGTACGTGGTTTACGTGGGTAGATGTTTCAAGTGCATTAACTTGAAACCTCTACCCACATACCACTTTTGCCCGTGACTGTACAACGATCCAGTTTAATCTGGCTAAATCTAATGCAATCTAACTCTATTAAGATATTGCTAGTTCCAAAAATTTTTACTTGCCCTAATTCAATGGTGCCTAATATTAAAAAAAAATGGTTTTTAATTATTACTATTTTTTGTTTGCTTTTAATTTAGCTAATATATGGAGTATTTATATTGTAAAACAATGGCTATTAACTAAATTGTGTTTTTAATTTAGTGTTATTTAATTTCTCACCATTGTTCGTAAAACACCGGAGAAAATAATCGAAACGCAAACCCCTTTAACCATCCGCAGTGGGAGACGCCCACGACAACGGACTTCACAGGACGTTTTCCAGCCACCATAGGCACGGGCAACGGCGAGTAATGGCCGACTCGCTGTCCAATCATGGACCATACCCGGGTCAACGGCGCGTCGTGTTCCACGCGCGCATCAAAGAGCTGTCAGAAAAATGATATGACTTGCCCCTTATGACTGTGACAAGAAAGGCTTCCCACTCAGCATAATGCTATACTATAATATATCTTTTAATAATTATTCAATATAGATGTCGTCTTCTCTCTCCCACTTCTTTAAATGAAACTAAAATCGAACAATAAAAGAAAATAGTCTCACAAAAGAATGGTGGACAAATGTTATTAAGGCTGGGTCCCACTCGTAAGTCTCATTTAGCTCGGTAAATACTAGACTGGCACAATATCTCCTTGTTGTGCTCTCAAGCTCGATGGAGGTGACTTTACTGCTTATACACACAGTCTATACTATCCTGCACTAAGGTTTTGTTTAAATATTCAAGAAAAAAAAAACTTTAACTCACGTACGAGTACGAGACCTCAGACGGTCCTCTAGCTAGAATTCAATTATTTTCAACAAATGTATTGAGTGTGGTGTGATTC
The DNA here is from genome assembly GCA_943136025.2 of Agrotis puta. Classification (NCBI taxonomy): domain Eukaryota; kingdom Metazoa; phylum Arthropoda; class Insecta; order Lepidoptera; family Noctuidae; genus Agrotis; species Agrotis puta. Next base: position 13,312,108 of record OW964185.2, on the reverse strand, counting down.
CTGACTTAATGAAGAATAGTAAAATAATACCATTGTTTAAATCGGGTAGCACATCAGACCCCACAAATTTTAGACCAATTTCTGTGCTTCCCACATTTAGTAAAATATTCGAAAAATTGATGCTAGATCAACTGCAAAGACATTTTTCTAAATATAAACTACTTAATAGTAAACAATTCGGTTTCACGAGGGGTCGCTCAACAACCGATGCTGGTGTTGAGCTACTTACACATATTTTTGAAGCATGGGAAAATTCGCAGGATGCCTTGGGTATTTTTTGCGACTTGTCTAAGGCATTCGATTGCGTTTCTCATGACACATTAATCAGGAAATTACATCACTATGGTGTTAGAAATACTGCTTTGGATCTTCTTATTTCTTATTTGGATAATAGGATCCAAAGAGTGGACGTTAATGGTAAACGATCTCCGGGTTCTATTGTCACCATGGGAGTTCCGCAGGGCTCAATTCTTGGCCCCTTTTTATTTCTTATATATATCAATGATCTCCCTTGCCTTATAAAGAGAAATCATGATATAGTGTTATTTGCAGATGACACATCACTTTTATTTAAACTTAAACGTCAACAGCCCGTTACTGATGAGGTAAATACCGCTCTCTCTAAAATAGTGCATTGGTTTAGTGTTAATAATTTACTTTTAAATGAGAAAAAGACTAAATGTGTAAGATTTCTGACACCTAACGTTAAGCAGGTGAAAACCAGTGTACTAGTAAATGGTGCTGAATTGAATCTTGTGGACACCACTGTGTTTTTGGGTATTACTCTGGACTCGAAGCTGCAATGGGGCCCTCATATTACAAAATTGTCGAAACGGCTCAGCTCTGCAGCATACGCGGTATATAAAATTCGTCATTTAACCGACGTAGAAACAGCCCGTTTAGTATATTTCAGTTATTTTCATAGTGTTATGTCGTATGGTATTTTGCTTGTACTCCAGAAACGAGCGGTTCGTGCCATTTACCAACTAGGTGCACGAGATTCTCTAAAAGATTTCTTTAAAGAGATTGGTATTCTAACAGTGGCTTCACAGTACATATTCGCCAACATTTTATATATCAGGCAAAACATACACCTGTATAGTAAAAACAGTGATATCCACAACTTTAACACTAGGAATAAGCACAAACTACGTGCTCCCTTTCATCGGCTTCACAAGGTGCATAATTCATTCGTTGGGATTGGTATAACTTTTTATAACAAGTTACCATCCTCTTTTCTAGATTTGCCGTTTAACGTTTTTAAAGCAAAAGTAAAAGCTAATCTCTGTTCCAAAGCATACTATTCTGTAAGAGATTATTTAGATGATAAGCATAGTTGGTCGCTGTGTTGAACACAAGACATTGTTCATGTTCTTTTAACATAATTAGCTAGCTGACACGGTTATGGGACTCAACAACATACAGCTCTCATACAACTCTTTATTATTATTGTATTTTACTTTAGTTTTAATTCGTACTTTTTCTGTGTGTGTCTTTTCTTTTTATTACGACAGTCGTAGGGTATCATTAAGTTCTATTGTCGGAGCTGATGAAGATTGTAAACTATCGTTGCATTGTATAGAGTCAATCTTTCTAGTATTATATAGTTTCACCGGAAGCATTGTGTGAGTACCGTGTACTTTATCGCTTTCAATGAGTAGATACCCACGTCTTTTAATGTCTTTTAATGACTTGAATGACCCTGGCAGTTGAGATTATGTCATGCTCACTCAAATGTCTCGCTGATGGTGGCGCGTGTGTCGGATCATTTGGTTCCCTTCAAAATGGTTGAGCTGAGTGATGCTGATGCATGTGTCATGTTCGTGAACGGGCGCTGTCAGTCGTGACTGGTCATCTCTTAGCAGCCGCGGTTTATTTTAATAATTTATAATTTTATTGAATTGTCTTTTTTTATATGAACTTCCTATGGACACTTTACTTGCTACATCGTTCTCACATAATGTACCATCTCAAGTTGAATGATGTAACAAAGGTTCTGTTATAATTTTGGCGATTGAAAAAGAGTGTCCATGGAGTTTCTTGCCCGTTCTTCTCCATAGAGATCTACGCTTTGGAATGGGCATCTACAGTACTTTCACAAGTTTTTATGTCTTGTGACTGGGACTGTAGCACCGTAACTAATTTTAAACTATTTTATTTTACTTTTGTCTCTTGACAATTCAAAAGTGCCTGTAACTGGCCTACTTGAAATAAATGATTTGATTTTGATTTTGATTTTGCTGTGGGGAAATGCGGCCGACATCCTGGCTATATTTGTGCTGCAGAAAAGAGCCATTCGAGCAATTTATAATCTAGGTAGCAGGCATTCACTGAAGGATAAATTTAAAGAAATAAATATAATGACAGTTGCATCTCAATATGTGTATGAAAATTTGATTTTTGTTAAAAAGAATATTAATCTTTACACAAAATATAGCGATATTCATAGCATAAATACAAGAAACAAGGACATGCTAAAAGTGCCCGCGAGTAGACTCCATAAAATTAGTAATTCACTAGCTTTTGCCCGCGACTTCGTTCGCGTGGAATAGTGACTTCCAGCAGATTTTTGGTTTTACCCACATAGTTCCCGATCTCGCGGGATATTCTAGGGAACTCTTCAAAAATCAACATAATGAGCTCTGCGTTTGAATTTAAGAGATGTATACTCATTTAGGGCATTAAAGCCGTTTTGCCGATCGAAAAAGGCGAAAATGTTATTTTTCCCTTATTTTCTCATCATTCTACTGATTTGACATTTCAGTCCAAAAGGAAAAAAGACTGTTTCTTCCTTGACAAATTTTCTATTATTTTAGGTTTTAGAGATTATGAAAGTTTCTTACACCAAGACATTTCTGTTTACCACATTTTTAGTTTAGCCATTCTTTGCAAAAATATAAAGGTTTTGTGGTTTCGACACTCTTGAGCACGCAACGTAGAGTTGCCCATGGGAGAAACAGTCTTTTTCAAGATATACCCCCGCAACTTTTAGCGTTTGCCCTTGGGCTTTATTTATGGTCATTGCAAACGCAGTTTACAGCGGAAACTGAACTCTTTTGAATTGGAATGGCAAATCAGTTGGAATGATGGGAATACGGGGAATAATAAAAGTTTCGCCTTTTGCCATCCCAGTCATAATAACGGCTTTAATGACATTCCGTCCTAAATAGGTTATTTGTAACCGTATGCCGTTATAAAGTCTTGGTGGATCTAGTTATATAGTTGCTCATAAGCATCACAGGAACACCAATTATACAACGGAACAATTTAAAATTTACGAAACAGGACCAGTCCACATAAACTATCATACAACCGACAATAAGTACAATTTTGGTTCCAACGCCATCTATCAATCCATAGTGACAACTCGTGTAACGATCGACACCATTGAACGATCACCGCCATCTATTGAGAGTTTAAGGAATTATCTATACTCCGTTAGAGCATTTCATAAATTTTATTTTTTATTTTTATTTTTTTGTAATAAAAACTATCCTATGTCCTTTCTCAAGTTCCAAACTATGTCTGTACCAAATTTCACACAAATCGGTTCAGTAGTTTAGGCGTGAAGAAAAGACAGACAGACAGACAGACAGACAGACAGAAAGACAGACAGACAGACAGACAGAGTTACTTTCGCATTTATAATATTAGTTAGGATTTAAATGCCAAAGTGTACGTTTCTACAACAAACTCCCAAACCGTGTTAAAGAACTAAGCCTAAACAAATTTAAATCAGCTATTAAACAGCAACTATGTAAAAAAAGTTACTATAAAATCAAAGAATACCTTGATGACAAAATGGCCTGGGAGTAAGCTGCCCCAATGCACCCTCATGCTTCAAATTCTTTTTATTTTAGATTGGATGTATTTGTTTTTTTTTTTTTAATGTTTTTTAATTCTTTGAAAATGTGAGGAATATGTGGTTTCAAAGGTCGTTAAGCTCCTTACGTACTGAGTTGAGCTTCCTTTCTCTGCCTCCTGCTTGCACTGACTAAACAGGTCCACTGAAAGTTTTCTTTGCAGTTCTTTCTTAAAAAGACCATCTCAGGCGAGAACCTACATGGTCCTCACAGGTATTGACGAAACAATTTTCCGATTGTTAGATCATTATTTATTCTTATTTTTTTTACTATATCTTTTTTTTGTTTTTATTATACAATCTGACATGTATGAATTTATTTATTTTTTACAATCTGACATGTATGATTTTTTTATGTTTATACAAACTGACATAATAATTATTATTATTTTTTTCATATATATATACATTTTTTTTTCTATTCTTTGTGAATGCGAGGACCCATGCGAGTCAAGCTGGTTTTTTTTTTTTTTTAATCATAGTGATTGTCTGACAGTTTGAGTAACTTAAGCGGCCTACACAAGTGTCCTTTCTTTGGTATTGTTCGTCGTGTCGTTGAGCTCCTTGAGTTATGAGTCGAGCTACACGATAACTGACAAATGCTTGCACTGACTGGACAGGTCCACTCGAATTTGTGTGGTTCTTTCTTCAAAAGACCATTTCAGACACTGACCTGCATGGTCCTCGTATAGCCTGATCTACATATAATGTCTGGACTTCAAAAGAGACTGCGACCTCTGAGTTTGTTTCGGCTGTTTCTTCTCAGAGTAGTCAGGTACGAAACACCGGCCCCTTCTAGTTTTATAAAAAGACGTGTAAAAGTGTTGATATAACCTACTTGCATAAATAAACATCATTTCATTTCATTTCAGAAGATTTTCTTCAAACAAAACATTAACATGTGTAACCTGATTGCGTTTAAGATCTATTAGTTCAACTAGTGGAAATTTGCCCTAAACTTAGACGAAATATGAATTATGGATGCTACAAGGTGCTAGGTATGATGCTATCCATAGCACTAAAGGCATCACAACTGTACTATCGAAACCTAGGATAACAAAAATCCCATCACGAGCCATTCAAAACTGAATCCCATTGTCCCGCAAGCTTATTCCCCTCCCGAAACTGACGTAAAATACCAACCGCTCTATAGTCTAATACAGCATGTTGCCAACTTAACGGTTAAAGACAAAGCGCCACTAGTGCCCTCTACGGCTAGATTGTGAAACAAAACTGCAGCGCAGCAACGACACAGTGGACATTATCATACGTAGTGATAAAATAAAGTGGAATTAACAAGCACTCGGTGTTTACATGGAGCAAGATAAACTGAACTCGTCCTGTTTTAGAAAGGGGAGTTTAAATAGAGCGGCGGTGTTTTTAATTTATTTAGTTAATGGGTTTTTGGGTACAAAAGTACCTAGTTTACCTACAAACTTTGACTTTGACTTTGAGACAACAGACTAAAGGAAAGAAATTGCATACGAGTTGCATGCAAGATTAACTACATTACAGACTATTAATGGACAAAGGATTCAGTTGTTCAACCGAATACCGCAATGTAGTCAAACTAGGACGCAACTCACATGCAATATCAGGCATCCTCTAAATGGGGCTTTGAGGCACCTCGGCATCAGTTGCTTAACTTCGGTGACCCATCCAAAGACAGACCTCAGCAAGAGATGCTTAACCTTGCCCACCTTTCCAAAGACAGAACTCGGCAAGAGTCTTGGAGGTTTATCTCACTCTTTAACCGCACTCAACGCTGTCCTACTTTCGTTTACAAAATTCTACCCCGAAACTACTCCCACAGAAGCGATACTAAAAATGTTACCCATCAAAAAAAACCTTCCTAAAAAAGTGAGTTAAAAAAAGTATATCTCTAGTAACATTTATTTAAACACGGTGTCCACACGTCCCGGTACGTGCCCGGAATACTTTTGACGCAACCTGTATAACTCAACGTAAATTCAAAACAAATTATGTCGGCAACTAATTTGCGAGCAATGGATTTGTATAATTACATTACTTTTGTTGGGAAATTTACTGAAATTGTAACGTCATAATTTATAAAAATTAGCTTTGGTGGAAAATTGTTATAAACATTTTAATGACTGTCGACAATGAGCGGTTTTTCATTAAACGACAATGGTAACGACACGATATCGACAGGATTGGTAGTTTCATACATTTCTAGGGAAATGAGCGAGAGAGCGCCCTCTACGCATGTGCTGTGGGTCTCTCACAGCACAGCATTATGGTGAGTCGTCCCGTTTCATTATACAATCATGGCATGCACCTGTCGATTTCTGTTATTGTTATTTGTTTATTTATTTTAAGATTTAGTTAGTTATTCATTTCTCTGTTTTTTATCGTATTTTGCATGCTTATCTTTCTTTCTTATGCTAGTATAGTGTGTTTTACCGTTATCGTCCAACATCAAAACGCCCATCACACCATGAGGTCTGTTTATCGGATGTTGTTATAGGTATTTTACCTCATTGGTTTAGTGGTCGTAAGCGCGACTGCTTTATTTTATCGTGTTAAAATCATCGAACACACCCAGGGAAGGGCGGAAGGGACTGTCAGACTCGTACTTACTAAAATCCACGTTGTCCTTCAATAGCCCTTTACGTTCCGGAGTCACGATAACTCGTTAATCCCGCGACCCCGGCAGCCTTTTAGCGTGACTGCTGACTTTGAATTGGGATTCTCTTTTTCGCATAATATTTTTGACCTAAAATACTTTGATAACATTTATAATTTTCTGACATGTATTGTGTGCTTTTTTTTTCTATCGTGGTAAAATCATCAAATGAGTCCTCCCACTCAGGGCAGGGCGGGAGGGACTGTCAGACTCGTACTGTCTAAATCCACGGTGTCCTTCAATAGCCCTTTTACGTACCGGGGTCACGGTAATTCGTAAGTTTCGTAAATTCGCGACCCCGGTAGACTGTGTATTGTGTGCTGGCATTATCATCTATTAGGAAAATAATCCTTATGACCGGCACCCCGAGGTTCAGTTTGGTTAGGTTACTTTAAACCCTGCAGACATAAATAGAAGCCCTGACCTGCGGGGCTCTTTCGACATATACATACTATGCTGAAAAATCATTTTGCAAAATAGTAAAGATTCCATGCGTTTGACAAACAACTACCTACAGGCAACCGAAATGTAGACCCGTAGTAAAACAGAAGTCAATTCCTCACCCGAACTGTGTGCTGTGCCGTCAAACCTCTTTGATCACTAATTGGCATCCATTGGCAGAGACAATAACCAACTATGGTCGTTTATAATGGACGACCTCTGTACCTACAGTTGTGTCCTTTGTAGAAATGGCAGTTCGAGGAATAACTATGTTGTAGCTATTAATAGCTTATGCCCGTGGCGTCGCCTGCAAAAAGTTCGGTTATTATCTCACGGGAGCGTCATACAGGCATAAAAGCTATCCTGTGTGTTAAACAAGTGTATACACTATTTTTGTTGGGAATCTGATCTAAATCCGTTCGGTAGTTTTTGCGTGAAAGAGTAACAAACATCAATCCATATTGCAAATTTTCACTGTTAAAGAAAAATATAAATCGTCCGTTTAAGTGTAAGGCGAAAAGAGTGAAAGCATAGACACTAACTAAAAAGATATAAGTCAACGGAAATAAGTTTAGTCTTCTAGTTTTTAAGATGACAACGAAAATGATATTTAAAAAAACGACGGGTTGCACTCTGGGAGTGCTGGCAGAAGTGAAAACTGGAATAGTAATAAACATACACGAACATTCGCGCAAGCGCCCTGTGCCGTCTTACGATTTTTCGATCAGGTCACGTGTCCTGACGCGAGTTTAACATTTTTTACCCATTCCAAAAAAGTGCACAACGCCGCTAAAGAAGTTTTCACTTCAAAAATTGCCCCACACTAAAATGGCTGAGTTATTGTAAAGTCCACTTAGAAAATTCGCCTTACATTATTAACCACTGTATGATGGGGCTTTCTATTCGTATGTAGGCCGTAATCCACCCAAGCCGAGGGCTGGTTTTATTTTTTTTAGTGTTAAAATCTTCAAATGAGTCCTCCCACCCAGAGCAGGGCGGGAGGGACTGTCAGACTCGTACTGACTAAAATCCACGATGTCCTTCACTAGCCCTTTACGTACCAGGGTCACGGTAATTCGTAAGTCCTGCGACCCCGGCAGGAAGGCGAGTGCTGGTTACAGACAAATTAATAGCAATTATTTAGCCATTACAAAATTAGCCACTAAAAAGTCCAGACAATGTCCACATTCACATCATAATAAAGACGGAGTCAAAAAGAGGTACTTATGTACAATTAAAAATGTGAAATTCTCATTTTTCTTTTTAATCCTGGCATAAAAGGAGTCGACTTATCTCGTTCATGCAAGTTGTAAGTCATCTTAGAGTAAGTACTACGCTTTCATACGATGTTAAAAAGGTTCTTTTACTTACTCATAATAGTTATCTGTCTGCAGTCGAATTTTCTTTATTTTTTGGAGTACAGTGGATTGAAGGAACAGCAGAATTAAATTCTCATATAGTATTATAATATTTTTGCCAACGAGTCAGCATTGCCATACAACGTGGCAATGCTGCCAGCGTTCTGGGCACTGTTCCCGTTGAGAGCGATGTGGACGTATTCTTTGACGCCCTTTGAATGTTTTTTTTTGTTTTATTTTTTTTTGTACATATTACTAGTAAGTTTTTTATTTATAGTCTGTATATAATCATCAGGTACATAATTCAAATAATAAACTATTAAATAGACTTAAAAAAAACAAACATTATCCTGGACAAAATTTTAAATGAACCAAAAAATGTGATAAACATAAATATGTACACCGAATCTTATTATTTCAAAGCCTGGGTTACTGTCTGATTTTTAAAGCCAAAACATATGCTTTGAAGGTATGGTTAGAACTATAAATAGTCACGAGTCTCTAAAATTGTATGGAATTTATGACAAGGATTATCTTATAAAATCGCTACTTCTTTTTCTGGATCGAAAGCGAGCAGAGGGTTATGGTTTTACCTTTTTCCTTTTACCGATTTATTTAATAATTAAAAAAAAAAGATTCTGCACGTAACTAATAAATACTTGCATAGTATGCGTCGTTAAATGGCAAGAGACTGCAAAGTTGCAGACACACACAAATGAGGTTAATCTGAATTAAAATCTTTGATTTGTTTTATTCTTAATTTAAAGGCAAAGAACGATTGTTTGTAGTTTTTCCAATAATAATACTCAGAAATTTCGGAGAAAACGATGACATGTGACATCCACAAACAACTGTTCCATGAACGCCGACGCTGGCCTTTTCGTGGCAGTGGAAATTTTATAGGCTGATTATGTTACGTAAACTGTCTTACATATCCCGCAAAATCTACATCTGCCTCCGAACCTATCACTCACGATTCCAGAACCTTCTATACCAATCATAGAAACACTTGATTAATAGTGTACCCATTCACACATCACACGCCAGGGCCGACTAATCAATCATACAGATTTCTGATTTATATTCCAAAGGGACACGACTCTATTCCGTTCCATTGATTTTTTTGTCAAGTTGGCATGACGGGAGCACGATGTCAGGTGAATTTGCGTCGAGATTTTCGTTTTTACGTTGGCAGAATTGGATGCGAATTTTGTATAGGATTTCAAAGTGATCAATGGGTGAACAAAACGATGTAGATGGGTGAGATATTGGGATCAATGATTTTTGGATTGATAGGAAATTAGCGGGGTGTCGATGTGTTTGTGATGTGAATATTGGTGACCAGGGTACTGACAAATTGATAGTTTTGATGGATTAGGGGCCAGTTCTCTCTCCCGGGCCTCTATTGCGCAATGGAAACGTCAAAGCCACTTTTGCATAAGTTAATGCAATGTATAAAAATAACTTTTTTTCAAAAAATCATTGTAAAATCATCAAACGAGTCCTCCCACCCAGGGCAGGGCGAGACTGTCAGACTTGTACTGACTAAAATCCACAGTGTCCTTCAATAGCCCTTTATGTTCCGGGGTCACAGTAGATCGTTAGTCCCGCGATCCCGGCAGGCTTTGGCCCTTTATGTACTTTTTTTTTGGTAAAATCATCCCCTTTATGTACTTTAAAAATAATGTGATGATTTGAACATAAAACCAATGTCCAAAGCTCAATACATACGTAATCCAAATAATATTCTGTGGATACTTTCCAGCACTTGAAAACTGTTACATTACGAGTACTAGTAAGATGTATAATAATATACATATTTTTACGCGTGCTACTAAAAAGTTATGAAATAAAAAAAAGTTGCCAAATCTCTTTAAGAACTGGAGCAAAACCAACAGACTCAATTTAAATAATAATTAAACAACAATAAACATTGTTACCCAGAACTTAAAACACCAAATCCTAAATAATTCAAAAGACAGCGCTTCATCACAAAACAGTACTTAACTAAGACATAAACTGTCAACAAACTTTTAGCTTACAACCCAGCCTCAATTTATAGCCTAGACCTAAGTTAAAGCGCAGGAAATAAATCTAGAACGACGCCTGACCTAGTCAGAAAACTAGGCCCTTAAATGTGGACTACCTTTATATGTGGTTAGCCATTTTGGCAAGGTACTGAATTGGAGTAAGTGTGCGGACAGAGTGCTTGAGTCGAGCGAGGCGAGCGGGGCGAGCAGCGTTTTGTACTAAAGAGGATCATACAAGGCGCGCAGTTTAGAGAAGGCTTATCACTACATAGTATAAAATAAAGTCGCTTCCCTTTTTGTGTGTCCCTATGTATACTTAGATCTTTAAAACTTCACAACGGATTTTGATCAGGTTTTTTTTAATAGTTAGACTGATTCAAGAGGAAGGTTTTTATGTATTTAACATGCATAATTTAGTAGGGATTGCACCCGTGCGGAGCCGGGGTGGATCGCTAGTATTTAGTAGTTTTCATTCGGTTGATATGTACTCGAAAGCGGCGTAAACGAACAGGTAGTGGAGATAAAACCCAGACAGGCACATTACATCATCATCATCAGTTGCCTGTATTCGTCCACTGCTAGATATAGGCCCCTCTTGCTCGGTTTTGTGTTTTTTTTATCGTGGTCAAATCATCAAATGAGTCCTCCCACCCAGGGCAGAAGGGGAGGGACTGTCAGGCTCGTACTGACTAAAATCCACGTTGAACTTCAATAGCCCTTTACGTTTCGGGGTCACGGTAATTCGTAAGTCCCGCGACCCCTGCAGACTTTGGCCCTCTAGAGGGGGGTAAAATGACGGGTCATTTTACTGACCCTCCATGGTTGAACAGCGAGTCGCCCACTACTCGCCACCCGCATGCCCGCGCCTATGGTGGCCGGAGATCATCTAGCGACGTCCGTCGCCGTGAAATCGGTTTTGTGCTTTCCGCATTTTTACTTTGTGTAATTAATGTCATCACCACTATTCTCTAAACGATGGAGGAAAACATAGTGAAGAAACCGCCATGTCTAAGAACCATAAATTTGAGATTATGTGACATCTACAAAACCGGACTGGGTCCGCTTGGTTGATTACAACCCAATGCCTCTCACAGCACACTCGCGTGTAGTGATAACGCGGCGCGGGTAGCGTTCTTTTGTCGCTTGCACGCTCCGCTGGACGCCTCGCTACACGCCCCGCGTACTTCGTGTACTTTACGGTCTTTATTTGGGACGGAGATACTGAAAGGATAACTTAACATAACATTGCCCCGGTTTTCCTCAAAAGGGTTTACAGGGGTGTAAAGTAAATCTACATTTCGTCACGAATGTTATAAAGTCTTACGTTAAAGCGTGTAAACCTTATGCTATAAATGTAAAAGTAATACTGACGATGATACAATAAGAAAGGTCTGAACAAAGTCTGATTCAATTAGCGACGATGTCATAGTCAAAAAAGTATGATACTGATGACGATATGATTCTGTACGGGACTAGGGGAACAGTGTATAAGACGGGGACGCGGGGTATAATGGGGACATACACTCATTTGCAAGCAATAACTAATGGCGTCCTGTTGTGTTAAGTATGCCTTAAGTGTGTAATTTCCCATCATACCCCGCGTCCCCGTCTTATAGACTGTTCTCCTATCTAACTGTCTAAAGAGATTACCGCGGCCCTGGAATGCAATGGGCACTTGAAGAAAAAAGGTGGTTACTAGCCAGTAAGGCCATTCGCTTATTGGTGACCTTTTGTCACATAGACTTGTTATTTCCCAGTTAAATGCTATAAAGATTATGCTCCACACTATGCGAATGGGTGACTTGCCGTCCGATCATGGACGGCGCATCGTGTTTCACGCGCGCCTTGATGAGCTATCAGCAGTCTAACAGGGCCGCTATAGAGAGCTAAACGCTTGCCGGGGTCACGGAACTGTCCAAACGAGTAACCGTGAACTTGGAACTTAAAGGGCTATTGACAGAACACAGTAGATTTTAGTCGGTACGAGTCTGACAGTCCCTGAGTGGCGCGGGAGGACTCATTTGATGATTTTACCACCTAAAAAAAGGACTACATACTTTAAATAAAACGACATAACTAACCGTTACCTTCTTATTCCAACGCGAAGGCATCATAACCTTCACCAACGCCCATAATCTTTTATTTAACTACCCTCATTCAGCATCAACAAAAAAACCTAACGAGCACTACATGAGCAGCCCTCTTTAACCCACTTAGCCGAAATCCGGTTCACACGTGAACCTACCCTCCGAAAAGGCATATAATCCCGAATCGATATCACTCGATACGTAAGGCGCGGCGCTCAATGGTACGACGGGAAGATGCTTAAAGGATGCTTTATGGCAAAACTGCGGCGTCTCGTTCGCCCATGATGTGACTTTAGCATCCACCGTAAGCCGCAAGCAAGACTGCAGAGCTGTTTTAGAGTTTGATTTTCGGGTCAACAAAATTTTGACTATTAAAAATCTTTCAGAAGTAGTCCGAAGCTTGAAATAAGGCAAAGGTGAATACTACCAACGACCACATTTGTTAACGATATCGAATCGCGGGGAACAAGTGCATGAGAGACTCACAGAATCGAGAAGTATGGCAGAAAAGAGAAGGTCTAAACCCAGCAGTAAGTGGTCCTAGGTTTAAATGATGATGATGATCGCTAATCTCCTCCCAAATTGTTCACCATAATCGAAGACTGTCAGGAAGACTGATGACTGAGTGTAAGCGGACGAAGCCGATGGCAAAAGCGTCTGTCGTTAAGTCCAAAATTAAGTTTTTAATGTATTGCGTGCTTTTATCGCGGGCTTTGAGCGCAGCGACAACGTGAATGAATAAAATTTGAATTAATGATTTTTTTTCTTGACGTTTCACTTGATTAACGTGGGTGACCATAGCCTAATTAGTAAAGTAACTTCCCATCGAGCAACGATGGGATGATATTCTCGTTAAATATTCGCGGTAGGCCATATTTTTTTCTTTTTTTCTCATAAATAACATAATTATAATTGAATAAGTTGATGAAAAATGCTATGCAATAAGCTTTACCGCGGCAGCCCCTAGTGTCACACGTATTTTTTTTTAGCGCCGCGGCTCGAAGCCTCCTCAGCCTTGCACATGTGAACGATGCGCCTTAACAAGATCGAGTTTGGTGCGATTCGTGACATTTAAGGCGACGCGTGACTCCATTTACGGGCGATACAAAAGGACCGGGATCAAAGGAACAGCTGAGTTAAAGACTAGTGCTGTTGTGAGGAAATCGAGATATAATCGAGTTTGTTTTCGGGGAATTGGGGCTACGTGTTTTTTATTATGGGATCATGTTTTTTTTTATTAAATTTATGTTTGCACAGAATTATCATACATACCACACTAACATTTTGCCTTTGTCTAACAGACCGGCGAAAGGAAGCATTTCCGAGGCGATACCGAACCGAAGCGAAACGTCAGCGAGACGTCAATCCGATAGTTCTGTCACGCTATCGAATCGCTTTCGCGTTACTATGTGACTGGATTCAAACAATTCCATACATTACAAATAAAAACGTCACGCTTCGCATTCGCTTCGCTTGTCTGTTTGACAAAGACTTTATAGTGGTTTAATATACCTACTCTTCTGTCACTTTTGAACAACTGTTAAACTATAAAGAGACGTTAACATGTCTAAGGGCGAGAAGTGTTTGATTAGTGATCAGTAGTTAAACTATTTGTTAAATCCTAAAACATTTTTTAACCATTTGTTTAAAAAAATGTATAGGATTTTAACAATAGTTAGAACTATAGACCAAATAAGTGGCCTTAAGCTATAAAATGTAGTACCTAATATAAATATATCGCTTGTAGATCTTGCCTTTGGTCTTGTACCAAGAAAAGGACAGTTAATTTGTTTATCCAAATCTCATTTAAATCGGTTGAACTGTTTCGGAGAAATTAAAACAATTATACGAAAATGTGATTCCAGTTTTTATTTTGGTCAGTATTTGTAATTATGAATGCAATGGTATTCCAGGAATAAATAAAATAAAAAATAATCATTTTTAATTTAAATAATAAAGCAAAAAATAACAAGAGAATGAGAAATTCAGCTTGGGGATTAGTGGTTGCGATAGCCTAATTGGTAAGACGTCTGGAGTACTTATCCAGAAGACGCAGGTTCGAGCCCCGCTCGCAACTGAATTTTTCGTTAATCAAAAATATCTTTGCGAAGACGCGACGCAGGCAGTTACTGTGTATAAAATAACTTTAATAACAAAGGCTATTTATTAGTTGAATTGTCAAACAAAAACGTCATATACTTGATTTAACAAAGGCGCTATTTAAAATTGAAACTTTCCGAAAATGTTCGCTGCATTCATAATTAAATTTTAATTATGTCAGTTTCATTATATTAAGTCGTAACAAAATTTGATTTTATTTTATGAAGATATTTTACGCGTTACTCCATGTCTACCGCATGCCCAATTAACTATTGGCCAAAATAACCACTAAAATAACTTTTTGGAGCCCTGATCTAGGCAGAACGCATCGCGGCAGACTTTGAAATCTTCTTCAAGGTAAGACGAGCTGGACAAACCGTCGACCAGAGGTCCACTCCTTCCCTATAGCATAAAATATTTTAGACGGCAAAATACATAAATTAAAAACGTGTTTTCTAACTCTTATTTAAAGTGGTGATCATGGTTTTGCAATAATAGGCATGTTGATGGCATTAATTAATTGGAAATTTAATTAATCTGTCAGTAAAGCCTTTGTCAAACAGACAGGCGTCGCGAATGCGAAGCGTGACGTTTTTATTTGTAATGTATGGAATTGTTTGAATCCAGTCACATACAACAGCGAAAGCGATCCGATAGCGTGACAGAACTATCGGACTGACGTCTCGTTTCGGTTCGGTATCGCTTCGGAAACGCTTCGCTTTCGCCAGTCTCTTTGACAAAGGCATAAGAGTTTTCAAAATAAAGGATAGGTACGTATTAATTTTTTTGTTGAATGAATGCACATTTACAAAAGATATAACGCATCAAAATTCGAGAGCCCCGTTGTAAAAGCAAGTAAAAACTGTACTTGCTTGTGATGTACGAGTACTGGCAATTTTAAAAGATAATCTAACTGACGTGTTAATTTTTTTTCTTTTTGCGTGATAAAATCTTCTAATAAGTCCTCCCACCAGGGCAGGGCAGGAGGGACTGTCAGACTTGTACTGACTAAAATCATTGTTGTCCTTCAATAGCCCTTTAGGTTCCGGGGTCACGGTAGTTTGTAAGTCCCGCGACCCCGACAACTAAAATAAATAAATATATTCCACAACTATCACACAACGCCATCCAGTTCCAAGCTAAGCAGAGCTTGTGTTATGGATACTATTTATTAATATATATATATATATATATATATTTCTAAATACATACATATTATAGATAAATTACACCCAGACACAGAACAAATGATCGTGCTCATCACACAAACATTTGTCCTGGGTGGGATTCGAACCCACGACCTCCGGTATAGCAGTCAGGGTCACTAACCACTAGACCAACAGGCCTGTCAACTGACGGACTAATTAGATTTTTTCAGTCAAATACCATTTAATTACTTGAAAGTCAAAACGTCAAAAATTTTGCGGGAAAACAGCAAGCGCCATTAATAGACAAAAAGCCGTTCGGTTCCTCATTCCGTTTTGAATTTAGAACAACGTTTGTTTTTCTCGATTCTTTTTGCCCCAGCACTACAAAAGAGTTTTTCCTTTGTACCTCTAGGATGTTTTTTAAATGTTAAATGTTCCAAATTGTTTGCAAGCCGTTTGTAGTAACGGTTTTTTTATAACCTGCCTGTAATGGGACTGTAGCTAATGGGGGTCTTACTTCTGTGTTTTGAAACTATGGTGCAGTTTATCCTGAAGAGATGTAATTTTTTATGACAATTGGATTTTACATATTGGAAAAAATAATTGGAAATAGGAAATTATCATTCTGAGATTTTTTTTCGATACGATTTTCTAGAGACTTGTTCAGCAGAATGTCTTTATTCATTTATTCACCACTGTGAGGACCGCCCGAAGAATATGGTGGAGCATACGGTAGTCTGCCCCACTTGGGTGGACCACAAGGACCTATCATAGAATAATGGGATCCGATGGGGCCAAATGCGTGTGAGGATTGCATTAATGGCTTAAGATACTACCGGGGCCATGGATCTCAAACAGCGACTGAAGGGACAGGATGGTTTTTATAAGTCTAGTCTGACCGTCCCTTCCGCTCCACACAGAATAAGAGGACTCATTTGTTGACATCCTAAAAAAAATGGCGTCTATAACATGATACTAATAACTATAATATTTATTTGATATTGGACATACCCAGAAATAATAAAAGATAAAATTAAATAACACAAAAAGAATCTTGTTGAACATGTCGACACCAAAAAGGTTGCCAACTCAGCATTTGCTGGGCGAAAGACGCCCAGCGCTGGTTTGAAGCTGACACACGGACGCTTAGTGTTGTATTGCTTAATATGTAGCCCCAAAACCATATTCTGAAATTCTTCGCATTCGGTAACATAACTTACAAATAAATAATTTAACCACTTTAATCTTGATAAATGTCTCAAAGGACACACCACAGACACTTAATAAATATTAAATCTTCTATTTTCACGATACAGAATTAAACATGATATGCTCAATCATATTTTACGTGAGTGAAATTCACTGCTCAGAATAGCTTTAGAATATTACTAGGTAATATTGTAAAAGTATGTATGTTCGGGGCTCTGTCACGCCTAAACGACTAAACGGATTTGGATGAAAGTTAGTGCACAGATAGTTCATAGCCTGCATTAACACATAGGATTTTAATGTACCACCTAAAAATTATTGATGTAACTAAGGTTCTCTAATATTTTTGGCGATTGAAAAAGAGTGTTCATGGAGTTTCTTGCCCATTCTTCTCCATAGAAATCTACGCATTGGAATGGGCACCTACAGTACTTTCACAGTTATTACGTCTTGTGACTGGGATACCTAAAGTGCCTGTAACTGGCCTACTTGAAATAAAAGCTTTGATTTTGATCGTTTCTATCCCGATTTCATCTTCCCATTTTTTTTATTTTTTTTACCATGGTAAAATAATCAAATGAGTCCTCCAACCCAGGGCTGAGCGGGAGGGACTGTCAGACTCATACTGACTAAAATCCACGGTGTCCTTCAATAGCCCTTTACGTACAGGGGTCACGGTAATTCGTACAGTCCCGCGACCCCGGCAGGCTTTGAGCCTCTAGAGGGAGGCCCCGTCACTTTTCATCTTCCCATGGGGTTGAGTCGAATTATAGCGAGAGTAGCCGTTGGCAATAGCTAATAAAATAAAAATGTAACTTAATATTCTATACCTAGATGTAATTTCTTATGAAATGTATTCAGAAAGTTTTTTATTACACACTAGTTGTTGCCAGCGGTTTCACTCACGTGAATTTATAATTTGACGATCAATTCAATGACAGCGGCTGGATAATACGATATATCTTGGTAAGACTGGTTGTCAGACTTTCGAGCTTCTTACTAACGGTAAGTGACTTTCATAGATCTACAAATAACACGAAAATCGGAATGATATATATTTTGGTCACCCATCCACAGATCAACCTTGGCAAGAGTAACTTAACCTTGAAGATCGTCCTGTGCAGCTGTTATTATTTAGTCACGAACTCCTCGTCAATTATATATACGACATTATTCTAATAAAATTCTTATAAGTCGTTTTTGGTGTATAAAAATTTAGGTACTATGCTTCACTTCAGTTCAAAATGTTTAAAAATAAACTCAAAATCATCATCTGCCTAGCCTTTCCCCAACTATATTGTGGTCGGCTTCCAGTCGAACCAGATGCAGCTGAATATCAGTATTTTACATGGCGCGAGATTGTGTATCGGGCCTCCACAACCCAGTAACTGGGTAATACGATACCTTTTTTTTGTTTTCGTGGTAAAATCATCAAATGAGTCTTCCTACCCAGGGCAGACTCGTACTGACTAAAATCCACGGTGTCCTTCAATAGCCCTTTACGTTACGGGGTCACAGTTATTCGTACAGTCCCGCGACCCCGGGGGTAATACGATACCCTATGGTAAGACAGGCTGCCAACTATAGAGCAAAAAAAAAACAAAATATTATCACAAAATTCTACAGTCATAATACGTACGTCTGTCTGTACCCACACAATGTTTTGTCACACTCACGAGACGTGACATGTGACAAAGAAAGCCGATATCGAGATGTGACGACATGTATCCGATGTGAACAATTGTGTTACACAAACATATCTTTACAATTTATCACTTACTTCAAAAAGGGGAAGAAAATACAGAGTGTATAGAATTCTTGGGTTACGTGTACAATGTACTTATGTATTTTTTTTATTTTCGTGGTATAATCATCAAATGAGTCCTCCCACTCAGGGCAGGGCGGGAGGGACTGTCAGACTTGACTGACAAAAATCCACGGTGTCCTTTAATAGCCCTTTACGTACCGGGGTCGCGGTAATTTGTGAGTCCCGCAACCCCGGCAGACTTTGGCCCTCTACATGCCCCGTCACTATGCTGATACTCCTTGAGGCGCGCGTGGAACACAACGCGCCGTCGACCCGGGCATGGTCCCATTACTCCCCGCCCGCATGCCCGCGCCTACGGTGGCCGGAGATCGTGTGTACTTATGTATAGAGATACAGTTACCTGTACCAATATTACACTGTGTACTCGATGACATGATTTCTAACTAACTTTTGCCCGCGGTTCGGCGGGTTCGGTTGTACTCTACTTGTAATAATATAATTCAATCATGATTAGAAAGACACATGGTGCCATCTATTATCACGTTATATGCTGTGCGCGGGCGACTTGCTGTCCGATCATGGTCCATGCCTGGGTCAAAGGCGCGTTGTGTTCCACGCGCGCCTCAAAGAGTGTCAGCACAATGACGGGGCTCCCCTTTAGAGGGCAAAAGCCTGCCGGTGTCGCGGGATTAAGGAATTACCGTAACCCCAGAACGTAAACGGCTATTGAAGGACACCGTGGATATTAGTCAGTACAAGTCTGACAGTCCCTCCCGCTCTGCCCTGGGTAGGAGGACTCATTACATGATTTTAACACGATAAAAAACAATATATATAGCACCTCCTAGTGACAACATTATTAGGGGCCATAAGATCTGAAAATTCTTACCAACCACATATTTTGATAAACATTTTCGTATAATTCTTCTACTAATTTATTATGACGTAAAAAAGTACTTTAAAAGGTGTGTGCATAACAATCACATCTCTGTCACATCGCGCACTGCGATCCATTTGCTGGTCATCACCACCGACTTTGCACATAGTGTATACAGGCTTCTCATAATGGCCCAGGGTTTAGTTTCTAAAGGGCCAAACGCCTGCAGGGTACCGTGGCACAGCAATAAATAAAATAAAATAAATAATATAAATATTCCACAACTATCACACAACGCCATCTAGTCCCAAGCTAAGCAGAGCTTGTGTTATGGGTACTAGACAACTGATAAACATACTTATATATTTCTAAATACATACATATTATAGATAAATTACACCCAGACACAGAACAAGTGATCGTGCTCATCACACAAACATTTGTCCTGGGTGGGAATCGAACCCACGACCTTCGGCATAGCAGTCAGGGTCACTAACCACTAGAGCAACAGGTCTGTCAATGCAAAGAGCGTAGAAGAAACAGAGTGATTTTTAGTCAGTGCGCGTTATTGAATGTACCTTCTGTTTAATCCAGAGCTGAACTCGTTTGCTGATTTTTAATCACAAAAAGGGGTCATAGGTTTTATGGCTACAATAAGTTTAAAAAAAACAAAACAAAAAGACACAAATCTTTTTACTTCAAGTCTGTTTTTAATTCACGCGTTAAGAAGACAATCAGACAAACATTTAAAATTGAATACAATATCCCTTAAAAATGTACATGCAAAAAAATTACCCCGCATGAGAAAGCAATGAAACGTATCCCCATTACCATAAGCTCCATATTTCATTACCAAAAAAAACGAATACTCTACGAAAAATAACATCAACATTAGCCTAGTTATTTATGACATACAAAATAAAGAACCTTTATCCAATAAACCACAAGCATGAGATAATAAAAGGAATCCGCGGTACTAGAAGAGTCAATTACATGGAG
The DNA here is from genome assembly GCA_943136025.2 of Agrotis puta. Classification (NCBI taxonomy): domain Eukaryota; kingdom Metazoa; phylum Arthropoda; class Insecta; order Lepidoptera; family Noctuidae; genus Agrotis; species Agrotis puta. The sequence goes on along the minus strand of OW964185.2, from coordinate 13,291,582 downwards.
AACGAACATATACAACTCATTACGTAGAGTATACAGGAGATATAACCTCTGAGTGGGGCCTGGAAAACAGCGGACGATGAAACTTTTTTTTTTTTTTTTAGCGTGGTAAAATCAGCAAATGAGTCCTCCCACCGAGGGCAGAGCGGGAGAGACTGTCAGACTCGTACTTACTAAAATCTACGATGTCCTTCAATAGCCCTTTACGTTCCGGGGTCACGGTAATTCGTACAGTTAATGAAAACAAATCTATACTTATAATAAATCTGTAGAGAGGCCAATTCTGTACATGCAATATATTTAAAAAATAACCATCACGGGGTGATTAGGGATCGCTACTGATGCCAAAAATGCAATCAGTAAAATTTTTGTCTGTCTGTCTGTCTGTCTGTCTGTCTGTCTGTCTGTATGTTCGTTATAGAAACAAAAACTACTCGACGGATTTTAACGAAATTTGGCACAATTTATTCTTCATACTCCTGGGCAGGTTATAGTATACTTTCCATTACGCTACGATCAATAGGAGCAGAGCAGTGAAGGGAAATATTGGGAAAATGGGAGAAGTTACTCCATTTTTTAAGCTTCCGTCGCGTGTGCAGCCTTAATGGTTAAATCTACATAGATATCATGTACAACGGAAATGTTTTCCTTAAAATTATATAAAAAAATTCCTTGACAGCATACGTCTATCTTTTATGGTTGACTCATAATAACACGTGAAACTCCCGATAGCTTAGCAATTCGGAGTTTTCTGATTATATTTGTCTACTCTTACGTTTACAACACTCTCACTCATCCATAATTTAAAAAAGTTAACATTATTACCTATTCCTAGAAACATCAAAGTTATACATGAAATACGCTAATCAGTCATCGCGCGTGAATACAGAATCATGCTATAAGGATTATTTTTGTGTAGCGGTTGCCGCGCTCGCCGCCGCGAAGCGCGTCGCAGTACACAACCTACTAGAGGTTGACCTGCAAGATACATAAAAAAAATATACCTATAATGCCATACACAAAAAAAAGCGCGTGTGCTTCATACAATATTTGGCTGTTGATGCGAATAGACGTTCAGACTGTTCGACCTTATTGACAGACAATCATTGTTATTTACAAACCGTGCTTATCAGCGCGACTTTCAGTCTTTTTTATTTTATTTTTTTAGCGTGGTAAAAACATCAAAAATCCACGGTAATTTGTGAGTCCCGCAACCCCGGCAGGCTTTGGCCCTCTACAGGCCCCGTCATTATGCTGACACTCCTTGAGGCGCGCGTGGATACAACGCGCCGTCGACCCGGGCATGGTCCATGGTCGGATAGCGAGTCGCCCATTACTCGCCGCCCGCATGCCCGCGCCTACGGTGGCCGTAGATCATCTGCCGACGTCCGTCGCCGTGGGCGTTTACCACTGCGGCTGGATTGGAGTGAGGACGCTGTCCTCTCCCTTACGCGGCCCGCCTCCTCCTTCGCGAGCATGACTGCTTCGCAGAAGGAGGCGACCGCTTCCCACTCCGTCTCGCCCCGCAGCATGGCCTCGACCAATGCCGGGCGCGAGAGGTCTCCGCTTATCGCCGTCGTGAGGACACGGCGGTGCTCTGCCCAAGCGGGGCAGTCCTGCACCGTATGCTCCACAGTGTCCTCCGGACGATCCTCGCAGTGGTGACACCCAGGAGTATCTTCCCTCTCTATCAGAAACAGGTACCTCCCGAAACTTCCGTGTCCGGTGAGGACCTGCGTCATGCGGTAGGTCAGGACGCCGTGACGCCTATCCACCCACTCCTCAAAGAGGGGTCTTACCGCCGCGATTGCGGCGTGCCCTTTTTTACTTTTAGTCTTTGAATACTTATTTTTAGATTTGTTTTGTTGTTATTTTATGAAATAGGTATTTTAGTAGAGGTTTCGGTAGTGTTTAAATATGTTATTAGTTTACATTTTATTTCTTTATAGTTGAAGCAATAGTACTCGTAGGTACGAAATTAGTTATTTTGGTAGTCTACACTAATTTTATAAAGATGAAAACTTTGTTTGTTTGTTTGATTGTAATGAATTGGTTCAAAAACTACTGGACCGATTTTAAAAATTCTTTCACCATTCGAAAGCTACATTATCCATAAGTAACATAGGCTATATTTTATTTTGGAGAAAAGTAGGATTCCGTAAGATATTTTGGTTTTTCGGCCACAAGGTGTAAAAAGTCAACCAGAAAAGTTACTTATTTTGCGTACGCTGCCTAAACTATAAAAGATAGAACCATAAAATGTTTTAATTAATAGTTGATCTTATAAATATCTACAAAAAAGTCCGCGACACACACTTTATCTATCAATGTCGAGTGTTTGTGATGACTGCGTCGTCGATGTTAGTGTCGGTGTCTGTGAACAGATCTGGGAATCATGTTGCTGACCGTGTCTTTCCTGAGTAGGCTTTTTGCAGCGGTAACCGACATTCACGCGGGCGAAGCCACGGGCGCCCGCTAGTACCTAATAAGGTTATGTACTGATTTCAGTTACGAATTTCAATCGACACTGTCAATCACAACAATGGCGCGTGTGCACCAATGAAAAAGTCTCGATGTCCATATGTTTAAGAAAAAATATTTTTGACAATTATTCTGGTAAATTTAGCCCAAAACAGTGCGTCAATTTTGGTGGAGACCTTGGATACAGTAAAAGAAATAAAGTGCCAAAAGTCCCCTACGATTCCATGTGTGCTAAAAAAAAATTCAAGAGCAATGTCAAAGTAGTCTGCTTTTTTGCATTTATAAACGGTATTATCAAAAATATAGCCTAAATAAAAATTGTAGATAGTTAAATTATGAACAACAATGTCTATCATAGTGGTCATATATTTTTTCTTGGACCGGACTACTTGTGCTACCGAAAACTAACGGGTGAAGAAATTACACATTTTCCACTGATTAATTAGGTGAAGAAAAAATAAAGAGTAGCAACGTTTTCTTTACAATCGCAAGCTATAAAGACTACACTTCTTTACGAACTCAGTAAGTCAAAACGTAATATTACCTCCGACAATAACCATTCCACTTTCTGATACAACCCGCTTAGATTTATATAGTTCGGTATGCTAGATACAGTTTGCGTAATTCACCGTCACACTTGCATGCAATGCAAGTTGATAAACTGCGCTTTGCTATCGTCTTGAGCTATTACTTGAATTTACAACTGTAATGCTTTAAGATTTAGTGTTCAATGTGTGCTTTTCGTCGAAATATTGTTCACTGTTGAGAGTATATGTCCTTTCATTGGATGGGTTGGAAAACGGTTACTAAAAGATATAATCTAAAGTGACCAATTAATTCATATATTACGGCCATAACTTGATTTGCTTGATTTGACCTTAGCTGTCCACTTTTTTTTAAACTGCTATGGTATAAAGGCAGGATCGGATTTAGGATGGATAACCGGGTACCTCCCCGAGCGGTAGCTTCTAGGGGTGCAAAAATCATAATCATGTTTAAAAGTACTATTTTAAATCAATCAAATCAAATCAAAAGTCATTTATTCAAATTAGGCTGATTTATCAGCACTTTTTGAAGGTCAATTTTTACATAAGACAGTCCCCCAAAGCGTCCCCTTCCAAACTTCCTAGTATTTTTGCTGGGAAGAAGAAATGGCGGAACAAACTCCCCAGCAGCACATCTGTTTGTACGGTTATTACTATTGGCTAAAGTATCCGAAGAAAGGGGCGCCACTGACAAGTTTTGTCCAGGTCCAAATAAATTGTATCCAACCCGCACTGGGCCCGCGTGGTGGATTATGGGTCACTCCTTCTCATAGAGAGGAGGCCTGTTTTCCAGCAGTGAGAACATTATGATGATAATGATGAAAATCTAATAGGACAGTTATTTTTCTTAATTAGGTTTTCGGTCCTAAAATAAAGTCTATTTTTATTTTAAAGAAATTGTTGAAATCTCGAGGATGGTTATGGATGCTAAATGCTAAAAGCAGGAATGGAGGTAGCAAAACTTCGAGCAAAAGCTACTAACGGTCGCGGGACCAAGGGATTACCGTGACCCCGGTATGTAAAAGCCTAGTGAAGGACACCGTGGCTTTTAGTCAGTACAAGTCTGACAGTCCCTCCCGCCCTGCCCTGGGTGATAGGACTCATTTGATGATTTTACCACGATAACAAAAAAAACAAGAAAAAAAAAAGCTACTAACGATATAAAATAAAAGTAGAATACTTCACGCCTTATACAAAACAAATGTTTGTATCATAGGATACAATAGAAATCCGAATTTAAACTCAGTTTGAATTTGTATTCTAAAATCCACAAAGTTCTGATTTTTTTTTATATTTTTTTTTTAAATCCGGGAGTTGTATTAAGATTAGTGCACAGAGTACTCTAACATTTGAATTTCTATCAATAAAATTATACCAAAAAGCCGCTTCACCGCTTCAGCTTATTCTCATACTCTTTTATCGAAGGCTTTAAAGCCCAATCCTCAGACACATTTCGCGCCGTACACACTTTTAAAGGCTCGCACTTGACGTTTATTTCCTTTTTTATTCTTTGTAATCTACGAATTTAATATAGCCGCCATAAAAATATGGCGTCTGAAAAAAAAATGACGGCCCTGTTTAATTTGAACGCGAGGGAAACAGGAATGGGAACGCTTATTTAAATTTCGAACTTGGTACTGGCATGTGTTATTCGGTATAAGCGAAGGTTCCTTGAATCGGTTTTAAAAGTAAAATTCTTTTTCATATTGATTAATTTTCGAATACATTATTTCCATTTTCCTTTTGGTATCAAATTAGGTTTTTGTTTATCCAATTTACTATTCAATAGACTAAAAACCGATTCCAAAGGAGTACAATGTATTAGGTCCGAGCAGGTACTTACCGGATCCATTGAGTACCTTTTGTGAAGTGTAGTCCGTCTGAGTTACCTACCTTACAATGAACAGTCCTTTCCTTTGTATTTCCAGCCATTACCAGCACTCTCTTAAGGTTAAGGTCGATTCAATACCTATTCCGAACTTTAACGACGTAAATCGACGTTACGTTCCACACGTTTCGACATAGCAACGTTATTTCAACCAGAAATGTCGAATAACACTTTTAAAATATCATCCGCGTTTCCCTACAGTATCTCCTTGTTTATCGTTTGATCAAAATTGTACCTTATTGACAGTGAATAGCTATCATTTTCGAGCATGGACTGTTGTGAATTTATCGTGTCATTCACAGAGCGTCAAACGTCAACCGACTGTCATCGCGGTTGAAACGACCAGTTTTGTCTGACCTGTGAATTGTTTTACCTGTCGTTTTATTGGAGTTCAGGTTACATTGGTGTTGCAGGATTATAATTTTTGATCCTGGGAGTGCACTAAAGCATACACGTGGCTCATTAGGTCTTGATCTCGCGTTAAACGAGGCGTGCCTAATTGCGGAGCGTGGCCCCTCCGCAAAAATGGCGGGTGGTGGAATACATTACGGTAATTTAAAATTTATGTTTCACACTCTTTAAACTTTTTTATGGCGGAGTAGCTGAGGATGTATACTTTGGTGTTGCCAGATTTTTGTTTTTATTTACGTTTGAAAAGGAGTTTCGTAATGAGGTAGTAGTTGTTTTATGTGGAACTATTATTTTTTATGTGATTAAGTATTACGTTCAAGCTCTAAATTTTCTCTAGAATTTTGGCACTATGTGATTAATTATTTAAGTTTTATTTAAGCGGTGACTTGTTTCGTTTTCAAGTTTTGATTCTTCGATTACGATAATCTAAGTGTTTTATTTCTCACAGAATTAAAAAAAGAGAAGGGTTATAGACTATTTGTCTGTCTACGCCTTGATGGGTCGCAAACCGATGATCCTATTTTAACTTAGTTTCTTTAATTATCTTTTTTACTGTAACTTTTTAACAAATACACACTTCTAGATTTGAGCCTCATCTAGACGATGCAAGAAATTACACGCTAGTCGCATGAAAGTTTGACACATTGAGGTATTTGTTTAACCAAGAGAATTAATTGTCTATCAATAGTCCACGATGTAGTCAAACATAATACTATACTCGCATTCAATTTCCTGTAGAGTGTAAGAGTGTCAGCAAAATGACGGGGCCTCTAGAGGGCCAAAGCCTGCCGGGGTCGCGGGACTCTCGAATTACCGTGACTCCGGTAGGTAAAGGGCTATTAAAGGACACCGTGAATTTTGGGCAGTACGAGTCTGACGTCCCGCCCGCTCTGCCCTGGGTGGGAGGACTCATGTGATGACTTTACCAAAAAAAAAAAGAGTGTAAGTGGGTCTTTTTTACAAGATTTATTTAGTTTCACCTGTCCCGTTGTCAGTAATATAATATTGCAATATAAATTCGTTCCACTTCCCGGTTTCCGATTGAGCTGAAATTTTGCACGTATACGTATATCGCGTGACAATCCAATATTATGATGACATGGAGCTGTGGGGCCATAGGAACTCTGTAATGAAACGCCGCAAACCCATCGGGTTTAGACTAGTTAGATTCGTTTTGACGAGTACTGTAACAGTGTGGGTATTCGACCTCCTCCGTTGTCTCAACCTCTTTCCTTTTTTGATCTAAATTGATTTTAAATTTTTTGAATATTCATATTTCGAATGTTATTCTGTCATTTGTGTTATCTTCAACTCTTTTTTGATCATTACAATTTTACCTCGACTAGCAGCTACAGCTGCTAGCCGAGATAAAGCTGTTCTGCATCTGTTGATTATTTTTTAAAGCTGCAAATTTAAACAAAACTAGTAAAGTTAAATATTGTGTTATGTACTTCTTACAACTGGAATGAACTTTTAAAATACTATTGTAATTCATCGAATATTATCTACCCTGATAAAAGGGTTCAACACTCTGTAAAAAGGCTGTGCAAATAATCGAAATACAAAACCTGTAGTGGCTTCTTTAATTACTGTCCCATAACTCTTCCCTCCTGTATATACATTCGCACCTTTAGAATTAAAGTGGCCTAACTAAAAATTTTAAGAAAATTACTTCTATGCATCGAACGACTTATAAACATGTATTCTATTAGTTTATTAAAAAGAAACCGGCTCTTCTAGCCCAGAAAAGGTATAACGGACTGTTTCCGTCTCTTTCAAATCACGCTCTTTCCCCGCGTCCCTCCGTATTGAATTAATAAATAACATTTTCCCAAAATCTGGAATTTTGGATTACGCCACTTCTATTCTAAAGGTGCGAATATTATTGCGTCATCGTTCATGAAGGACGTGAACGATTGCCTCAGTACTTTGTCCGTCGTAAGTATTTTTTTAACAATAAAAGCTTGTTTTTAAATTACTAACTTGTTTCTTTAGGGCACCAACACATCACAAAGAAACAAATGACGAAAACTTCAAAACCTGACATTTATCTATCTATTTATTTCGTCATGTGTATTGATATTAGTAACACGAGAGTTATTGTAACTGTATAAAAAAACCATTCGTTTGTGCAATACGGGTCATTATAGTTTCCGACTCATTGAGTTGGCCGAGGTGAGACCACACGGGCTGGAAGAGATAGACTGTCCTTGTCTAACATATTAGATTTTGTTGTGTTATAGGTTTCTATCCTATTTTTTTAATCATTAAAAAATATTTCACAAAAATTGAAGCTTTTAAAAATTAATTATAAGTGCAACATAACGTAACTTAAGGTATGAGTATATTTTATATCCTGGGTGGAGTGGAAGGGAATATCAGACGCGTACTAACTGAGAACTACCGCATCCCTTCTATTGCCCTTTACATTCCAGAGCCGCAGGGGGGCTGCCTGTGTCGAGGTAAGTTTGCTGACAACTCCTTGAGACGTCCGCGAAACATGACACGCAGTAGACCCGGGCCTGATCGCACGGCAAGCTACTCATTACTCGTCTTCCCGCGCGTACAGTGGCCAGAAATCGCCTAGCGATGTCTCTCGCGGTAATTGGCGCCTGAGGTAGAAGACTGCCTCCTTCTCACACATTCCGCCTCCTCTTTCACTAAATGAACCTGCAATCTACCACTAAACCTACCAATAATACAGTAAACCCTTTTAAAATAAAGGATAATGACCTCTGCCATCAACATATTCGTGCCAGTAGCTTCAGCTCGCTACGGTCCAACTCTGGCAATGCCTCGGGGAAATAAAGGCATCTGTGACATTCAATTGTTTGTCGATCTCTTTCCAGATAAACTTTTCATCTGGGAACAGAACTTTTGGCTAACGTGAAATTAAATTTCTTTCTTTTTTTCGAATTTTCCTTCACAAGTCTCGGTTAGCTTTCAAGGAGCTAACATACATTCAGAATTCAAACGTACAAACATACGGATCGAATTTAAAAACTACTTTTTTTGAAGTCGTTTATAAATATTGCTATAAAATGACTGCTGCTGGAAGTAAGCTACGAGAAAAGTGCTACGAGAATATTGCTACGAGCTACGAAATGAACACTACGTGTATCGTAGTGTAGCAATTCTTTACTTTAATTTATCTTGTAAGACTCACACACTAAGATCGGAAAGATCTTGTAAACAAGTTCTAACAAACATTAACTACTATCAGTTTCTTCTAAATAAAACTATTCCTTTTCAAACAAAATATTTGGTCATAACATCATAACCTACACAAAGTCGATACTTACGGCACACGTGACCTTTTTTATCCGTTATACCATCCATTTGTCCAATAAATTACAATTTTGAGACATTACTGCTGTGAGATAGTCGTATGAAATGATTAGTTCTAAGAAAACATTGCTATGAAATCAGTGCTGCTTGAATTTCGCTGCGAAATAAATGCTACGAGAACATTGCAGCGAGAAAAGTGCTTCGACAAAAGTGCTACAAAAAAAGTACAACGTCTACGGCTACGAACTACAAAAAAAACACTACGAGTATCGTAGCGATTCTTGAGTTTTTGTCTTAAGACTTCCTATTAAAAAATAACCTTGAAAGTTCCAAAAACCATTTACAGTTTCTTTTAAAACAAACTATTCCTTTTCAAACAAAATATTTGGTCATAACATAAGCTACACAAAGTCGATACTTACGGCACGCGAGACCATTTATCCGTTATGCCATCCATTTGTCCACCATTGTTAATGATAGAGAACATTTTTGGGGTACCGTACGCGTGATAAAAACGGATTTCAATGGATTTCCCATTAGTGATGTGACAACGCCCGCATCGCATTGTGAATGGAAATCATTTTGATAACTGTACTGTTCGGTTTTGAAGAGAATTGTTTGGGAATAATATTGTTTATGAAATTAATTTATGGTCAAATAAGTTTTGCCTGCAATTTTGCCTACGTGAAAGCCGGAAATCTCCACGAAAATAATCGTTTTTTTTTAGCCTGGTAGAATCAACAAATGATTCCTCCCACCCTGGGCAGAGCGGGAGGAACTGTCAGACTCGTACTGACTAAAATCCACGGTGTCCTTCAATAGCCCATTACGTTCCGAGGTCACGGTAAATAGTGAGTCCCGCGACCCTGGCAGGTTTTGATGCCAACCCAATGCTAGGAGGACTCATTTGATAATTTCAGTAACTGCGTAATACGATACCCCATGGTAAGACTGGTTGTCAGACTTCCGAGCTTCTGACTGTGATTAACGACGGTCAAAAATCTACAACTGACAGCTGGGGTTTTACCTACGTGTTTTCAGAGCACGGAGGAAACTCGCTATAAAAGATGGTCACCCATCTACAGACCAACGTCAGCAAGCTCGGCCTAACCCGGCAGATCGGCCTGTGTGTGTGTAATTAAGATTTTCTCCTGTGGGTGCGTTTACAAACATATAAACTCACATACACAAATGCCCAGACCCGGAACCACTACTTGTAGATCATACAAATATTTGCTCCGTGCGGGAATCGACCCCGCGACACGCAGCGCAGCAGTCCAATCGCTCAGCCACTGCGCTAACCGTGCCGTCAATTATTTAGCCACGAGCTCCTCATTGTTTATCATTACTAAATTACGTTATACAAAGTAATCACACTCCAAATCTTTAATTTTACTTCAAAAATCCACAAAAAATCGAAATTAAACTATCTCAAAGATTCTTAAACAGTAGCTAACAAAATTTCTCTCCCATTACAGTTAACCAGTGCGTAGTACAAAGATCACGTAATAACAAATTCTATTTACCTTATCCGCTTATAGCAGACTATAGGCAATCTTGGAAGCAGAGGTAACTAGGGCTAAGTACCTACATAATATGCCCATATTATGTTAGCCCAGCAAAATTGCATTCACTAAGCGATTTTGGGCAGACCGCGTATTAGTACAGAAGGTTGAATAGTTTTTTTTTTTATCGCGGTAAAATCATCAAATGAGTCCTCCCACCCAGTGCAGAGCGGGAGGGACTGTCAGACTCGTACTGACTAAAATCCACGGTGTCCTTCAATAGCCCTTCAAGTTCCGAGGTCACGGTAATTCGTAGTCCCGCGACCGAGGTTGAATAGAATAGAATAAAAACATAATTTATTGTACACCATTTGCTGTGTTTTTGGGCTGGTCATTAGGTTGGCGAAGTGAAGTACACAAACGGCCAGACCCGGAACAACTATTGATAGGTCATTCAAATATTCATACTATGGATACTGGACTCATGTAATGATTTTAACACGTAAAAAAAAGTCAGTTGTCTTCCCACATTTCTCTTTCTCGTCTGTGGGTTCAAGGTTATTTCGCGGATGAGTGACAATAAATCATCTATCGCGCTCTTACGTGCTTCAACAAGCACGCACTTTCTTCAATGGCACTAGGCCAGGTCGTAACTCTGACGCTAACCTAACATTCCGGGCTCGCATGACTGTCTTATCAGGTAACCGTGGCCCTGGAACGTAAAGGGCTATATTGAAGAAACACCGTGGGTTTTAGTCAGTATGAGTCTGACAGTAGGGTAGGAGGACTCATTTGATGATTTTACCATGATAAAAGGTATCCAACGCTATTAAGAGTTTTAAATAAATTAAAGTTCAGCTAACACTGGTCTTATTACTCGTAATATACTAATAAAATACCACAGCACACAAAAAAACCTTTCATCTATGTAATATCGCCGTCCATTTTAACCAAGACGTCTCTCTATCCGCCGCTCCTAACAGTCTATTATGTTCAGGCATTAGTATTCCACACCGTCCGAATGTTTCCCTTTATATTCCGCGCGTGATTCCAACAATTCGCACGATATCGCACGATATCGGCCGACGGACACGATTCTCAGCCCTGAAGCCTATTTGTATAGGGAATCGGTATAGAATGAGTATGGCAAGCCTTAATATGTCTTATATTATTGGAAGATGTTCGATTATTAGATGAAATGTTGTAGGAGTGTACGGGTTTTGTTGTAACTGGTCGGTAAGATTAAGATAAATATAAAGATGATTTGGTATGGTAGGTATACAGGTGTTATACATGGTTAGTACAGCATATCCACCGCATAAAGCGGCATACGGTTTTTTTATGTTTACAATGAAGTCACACTTTTTGGTAGCTACTTTGATCTTACTACTATTACTAATAAATTCTGACGTTAAAGTTATAAAAAAAAATGTGTCCCATGTTTTAATCCAGTTTATAAACTATGTGCTAAACATCCAAATACGTGCAGTCGTTTTTTTTTGTGTGAAAGAGTATCAAGCATCTATCAATTCATCTTCACAAACATTCGCTATATAATATTAGTTGGTCGCGGGACTCACGAATTATTGTGACCCCGGTACGTAAAGGGCTATTGAAGGACACCGTGGATTTTAGTCAGTACGAGTCTGACAGTCCCTCCCGCTCTGCCCTGGGTGGGAGGTTGGCTGTATGGTCGTTGGTGGGAGGACTTATGTGATGATTCTACCACGTAAAAAAAAAACATTAAAAAAATAGTTAAAGTAGAACATTACTTAGGTCCGGTGGGTTCTCAAGCGACTCCTGCCCAATCTCGGCGGGCAAAAAGTCGCCTCCAGATCCCAGGGCAGCAATCCCGCTAGGATGTTGGCTGATTCGCCGGCGATCGTGCGGTATCCCCGGATCATCCGGATAGCCATGACCCTCTGGCATGCGACCAGCTTGAGTGGTCGCGTCCGGATGCTTAGGGCCCACACGGGGGCCCCGTAGAGGGCCAAAGCCTGCTGGGGTTGCGGGACCAAGGGATTACCGTGACCCTAGTACGTAAAGGGCTATTGAAGGACACCGTGGATTTTAGTCAGTACAAGTCTGACAGTCCCTCCCGCCCTGCCCTGGGTGGGAGGACTCATTTGATGATTTTACCACGATGAAAAAAAAAGGTCCGGTTTGTAACCAATCACAATAATTAAACATCGAATAATAACTCCTAATAAAAAACCCTTTAACGAATCGTCTACAAACATAAACGAAGAAGTAGAACTTGACTGACATAACTCACAGATAACTCAACAGTAAAACTTAATTACTACAAGTAAAATCATGAGATAGTACAAACTTCTTTGTCAAAATGTTTAAAAAAAGTATTTGGCGAGAAAAAGAACATCTCTGGGTGATTCTTATTAATTTGTACTTTTGTCAGTAGAGACACTGATGTAGACTTGCTGAATGTGACTTTTTTTTTATCGTGGTAAAATCATCAAATGAGTCCTTCCACCCAAGGCAAGGGGGGAGGGACTGTCAGACTTGTACTGACAAAAATCCACGATGTCTTTCACTAGCCCTTTACGTGACGGGGTCACGGTAATTCGTAAGTCCCGCAACCTGCTGAATGTGACTAGAATATGTTAAGAAAAGAGAAATTTCGAAACAGAGAATTTTTAAGTTGTTACCTTTGATAATAAAATACGTGCGTCTTATCAAAAGATGACATTGAATAAATATTTATATTACCGTTACAAGTAAACTGATTTCATGAGATTTATCATTCGTTTCATTGGGCTGCATAGTTTTTTTTTTTTAATCTTTGTCCTCACTAAGAATGTCTCCTGTATCGTGGGTGCGTTTACAAACTTTGAACCAAATACCCGTAACATTTACATTTTTATTTCATTTTATGTGTTTACGATTTGACGTTAGTAACTTTGTTTTTTTTTACCATTTAGCATTAATTACTTTGTAATTTTATTTTCTATTCTTTTTTACGATTTGACTCATGTTCTATTTTTTTTCCTTTTGTGTGTTTTATCATTGTGAATGCGAGGGTAATGTGGGAGTACTTTTTGCGGCCTACCCAAATGTCCTTTCTTTGGTATTGTTCGTCGTGTCGTTGAGCTCCTTGAGTTCTGAGTCGAGCTACACGATACGATAACTGACAAATGCTTGCACTGACTGGACAGGTCCACTCAAATCTGTGTAGTTCTTTCCTCAAAAAACCGTGTCAGACAACCGCATGGTCTTCGCATGACCCGAGCAAAACTATGTCTGGACTTTAAAAGAGACTGTGACCTCTGAGTTTGTTTCGGCTGTTTCTTCTCAGAGTAGTCAGGTACGAAACATCAGCCTCATCTAGCTTTAAAAATATTGGTTGTGACGTATAAAAGTGTTTTCTATTACCAACTTATAACATAAATCCCAGTCATCCACCTCTTACTGAGTTTTAAGGCCATGGTGTCCTTCTAAGGCGGTCTTGCTTTTTTTCCACAAAACAATAACATGTTTCCCCAGTGTTGCCATATCTATCAAATCAACGTCTTTGTGGGACCCCTTTAATTTCCCCAGTAGATTAACGACTACTTTCTTTTAAACCGTCTCTAATTAAAAACCTTAAAAGAAAACCACGGTCTTACGACAACACCTCCTACTTTTTTTTGTGTTTTTAACCGGTGTGTTTTGGCTGGATTACACTTTGACAAATGATTTTGTTTTGATTTCTGGTTTTTGGGCGAATAACCGTTCGTTGGTTAAATTCAGTAAAGCCTTTGTCAAACAGACAGGCGTGGCAAATGCCAAGCGAGGCGTTTTTATTTGTAATGTATGGAATTGTTTAAATCCAGTCACACAGAAAAGCGAAAGCGAACCGATAGCGTGACCGAATCGATACAAAGACGTGGCGAAGGCGTATTTGCTCTGTTTGACGTCATTAATAAAACGCCAGCTATTGCAAATGCCACGCCCCGGTTCGCTGCACCCAGTTTGACGTCTCGTATCGGTTCGTTATCGCTTCGGACTCGGTCCGGTTCGCTATCACCTGTCTGTTTGACAAAGGCTTTAGAGTACGCGCCACGACTGAAATCTTTTTGAAGCGGCGCTAGTGTCTATGTCATTACATCAATTTGCATTAGCAAAATGTAGTACCTCAATTTTCCGCAGACCATGTTTCCGTGAAATGATTTCATAAACATAGGCAAAGCCGCTGGCGACGACTAGTACTTACATAATTGAATTAATCATTAAATACTTTTGTATTTGGAGATTTTCACGTGAGTGGAAATAATGTTATTATTTTCATAACATATTCCGAGAATTCTTAAAAAAAAGCTTTTATTACATTGTTTATTTTGTAGAATTCGCTTTTAATTAAAACATTATTGTATATGATTCAATATAAATTACATTACAACTGTAGAATATTATATTTAAATATTTTGCTGAAGTATTATAGTAACTTTTTTGTTTGTGGGAGTAATGACACAAAATATGTCGGTCCATGCGCCTAACAGCCTATATACACAGATAAAAAATTTCAAGGTGTAAAAAGGACACCAAAGTATCCACTTTGTTCACTTGGGTTTGATTTGCCACCGAAACAAAACACCACCTGAAAAGAAACACTTTCCTCCCTCTAAACATTAATCGCATACTGACGAAGTTTTGCAAATACACCAAAACTTGTTTCTCCAAATAAACGTACAGTAAACTTAAGAAAAACACACAACAGTAAAAGCCAAACAAAATAAAATAAAACCAAGTTATACCCAATTTTCAATTAATCTGAGTGTGCACGAATATAACACTGACATTATAAAGCTGTGTATACACTTGCGGAAAGAATAATATACTTCAAGAGAGTAAAAAAAATGATTTTATGTGTTTGTTTTCGAATTCTTCCTTAATTCCTAATTTAGTTCAGATGTTCAACAAAAATCGGCCCTGAGCTGTTTTTGAATTACCAGCGTCTTTAAATTTTTTTCCATCCAAGTAAACAAGGAACGGATCCATTTGGATGGAAATTGTTGCCCAAAACCTTCTCCAGAATTTAAAGAACACTTTTCTAAAAACCGCATCAAAATCGGTTCAGGTAAACGCAAAATAAAGACTGTTAAACATTCATACGGGTTTAACGGAGAACCTTTTTGTTATGTCTGTTAAAAACGTGTGACATTAAAATGGAAGGTACTGAGCTACTTAACGTAACATCACGTTTGTATTGTTCGAAGGGGGAGAGCAGAAGAGTATTTAATAGACCTTATTACACACGTAAACTGACGAATGTTTCTCAAGGGGATGTACCACACCGTGTATCTTAGTCACTACGAGTCTGACAGTCCCTCCCACTCTGCCCTGGGTGGGTCCTTCATTTGATGATTTTACCACGTAAAAAAAAAGGCGGTGTACCACCCCCTTACATATTTTTTTCAAATCCTCCTTATGTTTACATATATAGTACATCTGGTCATTCACGCATGTCTGCTGCGAGTACTACGCCCCTAGATATCTAAAGAACATCACCAATTAGATGTATGTATCTCTTTCTAGGGCATTAAGTGTCCCAATTGTATGTGCTCCATTTGTATTCTATCGTTATAAATTTTAATCTATGAAGCCTTTGTCAAACAGACAGGCGTGACGAATGTAATGTTTGAATCCAATCACATAGAAAAGCGAAAGCGATCCGATAGCGTGACAGAACTATCGGACTGACGTCTCGCTTCGGTTCGGTATCGCTTCGGAAATGCTTCGCTTTCGCCTGTCTGTTTGACAAGGCCTAGGCCACCTTAGATAGGTAGGTGACAAAAGTGATACCAGCGACAAAAATGTATTGATCAATCTTTTTATTTTCATCAATCCGGAAGTACGAGCCATTATGAAATCGACTATGACTTGTCTAGAAACTCAAGCTTTGTCTTTTGAGATAATGTCACACTTTTGATTTCGAAAGTCCATTTTTACCACTCATTCTATAATAACTTTTTTTTTCGTGGTAAAATCATCAAATGAGTCCTCCAACCCAGGGCAGCGCGGAGGGACTGTCAGACTCGCGGTGTCCTTCAATAGCCCTTTACGTTCCGGGGTCACGGTAAATACAGGCCCCATCACTTTGCTAACACTCTTTGAGGCGCGCGTGGAACACAACGGACGTCGACCCGGGCATGGTCCATTGTCGGACAGCGAGTTGCCCATTACTCGCTGCCCGCATGCCCGGATTCTATGATAACTAGCACTATTATTTGATGGTCACGGCTTTCCGTATAATATTTTACCCCAAAATAAGATTCCTCTATGTTGAACACATTCACTACCATCACAAATCTTACACATACACTTTGAACAACTATCTGCACATCATGCAAATATTAGTACCTAGCAGAATCATAAACACGACTCGCACCGTAAGACAAATCACTTGGCACTTGCTCAGTCGACACACGCAGTCACTCAGTATGAAATACTGGCTCATGCAACACAAATCCACTGTCCTAACGGTTACGTACTCCCCTCGTTTAAACCAGCATATCAAGTCCCCAGTTACAGCTACAGCTGGAACAAGCCTCCTTTCTGAAAAAATGAGTAAGCAGTTATCCATCGCCTCCTTCTGCGAAGCAGTCATGCTCGCGAAGGAGGAGGCGGGCCGCGTGAGGGAGAGGACAGCGTCCTCCCTCCACCCCAACCACAGTGGTAGACGCCCACTGCGACGTGACGTCGGCAGACGATCTCCGGCCAACGTAGGCGCGGGCATGCGGGCGGCGAGTAATGGGCGACTCGCTGTCTGACCATGGACCATGCCCGGGTCGACGGCGCGTTGTGTTCCACGCGCGCCTCGAGTAGTCTCAGCATAGTGACGGGGCCCCCTGTAGAGGGCCAAAGCCTGCCGGGGCGCGGGACTCACGAATTATCGTGACCCCGGTACGTTAAGGGCTATTAAAAGACAACGTAGATTTTAGTCAGTACGAGTCTGACAGTCCCCGCTCTGCTCTGGGTGGGAGGACTCATGTGATGATTTTACCACGTAAAAAAAAGGTGTAAAAAGGACACCAAAGTATCCACTTTGTTCACTTGGGTGACTGAGCGATATCACCCAGGTGAACAAAATGGAACAAACCAAACCTGACACTGTCATCAAGTGAACACCAGCTGATTTGCCACCGAAACAAAACACCACATGAAAAGAAACACTTTTGTCCCTCTAAACATTAATCGCATACTTACGAAGTTTTGCAAATACACCAAAACTTGTTTCTCCAAATAAACGTACAGTAAACTTAAGAAAAACACACAACAGTAAAAACTAAACAAAATAAAATAAAACCAAGTTATACCCAATTTTCAATTAATCTGAGTGTGCACGAATATAACACTGACATTATAAAGCTGTGTATACACTTGCGGAAAGAATAATATACTCTTCAAGAGAGTAAAAAAAACGATTTTATGTGTTTGTTTTCGAATTCTTCCTTAATTCCTAATTTAGTTCAGATGTTCAACAAAAATCGGCCCTGAGCTGTTTTTGAATTAACAGCGTCTTTAAATTTTTTCCATCCAAGTAAACAAGGAGCGGGTCCATACGGACGGACATTGTTGCCCAAAACCTTCTCCAGAATGTAAAGAACACTTTTCTAAAAACCGCATCAAAATCGGTTCAGGTAAATGCAAGATAATCACTGTTAAACATACATACAAACCTACGGGTCGAACGGAGAACCTTTTTTATACGTCTGTTAAAAACGTATGACATTAAAATGGAAGGTACTGAGCTACTTAACGTAACATCACGTTTGTATTGTTCGAAGGGGGAGAGCAGAAGAGTATTTTAATAGACCTTATTACACACGTAAACTGACGAATGTTTCTCAAGGGGGTGTACCACACCGTGTATTTTAGTCACTACGAGTCTGACAGTCCCTCCCGCTCTGCCCTGGGTGGGAGGACTCATTTGATGATTTTACCACGCAAAAAAAAAGGTAGTGGTACACCGCCTTTTTTTTTAGGGCGGGAGGGACTGTCAGACTTGTACTGACTAAAATCCACGGTGTCCTTCACTAGCCCTTTACGTACCGGGGTTACAGTGATGGGTAAGTCCCGCGACCCCGGCAGGCTTTGGCCCTCTACAGGCCCCGTCAATGTGCTGACACTCCTTGAGCCGCGCGTGGAACACAACGCGCCGTCGACCCGGTCATGGTCCATGGTCGGACTGCGAGTCGCCCATTACTCGCTGCCCGCATGCTCGCGCCTACGGTGGCCGGAGATCGTCTGGCGACGTCAGTCGCCGTGGGCGCCTACCACTGCGGCTGGGTCGGAGGGAGGACACTGTTCTCTCCCTCACGCGGCACGCCTCCTCCTTCGCGAGCATGACTGCTTCGCAGAAGGAGGCGACCGCTTCCCACTCCGTCTCGCCCCGCAGCATGGCCTCGACCAATGCCGGGCGCGAGAGGTCTCCGCCTATCGCCGTCGTGAGGACACGGCGGTGCTCTGCCCAAGCGGGGCAGTCCTGCACCGTATGCTCCACCGTGTCCTCCGGACGATCCTCGCAGTGGTGATACCCAGGCGTTTCCTCCTTCCTTATCCGACACAGGAACCTCCCGAAACTTCCGTGTCCGGTGAGGACCTGAGTCATGCGGAAGGTAAGGACGCCGTGACGCCTATCCAGCCACTCCTCAAAGAGGCATCACTTTGATGACACTTTTTGAGGCGCGCGTGGAACACAACGCGCCGTCGACCCGGGCATGGTCCATGGTCGGACAGCGAGTTACCCATTACTCGCTGCCCGCATTCTATGATAACTACACACATCAAAAGTGTCTAGGGATCAACATATATTTTTGCAATAACTTTTCTCCTGATTGATATTAATTAAAAATTTTTTTAAGGATTCATCAAATAAAGTGTTTTCGTTTATCACAGTAACGATAAACCAAGTCACCTTTGCATTAATAAAGAAATTTGCCATTTTCCTAATAAAGGGATTTTTGACATTTGAACCACTAACACAAAAGTTCGAAAAAAAGACTGAAACAACAGTTTTCTTTAAAATTTTATTGGGTAACTTAAACAATTAATAATCCGTGTTTCTACCGCGAACACTAACAACACAAGAACATCGGTTTGGCATACTCAAAATGAGTTCATCCAAATCACGCTGTGGAATGGCCGCCCATGTTCGTTGCAACAACATAAAAAGGTCTTCTTGCGACTGGATACCCTCCATATTCGGCAGAGCTCTTCTCTGTAGCATATCCCATGCATGCTCAATCGGATTCAAGTCTGGCGACTGAGCAGGCCACGGCAGGACATTGATGTTAGCTGCGGCGAGAGTCTGTCTTACAACTCTTGCGGTGTGCGGTCGTGCATTATCACTCTTCAGGGAACTTAATTAACGACCAAACAGTCAGAAACCGCTTGCATGAAGTGAACCTTCATTCCCGAAGACCGCTACGGGTACCACCTATAGCAATGCACAATCGTAGGATTCGATATCAATGGGCTCTTGAACACAGAAATTGGGCAGAAGAACAATGGCGTTTCGTGTGCTTTTCTGATGAGTCTCGTTTTGGTATGAGACCGGATACAAGACGTATACGACACTGGAGAAGCCCTGGACGCCAACAGCGATTAAAATCCTGCCAGGAAGTCCATCCTTATAGTGGTGGAACCATCATGGTATGGGCGGGTATTTGGATCGGCGGAAGAACTGAGTTGATTTGGATCAGAGGCAACCTCAACGCTCAAATTTATGCTGAGACGATTGTATCAGACGTCATCGTTCCTCTACAAGTGCAAATCGGTCCCTTATTTCAGTTAATGCATGATAATGCACGACCGCACACCGCAAGAGTTGTAAGACAGACTCTCGCCGCAGCTAACATCAATGTCCTGCCGTGGCCTGCTCAGTCGCCAGACTTGAATCCGATTGAGCATGCATGGGATATGCTACAGAGAAGAGCTCTGCCGAATATGGAGGGTATCCAGTCGCAAGAAGACCTTTTTTTGTTGTTGCAACGAACATGGGCGGCCATTCCACAGCGTGATTTGGATGAACTCATTTTGAGTATGCCAAACCGATGTTCTTGTGTTGTTAGTGTTCGCGGTAGAAACACGGAATATTAATTGTTTAAGTTACCCAATAAAATTTTAAAGAAAACTGTTATTTCAGTCTTTTTTTTCGAACTTTTGTGTTAGTGGTTCAAATGTCAAAAATCCCTTTATTAGGAAAATAGCAAATTTCTTTATTAATGCAAAGGTGACTTGGTTTATCGTTACTGTGACAAACGAAAACACTTTATTTGATGAATACTTAAAAAATTTTTTTATTAATATCAATCAGGAGAAAAGTTATTGCAAAAATATATGTTGATCCCTAGACACTTTTGATGTGTGTAGCACTAATATTTGATGCTCGCGGCTTTCCGTATAATATTTTACCCCCAAATAAGAATCCTCTATATTGAACACATTCACAACCATCACAAATCTTACACATACACTTTGAACAACTATCTGCACATCATGCAAATATTAGCTCCTAGCAGAATCATAAACACGACTCGCACCGTAAGACAAATCACTTGGCACTTGCTCAGTCGACACGCGCAGTCACTCAGTATGAAATACTGGCTCATGCAACACAAATCCACTGTCCTAACAGTTACGTACTCCCCTCGTTTAAACCAGCATATCAAGTCCCCAGTTACAGCTACAGCTGGAAAACAGGTCTCCTTTCTGAAAAAATGAGTAAGCAGTTATCCATCGCCTCCTTCTGCGAAGCAGTCATGCTCGCGAAGGAGGAGGCGGGCCGCGTGAGGGAGAGGGCAGCGTCCTCCCTCCACCCCAGCCACAGTGGTAGACGCCCACGGTGACGTGACGTCGGCAGACGATCTCCGGCAACCGTAGGCGCGTGCATGCGGGCGGTAGGCAACTTGCTGTCCGAACATGGACCATGCCCGAGTTGACGGCGCGTTGTGTTCCACGGTCCCCCTCTAGAGGGCCAAAGCCTGTCAGGGTCAAGGGACATATTATTTACCGTGACCCCGGTACGTAAAGGGCTATTGAAAGACACTGTAGATTTTAGTCAGTACAAGTCTGACAGTCCCTCCCGCTCTGCTCAGGGTGAGAGGACTCATTTGATGATTTTACCACGTTAAAAAAAAAGCAGTTATCCACTACGTGGACTCAGTGCGTGATGGTTGAAGTCACATGTTTTCGAATTTTTAGTTCTAGAACTTGTCGGTTTCCTACCGCTGTTTTCCGTCACCGTTTTGTGAGCAATGGTCATTGAAATAAATTACACAAAGTAACGCGTTTGGCTGGGTTCGAATCCACGACCTACAACCCGTAAAATGGGGCTGTTACCACTGGGTCACCACTGTTGTACTTCCTTCAGGCAGAACAAGCCTAATTTCATATTAGTTTCAATTAATGCCGAACACAGAAACATAACAGTAACACTATAAAGTTAGCTGCAACTTGTACCGTAGAATAAGAGGCTGTAGAAGAGAAACTAGGAGGAATGTGGCTCCTACATTTAAAATGACAGTAACACAGGGCAATCTTTAGGCCAACAGTGGGACAACACTACACAATGATCTTTTTTTATCGTGGTAAAATCATCAAATGAGTCCTCCCACCCAAGGCAGGGCGGGAGGGACTGTCAGACTTGTACTGACTAAAATCCACGGTGTCCTTCAATAGCCCTTTACGTACCGGGGTTACGGTAATGGGTAAGTACCGCGACCCCGGCAGGCTTTGGCCCTCTACAGGCCCCGTCACTATGCTAAAAACTCCTTGAGGCGCGCGTGGAACACAACGCGCCGTCGACCCGGGCATGGTCCATGGTCGGGCTGCGAGTCGCCCATTACTCGCCGCCCGCATGCCCGCGCCTACGGTGGCCGGAGATCGTCTTGCGACGTCTGACACCGTGGGCGTCAACCACTGCGGCTGTGGTGGAGGGAGGTCGCTGTTCTCTCCCTCACGCGGCCCGCCTCCTCCTTCGTGAGCATGACTGCTTCGCAGAAGGAGGCGACCGCTTCCCACTCCGTCTCGCCCCGCAGCATGGCCTCGACCAATGCCGGGCGCGAGAGGTCTCCGCCTATCGCCGTCGTGAGGACACGGCGGTGCTCTGCCCAAGCGGGGCAGTCCTGCACCGTATGCTCCACCGTGTCCTCCGGACGATCCTCGCAGTGGTGACACCCAGGCGTTTCTTCCCTCCCTATCAGACACAGGTACCTCCCGAGACGCCGTGACGCCTATCCAGCCACTCCTCAAAGAGGGGTTTTACCGCCGCGATTGCGGCGTTCCCGGTGATCTACATACTTGCAGAAAAAAAAAAGATCAGACCCGGAACAACGCACGCAGTTACAATTTCCTGTTCTGCAAGCAATTCTGTTCTCGAAACATTTCTTAATCTATGACAATTCCAAGTCAAACTCGCTTAGCAATCTTCCACAAGATTAAGTCGACGGGGGTGGTAAACAAAAGTTGAGCGTCTGCGCCGCAGCGTCCGCTTAATGTACCTCTACTTACTTGGTACAGGTATTAAGGAGTTTCATAATTTATTATCAGTTGAGATTTTGTTCAGGATGATAGTTTGTTGTCTCTGAAGGCATTTTGTTATTAATTTTCCTCTAATGTGCTTTTTATTGAGTAGGAATGTTGATTGAAAATCGATGTAATCTGTAACTGATTGTTTATCGCCATGTTCACCTTTTTTTTATTTTGGTAAAATCATCAAATGACTCCTACAGGGTGGGACGAGAGGGACTGGCAGACTTGTACTGACTAAAATCCACAGTGATCCTTCAATAACTAGTATCAATAGCTGGAATTTGCTAATAGCTCTTTGAGGCGCGCGTGGAGTACGACGCGCCGTCGACCCGGGCATGGTCCATGATTGGACGGCGAGGCACCCATTACTCGCCATCCGCATGCCATCGTGCTTATCCTAACTATAAGACGATATATACGGAACACCTACTTGTAGATCATACGAATCTTTACCACAGATTACCAGATAACTCACTCCATACAAAATGTTCAATATCTACCTATACTCGTAATAGCCTCCACTTTCAAGTCGATAGACGCTGCGAACGAAAATGTACCTAATTTCACAAACGTAAAGTGACTTTTGCTTTGAAGATGCGCGCCGCGCGCCGGTCAGTAGGTAGATAGCGCGTGTAAGTACATGGAGTGCAGTATCTGGTAACCTGTGTCTTTACTCCGTGCGAAAATCGAACCCGCGACACGCAGCGCAGCAGTCCAATCATAATCATAAATCTTTAAATCTTTAATCATAAATCTTTATTTTTCTCCACATCAAGAAATAACAGGTTAACTTGTACAATGTTAAATACAGAAAGGTGTCTGAAATAGGAAGATCCTGTGGTACAGATCACCTCACCAAATTAGATAGGACATTTCAACAGTAGTTAAATTATGATCTCGCTTGAGATATGAAGACTGTAGTTATTTACAAGACAGTTAAATATAAAACGAAAAGAATACAGCAAGGAACATATATATTATTACATAGAATATTTTTTGAAATATTCTATTTAAATAGGCTGTTTGATAATAATAAAATTGAAAGTAACAATAGAACAAAATTCACATCAACTTTCTATAAAGTTTATGCTTGCAAGCATAAGAAAGTTAGGCATTGGCCAAAAAATTAAATAAAAAACATGAGTTAAGTTGTTACGTAAGTACATCGTACTTATGCATTGCAAATTAAACAAAAATAAAAATAAATTCTGAATAATGGATAAAATAATGAATCTGAACAACATCACTCAGCTACTGCGCTAATCGTGACGTAAAATGAATAATTACTTACAAAACCAGTGTAAACCCAGCCTTAGCCCACAATATTAACATATATTTTTCAGATTACGGTACGTCTCATTACACGGCGCTCAGTAACGAACCAATTTTATGGAGTGCCTCCGTGTTACCACATTACGTAGGGTAATATTGTTTTTATAAGCGTGTTATGTACGAATATCAGCCATTGTTTGGAAGTTTTTTTGAGAGTATTGTGGGTAAAATGGATTGTGTTTTCTTTTACGTGATATAATCATCGAATGAGTCCTCCCATCTAGGGCAGGACGGGAGAGACTTTTTTGTTGGGACAACCCCACCACACTATTCCCAAACCATTGCAATAAGAAGGCCAGAATCAACAGTGGCAACCACCAAAAAAGCGCCGAGACAATGAACCTCGACGTGTCCCGGAAAATGAATTTACCTGTCTTGGCTCCTGCAACAAAATTAATCAGAAAAGAATAGTGGAGGAGTAGGAAAAATATGTTTCCACTTCCCTCCATGCAAGCAGGAGACAGAACAAAACAACGCCAATAGGCACAAAGGGACATTACAACTGGGAGAAGCCCAGTTGCCTAGCACCACGGGTAAAAATTACTACTAATATTAATGGGTCCTAAATTGTGTAATATTTGATTCCAATAATAGGTATGGCAAAAACGCTTGAACGCACGGAACTTTGTTCGAGTTACCACAAGGTCCGAGTAGTAAATGACTCCAGCTGTAGTCTGAACAGTATCCAACATAATATTGCGTTCGTTCGCAGGACGGGAGGGACTGTCTGACTAGTACTGACTAAAATCCACGGTGTCCTTCAATATCCCTTAACGTTTCGGGGTCACGGTAATTCGTAAGTCCCGCGACCCCGGCAGGCTTTGGCCCTCTAGAGGGGGGCCCTGTAATTTTTTGCTGACACTCTTTGAGGCGCGCGTGGAACTCAACGCGCCGTCTTTACGTACCGGGGTCACGATAATCCGTGAGTCCCGCGAACCCGGCAGGCTTTGGCCCTCTACAGGAGGCCCCGTCACTATGCTGACACTCCTTGAGGCGCGCGTGGAACACAACGCGCCGTCGACCCGGACATGGTCCATGGTCGGACAGCGAGTCGCTCATTACTCACCGCCCGCCGTGTTTTATCAAAATTATAGCACACAGCCTCCCAATCTATATATATAAAAATATTATGTTGGTTTGTGTATGCTTTAAAAACTCAAAAAGTACTGCACTGATTGAGCTGAAACTTTAGCATGATATATAATCCGCATCAAGGATTGTTTTTATCTATTTTTTTTTAAAGAACAGTTTTTTTGTGCCACAGCGAAGCGTGGCAGGGTACAGCTAGTAACTTATAAATAACCCTTAACCACCTGCCAGCGGTCATGGTGACCGCAACAATTTTTTGAATTTGAATTTCGTCGAAATCCGTTATCCCATGTTAGTGTGCGTCTGTGTACCTTTTCTGTTGGTGCTTTAGCGTCGCGTGCGCGCTAGCCAAGGATCTACGTGCGCGAGTTTGGCTTCGGTGAGTAAAAATATTTTGCTAGCGGTCATGGTGACCGCGGTCAGGTAGTTATGTGATTGTTGTGTATTACATTCATGTTTATTGTTTTAGCGTAAAAATGAATGTAAACAACGAAAATGTTGTGAAATGATTAGAGATGTGGTTGATGAGAGTTGCAGTGATGTAGAACCTGAGAATTTGGAAGTTTCTGAAATTTTAGAAGACTATGAATCTGATGACTGTCTACAAGTGTCGTCTTCTAGACGAGGCGAATTGCCTACTGTTTCTGGACTCTTGAAACACGTAATACGTGTATAACTTGTGTTCCCAAGAAGAAATGAAAAACATTTCATGTATCTTTTATCTGTAATAAACCAATCTGTGTGGAATGTTCTTTCAAAATGTGCAAAAATTGTCGTGAAAAATTGTCAGACTTTACCCTCTGCAATTTTATCGAAGTTTTGATTCTTTTTTAAACTTTATTTTTTTATCCCATTCAAATGTTATTAGATTCTTTAAAAAAAGTTCAAATTTGATATCATATTTTATCCCTATTTTGATACATCTCATTATGTAACCATAGTTATATTTTTGGTTAAAATGTGCCAGCAATTTAATTGTTCACATTTATGAGAAGAACATGTTTTATTATTGTTTCTTTTTTCACTTAAATAAATAATTTAATATATATTAAAGAATATTATTAATTTATTCTTATAATAAAACCTTAATATCCTGAGATAACTTATGTGTATCCGATGCGGTCACTGTGACCGCGCGCAGGTGGTTACGTTACTGATATAGGGGTCAGGTGGTTAAGGGATAAACAGCTCCACAACCACGTATCGTTTGCCATTCCGCGGCACTATTCATCACACTTGTTCCCCAACTTCCTGACGATTCATCATCATCGTTTGCTTATGAAATACAAATTAATTAACACACGATACGTTTTAGTGTTTACGACTTCTTACCGATTTCAAGTCGTATCGTTAATTTTAGTAGTGCATGTTTTAATTGTTAAGTACCTGCTCTTTTCTTGAATGTATGTCTCGTCATTCTCTGCATTGCTGCGTTTGTACATCATTCAAAAATATCACAGACAAAATAAATTAATACAGAGTTTTTTTTTTTATCTTTGCCCCACACAAGGAATTTCTCCTGTGCCGTGGGTGCGTTTACAAACATAGAAACTCACATACACAAACACCCAGACCCGAAACAACTACTTGCAGATCGCACAAATACTTGTTCCGAGCGGGGATCGAACCCGCGACACGCTGCGCAGCGGTCCAATCGCTCAGCCACTGCGCTAACCGTGCCGTCAAAGTCGTTTATTTTATAATTACAAGCAAAACAGCAAAAAAAAAAAACTGTTTGAGACGAGATAACCTCATGTCTAAATAATAACAGCAGCATGGGTCGATGGGTCGCGGGACTCACAAATTACCGTGACCCCGGTACGTAAAGGTAAAGGGCTATTGAAGGACACCGTGGATTTTAGTCAGTCAAGTCTGACATCCCTCCCGCCGTGCCCTGGGTGGGAGGACTAATTTGATGATTTTACAGCGTTAAAAAAAAAGCTTGAGTCGATCTTCAAAGTTAAGCCTTAAGTTTGCATTAAGTTCGCTTGCTGTGAGCGCTCTGTGAATGGGTGACCATCTATTTTAGCAAGTTACTTCCATGCCTCTGAAAGCACGTAAAGCCATTGTGTGTATTGACCCCTCTGTCATTTGTAGATCTTTGACACTGTACTGTTAACCAAGCTTTAGTTGTCAGATTTACAAGCTGCCAAAGAGTATCGTTATTACTCCACATTAATAACTGTTTTTCAACTACATTCGGTCATAAAGACTGGTCTTTTCACATTCTTTATGAGCGAATCAAGCGCTTACAACGTTAGTCATTTCTATGATGATATGATTTTTGTAACTCACGCAGCGCTTGAAGCTAAAAAAATTTAATATCGACAGAAAAGTTGCAGTAATATTTATGTTCCAACTGCAACGGCATTGTCTGAATACAGTTTGAAACCTGATAAATCTTGCTTGTTTCACAATCCAGATAATACAGCAATTACTTCAGTTTCTTCACAAAAACCCATTTACAACTCACGATTGTATCGGAAACCGACCAGCAACTATCAATCTTTAACGAACAGAGACAAATTAAAACGAATGATCGTTTAAATATCGATTCCTCTCAGTTTTCTCGATCAATCCATTATTGTGTCAAAACTATTGTGAAATAGGAACTATGCTTTGTGAGTCGTTAGTCTTTTTCTTTTTAATATTCGTTTTGTAAGATAGATAAAGTGGATCTTATGTAACAGAAGTTTTATGAATATTTTTTAATATTTTCGCGTTAATTGTTCAATCGACTAGCTAAGAACAGCGGTAGTGTAGTCATTCGATGTAATGGCGCCGATTTAAGGATTGTAAGTCGTAGGTTCGAATACTACCAGGTGCTTTAGCTTAGTATAATTTATTTCTTCACCATTGCTCTCAAAACGGTAAAGAAAAACATTGTAAGGAAATCGGCATTGCCTAGAACCAAAGATTCGAAGACATGTGATATCTACCAAACCGCACTGCGCCCGCGTGGTGGATTACAGCCCAGCCCAGTCCCTTCGGGACCTGTAAGGAGGATACATTACGTGTCAAGATGTCAAAAACAAACATCCACAATCCAAACGGACACACGAAACCCAAAAAAAAATACTACACATCAATAAAATACACCACGAACGGAACGAAAACCAATAAAACGTGAAAAATAGTTGCCCATCTAGAACGCAGCCGAGCGTGTAACGGAATATCTCACAATTGGTATACCGCGAAAATGTTTGCCGCGTATAAATCAAGTTGTCAGTGTTGCCGTTATAAATTCGCGGGCGGCCGCCGCGAACGCACCTGGCAACATTTACCTTGATTGCGAACGCGGCGCGCTGCATTTGCGTTCCTACCACGTGCTGGCAGGCAAAATGTTCTACTATACTGGCAACTCCACACCCCCTCTCTCCTTGTAGAATTTAGGGCCATCGCGGGGGTGGTGATAGTGGCGCGAAAGGTCTTTACACAATGGCTAGTGTCGGAGCCATTCGTCACCAAACTTTCTTGCTTTTCGTTCTTTATGCATGCCTCTTTGTTTTACAGTAATGAGGCGGAAAGTCCTGGAATTAGACTGGTATGTTTTACGCCTGGCTTCCTAGAGAAGGCACTCTATTCGACTAATATTCAAGTTATGAATGCATGCTTGTTATAAGTTTTAAATGGAATTAATTTGAAAGTTTTACTCCAACCTTTTATATACTTTTCATGTTCTCTTGGAGTTTGGAGATTTAGTTTGTTGTGTGAGCATTGTTTTAACGGTAATGTTGGCGTATTTTACAGTTTGTGTGGCGTATTTATGGAGTTAGTAAGATGGCCGGCCACTTCGCCTGCGTAAAAGTTTACGATTTTAGAAATAGCACTTTTCATTTTGGTTAAGTATGCTTACGTAACGTACTGTTCGTCTAGTTTCAGTAGATGTACGTTTTTTGTATTTGCCACTGCCCACTTTAAAAATACAGGTAAATCAATATTTCAATGCTCCGTGCATTATTTATTTGTTAAGGGTTAACATACATACCTACTATAACTAGACACTACACTATTTTTCAGACATGCAGTTTTTTAAGCATAACGACCAATCAATACAAAGAACCTATTTTCTTAGACGTTTCATAACGTGACGTGACGTGCCCTTATGGGCTTATGAGAAATAATATAATTATTTAGATTTTTGGCATAGAAAAAATACAGTATAGTTTAATTGAAACTTGTTATAGAGCAAAAAATGCAAAATAGAGTTTATCTTCGTACAGTCAGCAACAAAATAATTTAACCATATTTTTTGACAGCTGTCATCTGTCAAACATGACCAAATACTTACCAAACTAACCTCAAAATTTAATAGATAAATCCAACAAGAGGGACTGCTGTCGTATTTTAATAGAGTGATATGCAACCGATGGAATAAGTTACCGACAACGCAGCGGCAAAGTTCGGCGGGAGTTCTAGCCGGTTTAGTTTGAAAATCACGAGGATGTATAAAGAAATTGGTTATTTGGAGACGTAAGCTAAGACGCACAGGCACAAAAAAGACAGATCTTCACCCGGTCCTTACAAACTCCTTTCGCTTATAGTGGTTTTTGAAAAAGGAACAGCAAAATAATTATTTTGTTCTTTGCATTTTCTTTTCGCGACTCTAAATGCGACTTAACTATAAAATGACAGATATAAGTTACAGTAATGTACAATATTTTCTCATATTTAGAGCTGCCGCTCACTGAAAACTTTTTGTCACCCAGTCGGATGTGTACATACCAGACTCTAGAATTTGTCACCACGCCACTATTTGTCACCATAATCAGCGCACTCCCATAAATCGTCATAGCACTCGATGTGGAAACAAAAAGTCACCTTGTCAAGTCAGTTTGCGGCTGCCGTTTTCATTTCTTTTCATTAAATACAAACTTGCATAAAACTAGAAGACAGTAATTGCGACTAAACGACTAATCAAAGTCGTAGCGCTTTCGTAGCACTCTCGTAGCGCTTTCGTAGCACTCGCGTAGCGCTTTCGTAGTGCTGTCGTAGCACCTCCGTAGAACATTCGTAGCTCGTAGTGGTATCGGCAGCACGTGGAGTTCGGGCGCGGCTGCGTCGTCAATATTGGTTAATTTGGCGCGCAGACTATGCGCGCCCCCGCTTCGCCTGTGATATTGCCTGCATATATCTCTTATAGGAATTGAGACTTGATTGAGAATGATTCTAGGCTATCCCACTTTGTTTAGTGGAATGTTTTGGCGTCGGAAATATTGTGTCATGTATGTTGGATTCGGCTTCCATTAATACCAATACCAATTAAGGTGATTACTTCACATTAGCCCGCGAAATACAAATTTTCTTGTGTTTTTTGCAATTTGCATAGAAAAGAATTTCGCAGGCTACTACAAAGGAATCACCTTAAAGTGGTCATCAAATGGTTTACAAATGAGACTGACATTTCAAACCAAAAGCTTTTTTAATGAGTTTTCCCGCTCTGTGTGGAGTGAAAGAAACTTTCAGACTCTTTACTGACCTCTGACGCTCTAAGTCCACGGTATCCTCCAAAGGCGGTCCCGTACCAACAGCTAAACGTCCTTTCTGACGGACAACAGAGCCCCAGCGTGCAATGGATGGTGACCCATCCTAATAACTGTTGCTTATTTTTGAAGATCGACCCCTGAGGCTAGTATTGTTCTGCCACGAGTCCGTCAGTACGGGTACCATTTTATAAGTTGTAAATCTATGGAAAATATACAATGCAAATCGTTGATACCGTATGTATGTAAAGTAGGAGAAGTGAAGCCGTTCTCTAGAAAATGTCTGTTACTCCTGAAATAAGGGGTTATGTCAAGGTACCTCGTTTTCATCTGTTGTAGAAGATCGAATCGAAAAAGAAGTCGGAATCTGTTGTAAAATGTGAAACTACCCATCTTTCAAGGCGGCTCTCGCACGAGACCGTAGACCGCATGGGCACTACGCCACACAAAATGGTGGTGAATGTGTTTGGCATCAAGGCATTTCAAGTAAATGATCAATGGAGATCTGATTTTCTGTCCAATATTGTGGACAAACGGTGTCATAATTATTTCAACCAGTTAATTGACGATTGACTTGTTATCAAAAACCTACGTTTTTTTTGTTGCGTAGTGTTCCTAACTTAAGTTTCAAGTATAACACCTTTACGTCCATACATCAACATCACATTGGCTCACGTACAAACTAACGCCTTTTTCTCATAAGAGTAGAAAGAACCTACACAATGCCACCAGCACGCGTTCCATGGCTCCTTAGATATAGGTTTTATCCACGGAAGCATAGACATAACGACAAAATATAGAAAGTTTTCCAACGTTCTGAGCATTGCGATGTTTAAAATGTAGAAGAAAAATATAATAACTTCTATTCTTCATTTGTCTACGAGTCGTGACAAACTTGGGAAAAAACGAATTGTATAGAAAAAACTGTTGTCTATTATTTGTGGAATAGAGATAGAATTAATTTTGCTGCTATGATCCTCACATACTCCTCTCGCCTCATCTACATCCAAACATCTAGTCATACGCACTCGCCAGCTGCATCACTTGTTATCATACTGTCAATTGATTATGCAGGTCATACTCGATAGGCATGCGACAGACGAAGCATTCTAGCACATTGAAACTCGCACAGTATGCGTCTGTAGTATGTGTCTATGAATTGCGTGTAGTATGCGTCTGAGCGGCGTGTGTGCACCGCCTAACATGCTGACATGTCATGCGTTGAATACCTAATTAATTCATGGGTAGGTAGTTCTGCACTGCAGTTTACACTGTACGTGAATTAACCCTGGAAAATCCCGACAGCCTTATTACCCCGAAGCTTTAATGTGGAAAGAAAAATTTAATTGCGAGCAGGACTTGAACCAACGATCTTGTGACTCAGTACACCAGACCCCTTAGCAATTAAGCCATCGCAGTCTTGCTCAACAAGATGAAATATTCACTCTACTCTTATCATCTTATGGTTATGTTGGCGCCATCTATTATAGACGTATGATCGACCTCCTCAAAGGATTAAAGGTTATCTAAAAGATCATCAATTTCCGTGTAAGAAAAACAACTGCTGCATTTTCCAAACTAAAAATATACTTTTTTTTGCAAATACTTTTGAGTATAAAATACTTAAAATGATTGCCTTACATTATGTGTTAACAAACCTCATCATCCCACGTTGTAAATACCTCAGTAAGTCTTACACCCACACCTTCTTCAAAAACCTTTGATGTTCTAAGACCATGGACTGAAATAAAGTGTTCTTAGAAAGACAACCTTCATTATATATAAATAAAGATGGTGCGTAGCTCGGGACTAAAATAATTAGAGCCTTACGCTGAGGTCGTTCTTCAAGGGTAAGTCACGCTTATCTAGGTTGTCCTGTGGATGGGTCCGGGGAAAAAAAAAAAACAAAAAAAACCTTGGGGTCTTTAAGTCAAGGGTGAAAAGGTTACTTCTAGGCAAGCGTGCTTCGCCGTCGACCATATCACTATGTTACGTCGATCATAGTAAATATCACTTCACTTGAAATCACATTACTGGGCGGACAAAGCAGTGTGACAGATCGGTAAATCTAGTAATTAAAGAAATATGGAAGAAGAGGACACGTTTATTTGTTCATCATCATCTCAGCCATAGGACGTCCGCTGCTGAACATAGGCGTCTAGGATTGAGTTGGATTTGGGATTTGTTATCGTTGTAAAATCATCAAATGATTCCTCCCACCTACTGTCAGACTCGGTGGCCATAAGATGAAATCTACGGTGTCCTTCAATAGCCCTCTACATTCCAGAGTTACCTGATAAGACTCTTAGTTCTTGCAGATTATTGACAGCTCTTTGAGGCGCGTTGCCGGGCAAGGTGCATGATCAGATGGTGAGTCACCCATTACTCGCCGTCCGCATACCCGTAAGAAGACATGCTACACATGAGTAAAACATGAGTAGGATAAGGGCGCAAAAAAAATACGTTGCCCCACACTAAGAACTCCTGTATCGTGGCACCAGTTTGTCCATTTCACTTTAGGCCGTATACAGAAAGAAAACTGAAAACTTATAAGCGCTTGTCCATTCTACACAAAGGAAGCAGATTAAAGCAAGTTGTTTATTAATTTTAAATGGCAGCGCCCAGCGCTTACCATCAGCGCGTGTTGAAGCTTGTCGGAACTTGTCGGCACCGTTCAGTGCTTATCGGCGCGTGTTCATATATTTTCCTGCGCGGTTTACCAGCGCTATCAAGAGCGCTTATAAGTTTCCATCTTTCTTTCTGTATACGGCCTTATTTCGTACAGTCAGGGTGAAGTCCAATCCAAACTTGATGTGCCAATAAGATAAGGGAACCTGCAGAGTGTGATAAGAATTTTTCATCAGTTTAAGTTCAAAACTACTAAGTAGTACCTGTCCACTCTTTAAATATTTGTTTTTCATTTTCTGTTTATGCCACGTCCTAATCAAAATGATTGGTGGCACGAATATTCGGACATCGTGATCTACATTAGCGTTGAAAACAAGTAGGCTGAAAATAACCGACATACAAACCTTGTCCTGGCCAATACGAATGTAATGAAAGAGAATTAGCCAGTAAGGTTCAGCTGTTTTGCAGTAATGCGCTTACACATTCGGCAATTAATTTATATTTATGCAGAAGGTAGAATATATCTACGTATATATATATAAAAATGAATCGCTGTTCGTTAGTCTCGCTAAAACTCAAGAACGGCTAGACCTATTTGACTAATTTTGGTTTATATAATTTTTGGAAATCCAGGGAAGGTTTAAAAGGTGAGTAAATATATTATTATGATTTAAAAAAATGATTCTGAGGCGGTACGAAGTTTGCCGGGTCAGCTAGTTTATAGATACAATTTTAATAAATATAGAGCATTATGTCGCTTCGAAATATGTTTCAACGACAATCATGTGTATAAAGCGGTGCGCTCTGCCGGTGCGAGCATTCTTTCAGATTGGTCGAAGACGAAGAGAAATGAACGTCACGCTCGTGCGAGTTAGGACGCGGTGGCCTTTACTAAAAATATGATAATAGAAAATTTACATACCTACTTTACATATTCCCAATAACTGTAATAGGTTTCCAATAGAAGCACTTATATCAGAATTCATTTACACTAAGTGCTTTTTGACGAATATCGAACTTAATCGTTATTATAAAATTGACTGCGTCATCCCAATTCTGCCATTATTCTTTTTAAAATATTTATAATTTCGAAATACATTTTAAAAAATTCACAATATATTTTTTAAATTATGTTTTGTATTTTTTTTTTTCGAAACAAAAGGTGATAATGGCTTTACATAACATCAAACCTGCAATGCTCGAAGTGGTAGTCAGAAGTGCACCTTGTAGCTCACGCATGTTCCTCCAGGTACAGACCTGACAACTCGATATTATCTCTATTTATAATTATCAATACCAACCAACTTACACATTATTTTAGTGGTATATGCTGCATGCATACACACCATAAGACGAACCTTATAATTATAATTAAATTATTTACGTATCAATGTAAGCTTATACTAAAGAATATACTATACACAATATATACTATATAATAAACCCCAAATTGAAATAAGACGTTTTAAGCCACAGACGCTACGCAAATCTTCAGTTTAGTCGAATTTAACAGGATTGTACATGTACAGTAACGAACGTATTTAGGCTAGAGTGTTAAGAATCGTTAACAAGCAAAAGCGTGTGTTCTCGTATGTACTTGCTAGTTGATGGAATGTAGTGTTCTACGCGGTTGTACCTGAGACGAGCGATTTACGATGGTCTTTGATTAGAGTTTACTGTTACGCTCGTGAAGTGTTTTGGGTTATACTAAACACCGATTTAGGGCGAATTGTTAAAGTAATAGTTAAGTAAACTATTAGTTAGTAGTCCTCAAGAAAATATTTAAAATATAGCTTTTATACTATAACGAAAATAGGGGAACAGTGTATAAGACGAGGACGCGAGGTATTTTTGGGACATACACTCTTCAGGCATACTTAACACAACACTAACGTAGCGCAAGCGCCATCAGGACGTCATCTGCGAGCGGCCATAAACAAATGGTGTCCTGTTGGCGCTTGCACTACGTTAGTATTGTGTTAAGTTTGCCGTGTCAATTTGCGTTTTCCATGACATAATTTTGTGAATCAATAACTCTAAGAAATTGGTCAGTATTATGTAGCCCTTGTACGGCGTCCCCTCGCAATGTTGCCACGGCGATTATCCAATTTAAAATCTCCAGGATCAAATTTTCACTTAAAATTTGTCACTTGATGTAGCTACTAATAAATTATTTATCAGAATCCAAAATATTCATAAGGTAGAACATGAAAGCAGCTTATTAAATTTATAAATTAATGTTTAAAATTAAAATTCTAGACTGAATTAAAAGCCTGGTTTCCTAAGACTCAGAAGAGCTCGATCTAATTTTATTCATGGCGCGTCCATTCTGGTTCTGGTTTACGCAATCTTTGAGAAACAGTTGTTTTACTTTGAAATATGAATAGTTATTGCTTATTATCTTGTCAGATATTAGATATCTTAAATAGTATTTCATTTAATTAAATAGGAGAGGATTACCTGAAATAATACTTATAATACTTTTGCAAATGGTCTGTTAATGTATCCACCCGATTTTGCATAAATGAGGGTCTATTTTAGTTACTTTTTCTTCGAATTATGGTAATCATTTTCCGTCTTCGTCCACCGGTCTAGCTATGCTATTCTCTATAAGATAATCGCAACGATGGACTACAACGAGCTCATCGATGAGATAGCCTTGAGAGCAACCGATCAAATAGATAAAACCGAGGCTGTTTTTTAAGAAATACCAGAATATTTCAAGAACTGTCAACCTGTCGTCCATAGAGTTGTTATTATTCACGGACGTGACAGCGGTGAGCGCCAGTGCCGCTGTCAGTCGCCTTTACTTTCAGCGTTGCGTGAGCGCTGAGGCTGCGCTGTCTCAAGGCATTAAAAGGAATATCACTTGTCAGCTTTCGTGATCCAGTCTCTGCCAGCTGATTTGGCAAGTCATCGCTCCACCCAGCATATCCCTCGTCGTGGTCTCCACTTAAGGACACGACTTTGCAACACCAGACGTACGCTTGCGTGTTGCCGACCCCAAAACTTTTTTCATCATCATCATTAGTCGTAAAACGTCTATTGCTGAACAAAGGCGTCCCCTTTAGATCACCACGCCGAACAATAATTCGCCACTTGCATCTATCGGTTGCCCACGATTCTCAGGGTGTGTCGTCGATCCTAACTTTCCGACTTCAAACAAAGAAGGTTCTCCATTCGTCATTTTTTTTATGTTCCCCGATTTCTCGATGACGCCTGGCCCGATTTGGACAATTCCTCTTTTGTTTGCAAGGGTATCCTTTAAAGATGGTCACATGGTAATCAGGTCATGATCTGATGACGGGATCTTCGAGAAATCGAAGGAACTCTTCAATAAATTCTAGAGAATTAACGGCGATTTCTACTATCACATATCTATGCATTTTTAAGCAGTCACATACATACATAGGCGGAAATATCTATACTATAATAAATCTGTAGAAGGGTCAATTCTGTACATTGAAAATATTGAAAAAATAAATAGCGGGGGGTGTTGCTGGATCGATACCAAACCTAAATATATGATTAAAAAAAATTTTGTCTGTCTGTCTGTCTGTCTGTCTGTCTGTCTGTCTGTCTGTCTGTCTGTCTGTCTGTTTGTGCAGGCATCACGTGAAAACTAACGGTTCGATTTCGATGAAACTTGGTACAATTATTCCTTATTATCCTGGGCATAACATAGGATACTTTTTATCCTGGAAAAATACGTAGAAAAAAAATCTTATTTTTCAGTTTTATTCATAGACGTTGTTCTGTAGAACCGCGAACACACGTTGCATTACCCGCAGTGGATTCAGCGCCGTAATAGTTATAAGATGTCATTGTCAGAGTTACTCAAAATGGGGAAATAAACCATCCACGCGAAGACCGACATCCGCGCGGACGGAGTCGCGGGCGGAAGCTAGTAATAAAATATAAATATTACGCCTATGTACCAAAAAGGGTAAAGTAAAAAACTTGTTGAAAAAAATAAACCGATTGCTTAAAAACACAATAAACTTTTTGCGTGTAGTTTATGTGACTTTGTTTCTTACTTCCTTGTCTTTTTCGCCACCGACTTCCTATAATAACTGTTTATTAAAAAGTTATTTTATACTTTTTTGCAATTTTCAATTTAGAACTACATATTCCAAGCGCGTACGCCTAAATCACATCACCCGTGTGTTTCTCCTTAGTTACACTTAGCGATACCAAGGTGATTATGTTACAAAGAGGTTACATACATGCCGTTTTAAAAGCCGTCACGACTTCAAAGAACTTTGTTTTGCTTCGGCTTTCAATGTAAGAGACGTCGTGTTGATTGATCGCTCCTTCAATCGATCAATACTTGGAGAAGTTTGTGCTCAAAATTGAGAGAGAAAATTGTTGGTACTTATTTGTCAGGTACGTGTTTAGTAAATGGCGTGAGATGTTTGTATTAAAATTGTTGAAGACAGAGTGGAATGCTGTAATAGAATTAAAATAAAAACTGGTTTGCAAATAATATTTGCAGTCGAACAAAAAGTCAACGACTATTTGGTCAATAACGCCGGCTAGAGAGATTGACAATAATTATGATCTCGTGGTCGCAAGCGCGACTGCGGACCGTGGGGTCCTGGGTTCGATTTCCGGGTCGGACAAAAAGTGCTATTCGGCTTTTCTGTATATTTTTTAAAGAAAATACGTTGCCCCACACTAGGAATTGCTTCCTGTATCGTGGCTGCGTTAACAAACATAGAAACTCACTTATACACAAACACCCAGACCCGTAACAACTGCTCGTAGATCATACAAATATCTGTTCCGTGCGGGAATCGAACCCGCGACATACTGCGCAACGGTCGATCGCTCCTTTCTCAGTAACTATTCTAATTTCTCAGTAACTAGCCTAGTTTGGAAGTTGGTGGTATTATAATGTCTCCTCCTTGCCCCTGAAAGCACGTAGCCGTTGGTCTTGCGCATCTCCGGTCATGTTGGATTGCTGTCTCTGCCCTGGGTTGGATGACTCATTTGAAGATTTAGAAAAAAAAAAAAGGGCCACACTAATAGAAAGTGTCGATAACCTAGTTACTGGAAATTTTTACGAACATTTAAAGACTAATAGCGGGAATATAATCAACGGGAAATTCCGTTAGTGTGGCCCGGTTATAAATAAATTCATTTTCTTACTGCAAAATGTTGAACTTTTCCCTATAGGTAATTAGACCTCCAACGATAGAAGAGAACTTAATCTTTAAAAAAAAATGTGTCAGAAATCACTCTCTGACAGACGAGTTTGTCAGAATTTGCAAAAATATCCTCTGCAAATGTAAATTAAAACGATACGAGAAAATGGACGTTTGTATATTTTTATTTTACTGTATTTAGTGTATTTGTTGCAAATTCATCTTTAGATATATCTAACATAAGAAGACCTACACTGTCGTATTGGTGAAGTGCTTTAGAAAAGCCGGTTGCGTAGTACTCGCAATCGGCGTGCTTGTATGACCAGATGAATGAATGTGTATGAGGCGAAAGGAATATGTAAGGCGCTCTGTAGTTTCTGCCTACTCCCATGGGAAGAACGCGTGAGTTTATGTTTGTATAAATTTAACATAGTGGTCGCATTACTGTCTAAACAAGTAACGCGTGACCCTGGAACGCAAAGGGCTATTAAAGGTACATTGTGGATTTTAGTCAGTACGTGTCTTGTAGACCATTCCCGTCCATCCTTCCTTTGCCTATCTACTTTATTGTGTTTTTTTCCACTTTCTCCCAACCATCCAAAGATTGTCTGAAGACTGCCCATTGTTATAAGTTCTATCAATATATCAATGCAATATTTGTAATTTATACGGCGGCGACGTACATAATAATAGTTTTCTATGTATCTATTTTCAGATTTTAGATCTACAATGGTGGGCGTATGCATTGTTTTTCATAAGCTTCTTCATCGTGTGTTTGGCTCTTAACTACTTTGTTA
The DNA here is from genome assembly GCA_943136025.2 of Agrotis puta. Classification (NCBI taxonomy): domain Eukaryota; kingdom Metazoa; phylum Arthropoda; class Insecta; order Lepidoptera; family Noctuidae; genus Agrotis; species Agrotis puta. The sequence goes on along the minus strand of OW964185.2, from coordinate 13,252,460 downwards.
AGAAATTTAATGGTGAGTCTCAATATTAGAAGAGATTTTTGTTTCTCCAGTAACAAATAGATCACAAAAATCCGTTTAACTTTACAGAAGCGAGGATAAGAGACAGACTTGTCAGAGTACAGGAGAAGGCTTCTGCAACTCAAACTGCAAAAGCTAATGGGCCTACGATAACAATTCCAATAGAAGGTGAACCCAGGGCTCACACTGTCAGAGTGCCACAACATCACTCTCCTCCTTCTATCTCTCTTGTATTCGACAAAGAAGAAAACAGAAGAATAGGTGACGTCTATAATTTGGTTAAACCGTTAACGGCCTTGACATTGGATGAATTATCCATAAACACAAACAAATCACTGGAAACAATTGAAATTATGGACATAGCAAGCGACCGTACCATAAGCGAATGCGCTCCCATCAAAATGATGGAATTTGAACCCATTACTGCTAAAGCTGCTTCTTCGCATAACTTTTCTGAAAAAGTTCTCGGTAAGGATACAACCCATAGTAATGATCCAGCCGATCTAAACGATCCCAAAAACTATAGTTTCAGACATGAAGTCGGATTAGACGATTTCCCCATTTCCCAAAAAGATTGCAATAATCTCAAATCAATTCTTAAAAATGAAAGCAGCAATAATAATGTTGATAAAGTAACCGCTAGAGATTCTGGACTTAATTTAACAGAAGAAACTATTCATAACGAGCCAAACAATTCCATAGCCGAAAACATACCCATTAAAGGTATATGTTCCGGCCGAATTGTTCCCACTCATACATGTATTGTAGAGAGCACCATGAAAAACCCAAAAACCATAAGAGACAAAAAATACACAGGAAAAAAAGGTTGTTTAGATAGTATTATGTCCAAACTTGCAAATTTTAGAAATGTGGATGAAAACCCAAGTATAGAAAAGAGTGCGACGAATCCGATTGTTGTTAAATCATCTTCATCGCATACTGGAAGTTTTCGGAATGTTAATAAAATAAGTGCCATCGAAAAGAAAGAATCTAGTTGCAATTTCGGTGAGGAAACTTTTTGTCATACTCATTCCGATCATGTTGGAGAAAACACTTTTTTAAAGCCGAGAAGATCAGGACACATTATACTGACAGAAACTTCACTCGATGCCGCAATTGAAAGTCGTGTAAGAGAATACCTATCCATAAGAAAAAATCTTGTAATGAATTCTGCACATACTGTTCCGGGATCCGTCCCCAACAAAAAAGGTTGAATGCAGATTCACCAAAGCTTCATTGCAATGAGGAAATCGATTGATGAAACCCAACTGCGATCATGCAAGAAAATATTTAAGTTAAAACAGATGAATCGGAGCACATGACACCCGAAGATACTCCGCTCGATATTCAGTTTAAAGCCATGTAAGAAAATCCGTATCATTAGTAAATAGTGTCAAGAATGAATGCAGACATCCTGAATTATAAAAAAACTTGATCTCATCAACGAAATAGAATGTAACCGAATATGTTCCCATTAACTCAAAAGTATCAAGAAACATCGTTGCTTTGCTTAACCAAATTCCAATGTACCTGCATTGGATCAGACTTTTGAGAATGTTACCGAACTCATTGTGGCCGAACTCACTCCATCTCGTCCTCATGGTGACATCACAGTACGTTTAAAGTGTGAATTAAAAGTGAATCCAAATCCGTTGCTTTCAAACGGACATAATGATGTCCTATACTTGTATGCTGTGTGACCGCATTATTCTAATAAACTGCCTATCGGATTTTGTTATTATTCAGTTATTAGTATAATTAATAATTATACACTGTAAGATATTAGAAAATAAATAAAAAAAGTCGTTGTGAAAACCGCACGAAGCACAGGCGGGGGCTAGTGTTAAGCCTCATTTAGACGATGCAAGACATAGATTTATAATAGTTAGATTGGCAATAGATTCAGTCAGGCGAGACCGAAATGAAATTACACTAGTGTGCGTATAACGTGAATGTGAGCAAGAACAATAGTGATGCGCATGCAGTTCTCTAAACTGTAAATATCGATAAAAAATTACGTGAGGTATCTTCTGTACCTAGTGCTGATAACGCAGAGAAAAAATAAAACCACATATATAAAATGAATTTGACTTTTATTTGCCACCAAACAGAACTAATTTGTTATAAAAATGTCGCAAACTTTCTTTCGATGTATTTTCCAATTTAGCTTCGTACTTTATTCTGATTGTCAAATATATTTCAATTATTGCTTTTATGAGCAAGTGTTTATGGTTAAATAATACTGGCGAATCATACATATGACTGTCAAGTACTTTAAAAAAGTTTTTACATGTCACAAGGCAATCGTTTACCACCTTGTGAAACTCGAATTGATCCATATTTTTTCCACTAATGCATTTACGGAAAACTCGTTCAGATTGAACACCTACATCATAAACATCTTGCGAAGGATAAATCAGGCCACCAACGTCCTTCGTATATATAAATGAACCTACTTTAACGTCGCCGTAAAGTACAGTCACACATCGCTCGCATTTAATTTTCTTTGTGATTTTTTTTACCACGTAACCACAAATGTATTCAACAATAGACTTTATTACACATTCCATTCCTTCAGGCACCCACGGCATACATGATAAGAAATCAGAATCATCATCGATTGACTGGACTTGGTCAACAGGCATATCTTCGTGTGGCGTCAGTATTGCACTAAGACCTGTTGTACTATTTATTGTGTCAATTGTCTGAGATCTTTGTGCATTGAGAATACTGATTGTTTCTAAAGGCAAACAATTGGCTTTATCACTAATTTGCACTTCTACGTGACAGAGAAGGCGTTTATATGCTGCTGTAAACTGTCTAGCAGTAGGGTTGTTATTAAAGCCCCCTCGAGAGCGCACTGCACTGAAAAAAGTTTCGAGATGGTCTTGAGAGAGCTTGTATGTCGGAAGAAACTTCAATTTTCCTGACTCTATCAGATCGACATAAATCCACTTCAATGCCACCGAATTTGACATAAAACCAACAAAACCAAGTTTTCTTCGACTCTCCGTTAAAGATTTCCCATTGCATTTTAAATTTTGTATGTATTGACAGACTTTGTCACATTCAGCTATAGTTTTCTCAAAATTTTTTGTATTCAAGGGCTTCTTAAAATCATGGCTGAGCAAATTTTTTGAGTTGAAAATATCAAATAAGTTATTTATATTTTTTAGGAACTCTGTTGTCGCTTGGCAATTTTCAAAGCAAGGTAATTTTAAATTTTCGTTGCAGAACTCCAAACTATTTGCAACGGAGTTGCTCAACAATTGGGCTGCCAAGCGTACATTCATTTTGTGATTGACAAAGTTCACATGTTTAGCGGTTATTTTGTTTGCTAAATGCAAACCGATATCATTTTGAAGTTTGTATAGATTTTCAATGAATTCGTAACTAATAATTTCGTTGTTATGATGGAAAATTTTATATTCGGCAAAAGTATTTCTAACTAACTTTAATAAATGACATGCATCTAATATTATATAATATTTTTTTTCTCTGTAGAAAAAGTATGGTCTAAATGGCGCATTGCTCAAACTGGCCCCTAAAATTGTTGCCATATTTATATTAGACGCTATGCCGTCAAAAGTAACAGAGATAATCTTCACAAAATCTGACAAGGCATCTATGCATTGTTTTAAAAGTGTTGCTTTCTGTGTAGCAGTAAAACCTCTTCCAAAAAAATATGCAATTGGAATTTTCCAAAAAGAATTAACTGCCACTGCCATTATTACCAATGCCTCTTTGGCCTTGTCTACGTGATCTCCGTGAATATTATTTCCTACATTCACATATCCGTGATGATTACGACCGTCGAATTCTATATGTTCACGAATGGACATTTCGTCGAACATAAGGGAAATGACCAAATCCGTTTTTTCTTTGGCTACGAGTTTTATGGTTTCAATGGCCTCCTTAGTTATGCCTGGTCTACAGTCGACATTTTGATACCAAACTCTCAGTGTTCGGGGGTGTGGTAAGCAAAGGTCAAATTTTTTTCGCATGTAATTATAGGCCCTAGGGCTATAGAAATGCAAAGTTAGGGCAAACGTCTTAAGTTGCGCATCATACTTTTCTTTAATTTTTTTATTTTGTTTTTTTTTATTAACCCTATCAATGAGATTCTGTAAGAAATCCATCGAACAAGACCCCATCACAGCACCAACGTCGTTCTGAAGCGATGGAAGACTTTTTAAATTTTTTATCACTTGAGATAATTTTGACACTTTTTCGCAGGCGCGTTTTTTTTGAGCCCTTAAATTTTTTAGTTTTTGTTGTTTAATTTGTAACCGTTTCCTAAGAATGTCAATGGTTTTCTTCATCTTTTTCTTTCTTGGGGAATTTTCCAATGCAAAAACGTTCGCTGTAGAGGTACTGGGAACCGGAGATATATCTCTGTAAACATATGACGACACTTGACGTTTTGGTTTCAAAACAACCTGCAACCAAAAGTTAATCCATACATCACTTGTTTTTCTGGTTGACTAGAGGTTTAAAGGAGTAAGTAATGCTTACAATCTAAAATCAAATCGTGACATTCGTGACTCTATGGCCTAGCACATACAGCTGCCGTCAAGTGAAAAATAAAATCAAGATAAATAATTATCAGTTATCTACGATCCTCCAAGATTCATCCCGCGGGATTCTCATCATCCACACAGTAGCGAATACACACCCAAAATGCACATATTACCATTTATGTATAGCTGTAAAAAATAATACATATTTGTATTAGGAAATAACTTACAGGCATGGATAATGTAGGTATTGAACCAGCGCGCAGCTTCACTCTTTGAGAGCCTCTATGAGAAAAACATTTTTGTTCGAAGTGTCTACTGCATATAGTTGAGTATTTATGGGGAACCCAATCTTCTCTATTTATCATTTTAAGCCATTTTTGTCGAACATCATTATTTTTAGGAAATCTGAAAAAAATTATGTTACACCATAATTTAATTTATTTAACGTTATTTATAACAATGTAATATTACGTAACTTATTTATCGCTAAAGGATAATAACAATATTTTTTTTAAGTCGAGCAATAAGAACTAATAAGGCTCTATGTACAGCATCTTTGCCAGTCAAGTTACATATCGAAATGTGGTTTTCGATATTATGTCAATCACTATGAATTGAGGTTAGAAGTAAAAAGAAATTCACGTATTTGATATTTCGCTGAATTCAATTCGTATGCATTCAGAACATGAATATAATAAAAAGCGATATTATGATCTATTGATTTGTGCATAATTTCTTTTTCAGAGTTCATAAACAGAGCATTTTGAGAATGAAATCTTTCAGTTGTACTTACATGTGAAATGAATAATTCTGTGGATTTTCTTTCTTCGAAGAATTACAACCGGGTACTGCACACGTAACCATAACTATTTACGTCTATTAAATCGCAAATTTCCAATTTAAAACGCGAGAATATTTAAAATAAGCGGGATTTGTTTCGTACACAACTGACGTCGGGCCGATACAGGCCGCTAGCGTGTACGCGAATGGTCGCGGCTATCTGTCTCGCTCTAACTCACGATTACCTATATTATATCTCTCTCGTATCACCGATCTAACTATTATAAATCTATGATGCAAGAACTCGCACGCGAGTTGCGTTACATTACAGACTTTATAGGTATAACGAATCCAGTTGATCTAACAAATACCGCAATGTAGTGAAACTCGCATGCGAATTCTTGCTCCGTCTAAATGAGGCTTTATTTTAAACCTAACTCGAACTCTGAAAAGCAACTGTGCACTGTAAATAGTAATTTATTACTTATTTTGTATTTTATGGAAAATTTTGGTTTAGTGTGTTCTATATAGATTATATTTTGCTAATTTAAATAAAATTACGTTCTAAATTATTCTTGTTATAATTTATCCCCCCCTAGGGACAAACACTTGCCGGGATCGTAAGTCTGAGCAGGTTAACGCAACCCTGGAACGTAAAGGGGAATTAAAGGAACAGGGTGGATTTATAGTAAGAGTAAGAGACTGACAGGCCCTGTCGCTCCACACAAGGACACAATGAGACGGCCATCACGCTGACAGTACAGACCGAGGTACTACTTATAGTTGGTTTACAAACTCGGCGAGGCGAGAAGCGAGGCGAGCGGGTGTAAAAGCTCCCTCGTGGTTCGCCTCGCCACTCGCGGCGCAACGCAAACGGAACGCATCGCAAGAGTGTAAACAGGCACTCTCTACCTCGCAAGAACACGCGAGCTGCTAAGCGAAGTACGAGGCGAGAGTCTTAACCCGTTATTATATTTTTATGTGTTATTTAAATGACCGATCCAGACTCTCGTGAGACGCCTCCTAGAGGCTCTCGGCACGTGTTTTGGCGAGTGGAGGCTGCACGAGTGCTAGCAATCCTCACTCTCGATTTATTCGTTTGCCCGCACTACAAGATGGATGTGATTGAAATGACTGCGTTAGGTACTTTACGTGCCTTTGTGATATGGATCTTACTACTTTCAAGTTTAATCTCTCGGTTATGGCAACACTTTAAACATCCGTTGTAACGTGAAGTTGTGAACTTGTGAATCTGTAGCACAGAGTACTTTTATATCTGTAGTTCATTTAGTTATCTGTGGTTCGCCGCGTAAACTGAAAAGAAAATATTTTACTCGTTACACAAATTAGCAAATTACGCAAATTTTACCCATGTTATACAGGCTCCGCTGTTAAATTCAACTATGTCAACATATTAGTTAGTTTAACACTAAGGGGTATCCAACTGCCCTGACCGGTTCACAATGACTTCAATCATCAAGCTTCATTGTCTCTCCGGAGCTGGTGATGAGACACCACCATGCTACGTACTGCAGATAGACGAGTTCAAGTTCCTTCTAGACTGTGGATGGGACGAGAAGTTCGATATGGACTTCATAAAAGAGCTGAAAAGGTAACACTTTGAGGTTATGTTGTCATTACAACTTTTGAAGAAATATTAGATTTTATTGTTATCACGCTAAATTCCCCCTGGTAAGAATTATCTCTGTGCATAAATCTGTCCCTAAGCCAAGTGCACCCATAATTCATTCACCCATTTATGGTAAAAAGACATTCCTATTGCACTAAACCAGACTAAACAGGTACAGACTCCAAGTTGGTGCTATAAAATTCTTATCTATCTCTATCAGGAGAACTTCACCAGAAAAAACAAATGTACCATTACGCTAACACTAATACAAATTAACATACATTGTATTACCCAGTTAACGGATAGTGAAGCTCCATGTTAAGATATTCAGATGCATCTGTTTCTATGGAAAGCTAACCCTCACATAGGTAAAAGCAAGGCAGGTGATCACAGAGTCAAATTAACATACTAATAGTTCTACTACATATTTCAAATCCAACTACTGTCTTTTCTTCCAGACACATAAACACAATAGATGCAGTGCTGATATCACATTCAGACCCCATCCACCTCGGTGCCCTACCCTATGCAGTCGGGAAGCTCGGTCTGAACTGTCCCATATATGCTACGCTACCCGTATACAAGATGGGACAAATGTTCATGTATGACTTGTACCAGGCTCACAGAAATGTGTCAGAGTTTGATCTGTTTACGTTGGATGACGTTGATGCTGCGTTCGATAGAATTGTGCAATTGAAGTATAATCAGAGTATTGATATGAAAGGTAAGCTTTGCTGGACATATGAGCAATTTTTATTTTATAACTAACTAGCGACCAGCCCCGGCTTCGCACGGGTGGACATTTATTTTTTAAGCTCTCTCACAATTTTAAATTCGTAATATCTTTTGAATGGATTGTCCTATTGGAATAAAATAAAAAGTAATTTATAGCTATTGAAACAATCTTGCTCAATAAATAGTTTATTTGGATAAGGATTAGTATTTGACGATAATATGATCAATAAACATAGGCTAATAATTTTAATTACTTTTATTCTATGGAAAAGTGGTTATAATGGCTAAAATATAAATGTTTGGTTTATACTATTGCTGACTTTTTTGTAGGCATTATTGAGTTTTACAACTTTTCTATAGAAGTCAACTATACATATCTAACCATTTAGGCAGCGTTCGCGAGAATCGTTAACATACGGCAGTTTTTTCGACGCCTTACTCCACAATTTTCACTACCACGAAAAATCCTATCTATTTTTCGGGATAAAATATAGCCTATACAGATTCGGAAAAATCCCTCTAAGTAATGGTAAAAGAAATTTTGAAATTGGTTCAGTAGTTTTTGAGCCTATTCAATACAAACATACAAAAATACAAAGGTTTCCTCTTTATAATATTATTATTATTATTATTATTATATTATTAGATTATTAGATATAGATTATAAGATAAAAATTGCTCATTATGTGCTTAACTTAAAATGCAATATTTACCAGTTTTTTATTTATTTTGAGTTTTCAGTATTTTAGAACAAAAAGAAACAAAAAGTTTGATTGAAATTAAAATGCAATACTACAATTATGTATCTTTTAAATTCTGAAATAAACAAAAAATTAAATTGACAGGAAGTTTGAGTCTATCCATCACACACAATTTAATGTTTGTTAATGATATTTTCTAATAAATAAATATCTAAATAGATAAAATATTTTCTGCTAGTAATAAAGATTTTGGTAATGACATCCAAAAGATTTGTCAATTGTTGTATAAAATCTACTAAGTATTTCATTTGAGTTATTACAAAAACCAAATTTTGGATCTTTTTAGTAAGTCTAGTCTGACAGTATCCTACTGTTAGAAAGAGTCCTACTATTACATTACAGTAGGATTCTTTTGTCAGTTTGCAAACCCAAAAATAGGCAGTGATAATAACCATAAACTTAACATTGGTGTTTCCAGGCAAAGGCCTAGGCCTCCGCATCACCCCTCTCCCTGCGGGCCACTCACTCGGCGGCACAGTATGGCGTATTGCAGCACCGGGCGAAGAAGACATAGTGTATGCCCCTGACTTCAACCACAAGAAGGAACGGCATTTGAACGGATGTGAAATTGAGAGGCTCATGAGACCGTCTTTGATGTTGTTGGGTGCTATGAATGCTGATTATGTACAACAAAGGCGGAGATTGAGAGATGAGAAGTTGATGAGTAAGTACTTATTAAGTTATTGTTTCATAAAAAGTAGCTAATAATGATTAAAAAAGGAGTAGGATTGTTTGGTAAATGTCCCATTTATACTTTTATACTAATATTATAAAGCTGAAGAGTTTGTTTAAATGTGCTAATCTCAGGAATTACTGGTATTAACTAAAAAAAAATTTTTGTTGGATACTCCATTTATCGAGGAAAGATTTAGGCTATATAACATAACACTGCGACCAATAGGAGCCGAGCAATGGGGTGAAACCATGAGACACATGGTCATAAAGGTCCCATATAATTCTTCTGGTATAGAAAGTATTTCTTTATATTAATACAGTTTTCAGGATCCACAAACTATCTGTTTACCAAATCATATCTAGTTCCTGATTAACAAATAAGCAAATTAAGCATCTGATTAGGGCATGACGTCGAAAATAGGACCGAACAATTACCACACGAAGTTGAAAGCCGAAATTGAATAGCAAAAAACCTAGAGACGTTAGGAATAAACCTCGATAGCTCGGTTGGAAAGAGCGTCGGCTATACTGGATCAGGAGGTCGCAGGTTCAAATCCTGCTTGCTCTTCGAATTTTTCTTTCCAAAGAAAAGCTTTGTAAAGAACAAGAAATGAGTGGACGCAAAAAAACTAACATAATGATTTTATAAACTGAGATTTTATTAAAAACTAGCTGTACCCTGCCCCGCTTCGCTGTGGCACAAAAAACTGTTTATTCAACAAAAAAAAATAGATAAAAACAATACTTGATGCGGATTATATCATGCTAAAATTTCTTCTCATGTGACTGCGTCATTACGACTGCGGTGTCAGCGAGTGTTATCCTCGCTTCCGGTAGATGGCGCGGTCACTGGTACAGAGCTGATCGTTAAAAAAACTGTTTTTTCGCGGTTGCGGATATGTGACTGATGCAAAAAATAGATAAAAACAATCCTTGATGCGGATTACATATCATGCTAAAGTTTCAGCTCAATCAGTGCAGTACTTTTTGAGTTTTTAAAGCATACACAAACCAACATAACATTTTTATATATATAGATTTTTTTTTATCCTGTTTAAATCATCAAATGAGTCCTCCCACCCAGGGCAGGGCGGGAGGGACTGTCAGACTTGTACTGACTAAAATCCACGGTGTCCTTCAATAGCCCTTTACGTACCGGGGTCACGGTAATCCGTTAGTCCCGCGACACTGGTAGCCTTTGGCCCTCTACAGGCCCCGTCAGAGATTTTATTAATATAAGTTGAGTACAGAGAACATTGAAAATAGCAGGGAGGAATCATACTGACTCTGTTCATATCCAAATAGATTGAGTAGTTTATGTGTGAAAGAGTAAAATTCTTTCGCAATAGCCTCGGACCTTTTTGAAGTCCATAAATAGTAGTAAGATTAGCAGAAATTCTCTGCTATAATGTTCAGCTTGTCAATTTGTAACTTACATAACAAACGCAATGGTGCAATTGACCTTTTGTTTGTGTGTGTTATAAATGCGACATGATATCGAATCTTTTGTTGCGAACCAATTTATCATTGACTTATTGCATTGATAATACGAGCTAAGCTATTACTGACCAACTAAATTCTGCGCGAGTTAAGAACGTAATATAAAATTACCCGACAAAAAGATTAACTGCTGTGCTGAATGTCGTACGTTTAATTCTCGCACAAAACAAATATTTATGTGTCTTACAAACAGATTTTTCAGGTTCATTTACAAACATTAGAACTCAAAGATGTATGTAGTTTTTGATTTTTAATGTCTGTAACATTGGAAATTTAATTGTTTTAAGAAATTCCAAGGGTTAAGTTTTTATTTTGTCTCTACACCTGTTGCTCACACTTTACATCGTGAGGAAAACCAGCACACCTGAGAGATTTTTCAACGGTGTGTGAAGCCATGTCAGAGGCCTACGGGCGGTTTAAACTCTGACACCAGGTTGTTCATCAACCATACGATAAGAAGAAGAACCTGTTGCTCATAAACCCTCAAATTCACTTCTGTATCTTCCAGCAACAATTCTAACAACACTGCGCGGTGGAGGGTGTGTCCTCGTGTGCACAGACACAGCCGGACGAGTGTTAGAACTGGCTCATATGTTGGACCAATTGTGGCGAAACAAGGACTCCGGGCTTGTGGCCTACTCGTTGCTGCTACTGTCCAATGTCAGCTACAACGTTGTGGAGTTTGCCAAGTCACAAGTAAGTTATAAAAAAAAACGTCGGCTTGCACTCTGGGAGTTCCGGCAAAAGTGAAAACTTGAATAGTAATAAACACACACGAACATTCGCGCAAGCGCCCTGCGCCGTCTTACGAATTTTCGATCAGGTCACGTGTCCTGACGCGAGTTTAAAATTTTTTACCCATTCCAAAAAAAGTGCACAACGCCGCTAAAGAAGTTTTCACTTCAAAAAGTCTGCCGTTAAACAAAGATGAAAGCTGCACGGTTCGCAACGGCTATAATGGTAGACCGACGGTCACCGCAGGGTGTCTGGTGGCAGCAGTTTGCTTGGAATCGAGTTGAATCGAATAACAGCGCGATTATTCCTGCTGCGATGCATTTCTACTGGTTTGCGTTGCCGACTGAAAAGTGAGAACCATCCTTAGTGCTACAACTTAAAGGCACTGCCAATATAATTAGGCCTTTTTTTTATATCGTGGTAAAATCATCAAATTAGGCCTTTAGATCGACAGTTAATAAAAAAACAGACTTGCTACGACGTCGTTAATCAGTCGATTTGCATTATTATGTCATAAGGATGATTTTTCGCAGCGTGTGACATGCACCTGCAAGTCCTACGGCTTATGTGTTGATGATGATGAAGGATGATTTTCACTTCTTGAGTTGATCGGTGACAAATCAGTCGAATTGTGTCATGAGTGAGCGCTTAGGCACCACCACAGAGTGGTCAAAGTCTTTTGAAATTAAGAATTAAAAAAATAGGCTTTTGTCTACGTTATACATATTATTTTATGAATACCTGATACTGTAGAGCAGTCTCAAAACATACTTCTATTTTACAGATAGAATGGATGAGTGACAAGCTAACCCGTGCTTTCGAAGGCGCCCGCAGCAACCCGTTCGCGCTCCGCCACTTACAACTGTGTCACTCAGTGGGCGAGGTGAGCCGCACGCCAGGACCTAAGGTGGTGCTGGCTTCCTTCCCTGATCTGGAGTCAGGGTTCGCGAGGGATTTGTTCTTGTTGTGGGCTCCTAACCCACAGAATTCTATTGTTTTGACTGCCAGGTTAGTTATTATTACATAGTCTTATGTTCAAACAGTAATTTTCACTCCAGAAAAGAACTTTCGGGAATTGTTCTTACCATTTTAAGTTCAGCGCCATCTATGTGAAATCGCTGTTAACGTACTTCAACTTGGATTTGTAATACTCAACCAGAACTGGCTTGTGATTTTACTGATTCCATTTCTTCATAACATAACATTTCCAGCAGTGGGATGATGTAGGCTAGCAGTATCAGTTTTCTTCATAAATTTTTTTATTCATAAATCATGTCATATTATTAAGAACTAACACTGTACCAGTGTTTGTCCATTTTTAAAATTCTTTCCTCACGGAAATTTCAAGTCCATTGCGAATGGAACCCACCACCTCGCACCTATGTTCGTTCGTTACTGGGGTAACCAAAACATTATTTCTTCTAACAGGACATCCCCAGGAACGCTAGCCCGTGATCTCATAGAGAAAGGCGGCGACCGTACCATAGAGCTGACCGTGAACCGGCGCGTGCGACTCGAGGGCGCAGAGCTGGAGGAGTACATGCAGCAACAGAGGGTTAAGGTCAACAATACTGTCAAGTGAGTATACAATATACACTATGAACTCGAAGTTTTTCAACAAAATATTTAAGAAGTGCAAATTGGCCAGTGAATTATAGGTGGAACGACGTGGACATAAAGTCAATCATTTATTTCAATTAGGCCATCAAAGAAGCACTTTTGAACGTCGAACATTAAAACGAAAGAAAATGGGATGGGATGGAATAGATTCTACACCCATTCGCAAGGGTAAGTTTGTATGGAGAAGAATGGGCATATATGAACAATGATTGATGACAATAATAAATAAGCAGTGTATAAATTATGATGTAGTAGTAATATTAGTCTTTAAATGGTATGCCATTTGTCCTTACTGACTCTACAAAACCTTTTCAAAACCAAATGAAAATATTTTACTTCATGTAGGACAAGGAGACTTATAAATCGTACAGATGCACGGTTCGGGTTGGTCGTTTCCATAGAGAAGAACAGGCAAGAAACTATGGTTACTTTCAGGGTCTGTGCCTGTCAATAATTTATTGCAAGCATTTTGACGGCTAGTTTTCTTTTTTTTTTTACACCATGAAATGTTTTTTTTTCCAGAGAAGAAACAGCAGGCATATCGTCCGACTCAGACTCGGACGGCGAGCTCGAGATGTGGGTAGTCACCGGCAAGCACGACATCCCAGTGAGACATGACGTGCGGGCTGCTGGCTGCTTCAAGTCCAACAAGCGACACCACGCCATGTACCCTTTCCACGAGGAGAGGTACCGCGCTGATGATTATGGAGAAGTGATAAAGGTTAGTTGATTCCTATTGTGGCAATATTATTGGGTCATCATCATCATCTGCCTAGCCTTTTCCCAACTATATTGGGATCGGGTTCCAGTCAAACCAGGCAGCAATATTATTGGGTATTCTCTAGATTTATGTCTGGTAATACTCGTATATTCGCTCTTTCTCTCTCTCTCGCTCATTCTCCCTCACTCGCTCCTCCGTCTATCTCTTCCCTCTCTCTCCCCGCTCTCTCGCTCTCTCTCTCTCTCTAATTTCCCTCCCCTCTCTCATACTCTCTCTGTCTTTTTTTTTTCTTCAAGCTTTACCTACCCAATGCTGAGTGTAGGTCTTTTCCAAATATCTGTTTGATGGTTTTGTATTCCATTTTAATTAGTACAGTACTTTACGCATAAAAGAGTAACAAACATCCATCCATCCTCTCAAACCTACACATTTATTAGTAGTAAGATAAGATAATATTGATTTGTTTAAGAAACTATTTACCTGTACAACAAATAAAAATAGAACTTGGAAAGTTGATATCATTATTTCGTAGATATTATTATTTATTAATTGATTGATTATTTATTAATTCCAGCCGGAAGACTACCGATTAGCTGAGATAGTAGATGCAGAAGGAGAGATCAGAGATGTACCACCCGCCCCTCCACCAAAGCAGGAGCCGGAAGGTAGAACATACTTTTTAAACACACAGTATAATTATTGTATGTATTTATCAACATTTTATGTATCTTTGAAGCAAATGTTTCTTTAATCTGTGCAAAATATTTGTAGGACTGGCCGGGTCCGGTGAGTATTATGCTTTGAACCAAACGTGATTTTTAAATTAAAAATAGTTGTTTTGTCACAAAATTTTCTTAATTTTCGACATTATTTTTATCTCAGATTTAGGCCATGGCTTCGCTGGCAACCCTACCCACTTAATTTTTATACAAAAAAGTAGCCTACAACAATTGATCGAGTTTACGTCACATTTTTGACCCGCGTTCATGCTAGGGCATGCCACGCATTGCACTCATTAGGCATAATCCTATCGTTCATTTTTATGATATCTCAATTAGCATTTTTTTAAACATCGCCACACACTTTTTTTTACGTGGTAAAATCATCAAATGAGTCCTCCCACCCAGGGTAGAGCGGGAGGTACTGTCAGACTCGTACTAACTAAAATCCACGGTGCCCTTCAATAGCCCTTTACGTTTCGGGGTCACGGTAATTCGTACAGTCCCGCGACCAATCGCCACATACTAGGATTTTTTCATATACCGTGGGTGCATTTAAAAAAATAAACTCACATGTAAATAAATGCCCAAACCCGGTACAACTACTTGTAGATCATACAAATATTTGTTCCGTGGAGGAATAGAACCCGCGATTCGTAGTCCGATGACTTGTTTTTAACCTATTTGGTTAATATAAAATAAAAACATTTATAATAAATCTATCTATTTTATACAATTTCAGAGGAAATATTAGAAGTGCCAAGCAAGTGCGTGTCGTCGACGCGCCAAGTGCACATAAAGGCGAACATACAATACATTGAGTTGGAAGGGCGATGTGACGGCGAATCATTACTACGAGTCGTATCGCAGGCGAAGCCGAGGGCTATAGTTGGTCTTAGAGCCAATCATGATGCTCTGCAGACTCTCAAGTAAGTTATACCTTTTTAAAACGACCCTATAATGTTCACATTTCTGGGACACAGGTCTTCTCTCTGTCAGAGGAAGTTGGCATAATAAGTGAGCATAGTACGAGTTGTCCCCTTATCACATAATATTTTCAAATCTGTCGGTCTCACATAAAGTTGGGGACATTTTTGTTGCAAATTAAATTGTCTAAGTACAACTTGGTCTTGTCACTTTTACTCGTAAAAAGGAGCTAAATGAAACTAAAAAAAAAAGGAAATAAAATTTTGCATACTGAAAAAAAAAACACTTTTTAGCAAATTTATATATCAGTTTCTGGTATAAATGGGTGGTTGTTTAATCGCTTTGCGTGCTAAGCTTTCACATAATATATTTCGTGTTGGCCAATTCTCAATGTTATAATTTTTTATTGTTATGTCACCTTACAGGAAACACTGCGAGGCTGAAGGCATAGACAAGGTATACATACCATACGTCGGCGACACCATCGACGCCACCACGGAATCGCACATCTATCAGGTACTTAACTATTCATCGTATTGGCTTGTATAACTTAACAGGAAGCTTTTAGCGCGGATGATGATGAATATCATCATATGGTATAGTACACTCAACAGCAAAAGTAGATGATCAAAATTAGAAATGCAATACTTATGAACGGAGTTCGCGTCAGAAATGTGTAGATGGACTAGTAGTAAATGTTTGGTATTTACAATCACATTCTTTTAAATCACTTCTTAGCTACAGAGTTCTGTTCGCGGGACTGTACGAATTACCGTGACCCCGGAACGTAATGGACTATTGAAGGACACCGTGGATTTTAGTCAGTGCGAGTCTGACAGTCCCTCCCGCTCTGCCTTGGGTGGAAGGACTCATTTGATGATTTTACCACGTAAAAATAAAGCCACACAGTTCTGACGCGAACTCCGTTCATTAGTATTGAATTTCTGATTTTAAACATCTACTTTTGCTGTTGCATAATGGTACAGTCAAATGCATGTCGATGGGTATATGTAAAGGTTTTTTTTTGCAGCCCCCATTGCATAACAGGAATGTAGTTTATTTTTTTAGTGTCGCTTGTAACTCGTGGGAATGATTTCGTGAAATATGTCGGAAGTGTGTAACAGGAAGCGAAGGAAGTGGTGCGCTATTTGATTTGATCAATAAGCGTTTGTGGTGGTAGTTGGCCTTCAGATAGTACAAATTTGCCGAGGTCTGTCTTTGGATAAGTCAACAAAGTAATTCTTGCCGGGGTTAGTCTGTGGATGGATGACCAATGTTAAGCAACTCCACGCAAAATCTATATTTTTTGTGGAGTCCCCACTCCACTCCATTTGATAATAGTTAGATTTTGATTTAGTCCGAAGAACTTTTTTTTCCCTAATAAAACGTTGCCCCACACTAGGAATTTCTTCCTGTATCGTGGGTGTGTTTACAAACAGAAACTCACACACCCAAACACCCAAAACGACTTGTAGATCATTCAAATATTTATTCCGTGCGGGATTCGAAGCCGCGCCGCAGGCGATCGCTCAGCCAATGCGCCATCCGTGCCGTCAAACGAACATCAAGAACTTAAATGATTGTATTTTTCAGGTAAAATTGACAGACAGTCTAATGTCTGGTCTAGCGTGGCGCTCTGCAGGCGACACAGAACTAGCTTGGTTGTCTGCCGTCGTGCAGCCACGAGCCAGTCAGCGGGAGAATACTTCCTCTACAGGTATGTGGTTTACGACTTACCTGAGAAACGCTTACGGTGACTTCAAATTAACCGGCTTCAACGCTGCGGCCACACTTCAGTTCATCAGTTAATTTATATGGATTTACATAGAAGCGCTGACCTAAACGATTGGAATAATCCTCGAAGAAACTTGTGTAATTTTAAATTCCAACTAAACGATCCTTGCAATTTTACTTAGTCCTAAAAGATAGATTGCCATAAAATATTTGACCCGTATTTTTTCTTTTGTTAGGTAAACTCAATTTGACGAAGATACAACGCTTTTAAATATCACAAAACGTCTCTCGTTGGTATAATTTTACAGGCGTTATTACGTCACAAGCCTCCACTCCCGAATTTTGAAGCGTTTTTCTCTGCCTTAGTTTATTGATTTAAAATAAAAAAATAAGTGTTTATTATTTTTCAATACTGACGAACTTAACAGATTTTCAATTTATTTATGCAGAAAATCATCCTAGAATTTTCAATTGGTTTGCCATTACGTGACATTACGATGAGAAATTATATAATATTCTACTAAATTCTAATTCAGCGTTTCCCATTAGCCGGGTCGCAACCCGATACCGGGTCATCAAAATAAAATACTGGGTTGCAACACTCCCAAACACCTAACAGTTACCGAGCCATAGTAGAACAACGTTTGGGGAACACTGATCTAGTTTTATCAATTCATATCTAGACGTTCTACACATACGTATATACGTAAGGTACATATTTATAAAATGTAACTCTTTTCCTCTCTTCCTCCACAGAAGAAGCCACCTCCGACGTGTCCATGTGCCTGGAGGCAGCCCCGGGCGGCGCACACGCAGCCTCCTTCATCAACTCGGTGCGACTGTCCGAGCTGCGCGCCGCGCTCAACAAGATCGGACTCAGTACTGAGTTCACAGCTGGAGCACTCGAGTGTTGTAACGGCACGCTTGCGATTCGTCGGGTTAGTATAACAACAATTCTGTCTTCTTTTTTGGGGTTATAATGCCGCTTGCGAACGACTTTACTGACAGTCCACACCGAATTCAATTCTTTTGATGTTACAGCCACGCATCGGTTAGCGCCGGCAAACGCCGACTGACGATCGATAAGTCGTCCATACAGGACCAACGAAGGCGAGCAAGACCACATTCGTTGGCCTTCGTTGGTCCGGTGTGTACGCGACATAAGAACAGGAAGTGTTGATTTTTTACCTTGTCTATGATATCTACTACGCCACGTACGAACTAAATTCCTACAAGCGCTGCGCCGTTCGACTAGTATGCTGTAACGACACGCTTGCTATTCGCAGAGATAATATGAACTTGATGTGGTCGCGGAACTGTGTAAGCAGTATATCTTGAAAGTGAAACGCTAAAGGCAACCGAACCGAATTTAAAACCCACCCTGTTGGACTTTTAATCAGCAAGAGTCAGACAGTCCCCTTCGCTGCACCCTGGGCGGAACAGAAAGGACTCATTTGAAGTAAAATTATGTATAATTATTCTCCTTTTCTATTTCAGTTGGAGAATGGCCGCGTGGCGTTGGAAGGAGTCTTATCCGAAGAGTATTTCAAAGTTAGAGAATTGCTGTACGAACAATTCGCAATAGTATGATATTATACTGTACGGGAAAGACATTGTAAATATAATATTAAATGTTCTTACATAATATACCGAAATAAAATGTGTTATTTGATTTTCCGCAAACACACTCGACCTTTCTGAAGTAGCTCACGAATAAAGTCCATGTAGGTCTTCTTAGGCCTTACACAATATGATGGGTTTGGTTTTTGTCTGCTTGCACAGCTTGAGTTGGTGGAGTTTCATGCTCATTCTTCTCCATACGTAATCGTGTAGAATCAATCCAATCCCTATTTCCTTTAATTTTAGCATTCGAATTTAAAAACTGTCCCTTTAATGGTTTAAGAATGCGCATTATGCCAGGAAAAAATAAGATTTCACCCGCGCGTCTCACGTGCCCCTGCTAAAAAACAAAACAACTGCAGTGCCACATTATAATATTATGTCAGTATGTGACTCGGCCTCTGTTCTTGAAATAAGTGCTGCATTTTAATTTCATTCATTTAGTTAAGTTTTGTTTGTAGTTTTGTGATTGATTTTGATTTGTTTTAAGAAATGACATTTGTTGTGAATGATGTAGGAAGTGTTCAATAAAAATACATATTGCGTGTTTTGCTCTACCTTTGAACTCTGCAAACGGCAATATAAACAACCAATTAACGCGTGTGCGCTACCAACAGGGACCAAAACTTCTACCTGATATCAAATCATACTTAATTACAATTGTATAACTGTTTATTATATGCCTACCAGAAAGACACAGCGTTAGTATGAAGAAGCAGTCTATGATTCTGGTTTCTAGGAGCATAGATATTGTAAAACATACCTGATTCTCTTTGGATTTACGTTGTTACCTCTCATTTCCGGCAGGGGTCGCCATCTCTGGTTCCGGCGGCCGGCCGTTTAGGCTTTCATAGCGTTTATGATTTTTGTCGTGTTAGGAGCAAAAGTTTTTCAAAGTTTAAAAAACTGACAAAAATCTTATAAGATTCCAATAATTCATTGTTTTCGGTCTGAAAATAGTGTTAGAGTGATTGTACACTAATAATAAACACGTATTCAGTGTTTTATACAGTGTTCAGTGTTGTGTCATTGACGGCGATTCGGTAAGTACCTACCTACCATTATGAACTCGGAGGATTCCGTCCCTGAACCTGTAGCTCAAGTCGCTGCTCCGGATGGAGAGCGAAGAGCTGTGAGCTCAAGCTCATCGCAAAGCAGTTCCTCGTCTTCGGAAGACGAAGAAGGTTTTGCCTCGCCGCCACCTAATAAAAGGTCTAAGCGGCGCAGGTTCAAACAAGTCGGAACTTGTTCGGATCCTCGCATGGACACTTTAATTAATCAAGTTACATATTTATCAGACTGTGTAGCGCAAATGCCAAAAATTTTCACGGCTATTAGTACGAATTTTAACAATAGTAAAGAAAATGTCGGCAGCCATTTTAATTCCGTGAATTCTACGAATAATCAGTTTCTAAACAAACCACAAGTTTTAAGTAAAGCAACTAATAATAATATGTGTTTGGGAGAGTTGAAAATAAGTTATGACGAATCTAAGATTGTACCTGTTGCCGATCCCGTTAAACTAGAAGAGTTAAATAGTCTTCAACAATTTAACTCACAGGCCTGGAAGGGCATTCGGTATAAAAAGGACTTACAAGCACTTATGGCAACACCAGGTTTTATAGGCCTAAAATTAAATGAGGAATTATGTCACCTTAATAAAGGAACAGATTATTTGGCTAGTACGGAGCAATTGTTAGCGGGATTGTCAAATGCTGTTTTGGAAAATAGGCAACTTTTGAAAAATGGTTTGCAGGAGGTTGTAAATTGGGCTGCTAGTTCCGACACAGAGCTCAATGCAAACACTCTCTATGATAAATTGTCTGAAAAATTTGGTCCAGCGTCCCCTTCATATAAAAATATGGAAACTTGTATGCAAGTCATATGTGGCAAGCGAGCTGAATGTATTGAGGTTAGACGTGACCGCATACTAAAAGAAGTTAATAATTGTAATCTTAAACTAGCGTTACAAAATATTCCACCTAGTGCTGAGTATCTCTTCAATAGAGAAGCGCTCATCCCGCTGGTAGATTCTTTGGGAGGCTCGCAGGTATGGCTTAATATGCCAAGTTATTTAAAAGATAAAAAGAAAGTCAATAATAGCAATCAGGTTAACAATAAAAGTTTTAAGCCATCTTATAAAACTAATTTCAATAAGAAAACTAAGTTTAACTCGGACAAAAAATCTAAAAATAATAATTATAAAAAGCATTCCTTTCGTCGTACAGGCACCCAAGATACCTCCAACGTTAAAGATAAGTGACAATCAAAGCAGGGTATTCAAAGGCGGTTGCCTGAAGTCCCATGTTCAGGCATGGGAACAATTGGGGGCCAGTCAATATATTCAAAAAATAATAGCGGAGAGTCGCATACCATTTTCAACAAAACCTCCTTTACATTACCCTTACAAAAGAATATTAAACAAGTTTGCAACCAAGTCATCCAAGAAGATGACAGAAATCATACAACAGTTAAAAGATGCAAACATTTTAGAAAAACCAAAAAACATAACACCCGGCTTTCACTCCAAAATGTTTTTAGTCCAAAAACCAGATGGGGGGATACGCCCTATTTTCAATTTAAAGAGCCTAAATTTACATGTCTCGACTCGACACTTCCAATTAATTTCTCGACAGGATGTAATTCAGTTCCTACAGGACAGGGACTGGATGACAAAAATAGACCTCCATCAGGCATATTTTCACCTAAATATAAAGGAAACCCACAGGCGTTTTCTGCGTATAATATATGGAGGCGAAATATTACAGTTAACGGCCTTAACTTTCGGTCTCTCATCAGCTCCTCACTCCTTCGCCTCAGTGACCAATTGGATTGCGGAAATCCTTCGGAAACAAGGCATAAGAATAGTAGTATACCTGGACGATTTTTTAATAGCCAGTCAAAATCAGACACAACTCATAGAACATACCAAAATAACCATACAAACTCTGGAAAAGTTAGGGTGGCATGTAAACTTTCAAAAATCACTTCTCACCCCAACCCAAGAAATAGAATATTTGGGCATAATATGGAATACAAAAACAAAACTAATTTCACTTCCTGTAAAAAAAGTAGAAAAAATTCTAGAACTATCAACAAGCTTATTACAAAAGAAAGAGTCGTGTCTCCGAGTGATGCAAAAATTGCTGGGTATGTTAAATTTTGCAAATTTAGTAACCCCAAACGGTCGCCTACATTGTCGCCGTTCTCAGATTTTTCTAAAATCATTCAGAGGAGCCAGACCAAGGCAAAAGAGGGAGTTACCACCTCTAGTAACTCAAGAGTTACAATGGTGGGTAAGAAACGTAGGGAAAAGTGCAAGACCAATGCACATCCCGAAGGTTACCTACTTTCTCACCACAGACGCGGCGGACGCGGGCTGGGGAGCGCACCTGAACAACACCATGTTGTCGGGCAAATGGAATCGCCGCCAGCAAAAGTGGCATTCCAATGTGAAGGAAATGTTTGCCGTGTATGCAGCCTTAGTAAGACAAGGTGCACACATGAAGGACGCACATGTTCTAGTGCAGTCGGACAATCGAACCCTCATAGCCTATTTAAGGAACGAAGGGGGAACCCGGTCCTTAGCCCTGTTGGGCCTAACAAGCAAACTCCTTCACCTAACCGAGCAGCACAACATAACGCTGTCGGCATCATACCTCCCGGGGAGGTTAAACGGGATTGCAGACCGCCTCTCAAGAGGAAAACCGGTCCCCGAATGGCAACTACAACCCCAAGCCAAGAATGTAATATTCCAAAAATGGGGCGTCCCAGACATAGACCTGTTCGCTTCAAAAGAAACGGCAGTGGTCCCCCAATACGTAACTTGGGACTCAACAGATGGGTCAGCAATTTTTTGCGACGCCTTCAGTCGAGATTGGGACTTTCAGTTGGGCTGGGTGTTCCCTCCACCCAACTTGATCCCTCGTGTGCTCCATCATCTAAACAGAGCCATAGGGACGTACATAGTAATAGCACCACAGTGGGATCAGTGCTTTTGGCTGACCGATCTACAGGCCAGGGCCCTGTCAGACCCGGTATCGATAACAGATCTGCGGAAGAATCTGATAGATCGATCGACGGGGCTCTGTCCCCCACAAATGGACAAGTTGTCCCTCCAGGCTTGGAAAATTGGGGGTGGTCAGATCAGGTAGCAAACTGGAGTAGGGAGGAAATTGAATTACTAAGTAACAGTTGGCGCAAAAGCACTCTAAATACTTACAAAGCCCCTATAAAAAGGTGGCTATCATTTTGTGCTACAAATAATATTAATAAAAGAAATCCAGATGGCAAAGACGTTGCAAGATTTTTAGCAGACCTGCATTTAAAAAGAAATTTTTCAGTGAACACAATTTTATTACATAAATCAGCTATTTCTACCTTCTGTGCTTCAAATGCAGACAATCTATCAAAAAATTTCTTTGTTCAACAAGTCTTAAAAGCCATAGCATTATCAAAACCTCCACCTACAAAATCCCCTATTTGGGACACAAAAATAATTTTTCTCAAGAAGAACTGCAATTATTTTATTGTTAGCATCAGGCAGAAGGATACATGACCTTACCTTGTTGGATATTTCTCAAAGCAACTTCATAGAAGAAGAAGAAAAAATAATATTATGGCCAAAATTTGGATCAAAAACAGACTCAAGCAAATATACAGTCTGGCTGGTCTTTATTAAAACACCCAGATGCAAATATATGTCCCTTGAGACATATTTCACAATTGATTCAGATTTCACAGGAAAGACGACTTAATAGTAATGTTACAAGTTTATTTGTTTCATTAAAAGGCCAAATAAAACCAGCTACAAGGACTATCATAGCAGGTTGGATTAAATCCATATTTAAAGATTTAAATTTAGAAGCTACTCCAGGAAGCGTCAGAGCAGCTGTAGCATCCAAAGGCTGGTGGGAGAATGTTCCTGTAGATGATATATTGGCTAGAGGGAACTGGAAGAGTGATAAGACTTTCAGAAAGTTTTACTGCAGAGAAATTATTAAAAATACAAATAATGAAGAAGAAGATTTGTTGCGATTAAATTTCTCAAGTTTTAATTAGAATTTTTAAGTTTTATGTGCCAAAGTTTAGTTGATTGTTTAAGTTGCAGTACCTAACAAATTGTTGATATTATTTTGAAATGATTATAATTACTTATCAATAATATTACCTTACTGATTATAATAATTGATAATAAATGTTTAATCTGAAATGAATTTCCTTCATTCTTTAACACATTTATTTATTTCACATAGCGTTTATTATGTTACCTTCACCAGCAGATATCAAACAAGTCTTCATACTAACGCTGTGTCTTTCTGGTAGGCATATAATAGGACTGTTTTACACTAAAATAAAACAGTCATTATGTGCCGAAAGAAAGACACAGCGTTAGCTCAAGGCCCTTGCTGGTATGAAGACACTATGAAAGCCTAAACGGCCGGCCGCCGGAACCAGAGATGGCGACCCCTGCCGGAAATGAGAGGTAACAACGTAAATCCAAAGAGAATCAGGTATGTTTTACAATATCTATGCTCCTAGAAACCAGAATCATAGACTGCTTCTTCATACTAACGCTGTGTCTTTCTTTCGGCACATAATGACTGTTTTATTTTAGTGTAAAACAGTCCTATTTTGCATTACAATTGTATAAATGTTTATTTTGCATGCACATAGAAGAAAAGAAATTAAAAAAAATGGTTTTCGGCTATTTGTAATTATTTCAGTCTTAAACAGGAAGTACTAGGAGAACAGGATCATGAAGGTATTGGTGTCGAAATTGAAGGAGGGATCTGAACAAAAAGTACTAGGAGAACAGGATCATGAAGATGTTCTGAATGCCGCTCACCGGTTTTCAATACTAAAAATGTCTCGGTGAATACTGAATACCCAAAAAATGTACTAGGACTGCATAAATTCAAGGTGGTATTTTTATTTTTACAATTTTTGAGCAGATTAGATTAAAATTCTAGGCTTGCATAATATGAAATTAAGTTGGTATTTAAATCATTACATACCACCTTAATACTACATTGTACAAGTATTTTAAACTATTCATATTTCTACAAAAAAAAACAGTATATTAACGAAATGTTTGCCCCGTATCTTTGCTGCACACTAGGAATTTCTCCTGTATCGTGGGTGCCATGTACAAACATTTGAACTCAAAAATGACCCTGACGCGGGGTTCGAAACCACGACACGCAGCGCAGTAGCCAATGGAACACGGGTCGGTCCCCAAATAAATACTTTGACTTGACAGAAAGGATATTATGGAACAAATAAAAATACAAAAATAAAATGTCACCACTTTATATATTTTTTATTTTTATATCCGGGACCGGTTCACATTAATAACATTATGTAAAGAAATAAGGTACGAATTTATTAAATACAAAATTTAAGACACGGGTATTATATTGGTTTTACCTAGGGCTCTCTAATTTGATCTGAGATTACTGCCTGTTCTCACTAAAACTAAGCGACACTTAAACAATTGCCTAAATACGCATGGAGAGAGACATTACCATGTGCCATTTAGTCATGGATTTAAGAATCGCTTAGTATTAGTGAAAACAGACATTCATATCACTAACTCCACCTACTAAAAAGGTTCTACAATATAGAAATTTAATTTATATTTCAAATCCAATCAGTTCGTTTATACAAAGTAAAATTTTATAAAAGGCGATTAAAAAATCTTTTAATATTTGATTTATCAACAAAACTTGAGGTTTCAGGCTGTATGTAAGTGGGTATTAAGCTGCCAATCAGTTAAAAAGAAAAGTTGTTAATTGATTTAAATACGTGAACAGGGGAATGAATAGCCAACGGCGTTGCGTGTAATAAAAAGTTCGTTCATTTAACGTCATCAACGTCAGCTACTGCTAAGTGGTCAGGGTTTTATAAATTCTTCTTTACTAAGATCTTTTTTCACCTAATATACTGAAAAAGATCAGGATATTTAAACTGCGTTCAAGAGCTGTATATTTAATTCATCGCAATCAGACACAACTTTTATTTATTTTTATTATATTCAAACCAATATAGCATCTTTATAGATATTTCCATCGTTTTGGAGATCAGGTGGCCAACCATGACGCATTAAAGCTAGAGTGTTTCCACTGTGGGAAAGAGACAGAGCTATACAAGTCGTCTAGCGCCATCTCGTTCCCACACTGGAATTAATCTTGTATAAGCCTTGCGCCGACACAATGGAAGTTTTATCACCAGGTGTACAGACCTTGTACCGCAGGAATGGACAGTATAGAAAAGTCACTGAACGTGTTAAGATTAAGCCACGTGGTGTAAGCTTTAAGTGATTTTTTAAATTAAATTGCATCTCTTGAACGCGTTTATGGCGCCGCTCTTGATGCGCCGATCTCTTGATCAATTTCCTTGGTAAAATTCGCCGTCAATTTATAGACTATTCATTTTGAAGTAACCACCCAACATACAGACTGTCACCAAACAATCACAGTATCCCTAACAGTATACATCAGTAATCGCAGATCAATATAATAACGACAATAATAATTAAAAACTTAATAAATAATCTGGCACAGTCACACGTCACAGCTTCTCTCCGAACTACCACCGGTTACGCCATTAAACACTTATTTAATAAAGTAAATATTCTTAACATAAGAATAACTACAACAGAACGTGTAAACTCACTTGGAATTTAATACCGACAGAGAAAATTTTTACTGACCGCTTCAATTTTCAACTTACAGTTTAACATTGAAAGTTGAAATTCAAATGACACGGTCACGTTTGTTAGACATTTCAAATTTTCACTGTCGATATATAGTTTTTTTTTATTCTGTGATACTCGAGGCCGGGTTTGGTAAAACTTAGCATGGTTAAGCTAAGAGATGTTTCCGTCTCTATCTCGCGCTTGTATTTAGACAGTTGTACGACAAAGACAGGAATATTTCTCAGCCAAATTATGCTGAGTAACATTAATTTTTCCGGGCCTAAAAATCTGGCAACTTTCAAAATTATTTGCTTATACCTAATCCTAGAGCAATCACATTGATTTTTTACAATTCATTTTTGTAACTATGTTACGACAAATATCATTTTGAAAGTTGACGCTACTACCTTACATTTTGACACTAAAATACCGTTGTTCGGTAATTTGCGTTTAAACAACCTTAAGCTTGTTCAGACACATCATTTAAAACGTAAAAGCTATTTAGCCGATAAACAAAAAATTGCGAATCCATATTTTTTTTGCTGACGTTGCGGTTACAAATGGCGAGCGAATGCAGCCTGGACTTGGAATGCTCCTAGCATCTCAGTGCTTCTCGAACCCTGTCCCCTTACATATATCGTGCGCTTGCGCATTCCTATACTGCATTCAACTCCCGCGCCTACTTAGGGAGCTTGCCCATGACACGATTCGTGCGATTAGCAATTTCTACTAACTAAAAATGAAAATCGTCCTTGCTACTACGATATAATGATGCAATTCGACTGACTTACGTCGACGTGGCGAGCGTGTTTTGTTTTTCATCTACCCGTAGACAACCGCACGTTTTATGTCATATGTCGTAGTGGTAAGGATGATTTTCACTTGTAGTTGAAATCGGTCGAATTGCGTCTCATCGCATAATCGGCAAACCCCTTTAGGGTTACCATATCATTCAGCATTTTCGTTTATTAAATCTGCAAAATAGAGGAAAATATATCACATACAGATTTTTCTACTTTTTCTTTGAACACGAAAATTTAATGAATATGGATATGATGCCCATAAGTGTCGCCAGTAAATAAAATCACTAGTCCTGGTAAGAATGCGAATAATTTTCGACTCGGATTTTGAGCAAAATCACAACAAAAATGCACCAGACACAACAACATTTTTGTTATTAGTTAGATTATCATTTTTACAATTTTACATAAT
The DNA here is from genome assembly GCA_943136025.2 of Agrotis puta. NCBI lineage: Eukaryota > Metazoa > Arthropoda > Insecta > Lepidoptera > Noctuidae > Agrotis > Agrotis puta. The sequence continues at coordinate 13,224,854 of OW964185.2, read as the reverse complement.
CAATCGAACTATGTACCATTTAGGGTGCAATTTTGAATAGATTTAGACTTAATTCTTATTTTAGTCGTTTTCGCATTGATTGTTCACATATTTTGTATTTGACAACGGTAAGATTCATACCAGAAGGCAGAACTCATGAAACTGAACTAGCAAAGGTGAAAATGTATCTTAAAATTGCGTCTCTAAAGGTTTTGTATCCATTTTATAATGGTTAAAGAATAAATAATAGTTTACATATCTACTGATCGCGAAACTGACCCTTAAAAGTTTATCTTGTATATTATTACAATTTTACGATTTGTTTCTAAAAATTTCATAGAATTTCTTTCCTTATATCACGCATTTTCAAAATTTACCCATTTCTAGTTTCAAGTTTCACCAACAGAGGCGCTAGTTAAATCTCACCGCTGTACATTATGTACTTATTTACATTTATAACAGTTATTTATAGTCATTCGTCCATGGTAACAGGTATTGAGGTATTCGATATTATCTGTTCCACTATATACTTTAATATTAATTCTATTTACAAATCAATATTTTTAGGTACTTAATACGATTCTGTGATGTTACATTTAAATAATTACTATACTGATGAATATGGAGGTTGTTTCTGTATTATGAATCTTATTCCCTTATTCATAAATATCAAAATCCTACAGCTAAAAAGCTCTTTTTATTTACAAAGGTAGGGTATATTATTTATTTAGCAATGAATTCGTGAGAAATAGCTCTTTGAGGTTAGAAATCTTGTAGTATAGGGATAGAAAGTTGTCCCCTGATAATCTCCTACAAATATAAGCTCCGCACTTAAGGAAACATAAGCACATCACTCATCGGCGCATTTGCCTCTACATAAATTTATGTTCGTTTTTAATCCCCTCATTGTCAACCCGACACTAAATTAAAGCCGTGGTGGTGACGCTGTCAGTTTACAGAAATCTACTTTAGGTTTGAACTTAACTTGATAATAATAACTTATTAGATAGATGACTTTCTACTTTGACGGCACAGGAACGCAAGTAAAAGCAAATGCACTGACTTGTGACAGGCATATGATGCCTTGTGGAGTCCGCGCCACCGCTCATGACAATTTGATGTAATGACATAGACACTAGCGCCGCGTCAAAAGGTTATGAGTGGTGGCGCAGACTCGATACTCTTTACTCTATCGACCATAAACATGAAAACACACAACCTTTTTTTATCGTGGTAATATCATCAAATGAGTCCTCCCACCCAGGACAGAGCGGGAGGGACTGTCAGACTCGTACTGACTAAAATCCAAGGCGTCTTTCAATAGCTCTTTACGTTCCGGGGTCACGGTAATTCGTACAGTCCCGCGACCAAACACTGATTTGTCATTTTTTGTGATTAGTTAAGACTTCGTGAAGCTGAAACTAGCCTTTCTCTAAAGAACGATGTGCATTCTTTATAGTTCATTTATAAATATATGAGGTAATATAACAGAGTAAATCTCTCCGGAGTGTCATCGCTAAATAAATAGCCTAAGAGCATACATATACGTATTTCATGAATAAGGGTAATTATTGAAGACCAGAACTTTACTGTTCCTTGTATTTGTACATTATACTAACTACCTACAGATATGTTACAATCACGACAACTGTTTTTGACAAAAACAAACTCTACTACTATAAATCAGAGATCTAAATAGATATAGTATATTTTTTTCGAAGTTCATTACCGGGACATACAGGCAGGCCAAGCTACACCAATCTGTCAAATTTTACTAATAAAACATTATCGCAATAGTGGAACACTATTGCGATAAGTTTGAAAAGATATTAAAGAAATTTGACAATTTAAGATTGGCTGATGTGCTGTCATCTGTTCGTTTTTGCAAAATTAATTTATTGCGATAATTGCAGTTTCGATAAAGAAAGTTAAGCTATGCCGATGGAGCCCCGCAGCGGGGCTTCTATTTATATACGTAACTTACATACTTAAAATTTAGGAAAAAAATATTCTCTACCTATTCCGTTCTCTGAAATAACATTATAGTAATATTACGTTGCATTAGTTGAAAATATTTTTAACTGCGGTTCGGGTACTAATTCCTTGTTAATTATAACTAGGATTAAACATATATTTATATACGATTTCTACTTTTAAACGCGTTTAAAAATACATCCATCCAATATCGGGGTTGCTACTACTAGTCTAAGTTCTCGACTATACTCGGACAGGATTAGGGTCGTTCCAAATGTTCGGGTCGGCACATTCTGTTCGGCATTTGGCAGCAGGTATAATAAAGCCGAGTTACTATCACTTAGCTTGTGTCGATCGGCAGTCTTCTTGACGGAATCAAATCTGATTTAGTTGGTTCGGCATAAAACACTATTTACCGTCCGGCCCTTTCGTGTAATGCCGACCCGAACAAAGGACTAGCCGGGTATTGTCGACAAAGGGATCAGACATTCACTGGTATTACAATCTACACAACTAATAGTTTCACATATACTGTTAAAATATGAATTTTTGTTAGTGGAACAGCTCTAGAAATACATTTATAACCTTTATATAGTAAATATTGCTACATAATCTGTATTTTTAAATAAATTCTATTTTGTTACAATTATGTTTTTTATAAAACAGTTGTACATTTAGAATGGGGGAGCGCTGTTGTACTGCGACTTTGATTCTTTAGAAATAAGAACTCTTTTTGTCTCGAACATTTTCGACCCAAGTATTCATACTCCTTAGAATATTTTTTTTTATATTTTTCAAAACTATATTTAGCAACAATCTACGTAAAAACAAGTTTGTTGTGAAAACAGGTGTAAAACTTATCTAAGTATATATTTGTACTTTACGAAATTCTAGTAAGATTACAAGAAATCCATTTGATATCGTAGCGATGCATTGATTTATTTACAAATATTTTAGGTCCACTAGCGCGTTTTTTTTTCACGTCGCTGTACAATCAACGTTCCCCCTTAGCGTTTAAAATAAACAGAATAAAAACAATGTTATTTTTAATGATAAATGCGCCGAATACGGCCCCCGCATTCACCGAGACATACAGAGTTTATACGGTCGGGGAAAAAATACCTTCAACACCGCAGCGAGGGCACGTCGCAGGCCACGAAATTTAGACAAAACAAAAAGGCTTTAAAGCTAGCACTACAACTCTGTTCAAAACAGAACTAATGACGTTTCAGGTCACAAAAATACTAAGTGGCTTCCAGCCCGCGTCAGTCCAAGGATAATTTCCTCGACCATACAATAATCTCTAAACTTCCACAGTAAAACTAGATATATTTTTAATATTATACAAAAATAGTAACAAGTTTTGTACTAGATCCGTCCATCGTTTTGTACATTTGGCGCGGGGACGCGTCGCCCGCCGAAGGTGAAGAAACGAAAATATTGACATCCCGAGAGGAGAAGGTATACATGCACCTCCTTTGTGTTCCTTGTGGCCTGGGATTGAAAAAGAAAGGACGTTAGAATTAAAAATTGCGTAAAAACTTAATCATTAATTCAGGAATGGTATGATAAGACAACGTAAAGCTTTAATAGAACATGGATTGACAAAAGAAAGTGTGTGAGTGGCCATTTTGAGAAGATGACTGAACGGCGATTTACAGGAGGTATTGACAAAATAGAATGAGAACGCCAGGAGGCGTTGCCATACTCTGACCTCGTTAGTGATGTTCTCCAGAACGTGTGCGTTCGCGCAGCGGAATGTTGTTAAATTTTAAGATTTTAATTATGCAGATATTTAGTGTATGACGCCGTATAATTGTGTATGGTAAAAAAAAATTTGTGCACGCAGCCATTGTGGAGAAATTCACCAAAAACTGATTCCGCTGGGCGAACGTTGTCCTGGCGGAACTTTTTTTAATCCATAGCCTTTAGAAGAAAAGAGATGTGTCCAAAAATTAGTGTGTATTTGTGTGTAATTGTGTATGTATGAATAAAATTAGTGCATGCATAAACTTCGGAGATATTCAAGTTTCCGCTACGCGAACGTTTGGCCATTAGCTAGTTTTCATATAAAGCGCTTACATACAGAGTTGTAGATTTTTACATAAGTTGTTTTGAATTTGTTTATATTTGTTTAACAAACAGATTTAGAAAAAATCGTAGGGCTTAAAAGATAAAAATATAAACGTAAAATACGCTTATTAGGTCTTAGTTCTTAAAGTATGCACTTTGGGGCCTAGATTTTCGCGTTTATACAAACCATGTAAGTGTCTGCAACATGTTGCCAAGTACCAATCCTGTTCCGTTAGGAATTAAAGAGTTATAGGACAATTTACCATGAATAGATCACTGTTTATAAAGCAGTCAAATATCACGACGTTCTAAAGGAATTGCATGGTAAAATTTATGCCAATAATTAGTGTATTCATTCAACTATTCACATGCAAAATTTCATGTCATTAAATTCAGTAATTAAAGAAAAACAATTATAATACTGACGAAGCATCGAAAACCTACATAACCCGACCAAGTTCGGATGGCTACAAAAAAGCGGCCGTGCCATATATCTAAGAAACGTTCTTAACTTTCCAATATAGTATTTATTAATATGGTACAGTTGCGTACACAAGGGTTAGGAAAAATAAAACAATTGCATTTCTTGAATGAAAAATATTTTTTTAATAATAACGCCACTATCTACGATAAATATCGATTCAAGAAGTAGTTTTTTTAAGTTATTAGATTCTTGATCCACTGAAGTTGCAAAGGGGAACGCTCGTGCATGCCTAGTCCATTGGTTAAATAGTGTAATAAGCTACAATATGATAAATATTTACCTAGACAGTACTTACATGTGGTAATTATTTAATTTCCCTAAGGGGTCTGTACCTACGTAGTACCTACTTTCTGTCATAGTCAAATACATTTAAAAAAGTAGGTGTACAAAAATAAATGACCTATAAATTATATCGAAACAACAATTATGTTATCACTTATACCAATTCAATACCGGTATTATACTGTAAATTTTGGGATGTTACCTAAATATATTGCACGGCCGCTTTTTTGTAGCCATCCGAACTTGGTCGGGTTATGTAGGTTTTCGATGCTTCGTCAGTATTATAATTGTTTTTCTTTAATTACTGAATTTAATGACCTGAAATTTTGCCTGTGAATAGTTGAATGAATACACTAATTATTGGCATAAATTTTACCATGCAATTCCTTTAGAACGTCGTGATATTTGACTGCTTTATAAACAGTGATCTATTCATGGTAAATTGTCCTATAACTCTTTAATTACTAACGGAACAGCATTGATACTTGGCAACATGTTGCAGACACTTACAAGGTTTGTATAAACGTGAAAATCTAGACCTCAAAGTACATACTTTAAGAACTAAGACCTAATAAGCGTATTTTACGTTTATATTTTTATCTTTTAAGCCCTACGATTTTTTCTAAATCTGTTTTTTAAACAAATATAAACAAATTCAAAACAACGTATGTAAAAATCTACAACTCTCTATGTAAGCGCTTTATATGAAAACTAGCTAATGGCCAAACGTTCGCGTAGCGGAAACTTGAATATCTCCGAAGTTTATGCATGCACTAATTTTATTCATACATACACAATTACACACAAATACACACTAATTTTTGGACACATCTCTTTTCTTCTAAAGGCTATGGATTAAAAAAAGTTCCGCCAGGACAACGTTCGCCCAGCGGAATCAGTTTTTGGTGAATTTCTCCACAATGGCTGCGTGCACAAATTTTTTTTTACCATACACAATTATACGACGTCATACACTAAATATCTGCATAATTAAAATCTTAAAATTTAACAACATTCCGCTGCGCGAACACACACCTCCAGAACAGTATGACCAGCTCAAATATTGATAAGCACACGTTTGTCTATTCTTTTTGGTACAACGAAAGCGAGATGGACGATAGGTATTATCGAATAGAATTCTTAAGGACCTAGCGTCTGCGTCGCGAATGGTAAAGCTTGTTACGGAAAGAAAACACAATAGATAGCGCAACGTCATCGAAAGAAGTTTAACAACGGAATGATAGATTCAACCTCGCCGGGTACTACAGCGACAACCGAGTTGGTAAAGCGTCCGGAGTCCACGAGTCTTGCAGGCTCACAGTTCTTTAAGACAAAGATGTAAAAATGTCCACAAAGAGGTGCTATTTTGAAGTTTATAACTAAGAATGCAATAGTTACCTTATCGCAGACAAGCCTCCAGCATCTCGATGAAGAGCTTGTTCATGGGCGCGCGTCTCTCGCGGTGCACGCCGGCCCAGAAGCGTCGCACGGCCACGTCGGCGTGCCGCAGCGCTGGCAGCACCAGCAGCAGCTGCTGCAGCGCTGCGTTGCCGTTGTACGGCCTGCACACCACATCGCTATGGATTATTACATTATAATAAACTGGATATACAACCTTGTACTTTATCTCCCGAGAATGAGAAAGAAAAGAATGACCGGTTACAACATGACGTCGGTAGTTTCATTCATTTTTAGGGAAAATGAGCGAGAGCCAACGATATGTTGTTATCGTTTAATGTGATAGCGCCCCATAAATGAATTCCTAACTTTTTCGACACAAAGCCGCAGGGTTTTTGTTTTAGACAATTTTAGTATACAACAGTTCATTAATACAGCAGTCACTGAAATCGCGCTTTCACTAGGGGACATGTCACAGAGACATGTTGCGGGACTGTATAGCATAATAAACCTGCGACAGGTATGATACGGTTTCTTAAACGATCATTGTGTGAGGCATCTCGCAGGTCAACCTAGAGGATCTTATGTGCCGCACAACCGGGCAATACTGTGATGACTTGAATGTAAGGCTTCCAGCCAAGAGGACTTAAAAAAAAACATCAAATGAGCCCTCCCACCCAGGGCAGGGCGCGAGTGACTGTCAGACTCGTACTGACTAAAATAAAACACGGTGTCCTTCAATAGCCCTCTTAGATGCTATCTGTATGCAAAGCTCACCTTAAAGCGGAAACAGCATCATTAAGCGCTGCGAGTATAGAATCCCTGAAGCGCCGCAGCGCTGCGTGCTCATCGATCCTTGCTTCTGAGTTGGCGAGTGCCAGCGCTTTCATCAGATAGCACTCCTCGCGTAAAGCGGCCGCGCGTTCCAACCGCTTGGCGACGCCTGCAATCTGGAGATGGAAATAAAACATATTAAATCATAAACTTCCCTTAGCTGTAAAAGTCTAGTAGCGCCCTTACTGATGACGATATTTACGTCGCCGACAAGATAGAATTGAAAATCATTCTTACTACTATGACGTAACGATGAATTTCGAATAACATCGTCAGCCACAGACAACTTCACGAGTGTCACCGACGTCGAGCAGAGTATCGTGGTCATCAAAACAATGTACTTTACAGGTGATACGTCTATCACCCCCTTAAGCATTTAAAATTGAGAGCTCGTGACGTCGGAAGTAATTAAAAGTTTTACTTACTTGTGACGTATTGGCAATTTTAAAGGTGTCGTATCAATTTGTCAAATATTTTTTCTGACGCGGACTAATTCGATTTTTTTCAGTCAAAAACCCTTTTTATTACTGTTTTATTTCTAATATTATTTTCCAAACATGAATAAATCTCCTTTCTTTAGTAATGTCCTATTTCTTCGCAGACTTCCCCCATATTTTTCCAAGTATTCTTTTCGAGCAACAAGATTTTATCTAGAACTTAATTTTCCAGTGACTTGGTACCCAATAATTAACAAAATCCACCATCGCCTAAAAAACCTTGCTCTGGAGTGTGACAATGATTGTAAAAAGTTATCTCAGGAACATCATGATCCCTCAAGGTTTACCTAATAATTTACATTTTCCAATTAATTAATTAATAAGCGGAAGCATATTCAAATCAAATCATTTATTTGCGAAACATGGGCGGTATTGCCAAGTCACCAGAAAATTAAGTTTTTGATAAAATCTTTTCAGGAAATAGTAAAATTTTAATTAATTTAAACCCAACAAGCGTAAACCTTGTTCGTTGCTAAACGGAATAACATTCAAATTAAATTTCCTTGAGACTGAGATGTTGGCACGGTTGGCGAAGTGACTGAACAATCGACTGCTGCGGTGCATGTCGCCTGTTCAATTCCCACACGGAACATATAATTATATTTCTATGATCTGTTGATCGTAAATTACGTAGTATATTTGAGTACATAATAACATATTTAAATAAATAATAAATACGTCTCTGGACCGACTAAGCTAAACCTAAATTCGCTCTACAGATGTCACCCATATCTCTTTACCCTATAGGTTGAATTTTCTAAATCGAAAAACTGTACCTATGTAAAGAAATCATGCGGTCCAAACTCCCTGGACTAGTATGACATGCTTCATTACAGTCGCCTGTAGGAATTTGCTCATCTATAAGGTTTATTTTAGCAGAAATCGCGACTAAACTAAATCTAAGTTCGCTTTACAAATCTCAACCATATCTCCTTACTTAATAGGTTGAATTTCCTAAATCAACAAGCGTACCGTAATAGCGGCTAAAACAAATCTAAATTCACTATACAAATCTCAACCATAAGTTCCTATCCTATAGTTCGAATTTTCAAAATCAAACTGTACCTGTGTAAATAAATCGTGTGCCCCAATTTCCCTGGCCTGTTGCTCGTCCAGCGCGAGGTCTGTGGCGAAGCGCAGGCGCAGCGGACTGCCGCCCGACATGGAGCGGTACGCCAGCATGAGGGACAGCATCTCAGCCCATGTGCTTTGGAGGAGACGCATCTGTGAACGGAGGGGATAAGATTATTGCTTTTTTTACTTTGACACAGGGCTTACAAACATTTGTATTCTTTTTTCAGGTAGGGTATTTTTTTTGTTTATATCATAGAACAACAATTTTCCACAATATATTATTTTTTATTTATATTTCATAAAATATAAAAAATACTGCACTGGTAAATTGTAAATAATAATTAAATATAGACCATCTGAATTTTTTGCGTAATTTAGATCGTTTTTTATATATAGATGGTTTTTTACCTCCAAGATGAACTTATTTAAAATTCGAGACGTGTTTTCAAATTTTATTAGAATTTTAAAGTAGAGGAAAAGTAAACAGATTCCGTCTGGTAACTTGATAATTTTGCACAAAACAATTATTTTTATTTTCAGTCCTAATTTATTTATTTTATGAACAGACTGAATGCATAATATTATTGTTAAAAATAAAGTATAATTCATAATATGAGAAATATTCCGTTGCAGCGTTATCAAATAGACTTAAGGGATTCCCCTAAGTAGCGATAAGGTTCATATCACATGTCTTATCAATCTTTTATACAACACAATAATCAACTGTCGCTGCCTCGTTGGTTTAGTGGTCGTAAGGGCGACCTGGTGGCCAACCACAACGCTTTAAAGCGAGAGTAGTTCCACTGTGGGAAAGAGACAGAGCTATACAAGTCGTCTAGCGCCATCTCGTTCCTACAGGGGAGCTACTCTCGCTTGTGTTCGCTGTGTTCGCATCACGCCTGTTATCCTCACAGGGTATATCAGAGGTGTACCTATACAAGTTGTTCCGAGAAGTATGGATGAAATAGAATAGGGGCATTTTTTTTTTTTTTTTTTTTTTTTTTTTTTGCGTGGTAAAATCGTCAAATGAGTCCTCCCACCCAGGGCAGGGCGGGAGGGACTGTCAGACTTGTACTGACTAAAATCCACGGTGTCCTTCACGAGCCCTTTACGTACCGGGGTTACGGTGATGGGTAAGTCCCGCGACCCCGGCAGGCTCTGGCCCTCTACAGGCCCCGTCAATTTGCTGACACTCTTTGAGGCGCGCGTGGAACACAACGCGCCGTCGACCCGGGCATGGTCCATGGTCGGACAGCAAGTCGCCCATTACTCGCTGCCCGCATGCCCGCGCCTACGGTGGCCGGAGATCGTCCTGAAGAATAGGGGCATAGGAGATGTGTCATATCCAATCTTTTTACCTCTGACTTCTTGAGAGAAAAAAAATATTAACATTTTGTCCGACCAGGGAATCGAACTCGAGACATGTTGAGTACTCCAATTTGCGGACTCTACACCAATGCGATAGTCATTCATCTATTTATTTATTTTCATTTTTTTTTTGTATTTGTATTTTTTATAGTCATCATTTTTAATTTCATATTATTCTGCTTGTCTATATATTTATAAAAATGAAAGATCACTCACTCATCACAAAATCTCAGAAAATACTATGAATACAGGTATAGTTAAATATTACAAAAGTATCCCATAAAGAGGTTGGCCGGGAGTAAAATTCAGAGAAGATTAATTCCATTTTTATTACATATATATATTTTTTCTATAGGGACTATCAGACTTGTACTAACTAAAATCCACGGTGCCCTTTACGTTCGGGGGCCACGGTTACTCGTTAGTCCCGCGACCCCGGCAGACGTATTAATTACATAAACATTAATTTTGATTCAGTTATATTTTTTATGCAGATGCTATTCCGCAACTGTATACTAACTACAAATATATTTTTATCATACTTACTTACAGTATTAACACGAAAATTGTTGAACCGGTTTGGATAAAACCACCCACCGTTTATATACAACTTTTGATAAAAACTCGTAATGAACAGGAAATAATTAGTTTGTTAATAAATTAATGCAGTCTAGTGTTACATATGTTTAATCTGTTTGTAACTAATCAATTATAAAAGCTAAGGACCACTGGGATGCCGGGGCCGCGAGACTGTCTCATCAGGTAACCGTAACCCTGGAACGCAAAGGTCTATTGAAGGATCACCGTGGATTTTAGACATTAAAAGTCAGACAGACCCACCTGTCCCGCCCTGGGTTGGAGGAGTCCTTTGAGGATTTTACAACGATAAAAAAGGACCTCTGAGGTGGGTCTGCCAAATACCAATTCGATACACATGAGCCGATTGAGATGCTTATCAACAAAGATGGTCTGGTCTATTCAAAGCTTCAGAGACTTGAAAATCAACGCCGAGTTGCAAGCCTGTCGGTTTTTTATCGGTTTCATTTCGGAGATTATGCGATGTATCTTTATTCCCCTCTACGTTCCGGGGTCACGGTTACCTTGACTGTCCCCCGACCCACCTTGTCAATCCCCACCACGCGACGCGAATACAAATTCATATCAAGTGACATAATTTACAATAAAGAAGAAATCAAAATAAAGACGCGCCAATAATTGTGAAATCAATCCAATCTTTCACAAAATGCATCGAGACTGACCCACACCAACATTAAAAACCTTGACTGATTCACACACATATACACTGACATTTATTCACAGAAACACACACATTCAGACAGACAATAGATAAGTCCCGAGTCATCGAAAAAACTAACTTCCACGTGCTAAGAATTTATGCATTCAATAATTTATTACTGCATCAAGGTCATAGACTAGACTTTTGCAGACTATGTAGTTTTTTATCATAATTATAGTTGTCTATGATTATTAAATTTAAAATCCGAATGTTCTATTTTTTTTCTTGTATACGGGACTTCATTTGATTTCGCTTTTATTTGGCGTGTCGAAGGCCAGTGTTAACGGTGCATTTTTTTTATCAAGGTTCGTTCTTAACTGTTTAAAATGCTAGTAGTAATAATAAAAACATGAGTGTGGTTTCTATGTTGCTACTTTGAATTTAGATTTCGTCAAGCAAAAAAAAATGAAATTAAATGTTTTTTTGGATTTATTTCATTTATTAGGTTTCGTAGGTTTTATACGTTTGTTTTAATAGTTACCCGTATGACAGAAGTTCTTTTTGCCTATTTTCAAATTCTGTAATTAGGGCAGGAAAGGAGGTGAGACATATCCTGCAGAGAAGTTCCACACTGGCATTGTATTTAAGATGGGTCTAGTAAAAAAAATGGTGTATCCATATTTACATTGTCACAATTACCGAATGAGACAGTTGCGCGACCCTGCCAGGCTTTGGCCCTCTAAGAGGGCCCCGTCGGAGTATACCCCATTTAACCAAATTATTATTACAGCTCCAACCTGTTCTGGTTTCTCCTTACCTGATCATTTAACTGTAGTTCAGAGAAGCCGGGGATCTGCTTAGCCCAGCCGATGACCCCAACTAGTTCCCTGTCGTACAGGTCAGCCAGCATGGCGAGGGTCCGGGCGGCGGGCTCGGTGACGCCGGCCGGGGGCGCTGAACATGTCAGTAGTTCTGGCTCGTAAGAATTTAAGGCTTCTAACACCTGAAAAGAAGATGAGAGGGTTATAGGAAAAAATACTAAAGAGTTGGAATTTGTATTGAAATTTGCTGAAGTATTATATTCATGAGCACATACAGTTACTTATATAGTGCTAACTGGATTGTGCAGCTCAGATACGCAATTGCTCCATGTAAAAAACAGGTATTAATCATTAGTTAAGACCAGCAGACTCTAACAAAATTGGGCAAAAAGCAAAGAAGTCGAAATCCATCGCGAAAAACATATTACATAAGACTGCATACCTTGATATCATCAAGCTGTGGCCTGGGCTGCGCCAGCGCCGGCGCATCGGGCGCCCTCCTGTACTTCTGCCTCCCCCCCCGCACGCGGTCCAGCCGCACCCCCTCCCGCAGCATGCCCGTGCGCAGACACTTGCGGAACCGGCACGCTTGGCACGCCTTCCGCCGTCGCTTGTTTATCTCGCACTCGTTAGAGGCGGGACATGTGTATTCTATGTTGCCCTGGTACATAAAATTGTAAAGCATAAGTTTTGGCACACTTTTGCCGTTATAAATTTGTTAAATGGCTATTCAATGCTAGATTTCTCAGACTTATTATGAGTGCGTACGCCTAACGATATTTTATACAACCTTTCAAGTCCTTATTTTACAAAATTACTGAACCAATATTAATAAAATTTGATACGCAGCGGGATATATTTTTAAGATCGAATGTCTAATTTAAAAAAATCTAAAATAATTGGTAATATCTACTTCTAGTCGTGATAAGTCTAAATTAGCTGTAACACTAATTTCCAAAAAAATCTCTGATATTTTTTACTTTACTTTTACCCAGTTTCATTAAAATGGTAAAGTCATTTCTAAAAATAAGGAAAATTCAGCATACACGCTTTCAAGAACATCAAGTGTCTGTTTACATTTTCGGGGCAGATTCGTAAATTTTTAACACTAACTACACTCGCGAGCAAAAGTACGGAATCAATTGGAACTGATCCGGGAAAGTTCCTTAAATAATGGCGTGATTTGAATGATATATTAGTAACAAATCAAAGTTAACTGTTAAACCTTTAAAATGATACCATTTTATTATTCTTAACTAGTTATAAAGTACTCAAGATCGCGCGGAATCGGAGTAAGTGATTCCATACTTTCGCTCGCGAGTGTATTATTCTCAATCATTGTATTGTATATGCCACGTCATAAGAGCGTATTTTGCGTTTTACATTTTTCGCAATCATTATTTGAAGTTTCAATCAATATTACAGCTAGCCAAAAATGACATAAGAAGCAGGGGATAAAATGTGAGTCAGTGTATCAAGGTAAATCTATCGTAAAATGTATTAAATCGTTCAATTTCAGTCGCTGGCACACGTTCCACTTGGCAAGAATCCGTTTTTAAATACCTAAATGAAATATGTTTAGTTAAGTATAGTATAAATTATGTGAGGACGTAAGCTTTACCTACTTTAAATGTATAGACTGCAATAATATTTCGGCATGCATTTAGTTGTCGCTTCGTGTTAGTGAAAACCAAAATAAAACCACCAAACATACTTTTTTTTAAACTAAAAATCTCCTAGTTATTACTTTTAGAAGTTCCTATTATCTTTATTCGTTTTATTACAATAATTCATTTCAATTTTAATTATAACTTTATTAAAAAGTTGTTACCGTAGTTTTTAGCGTAGGTACCTATTTTCTTTAAACAATAAAAAATAAAAGAATATTATAGATAACTTCATTTAAAAAAAATCAAAACCCAAAAAAAATATAAATATATAAAGCCTCATAAATTAAGGCTATTAAATACTTTTAATACAATAATTCATTTCAATTTTTATTATTACTTTATTAAAAAGTAGTTACCTATAGTTTTTAGCTACCAATTTTCTTTAAACAATAAAAAATAAAAGAATATTATAGATGACTTACTAAAAAAAACTCAAAACTCCAAAAAAATTATAAATATACAAAGCCTCATTAATTAAGGCTATTAAATACCTCGTTGATGACTTAGATTTGTATTTTGACACATAACTCCACAACTAGATTAGGATTAGATAGATCTCTGTGTTTATTGAAAACTAAAACTTTGGCCTACAGACTGAAACCATTTCAAACTTGAAATTAACGACACAGGCCCTAGCATGATTCCAGGAAAGCTCCTTTTGATTAACTAGCACTTTAAAAAGAAGTGTTTTTTTTTTCTTTTAATTATGTTTTATTAAATACGCCTAGACCGCTTTCGAAAATTCTTATTTTGTTTGAAAAGGTATACTTGCCAGGATATGGCCCCGATCTGATGATGGGATACCTAATGGAGAAATCCAGGGAACTTCAGCAAATCAACTACGACGGCTGCAATCGCATATCTATGCATTGTTTATCCGAACACACAACATAATATTACGCCTATGTCTACTACTAAAAAGGGCTAAAAAACTGTTTTTTTTTTATAATGAAGAGCGAGCGAAGACACTGCCAAAAGCTAGTAAAGTATAAACTTAAGACAATTTTTAGACTTGATCGCGGAAGCTCTGTTAACAAACGTGATACCGCGAACTTGGAACGCAAATGGCATCCGAAGGAACAGAGTGTTTTTTTTAGTCTGTAATAATTTGATAATCCCTTCTGCTCCAGAATGGACGGGAGGACTCATATGATAATTTCTTATCAACCCCAAAAAAAAACTTATAGGCTTGGATAAAACTGCTAGCACTAACATAAATCTAGTTACCCTAGGTCCCAGACTTTTAGACAACAATGACTAGTATCAAGAAAGACTATCACAAAAATTGGCAGCGATCCAAAATAAAAGCATACCAACGACGACTTCAATTTATTTTAGTATACAATGTTATTCCGGATACGCCCTCTTTGAAAATAGCAAGTCTTTGCACAGATATTTTAATTTTTAAGACCCAGTTAGAGATAATGCGTGGGTATTGTCTCAATTAAACTTAAATGTAATTTAGTGGTAAGCAATGTTGAACCGAGGCGATTCGCATCGTCCGCAAAGTTAAAGCTTTCGGACCAGTTTGAACTGATTCGAAAATCGAACAAATGAGGTTATATGAAAAGCCAGAAAAGATGGATGATTTGAATCTATGAATTGACAGTCCAATGTTTCATATGAAAAGCGGTACGATAATGTTACATGAAATGATGAAATCCATGAGAGTTAGTTCATGAAAATAATAACAAAAAATGTTTATCACCTTCCTACTGACCTGTATAGTCCTCTTGAAAAACGCCTTACAGGCCTCACAACTGGCGACTCCATAGTGGAACCCTGAGGCAGTGTCTCCGCACACCAGGCAGACCCTCCTGGGGGCTTCATCATCCCTCGCGCCACTGGCTGCGGCGGCTGTCGTCGATGAACAATGCTGCTGCTCAGGACTTGTGTTACCAACAATTGTTCCATCTCCGGGAGACACGCAGAATTTGACGTCCTCCTTACTCTCGAGGTCCAACTGGTTAAGATGAAAGAAGTTTTGTAAATGAAAAGGTTTTTTAAAGGGATTAGTTAAATAATGTTGTGTGATTTTGTGTTCTATTTTTAATTTGAGACATAGCAACACTGCTTTAACTGTCAAAGTTATTAAAATGTTATAAATTCAAAACCTTTAAAAGTCTATCAATGTATTATACGCAGTGGTTAAAATAGGGGTGTGCCAACGTTGACCAGGCACAGCGCGAAGACCCTAGAGGGGCGCAATTACCAGACCAGGGCGCACACTGGGCGCATCAAAGGCTAGTAGGTACAAGCTTAGTATGTCTCATCTAATCAAGTCTAATTAAACAGTAATAATTGCATAATGATTATTATTATTCATCTTTTAAACCATTAAAATAAAGTGCTACTAAAAAATTTACGAACGAAAATGATTAACGAGAGTGATGTGAGAAAAACGAAGGTAACATTTTTTGCCGTAGAAGTGCGTTCAATTTTTTTGTAATGATTACTTTTTGTTTTGCGGCCAGTCACCTATTTTTTTTTTTTAATAATATTGTTTTTTCTTTCTTCGGAATAACATCAATTACACGCTGTAAATTAGTACTGGCCGAATGACAAGACTGGTTCGAAAATCAATTTGACTTGGTATTATAAAAATGTCAATAATATACGAGTATGCACAGAGTCGAAATGGAGAAGTAACATATATTATACGTAAGGATGTTGCTGGCATGTCCTACAACCAAAAATTCGAATGCATGTGACATTATCAACCCGCACTGGGTCCACGTGTTGGATTACAATCCACTCTCTCTTAGGGGGCCAGTGTTAAAGCAGTGGAAACATTATAATATGTACGGAGTGTCCCAGAAAAATGTGGGAATATAGCAGGCTGATAAAGCTGAATAACATTAGTTTACATGTAATGGAACGACTGCCTATATAGATATAGAGGCTAGAAGGTTAGAAACTCTTAACATTACTCCTTTGCAATGTGCTGGTTATACAAATAACTACAAGTACGGAATCAATAGTTGAAAATGTGATATCAATTTATTTTTTCCATAATTTCCAGCCTTGGAATACCTATAGGTAAAATAGACTAACTAATAATTTCTAGAAAAAGAAAATAGGCCCATAAACAGAAAATATTACTTAATAAAATTATATCAAAAGAAACGCAGACGCCCAGACGGCTCCAAGAAATATGTATACTTATGGCAATCCAATTACTGCTTGTGTAACTCATAATGCGATCAGAAATAGAATTAATAAATATCATGAAGTTATTCCAATCCCGAGAATTAGGTCGTTCAAGATTCGATAAAAAGTAAAATGAGACCTTAAGTAGTCCTCCCACGTCTGCCCTTTTAACTTAAAGGTAAGTAAACAACGTTACAGGCGAAAATCTGAAAATTTTCCAGCATAAAACGTCAGTTTAAAATTGAAACGGTCTGTCAGTGGTTTTAAAGTAAGTATATTCTTTGAAGTTTTACCGAACAAAAGGCATTATCAACTATATGGTAAAGTAATTAGGCAGTGATGTTGGTCATGGCATAAGGTTAATGTAATAAGCATTTCACGCATTTAAAAATAACAACTTATGGGAACTGATGGGACTCAAGGCTCTTAATTAGCTTTCTTTTGAGTGTTCTTAGAATTTTTCATTCTAGGACATGAATTCCCAACCAATGCCCCTATGCACTAAGGCGACTTAGGGTGTTTTAATGGAGGGGTGCACAGATTCAAAATGTAAACAGGAAAAACCTAAAAAACGGGAGACATTCTTAATGCGAGGCTTTTTTTTATTGAACCGATCTATTGAGCAGTTTATAATAGCAGAAACTTGGATGAAGCGCATAGGGTAAGGAGGTTGTAAAGCAGTTTTTCTGGGACATGCCAAATCTTCCCACGATGTCTTTCATTGCTACATTTTTTTGCAAAAACATCCCGTAATAAATACCAAAACTCACAGGATAAAGATATTTGAGGTTTCCACGTACCTCTGGCTGCATCATAGGCATGGTCCGTGGATGTAGAGGCTGCGGGTGCGGCGGCTGAGGCTCGGGGGGCGAGTACTGCGGCGGCGGATCAGTCTCCTGCTTGACGCGGCGCAACATCGGCTCACCGCTCACCGCAGACATCAGTTGCACCTGGAACAATATGAAATAATAATAAGAATCTTTTATTTGTAAACTTGGTGTTGAGAGATGTTACAATATAAAGTTAGAGTCTCAATGAAGGGAATTTTTAGAAATAATTAGCAAAACCGTCTGAAAATGGACCCTTTTTATACTGGAATAGATGTTCCCCGTGGTTTCAACCCTGCTGCTCGGCTCCTTTTAGCTATAGCGTGATGTTATATAGCCTATAGCCTTCTTCGATAAATAGACTATCCAATAAAAAAATATTTTTTTAAACCAATCCTGTAGTTCCTAAGATTAGCGCGTAAAACCCAACAAACAAACTCTTCAGCTTTATATTAGTATAGATATTTATCTAGTCTAGATTAGAATCCAGACCCTGGGAATATTAAAAAAGTGAAACCATTGTCATTGGTATTTCCCCAAAAAGAAGTCAATAATTAAAACAACACCTTTTTATCGTGGTTAAATCATCAAATGAGTCCTCAACCCAGAGCTGAGCGGAAGGGACTGTCAAACCCGTACTGACTAAAATACACGGTGTCTTTCAATAGCTCTTCACGTTCGGGGTCAAGGTAATTCGTGAGTCCCGCGACCCCGGTAGGCTATGGCCATCTAAACAGGGCCCCGTCATTAACACTCTTACAAACGAGCGTGGTCGGACAGCGAGTCGCCCATTACTCACCGCCAGCATGCCCGCGCTTACGGTGGCCGGAGATCGTCTAGCGACATCCGTCGCCGTGGGCGTCTACCACTGCGGAATTAAAACTACACCTGGAATTTTCCTCAGTCATTACTTTGTTAAGAAATATTGGCGCTATTACAATTTGCTGGTGTGACTCCATAAAAAGAAAAATCCAGAATTATTTCAGATGTCCAGAATGATTTAGGAATCGTAAAATTAAGTAACCAATATCAGAGCGTCTAAAAGAGCTACTTTAGCAGAATCATAATATAAAATTTGCTATTTAATTATTATTTACATATACTCTATTCAATAAAAAAATGTATAAAAAATAAAAATTCCTCTTCCATTATTTTTAGTCTCCCAGGACACAGAGAAGTCCAATAGGCATAAAAAGTAGAACTTCGCAAACACACGAAACCTCTAAAGCCGTAATTACTTTTAAGACTTAGCCAAATGAGATAAGTTTGCAAAGTAAAACTAGGAGCAATTCTACGTCAGTAGCACAAATAAGGCTCACCAGGTTACGTTTGATGAACACAATAGCATTATTAACAGTTCACGTAGTTTCAGACGAGCTAACCAAAATTAGGACTCTGGGTCCAAGTAATGGATTAAAGTTATTAGAATTTCGTGTTAGACCACATCTTTCGGGCTTAGATCGAGACTAAATTATTTGCAAATTCATGTACACCATTAATCTTGAGATTACAAAGCAGATTTCAATACAATAGGTCATCTTTCAATATTAACCCCTGGCCCCTTTCGCTGGGCGTAACAAGGTACGATTTCACCCTCAACATTCAGACGTTTGGCGTCTGCCGGAGTCGCAAGACTCTGTCATCAGGTAACCGCGACCCTTAGTCAATACAAATCTGCCAGTCTCTCTCATCCCCCCTGGGTGATGATATGCCCGCCATTTGATGATTTTACCACGGTAAAAAAAATTAAGTGAAATAGTACATTTTTACAATATCCACCACCATACCGGTTAAACTCTTTACCAAATCCCAAACTAATTTGGCATGCGAAAACTTCTTGGCAACCTGTTTTTTTTTGCAATATTTGTAACGCTATCCACCAAACGCTGACGTCATGTGTATCTATTATAGTTGGTCTCAAGGTCTTGTTGAGGTAGGACAGGTCTGTATCACATTGAACAAAAATACATATCACTCATGAATCGTAAAGTACCTAATTTGCACCTTAGAAAAACTTATTTTGATCGCACATGATTTATACGATTAATTAAAAAAAAAGTAATGTTCGATTAATGTTTTGTAGAGGTTGAAGTACTCTTCTGTCAGGTAACCACGGGTTCTTTTATTATTTTAAATTCTATTTGATTGCAAACATGTGAACAAACCCAAATAAATATGATTGAGATGACCAGGCTGTTGGCATCTTGTCATTCAAGAAAATCCTTCAATCAAATCAATTCAATGGTGCAAAGTAGAATGGAACGGAAACAGTCAATAAAATCGTTCATGTTAATGATTTGGGAATATCTGACGTTCCCACATAGTATGAAGGTGAGAAAAGGACAAAAACTCTATTAATAAATGAGAAGGTAGGTAATAAGCGACATGAGAAAGAGAGAGAAATTGAAAAGGCATTAAAGCACGTTATCTTCAGACATGAGACTAGAATCATAAAAGTAAACATCGTAGATAAGATTATTTATAACCAAATAGAAAAGGAAAACAAACAAGTACAAGAATCACCAGTCCACATACTAGCAAAAATACCAAACACTAACATAATGAGATGTGTTGACTACGCCGCAGACGAAACACACAGACCTAACTACAAATATGTAATCATACAAACAGGTTACATATTAGATATCCGACGTGACAAATAAAACAACAGATATGCGTAAAACAAAAATAAAGCAAGACATAATATAATGGTACAATCAAACTTATCAGACGCCAGAATAATTTTTTTTAGTGTCGCAGGTCATGCGTGTTTTAACCAAAACATACGTATTTTTATGAGATTGTTTATCTTAAATTCAAGGATATAAAATTGGAATGAATTATGCAATGTGATTCGGAATTGGAACTAGATTTTCGCAGTTTGGGATCTCCAAGAATTTGGGTCTATGTCGCTTCTCTCATATCTGCATATGGTAGGAATCGATGTTAACTATTGGTAAAATATTATGTAGCCGATGCCGTGATGAAAACATTAACCAATCAGCGTACAGCCAACATTTCACGACGAACAAATCACCCAGATATCTGACACACTACCAAATCTCAAAATTGCCGCAAATGGGATCCCAAAAAATTTCGGACACATTACGACGCTCAGCAAGGAGCAATAGACTGAATAAGGAACACGATACCTGGGTTTTCTACTAAGGGCCTAACCCTTGGCTACTAAAATGCACTTTCAAAGCAATAAAACATTAACATGACCAGAAACAGACATTTATATACAATTGTGCAATTTCGGGATGTTCAAATTCGGTTTAATATTCAAAGTACTAGTAGTAATGCCTTGGAAAAGTCTGTTCAATACAGATTAATTTGAGTGAATAAACACCTTAGTGCCTAGGTATTAAAATACTTCAATATCTAGACTAGACTGGGTCGTGTGACGTTGTAAAGATGTCTGGAAGTATTAAGTAATACGACGCAATATAGCACATTATTCAAAATGGCGGATAAAAGAGAGACTGGGTCTTAGTACATTAATATGATTCCAGGCTTATGATAATTTAGGTACGTATGCGATTTCGTAGATCGTAAGATATGGCGGGAAATACTAAAAGGTTCATGATTTTGGAGTATTATCACCCAATTTAGAAGCAGCAAACGAAATATTTTTATTTTTTATATAGTTTGGTTTAATCAAACTTTCACTTTATCTTATATCTTACTTATTGATACCGTAATACGCTAATCTTTGATACGCTGGGTACGTGCCGCGTGCCGCCCTAATTCCTGACCTACACAACTTCTCTTTTCTTAGACATGTGATAAAATCGTTAATAGATATTATATTACGTCTATTCTATTCTATTCTATTTTTCTCTTATGGCAAGTCAAGACGATGTCGACTATTCTGCCAGTGTCAAGAGTGACTTAGAAAAACAAGTGTGCAAGAAAAAAACGTCAAAGTTTAGAAAAAAAAGGAAAAAAAGTCGGATCCTCGATTGATATGGTCGAACACGACGTAGGTCTTGTTGGATTATATTACGTCAATTTCTAAGCAAACGTCATCATTCTATCTACATTTGACAGCTAAATCAGGCCACAATAAAATTAATGTTGCCTAAAACAAAAATCAACGATACAATGGTTATTTCAGTACCGCTCCATATAAAAAAAAATGGCGGTGTTACACATTCGTTCGCGGAATGTGCGTACACGTGAAAAACATCGTCTATCTTTATTTAAACAGAGAGTATTGAAAAAACAAAATTATCTATGAAAGATAAGTAAGTGCAAAAAAGAATTCAAGGATGCAAGTTGTGGGGTTCAACGTACTCTTGACATTGCTCTGTGCATGCGATAATGATCGTGATGCAACGTAAGTAGGTGACTACCTATAACTAGTACCTACTCATGCATTACTAATTAAACGTCTGTTTTCAATACCTGTATTGTTATTGGTACGTCTGGATATAATATTTTATTAAATATGCATGATAGACTTGAACAGAATATAGGTCACAGAATGCAACTTCAAATGGGGTAAATATGGCCAGAAACTGCATAAAACAGAGAGGTTAAAAATGGTACCTTCATGGATGATCTATTGAGAATTTGAGAAGATACAGATTTGATAGAAACATTTTTTTGGACAGAACGGAGAGCCATTTATATTCGTGAGGAATTCAAGAAGTGAACACTACCGAAAAATATGTAAAAGAATTTAAGCCAGCGACTGTTCTGTTGATGCTTTCAGGAGTCATAAATCAAGTACATAGCTCGTTTCGCTGGTACAAGTGCACTTACTGAAATAGAGTTTGAACAATAACGTAATTTTCACAAACAGAAATAGAAGCATTGAGCCATGATTAGATATAGGTAATCGTTTGCCTCCAATAACAAGTCCTTTTATCGGCTGTTGATAATTCAACCAATCACAAAAGTTGTCCTGAAATTCGGATTCATTCATTGGAGCTTTCCTAATTAGGGCCCTGATAAGGTTATTTTATAAAACGGGGAGTAACCTAGCCATAAAGAAAAATGATTCCGTGATCTGTGTTTTTTTTTAAAATTTAACAGTACCTACACGAAGTGAACTGTCCAAATAAATGAATCAGCCAGAATATCGGGTTCATGAGAATTGGAAAAAGTGTAGGGAAGCCTTTGCCCGAGAATGGGACAGAGCAGGCTCTAAAAAATCCCGATTATGCCTAGAATACCGCTGTACAATAAGATAATTATTATAATATAAAGTTTTAAAAAATCAAGTAACCAGATGATGCAACCATAAATTTTAGTTAAAAACTATCTCGACGACAGCTTTCAAACAAAAAAACGCATTAGAATCAGTCTATTCGTTTTGGAGCTAAAAAGCCACTCTTTGCACTCCTATTTTTGCTTCAGGAGTTAAATAATAAATAGATACTTGAAATTCAACTTCAGTACAGTTAAAAACATCAACGACATCCTCCTTCATATTAAATGTGACTTGAATACAATACAACTCTATACAGACAATGGGTTTAGCAGACCCACCTTCAAAATGCCTTCAAGTACCAACAAATTATTCTGTGAACATCCTTTGCACACGACCTAGTCACTGAGTAGAGCTAGTGTTTTATTTTACTGGCAACACCCCAATCCGTCAAATATTCCATCAAACACGAACCTTCTTCTTTCATGATAAAGTTGAAAATGTATTAAAGAAAACTAACGGGTTGTGGTAGGTTGATGTTCTAAAGTCTAGGATAATACTACCTAATCATTTCGCGCCTAAGGATTCAGCAGAGGTGAACCATAAGTGCTGTCTTAGAAAGCCTAACAGCCTAAAAGCTTTTAAAGAGAAATCGTTCAAAAATGTGCTAAATAATGGTTAATAATTGATGGAAGCATCAACATGTTTTTTTTAATAATCTTGCCCTACAATACACCATAAAGTCTGTTACTTAACGGCCTGCAAAGTTTTTATATCTCTGAAATCTATACTAATATTATAAAGAGGAAACCTTTGTATTTTTGTATGTTTGTATTGAATAGGCTCAAAAACTACTGGACCGATTTCAAAATTTCTTTTACCATTACTTAGAGGGATTCTTCCGAATCCGTATAGGCTATATTTTATCCCGGAAAATAGATAGGATTTTTCGTGGTAGTGAAAATTGTGGAGTAAGGCGTCGAAAAAACTGCCGCACGTTAACGATTCTCGCGAACGCTGCCTAAATGGTTAGAGATGTATGGTTGACTTCTATAGAAAAGTTGTAGAACTCAATAATGCCTACAAAAAAGTCCACGATAGTATAAACCAAACATTTATATTTTAGCCATTATAACCACTTTTCCATAGAATAAAAGTAATTAAAATTATTAGCCTATGTTTATTGATTATATTATCGTCAAATACTAATCCTTATCCAAATAAACTATTTATTGAGCAAGATTGTTTCAATAGCTATAAATTACTTTTTATTTTATTCCAATCGGACAATCCATTCAAAAGATATTACGAATTTAAAATTGTGAGAGAGCTTAAAAAATAAATGTCCACCCGTGCGAAGCCGGGGCGGGTCGCTAGTGATTTATATTGTTGAAAATTTATCTTAAACAGAAAGGTAGATAATTTTGAACTTTATCGCTTTCTATTAAAAAATAAAACTGAAATCCTTAATAGCTTTCTTGTGTAAGGCCAGCAAGCAGTTAAAAACACTCTCATTTTGCCCGTCATATTAAAGTTTCAGTACCTAATAAGGCGCGAAGTTGAGAACTGCCATCAAACAAGCTACATGAAACTATAAAGTAATCTATGTAATCAAAAAAACCAAGCCAGAAAGTAAAACATGAGAATTAAGCTCATAATACTGTACCACCCTTAATAAACGCGAACCAAAGCTACGCCAAAGTCATTCATTAAAAAATGTATTGTTAATCTGAAGATTATCCTGGTTGTAACTTTAATTCACGGTTATTAATAAGGGTGTACAGCGGCCATATTATGATGTCTTAAAACCAAGCTTGTTCCAGTGAGTGAAAGAGACAGAGCTATACAAGTTGTCTAGCGTCACCTCGTTCACTCACTTGAACAAGCCTGGTTTTAAGACGTCATAATACGGCCCCAGGTTTAAATTCTAAATGACTTCAGACAATTTAGAAACAGGTAACTGAACCCTCATAAAAAGCCCAGACCTCGTGTCAAACCACGTGGCTGGGCGTGGAAAAACAAAATGGCTACCTTTATTTGTTTTGATTAACGCGCATTTAAAAATTTGCATAAAACAGCAAAGGTTTGAGAGAAAGATTTGAATAACTGTAAGTATACCTAATTTAAACAAAATAATCTTAAATTTTAACATTTTCATTTATTCTTTAATACGAAAACTGGTAAAATCAAGAAAAAACCCAAAGATGCCATCGATTAATCAGGATTTAAAAACTTTGAACCGCTCTTCTACATAAACTAAACGGATTAGGTATTTCTGCTATCCTAATTCAAATTCAAATAACTCATAGAATGAATTGAGTCGCAGACGGTAAAGTAATTATTATTTTTATATTTATGTAAGCACAATACATAAACATTGCCATTAGCTTGCTAAAACAAAAAGTCTGTTTTGACTACACACTTTAGCCTAGGGTAGGTCAGTACAGCGTGACTCAGTCTAGACTAAAAGCAAGTCATTGTTGGTAGAAAAGCGTTTGGCAGGCACAAATAGGCGCAAAACATTGTGAAATCTTTACATAGAATAAAAAAAAGTCTATAAGTCTGTCTGTACGGGCATAACTTCCGAACGGAGTGGGTGCCGGAGCGCACCACGAGCCACTTTAATTATCTATTTTTTTTTTAAGGTTAACATTTTGATAAACTTAGGGAAAAGAGATAGCAAACATTGTTTTGTATTTTTGTTTAATTAAATATCAATCAATGAACTCAAATTATCTTAACTCACAGTTGGGCATAGACAATAAAGGCTTTAATACATGCAACAAAAGTAAATAAAAGATACTGGGCATGACGCAATGGGCAAGAAAAACAAACTGTCAGAATTACAATGGAATTGTTGATTTCACTGATTACTGGAGCTATCCATCCAAACACAAAAATATTCCTCCCCTGGATCACCCCTTGTCATCCGCCTTTGACAAGAAGCGTCCAGAACATTCTTTTACAAAAATAAGCAACTTATCACCCATTTTTATAAAAAATTCGTGAACTGAGCACTATGAAAGGCAGAGTTAAATATAATCTTTTTTTTTCCTTAAGATTTTTATCAATTACGTTTCAATTTCGACCACAATAAAATATTTTTATATGTATATTTATATCACCATATTACACCTAAAGCTTTTGTTTTATTTAAGCACAACATAGAAAATGAATTTAAACCGGTTCTGGGACAAAAAACCAATGACAATAATTCTAGAAACAGACCAACTCCATAATGTCATATTAGTTGACTATATTTAAACAAGGATGATTAACGATAATAACTGGGTCGCGGCCCAAAAACTTAAAGCAAATATTTCAAATCGATATTCAACGCCCCCAGGCTTTAGGCCTTAAATAGTACTCCTAAAAGTGTAGGCGGTAGATTATATTAGAAGCGTATTACATATCAGTGTGCTACCTTAGCAGAATCATAATAATTGGTCGCGGACATGGTTAACATTATGAATTGTCTAACTTAGACAATTTTAGGAATTTTATCACAATTAATTTGATTATGCTAAAGTGGCACTTTTTAGGCCCTCTGCACGAAGCATACTACTATAATTAATCAGTAATGTGGAAATTTCTTGGACCCTGAAATGGCGCCCAACGCGAGTAGACGGAAAATCCTTTTACATTGCAGCATGACGTGTTTGTTCAAAGGCCAAGATCCGGGTAAAACTTTAAACAAATCAAGCAGGAAAGTCTTGAAATGCAACCTCAAAAATCCACAATTGCATGCGAAAATTTCATAACATCACAGCAGCATTGCGGCGATAATTACAAAATTTGTATAACAATAAAATGAAAAAAAAAAAGTTCATGCGAACAACACCTGATTCCTTACTGCGCCACAATACTATTTATGTGTTGGCACAAAATAGGTAGGTATTCATAATAAGCGGTCGAGTTCAGCGACCGTGCGTCCGTGGTCTCACCTTCTAGATAAGCGTCATTTCGAATAGAGCAGGCGGGCGCACGACCGCCAAACCGTTTTTCGTAACTACGCCAACATTGAGGCAGGCCCAATATTTACCATATTACAATTGGGGCACCGGCAACCTCACACTCTTAAATCCCCGGGCTCAACAGAAACACATGACAGACCCCGATAAAACTCAACAAAAACACTCGTTTTTCAGCCATTGTTATCCACGATTATGTCATATCACACAAAAAAGTGTAAAATAACTTTTCTTTCGGAAGTCGGTGGCCATAGACAATGAAATAAAAAACAAAGCCACCGATTTCCGAGAGAAAAATTATTTTACACTTTTTTGTGTTTGGTTTTGAAGTCGGTTCCTTTTATTTCAAATTTTTTATTTTACCATTTTTGGTTTAAATATTGAACTAAAATTTTCGTATAATCGGCGTCTTTGACAATCCAAGGGAGTAACAAAAACGGAACTATGCATTCATCGACGTTGTACGCAACGTCAAGAGATGTCCATTATTGTTATATATTGAAACCTTCCCTAGAATGTAACAAACACTTTTCTGAAAACCGCATCAAAATCAGTTCAGCCGAACGCGAGATAATCGCATACAAACATACAGGTCGAACTGAGAACCTACTTTTTTTTTAAATCGGTTAGAAAGAGTTATAAATAAAAATAATTATTCAACGGCTTGAGTAACTTAAAGACACATCATGCTTAATTAGTGTCGATACTTAAACACTGAAAGTCAGACGGTTACAGACAGACCCAACAATTAACAAAAAATCATCAACAAATCATCTACCTAAAAATAATAATTCTTTATGAAAAAAAAAGGTAGAAAGGATACAAATGCTGTTAGCCTTGAAGCCCAATCTAACAGTTTATGAATTTGACCACCTCGACGCCTAAACGAGATCACGTTTGCATGAGAAAACTAACCTATCCAACACATTTTAAAATCCATTTAGCTAGAAAGATATGAAATTATGAAATCAGAAAAACATTAGCGATAAATAGCTTCAAAGTCTATATCTAATCTTGTGACGTTACGTCACGCGCTCAATAGAGTCATACAAAAACGTTTTTGACAGCATGTCGGCAACTCTTCGGCAACCCGGACCTACCTCAACATAGAAGCGAATGTTACTCGCTGTGTGTGGTAGTACTTTTCCATGCGTTATCATATCATATTTTAGCACTTGATAAGTGCGCTAACGCATTCTACAGTGTCATTGTGATAAAAATGCTGAACACACACGAAATCGTTGACGGTATACATGTAGTTGTATAAGTAAATGATCGCGTTTGCACAGATGCATCCTCGGCCCACAATGATGTCTTTGTTGTAGCTCTGGAAACTATACCAAGCTTCAAAGGTATGTACACAAAAAATAAAACAGAACACATTCTTCATGAATATTCTACATCAGTTCAGTCTGGATTGAACCTCTAAATGTAGAAAAGAAAATGATTGGCAGGTGAATCTTTCACGTTTATTTTTTGGAGAATAAAAAATTGTATTTGGAAAACCTCAGAACTTTGTATTCATTCGTTTCAAGGAACATTATTGATCTAAGAATAGAGGCCCCGCACGACGTGGCCCCACATTTGCCCTACACAAAAAACTGGGCCATGTCTTTCCTTACCCTTCACCCGGAGAGTTCAGACCGGGTTCAAATGTAAGTCGTTAGATCACTACTGTATAATACAAAAGACGTAAATAAATTAATATGCATAGTTGCTTGTCTCTCTAGTTATAACTACGTACTTATTTCGGCAGTCTAACTTTAGAATAAACACTGGCCAGTGTTGGCTCGAGCTGATTACATCACTCGAGCGTTTTACCGCCGCATTAATAAAAAAATTCAAGACCAAGGCCAAGCGGAACTTTATTTAGATCTAAAACTCTCTGAGTATTCTCTTCATTTCATTTCTGGAATTTCTTTGAAAGCAAATAATGCCTTCAAGAAACTTTACTGCTGGCTTTATGATTTGGCAGGCTTGACAGCTATTTTCTAAACCACTTTTCTGCTACCTACATAATAGCTATGGGTTTTCCAAAGTTTCATGACGCATTATGTCCTACTGTATCCTGAAGGACTAAGAATGTTAATTCTACTTCCCCCGGTGAAGTAACATTTTTTAATAAGCGACCACTAACGCAATCATAAAATATTCGAACAAAAAAGAAATAAAACTATGCCCAATAATAGTTTGGAGGCACGCCAGTAAAAAAAACTAGCTGAAAACATAAACACGACATGTTTTTTTAGATATTCAAATTTGGAATTCGTCATTATAATGCTGCATGACTGTATCTAATCATAACCTATCTCAAGCGGAGATTTGTGTAACCATTGTAACAGATAGTATGTTTTGTTTAGGCAGGTCAGGACTCAGTGAGCTGTGAAGCTTTGCCCAGGCAAATTCGGGAGTGGAGGTATAAATAGGTAGTATGAAGGTGTAGTCAGGATCGGTAGGGTGGGGAGGAGGTTGCAGGGGCGGGGATGCGCGGGCGGGGGGTGCGTCTAGACATCGGCCTTGACCGCGGCGCGGTTTCCGCGCGCCCGAGGTCGCCGCGACCCACAGCCCAGAGACCAAGTGCGAGCAACGGTATACTATGCCATGCTATGGGGTGTCGCTTAGCACATGCTATGTCTAGCTGTGAACGAAGTCTGGAAGCATACGCATCGGCTTATGTCATCTAAGTATACAGCTACACCCACAGTGCCAAAGGACTCTTGAGTAGTGCTGTAGGAATATGATGAAATTCCAGACGTTTACTTTTCGTTATGTTCCATTTTACGATGCTTTTCCATTAAAAACAGTCATTACCGAAGGTGGAATTGTAATAACTATAATTTACAATATTTTCAGGTAGACAAACTAGACAGGTTGCCCTAATAGACGATTTAACGCAGTATGTGTATGTAATTACGATGTTTACGTATAAAAGTATATTATTAGAACAGAAATACCTAGAATCGATTCTATCTACAGTGTATGTGTAAGTGTCTATAAAAATTCGGTCGAACAACACAGTTGGGTGAGGAACGCGTCTCGAGCCTCGGTCTGTGAACTCGAGTGAGTTTCGACATTGCGTCGACATTGAGCCGGGCTAAATAACGCAGATAGCGAGGGGTCGACGACCGACATCGCCCAATATCACGCGGACGATCGCAATATTTGCCAGCACCTGCGAAACCGCGTGGTCGTTATATAACCATGACCTACCCCAACAGGGGTTTAGCATTTTTTTTATACATGGTCAAAATCACCCATATGCCCAAAACAATTAAGAGACCAAAATTTTACCCAAAATCAATTTCAGAAAATTTCCACATGGTAGCATCTAAAAGACCAAACTCGAAGCAGATTCCATCCAGCTTGAGGATCTTGCAAAAAGCGAACCAAAACCAGAGAGGCCACAAAATTGCGGATCGGAAATGATGCGAACAAGGCGAGGTGGGGTGTGGGAGCGGGTGGGGTGGGGGCCGAATATCTCGGCGCGGGGTGACATTGCGCGGACGTCGACACTATGCCCGACCTACGGCACGGCACCGGCGCCCGCCCGCGCCGCTCAGCCCGCGGAAAAACGACGCCTCATCCGCACCACTACTTTGACTACACAAATTCACTAGACCAGAATGTTCAGCAACTCAGCGTGTACGCAATGCGTATCAGCTCCAACAACCATCGTTTTTTCACCGAGTAGACGCAAGTTTAGTCCCCGATTTGGGAATCCTGCGTTATTGGACAGGACGGTCAAACACCGCTGTTATTAAATAATTCAAAGCTCATCGCACTGTTACATAAAATGACGCAATGCGTTTTCAAGATTTATTTTGTGACCAACATGGTTCGGGTAAACAATGCAGCGTGTGACGCAAATATCAACAAAACGACGCAATTTATTCCTGGTTAATTTCTCGAAATACGTACATTTTGAAACAAAGCTTATAACGCATTTATGAGCCCTTTACTTCTTGGGAAAACAGTTCAGACAGCGGATTCTGCGCCGTTCGTATTTAATTACTTAGATTTTAGGTACTTTAAGGGCTTTTCACGCTATAGAAATACGTCGTTTTGGGTCCAAATACACCAAATACAGAAATCTGTCAATATTTTGGAAAAGAATTCTTGAAATTTTATTGAAAATGAGATTCGAATATGTTTTAAGACAATTTTCCACAATAACTCAGACACGTGCGCGGGGGCTAAAGACACAATTAAATGTTGAGCATATCTAATATTGGTTTTTCTAACAGAACCATTCTAGATTCGTTTTTAGGTTTATTTCGAGAGCCGACCAAAGCCTCGCATTCACACAAATCCCATATTTAAGAAACGGCCAGCAAGAACGACAAGAACAAAATAGGGGCAGCTTACCTCAAAAAAACTTACACAATTCATAATTTGCAGAATTTTGTTTTACCATAAAGATACTAAAAGGTCTCAAGATATCGTTGTTGACAAATTACTTAAATCATTCTGGCCATATTTCATTCTCTTGTTAAAAACATTATAATCCTCAGGTACATTTGTAATATTAAGCTTGAGACCTTCATTTATCTCAAGTTGTGCATTAATTTATGTGAGAGGCACTTGTACTGATGAAGCATCAACTAGGCAATGAATAATGACATCATATGAACTGTCATCGCATCATTTGAAATCACTACGTTTCAAACTGAGTAGGTCAGTACCCACAAATATTTCAGTGATACAAGCTGCGAATGATTTGAAATGACCAAATAAAGATAAGAAATAGACACTACTGCTACTGCATCGATAAAAAATGATACTGTTTAGTCGCAAACTGAGTAGATATCAGAGTGACGAAATACTTTGCAATCGTTTCAAAAAGACTAGCGAAACTCGAACATAAACATAAGAAAAACAAAGCAACGATTGCCGAAGGGTCCAACGAATTTTTATATAACAAAATAAATGGCATTGTCTGGGACCGATGTGTCATAATTACATTGATACTGATGCAATTATGACACATTTTGATAATACTATAGCGTAAATTAAGTGAAGTAGGGTCCATACATTTTTCAATAAAAGAAACTGCGAAATATTTGAAAATGTCAAAGAAACAAATGAAAAAAATTTAAAAAAAACGTCTAGCTATGAGTTGGGTGGTTCACATAAGAAATACACTATCGTCATTGCGTAGGACAGACTTGAGATCACTGCATCGTTCTATAATGTTACAACGCAAATTGCATGGAATAGAAATGCGACAATGAAGAATTACTTAGAAATCGAAATTAAAGAAAATTGAAGGCCGTGGAAACACGAAATGCAGTTAAGAAGAAGATTCAAAGATTGCTCAATATATTAAAACAAATTTAATAATCGGTTGAATGACTTTGTGAAAGTGTTAAAAAAACAGACAAGAAAGAAAATGAAAAACTACTATACGAAGTGCCAGAATTAAAAAAGAGCCAATAATGAATTAAAACGAAGGTGATTGTAATTGTAATAATCATAGGAAGGTAATGATTTATTAAAATTATTATGATTGGACTTCCTGCGTAAATATTATTTAAACCCTATATCTGCATCAGCAACAAAAACCAGAAGGCTAATCAAGTAGACGTTTTTTTTTTTAAAAAAGAAAGATCTACATATCTACACAAAAACAAATCTAATTCAAATATAACACTGGGTGGCGCAATATCTAGACAAAACTATCTGTCTTGATAATCTTACAACCGGAATATTTAGACAAAAAGTGCAACAAGTAGATAAAAATGTAGGTACTGAATGCAGTTCAACGCCCAAATGACATTGAAAAGGCAAACAAAATGCAGTTTCATTTATTATCGTCTATCTCGTGATGTATGTATAATATAAACACTTTTATGCTTGAAGATACATATATATATATACTTCCGAACCCACTTCATATTGAAATTGAGTTTTAAGTGTTCAAAAATTGTGATTTTGAGAATTTTTAGATGCTTCGATGAAAAAATTGTGGATGTCAAAACTGTCAGAATTTGATTTGGCCCGGGCAAGTATTGGAATATTCTTAGGATCCAAAAATTTTGGACATCATCTTTTAAAATTCTAATTTAGAAAAATTGCGTTTATTTTTTTCAACGTCATATTTCAGACGTGTATCATTTTGGATTTACCTGAGGCGTTTGACAATGTTAACCACGGAGTTTAACGATGCAAATCAGGGCCTTTTTGCTGTTTGAAGCATGTTATATTATGCCTGTTGTGAATTACAATTTATCTATTTCTGTATTAACGAACATTGTATCTAGTTGGCATCAAGTATAAACAACTGTTCTTATCAGGGTAACGTCGCGTGTTAAGACATTCGTAATTATGTTTATTTGTCGTCAGTGTTTTATTCCAATTAATAGGTCAAAGATCAACTATTTAAAACGTAGATTTTTGCTACTTTCTCATTATCTAGCAAAATAGGAATTATCATTTTTGTTCGTGTACTATAACTTTTTTTGCCAAACATGTAGGTTTGTGAAGAATCGTAAACACAAATCATTTTATAGATAAAAAAATGCTAAGAAGTAGGTAGCTATCTACCTACTTCTAAGGCAGGTACTTCCAACATGGCCACTTGAGTTCAATCAACTGCTGATACATCACAAACTTTACATAGTGATTTATCGCACAAACAAACGAAAACAAGTTAACACCCAAAACCCGCGTTTTCTCAATAACACTAATGATTCATCCATACAACACAATGCACCTCCCAAACTCGTGCAGGGTTCAGTACTCACATTGTGAGAAGATTCGATCATATCCAACGTATTGGCTATATTGGAGAACAACCAAGTATCTTCTACAGCACACATTTTTAATGCCTTTAAAATCACAGCACAAACATCAAACATTAGAGTTCAAAGCACTTTGTACGTTTTATTTATTATAGGACGTATTTTGTGGAGCGCAATGGAGGAAAAGCTTGATGCGCGCTGAGCGACTCGCACGCACTGTGCGTATACGCAGGCCACGCCTCGACACCCCACCAATGTTCACGATCCACGCATGCGCCGCCCAGCGACTGGCCACGTGCTAACCGCCTTTCAGATTGGTCCCTTCACGTACTAAACGGACGAATAAAGGCAGAACGTTAATTTTCCTGAAGCGCTGCCAAGGGACGGCAACCGTGATTGGTCGAACGCGCAATCGCTATGTTTTCAACGTTATCGAACATTATAAGACCTTTTTAAAGACAACAAACAAAGATAATTTGGTAATTGTGGGTTGTAAACATGCAGTTTTACAAAGGCTCCAAGAGTTTTTGTGTTACCTTTTAAATAATTATTTGTTCCATATTCCGTAATCTTACACAACTAAGTTAGTTCTTTAGAATAACGATGAACGACGTGTTAACTTTATTAGGTACTTTGATTATTGTAAATAATCTTTATCACTTGTTTTGCAGCGTACTTAATAGATAATTACTAACATTCGAATAAGTTTAATTACGAGACAATAATTGTAAATTAAAGGAAAACGTACTAGTAACATTCAAATCGTGATATGTACCTATTTAAATAAATATATACAATATTTAAAAAAGCTAAATCATAAGAATTAATTCTACGAAAAAAAGTACATCATACCTAACAATGTTTCATCTATAAACACACAATAAATTAAAACCTTAACTTTTATAAAAACTTTTATATCGAAGACTAATAAATACTTGTCATGTTTGTTCTGGCAAAATTCAAGAGAGAGCCAATATTTTCTTTAAATTTCATAATACACAGGAACGCAATGATCGAGATATACAATTACGTAAGCTTCTTTTATAACCGCTATTCGTGAGGATTGTCAAATCAAAATAAATGTCTAGCAATGTAGCAATTAAGCGCACCACACACGGCTAAGATACTATAATATTTTATCTTAAGATACCATATCGCTCGCCATGCAATTCAATGGACCATCACACACGACGAAGATAATATTATATATTTTTATATTTTGGTATCTTAAGATAGAATCGTATGGCGAGCGATATGGTATCTTAAGATAAAATAATATAGTATCTTAGCCGTGTATGGCGCGCTTTAGGGCTCGACTGAAGAATTGAATTAGAAGCAAAATTTTAAAATCTAAAGATGATTTTAAATAGGTATTCCGAACTTCAATAAAATAAAATAATAGCATGCATTTGATTTTATACCCGGCTGTTAATGCAGTTTATGAGTTTCAATAAATTATAAATGTTATCGAATCTATCTAAACTATGTATGTACCTATATCTAAGAATTGGGCCGGTCATTGAAAATTAACCTTGCATAATCGTCAGTCCATACACGTGTCTAAGTATAGTTTTCAAGGTTATCCCAATTAGACACGCCAAATGACTACCGTTTTAATTATCAAGCAGGTAAATCTGATTTATTTAAATCATCACCAAAACCATATAACACGATAACATTGGTTAAAGAAAAAAAAAACTAAACAGGAAATCAAAACAAATCAGTAATCAAATCATCAACCTAAATCAAACTACATTATTTACAGGTCTCAGAAGTTTTAGCTTGATGGCTTAAACTTCTGAGACCTGTAAAAAACCTGTCGGACTAAAAATGTAACCGCTGGATAAATTCTACAGCTGCTGTACTGACTAAACCAAGGATACCAGCAACAAAAAATCATAATCTTAACATTATAAAAGCGAAAGTAATTTTCCAAGTTACCTTTTCATGGCTAAATCACTGACCAGATCATACTTTTTGCATATTCTTTGTCAGGTATACACGGACATAGAGTACCTTTAATTCCGAAATAAATACTTTTTTCGAGGAAAACAATAATAACAGTTTTATATTAATAGATGACACAACGTGTCTTTCTGATCATGATTGAATAATATTATTACAAGCAGAGACAACCTGAATTGAATGTCAAATTCTAAATGAACATGAGTTTCATTTAGGAAAGCTAGTTTCAAAATCTGAAGAAGCTATATATGTGTGTAATCGACAAAATATAAAACGTAAGGGAACAACACGAACCTAAAAACAAAGAACACATGCCACAGGAATCTAAATTAACAAAAAACTGAAGCTAGATCAGTTAAAACGTGAAACAAAAGAAACAGTTAAATGAGGCTGTAGTTATAATGATGTCATAGACAATGCAGACAGACAAAAAACGTGAGCATAGATGTATACCTTCGTACATACATCATAATTTGTACCTGTAGGATATACAAATATTATCGTCTAGCTCAATAGAGACGGTAGCCTTGGATTTTGTTGCCAACTCTGACTTTCGACAATTATATAAATCCAATTACCTAATTATTTTACAGAATCTACTTCTTTATCAGATACTTTATCGACATCAATATCTAGTAGATACCTTTTATTTATTTATTTTTATAATACGTCATTTATGTGCATGGAATGCATTTTCTTTATTCAAGATCGATATTTACAGATGTTGGTACTAAAGGTGTAAGTTAAATTTGGCAATGCTAAAATAACCAAAAGCCCGAATTGCGTACGCAAACAAAAGGCTGTACGGGCATGTACAGTAAAGCAACACAAGCCAGACTCAGGACTCGTTAGTGGGGAATCTTTTGGCATTATCGATAAACATCCCGTCGGGCCCTAGGCTGTCTATGTATAGGTTGTCTTAGGGCAGGCACGAGGCGACGGCGCGCCGGGCCAGACAGAATTTGTTAGCTTTTTTGAAGATAGGGCTGGCTCCACCAAAGTAGATGACATATTAATCGCTACACTTGTAGAAATGTATTAGACACTGTGATCCCTTACAGAATCCGTATGAATCCTTTTTCATCCATTATTATTTCGGTCAACTGGCAATTGACAAGGCTATGCTATTATGTTTTTAGCCTTGGGTGCCGATTAATAGTTTCATTGTCAAACTAAAGATAGAGCGCATTGCATTTTTTTTTGAGTTTGATCGAAACAGATTTATCTTTTTAATCGTTATTCAGTTTCTACATCACGCTCAGGTTTTTGTTCAATTCCTGATCCAACTTCCTGTGCACTGAACATGCATTAATCATTTACCTAAGACAGCCCTAATATTTAATTGTGTGGGAGGAGGCAATTCGTGGAACAGCTCCTAATTGTGTGTGTGCGTGTATTTCAAATACAAATAAAATCGCACTTGTGTGCGCGCCGCCGGTTCATTGTCAAGGCCAACAGCCAAATCTCCCGCTCGAGCCCCCCCTCACTCCACCCATAGTCAATTATTCGAATTCACCGAAAACATTGCTTAGCTACACGCATATTGCTCGCCCTGAGAAGCCTTCTACTTCGGAGCTTCTAAGTGGAGCAGCAATAGTTACTAAACTGCAACAAGTATGAAATATTTGGTTGGTGTCATTACTTTTTGGCCTTTTAGTACAGGGACTGTGGTTGCCGCCGACGCGATAATCGAGTATTTTTAACGTTGCATATCGCATTCCGCCAGCTTTTTATCTACGGTGTGTGCCGCTGCGTTAGTATTAAATCTTAGTGTAACAAAAACAACACTGGCGTGCATCTATCGGTCTAGACTAGACGTGAAAACATCTCCAAAAGGTGACGATAGATATCACGTTTTTTTTTACCACTGCCCGACGCATTAGTCGTTACTCAAATTTGATCGCAGATCTATGTAAATTACGTGACTAACAATCTGCAGTCTGATATGATATTATATAACTGTCGTTAAGGCAAGCTACATGTGGTAATTTTAAAACAAATAGATCATACACGAAGGGTCTGTGGAGAGTTACTAATGATTGCATCTTCGGTAAACGAAATTGATCGCGGAAGCATTAACATAATCCAATTATTTTATTATCTATGAAAACTGCCCTGCCCATGACCACAAGTCTTGTAACCTAAGGTCGGTTGATATCAAAGTATCATCTGCAATTAATTAAAGATATGCGAATGCAAACAAAACTACAACTGTACTAATCAACTATTTATACCAAACCGAATATCATGAAAGCACTAACAGTGCATCACATTTGGGGAAAAACTTTTTATCTACTAAAGGATGCCGTATACTGGTAGATTTTTTTACAGTTAACGGTAGATTGAATTTTATTTGCATGCCTTGGAATATTCGTCATAACTGCAAGGCGACCAATACCTAAACTACGTGTTAGAAAAAATGTTATGGCCTGTTATCGTAATTATTGCTTCGTGCTCGCGCAGTATTAAGTAAAGACCCTGGCAACAAAATGAAGAAAAAAATTACTGACAAAATTACTTAGAAGAAAATATCGTGAAGGATGAAACGAAACTTCACAAGACAGTTCTGAAGAAGAAAATGATACAATTAGAAAATCAGAAGGGATAGCTGTATTTTTTTATAAAAACAAAGTAGTGGAGCTAAAAATATGTGTCAGTGCATGGAAAGATTGAGTCGATAAGTCCAGTCAAGGCCGCGTTATATCACCAACGTTTGCATCACGTTGCCACAAAAATGATTAGATAGAGTAATCGCTACAAAAGTATACACACTACTTTCTTTTGTCTCACAAAAAAATGTGATCATAATATTTATAAAACATAACCCTTTCTTTGCAGTCGAGAAAAAAATACGTAATTTTCCGGCCTTTTTGAGGCAAGACGTGATAAAGAAAACGAGGTCAAAGAACCAGAAAGAAATCAAAACGAAACCTGGACCTAAAACTTCAAATACCAATAAGGTAGACCTTAACTTGAGACGGCAAAAGGAACAGACAAACAAAGAAACTTATTGATATAACTCAGGGACTATTAATAATACAGAGCGCATCAAAGAAGCCATTATACGTTCTCGCGATAAAAACAAGCCTCCGTATCAACCCGAAGAGGATTATTCAACAAGAGAAAAAATAGAGACTTTTAAAATTTGCCCGCACCTTCTTAGCACAAATATTCGAATCCAAAATCAAAGAGCAAAGGGAAAATATTTAAATGATTTGCTAACGGCTCTTAATACTTTTAAAGACCATTAATAAGATATGGCAATTTTGCGTGACTG
This sequence comes from Agrotis puta, assembly GCA_943136025.2. Lineage (NCBI taxonomy): Eukaryota > Metazoa > Arthropoda > Insecta > Lepidoptera > Noctuidae > Agrotis > Agrotis puta. The sequence goes on along the minus strand of OW964185.2, from coordinate 13,186,075 downwards.
GTTTTAAGTGCTTGTAAAATTTTACGTCAGAACCATCAATTTTGCTTGCTTTTCCTTGAAGAAAAAATAGTATAAAAAAACCTATATTAATCAGCTTAGATAATAAAGCGTAAGATGAAACATTAACTATAAGTCATCGTCAGATGAATCAACGGTAAAGGCATCAGAGCTTTGAGTTGAGGCAGAACGTGAGACAATTTTTTTGTGGTAGCGTTGAGAAAATAGACGCTACGCACAAGGCACAACTGTTAGAGGCGGGTAATGGTAGGCGGCGCGATCGATCACGGGTTGGGGCAGGTCGGGCACACCGCGGTCTACGTGTTGAGCTGTTTTGACCCAAGCCTTTTCAATTTTGGAACTTTCAAGTAGTTACTATACGTAGTAAGAGTAGGGTTAAGCATAAGGATGCATAAGAAAGTATTAAGTTTAACCAACAAAAAATTCTGCGTAAATTTTGGACATGATTTCGAGTTGATTTTAATTATCTTTTCATTGGTGACAATTATTAAAGTTTAAAACTTTGCTCGTTTGTTTAACTATACAGAAATTATCTGTAAAAATTATGTATGATTGTTATACACATACATTTAAGCTAATATATGTACCAGACACAGTTTTACCAAATCACTGCAATATTTTGGATGTTCAAAACATTTAAATTGATTTCACTTGATTTGAAAAAACGTGTACACTTAGACTGATCGTTAGATCTATTATTAGCTTAAAACAAAGGTATTAAAAACATTCAAAACCTATGAACATGAGGAAACATAATACCAGAACGATAAATATTCGGCAGTCCGGCGTGTAGCTGTTGATAAAATGTTAGCCTAGGTCAAGGCGAAATTCAGTTTACAAAAATACCGGTACATTTTCTCATTAAAATCGCCGGTAAACAATTTATAGGAAAGAATATAAAGTGTTAAATGTACGCACCACATCCTCCATCTCCATCCAGTCCATGTCGGCTTGTTATTGTATGTCTAGGTTAGCTTAGAAGTCTGGATCTAGTGCTGCGCGAAAGTACTGCGCGTGGCGACGTTCGGTACACGAGTGCAGCGTCGTGTAGTGTGTTGCACCGAAAATTCGTTCCCGCAGCTCAGACCCGCGCCCCGCACCCCACCCCCGGGCTCGCAAAATTTTCAAATGTTCGAACGATTCGCGCAACGCCATCTAGGGGCGATCGGCGCCCCATTGCCTCCGTGTGTGGCCTTGAACTTGACTGTACACGTCGCGAGCGACCCACTTTTGCGTCGCGTCCCGCGCCCCGCGCCGGCAGTCGCGCGCATTGTCACGGCCGCGCCACCTGAATGGATCTTAGCCGACATAAGGAGTATTTTTGCATGGCGGCGCCGAACACTCTCGTTTTCACCGTACTGTATTACGTCACGGTGCACGTTATATAGCTGGATTATATTGCACACGCTCGCAGCGGCCGATAGCAGGGCAGAAACTTCTCACGAATGAAATAACGATGTGAGTACTAGTTTGATGATTCGTCGTTTCCTTGTTATGTGATCTATTGATATTGTTTCGACGGTACTTTTTCCAAGTCGATGTTTGATTTGCGTTTTATTTTGTTATCAGTTAATCAAATAACGAGACAACATTACAAAGGCAAGCTAAGGCCAGTATTTTTTATTTTCATTTTGTGTATTACCATTAACTTTTATCAGATCAGAATTATTTTACATCCCTGATAGACATAATTATGTATATACATTGTATGGGTTCAAGTTTATTTACGAGACGGGCTGACTGTTTCAGGTGCTGGACTTTGGAGCAGTGCGTCGTTATCGAGTTCAAAGTGTCTACAGGCAGCGCGTAGCCAACGTGCGAAGATTATGTCACATACTGAGTAGAACGTGAACTCATGAACTCTTGGATTCTTGACAAACTGTAAGGGTTTTTTTTTATATTTTCTCAACCCTCTCAAATTCACCACACTTTTTGAAACACTTTCAAGCAACAATTAAACAGTCGTCTAAGCACACGAAGTGAGAAGCCTAACAAATGCTAAATCTCGCTAATAGACATCTATAATTCATATTGAAGGCAACACTACTTAGAATCCTTAATTACATTCCACAGTTAGAAACATAATTGACAAAGTTACATTGTTTACAGCCAAAACTCTCGTTACCTTAGTAGGTATTTGGTTAAATCTTTTTGACAAATCTTTGAAGGTAATATGAAAATCTAGCATAAATCCATAGTTTTAGCAAATATGCACTTGAGAAAGTTGTTTGTCTATTACAGAAACTGATTGGCGCAATTGAAGGTTACAAACCACCAATTCTGGGTCGAGTAATTTAATAAGCAGATGAAATGCAAGGAAGTAAAACGAAATGTCACCACAAATGGGACAGATAAATGTAGGAATACAACCGACTGAATCGAAACTGTAAAAAAAATACGATCTCATTAAAGTGGCTGGAAGAAACTGGATAGCCAGGACACCAAACAGCCGCAAAAGTGAGAAGATTTGGAAGAGACCTACATTCAGCGTAGGGTAATTAACGGTTGAAGAGAGAACAAGGTAAATTCAAGTGGAAACGTACTTACATAAAATTGCATAACACTTCCCAGTACAATAGTTATAACTACAACAATATTGACTCAGATTAAGGTCAATCAATGAACTGGGATGCACGCTACTACACGACTGGACCTAGATTGCATTTCCACCGCACTTTAATCATAAAGTGATTCAAGTGTTGCAATTGTCGAGATCAATCTTTTTTCGTCGTGTTGCTTAAGTAAAAATTGTCGACCTTTTCTTTTAGCGGTTGAGGAATCTTATTCATGGCATGTAGAATATTAGGTAAAGTATTTTTAACCTCGGAAAGGGTTGGCTATTCTTAAACGTTGAAATTGGAGGCGGATTGTGAAAGGCCTTGAAAAGTTTGGAGTTTGGGTCTGATAATGTTGGGGGAAAATTATGTATGCAAAATATTGTTTTAGATTTTATAGCCTAGCGCTTTGACTTTAGATAGATTCTTTCATTCAGATTATATAAGCTTCCTTATTGTGCTAGCTTTATAGTTTAAAGTAATTTTAATTGAATTGTTCTCATTATTCAGTTCTACTACATTTGCTGTAGGTTGATTAATTCTGTTTGCACGCGAGTAATCTTTAGTTCAATAGGGTATTGTTTCTTGCTGTTGTCTTGCTGACCCCAATCAAATCTGTTATACTAAAGGTTTCAAGTCTTAGAAATAATGTGGCAAAGTTATTTACCTATGCTCATATTATCAATGCGAAAATGAGTTTGTCTCAAACGCTATCATGCCTCAACCACTGGTCAGATTTTAAGATGAATATTGATACCGGGATAGATGTGGCAACGAACTCAAAGAATGTAGGATCTGAATCTACCTAGCGAAGCCGCGGGTAATGAGTAGTACCGAACTACTTCTATAACGTACTATTCAAAAACATTCACTCATTAACACGCCACAACGGTGGCTGTAAGACCCCTCTTTTAGAAGTGTCTGGCAGCTTCACCTTTCGGCTGACGCAGGTCCTCACTGGACATAGATGTGTCGGAAGTTCCTATGTCAAATTGGGTGTGAAAAAACCCCTGTGTTTCACCACTGCGAGGATCGCCTCTCGAGGATACAGCGGACCAAACAGTAGAGGTGTGCCCAGTTGGGCGGAGCAATAACGTGTCCTCAAGGAGGCGATAAGCGACGAAGGGAAGCAGTGACCTCTTTCTGTGAAGCAGTCATGCTAGCGAAGGGGAAGTAATGGGTGACATACCGTCGACATGCCCGGGTTGACGGCGCGTCTCAATCCATGCGCGCCTCAACGAGCTGTCAGCAATCTAACGGGGCCCCCCTTGGATTCTTACTGGGCCAAAGGCTGCCGGGGTCGCGGGACTGATGATTTTGCGACGTGATAAAAAAAAGGGGGGGTTAACATTCTGACATACATTTTTTTCCAATTTTCAGGAGTTATCATGCCGATAACTTCCGACTACGATAAAAAACTTATCGGGAGACTATCAGTAGTCATCAGTCATCAAAACAATATACTATCTTTGTTCCAGCGTGAGTCACGCCATCTAGCTTTGGGACACGACATTAATAGTCGGTTTAACTGCTAAAGGCTTCGGATTGAAATGCAGCCAAAACGTTTGAGTGAATCATTTTGTGGGTATCCACATAAATATCCATACGGCAGTGCAACGCGCGAGACAACATACCAACATCGCAACACAGGGCGCACTGAGCTTGAGTGCCGGCGACGAATTATTTTATACTGTGCGTGCAGGCAGTGCTATACGAAACTTACGCGTGGGAAAGAGATGGGTGCTCGTAGATCCTGTGATCGCCAAAATTCAAGACGAAGAAATTACTGGTTTCTCATTGGTCAATTAATAATCAATTTCTTTAGTATAGCAAAAACTGTAATGTCACACAATATTACTTAAGCTAGGGTTTGGTATGAATAAATGACAATTACTTCTACTGTACTCGTCTATCATTAAATCTTAATCCACAACAACTGGTGACCCCTGACGCAGAAAGAAAATGTCTCTGCAGAAAATGGAAGAACCCTTAGGCGAGTCAAGCTCAATAAAACCCGAACACGACGTGAGTGCTGTCTCCGTCCAGTCAAGGCTGCTACCGTTTTGGCGAGAAATACCACGAGCATGGTTTATTCAATTTGAAGCCGTTGTGGATCCCTTGAAGACTTCAGACGATCAAAAATTTCGTTACGTCCTGCAGCAGCTACAAACGACCGATTTGCAACAAATCACAGATATTCTGTACAATCCACCGTCAACCGACAAATATGGTGCTGTGAAGAAACGCCTACTCACTGTGTACGACAAGTCGGACGTGAAGAACTTCCAAAAATTAATCAGCGGCCTAGAGTTAGGTGACCAGAAACCTACGCAACTGCTACGGAAGATGCGAGAACTAGGGTCCGGCATGATAACAGAAGAAGGCCTGAAGATTGAATGGCTCAACCACCTACCCGCACAGATGCGCGTTGTGCTTTCGGTAAACACCGAGTCATCTTTAGATACCCTCGCCGCGATGGCTGACAAGATGTCCGAGTACTCAGAACCGGCAGTGATTGCTGCGATGACCACAAATTCGCAGAGCCCCGTGATGTCCGCTCAATTAGACGTACTGAGCAAGCAAATGGAGAAGTTATGCCTAGAAGTTGCTGAGCTACGTGGACGATCGACGCAGCGCCGCAGACCCCCGTTTCGATCATTCTCGCGGTCACGATCACGACGACGCCAAGACAACAAAACTTCACTCAAGCCTGGCGATCCGACATGGGAGTGTCGATATCATTTCCGTTTTGGTGACAAGGCGAAGCGCTGCGAGTCACCTTGCTGCAGGAGAAAGAACCAGGCGTTAAACTAGCTTCGACATCGACGGCGGCGGACGTCGATGTCCCTTGTACTACCAACCGCCTTTGCGTCTTCGACCGCGACACCAGAGAGCGTTTCCTCGTAGACACAGGCGCAGATATTTCAGTGTTGGCCGCCGCATACAAAAGGAAAAAATCGACTGCAAGCGCCTATCGTTTATATGCCGCAAATAATACACCCATCAATACCTACGGTGAGAAAACGCTCAGGCTCAACCTTGGTCTCCGTCGCAGTTTTCTATGGAAATTCGTCGTTGCCGACGTGAAAACATCAATCCTGGGAGCAGACTTTCTACGTCACTTCAAACTACTGGTAGACCTGCACAGGAAGAAACTTATCGACAACGTTACTGACTTATCAATCGACGCGCTCAAGATAACAACTGGCGGAGAAACTATACACGTCATTAGCTCCGATCAAGTTTACTATGACATCTTAAAACAATATCCAGAAGTACTACGACCTGTGTCCCTGAAGGAACCAGCAAAACACGACGTCGTGCATCACATACAAACGTCAAGCCCCCCGCTCTTCGCCCGACCCCGCCCGCTACCGCCCGACAAGTACAAGGCTGCGAAGCAGGAATTCGAACACATGATGGAAATGGGCATCTGCAGGCCTTCGAAGAGTCCCTGGGCGAGTCCACTACATGTTGTAAAAAAGAAGGACGGTGGACTACGAGTTTGCGGTGATTATCGCAGACTAAACGCTGTCACGCAACCCGACCGTTATCCGATTCCCCGCATTCAAGACTTCACCTACCAATTGCGAGATATGAAGATTTTTTCAAAATTAGATCTGAAGATGGCATACTACTGGATACCAATCAGTGAAGAAGACGCACAGAAAACAGCCATCACGACGCCGTTTGGCCTGTTTGAGTTCAAGTGCATGACGTTTGGGTTACGCAACGCAAGTCAAACATTCCAGAGGTTTATGCATCAAGTACTACGGGGCATCGACAACTGCTTTTGTTACATCGACGATATTTTACTCTACTCACACGACGAAGAAGAACACAAGCTACTCTTACGTCAAGTACTCGATCGACTAAAAGAGTATGGCGTCATGTTAAAAGTAGAAAAATGTGAGTTTGCGAAGAACAAAATCAATTTCCTGGGCTACGAGGTATCAGCGAGTGGCATCAAGCCCACAGAAGAACGAACAGAAGTCATCGTAAATTACCCGAAGCCAAAAACAGTCGCCGAGTTACGACGCTTCCTGGGCATGCTCAACTTCTATCGCAGCTGCTTACCCCGTCAAGCCGAATCACAGCATGAACTGAACAAATTCTTACATAATCGGAAGCGCAATGACAAGACGTTGATTGAATGGAATACGGCAGCAGATACAGCTTTTGAAAATTGCCGCCAAAGCATTTTAAAAGCTACTGAGCTAACACATCCAGTACCCGGCAGCCCGCTCGTCATAATGACGGATGCTTCAGATTACAGCCTTGGCGCTGTTTTACAACAGAAAATCAACGATAAATGGAAACCTCTTGCATATTATTCCAAGACGATGAGCGAAACGCAGCGTCGCTACAGTGTATACGACCGCGAGCTTTTAGCGGTCTATGCAGCTGTGAAGCATTTTCGTAACCTTATCGAAGGAGGTGACGTAACGGTGTACACGGACCACAAGCCTCTCGCTTACGCTTTGTCACGCCCAGCGAGTAACAGCGATACACCTCGACGTGAACGACAGCTGCACTTCATCAGCCAGTTCTGCACCAGCATTAAGTACGTGCAAGGCGAAGAGAATAACGTAGCCGACGCGCTGTCGCGGATAGAAGACATACAATGTCCTACGATCATCGACTATGATAAACTAGCGAGCGAACAAGCAAACGATCCAGCGTTGAAACAACTGAGAAGTCAAACTAATTTGAAGTTCACTGACGTCACAATGCCTGGAATAAACCGACCAATTACGTGCGAAGCGTCTACTGGAACACCCCGACCATATTTACCGAGCACATATCGTTTTGATGCATTTAAAGCACAACATGATTTATGCCATCCCGGGATCAGAACAACACGCAAACAAATATGCTCAAAATTCTTCTGGCCCAGTATGAACAAAGACGTCAGCAACTGGACGAAAGCGTGCCTCAGCTGCCAGCGAGCAAAAGTTCATCGCCACGTCGTAACCCCGCTGAGTCAGTTCCCGCCGTCAGAACGCTTTGAGCACATACATATAGATATCATCGGACCGCTGCGAATGTCAAATGACTATCGGTACTGCCTGACCATCATCGACCGTTGCACCAAGTGGCCAGAAGCCGTTCCCCTACTGGATATAACCGCTGAGAAAGTCGCTCGAGCTCTTCATGATAACTGGATAACAAGATTCGGATGCCCTCTGCGTATATCAACGGATCAAGGCCGACAGTTCGAATCCCAACTCTTTGGATCGCTTATGAAGAAACTTGGTATCACGCGGATACGCACCACGGCATATCATCCCCAGTCAAATGGCCAGATTGAGAGATGGCATCGAACGTTAAAGTCAGCGTTAATGGCTCGTGGCACTACAACCCAATGGACAGAAGATCTACCTACTGTGCTTCTAGGGCTGCGTACAGCTCTGCGCGACAACAATTTGAGCCCGGCAATGTTGACATATGGGACGACACTACGACTGCCATCGGACTTTATTGTGTCAACAAAAACCGATATCAATGAATGCGACTATGTGCGTCGTCTCATGGAAACAATGGCAGCGATAAGAAGCGCGCCACGATCGGACAGTGGTCATAACAAGCCATTCATACATTCGGACCTCGCAACGTGCACACATGTTTTCGTGCGGAACGACGCAGTACGTTCGCCGCTAACACCGCCGTACGAGGGACCATATGAAGTTATCAAGCGCTATGAAAAATACTACAAGATCAAGCTGCCGTTACGAACATCAATTGTGTCGTTGGACAGATTAAAACCGGCCTACATGTACAATGACCACCCTGGCGAAGACAAAGGTGACCATCACAACAAGGCAACTAGCCAACCGATGACCACCCGATCTGGCAGAATTGTGAAGCCCGTGGTCCGCTTCACTTAGCGGGGAGTGATGTGGGTATCCACATAAATATCCATACGGCAGTGCAACGCGCGAGACAACATACCAACATCGCAACACAGGGCGCACTGAGCTTGAGTGCCGGCGACGAATTATTTTATACTGTGCGTGCAGGCAGTGCTATACGAAACTTACGCGTGGGAAAGAGATGGGTGCTCGTAGATCCTGTGATCGCCAAAATTCAAGACGAAGAAATTACTGGTTTCTCATTGGTCAATTAATAATCAATTTCTTTAGTATAGCAAAAACTGTAATGTCACACAATATTACTTAAGCTAGGGTTTGGTATGAATAAATGACAATTACTTCTACTGTACTCGTCTATCATTAAATCTTAATCCACAACAATTTTAACAAATGTAGTTTATATGTTACAGCAGCACGTGTAGAAATTATATTGCAGATGATGTCACAAGATTTTATGTCGATGAGAGACAAGGAACATGTTATAGTCTTAAATCAGAGATTAGAACATGCAAATTGGGGAGCTATTTCCTGCGCGTCCAGAGGGCGTTTAATGGGATTGTAAAGAAATGCATCTACGAATTTGCAGCCTAAGAGGATCATGGTTCGGATTCGGAGGGACATAGCCGGGAGGAGACTGGATTTCTGCCCCGTTTCGGCACCACCGCTGTGTTTTCACTGAGGTATGCGACTTCTCGCGTGCTGTCCTAGTCCAGGCCACGGTGCAGAGTAAGGAGGCATGGAATCAGTCACCTGTTCTGCGAAGTAGCAATTACAGCCGCAGCTGAGGAGGCGGTACATGGACGAAAGCAATTCTCCTTCTCACGCCCTAGCCACCACTGAAGACGTCTTGGGCGTCGGAGATCACGAAGAGATATTTGGTTACAAAAATGAAGCCCCAGACGAAACTTGTATATTAAGAAACATGCTAAGTTTTAATTTTTTAAATTCTTGGGAAATGTTTCAGATCAGAATATTACAAACTATACAAAACATTTTCGCATATGGTAAGCAAAAAAACATCGTTGTTAAAATCCTAACTTGAATATTACAAACACAAAAAAGAACAAACATTTACCTGAGAAGTAATCTAAAAAACAAACACACTGCAAACATTATTAAATATAAATAAAAGACACAAGTTAGTACCGTATCTTTGAATTCAAATACTCGTACAAACTGGATTCCAGCAACCTTGGCCTTGTTATATGATATACTCCAAAAAGTTATTTACCACATATACAAAAAACCGCGTGATAAACCTCACCTTTTAACCTCATGTAGTACCTAATTGCCGTAAGAGGACATCGCAAACAAATCTATCTTCTATTACAAAGAGGTAAAATCTGTGTTTGTATGAGTATGTAGGGGATAATATCTGGAAATGCTCAAACTATTTTAAAAATCTTTCACTACTAGAAAGTCACATTGGTCCTGAGTGACACAAAGGGAGAGATGAACGGGCGTAGCGGCTGACAAAAGCTACAATATTATTTTTAGTAAAGCAACAAGTGTCAACAACAACATCATGACCTAATAGCTGTCTACTCCTGCCGGGGTCGCGGGACAGTCTCATCAGATAACCGTGACACTGGCACGTAAAGGGCTATTGAAGAACACCGGGGATTTTAGTCAGTACGAATCTGACAGTCCCTCCCGCTCTGCCCTGGGTGGGAGACTCATTTGATGATTTTACCACGAAAAAAAAAATGCTTTCGTCTATACTAGCTCGTCGACGACTCAAAGAACAGCAAAGCAGTTCTGAGGCAACACAATTTAGATTGCCATCGACAAGTTGAGATGAGGAAGAAGTCCACGGCTATGATAAGCTTCTCCAAGCTTTAATATTCTGTTTCTTTCGTTTTCAGCTACCACTTTACGAACAGCGAAAGTCTTTGCCTGAGAGCGTCCCACACCAGGCACGGTTACTGATTCGCGGTCTGCACTTGAGACACGCTAGCCAAAGCGCACAATAAAAAATACGTTCAATCAGATACGTTTTTGTAAAGAGCATCTAAAAATACCTAAACGCATGACGCAAACGAAAAGCGTGTGAATTAAAGAAAATTTATAAAAGAACAAAGCCATTTTTTTTAGAATATGAGATCACTAATACAAATGAATGCCCCTTTAGTAAAATATTCCATTTTACGAATTTTATAAGCAACACTCCTAAAACGGCGGTTTTAAACCCGCGGACCGTCAGAGGCTGGAATTGAAACCGAAAAGTAGACTTTCGAAAAAACGTGCAAATATCACAGATGCAAATTTTAGGGATTTTTTACAAGTCAGCGTTGATTCCAAGCAAGTTTCTTTTCAGCAACAAGTATGGAGTAATACGAAAAACCATAAAATGAATAAAAGACCGATGTTTTCTTACGAAATCTTAACATTATTCACTTGCAGACGTTAACTAACCGCATATAGACTTTTCCTAAATTCCCTATGAGATCGATCTCCGGACCTATTCGGAAAACTTTGTTTAAAATTAAATGCTCAAAATTAAGCTAGAAAACCTAAGAGAAGGGCAACCTGAAATTAATGATGATAAAAACAATATCAAAAAGGCCAACGGCATTTCAGAGAAGAAAAGCTAACTGTTCAATGAAGGCGCTAATCAAAGGCTTTTTATTTATTGTCTCTGGACAGTCTGCGGACTTACGGTGTTCCAAATTGGTCATTGACCCTGGTTGCTCAATGAACTCGTAATATCGAGCACAAAGACTCGCAGAAAACAAGTAAAAGGCTATGTTTCTTGATATTCCAACTCTTTTAAATATTATACACATTAATGCATGCCGCGCGAATTCCAAAGATTTTCTATGGAAAGATAAATTCGAACCGCGAGCTGGATTTGAACCTCCCAACTCCGGATTCAGAACATCCGATGCTCTTACCAGCCATCCAACGAGCCATCGAGGTTCTCACCTACAGGCGTCAAATTCTTCAACCATATTCAAATTTTTAATTTCAAGCCACTTATGCTACTTTTTATTGATTTTTCATGTGAACTTAACATCACGCCTATAATAACCGAAAGGTTAACCAGAAGTTTGACGGCACAGATGGAGCAGTGGTTGAGTGATCGAATACTACGCAGCGTGTCGCTGGTTCGATCCCCGCATGAAACAAATATTAGTTTTGCAGATAGTTGTTCCGGGTCTGGGTGTATTGTGTCTGTGAGTTTCTATGTTTGTAAACGCACCCACGACACAGAAGAAATTCTTAATATGGGGCAAAGTGAAAAAAAAATACTGGCATGATGTCATACAAATCATAATATGGCAGGCATCAAATGTAAAAAAAAATCTGTGATTTAGTTTTTTTTTTGAAATGTGTTTTAAAAATTTTTGGAAATTCCAGGAATTTGGAAATCTACTGTATAAATTCAGAACTTCCCTGGAAAAAGTGGCAACCATAGTTCTAATGGACTTACCTCAATAATCAGATTTGTGTGTTTCTGGTTGCCGTTCACATATTTCTCCAGAGTTTATGATGCCATTGAGCTCTGGTTTATGTCGAGACATAGCCAGAATTCAACTGAAAAAAACATTTTGAAATCACTTCTAATTTTTTTTTGAATTCTATGAATAATATAATGGGGTAATATTCTTTTTATATCATGTCAAATTTGGTATTTATGTTGTTTATTTATATTCAGCAACATTATACAAAATAAAAATAAATGCTGAACATTAAAAGGCAATTTTTTAAGATTTTCTTTATTTTCATATTAAAAAGGTAATATTCAGTACACAGAATGCAATTTAAACTTTAAAACTTAACCATAGAAACTTTGTAGTAATAAAAATCTAGTTGCATTAAATTAATATAATAAATAAGTTTCTTCCTCAAAGCCGCTAATGCAACTACAAGGAAAAGAGAAGGACACTGGAATATCCTAGTTTGAAAACATCTACCAACCGGGCCTGAGTGGTGGATTACACACCATCAAGTCCTCATAAAGCAGAGTTGTGTGCACCAGCAATGGAAATGTTATATGCCGTTTATTCTAAGGGTGCCACAAGCCACGGCGCATTGTGTTCCACGCGCGCCTCAAGGAATGTCAGCATAGTGAGGGGGCCCCCCTGTAGAGGGCCAAACTACCGTGACCCCGGTATGTAAAGGGCTATTGAAGGACACCGTGGATTTTAGTCAGTACGAGTCTGACAGTCCCTCGCGCTCTGCCCTGGATGAGAGGACTCGTGTGATGATTTCACCACATAAAAAAAAAGGGTACCACAAGGCCACAGTTGCTTTTAAATTATTTTTAAGCAATATTTGATCTACACTTAAAATCTTTTTGAACAATTTTTTTTTTAACAATTTAAGGTCTTGTTGTTCTTTCACTCTCATATTACATTAAAATACTGATATTCAACTGCATCTCTTTCGACTGGAAGCTGATCCCAATATAGTTGGGAAAAGGCTAGCCATAAGATGATTGCTCATTCACCCTCAAACTCAGTCTCCAAGCATTGGCATCAAAGCCAGCGGGCAGCGTAGGAGCAAAAGATCAAATTTTCCAGTAATGAGCAACTTCATACCTAAACATAGGAGTCATAGGATAAACACAATTTTTGAACTGTTTTTATTTTTTTAACAATTCAAAAGTGCCTGTAAGTGGCCAACTTGAAAGAAATGTTTTGATTTTGACAATATGATACACAATTTGAATTTGCTTGCTGCTGGGTTTGGCTGGGTATTTTGTATGCCTTTCTTTTTTTACAAGATATTTTACTAGAGAATAAAAATAGTAGGTAGTCAGAACCACTTTACTTATTTTTATAAATTCTTTTACGAAAGTTATTTACTTGCGGTAAATTTATTATGTTCCGTAACAGATTTCAAAAATATGTAAGCTAATTAAATTAAGGTAAGTATAAAATTTCAGGAAAGTACATGAACATGTAAAACATATCTATTATGAAATTTATCATATCTAAACAGTTGATACTTACTGTAATATCAGATGATTATAGATGCGATCATAGTATGAAAACTTCCAAATTCCTGTTGTTTAGCTATGACTCCACAGGTATCCTGAAAAGTACATAAACTTTTCATACCGTCAAATTTAACCCATTATAAAAGGAAGGTAAGGAAATTAAATAAAAAAATTGCAGTTGCATTACAGATGAAAACTATAGTATTATGTAAACATGTATATAACTTACGAAATACCTCTACTTACTCAGAATTATTCCCTATACAATACTGATATCCCTAAGATGTAAGTATATAGCCGAATAACTTTAATTACGTACTGAAGAATCCAATTAAAATTAATAATTTCTGGAAAAGTAAACCAGGGAACTGTCAAACAGCCAAGGCTGAAGTCTAGTTTTCACGATTTCACCGACACTTTACTATTCATAAACACTTAGAAGTCTATTTTATGACTAAATTTATCTTACACTACAACAGATATGCACAATATTAGCTAAACTCTAATCCAAAATCAATTAATTAGGTTATAATGCTGTTATTAATCCACTTGCACTTTCGAGTGAAAACTGCATTCCAATAGTACTACAAATACGTGTTTCGTAAATGCATTCAGCTACTCTACTTACACACTCCCAGAAACATATGTTACTCTCCTTCTTATGCTCGGAGATTTCAAAATTCAATGCTGCGACTGGAACGTGATATTAGTGTTGCCACCACGTTACCACTAATCGCAAGTTAGTCCACATGACATTATTGATGATTTGAGAATGCAAAAGAAAATCATTGCAATTTTATGTATAAAAAAATATTTCCATATTTTTTGCTGTATAATATAATATGTATGTTAATATATATGACTTCTGTGGAGAGTTCGAAATGGCAATATCTCAATGCTTTTCGATTCAAAATATTTTAGGTATCATACAAAGAGGTATTTTTATTCAAATTGCTGATAATTCTGTTACAATGGTTAATCATATGAAAAGATATTCCATTTATAAAAGCTTGTTGTCAATTTTGAAATACGTTCCGTTTTAATATTGACGTGTAACATAACCTGGCAACTTTTTACAAAACGCCGACGACGTTTCTCCTTTCGGGCCAACTCATCGGTCTTTTTGACATAGAATATGTTTGTTTTCAGTTATTTTATGTTATGAATTGTGACTGAATTATCGCGATAAAGACATAATATTCAATTAAAAACATGGAGGTGCAGTATCTCGTGTTTATTTTGAGTGTCTTATGGCACGGTACGGACGCTATCATGTGGACCCTTTCGCCCAATACACAGAAGTGTTTGAAGGAAGAACTGCATGCTAACGTGCTCGTGGCAGGAGAATACGAAGTCACAGAAGTTGCCGGACAGAGAGTCGACTATATCGTAAGTTATAAAGATCATTTTTCTTGGCAAATTTCCACCGCCCATTTAGGTCTGGTACAACTGTAAATTCGTACATTTGTCATGTTGTAACACTGTAAAAAGAATTTCAGTTTTATCTTTCATAAAAAATCAATTGAGAGTATCTAATCTAAAAATATAGGTGAGATAAATGTTATATTTAAAGACAGCTCTCAGCAAATCTTAAGATTTTTGATGCCCATTTTACATTGGGGACACTTGAGCCTGAACTTTTTGACCCTGTTTCTATAAAAGATAGATATATATACTTTGTTGACATAAAAAGACAATGTATCATTATATTTAAGACCTTAACAACCAATGGATTTTTCTTATAAGAATATGAGCAAACAACTAACAGTACTATGCTTATCTAGTACAAACATTGAGGTGTTAAATAAAAAAATTAACTTCATAATTTCTCAATACTAATTGAGCATAGCTGTGTAACTGATAGGCTACTGAGTGTTAATTCATTGTTTTCATACTTTGACTTACTTTTGGCAGAAACTATAGAAAACTACCTGCAAAAATCCCTATATATTCCTTTCAAGTCATCTACAATATATACATATTTTTAAACAATGTCTAACACTAGAATTTTCTCCTGTAATGTACTTTAACCAATATTTAAACTCACATACACAAACACCCAAACCTGGATCAACTACTTGTAGCTCATTCAAACATTTTTTCTGTGCTGGAATAGAACCTGTGACATGTAGCATAGCAGTCAATTGATCAGGCAGTGCACAAACTGTGCTGCCATTATATTTAAATTCGTTCGTTCTATAACGTAAAGTTGCAAATAAAATTATCAAACATTACCAATATTGTTTGACGCACATATCAAGATAGGGCTTGACATATTTGTTGCAAACCAACCTTACTTAAATTTTTTTAAGGTTATTTCTCCATTTTCTTTGACCCCTGCTGTAACAGCAAACCAATCTCTTTTATATTTTTAATTAAATTTGTCTAAAAACATGTACGGGATTCTAACAAGTTATTAAAAAACATTGTCCCACCATTTTTCAGATTCGTGACTCCAAAGACCACATATTATCACAAAGAGATTCCATAACTAAGGGGAAATTCACATTTGTGACTGAAACTTATGACACATTCGAAGTATGCTTTATATCAAAAGTTCCTCCAGGTAAGAGAATATTTTTTTGTAGTTAATGTTTAGTGTGTGAATAGGAGCTTTTGGATAAATATGATTACAGCCACACAGGCCGATCTTCCGGGCTTAGCCGCTTTTGCCGAGATTGGTCTGTGGATAGGTGACCATGACCACCTATCGTAGGGAGTATCTTCTGTGGCTCGGAAAGCACGTAAAGCCATTGGTCCTTTTAACGAAAACAGACACAAGAGCGAGCATTTATGTGTATATTAGCAGAGTTGATAAGACATGGTCTAGAGTGGAACCTAATACCGACGCAGGCAGGTCAACCTACTCCAATCTGGATAAATGGGAATAGACCTCAAATACCTGCCACTATTGTGATAAGGTTGAAAATCTATTAAAGAAGTGAAAAATTGAGGTAGGTTGATATGCTGGCGTCTGTACTATAGAAAACCTTAAAAAATCTTTCATTGCTAAGCCATCTTAAAAGTTTCAGACAAAATAAGTAGGTATATAATTAGTTATATCAAGTAATGCAGTCAATCAACTATTTTCCTCCATAAAATATACATTAAAACACAAAAGACCGGTGACCATGGTAATGTTTACAAAACTGGTAACTGTCTTATTTGTACAACACTGCTGCAAATGAATGCTGTCACACATTCACTATTTATCATATAACTCTTAAAATAGATGATTAAAATTATTATGTAAAAAAAGTTAATATGTCAGAATGGGCAACATAGGCCTCAGCTTTTTGTAGACCTGCTGCTACAAATAAAGAAAAAATAGAAGTACTCTTAATGTATTGGAGTGTGTATTTTTGGAGTAAATCCAGCTTATTCCATTTGTGAATAAAGCCAATGACGTTGCTGGAAATTTAACAATGAATCATTAGGAATATTGCTTAAAGTGGCCACTTTAGACCCACATTCCATACCCATAGTCTATGAGCATATGGGTTGCCAGATTGAGAGTCCTGCTACAGATGACTTACTTTTGTTCTCATTGGATTTCAGAACGCCGTGGCGTCACACAGGATGTGATGTTGGACATCAAAATTGGAATAGAAGCCAAAAACTATGAAGGCGTAAGTACTATTTTTTATGCAGATATGGGGAAAAAATATGCTTAGTTTTCTGACCAGTTACAAGGTGTAGAGTTATTAGAACTTAAATTTTTGCAACTGGCAACAAGTTTTTGGTAATTTAATAAAATGTAGCAACATTCTCTAACTTTTGCATTATTTAAGAAAATATAATATTCTCCGATAGCTGTTTCTGTATAATGTATGTATGTTTATTATATTCTAACATCATTTTCTTGATTATCGGTGACTCTACTATGACAATCCACACTTCATCCAGAACACTTGGGTAATAATGTGTGGCTTTATGTGATTATAACAAAGTGTGTGTTTTTGAAGCATGCATAATAATATTATTTAAAAATATATCTACTCAGCTTACGAGATACTTTAGTGATAAAAATTCTTGGCATGGAGTTTTTGACCCTTTGTACTTGTGTTTTGTCGATATTTACCCTCTTGTGTAAATTATTTAGACTAATTTTACAAGTTGCAACTAAAATTAATAAAAAGTGAATATCATTTAACTGATCCAAAATTATACCAATTAATTCATATTTTTATGTGTGTTATGTTGATTGTTTTCTTTGATCACCCTTTAACATAATATGATACATAAAGAATAAATCAGGGATAATGATTAACCCACCACCAACCATCTTAACCTGTCGTAATTGAAGATCACTAGTTAGAATCATATTTTCCATTCACTGTATGTATCTATCTAATAAGATTCCACAACACAAAGTATCTATAAACTATGAAAAAAAAATGCCCTACCTGTTTGCAAAAAAATTATTACACACTTCGTATCCAGATTGGTGAAGCCGCCAAGCTGAAGCCCATGGAACTTGAACTGAAGAGATTAGAAGACCTGTCGGAAGCCATCGTCCAAGACTTCACCCTCATGAGGAAGCGAGAGGAGGAGATGAGAGATACCAATGGTAATTATACTTTACTAGCTGCTCTCCGCGATTCCACCTGCTGCTCGGCTCTTATTGGTCGTAGCGTGGTGTTATACACTATTAGCCCGCGATCATCAACTCCAAAAACAACCCAAGGGGTTAGGGGTCGAATTTCGCAAAATCCCATCGAAGTGAATACCCACGTCCTAAAAAGAACC
The DNA here is from genome assembly GCA_943136025.2 of Agrotis puta. Lineage (NCBI taxonomy): Eukaryota > Metazoa > Arthropoda > Insecta > Lepidoptera > Noctuidae > Agrotis > Agrotis puta. Next base: position 13,167,935 of record OW964185.2, on the reverse strand, counting down.
CCCATGCTAAATTTAAAACTCCTTGTACTTGTAGCTTCTTAGATTTCCTGATGAGAGTAGCAAATAGACTTTTATTATCCTCGATAAATGGGCTATCCAACCAGTAGTCCCAGAAATAGGCGTGTTCAACTAAACAAATTCTTTAGCTTTATAATATAGAAGTATAGATAGCTGGTCTTCGTACAACTTATAGACAACTTATGCCTTGTTGTCTGTTAGTTGCTATGGAGGGTTCTGAAATTTACGTATTTTTATTAAATAATATATGACCTATTCCTACCTCTTCTCTTTCTTCTTTACTGATTAAGGGTTGTGGGTTCATTGAGGGACCCGACAGTCAAATCATTCTGCGGGACTTCGTTGTCCATCATTGCCTTATCACTTTTCTGGTGGGAGGCACATGTGGGATTGTCCAAAATAAAAACACTGCAGAATAAATATTTTCAGTTGGTTATCTAGAGAGACGTTGATATATATTTCTCTCGATTTTATTATGGCCTACCGATGAAACTAGCAACAAATATGATGCAAATGAAGAACTAAAAGCAGGCGTATAAATCGTGGTTATGTTCTCTGTGAGATGCGAAGATAATCGTCTTTAAATAAATAGGTTTTACTCACATCCTTTAAGTTTTTTTTTCCTTGCATAACCAGTTTTTTAATTAGGAAGATTTTTCTTAATTAAGAACCACTTTTTTTTTCGTTTTAACATATTGCAATATTTTTAGTTATAAGATCATAACACAGAAATATACTAACAAACCTAATTAAAATTTGATCATAGTTTCCATTGTCATTCTGTTTCAGAGTCCACAAACAACCGAGTTCTATTCTTCAGCATATTCTCGATGGCATGTCTCCTGGGTCTCGCCACGTGGCAGGTTCTCTACCTTCGTCGGTACTTCAAGGCTAAAAAACTCATTGAATAGCACAACACATATTTAGCCGCGGCTGAAGTTACGTGCGGGCAACATTAAAGAAGAAGTAGAAGTGCTAAGAGGTTGCATACGTCAAGTGTGTTCTAACAAGATCTCCTTTTTTTTAAAAGTATTCCTTTTTTTTTCATGGCAACAAAAGATGTAAATATAATGTTATGTCTAAATGAATTCTGTTAAACCACTGAATAGAACTAAAATTAAAAAACTGGCAACACGGAATTCGATCAAATTTCTAGTGATAATGAATTGTTTTAAACAGTCTCATCACAACACCCCGCAGGCCACTTTAACCGCGAGAATAGATCTTATTTACTTTATATTTAAAATAATAAACATTTTGGAATACTTAATACAGATTTATTATTTAATAATTTTGTTGTAAATGATTGCGTTCTTGTCTGTTTACGAATGTGGTAAATAATATATTTGAAATAATAGTTTGTTTTATTGATGTAAACAGACTCAAAATTGAATTAAGTTATCCCAAACTATAGAAGACTAACTGCTTCTGTGCGAATAATTTGGTCAACAGTGTTTTCTATGTAAGGCTGTGTCCCCATCCCCAGTAGGCAAACTTAGCAGCCGACTGAGTTTGTGACGTATCGGTTTAGTACGCCCTTCAATATATTTAAAATGGAGTGTCCAAAGTTTTGCTAGTTTTGCGCTCACTTTACGCAGTTTATAGCGTACGTCGACTGTCTCAGTTAGTGGCCGACTCACAGCAAAATAATATAATAAATAAGCGGGTAACTCATGACAGTTTGCTTGTGACGCACGAAAATTGATCTGAGTTTGCAATTACCTCAAATTTCAGTTCGCCACTTTGCGGCTCACTCAGTCGGCTGCACTCCTTTTGCCAAGTGGGGACACAGCCTAACTGAGAAAACTGCAACGAACGAAAAGTCCGGTTTCTGAATTTAGAAATGGTAATTGCAAATTGCAAGTTCGTTATACGGTTTAAAATACCCTCATTAACAACATTGATATCGGAGTTGAATCAACAGTTAAACAAGTGAGAAATAAAAGCCAATAAAATTCGGTAACTTATGTTTAATCTCGTAGAAACTGATTTAATCGGATTTTCGCAGGATAAATACAAAACTCACTCATTGGAAGAGTAATAAATATTGTACAAAACATTGTACCTTTACATTTTTCTTGTAATATTGGAACAGAACTTGTAGTTAGGAGACCACACTCTTCCTTCAAAGATGACGCTCTTCGATTCACAAGCAGCTATTGAAATAAAACGTACAAAACAAAATGTTGCTTTCACGTAGACTGAGACAGCAATATTATGTTGTCTTGTAGGCGAAAGACAAGAGTTTGAAAGTCAGAAATACGAGTTGTTTTTTTGCAAGTTATCATTACTTATTACACCTTTACCTATCTTATTTCACCTCAAGGTGAAATGCCAAATGTTGCCAAAAATTTTGCCTGCAGTATCTGTCTGGAATCGTAGAATAATCATATTTTTAAGGAGGCAAAGACTAAAAATAGTATAACTTTATACAACAGAAATAATTAGCTATTAAGCTTGCATCAGGCAGAAAACTTAGAACGACATTCGACAGCAGTGACCTTTTCATGTTTTTTTTTTATGACTAAATATAAACCAACTGGTAAATTATATCAGGTTTTAAGTTCTCATTAGTTTTCTCTGCCTATGTATCGCAATCTCTACACCGCCGGCTAAGCATTTAAATACTTTGTAAATGTACACTGTGATTCTATCACATAAAGTATTTAATCTATTATTGAAGTACTAAACATAGTACAGACTAATTCCCTGGTATTATAATTATCCTAAGGCGATAAATATTTTGTGGCCTTTCTTTAAAATTTTTCAATACTTATACAAAATGTTGGGTCATGGATGCTAAATTCTTAAAATTTTTGTAATTTCTAAATGCACTTTTACTTTATACTCGTCTTCCAATGTGGGGTGAGCAAGGCCCCAAGCTGTTAATGTTCGAATTTAATTGTAATATTACAATATTAATTACTTAGTATAAAAGTTAAAAACAATGTTAGAGAAAGCCGAAGGAGTTATGTACATTTTTAGATGTGTCTAAAAATATTAATGTTAAATTAACTATCAATTTGCTAACTTCATAATTTATTTTATAATATTATAGGGCACAATCCAGGAAATCTATGCACCTGAGTTTAAGGGGCCTCTTACAGTCCACTAGCTCCGCCAATCGAAAAAATGTCATAACTCGTAAATAGAATCAAAAATACAAAATTTGGTCTGTAATTACTGTAGAAAAGGCAATAACGTAATTTTATAACACATTGTCAACACTTGAAATATAGCTGTTTAGCTAATTTTTTTTATTTGTAACAAAAACGGCCGTTTATGTTTAGAATGCACGATTTAGCTAAACAGCTATATTTCAAGTGTTGACAATGTGTTATAAAATTACGTTATTGCCTTTTCTACAGTAATTACAGACCACATTTTGTATTTTTGATTCTATTTACGAGTTATGACATTTTTTCGATTGGCGGCGCTAGTGGACTGTAAGAGGCCTCTTAAGACTCACTGTTAGAAACTAGTAATGATCAAATTTCGTGTTTCTAAAACAGGACATTGCATTAAAAAGTTCATTGGCAGAAACACAGGTTCCAAAACAGCGCGTCTACCCCGCAGCGCATAGATTTCTATTATTTAAGTAATCAAGTGACTACTATCCTCGACTGATCAATTGGAATGTTAAAATATAAATAAAAATAAATACAAAATAAAAATAATATACCAATATAAAAATATGCTACACATAGCTATATCTCATAATAACATACAATTTATGCTAATATACACAAACCAATACTTTTCAAGCAGGTAATTTCAAAGGCAATACGAATTGTCTATTAAAATCTTGTGGAAATGTGAACAGTAAAAAAAAAAGAAAGAATTTCTTCATCACAACATATTAATAAATCATACAAAAATTGAAACTTACAATCGTCGCACCCAAATCATAATTGCACAGTACATTTAATTAACTTATTCTCCTTATATACAAGACACGGGGCCACTGAGTGGTCATGTGTGTGTTTGTGATCATCAGAGCGGGTAGTAGTCGAGTTGTACGGTGAGATGTTTGACACCTACCTCGCGGAAGATTCGCGACGTCTGCTCGGTGACGTACCGGGGATCCACTTCCTTCGCTACTTCGATTTTTAGCGCACCCACGTGGACGTCACTACACAGGGTCCAGAAGTGCGGCTCATGGACCGCGTGCACACCGGCCAGGCCGACCACACGCGTGTATAAGTTAGGCAGCGCGCGCTCCAGTGATGTGGGAGTCCGTTGCATGAGCACGCCCGCGGAGTCGCGCACTAAGGGTATCACACTAGCCGCTATAAGAAGCGCTATAGCCATGGAACAGATGGGGTCTGCTCTCATCCAGCCGAACATTCTCATGAGGATGGCCGAGATGATGACTCCAACTGATCCTAGCGTGTCAGCTAGGACGTGAAGGAAGACGCCCCGCATGATAGCAGAGCCAGCACCAGTGGGTGCCTCGGTGTCGTCGTCGTGTGAGTGACCATGGCTGTTGTGTGAATGGCCATGACCGTGGCCTCCGCCGCCGTGGGAATGGCCGTGTCCACCGTGGCCGTGACCATGTCCATGGTGGAATGCGTATATTCCCACCATGTTTACTAGGAATCCTAGTATTGATACCAAAAGCAGGCGTTCGTGTTTCACCTGGAAAAATAATAAAAAATATTTTATTAGTGAAAATCTGGATCGTGAAAACTGGAAGTCATGGGGAGAGGCCTTTGCCCAGCAGTGGGATGATGTAGGCTAGCAGTATCAGTATCAGTATTTTATTAGTAATGGCAATACAATTCTAAAAAAGGATCTTTTAGCATTTTTTAAAGGAAATTGGATATATTTTGAGTAAGTGCAATGTTGCCATAAATCTTCAAGTCAATAGATACCAATTAACAATGTGCTAATTAACTTCCAGTAATTCTAACTCAATCAATTTTATCCGTCATTGACAGTTAAACGGTATTCTAGTAGTTAGTCGATTTCACTATTCGTGCAATTAGGTATACATTACTGGCAACTAGATAATCGTTAGAAACAGGAAACAAAATAAGTAGGTACTACGAGAAAAACCACTAAGTTTATATAACATTAATATCACGCCTGCAATCTCCGAAGGGTTAGGTAGAAGCATATCCTAACATTACACCAGCATGTCAGTAGTTATGTAAAGGTCTCATATAATAGAGATAACTGACTACAGATCAAAGAGTTTAAAATATAGGGAGCGAGTGCTTGTAACATTAAAACCGTGCCTATTTTTCTTAGAAAAAGAGGCACACACGCAGGTTTATTTCTCGTTCCTTATGTTGGTGTTTACTTATAGGGTGACCAATATTATGGATAAAAATACTGACCTCGGGAATGATTATTAGTCTATTAAAACGTAATTTTAATTAACTTCTTAAAGGAATAGTTTTAGTTGGTCCCAGATCCAGTCTCCGTGGCATCTATTGAGAAATTCTGCATGGAAAAACCCTATGACTCTGACCTAGCTTCTCGACCTGGGAATGAAACCCAGGATCTGGAGGTCATAAAACACTACATTTCACTACATACGTATATAAAACACTAGCATTTCCCCGCGGTTTCACCCGCTGATCGTGTCCTATTAGTCGTAGTGTGAAGGCCTATGCCTATAGTTATTCTCAAAATGTAACTATTCAACACATTTTTTGATCGCGAAAGGCGGTAATAGTTGCGGGAGGCTTTTACTGTAAGAGTGGGTCAGATAGGGCTAGAGAAAAAAAATGGAACCGGTGGTTCCTGAGATTAGCGCGTACAACCAAACAAACTCTTCGGCTTTATAATAGTATAGATTTTTTAGTGACATGTATTATCAAAAATTATTGATGTCTGTCTGATGTCTTACCCGTCAGTCGAAATATAACAAAAACCGTACAAATAATCTGCTGGAGAATTTAAACGGTGGAACAGGTTTCTTAAATAAAAGCAAAGGAGTTTTCCTCATGAATCACATTATACCTATACTGCAGTCTTATCTAGATCACCATCTTCCTGCCCTTATCCCATTTTACTTTGGGTCGGAGCGCCCCGTTTTTTTCTTCCATTCTCCTCTATCAAACGTCACAGTAGCAGTCTTGTCTAGATAACATGTACTATGTCTCCGAGGTCATTATAAGTTTGTTATAGAAAGTATAAAATGGATATTAGAAAGTGTATAAATTCATCCTTTGGCCGACTTGAAATCATTTACCTATGGTATGGACTGAACAGTGGCGGCGCAGTGGTATCGGCCTTGACTTACGAGTTGTGTCGTGAGTTCGAGCCCAGCCAGACGCATTAATTTGTGTAATTGATGTCATCACCACTGCTCTCAAAACGGTGAAAGAAAACATCGTGAGAAAATCGGCCTAGAACCAAAAAATCGAAGACATGTGACATCTACCAACTAGCATTGGGTCCTCGTGGTCGAATATAGTCTACTGCCTCTCATAAAGAGGAGGCCTGTGTCCCAGCTGTGGGAACATTATAGGCTCATGCTGATGATGTACTGAGCCTTCCGTAGCCAAATGTCAAAAAATAAAATAGCCATACTTTCTAGAATTAGAAACAAAAACAAATTGTACGATACGACATAGATAATGACTATGGTATATAATTATGTTAGGTTGTGATATTGTGAGGGAAAGAGACGCTAAGGAAACCTTATGTGCTCCTTGTAACTGTCATCATCATCTGCCTAGTCTTTTCCGAAATATGTTGGATCGGCTTCCAGTCAAACCGGATGCAGCTAAATTCCAGTATTTTACATGGAGCGACTGCCTGTTTGCTGTCATAATTCAACTAAATGTAGGTAGCGATACGCTCTTGGTAAAAATAAATAACTATGATAGTGATACTTTCCCGATCAAGCCCATAGTAGTATAAAAAAATTTACTATTCACAGAATAAAACATTTTTCGTTAGTCAACAATTTAATCTTTTCTCAAATGCTTGTATCAGATAGCTGTAAAACTAAAAAGATGACGTTGCTCAGAGGAAACGTGTTCCAAGCTCAATTTATAATCGAGCGATAAATTACGACACCAATATACATAGATATTCGAACACGTGTTCGAAAGTAAAGGATAGGCATTATCTTTATCACGTCAGGCCTCGAAAATATATGCACGTGCTACCTCGTCCAGGTGAAAACAGTTTATCTTGCAAAACGATATCTGTGAAGCTAAAACGGGTTCTGAAAGTGGCGCAGGTTTTGACGATGGTATAGATAGTAATAGTAGTGTTCGTAGGGGTTAACTTGACCCTGTGTTGCGGGACTCTCTAAACAGAGTTTCGCAGCCGTTTTAGGAAAGGGTATCGATGGAAAAATGTGGTGTTAGTCAGCTCTTTAGGGGATGCTCACGTTCAGCAATGGACGGCAATAGCCTGATTATATAAGGCTGTACGAGTCTGACAATCCCTTCAACTTCAACTAGGGCGGGGGGGGTCTCATAGATTTTGAATAAATGACTTTTTGGTATTGATTCATTTGATAATATTCCAACCCAAAAAAAGATTCTAGCGTGTTTTGTTTCTTCATGGGGTGTTCCATACATTTTCGAAACGCGATTACCGATCTACTGTGTGCCGTGAAAGTAAAGTCTGTTATGAAACTGATGACGACTTACTTAAGTATAATGTCATATATTGTGTATTCGTAACATACAACATAGAACGTTTTATCAGCAGTAAAACAAACATATTAAAAGGCATTTCCTGAAGAAAACGCTTAGGTAAACAATACGTGAGATTTTAATCATGCATTGCTGTTTTTCAACATTCGCTGACAGTGCTCACATTAAAGTTTCAAAATAAACACAATTTATCAAGAATCAATTTCGTATTTGCATGATGAGTCTATAAAGGGTTCGATTCCCATATTTGTACTGTCTACAGGTAGTTGTCCCGAGTCTGACTGTTTGTGTATGTGAGTTAAAAAAAATGTAAATGCTTCTAATTAACAGACTAATTCCAAATTTGCTCATCTTCATCTGCCTAGCCTTTTCCCAACTATATTGGGGTCGGCTTCCAGTCGAACCAGATTCAGCTGAATATCAGTTTTACATGGAGCGATTGCTTCTCGGACCTCCACAACCCAGAACTGGGAAATACAATACCCCATGGTAAGGCTGGTTGACAGACTTATGAGCTTCTAACAGTAACGACTGTCAAAGATCTACAAATGACAGACGGGACCAACGGCTTTACGTGTTTTCCGAGGCACGGAGAAACTCGCTATGACAGATGGTCACCCGTCCACAGACCAACCTCGGCAAGCGCGGCTTAACCCGGAAGATCGGCCTGTGCGGCTATAATTATTTAGCCACGAGCTCCTCAATTCCAAATTTACTCAATGTTTAAAAAAACACTGTGACTTCTATGAGAAGACTGCTACATGAGTGTCCGACTTTTGGTTCTGGGGTTAACCGGTATCCTAACGATTTATATTTTTTCTATGATCGTCATGGGAGCATTGATATAATAGATAACGCGAATTATAATGCGTGTCTGAGATCGAACTCACGACATGCGAATCGCAAGTCGGGGCCGAAAATTGCCACCATTGCTTTCATTGGACAAAAATCCTGTTAAACGGACTGCATTGCAATTAAAATCAGTTTAGCAATATTTCACTTATGTTATCATGACGTAAACAGTAATCCCCGGCCCCAACTTCATAGTTCGTCATACAACAGATTAGAGTTTACTCGCCTTTGACCGGAGATTTCAGCAACTTTGTTTTTTTTTTACGATAAGTATGACAACGTGTTTGATTCTTGGACTCCATGCATGACACGCGAACCACGCTATGTAGTGATGGAACAAACTAGAGAAAACCATGGAAAAGATCAGACGAAAAGAGCTGGCCTCGCACAGGACTAAATTGTTTTTTATTGGTTTTACCTTTTGTCGTTTTTTCTTTTATATATTTTGTTTTCTTTGTTGTTTATTCATCTAATTTTAGTTGTTCTGTCCTGTGTGTGTCAATAAATCACTTTTCTTTTCTTTTCATGATATTTTACTCTCGGCGCTGATGATACAAACAAATCATCAAACATGAGAACGTCCTGAAAGTACTCAGTGTTTGCGAATGGAATACTGGTTTTAGAATTGACAAGACCGCTTTTTTACGTGGTAAAATCATCAAATGAGTCCCACCCAGGACGGGACGGGAGGGACTCGTACCTACTGACTAAAATCCACGGTGTCCTTCAATAGCCCTTTACGTTCCGGGGTCCGCTTATATCAGGACATGACAGTTGAATTTTAGAAGTTCGACTCAGCGTTGAGTGCTCTAATTCCGATACCTAGTGCAATAACTCATCGGGGTCTTTTTTGTAAGCATGTATTTCTTTCACATGCAAATATTACGTCAAAATTCACACCATACAATAAACCCAATTACGATGCTGCAACGATACGGTTATTTCCTACAAATAAACTGTTGGTCACACTTATAAAATACGTGTCTCTGAGAAAGAATTGTCACAGCTATTTGCCAAGAGAATTTCAACACTATTACAAAGGCACTGTGTTGGCAATCGCATGTTTGAGGCAGGGTGAAAGTGGGTTTACAGTAGTAAATTTTTCGGAGTGCCATGTATCGATTGTTGACGGCTGAATGATTACATATCAGATCACCTGTTGTATGAGGTGGTTGGAATTTACGTAATTAAAATAGTTTTTTTTTTATTCTGAGTCCAATAATACTAACATATTGGGGATGTTTGTATATCATTCATACAAAAATTACTGAACGCATGCAATTTCGTATAGAAGTAGGTTATTGTCCGCTACAACATATAGGATACCTATTATCCCAGTAATACGTTTCCGTGAAAAATGATCGATATAAACGCGGGAGTAACCACTGGCAAAAGCACTCTCCGTTCCAGGGGCGCGGTAATCTCTTAAGACATTCTCGTAATTCCACCTGGTACAATCCTTTTATTTTCTTTTTTAGGGCAAATACACTAGGAATGTGTCCTATATGGCTATATCGTGGGTGCGTTTAAAAACATAGAAACTCAAATACACAACGAATGGAACAACTACTTGCAGATCATACGCATATTTGTTACGTGCGGAGATCCAACCCGCGACACGCTGCACAAAAGTCGATCACTCGGCCACTGCGTCAATGATGCTCATTTTACTTAGTCCACATTCATACATCTGGTGATACACACACGCAGGATGCAAGTACCAACCTGACCTTTCTGAAAAAGTTGACTTATAAGGTCAGTGTACTTTTGTATTTCTAGGGCATCCCCTCCAAACGTTGTCACTCAAAGCCTTGTAATAAATTTATTTAACTACAATAAAATATTTTTTTTTTTTTATCGTGGTAAAATCATCAAATGAGTCCTCCCACCCAGGGCAGGGCGGGAGGGACTGTCAGACTTGTACTGACTAAAATCCACGGTGTCCTTCACTAGCCCTTTACGTACCGGGGTCACGGTAATCCCTTGGTCCCGCGACCCCGGCAGGCTTTGGCCCTCTTCAGGCCCCGTCACTATGCTGACACTCTTTGAGGCGCGCGTGGAACACAACGCGCCGTCGACCCGGGCATGGTCCATGGTCGGACAGCGAGTCGCCCATTTCTCGCTGCCCGCATGCCCGCGCCTACGGTGGCCGGAGATCGTCTCGCGACGTCCGACGCCACAGCGGCTGGGGTGGAGGGAGGACGCTGTCCTCTCCCTCAGGCGGCCCGCCTCCTCCTTCACGAGCATGACTGCTTCGCAGAAGGAGGCGACCGCTTCCCACTCCGTCTCGCCCCGCAGCATGGCCTCGACCAATGCCGGGCGCGAGAGGTCTCCGCCTATCGCCGTCGTGAGGACACGGCGGTGCTCTGCCCAAGCGGGGCAGTCCTGCACCGTATGCTCCACCGTGTCCTCCGGACGATCCTCGCAGTGGTGACACCCAGGCGTTTCTTCCCTCCCTATCAGACACAGGAACCTCCTGAAACTTCCGTGTCCGGTGAGGACCTGCGTCATGCGGTAGGTCAGGACGCCGTGACGCCTATCCAGCCACTCCTCAAAGAGGGGTCTTATCGCCGCGATTGCGGCATGCCCGAATAAAATAATTATTGGAATAAAGATGGACAAGGGACTTTCTTCCTGTTCCTTACTTGATGAATTGAGATGCTGGCATTGGAAGATAATATTTGTGGACCGTAAAACCTGTATTAATCAAGCAGGTTTCAGTATAAATCATTTAAAAACTAATAGTTTTCTTAATTAACACAGTTTCCATGATTTATTGTTTTGCCTAAGTCAATGGGACCATAAAGGCGATTAGTTCTGCTGATATAGTTAAAGTTATTCTACTATTAAATCTACTTTAGACCTTATTCCGATTACATTCAGTTTGTGTATTGTGTGTTCATGATGTTATCAATATTAAAAGCAAGTATGTAAAACAATTGAAATGTTATGGATTTATGCAATGTTATCATCTGTCACTTAGTTACCTTGGAAACTAAATAATTGGATTACTACTGCATAAAATATTACTAACTTTGGCCTTTGAACTTATATATATTGTCAGTGCAGCAACAAGTTAAAAAAAAAGAAGCATGGTGCCCTATGAAAACATTTAAGCTCACAAATATAAAGAGCTTAAGCTGGAACCTTGTGGCAACTATAATATCAACTATAATCTGTGCCTATAGGCCATTCAAATATTTGTTCCATGCAGAAATCGAACCCACGACACGCAGGGCAGTTGATCGCTCAGCCACTGCGCCAACCGAGTTGACAATTCTCAAAGAAATAAACATAACATCATTCATTCCGTTTACTTCCATATGGGTACTCAGAGATGTACAAACTGCATACAGTGTAGGATTTAAAATACTCATATAGGGTTTACTTGTGCCTATAACTTGATATGATTGGATGCACTTTTTACCAGTAAACAGAGGTAAAATGAGGCTCTAGGGACACTTTTACCCGATAAGGCGCATGAGCCCCCTGGGGATCTTTGGTAAAATTGACCTTCATTTTTTTATTTCATTAGTGCTGATTTTACCAATGCATTTTGAATAAATGACTTAAATTCAGCAACCACACGATGCAGTTTAATATAAATAAATTTAACAAATGTATTGATTCAATATCAGGATCTTTAATAATGTAAGTTACCCAATAAAAAATGTTATGTTGTAAAATTGTACTCTTATCATGTCAAGCAATATTAAAGATAAAAGACTAAGTTAAACTAAGAATATAATATTATCATTAAGAGATAAAAATGGTTGCATAATTGATTCAGTAATAAATTGCTCAATTAGTAACTGCAATATGCTTAGAACTAAATTCACTAAATTATACTCAGTCACAGTAATAGAAACTTAAATGTAATAAAATGACAGTAAATTGCTGTTTTCTATTTATAGCAATCCTTTTTCTTATGGTAAAGTCATTAGGTGTTGCAGGTTCGATTTACACGTGGAACAAATTTTTGTTAGATCTAAAAGTAGTTTTTTTGGATGTTTTAAGTCAGTTTATGTCTGTAAATGCAACCACATTACAGGAGAAATTTCTGATGTGGGTAAACAAAAGTATAATCTACATCTAAGCCTCTAGGGCCCGTATTACAGAATGTCCCATAAGGCTCAAGCGTTACTTAAAATTAGTTAGTTTCAACCAATCATTGTTTTAACTTTTTTTTATGCTAGAGTGTGAGAGAGACAGCTCAAGTTGAGAAAATACTTGATGCTATTCTATATTAATAGCAGCAAGTTTTGAAGTTTGCAATGTGAGTTACACATTTGTTTGATAACTCTAGGGAAAGGCGTTTGACCTTTTATTTACTAATAAGCTATTGACCTTACTTAGATTTGTAGAAGTATGCCTGAAAACTTGAGTTGAATGTTTCGAGGACAAAATTAAGTAACACCATTAAATAGGATGTTTATAGCAAAGTAGTTGTAGTTGTTGTGTTGTTTAGTAAGTAAGAAATGAGTATTTACCTCTGGTGGCTCAATAGCTCTTTCCACAGCTTCACTCATGATGAAAAATGCAATAAATAACAGGAACAATCCATTTACAAAACCAGCCAGCACTTCAGCTCTTGCATAGCCATATGAAAATCGTTCATTCGCTCGCCATTTCGACACTAATGACGCCGCCAGACCAGCCACCAGCCCCGTACAATCAAAGAACATGTGGAATGCATCAGAAATTAGACCTACAAACAAAATAATCACAAATCAGAATCATGTTAGTTTACAATATGCTACACAATTCGAACAGGAAAAACCATGATATAATTAGTGAAGAAAATGGTTTTCACTGAACTTACCTAAACTATTCGTCCAAACACCATAAAACAACTCAACAAACGCAAAGGACAAATTTAGAATAAGGAACATGAACAAATTCCTCGAATTCTTATCAGAATAAATTAGTCTCATCCAATTTGCAACCTTTTCACGTATTCCACCCACATTACCGCGCGGAACCCGCGTGTCCTTTTGCGTAAGGGGCAACATTGTTCCTCTTGTGTTTTCTGCGGGCTCTTTTCACGTCATTTCACTCAAAAATCACAAAAACTGAACATTAGTAACATAGCTGCATACGTGTACTTGGCAAGCGGTTCTAACCTCGCACGTAAATAACTTTAGGTGTAAGATTTTAAAGGACAACAACGATATTGATAACACTTCAGTGTCTTGTATCGTTACTTATTTCATTTACACAAACTTTAACTGTGATTTTATAATAATTTATAAACTTTACATCGTGCGACAAACCAACTTGTCGTTCGTGAACTGTCAAAAAAATACAGTGTTACCAAGTTTAAAATCTAATGGCATTTTAAATAAATCATTTCATAATAATTTTATACTATTTTAGAGAAAAACAATTAGATCATGACACATTTTTGTAACCAATAAAATCAGTACATATAATCATAATTAAATAAATACAAATTTATTTAATTATGATTATATTGGTAATAAAAGCAATATCTCCAACAAAAAATATTATTTATTCCTATGAAATTAATACTTTTGTAACAAGGTTATTCATTTTACTTTTTTCCTAATGGCTTGTCTATGATAAACTGCCTTTTTAATTAAAAAAACACTGAACTAATTTTGATTGGTCTAAAATTATGTATTAAATAGTTACACCAATGGCAATAAAGAATCGTAGTAATGTATTTGTAATTGAAAGCGCACTTTGTGATGAGTCATAGACTTTCAACTGACACTCGTTTCCGGAAAAGTTTTGCATAAAATCTATGAACATTGGTTTACATTGTTTATGTCTTTAAATTGCACATTACTTTTTTGGGTTTATTTAATTGAATAAATTAAAGTAACCCTCAATAATAGTGTAAATTTAATGATTTTCATTCCTTTTTTTTATTTTAGTGTAGTTTTGTGTTCTGTTTCCCAGATTCAAGTTTCTTCCCGCCAACTTTTCAAATCAATTCCACCGGAAATTCGTCTATAGATGCGTTTGTTTCCGAAAAGTGAACGTTTCACGAGTCAACAGCAACGTCTTTCGATAAGTTCTAGGCGCTGTTTGCGACATTTTTCCTTCTTTTATCCGTCATCCAATGTTTTATGTGATGAAATAACACGTTGATTAACGCTTATTTTCAATATTAGTGTTCATAGTCGTAATTAAGTAATCGCTAGATTACGATATAAGCTAATATGGGCGACGAAAGCCATCCCAAAACTCTCTACGTCGGTAATTTGGACGCGAGTGTTACAGAAGTATTCATATGTACGTTGTTCGGACAAATAGGAGAAGTAAAAGGTTGTAAGATAATCCGCGAACCCGGCAACGATCCCTATGCCTTCCTTGAGTTTACAAGTCACACGGCGGCAGCTACAGCTCTGGCCGCCATGAACAAGCGAGTGGTCCTCGACAAGGAAATGAAGGTTAACTGGGCTACGAGTCCTGGCAATCAGCCGAAGACTGATACCAGCAACCATCATCACATATTCGTAGGAGATTTATCACCAGAGATTGAAACGCACATATTGCGAGAGGCATTTGCGCCATTCGGTGAAATTTCGAATTGTCGGATAGTCCGCGACCCACAAACGCTCAAATCTAAAGGGTACGCTTTCGTTTCTTTCGTTAAGAAGGCTGATGCAGAGGCCGCTATTCAAGCAATGAACGGGCAGTGGTTAGGATCCCGCTCCATACGTACGAACTGGTCGACGCGTAAGCCGCCGTCCAAGCCAAATGAAGGTGCACCGAGCAGCAAGAGAGCGAAACAGCCAACTTTTGACGAGGTGTACAATCAGAGCTCACCGACGAACACGACGGTATACTGCGGTGGCTTCACTAGCAATGTTATAACTGAAGAGTTGATGCAGAACACATTCTCACAGTTTGGCCAGATACAGGACATACGAGTGTTCAGGGATAAAGGTTATGCCTTCATTAGGTTTACAACTAAAGAAGCTGCGGCACATGCCATTGAAGCGACACACAACACAGAAATTAGTGGGCATATAGTTAAATGTTTCTGGGGCAAAGAGAATGGAGGTGGAGATAACCAGGTTTGTATACTTATATGCAGGTAACTAATCTTTCTTTACAGCGTGCAGAAACTTTCAAGTTCCTGTAAATATTTGGTGAAAAAGTTGGTAAACAATTTCAAGAAACTAAAACACCATTTGTATAAATTGGGAATAACAAGTAAGATTCTATGAGTCACTGGCCTAAAATGGTCCTGAACTTTAATGAAAGGGCTATGATACTCAAAATATCATTATGGTAGCGGTAAGTAATTACATTGGGTATATTATTGTAATTACATCAAAGCCTAGTTTAGCTTTTCAAAGAAATTAGTTTGTGCCATGTTTTCAAGAATAAAAATATACTTAATAGACTTGAATCGCTGTAAATTTGATAAAAACAAAATATATATTTGTAGTCAGTTCCTCATTGAAAAAAAAAGACATTTAGAATAGACTGTAGCTTCAGACAATCAATGAATCCGCTTTATCGCAGTCAGAGGCACGATATTGTTCTCTTGGAGTCCTAAATGCCACTAGACTTATTTAATGCAAAATAATTACTTATTAATGTACAGTCATTAGACCCAAAGAATTTGAAACATAGTATAAATAGTTGAAACATCAATTGGCATATGTTGCCTTAGAAAGTGATGTTTGGGATAAAGTTCATGTTGTATTGTATAACGGGCTGGTATCCGCAACTCTGTCATATGCGCATATTTTGCAGTAAAGTTCATGTTAGTGACAAGTATTATTGAAAATAAACCAATTCTTGACAAACATAATCTGCCTTATTACAAAAAGGGGTTTAACTAAAAACCCAGGTTTTATCTTGTAAAACTACGGTTTAAACAAAGATTATTACAAATCGTGGTTTTGCGATAAACCATGGTCTAACAGTAGTAGCTGTCAAAGGTATGTCAAAGTTTCTCATAGCAAATTTTTCATTGTGTTGTAGTTTTTGTGTTATTTTCACCCAAAATGGATTGAAACAAGGTAGATTTAATTGTTATTACTCATTGTGGATTTAATTGTTTAGACAATCGTTCAAATGGCGGTACTAAAGTCGACGTTTTATCTTAGTTTTGTAATACGGACAAATTTAAACCATGCCTCTGCAGATAAGCCTGGACTTGATAGACCAGGTCTAAACCAAGGTTTATGTAGTTTTTGTAATAAGGCCGAATATGCTCAAAGAAGTTTCTTTTCACAAAAATTCGAGCAATTATTGGTGATATTTTGTACAGATTCGCCACATAATACTAATGTACTGGTTTTCCCCCAAAGTAATTGCTAATTTCCTCATAAAATTTTATTTTTAATTATTGCCATAGACTTAAATGTTTAATCCTGCATAAAATTTCAATCTGCGTAATATGTAAATCAAAACATTTAAAACCTGTTTTTTCAATTTTAATCAACCTGTTGAATACTTATATGATTTTCCAAACATTCAAGAATATTTTAGGTTATCTTCGTTTGACAAATTATAATCTAATTTCCTCATACATATCAATTGCATTGAAAGAACGCTGTTATCAATATAATAAAGCCCAAAACAATGTTTGCAGCTTGTACAGAAAAAAAATGCAAAGTCACCATTTAACTGTTGTTGTAAAATTGACCTTATTTTCATGCTGTTTTGGTTGGTTTTCTTTTGCACACTTTCTGGCATACTAAAACAATTAATTGACATTAATTCATGCAAACAAAACAACAGCTGTGGTTGAGACGACACTTGCTACATTTATAACAAAAAGGGTGTTGCTCTGTGTAGTATTTTGAGCATTTGCTCACTTTTATTATCATACACATAAGATGTTAGAACAGTTTGAAAATCTACATATTTGGCACCGTATTTACAGTTGTAGTATTATTTTTACTGCTATAAAAAGTCCAAACCGTTTTTTTTTAAATATTTGTTACAAAAACAGTTTCAGAAAATTTTCGTAAATTATGTTTTTGGTATCAGCTCAACAGAATAGCTAGATATGAGGGAAATGCACTTATATCTGCAAAAATCTAGGGTAGATAAGACTGAAAATAATCAATTTGAATGCCAGGTATCTGCTGTAAAATTCAATCTATGTGTATAAAAATTTCAATTTTTTAACACAATAAGCTCACATTTCTCATAGTAACAGCTATATTACAATAATGTTCCAAATACTCATTTTTTTATTATTTTCTATAAAAGATAAAACTTAGTAAGAAATCCAAGTCAAAATGTGTCTGCATATTACAGAATGTTTCATTTTCAAAACAAAGTCATTTATCATAATTTCCACTGTCTCAGTCAATGAACTTCACTAATGTCATATACTATTGTATAGATATTTGCTTTGTTTGTATGTACCTCTATATTATTATAGTTCGACTTCTTTGTCCCAGTCCTGGGAAAAGGCCTTTCCAACGCTCTTGATAGTGCACTACTTCTTGAAAAGAAAGAATACCAATAACATTGAGTAATTTGTAATTCCAGAGTACGAATAATGCGACAGCAGCGCCTCCCGCGATGGGTGCACAAACGCAATATCCGTACCCTTATCAACAAGGAATGGGCTACTGGTATGCTCAGGTAAATATCTGCAACATTACAGTTATTCTGTCTAAAATAATCTTGGAGTTGTATAAATGGAGTGATAAGGCGCATTTTTATGATCCACGCATACATCTGTTACTATGTCGAAGTTTGAAAAGAGTTCTGAAAGTATCCTGAACATTGCAAAGAAGTATAAGCATATTTTCTTTTAATTATTAATTTTAGTTAGCCTTAACTTGTTTATTTCTTAAAATATCCCCTAAAGTTGAAAAGGCCAGACCGTGTCCAGACAGAAGTCTAAAAGCCGGGCACGGGTAGAAACTTACGTACACAAGAAAAGAAGATTTTTCAAACAAATTGTCTTATAATTCTTCTTATTAAAACAACTATGAGCATAAAAATTGGGTGACCAGGCGCACACGCACCCGATTCACTCTCACCAGACTTCTAAAACCTTTCTGATTGGCTAATCGCAGACGTCACGTAGTACAGCGTTGTGTTGATTCGTGACTACAGTAGCGTTATTCGCGCCGCGCATGCATCCGTGCACAAACATTATCACTCCATTACTTCTTGATAACGACCCAATCCCAAGAAACTGCATTATAAAAGTTTGAAGTACCTAGAAATTGTTGTTGAAAATATTAGATTTTTTTTATTACGAAAAGGATTATAATCATTGTACGGAGCGATTACTTTATCGTATATTAGGTCAAGGTTAGAAAGCTGCGCTCGCATCGTTGGCCGAAACAAGCGGCGTATGCGCAGGTCTCTCGAAATAAGTACCCACAATTCACAAAATAATTATGATGACAAATTGTGTGATAGAAACGAATTCAACTCACGAACTTTTTAACCTTGACCAATATATTTATATTATAATAATATGCTGATAATTTAACATTGTAATAAAAAGATGTTTTTTTGTTGTTTTGCATACAGAATCAGGTAGTACTTCTGGATTAATCTAAGTTTTGGTTGTTTTGTGTGGTAGATAGATTTGTGTGGCACTTTATGGTATTTTTAGCAAATAATATTGAAGTGTTGTTTTAACGTATTTAGTGTATTTAAATCTACTTTTTTTTATTGTCTATGTGTCTTACTAAACTTAAATTAGAACTAACTTAGTAGTTGCAGATAACAACAGGTAAATGTGTTTTGTATTTGCTTTTTTATAGTCGAATTGAAAACATGAATATTAATCAATCATAAAAATTCTCAAACACAAATGTGTGATTGTGAACGATAGTATAATATCGTAAAAACGTGCAAAATCAACGTACCTTTTGAAACTACAAAGATTGCGAATATCTTTACACACTAGTACCTAGCTTTTTCCCCGCTGCTGTGCACCTTTTGTCTGTAGCGTGATGTTACATATTATACCTTCATCGATAGACTATGCAACTCAAAAAGATATTTTCCATTCAAACCAGAAGTTCCTGAGATTAGCGCGTTTTATAAACCAACCAAATAAACTCTAGAGCTAATTATTATTATAAGACAGGATAAAAATACATTCTGAGCTGATAAAGGTACATTTTAAGCTATTTTACCAAATCGTTACCAACTCACGCAGGAAATAAATTACCTATCTCGGTTGCTGTCTTCAGATCTTTGTCTGTAACTAAACTACGACCGACTTTACCGATGCGAAGTAACCGTCAAAAAAAACTTTTTCAAAAAAAAATGTAACCGCCTTCAAAAGAACCACAAAAAAGGGTAAAATAATCTACAAAATAACTTTTATTTCGGAAGTCGGTGGCAAAAAAAAAACAATGAAATTAAAAAACGCCATCGACTTCCGAAATAAATTTTTTTTTTTTTTTTAAAAAGTTTTTTATTTTACTCTTTTTAGTTTAAATATTCAACCCAAATTCTTGCCAAATACATATAATATAATCCGTAGCACTGGTCATAACATCCTTCATGTACAAAATAAGCTAATAAAATTCCCTATCTCAAAAACTACTGAACCGGTTTTGATGAAACTTGCAGTATTCCCTAAGTTGAACGATACCTAGCACAAAAAAAAAGAATTATTTAAATCGGACGTGTAGTTCCGGAGATATGCGAACAATGAATCAGTCGATGCCTACTGCTTACTGTTAAGGAGTTGTACCTTCCATCATCAGCTCAGCTATAAAAGACGATGATTACCATACGCAAGTACTTAAATTACTTCATAAGATTTACGAAAAACGATGCGTAGGCCTATAAAATTTGAGGGTTGCCCTCGATTTCTCCAAGATCCAATCATCAGATCCTCATTTGGTGACAATGGGACTACACGGGAAGCACCAGCTTTCAAACAACAAAAGAATCTTGAAAATCGGTTCACCCCGTCGGTCGTAATGCGGTAACAAACTACTGTTTAGGAGTTATACCTTCCATCATCAGCTCAGCTACATAAGATGATGATTACCATACGCAAGTACTTAAATTACTTCATAAGATTTACGAAAAACGATGGGTGGGCCTATAAAATTTGAGGGTTGCCTTCGATTTCTCCAAGATCCAATCATCAGATCCTGATTTGGTGACAATGGGACCACACGGGAAGCACTAGCTTTCAAACAAAAAAAGAATTTTGAAAATCGGTTCACCCAGTCGGTCGTAAAGCGGTAACAAACATAAAAAAAAAATACAGTCGAATTGATAACCTCCTCCTTTTTTTGAAGTCGGTTAAAAACAAAGAAACAATATTTGAATTGAGATAGAAAATTAATTTCGAGAGTTAAATTGTAACAATGTTTATTGTAACAATGTTTATTGTAATAATGTTTATTGTAACAATATTATCAACTTCAATCTAAAATGTCTACCAGTATCATAAAAATTCAAAAAGAAACTAGACAGTTTATATACAAAAATTACAGCACAATACATAATGGACAAAATATAAGCACAGTCAGAGTTACATTAAAAAATAAACATCCTTTTCCTGTTGACCGTGTACTGTCATATTTCTAAATATTTATTACTTATTTTAACAGGAATAACTATTGTTTGTTCTAATGGTAAACATGCTGATTAGTGAGCAAAAATTTGATCTATACTTTTTTTTTTGGTGTAAATAAGAAAGCGAAGGAAGGAAAAGAAAATGTCAGTCTATACTAATTGACAAATCTCTTTGTTCGAATGTCCTTAATGTTCTACGGCCGCAGTGCTCTTTAAAGATAGTCTTGCGACCCAGCCAGGTGTTGGGCCCTCTAGGGGCCCGCAACGTAACATTAAAGACAGCTTCTTCAGGCGCGCCGTCAACTTGGGTCTAATCCTTGATCGGACGGCAAGCTAAAACAATGATACCTAGTAGTTCAATTTAGTGCGAGCTTGCTAGTTTTGCTTATTACTTCTCCTAAGAAAATCAAACAGCAAGCGTGTCTTAATTCTCCTCGCCTAAAGCAACGTAGATACACGTTTCCTTGATAAGAGTTTGTTATCACTTTTCCAAACAAATGCGAGATCAAATATCCAAGATTTCGACGATTTTCTGTAACAATTTGTGACATATAAAACACCTTATATTTGTCCAATAAATTGCATTGCGTGTTATTTTAATTACCTGCTACTATGCAGCTCGTAGCATTTTATCGACATTCGAATATTTATGAGTCTAGTCTACAACTCATTTCCATGAATTCAATCAAACTGGAAAACAATACTAAAATTAAAGCTGAAGAGTTTTATTTGTTTGGTTGAACTCCCTAATCTCAGGAAATACTGGTTCGCATTGAAAAAAAATGTGTTGGATAGACGGATAGTCTATTTATCGAGGAAGACCATAAGCTATATAATATCACGCTACGTCCAATAGGAGCAGTGCAGTGAGGGTGAAACCACGGGGTGCAGCTAGTTTCTCATAAATTCGTTCTTTGAGAGCATGGAGCACAAAATCAAAAGTTTTTATTTCACATAGGCCCATGAGGGCACTTATAAAACGTCGACAGCAGGTGCTCACAAAACCATGGATTTACGTCCATACTTTCACCAATAAGATTGTATAAGATTAATGAGCTACTAAATTCTTAACATTCTAATCTAGGATCGAAAGTTCACTTCAGCTTACCTGCTATTTTCTACCAGTCATCTACAAAAGCTGTTAAAGTCAACTGATAATAATTTATGGCTTAAATGTTGCCAGATACACTCTAGGTGCTATACCTGTTATCCAATCGATAAAATCTTAAGTTTCTAAACGCAACGGTACGTTGGATTAGCCACAGTTTGGCTCTCTAATGAGCCAGCCACGTTGATGCTAAACACCACATACTTAAAAACAAGAAAAAGCATTACGGAATATTTTGACAAAACCAGTCTTAACTAGAAAAAAATCTAGACTTGAATCTACAGGTGGTTATTACTTGGTAGAACATTAATCGTGTAAACAACAGTGTGAATATAACACTTATGTGTAATGGATCAGAATTACAGTAAACCACGATAAGTCGTGAAATATGTAAATGCGTCCATTGAAAGTTTCACGTTCAAACAGACGATTGAATTTCAAACGCGCCTTGTTTTCGTGAGAGTTATGCGTGGTCTTGCTACATAATGTTCATGACATTCAACTCGTCCTCGTAAATAATGTGGCATGAGATATTTTTGTGTATTTAATATTTATTTAGCTGGATTTTTGTATGAGTTTTGTGGTTTTTGGAAATTTTGGCATGGTTAGTGTTAAGAAATAATCGTTCTTTATTTGGATGCTTATAAAATTTCGTCAGAAATGCATATAATGAACGCTTTGAATGAAACATTTTAATTCTAAAAGGTGATAATATCACCGGAAGGAAACCTTAATATAGATTTTCCTTCCTTATTTCCTCGTATATAGAATTATGGAAAATATAAAAATAATATCAGTTCTGTAGAAATTCATTTGGCAATCAAGGATAATAATGCTACAGCAGGTCTGAAACAGTCACTTGTAAGTCAATATTTCTAGTCATTCACTTTGTGCATTTCCAAAAACGTCATTGACTATTCATTAACGAAGTCAATCATTAGGAATATAAGCTAAGTGGCCGTTTTAGAACCACAGGAAGTAGTCCAAAAATTGTATGATGTCAGCTACTTGTACTATGTAACATTCAATCATTAATTAAAAATTATCCTTCCTAACTGTATTCAAAAACATGGTTATAAATATACGTAAGAAAATACTTCAAACATACAGTTCCAATAAACTTCAAAAATAAAATAAAACCAAACGTGTACAAATTCTCAATTGAAAACAACATTGCGTGTCGATCATTTGATAACAATCAATATGTGCCGGTGCTAACGAGCGCGCGTGTTATTTCAGGGCTACCCGGCGTTACAGGGCTACATGGCGCCGGGGTACTACCAGCAGTACGCCACCGCCTACAGCAACCCGCAGGCTGCAGCAGCAGGTATGTACCAACCTTTTGTCCTCGTTACTGGCAGGTCACCGGACCGTTTGTAAAGATAACTCTGACTCGTAAAAGGCAACTGAGAGAATAGGATGGGTTTTTAGTTGTAAGAGTCACCCGGAAAGGACTGTCGGTCGCTTCCGCACCCAAGGGGACAGGACTCATTTGATGATTTTACCAGTAAAACACTGTTCAAATACGTTCAAGTTATACCGAGTACCGAGTAGCAAGCGTACAACTTTAGCCCTGTAGGTATGGCGCCATGCCGGCAGCCATTAACCAATATAATGGGTCCGCTCTTGACCTTGATCGCGTGGTTCGATTCATTCATGCAGAGTGGCAGTGAAATCCACTTGTTGACTGTATTTTGAAGATGGAGAAGAAGTGCTATAAGCGACATGTTGGCACTTGCCAACCTGTCCATTCTTCTTGAGGGGCAAACGAAATTGTGTGAACCCAGAACGAGTGTTCGGAAACCTGTTTTTTTTAGTCGGTGGCTTCCTCAAATTCTCTCCATTACTTGCTGATATTTATTTATTTTTATTTATTAAAACTTCATGGACAAAGTACATAGGCGAACCCTAGGGTGGTGCAGAGAAAAAAAACACAATATGTGCAGCATGAAAACTAATTATGAAAATATATTAATTGATATGCATGCGCAGCATGACAAATTTTATATTCTCTATATTACCGAGAAAGAGAGTTAATTTATACAAGTCGTTTTTTTAAACCTAGCCATGCTTAGAACTTTTAAGATAAGAAATTGTTCTATTTCTGACAGTTTGCCTATTCTGTCTAGTTTTCTATTCTCTCTCTCGTAGTCGATAAAACCCAGTCGATGTCATGCCTTGCCTGCAGAAGATAGTTCTTTTAAGCCTATTTGTTGTGGTTTTTGAAACCTACAATTCCGAGTATCTTAATGTGTCTACACTTAGCACGCTTTTATAGTATCTCATATCATTCAAGTTGAACTTATAGAGAGACTAGTCCTAAATCAGATTCATTGCATATTGTTTACGGCATAGGCTATATACGTTTCAAAGAGCGCTTGCGCATATGAATGCGTGACGATCAACGAATTGAATATGTATGCCTAGTGGCTTATACTACTTTCAGAACAGCCCGATAAACAAGTATAGTCTGACTTTCACCTAGATGACTAAATCTTCTTTTTCATCGTTCTTCTAAGTTAAAGATTGGGAAAAGAGTAATATTAAAGGATTTAAAAAGTAAATTATCACGAAGAAAAATCCTCGCGTATTTGGGATGTCATTGAATAAAGGGCTGTATCAGTATTGCCAAACGTATAAAAATGGTGCGCTCGCGCATTCTCAAGCTCGCATGAGGAGAGCTCGTAACTGGCAGCCTTCTCTCTTAATCCGTCAACGAAGATAGGGGTCCGTGCGAAAGTAAGGTCCGTACGAAAGTAACTTTAAACTCCCTAATCTTTTCAAATTCATTACTTTTGACAACACAAGAGGGACAGGAACAGTTGTCAAATCGTGTTGTCTCTAATTTTTAGTTTTGCCCCTAACTAATCTTTGTCCGAAAGTGATACGGAGAAGGAAACCCACGGAGCTATGGTTTTCGTGTTTACAGCCTGTTTACAACTTAAAGCGGTGAGTGGATCACCGGGCGACGCGAATAAGACGTTAGTTACTTTGTAAGTACACGAATTCGCCACTGAAAGCGCGTCGTGGCGTGTTTGAAACATTTCTATACATTTGATCTTATCTCTCGCCGCCCCTCGCTGAATCGCGCTCACAGCAGCAAGGTCATTATAGAGAGTAGTACCCCTTTCCTGAAGACAGATTAGTTTCCTGTACTCTGCAGCGTACATATTTAAAATGAAAGTGAGTTACTGAGCTATGTTGTCAAACATTCGCGTCGCTATCAGTGTTGCTATCTGCCACCTCGTTCTACTGTTATCAACTGACGTTAACTAACGACTTCTACAAACATTTTTATAGCTTAGTGGCCGTGGTTCGCAGTTATGTCAATTTTAAAGTACATGTTCATTTCGTTCTTTTTTTTAGTAAAATTACACCTGTATCACGAAAATCTGAATGGTGTTTATTTTTATCACTCTTGCATTTTCTAAACAATATTGGAATCGGTTTCACTTTCAATCTATCAATTTAGATAAAGGAGAAGCCTTTCTAATTTCGATAGCCAGGTCCGTTCTTGCATAAGACTGGCTGTCCGTTTGTCAAACTTACAAATATCTTAAATATTTTTGGAGGTAAAACCATCACAAGTGACCTTCCTCTCCGGGTGGAGCAAAAGCGACTGTCAGACTCTTACTATCTAATACTTCGGTTGCCCTTGGCGTACCGGGGCCACTGTAGTTGTTCCTGCTTAGATAGCCCCGCGTCCCCGGCAGGCGTGTGGCCCTATGGAGGCCCGTCAGTATTCTAAAATTGTTATGAAATTGTATCTCGTGTTTA
This sequence comes from Agrotis puta, assembly GCA_943136025.2. NCBI lineage: Eukaryota > Metazoa > Arthropoda > Insecta > Lepidoptera > Noctuidae > Agrotis > Agrotis puta. The sequence continues at coordinate 13,142,042 of OW964185.2, read as the reverse complement.
CTTACAATACCAGATATTATATTCTTCTTCTGAAGTTTTAATTTTTTCTGATTTTCCTTTATTTAAAATGTAACCGCCTTCAAAAAGAACCACAAAAAAGGGTAAAATAATCTACAAAATAACTTTTATTTCGGAAGTCGATGGCAAAAAAAAAACAATGAAATAAAAAATAACAAAGCCATCGACTTCCGAAATAAAAGTTATTTTGTAGATTATTTTACCCTTTTTTGTGGTTTTTTTTGAAGGCGGTTACATTTTTTTTAGAAAAGTTTTTTATTTTTCTCTTTTTAGTTCAAATATTCAACCCAAATTCTTGCCAAATACATATAATATAATCCGTAGCACTGGTAATAACATCCCTCATGTACACAATAAGCTAATAAAATTCCCTATCTCAAAAACTACTGAACCGATTTTGATGAAACTTGCAGTATTTGCCTAAGATGAACGATACCTAACACAAAAAAAAGAATTATTTAAATCGGACGTGAAGTTCCGGAGATATGCGAACAATGAATCAGTCGATGCCTACTCCTTACTGTTAAGGAGTTGTACTTTCCATCATCAACTCAGCTACATAAGATGATGATTACCATACGCAAGTACTTAAATTACTTTATAAGATTTACGAAAAACGATGCGTGGGCCTATAAAATTTGAGGGTTGCCCTTGATTTCTCCAAGATCCAATCAACAGATCTGATTTGGTGACAATGGGACCACACGGGAAGCACCAGCTTTCAAACAAAAAAAGAATCATGAAAATCGGTTCACCCAGTCGGTCGTAATGAGGTAACAAACATTAAAAAAAAACAGTCGAATTGATAACCTTCTCCTTTTTTTGAAGTCGGTTAAAAAGATCAAATGTTGTGATTTCTATACAAATCACAAAATATTTATGTCAAAGATTCTTACGACGGTTTCGATTTGCCAGTCTGCTATGGAAATCATTTTTCTTTAAGTGTGGCTAACCTAATTGTAATAACAGTTGATCGTAATTACCGCTGCGGTCGTTAAACTCGTCATCAATGTGACCGTATTAGTAGTAATAGGTACCAGAGCTGCACTGTTTTCTGTTTGATGGAAATAATGTTATGTTGGTAAGATGCCAATTAGCATGTTGGGTGTTCAGCGATTTTGGTTCGTGGGAGTAAATTTCTATTTTCTGTATTTGGCAAGACACTATAACGCCAGCCGTACACAGACTGCTTGAAGCAGTTAGTATTGACTGCCTCAAGCTGCGACTGCAAATCAAACTAGTCTGACGGAACAGGCATAATTATACTGACTATTCAAGCAGTCAATGTATGGCCGGCCTTAAGATTGTAGATTTTTAGATTTTCTACTAGATATAGAATACAACACTTGGATTTGTGTTAGTCTTGTAGCATCTGTTATGCTGGGGCCAAATTAATCATCGCGATAATGAACATTAAACGGTTATTATCGCTAAAATTACCTGCCGGGGTCGCGGGACTTACCCATTACCGTAACCCCGGTACGTAAAGGGCTAGTGAAGGACACCGTGTATTTTAGTCAGTACAAAACGCTAAAATTAACGGCATTTCCCGTTCGTAAAACCCCGCGAAGAAACATGAGCGAGTCGCCTTTATAGGATAAAATTGAATATATTGATTTGGGTTATTCAAAATTATTATTAAATTATACAAGTTGGTAAGCTATGGAAAGTTATGAGTCAAATGATCATTTGCATAATATATTTCTCCGTAAATAAGAATTTCCATAATTATCAAGTTCAACAAACCTTTTGATAGCTTTGTCCTTTAAATCTATTTTCAAAACTGTTAATAATGAGGTTTCTCTTATTGATTGTATTGAAATTTCCAGAGAATGCGTAAACAAGGTGCTTAATAATATTGCCTTTGGTTCTCCCCAATTAGTTCTCATTACGACCAACATTAAAATGCTACTCTCCAATCACTATATTAAGTTAATGCAATATGTGTAATAGTAACCTGTATGTTTGTTCCAGCGGGGTACCGCATGAGCATGCCGGGCGGCGGGTCGGCGGGCGCGGGCGGCGGCTGGGGCGGCGGGCCCGCGCCGCTCATGTACGCGTCGCCCATGCCGTCCGCGCAGTACCCGTCGCAGTAGCGCAGCCCGCCCCCCCCGCGCCCCGCGACGCCGTGCAATGTCGCCTCAGTCTGTGCCTCACGCGGTCCCTAGCGGACCCGACGTAATACAATACGAACTCTGCGTCAATTTTGTAAAACTGTCTTTGGACAGATAAGTTTTGGTTTAGATTTTATTTTTGTACAAGTCCAAACGGTTTTCCGTGTAGAGACTCCGATAAGTCGCGTTGCGTGCTTGCAACTCCATTTGTATAAAATTGTTCTTGTTACTGTATAATATGACGGCGATGGTGTTCTCGTCGCAAATGTATATTTCATAGCATTGCACACTGTCAGTCGAGGGACCTAAGATCGTCATTAATTGCGGGTTGTGTGCCGAAGTATATAAGCAATCGAGTTATCGTACATATCTCGAGATGTTGACATTGGCTGAGCAGTCAAACAGTGTACAAAAATGTTGGAAAATAGCAATACCGTTCCGCTCATGTTACAGGTGGTTAGTGACGGGAGTCTGTGGCCGGCTCTGGACGATATCTCGAGTGCCAGCAGTTGAATTTCATAGAGGTTTGATGTGAGGCCAGCGTCGTCCGGCGCCCGCCGCGGACTCCCCTCGCTGCTCTTGACCGACCGTTCCCACTAAATTAACCGCGTGTTGTCCGGCGCCATCTAGTTTCTGTAGACACAACTAAATGACGCTATGTTCGCGGCACCGTATAGTTTCGGATTCACGGCACAACGGTGTTAGTCGACCTACATAGATAGGACATAACGAAATAAATTATAAATTTTTAATGAAAAGTTATAAATATATAGGGGGGAGTAGTGTCGCGAGTGGCCTCGTGTACATACGTTGATATTTATTGGCGCCCTGCGCTGGCAGACTGAACTATGTTCCCCGAGACTCCTCACACGACGCGCCAGACAGTTTTGACCTATTTATATTAAGTTGGGCACATGTTGTTTTGTTTGACCTGAATTGTTATGATTTATTGTATGGAAACACTGGTGAGTCAATAAAGCTGTGGGTCTGGGACAACGGGTGTTTGATTTGCCGTCTAGATTATATTATAATTAACAACAACTGTATTATGTTTCTGGGTCCAAATTTTTTTATACGAGTCGACTGCTAGGTCCATCTGTGATCGAATACAGCAACGTTCGGATGACGTGAATGATTAAAAATTATTGTAAATTCATAATGAAAAAGGTAAAATTTTGTAAAAGGATAAATAAATAGTTTAAGTTTACAATTACTTTTGATTATTGTTGTATTATTAGTGGCGTCGATCTCTGTTACGATATACCCTTTATGTGAAATGCCAGAACAATCAGTTCCACTAGATCACACAGATAAAGGAGGCATGCGGCCTTGTTCTGTAATTTATATCCTTGGGAAACTTGAAATGATGATTTGTTATAACTGTTATCACAGATTGTGATAGGCCTTACACCATAAAAGCATACGGCTCACGTAGATTGGTCTTACATATAAGAAGTTGTTGCCTTACTTGTTGTATGCTTATGTTGTGTACGGCCTATCTTAGCATATTAGAGAGATATTGCAAAGAGTGTGCAGAAAATATACATTTTCATTACAAAACATGAGTTGATTTACATTACACCTATTTGAGACAATACATTTTCGAAATCAACGAATATTACTAAATACTGTTACAATAAAGTGATATTTTATTTACCCAAATTGAAATAAAGAACATTGAAAATATTTCACGTCAATATTTTAAAAGCAATTTCAGACAGCACCCCTATTCACGAAATAAAGCCAATCTATAACTTCCGCTCTAGTGTTCAGCGTAGGTGTTTCGGGAAAGTCGGGCTGCGGTTCCACTAAGGCAGAGCGGAGAGCGATTCTCCAATCACATGGCTTGAAATCCACAGCTCTCCTCGCAAGCCATGTGATTTGTGGATCGCTCTCAAGCGTTTCGTGTGGCAGCAGCAAGCAAGCAATTCGTGAAGCAAAGAGGAAACGAGCTGTGCCGCGATTCACCAATCACATGGCTTAAAATCCACATCCTCCACTCCGCTTCCAAGGAAACAGATTCGGCGGAGAGAAGCGGAATTGTTTAAAATATCGGGAAAACAGGCTAGATTAGGCTAGCGCCGAGAGAGGAGCGGATACGGATTACTCACGCGCATATTCGTTCATTTCAGTTAGCAATAGGCTATCCTATAGCTGGCTAGAACTACTATCCTATAGTTGCCATGGGCAAAGCAGCTCCGCTCCGCTGGAAGCACCTATTTTCACTGCACCACACTCTAATCCACTCCGCCTCAGTGGAACCGCAGCCTTGAACAGCACTGCGTCAACTTTTTTTAAATCATAGAAATATTTGTTCCGTGCGGAAATTGAACTAGCGAGGAAGATTGGTCCAGGTTGAAGTTCAGCATCACTTGTAAAAGCTCTGCTGCTTCATAATGTAATGAGCACACCGATGGAACAAATCGATTGGTTTTTGTTGTCACTGGCTCGTATAAGGTATCTACTGCTGGAGCCTAACAAATACCTTTGACTACATCAGTCATAGAAAATAACAAGGGCCAAGTAAAAATAAAAATTCCAAAGACTGCCTTCAAAGCCATCTGTTCTACATAAAGACCTCGGGCTCTGGCTGATGTTGCAACGCCTGTTAGAAATATTACAATTTTTTCTTATAGTTGATGCCTGGAAAGATTTTGCTATTATATTTCGAGTAGGAGTTATCGAACCAATGCGTAGTGGCGTAGCTCGCGTAGGTAACAATTTGCTTCGGTATTTATTTTTCTTCGGTCAATTAAAATCATACGATTAATTGTTAATTTTGGTTTTACCTCCTTAATGCCACCAAAAAAAAGTTACAAAGGAATGAACATTTAATGTACAGACGCCAGCAGGTCAACCTACCCGAATCTCATCTCTCACAATTTACCAATCGAATATTCCTTCTATTTGAATAACCTTCCACTACTTTGATAAAGTTGAAAATTAATTAAAGAATTTTGACAGATTGAGGTACTTTGGTGTGCTGTCTGTACATAAGTAGTCATTTATCATACTCGATCATCTGAAAAGAGCGAGCAGTGGAAGAGAGGAACTTCTGGAGTAGGATACCTACAGCGATAACAGTAAGGTTGCTGTTGGGATGATGTTGCCAGGCGTATCAAAGAAAGGGCTCCTGAAGTGAGGGAAGTGAGGAGTACAAGTTAACATCAAAGCACAAGAACAAAACAACTTATCACGGTCTAGAAAGCTCCAATCTCCAAGTTCGCAAGCTGGCCAAATTTTCTAGTTCGTTTCGCCTTGCCCTACATAATATTGAGCTACGATCAGAATTCTTAATTTTCTACACTCGCTTCATACATTCTTTAAGTGGCATCAGTAACTGCATTTTTTTAAATCCTTTTTTTTAAAAAAAAAACGTTGGGCCGCATTAAGATTTTTTCTTGTATCGTGGATGCATTTATAAACATAGAAACTCACATACACAAACACCCAGACCAGGAACAACTACTTGCAGATCATACAGATATTTGTTCCGTGCGGGGATCGAACCCGCGACACGCTGCGCAGCAATCGATCACTCAGCCACTGCGTTAAAAGTGCCGTCAAAAGTCAAAAAAATCGTCGAAAATATGTATGTGAAAATATATTTTCTACAGTCTGATTAAAAGGGTCCCTATGGTCCCATTTATCAAGTTTTTACTACAGGTCTGTATGTTGTTGACAGTCGTTTAGGTACTATCACGGGATCATCTCAAAGAGCCTGTCAAATTTGCTGCTTTCTATCATAAACGTATCACGGTTTTGAATCCCGCACGTGAATCATGGTCTGGATGGCTTATGCAGTTGATAAGGTCATAAATGAGACAGGAGAAGTTCAGAAAGAGCTGTTTACTTAGGCAAGTACAATTGGACTCCTTTAGGTGGGTATAACGCCTGAAATAAATATTTTCCTTCCTCATTCAATGATCCAAGTCCTCTATTCGTTCGTTCTTTGACCTTTGCGTAAGGTTTGACATCTTTATAAATTTATAAAAGAATTATTTTTTGGACTAATTTAGATCAAAACAAAACGATATGAAACGGTGATAGATCCTAAAGGCCCATATATGGCCCACCGCCCCACAAAGTTTGGCTGCAATCTTGCCAGGAGGTAACAGGTTCGCTCCATAAAACATACATCACTGACAAAAATGCTCGACGGTATGTGAACTATACGTACGCCTCAATAAACCTTTCGATAAACAATAAACATCCCGAACTACATAACATTTCAGTTTAGAACAAGGCTTTGTGAAACCCCTCCTATCTACGCTTGATCGCTTTACTGTAGACTGTTGTAATTGTAGAAAACCTAGCAAAACCGATGGCATCATGTTTACTTACAGCATATCTTGCGGCTCTTATCCTAAGTACAAGGTCGCGGGACTGTACGAATTACCGTGACCTCGGAACGTAAAGGGCTATTGAAGGACACCGTGGATTTTAGTCAGTACGAGTCTGACAGTCCCTCCCGCTCTGCCCTGGGTGGGAGGACTCAATTGATGATTTTACCACGATAAAAAAAAACCTAAGTACAAAAAAATTCAAGCCACCATTGAGTATATGAAGATGTAATACATCGGGCTAAAGTTATAGTTAATTTTCTCTTCTAACTCGATTCGAAATCTATCTATATATATTTTGATTACGATATCTACTATCTGCAAATTATTTATATCACCAGACTCATCTGAGTCTAGCTAGGTAAGTACCTACTGAAATAAAATAACTCTATGATTCAAGACATCCTACGTAAAAGAGTAAATAAAAATACGACACAAATTCCCTTTTGCGTCCTCGTCCTACACAAGTTCATCCGACATCGGAATCTGAAAATTTACAAAATATCTTGATGATTCAAATGGAATATTCTGGTAAGGTTCAGTTCATAAATTATTTGTATTAACCTCTGCTTGTCTGTTGTTGCACTGTACCCAGCGTTCTTCGCCGACTTTCTGATTATCCTTAACCCACTTGTGACATCACAAGCACAACAACAAGCATTTTATAATTTCTGTGAGAAATCCGTGCGGGGTTCGGGAATGACGTGAAAATTGCAATGACAGTGATCTAAAAATAAGGTCGACAGCGTCGCGCCTCTGCGTGCGCGCTCTCTTCAGTCGAGGACCAACCGTCGCGAGTTACAGTCGAACGATCATAAATCAGCAGCCATGGTGTACGAGAGTGACTTCTATACGACCCGCCGCCCCTACAGGCCCAGCACCTACAGCACCGTGACGGTGAGTGCCGCCGCCGCCCTTCTAACACCTTCTACTGAGCGTGCCTCGCACCTCGCTCCACTCTCTCCCGGGAGCCGGACGCCCCTCGCACCAGCTCGACCTTCGACACTCGCGTCCCTCAACAAACGGCTATCGACGCCACTCCTGCCTCATCGACAATGTACATGTGTGTCTTGTTCAGTGACTGGAATCCACAACGATGATAACGTGATACTATGATCTCTCGCTGTCTTCCCCAAGTGTTAACTTGTTCCCGTTTTTGTTAGTTCGCTTGTAAACATCATTGCTAATGATAAGCTAGATCCACGTCGCCGCTTCTATCTGGAAGGACTTTGGTTTTGATAGGCGTCGTTCGTGGTAGCGTTCCGCAAGTGGGTCATTTCGAATCGAGAATCGGAGTCGGAAAGCGGAGCTACCGGGCGCGCCAAATATAGCCGCGGCTGGAGCCGCGCCCGCCCGACTAACGGCGACTTCTCCGCTTGCAGCGGCAGCCGCTCGGCGACTGGGACAAGGTGCCGTACGTGCCGCGGCCGAGTCTCGTGCCGGATCCGGTGACGGCGTTCGGACGGCGCTCGCGTCCCGGTGCGCGCCACTCCATCCTCGAGCCGGTCACTCGGCAGAACATCGCGCCCAAGCCGGAGTCGAAGCTGGCGCCGCTAGCGCCGTACGTGTCGCCGCGCGATCAGACGCGTGCGCGCGTACTGGCGGCCGTGAATCAGCGCGAGCGCTGCCTGGAGGCAGACCCACTATACACGCCACGCGACCACATGGATGTGCTGCTGGCGCAGTCTCACGGCTTGCCACTGCACGCGACGCGCCGCCATGTCTTTTACAGCAACTACGCGACGTATTGACGGGCGTAGTGTCTTTCTCGTGTGTCGCTTTCGCTATAGTATGCTAGTCGGTCGGGTCGGGTCGGTGCGAGGGCGGGCGGCGAGGTGTGATCGGCGGTGGCTATAGGGTGGGGTTGTTGCAGACGCCGCGTCACTACGTGGTGGTGGACCGCGACCCCGTGCTGCCGCGCCGCGCCGAGGAGCAGTACTCGTACTCGTACCAGAGCACGAGCGAGCGCTCGCGTCCGGGCTCAAGCCTGCCGCAGCGCAGCTCGTACAGCAGCACGGTGGAGCGTCGCACCGGCAGCGGGCCTGGCGGCTACTCGTACAGCAGCGAGCGCAGCAGCAACCTGGGCGGCCCCGGCGGCTACTCATACTCGTCCACGACGAGCGGCCGCCTGCCCTACGGCAACACCTACCGCCACTACTCGTACCGCGTGTAGCGCCCCGGCTCCCGCCCCGGCCCCACCTTGATGTCCCTGCTCCCTAACTCCCGACCTCCCAGCTTCCCCAACATGTAACTACCTAATCAGTATTCGCTGTAACGTTATGTGATCGCTCTACTTTATTTGTTCACAAGTGGAAGTTGATCGTACTAGAGCTTTTGTTTAATGTTATTTAAAATTATTTAAAATGTGATTTAGACTGAATTTTTAATAAAGCTTGCGTTTTCTAATAATTTTCTATTTTCTTTGTGTCGTGTTCACACAACAACCTAAAGAAACGGGTCGATGATGAGCTCGATCTTGTTTACTAACACTTTACTTCCAGTTCCATGTTATCCACTCTATGTTGTTTTGTTCTAAATGTCTTGGTGTAATAACTTTTGAAGTACAAAACTGTTTTATGTGAAAAGAGAATTCAAACAGAAGAAAAATACAAATTCAAATTATATGACTAGTTATTGAGATACTGCACTAGCGTCTAATCAAAATAAACAATCGATGAAAATAGCCAGAGTTATTACGCATTTAAACCCAACCATGACATCATGGTATCTTTCCACATCCAAGTAAAACACTATTTTTCACGATAATAAGACATGGTTTACGTAGGTACACTTTATACATAATATATATTTTTCTAATAAAACACCAAGCACACATCCTTATGATACCTACAAAATTAGCTTTGAAAGATTTTTCCTATTAATGACGTAGACCAAACTTTTCACTTTTCTACACCCTACCGATTCTTAGGACAATCAGGAACGAACAAAGAAAACTATGATATTTTTAAACGAATAAGTTTAACTGGTGCCCATTTCCCTGACAGCCGTGGTCGTCAGTGTACTACCTACCCTACTACTCATCATACGTTCCCTACTATTCCGAGCCGTACATTACGTACGTACCCAAGCTTTCACAGGTAAGTTCGAGACTTCTGTAGATAGTGCACTGTAAGTAGATCATCCTTAGCTGCCGGGTATACGCCGCTATACATATACACCGCCCATGGACATTTTCACTGATCAAAGCACAGCTAAGTAAGTAACATTGCTTCCAGCACACGTAAGCAAGACGCATATTATTTTAAGATTGCACCCAATGTGCTTGTTTATAGAAATAGCAGTTGTACATATGTAAATATTTATTTTGCTCGTGTTTATCATCACTTGTAGATATAATTCGAAGCGTTTTCGTTAAATGATTAGATGTTGTAGCTTTCGGATTTCTTTAATATTATTAAACGGATGCAAAGAATAAGTAAAAACTTCATTTGAGTAGGAAAGAGTTCCCACAGAAATAAAAAATCAGGTAAAATATTTCGCTAAAAAGTACTTGCATATACTTGAGTATAAAGTTTTTCAATAAATACGGTCAAAGTTGGGCCAAGAATCAAACCTTGTTTGACCCCAAATGTGATCATATTTGCTGAATGTTTCTTTAGCCTTTTAACAGAAATTATTTAAATGTAGTCGTTCAAGTAAAGGATAGCACTGAATTTCAGAGTTATTTTGATAAACCCCTGAAGTAATTGTAACGTGTGCCAGTGATAGACATAATCAAAAGCATTCGAATAATCAACATAACATGAAATGTTCCACTGTTTAAAGACTTCTCAAGGTTAATACAAAAACTAAAAGAAAACAACTTTTGAAAGAGACGAGTAAACAAGTCTAAAAGGAAAAACTGCTTAATCAATCAAATCAGTTTTAGTTTACCTCGACCTCATTTTAAGTAGCGTTCAACAAGTCGTAAAATTAAATGCTCTTGCATTGTTTATTTCCTAACATTATATGCCAGCATATTGGAACTGAAGGGCTGCCTACCTATTAAAATAAGAAAAATCGAGTTATATAAATAGCGAAACAAATTCTTTTCGAAATATCAAAAGAGGTTAATTTTACCAAAGAATTTCTACCGTGTCACTGCGGAAAAAAGACAAAGAGAAGAACATTTTGTAATATATCATACGTTGTTCTCAAGAAATACCCAATGAGTTACAGAGAAATCTGATCATTTAATGATCTCAGGCTCCCTATGTCTGTACCCCGTTATTCCTATGCTCAAAGTTTCGCTTATTTGCAGTTATACGGAGATATTCATGATAATATAGCGTAACTTTTGTTATAAAATAGCGAATTCATGACTCACGAGAAGTATTAAAAAGAAGAACCTACTACGGCGATTAAAAATAGCACACATACTTTCAATCATGGTCTATGGGAGTTTACCAATTATCAAAACGTATCAATCAATTTCAATCACATTTGATATTTTTAAATCTTTCATCTCAGCCTCTTGGAATCCATCGAAAAAGAAACGAATATCAATGTTACGAACTAAACATTTCGCACATCTGGATTGCCAGAAAGTAGTAATTTGTTGTCTATTTTTCCTTCAAAACTTTTGTCACGAGTCAACTCGTTCCAAGAAATTCTTTACAGAAATGGTTTTAATGCTCTTGGCAGTTGGTTTGGTAGACACGATTCTTTACTGCTCCAAAAGCAGCCTGTGGCGTGCGAATAAGCTGATAGCAGCCAAAATGTTGATTCAGAGTTACAGACATATCGTAAGACAAGTGTTCTGAAGTCTGGGATAACGCGCATAACGATCTCAATCATTATTTAAACGGCTAAATATTTAGCCAGATGATAGTTTCATATCTCAAGTGCAGTGTAGGGCAATTTGGCATTTCAAGAGGGATCAACGACACTAGAAGTTGCCCTTGAATTAAATATAACGTTATAATCATAGATTCTATATGAAAGGATAAACGAATAGTTATATCATTCTAAAATAACATAATACTGTTTCATTATTCTGAATCACATTCTGACTGACAAATAAACGAAATACAGATTTTATCAAAGTATTGTTTGATGAAAACTCATTTGATTTTTACTAGACTATTATGTTTTCACAGTTGGTTAATAAAATTTGAGGTCGTTCATGTCAGCCTGCCAAAATTCATGACAGGCAAATTATTTCAGGAATATTTCCACTTTGTCCAGATTGAGACCTACGCAGTGTAGAAATAAGTTTTCTTTATTCTAAAGTACATTTTTATCAACACTTGAAACACTAAACACCTGTTGATGTCAAACTACACACAAAATATAGCTACACATTTCAGAATTTTTATTTCTGTTTTATTTTTATATCATAGGTATCTAGTGAAGAAAAGATATATGCATAAATACAATAGTAATAGGAGACATTGAACATGATCCAAAACTGTCGAGAAGGTTATAAGGAAAAGTAAGATACCTAGTTGGTTTCAGAGAATTTTCATATCGTGTAAGTTTACGCGCAGGCGCATGCTGTAACGGATACGGCGAACCTGTACTTGATTCAATAGCATATGAAATGTCAAATTAATAATGAACGAGTATATTGAGACGATGTGGTTTATAACCTATTAAACATATTCAAAAAGAGATGACGCCATAAGCGCATACTAGGCCACTGTAACTTTGGACAAGCTATAGTTAAATGTAACAGAAAGAGTAAAAAAACTGATATTCTAACAGCAGGTGTTGAATTCACCGCAATTTTGAAAAGCAACGCCGCCGCAAACTGAACAGCATATAATCTGGGTAATTTTGAACATATTGTAGGGTAGCCGTTTTTGAACTTTAAAGTTTATATTTTATTTACTGAGGTACTTCATCGAGAATTAAAAAAAAAATCTTTGTATTCTGGTTGTAGAATGGTGGCTGAGTGTGCTACCTTCAATCTAGAAACCGAAACCGTACTGGATACTGTTAAAGCACGTTTCAGCCTACCTACTTTCAATTCTTCACGTTATTTATTGCGGTTTACACAATACGATACAATAATTACAGCTTACAGCGATCCACGTAACACGTGAATCGTGTGGCAGCATGCCAATGTCGGTAGGTAGGTACAACTTACTGTAATCAAAACGTATGCTAAATACATTCTTCGTGGTGATAAAATGTGTGTTCGAAAAAAATTTGTTTTTAAAATACAAGATTTGCACGGGGCGCATTGGAATCCGACCTTTCTAGAAGCAGAATATCCCAGCCGTGCTTAGCAATAGAGATTAGACAAGTGCACTTGCAAAAGTTACAGAAAGGCATCAAAGTGCAGATTTGTTTGTAGATAATTTACGGTCTGTCAAAAGAAGCAATACATTATGCGAAGATTAGAAAACATTTATTTGCATGAAATACCGGAGGAAATCTCAAATCACCCAGAAGCTTAAAAAGCAGTTAGTTTTATTGCAATGTTTATACTGAAATGAAGACATAAAACAAATAAGCTAAGATTGATGACTAAATAGATCTACAGAACAAACAAAAAACATTTTAGGGTTGTTTATTCAACTGCCCTGGCAATGAGAAACATTAAACTAAAAATTCCGTTAACGACTATTTCGCTAATGAAGGACCTTGAAAGATTTTAATTTAAGATGTTTATCCTAAACCCGGGCCGGATGTATCACTCCCTAGACAAAGTGTGAAAACAAAAGCTGGAGCCGGATCAAGGGAGAAGCATTTTTGGCAACCAGACAGAAGCCAAGAATACCGTTAACAACCATTTTATTAAAAGAAACCTATAGAACATTCTACTTGTCAAAATTTCCAAATACCCTTAGCATTTCCTCTAAGCTAGAAGACGATATGGCACAAACGACGCATCAAATTATTTAAAGATCGGATGATTGGTAAGCCGTTGGCAGAGATGGACATGGTAACTTGATAGCATAGTCCGTCACTCTTCCATGACTGATTGATGCCTTCCTGTCGATTGAAACTTGGCAATTAAACAACTGAGTACACAAATTACATTTCTTTGGAAATATCTAGTACGACGAAGTACATAAGAATGAAATGGACAGCTCAAAAAATAATGTAGCAGCTGCTCATTAACGTTTAGAGTAAGGTTATGGCCGCTTACTGCTAGATCATGTTTCTACTGTATAAATAGAAGGTAGGAAAGTCACTATGGTAATAAAAGTTGCAATCACTGGCTCTCGCCTTCTCCGTTGTGGCTTGTGCGCAGCGGAATAATCTAATTTTACAACACTCGGCCGATGATTCACGCCGCCATTGAGACGTACAGTAAGGTCCACCACCGAAATAACCCATGATTTAACGTATTATAAACAAACATAACTGTGTAGAATTCCATGTTCTGCGCAGAATTCCGACTCGAAGAAATGCGTCGAGCTGCATTCATACATATCTCGTTACATTTGCACCCACATAATGTTTCACTAGCAAAGCTTCGATAAACAGAGTTACTATTGTAAGATTATTTTCGTCATGAGCCATTTAATAGTATCTTTGTGCATGATTAAAATATTTAAAAATACTTTTCTCTTGCATGTAAAACCTGATTTTGTTATAATGAAAATACAATTCATGACATGCATAATTCTGTAGACTTCACAAGCATTTGGTTTGCCAATTTGCGAGCATGGCCGTTAAAGTTTTATAGAGAGTTCACGAATGCATAATGTGTGGTAGTATAGTAGATATTCGACAAGCTTTCGCATAGCAGTAGCTCATTTCAGAGTAAGCATATGGGCTGCTTCATCTTGAATTTTAAACGCCTCTCCATTTTGTACTGTTTGAAACGGAAAATATACCAGAACAATGGAAAGTTTATTAATAACCGCGTATAGGCGGAGCGTTAAACTGGGGCCTCGCCATATGCTTGCTCGTCAACACATAAATTCATTGTTTTAGCCATCTTAAAGTGTCTGCTACATTCGAATTGACCTTGAGCGTTGCAAAAATTCCAGGCTGAGCTGATATACAGACCGTCTGCTCCTCGCACTGTCACTCGACTCGTCACATATCCAGAGGCACCCCACCATGTAGTGCGTGTACGCGTTCGTCCATCAGTCGTCCTGCGTGAATTGGACCGCATCGCGTACCGCCGTCGCCCCGAATTTTCCGTCTCAGCCGTTGACGACTTTTTCCGATCTGAATCCACCAAGGTACGTCTCAACTCTGCATTTTAAGCTTATTGAAACTTTTGATATGTATCCATCTAGCCTTCAATGTAGTTGGAAAAAGACTAAACAGGTGAAGATGATAAGACTTTAAACACTGTTTTCTACATTAGCTATTTGCAAAAGTGAATAAGTTTCCAAAATTATAGTTCTAAAAACTAAAACCCAAGGTCTACAAAACTTTTCGCTCTTTTCGAATGCTCGCATTCTAAAAACTTTGTCAAATATTTGCAGAACTTCGAAGACGAGACCAGCCGCATCCGCGCTGACACCGCTGCGCTCCTCACACGTGCACGCTCCGTTGTACCCCGGGCCAAGACCGTAGCACCCCTAGACTCGATTTATTCGTGAGTAGTCTGTGCTCTTCTAGCAGAACCTCCGAAATGGACTGATAAGATTTTTGTTCGTGCTGGATAGTCAGTACTAGGGAAGA
The DNA here is from genome assembly GCA_943136025.2 of Agrotis puta. Lineage (NCBI taxonomy): Eukaryota > Metazoa > Arthropoda > Insecta > Lepidoptera > Noctuidae > Agrotis > Agrotis puta. The sequence goes on along the minus strand of OW964185.2, from coordinate 13,126,972 downwards.
AAACGATCTCGAAAGTAATTTTTATACACAAAAATATCTTAATGGCACCCTTGGACTCAAGAATGTCCAGAAGACCTACCAAGTACCGGTTCTAAGGCTAGGTCAAGTTTTTACTGGCCTAAAGTAACTGCACTAAAATAGCCGGACCATTGATGCGTCTATCAAAAGACCGCCCTGGCAGTGACATTGACGACGCAACTACCTGTCGCTTGTCATTTGGCAATCATGTAGGTACTCGAAGCAATAATGAAAAACCTGTCTTGCTGCCAAAATTCAATGAACTTCAGGGGTTCAGAGAAAAAATGCGACCTTCAAAAAGGAAGGATGTTCGCTCCGTGGGTGTAAATTTCAATTATAGCTTAATTCTTGCGTCAGGGCATATTTTGACTCTGACGTGCACGTCCACCATGAACAGCCATTTATTTATAGTCCAGTTAAATGTCAGCGTTTGTTGTCTTGTGCCCACTAATAAAACAGCTAACGATTTATTTTCATTTAGATCTTGGCAAGTTTATCGTGATGCGAAAATTATGACATCCGTTACTCACTCATAAACTACGGTTATTTCTTTTTCCACAACTTCGTCAACAGATATTCGTACGGGGAACCAGTTCCGTATCGTTTCAGCAATGAGGCTTACCTCGCTAAGCTCGTGCTCCCCCTGCGCAGCGTGGCCGACCACATCCGCAACATTTCCTACTACAACAAACCCGCCGAGAAGTTCACTGGTGAGAATAGTAAATAAGTCCTACATCGCACAGTGAATACAACACTCGATGTTCCCCAGCTAAACGAATTAAAAACCTGATAATTCTATAATTGTCCTTATCTATGTCGTCTGTTGTCCTTCAGTTTGACCACCGACTAACAGTTAAATTCCAGTGTGCCCCTGTGGTAACCGTGAGGTGTTTTCGCCAGGACGTGGTCACCTCGCATGTCTGCAATACACCGGTAACAAGGCCTTCTCCAAGCGTAGGCCTCTCTACCATGAGCTTAGCATCAGGGACGACGTCAATCTCCTCTCTTTCTATGCCAAGAACAGGCTCGCGGCCGCCGGTCTTGCCGTCGAGAGTGCCACAGGTACCTCGCTACAGTCGCATCGCTAGCGCTCGCTTACAACCCTCGCTTAATTCTTTAAAATGAGTCTTTAAACCGGTCTAAAAGTGAAAAGCTACGCCTTAATGGCCTCGAAGCACTAAAAAAATATTAAACCGAGATATAAAGTCCGTGTCTAACCCTGCGTGTGGTGTCTCTTGCAGCGGGTGGCGCGCCGGAACAGCCGACGGCGGCGCAGTGCGCGTAGCTCCCTGCGGCGCGGCGCGGGCGCTGGGGCTGTCTCCGGTCGGGGCAGTCCCGCGCTCGCGTCGCGTTCGCCCTTCGCGCTCTCTGATCTCGGTATAACATGCTAGAACTAACCAAGATCATCTATTTTTTATTCATATTACAGATTACATATTTTTGTTATTATATTTACGAGTTCAACGAACGATTTTACTTATTTTCTAGTCATCGTTGTGATAGCGCGGTGTTCTGCGCCGAAATTTTGTCGGTGACGTCTCGTTTTCACTTAACTCGACTGATTTTACTTAACAATAAAGAATTTTTACTGAAATTGTAGTTGTTTTAATCAATTGCACGCTCATTGTTCCCAATGTCACGCTTATAAATCCAAGCTTTAGTAACGCTTAGCTTTCTGACTAAAATTGTTTTAACTGTTCGTATAACACACGTAAATAAATATTTTAAAATCACAATTTAAATGATTATATCCCTCTTAAATCTTTAGCGTTAAAGGTAAAATAAACACAGAATTTCTATAAATTCTGACTACACAACCATTTTTTCTGGAACATGCTTCTGTCTCATGTATAATTATTATACTGAATTTAATAATGTTTGAGAAAAAAATGGACCCAATGTAGAGGCAACACTGGACAACTGCACTATCATTCGCATTACAGCATGAAGCAGCACTGAAAAAGTATACGAAGCTATAGCGAATATCATGCCATCAGGGTTTGTCATCGAGCTTGGTGCTGGGGTCTAACAGCTTGGATTAGACGGCATCATGATCATGAGCGTTGTACTGCGTCGCTTACTGTCCGTGATCGTTCTTGTAACAATGACCATTGACATTCATCATTCATGCTGTGGAATGATTAGCAGTTGTCTCGAAGAGAGCTAATTATTTCACCAATGGTCATTGGTTTATGGGACGCGCGTAACATTGGCCTCGGTGCAGTCAAGCTGCTCCCGTGGAGGCCGAGCCGCAAGTTCCAGGTCCCGCAGATGATGGAAGACCCTGCCCTGGAATTGAAGGCAGCCAAGGCTGATCGCGCTGCCAGATTCCGTGCGACTACCGTTGAGCCAGTAATGACTCCATCGGCTGATTTGGCAGAAATCAAAAGGAAGAGGCAAGAGGAAGCCCGTGCTGCTGAAGAAAAGTACGTATCCAGAATGCAATACGTTTTAGAGTCCAGTGACTTATGATAGTGATTTGAAGTTGTATAATTCGAATTTGGTTCCATTTTTGTTGCAGGGCATTGAAGGAGGAAGCTAAACGCGATGCTGAACGTAAGGCTCAAGTAGGTATCGTTCAGTATTTTCTTAGGTTCATTAGGTGAAACAGTTATTATTTATAAAATCGAAATAAAACATTTTACGGTTTTCAGGCTGAACGTGAAGTAGCAGAAAAAAAGAGGGCAGAAGACGAAGCCCGTAAAGCAGAAGAAGCCAAACGCAAGGCTGATGAAGACGCTAGGTTAGCCGAGGAAGAAGCTCGCCGGGCTGAGGAAGCCCGCCGTATTGAGGAAGCCCGTGCAGCTGAAGAGGCCAAGCTCGCAGAAGAAGCCCGTTTGGCTGAAGAAGCAAGATTAGCCGAAGAAGCTAAGAAGGCAGAGGCTGCTCGTCTTGCTGAAGAAGCACGCTTGGCTGAAGAAGCCAAGCTTGCAGAAGAGGCCCGCTTAGCTGAGGAAGCAAAACTCGCGGAAGAGGCCAGATTGGCCGAGGAAGAAAGGCAAGCAGAACAGATGAGACAAGAGGAACTCGCCAAGTTAGAAGAATTAGAGAAACAAGCACAGGAGGAACGTGAAGCCGAGCTTGCGCGACAGGTAAGATATACTCATCACAAAACAACAGATAGAGAAAGTTTTGAAACATTTACACAAAAGATAAACTAACCATTGTATTTCTGTCATTTTAGGCTGCTGAATTAGCAGAGATTGCGAGACAGGAGTCCGAACTTGCTGCCGCGCGTCTTGAGGAACTTTCACACAGTGGTTCTACTGCTGATGTTCTTGAGGCTGATGCCAGGTGAGAATACTGACAGTATGCTATAATTGATTAATCAATGAAGAGGTGCAGATCTAAAAGACAACTAAAAAGATGCAGAACACAAAAGCGACCCATTTTTTAAACCTTTCACTTAACATTCCAGTGAACCTGCTGCAGATGAACCAGAACCCATTGTAGAAGAACCCGAATCCCCTGAAATTATCTCTGAAACACCCGCCGAGCCCGAGGCTGAAGTCGATCAGGCCGGAGATGTCAGCGAAGACGAGAAAGCAGAACCAGACCTAACTGATGAAGAATAAACAACCTATAGGCGCTAATAAATATGTTATAGTTAAGCATTTTCTGTTATTAAATGTATGTATGTTAATGCTAAATATCATTCATGCGCATTTTCTTCTAGAGTAGACATGAATGATGTGATAGCACCTAGGTGGTTAAGTTTGTCACCGCCCTTTCTTCTGCGTAATAAAATTATGCATCAATGAAAGTGATCCTTCCTTGTGTATATGTAAGTTTAGGAAATCTACCACCGTTAACCAAATTTTTAACTAAAAACTTAAATGTTACTAGTCTTAAGTGTTTTAATAATGTTATATTTTGTTAAATTTTAACAATAAACACAAAAAATAACATATTTGTTTTCATTCACCTGTTCATATGAAACAATATTCATACTAGTCTTTTTTATTATTACTTTAAAAAAAAAATTTTTTTTAAATGGATTCACTTATAGTCTATCTATTATAGTCTTAGTGTCTGTCTGTCTTGCAAGTTAAATTAGACCCAGTTTGGGATTGCTGGAAATTTCTTCATGCCAATTTTTGAGAAAGGTATCCAAGGCGACCTGGGCTTCTACCTATGTGATTTTCCACAGCCCTGTCTACATAGTTCTAGGTTTCAGCCTTGCTATAATATATTGCAGGCCTACAACTGTGCTATTATCTGGCTGACTTGGCCTGTATGGACCCTCTCTTGCAATTAAATTTGACTAATACTAAAATTGAGTTTCAACATACATAGTATAAAACAAAGTCGCTAAATCTGATAAAAATACACAAATTACACTACATATTCTTTCTACTGATATTCTACTTTGTCTGTAGGGGTTAATTCAAAATAGAGGTGATAAAGAAAACAGATTTAAATAATAAAAATATATAATTAGAATACTTATAACAACATAACTTATACTCTAGATATCATTATCTAATTTTATCTACATAGTAAAATTAAATATTATAAGTCCATTTTCACCATTTCCTCAGTGGTCTGTGTGACGTCTTCTTTCGAGACTGCTTTCTTCACTTTTGGCGGGACTTTGATAATAGCTGGTGCATTTTTGTGCTGAGGGGCTTTCGGTTTCTTGTTAATTTCTACAAATTCTTTATCTATGTCTTGAACTTTTTGTTTAATCTGTAACAATAAATATTTGTTATTTAATTCAAGAATTAATGTGGGTAAAGCAAAAGGAGTTTGTAAGAATTGTAGCAGCCGGTATAGTGTATCTGAAGAGCCTGCCTACATCCCTCCTGACACACAAATTTAACAGTAAGTTATAAAATAATTAGTTTCTTCCATAGCAGAAATCTAATCTTGTTATGAACAGAATATTGGATTAAATATGACCTGTAATTTCCAAAGGGTTAGCCAGACGTGTGCTCAATTGTTACATGAGTTATTTCAGTTCCGTATAAGCCTAAGATAAATAGAGGAAGAGGTTGTAATTTGCATGGTAAAAGAATTCGAAAGAGGTAATTAAATTTAACTCTAAAAAACATCATCAACTAATTTTATATGAACTCTTTATAATAAATCTAGCATATATTTTCTATACTGAAAGTGGTACCTCAAATAAATAAGAAAATACGTATGTAATCACGAAAACAATACAAAGTAACAAGCAAAAAGGTAACCTTACATTTTTCAATCCTAGGTTCACGGCCTTAGCTTTCGTTTTCTTGAGGCTCTTAGCTCCAGCCACTTTGAAGACGTTGGCTTTTACACCCTTTTTATTATTTTTACCCATTTTTAAATGGTTAAACTGATTTGTGTAAAACACACGTGCACAGCAAAACAATATTGACAAATTAAAATTGACAATTCGGTCAGTTGTCTGTCAAATTGTCAATGTTTTCACTTTAGTGAGAAACATGACAAAATTCAAAAGTTTTTGAACGAAAATCACTCAAACTCAACCTTTTTCATTGGAAAAGCATTATTTATCACTATAGATCTCAAAAATAAATGTTCCCTAAATTAAGCCTATTTAAATCCCATTTCCGATATAAAAAGTTGGATACTTTTCATGCTTTAGGTAACAACCTGTAGTAGCTACTATTAGCGTGGGTGTATCCGAACGTAAAATTGATAAATTCAAGCGAATCAACTCTGCCTGCTGTGCAACACTTTGCTATTTCAGTGATAAAGGGGCCGAATATTTCTTTATAGAAAATTAAACAATTCCAATTGGTTTTGTTTGTGAAAAAGTAGAATAAACGCCGCCAAAATTACTTACTACTCTAAGTACAACGGGAATATTTCCGCCATGGCTAAGGTATGATTTTTGCACACCTGTTTACTCTCGTGATCTCTTTTTTTTTATTTATCGTACGTATTTGCATACTAGACAATCTTGTTAGGTAAACTTGTTGGAAATATCTGGTTTAACCTGTTGCATACTGAGTTACTACTGTTGAAACACTAGGAAGTTTTCGATACTGTGCGTTCGATCTAGAGTCGTGCTCTAAAATATTAATTCCACTATGGGCGACATCGTTGAAACTAAGGTAAATAAAACAGAACCATGAATAAAAATGAATCTGTTGTTTACTGTTATAACTTTGAAAGGATAAGCAACAAGTTTATACATACATTCATACAAGAAATGATGACGGTTACTTACTTTTTAGTCTCCCTCCACAGTTTATTTATAAAAAAATAATTATGGAAAAGTTGCGATACTGACTTTTTAACTTCCATAATAAATAATTAAACAAACATTTTTATTTTATTTACAGCCAGTGTTGTATTCATACTGGCGAAGCTCATGTTCATGGCGGGTGCGTATCGCGCTCAATTTGAAGGAGATCCCATATGACATCAAGGCAGTCAGCCTGATCAAGGGAGGTGGGGAACAACACTGCAATGAGTACAGGGAAGTCAACCCTATGGAACAAGTCCCTTCACTTTGTATAGGTAAGGTTTAACACCATTTTCCTACTCATTTATCCTCTGTAAGAGTATTCTTAAATTAAATATTGTTCTTATCTTATTATATATTTTTCATTTTCCCAGATGGGCACACTCTAGTGGAGTCACTGAACATCATGCATTACCTGGAAGAGACAAGACCAAATCAGAGACCTCTGATGCCCCAGGACTGCTTCAAACGGGCGAAAGTTCGTGAGATATGCGAGGTATGTTTAAAAATTGTTTTAAAACCTGTAAGTGTCTCACTGCAAGGCAAGAACCTTCCTTCCACTAAGTTTAAAACAATCAAATACTCGTATGTTCTATATTCCAGGTGATATCCTCAGGCATCCAGCCACTCCAGAACCTGATAGTCCTCATCCACGTAGGTGAAGAGAAGAAAAAGGAGTGGGCCCAACACTGGATCACCCGTGGTTTCAGGGCTGTGGAGAAGCTACTATCAGCATGCGCTGGAAAGTACTGTGTGGGTGACGAGATCACTCTGGCAGACTGCTGTCTGGTGCCTCAAGTGTTCAATGCTAGGAGGTAAGTGACTCAGGAGAATATTTTTGCAACCTTGTGGTTCTTGGGGAACGCCGCAATCGCGGCGGTAAGACCCCTCTTTGAGGAGTGGCTGGATAGGCGTCACGGCTTCCTTACCTACCGCATGACGCAGGTCCTCAACGGACACGGAAGTTTCGGGAGGTACCTGTGTCTGATAAGGAGGGAGGAAACGCCTGGGTGTCACCACTGCGAGGATCGTCCGGAGGACACGGTGCAGCATCTGAAATAGCCTGGCTTTGATTGGTTTAAGTTATCTGAAGAGGAGATATCCTAAGGGCTATCTTTAGCCAATTAATGAGTCAAATGGGGGGACTGTCTTGTCTTGACCTTCAAAAAGCGCTGAAGCCCATAAAGATAAATCAGCCCAATTTGAATAAATGACCTTTGATTTTGAATGGGCACTTTCTAAAACTGCTGGATCAAGCAGAGCAAAGTACAGAGGGAAAGAAGAAATATAAGTTTTCTTTTTTTCTGCCTGTGGTGCCTCATCAAGAAACTAGGTTTTTTTTTTTTCTAAACATGTTTCTTTTACTTATAATTTTTCCAGATTCCATGTGGATCTTCGCCCGTTCCCCATCATCCTCCGCATCGATCGCGAGCTTGAGAACCACCCAGCTTTCCGCGCGGCTCATCCCTCGTCCCAGCCCGACTGCCCACCAGAAGTCGCCAAATGAACCCGAAATAATGCCACGTCCACATATTGGCCGTACACATCTTCGACAACGCTTTTATAGCGCTATGTCTGAATTTGGAAAGGTTACGAATATAGGATTTAAAAAAAAAAACGCCGGAAGGTAGGCAAAGAACCAGTATCGAATTTTAGTAAATGTCAGTGCCATTAAAATTGATCTTAAATATAATGTAAGTCTAATGCATAATGGGAATTCTTGTAAGGCATAATAGAAATATCACTATTGTATGTATAATATTTATGTGTATATCCAATTTGTGGACATGGTAGTGATTTCTTTTCTCAAGAATTTTGCAATTTTATACAAAACTCATTCCTATTTTTACTTTACTCATTATAGTCTTAAGCTTTTAATTCTAATCTAGTCTGATAAACATTTTAAGCGATTTTATAAGGTTTTCGGGTATTTATTAGATAAATATATGTATTACTGTAATGTTTTTATATTCACATATTTTGTCCAATACTTTTTATTAAAATTGTTTCTAAGTCTAAAAGTAATTATTGAAATTGGGATTATTTTGTTAATATTGTTTAGTTTACTGACTCACTGTTTGTTATGTACTTTATTTTATTATAAATAAAATATTTTTTGTTCAAGACTCATTATTTATTAAGTTTGTCAATTGATATAGAAGTGAAGTGGGTAGTTAAAGAAACATCTGCAAAATGTAATGACATTTCCCATATTTCAACCACCCAATTTTTAAAATCATTTTTCCTATTTAAACAAGGTTTTGTTTTGTCTCACAACACTTTTTTCAGTATCATGATGACCATGTTACGTCTGGGTTATTTTGCAGTATTTATTTCAAATTAAGTTATAAATACATAAATATTAATTAAACAATAGAAATATAAAAATACTAAATTAAAATAAAACTAAACTATTATAGACTTTTACATAATCTGATTTATGCACATATGCGTAAATGGGTATTTACTAGGCAAAAGTTCTCATTTGGCCACAAAAAGAAGAAAAGACATTGTTTTTAAAACCATACTCCTTATGACAGCTTTTTGCAAAATTTGCAGAGATGTTTCCCTTAAGAAAATACGCAACTTTAAGTTTAAGAAAATTGTTAAAAACATGTTGGTAGTCTTAAACTATATAGAAACTTAAAATGTCTTAAGTGTTCCTGGATAATTCGAAACACAAGCAACCTCTTTCACAATCATACCTACATACATTATGTGACACATATCTACACTCTAACTCAGTGTTCCGCAAAGTGTGTGCCGCGGCACACTGGTGTACCGTGATCATTAGTTGGTGTGCCGTGGAAAAAAAGGGTAATTTAAAAAAATATTTTTAGTAAGAAAAATTTAGACCGTCTATGCTCAATTAAACAGTCTCATGTTTCGCATTAAATACCTTTTCTGAAATTTAAAGTTTAAGTTTGTTGATTAATAATAAAAGTTGATTAATATTACATAAAAACTGTTTTTTAATTTGTGGTGTACCTCAATTTTTTTTCGTTTTCCTAGGTGTACCTTGAACACAAAAAGTTTGCGGAACACTGCTCTAACTCATACAGAATCACACTAACACACCCAACTCATACACACCCGACCCACAATGACATTCACTTAGACTAAACAGCTGGTACTTATATTCTTCTTTTAAAATAATTAAATTTTGTTCAAACACATATTACTATTTAAAAAAAAAAATGGAATGTTGCACAATTATTTTAATATGGATGTATAGATCAACCACAAATTGTTACTGTTGCTTATAGCACAGGTGCCCTAACCTAGTTTAAGTGACAGTGTTAAAAAATTGTAACCAAATTTAATTGAGCCAATAAACATTATTATTATTATAGAGCATTGAGAAAATCATCCTCAACGCTGTCAGCTGGTAATGTGCCCAAGATACTGGCGGCGTTGTCTCTTTGTATGACAATACTTAGCCTCTGGCCAAGGCAAAAGCCAGCTCCTGGGTCACGGGAAGCATCAACAAGTCTTTTAGAAATGTCTTTTTTAGGGTGATTTCATTATATTTTTTTAGAACACAAGTGTAGCAGAAAAGATTAATTATTAATTAAAAGCTCCCTGAAGAAACATACAAGTGAAATAATTGTTAAATCCTAGTTTTAAATAATTACACAATTGGAAAGACAAGTTGCTATTTTTTAGATATTTTTAGTTTCACTCTGCTCCTTCCTTTGTTGTACCATTTCTCTGATGTTGTTTTCACTCTCCTTCAGATTCTTTTCTAAATAATGTTTAGTCTTCTCTAATTCCGTCGTGCGAGCAGTTAATTCAGTTTCTCGGTTTTTAAGGTTCTTCTTAACATCATCTAGAGATGTGAGAAGAAACATTCTCCCAACAGATTCGTACGTTTTAATCTCAGGTGGGAATGAGCTGATCTCTTTCTGAGTGTAATTAACATGTTGCTTGACACGCTCTATTCTATCTATTTGAGAGTCAATGTTTTGAATTTTTTCACTTGATTCTACCATTTTCAGTTGCAGTTCAATAAATGCTTTTTTCAGCTCCAAATCCACCGGTTTAGCCATATTTATTTCAACAATTTAGCCAAACCTGTCTTGCGGTCTTTTTTTTTTTTTTTTTAATTTGTTCTTTTCAGAACAGGCTAAGGTCTGAGACCATGCTGCCTAGTCTTCAGTTAGCAGTTTTCTTGAGTAAGGTAAAAGATCCAGTTCATCAGTATTTGTAAAGTAGGGAAATCCAGTATGATTCATTAGTTTTTTATATCCATAAGTAAGTGATTCCAGTGTAAGTCATTAGTATTCCGAAGTAATCAAATCCAGGTAAATTCATCAGTTTCTTAATTTCCATGTAAATTTAATCCATAAATAAATCTTCAGTTTATTTCAATAAAATCCATTTATAAGATTTGTTTCCACAAAATCATGAGTCAAGTCCAAGTAATTTGTCCAAGTTATTTTGTAAGAGCCGAGTGTCAAATCCTTTTTTTTTTTTTTAAACCCAACTGACGTTAGGCAACTGAATGTTAGGTTAATATGCTATAATGTATTTATTTACTTAAATTAGTATTTGGATCAATACAACTAATTAAAAATACAAATTATATTATAAGAGAGTCAATGAGAAGATATTTATATAATGTACATATTATATACACATGAAAATTACACCCTGAGTTAAATTTGTCCAACTGTATTATTAATAAAATTAAACAAAGCTACATAAGTCGAACTATTTACAAGAAGAGCCTGAATGGAGCGCGGTACCAAATCAGGGCTACCATAAATTTCCATTAGCTCATCCATCAGCACAAGGCGCTGGATGCCAAAAGATGGGCACTCAAAGAAAATGTGAGCAAGAGATTGCTCTGCTTGAGAGTTACAATGATCACAAAGAGGACTTTGTATAATTTTCAGACGACACAAATGATAATTTAGTCGACAGTGACCAAAACGAAGCCTGAGTATGGTGGAGTAAAACTTTCTGTTCATGTAAGTATTGACTTTACAGAACCAAGGTATGGTTCCTATGGGAATATTGTATACTGCATACCACATACCTTTATTTTCTATTTGAACTGTATGATTCCAGTGTCTTTTCCATTTAACAATAGACCTTATTTTCAACAGAGGAACTATGTCTGAACAAGGAACAGATATGTTGAGGGAACTACTTGAATCTGGGACATCATCAGAATTTGTTATAGCTCTAGCTAAAAAGTCAACCCTTTCGTTGCCCATCACACCAACATGTGAAGGGACCCACATGAACAAAACCTTAATGTTATGAAAAGACAAATGCAACCAAGATTCTTTTATTAATGATATAAAATAGTTTGTGTTTGCATTCAACCTATTATTTTTGAGATTTTCAAGAACACTCATGCTGTCACTAACTATAACCCATTGACAACATCCGTCATTTGAATGCCTAATGTGCTTTAGGGCAGCAAGTATAGCCACAGCCTCAGCTGTGAATATACTTGTGTTTGGGTTTATTTTATAACCAGTACCAGAATTCAATAGCGCATCAAAAATAGCAAATGATACTGATGACTCAGTTTTAGACCCATCAGTATACACAAATCTATGATAAGTAAACTCATGAAATTTACCGTATACATCTTCTTTATTGGATAAATTGTGATCAATAATGATGTCAATTGCAGGAAATTTGCTGTCAAAATCCCCCTGATAACATGGTAAAATAGAAGACTTGTGAATTTGCAGAGTTTCAAGAAAATTTACATATTGAGGAAAGCCCTGAAGTATATATGATAAGTTACAAATGGATGATGTACATGATTGTTTTAAATTGGAAAACAGGTGATTATTATTTTTACTATAAAGTTTTAATAGGAACCTTTCCTTCAAGCAAGAAAATCTTATACTTAATGGAGGAAGATTACATTCAACTTGCATTGCATTGATCGGCGTACTTTTAAATGCCCCGGTAATGAGTCTCAAACTTTTATTTTGTATTTTATAAAGAATATCTACTAACCTTCTATCACCAGCAAAACAGAGAAAACCATATTCAAAATGACTACGAATCAAAGATTTATACAATAACAACAATATTTTTGGGTCAGCTCCCCAGGACGTTCTACACAATGTCTTCAAAACATTAAAAACTCTGTTAGCTCTAGAACATATCAATTCAACATATTTTTTCCATGCCAAATTATGAGTGAAGGTAACACCTAAAAACTTAGCTTCATGAAAAATTGGTATAGAAACTTGATTGTAATAAACAGAAGGACTGATATTGCTAGTTCTACCAAAAACGACTAGTTTAGATTTAAGTGCATTTATATCTAGATTTAAATAGGAAAAGTACATGTACAATCCTTCCAATGCTTTATTAAGGCACTGTGTCATATTTTCCAAATTTTTCCCAGACAAATACACAACTAAATCATCAGCAAATTGAAGATTTTTTACTTTGGAACCTAGAATCAAATTTAAACGACGAATGTACAAAATGAAAATTAATGGAGACAGAATTCCTCCTTGACAAACTCCTACTGAAGCAAATCTTGGCCCATGTAATTTATCATTATATTTAACATAAACTTTCCTTTCAGTTAAGAATTCTTGAACCCAGTGGACAATTTTGTTTGGAATTCCAATATGAAGTAATTCAGAACAAAGGACATCAATATTTACACTATTAAAGGCTCCAGCAACATCAAAGAATACTGACATTAAGCAATCCTTGTTATTCAAACTATTTTGAATATCAAGCTGTAACTGACAAATACTTTCACGAGCTGATGTTCCCCTACGAAAACCAAATTGGTTAGCAGGTAGAATATTGTTTTGTTCTATGTAAAATTCCAACCTTTGTTTTATTAATTGTTCAAAAATTTTACCAACGCAGGATGTTAAAGCAATAGGACGATAAGAATCTGGATTAGACCTAGGCTTATCTGGCTTCAAAATGGGTATCAAACAATCAGACTTCCATGTATGAGGTATATCATTGTTCAACCACAAGTTATTCAATATTTTGAGAAAAGTGTGCAAACCCTTATCACTGAGCTTTTTTATCAAGATGTATGGAATACCATCCAGTCCAAAAGCACTATCTTTTCTAGAATTTACAGCAGACTTCAATTCTTGTATCGAAAAGGGTTTTACTAAAAAGATATTTTGAGAGTTTAACTCGCTGGCAATGGGAAAATTTGACTTATTATTTACATAATCTGGGGTAAATTTTTCCAAAAAATCCTGAATCCAATTGACATCATTATTGGTGCAAGAATATGTTTTATTAAATTTCCGCATATATTTCCAGATTCTGGACAGAGGCGTACATCGATTAAAGGAACTGCAAAGTTCAACCCAACTATTTGATCTTTCTGTTTTCAAAGTAAGTTTTTTGAGGGCTTGTAATCTTTTAAACTCGATAAAAGTTTCTTCTGACGGATTATTTTTAAAATTTATATAGGCAGACTTAGACTTTTGAACCGCTTCTGAACATTTTTTATTCCACCAAGGAAGTGGAAGGGTTTTTACCGAATTCCTATAAGAGTTACGAATAGAATAATCAGCTGAGTAACAAGCTGTTGTATTATGATAAGGAAGGGACTTGTTAATTGCAGAATGCAAAAGTTGACAAAACTCTGTATAACTTTCCAATGGAGCAACATGTTGATCCTGAAAAGTAGATAGTTGAATATCTACATTTTGCTCATACATCTTCCAATCTACCATTTTAAAGTTAGGATAAATGGGCAAATTTGTGTTATTGCTTGTGCTTTCTATATTACTATTATTGATAAAAACTTTCATAATTACAGGAAGGTGGTAACTGCCAAGAGGATCACAATGAACAGACCAATCACAAGAAAGAGCCAATGATGGGGAAACTATGGACAAATCTAAGGCATTTGGACGCCACGTTAAAGAACCGACTGTTGTCACTTCACCATTATTCATTAACACCAAATTATTATCATCAACAATCTCTAAAATATCCCTACCTCTTGAATTTGTAGAATTACATCCCCATGATGTGTGATGGGCATTGAAATCACCAGCAAATATCATTGGTTCAGGCACAGATTTTATTAAACATTCAAATTTATGTTTGTCAAAAGATGGAGTGCAATTTGTTGGACAGTAGAAACTTACTATACTTATTTCTGTACTATTTACAGTAATTCTTACACAAATATTTTGTAATGAATTATCAGAATATGTAATTATTTTTTTGTAATTTATATTATTGCAAATTAAAATAGCTACACCATTGTGTTTATTTCCAATATCATGTCTTTCTACTTTGTATCCTCTAATGTTAAAATGTTTGATGGGGGTTAACCAGGTTTCTGATATAATTGCAACATGTATTTTATGCTCATGAAGAAATTGGGTTAATAAAAGTTTGTTACTTAAAATACTTTGTGCGTTCCACTGCATTATATTAAGATCCATTATTAGATGTGGAAGAACTCATGCGGAATGTTTGTTGCAGTATTTCTTTTATGGAGGATGAATTAATAGGATTATCTTTTTGATTTAATATAATTTTAGTTATAGCATTTGTTAATGTATTCATAAAAAAATCTGATTTAGTCAAATTAATAATCTGTGTTTCAATGTTCTTCTGTGTTAATTTTGGAAAAGAATGTTCATTAAATAAATCGGAATACTTAGCAGCTCTGGACTTGACTTTATTCTCTTCTATTTTCATTTTTTTCTGCGGGCAAGTGTTTGAGATGGAAACATGGTTACCACCACAGTTGACACATTTAGCATTTTTAGGATCTTCTTTACAAGTTTTAAAGCTATGCTTATCTGTACATATGGAGCATACAACTTCATTCTTACAATATTTTGCAATGTGTCCAAACTTCATGCATTGCAAACACTGTTTGACAGGAGGAACGTAACAGCTTACCTCGTGTCTCCAGGAGTCAAGATACACGTATTGCGGCAACTCAGTAGAGGCGAAAGTAACTGCAACAGTTTGAGTGGGGACATACGTGACCGCGCCACCCTCACTTAGTACGCGGCGCATGAAACGCCTCACCTGTATGACATTTCTAGAACTTCCAATCAAAGCAGATATTCTTTTATTAGACAAATCCGTAGGGACGGAAGTAAGAACCCCGGTCACCTCGGTGTCGACAGCAGGTATTGTTGCGTTTAAACCCATTTCTTCTAAAAGTTTTTTATTTTGTAGGAATACATTGGCATTGTTGGATAGGTCAAATGTTATACCTATTTTGTACTTATTTATAGATTTTAAATGTAATATGCCAGTGACGCAATATTTGCGTATAGCGTGTGAAATAGCCAGTCTGTCTTTGTCAGAAAATTGCCGCTCAGTCTGATGAGATAAAAATACTATGTATTCGGTTTTCTTGCTATTTTCTGGATACTTCCTTGAGTATCCAGGGACTTTAAATACTGTATACTTCCTGCTGTTGTCTGCTGAATCATCAGAGTCAGAAGAAGTCTCCGTGGTATCCCGTTCAGTTCGACCATCAGGGGGCTCCCCTTTTTTCCTCTTCTTTCCACTTCCCCCCATTGTTTATTGCACTTATTTACAAATCTAAACCACTACTATTTTATAATTACAACTAATACAACAATATAAAACAAATTAATTTTGAAATAATTAAGAATTGGCGCCTTGTTCGTTTCAAGGTTCCCGCGCTTTTTTTTTTCTGTCTTGCGGTCTATATTATTTTAAAATTATGTCAAGTAGGGATGGCGATTCGAGATCGATTAATCGAAGCATCGATTTTTCGGGCCAAATAAATCGATATGAAAAACTGAATCGATTCAGTGAATCGATATTTCACCATAGAGAATCGAAATTCGATTTTTTTTATTCACGAGATGGCTGTGTGCTTGGTTACCTGACTTCGTCTCTCCTTGTTTTTGTTAAAATTATTACCTTGTGTAACAAATACATTGAGAAAGTAAAATTGTCTTATTTTTTACCTGGTACTTTGATATGGTTATAAAAATAATTTTGATTATCGAATTCCCTAAACTAAAAAATCCCTGATTTTACTACTAACTAATCGTTTATTATGGTATCTTATTTTTCACAAAATCGATAGTGTAGTGTATATATTTAGATTGTAAATGCAACTTGAAAAAGAAATCGATTTTTTAGAAAACGATCTTTTAGATCTCGATTTTTCGAAATCGATTCGAATCGCAACTTGAAGAATCGATTCCTAGATTCTTCAAGTTGCGATTCAAATCGATTTAAAAATCGATCTTTTTCGGAAAGAATCGCCATCCCTATCAAAGTCAAAATCAATCCGTCTGTTTTTTTTTTTTTTTTTTTTTTAATTTGATTAAAATATTTTTATTTATTTCATTTATAGCCATAAATTTATTCCTAAGTATACATAAATATAAAAATACAAAATTAAAATTAAACTAAACTACATATTATAGAGCATCGAAAAATTCATCCTCAACGCTGTCAGCTGGTAATGTGCCCAAGAGACTGGCGGCGTTGCCTCTCTGTATGGCAATACTTAGCCTCTGGCCAAGGTAAAAGCCAGCTCTTGGGTCACAATCGGTCTGTCAGTGTCAATCAACTATTTTTTTTTAAATCCAAGGCTTTTCGGCCTTGGTTTTATGTCAAAAATAATTAATGTCGATTGTGGCGTTTCATTTGACATATTGATTACTGCAGACATTCTAATCTTTACTATTTACACTTATTTGCAACCCAATCACGCTTTGAAGTATCAATAGTAGAGAGAATTTAAAAATATGTTACAGAAACCATAAAAAAGTTTAAATGAGAACCCATTAGCTTGACACTTAATAGTTCCGTAGCACATCCTTATAGTGGCATTCGTCGTTCATTTTTGACAATTTGCTGTGTAGCAAGACTTAAAATAACTGCCCAGATTAATGGAAACTAAGTAAGACTTTCGCAACTTACTACTCGACCAATATTGACTATTTCATCATGCAATCATCTTCAGAATTCTCCCTCTACCACGTCCCTATTAATTTGGAGTCTTCTTTTCCATTTAACATCTTATATAATCCCAACAAATACGTATTTAAAGTTTCAAAAAAAACACAATACAATGGGAATTAAACACCATCCCCATTTATGAAACATTATTTATCTTATATATGAAAACTTTATAAAATGACTTAAAGTTATTTTTTTTTTTATATCGTAATAACTTTATTATCGGTGCATTATTAAAAATGTTTAATCAATATAAAATAGTACTATAGTTATTAATAATTAGGTTCGATTAGAAAAATTTAGACCATTAAAATAAAAGACCGTATGTCATGTTGAGTACAAACTTCATAAACTTGCAAAAATCTTAATTCGTTATCTATCAAAGGCACTTCATACTCATTTGGGGTAAACCTTTGGTTAATCATGTCAGGGAAATAATTGGAGTCAAACGTCATTTAACGCAAAGTGAGGCAACACTGGGCAGCTGGCTGTCAAACGTATCGAACGCCCTCGGTAGGCCCGCTGCGATTCTTCAGTCGACCGTGCTATAAAATTACTGAGTATTGTTGTGATTGCGTCGGCATCGGCTTCGTGTATGAACTGTGTTATAAAAATGAATACAGTGTCGTGTTTAGTGATTAAATAACAATGCCAATTGTA
The DNA here is from genome assembly GCA_943136025.2 of Agrotis puta. NCBI lineage: Eukaryota > Metazoa > Arthropoda > Insecta > Lepidoptera > Noctuidae > Agrotis > Agrotis puta. The sequence goes on along the minus strand of OW964185.2, from coordinate 13,109,151 downwards.
ATTTACATTAGTGTTGTGCTGTGAAACCGTTGTTTGGTGCTGTTTAAGATGACCGAGAAAAATAAATCGGAAAAGATGACTAATGCATCGAAACCTGTTCCCATGAAACTTTTTGCGGCCTGGGAAGTGGACAGGACGCCTTCCAACTGCATTCCCAGGTAATTTTGTTGTTGTAAAATGTAAAAAAGTATGATGTTTATGTTAAGTTTTGAGTTTCACATTCCGTTGGTTAATACGATTTGCATGTCTTTGTATCGGTTGGAGATTGTGTTCGGTACGTGTCTGTAGTGTTATGTTGTTTATAACGATGTTTTCGTGGGGCGTCGCTCATAATCGGCTCGCCGGCTTATCGGTTCGATGCCACATCGTTTGGTATGTCTAAAACTGTAGGAGACCTAAATTGATTTGTGTTTGTTATGTATCTTCACGCTTAATTATTGTTTATACTTATTCTATGGCATTGAAACGGTCTGAGTTCTATTAGCATACTTATAAGAATAATCTGTGACAATATGAAACTCAAAACTGGTGAATACAATTTGTAACAATTGATACTTATTTATCTGTATTCAGCATGTCGTAGATAAGAAATTGAGGCTATATTCAAGGTTGTTACAATGTTTTGATAATCTTTAAATATTTAAAAATCAATGGATTACAATATTTAAAAATCACACAAAACTTGCATGATTTACTCTTCTAAATAAATTAACATCTCTGTCTATATTACTATCACATAGTCAAACTATAGTTTTTATTATTTCATAGCTCATTCTGGTATCCATACATCTGTGGTTTTCAAATTGTAGCAAATGACCAAGCCTTAATTCATGATTTTTAATGTCTCCTATTTGAACTAGTAAGGAATTACACGAATTCAATTAACTCATAAAATTGTCTTAAGTATTCCTATTTTCAATTAAACAGGATAATTTTTCCTTATTGTTTACCTCATAATAGTCCAAAACTTTATAACTATTAATATTATTAAAGTAATAACAAACACTTAGAATAAACTTAATTAAAAAACGTTTTAATCATTCTCTATTGTTGTTATATTATACCTAATTAAGTTCATTAACATCCTACTGGTATAAATTAGAAGTAAACACATTAACTTTATGATTATGTTTACTGTAATAATCTAATGAGGTAAGAAACAATTGATTTTTGTTTGTTTATGGATCATCACTTATTTATTTTGTACTCCGAATAGAGAAAAGTAAATAAGCTACAACTTGACTGGTAGTATTTACTCAAAACACATCTGTTGTTGTTAAAATTGCTATTGAAATTTATATTCAATGCTTATTTACTTAGGAATTCATTTTCCTGGATCTACATGACACAGTAATTAAAAGAGTGATGGATATTAATGTTGAGAGGAAGAGGAAGGTCAAAGAAAAGGTGGAAAGATTGTGTGAATATTATGAGTAAGAAGAAAAAGGAGTAAATGACTCTATGAGGTCTGATAGGGGAGAATGGAAGATAAAAGTTTTGGGTTAACTCCAAGTAAAATGGGATAAGGGCAGGAAGATGATGATGTACATGAGGCAGTCCCTCTGACATAATATTTGAATTGGAAGCACTAACTCAAAAGAGATAAGACAGCTCCAGGAACTAATTAGATCAGTTAAGTAATTAGTTAAACCTTAATATTATCTAAATGGAAACAAACATCTCTTTATCTCCTTTTGTTAACAATGATAATTTATGAATTAACTATTTTAAATAAAGACCCAAGAAAAGACTATGATCTCAGTCTATTAACTAAATATTAAGAGCGAAGAGACGGCAGACCTAGGTCTTAATTATGTGAAGCCCTATTCATCATCTTTTCTAACTATTTCTAAGACATAGAAACTACTAGACATAGAAACTAGAGGGCCAAAGCCTGCCGGGGTCGCGGGACTTATGAATTACCTTGACTCTGGAACGTAAAGCGCTATTGAAGGACACCGTGGATTTTGGTCAGTACGAGTCTGACAGTCCCTCCCGCTCTGCCCTGTGTTTGATGATTTTACCACGCTAAAAAAAAAATGACATAGACACTGAACATAATGCTAGATGTCAAATTGAACATAAGACAAACAAACAAATTAAGTGTGGCTACACTTTAAATACCTATTTCCCTCTAGTATTTTTAACTGTGAGCCAAAATAACTATTGTGTGGAGCCCTGACACAGCCAGAAGGTGTCATGGTGGACCACATAGGAGGTGGAAGAGCTAGATAAAAAAAACAAAGCCATAAGAATAATAGAAGCTGACTGTAACAGTAGCATATCTAATGATTTTTTGAAAAAGATCTATCTATCCATTGGTATTTTAACTAATCCTGTCTCTTAATTGCAGTAACGATGTGAAACGTATCAACCTTAGACTATAGAATGTCCAGATTCCTAGTAGGGTACTGAGAATTGAAGCCAAAAACATGGTAGAAAAATTACCTCTGTCATTCGATTCCTATGTAAAACAAGTCTCCAAGGAAAACATTGAAATGTGTGCGTGGTGTTCACTCACACATTTATAAAAAAGTGGCTTTGTTCACTAAAAACGTTACGTTTTATAGAGAACATGGAATCTCGACATTTTATAATGTAAGGTATCTACGCGTCAATTCGGCCAGCCGCCTAAGCCTTTCAAAAATTGCACTTGCACGCATGGCCCTCTATAGACGCCCCTCACGTGTTAAGTCAGTCGGCTCCCTACATTCACACGACAGCTACACTACCGGGGGGACCCGGAGGATACGGTCCCGATTAGGGTTACCATTCGCCGAATTTTTTCCTTCCTTCTGGCCCCCTGTTCGGATTCACTCCGTTCTTTTCACATATTCAGCCTTAATGACAGTAAAACGTTAATTTCAAACTTAGATCTGGTTTTTTTTTTTTGCAAACGGCTTTCTTTTTGTTTTTTTTTTTGGCTCTCGAAATGTAACATGGTAACCCCTAATCGTAGGACAATCCCGATAGGTACCTACAAATTGTTTGACATGTGGGTGTCGACATCAGGATGCCGCTGATTCACAATAAATTGTCACTGTTTGATTACGTTTTTAACACAAGGCCGACGGTATTATTCAATTGAAATTTTTATTCCCAGTCTTAGCTGTGTCCGCATGTTTACGATGTATGCTCTGGTTAGTAAACGCTCGATCTTTGTTGATGTCGCAAGTGTTGACTAAAGAAATTAGCTAGGCAGCAACAATCGTTTTCTGGGACCGTCTAAACGGGTAACCGTGACCCTGGAACGAAGGAATATAGGGACTGTCAGACTCGTACTGACTAAAATGTGGATTTTACTCTGTACGACTCTGCCAGTTCGTTCCACCCAGGGCGCAGGACTCGTTTGATGATTTTAACACGCTAAAAAAAAAGGAACAATAATCGTTTCATTTTACTTGGAGTATAGCTGCACAAATTATTTATTGATTCGAAAAAAAATGGGTCATCTTTTGCGTCTCTTGGTCCTTAAAAGTCTTGTATTTTTTATAACCACCTGTTTTCGACCGAAGAGATTGGCCAAAACAGTATAGCATCATATCATACAATCTACGATGTAAATTATTAGCACGGAATATCAAGAGGTGAACCTGAGTATTTTGTCAACCCAATAACATTAGACTAGAGAACCAGATCTGGACGATTCACGACACCGTACAAATACATTAAAGACTGTCGTCATTCATAAGCAGTTTGATCGAAGCAGCTGCACTTAACTATTTAACATTTGAATAGTTAAGTCTAAGTTCGTGTGTTGATCAAGGAAGTGTTGCACGAACCCGTTTCTCATAAGGCCGTGAGCACGACTCGCAGACCGACTCTAATTGGAGAAAAAAACTAGGAAATAAGGTCTCAGTACTAGGGTAATATAACTACAAATACCTTTCTCCATTCCTGTCACGTTTTTGCATCGTAATTTTATCGAATGTCGACATTTTGTTCGCTGTAGTATATCAAAGCCGTATATAAAAGTTAGAAAACATTAAATATTTGTATTTATACTTACTTATTATATAATTGAGTGGTATCAACTATCAAGTACAACAACTTACATAACACGGAGTAAATACAAACTTTCCACACTTAACTAACTAGTTTTTTTTTTTTCGAGAAATCTAATTCTTACCTTCGTTTTACCAAATTTACTTTGTCCAACTTCTACTATCTAAAATGTTTTTCAGGACCTGAATACAATGTTTATCAAAGAACCGCTTATGCCCGCCTTTGGGAAGATTATTATCGTCTGTAAGAAACTGTCTTTGTCAGGCAAAGGTATTAAGAAATGTTCAGCCAAGATGAAACCTTTTTTCGTGAAAAAAGTTTGGCAGGATAAACGTCATTAGGGTTTGGCATCCATTTTTGTTCGGCGTGTGCTTTAGTGAATAAGTATTAAGTAAAATTGTTTGTTACGTAATAAATGAGTGCACAGCTGTCGGGGACATGTTTCCATGGAGTAATTAACCGGTTGCCTAGATACTCGTTTGTCAGTACGCCTTGCTTCGAGAGTTTTTTTTTCTACTAGATAAATAAGACCTAATTTTTTTTTTTTTTTTTTTAAAACGTTGCCCCACACTAGGAATTTCACCTGTGTCGTGGGTGCGTTTACAAACATATAAACTCACATACAGAAACGCCCAGACCCGAAACAACGAATTGTAGATCATACAAATATTTGTTCCGTGCGGGAATCGAACCCGCGACACGCAGCGCAGCAGTCCAATTGCTCAGCCACTGCGCCAAACGTGCCGCATTTATTGCAAATATGTTTGTTTTTCATTTCCTTCAATTATCTATATATTCCTCCATATTTTATTATTACTACAATTAATAAAGTATCATCGTCTGTTTTTCTTCCTTTGTACGTCACAAGTGACCAAAATAAGAATTTGATCTAGAAATAATTCGAATGGTAGATAGAAAGGCAAAATAAATATTCCAAAATAACGGATTTTGAAATATGTAGTTGGTTTGGTTTCTCTTTTGTGTTCAATAACCTCATCAAATGTCATATCATCAGCCTATAACGTTCCCACCGCTGGGACGCAGGCCTCCTCTCTGTGAGAGGGGTTTTTCAATAACCAGAAATACAGGAAATATTAATCTAGTCAACAAGTGCTTTTTTGGCCAACTTTTTCAGCAGTCTCTGAAAAATATGAACCAGGTGTTTCAATTCGATTCTGAATAGCAAGCAGTCCGCAGATGGTTTATTAAAGAAAGTAACGCGCGTGGTTAAAAGCTATACATATATACATATACTACTAATACTTTATACGCTGTTGAAAAAACATAAGACCATTAATGATTTATTCTAATAAAATGAAGATAAACGTGTAATTTTGACTATTTGAAGTGTTAACGATTGTTGAAAAATAAAGAGTTTGTCTCAATACTGACTTTGGCTCTGGAACTATCATTTTTTTAGATAGACTTTATCTCGCGTGTTGGTAAGCGAAGATGTGATCGACTGTAATCTCATAGAGCCTTACATTTGATAATTCAATTTTGGAAAAAGACAAGTCTGTACCCGGCATTAAGAGCGCTGAGCTAACAAAAAAACTGCCGGAACCACAAGGCACTAGGTATTAGATATAATAAATATAATTTAGGATTCACAATATAGAAAGGAGTTGTTCACAAAGAGTGAGAGCGATGAGTCACTCTATTTGCAAATACAAGTTATGCTAATGTCCGTATTGGCATTGGCACAGTGCGATATGTGCCCCTCTTCGCCGTGTTACATTGGGTATAAGTAAGTATAGTATTATTTTCTACAGTCTACCGAACTTACGTTTTTTTTATATATACGTGATACTAACTATAGTTATGTCCGTAAAGACTCATTTAGACGATGTAAGAACTCGCACGGGAGTTGCGTTACATTGCGGACTTTATAGGTACAACGAATTCAGTTCATCAAACAAATACCGCAATGTAGTTAAACTCGTTTGCGAGTTTTTACTCCGTCTAAATGAGGCTTTAATGATATGGTGTCGAAAGTGCTTAGAGAGTATTACCCCAGTTACAGACATAAGATTAAAGTAGTAATCGGAGGCACGAACTAAAAATGTTCAATAATACGAGCAGTTTGGAATTTAAAGTCTGATTTAAATTGATTGTAAATTGATTGAGTAGCTGGATGCAGCGCCACTGGATTGAAAAATAGGAACGTGCTCTATTCAGATCCAGCGCTGGATGTGGGACACTGTACTGGATTGAAACATGTTTACATATTTCTAGTGCCATCCCAGCGCTAGAATCTAGTGAGCACGTTCCTATTTTTCAATCTAGTGTCTGCCCAAACAACAAATTACTTTTTTTTATCGTGGTAAAATCATCAAATGAGTCCTCCCACCCAGGGCAGGGCGGGAGGGACTGTCAGACTTGTACTGACTAAAATCCACGGTGTCCTTCAGTAGCCCTTTACGTACCGGGGTCACGGTAATCCGTTTGTCCCGCGACTCCGGCAGGAAACAACAAATTACTAGGAAAAAAATAAAGATTGAACCTTGGAGATAGCTTAGCGGTTGACGACCTTCCGATATTTCTATGTCAGAGGTTAAAAGTAAGCCCCTTCCTACACAACGCGGCGCAAGTCTCCGATACCTTACGACTTTGGTATTCATTGACGCGTGCCTGTGTACGAACCTCTATGGATTTTATTGTAATAGTCGCCTGGATACCAGTGTCGTAGCGTATCAGAGACTTGCGTCGCGTTGTGTACGAAGGGTCTAAACCTCAAGTAAGTAAGCCACTACCGTGTGGGCGGTTAACCGTGTCAGTTATTATTAGGATTTTATTCGAGAACGTACTAAAATGAATAATTACAATGGAAAATACGTGTGTTGACGTGTTGTCTAATATTTTCCTTAAAGGCTCAGCTTTATATTTGTGTAAAATCAAACCCTAACTAAATGTGGTTTACTAGAATAACGCAATTCTCAGAATATCAACTACAAAAAAAATAGCTTACAAGTCTTAATTAATCAAACGTGACGAACATCTCACCAGTTATTTCGAAAATAACAAGCATTCGCAGAAAACTATACGAAAAACAGATTCGTCCATTCTTACTTAAATTCTATTTAAAATTAAATCAAGATCATGAAACCCCGCTCGTCGCCTTTACCATGTCCACGCGCACGTAATTGATGCGCCTGCGCCGCGGAGGGTGACCGCAAGGTCGCCGGTACCAGGGTGACACAGCGAGTGGGTGATCGATTGAGTCACTGTGACCGGTACCCACTTACGACTCATCTTACAACGTTATTCGAGATTTTGTTCAAGGTTCCGGGGCGTAGTTATACGGTACTTGGTCGTAAATCAATCAACTTAGTCTTTCGCTGTCTACTGTTGGACAGATGCCGCTTTTAATCTACGCCACAACAGCTGTTTTACCTGTTTTTCGCATCCAGTCTGCCTCCACCACATATTTTTAAGGCCGTTGGTCGTCTATCTAGGGGCTTTCAATGTTTTACTGATACACGGTTTCCACTTCAGGGTCCAGAACTGGTAAATTTCATTGGCCGCTGGGCCTTGAAAGACCTGTCCTTTCAACTACCACTTTAACTTGCTCACCCTGCTATGAATATCGCTGCATTAACCAAGTTTTCGTGGAACATCTGCACACAACAGGACTTGACATGGAATGCTATGTATTGAGGTTACAGTTAACGTAACCACCTAGTAGGCTTTTTTTTATCGTGGTAAAATCATCAAATGAGTCCTCCCACCCAGGGCAGGGCGGGAGGGTCTGTCAGACTTGTACTGACTAAAATCCACGGTGTCCTTCAATAGCCCTTTACGTACCGGGGTTACGGTAATTTGTGAGTCCCGCGACCCCGGCAAGCCACCTAGTATGCTTGAGTAATTTTACCACAATAAATGGTATGATGCGAGGATAGCGTATGAGCAAAACGACAAAATTGTGGACTTTCTACTAGGACATATTGTCGACAATCGCTTCATGGGTTTATCATACCATCAAAACCAAAAATTAAGAATCTTTTTCTGTAGCTCGCTGTGTCATACCTACGCGGCTACAGCCGAGGACTGTTGCAGACTCCAGGCGTTACGGTACTCTTTTGTTTGGAGTGTTTTTATTAACAATTAGCGGTCCCAGGTTTCGCACGGATGCCGTTTTTCGTGATGGATGTCGATTTGGAGTGTCGTGTTTTCATACTCTGTCCCGTTGTATGAAACAGTTAATTGAACTTGAAATGAGTTTCGAGAGGTTGTTTTCTATTGTTGTACTCCATAAGTAGTTTAGAAGCGTTTGCAAGAAATCGCTAGGTCATGCGCAGAAGATTTTCAATTTATCAATTGCAAAATTATTATTTTTTGATCACATCTATTAAAAAATAGTTAATTTCTTGTAAAAGGGAGCAAAACCGGTCTTTGTTCAACACGCTACGCTCAGGATTAAACTCTAGAATCTTTCGCTTTGTTTAGGATTGAAAAAATACTCTCGCCCTAAAAATAGTTGTTTGCTCTATATTGAATACTGAACGAAGTCAAGATCACTGAAATACATATTACAAAAAATAAAGGAAAACGGTAATTAATGAAAGCATCGAGGTCATGGCTGTCTGAATCTAATCTACATATTGCTAATTAGCACGGTATTGCTTGTATGGCAAGGTTGCAAGTCTTGTAGCAAGTGCAACGGCTTATTATTAAACAGTGCATGCATTCTAGAAGTGTTGTTTGTGATTATGAGTGTTATTATTGTCTATTAATATTAGTTAGCAAAAAGTATGTATGTAATTTTTATTGCTGAATTGCTTGATGCTGTGTTATGCCCTTGAAAACAGAATAATGTATGAGTATTACTGTTATTTTTATAAACATGTTGGAAGTATTGTATTTGTCCTTTACAAAAGGGCGGGTCTTTTAAAATATACGATGGCCTTTCTTCTAGGGGGTCAAAGATAGCAATAGAATATTCAAGTTTACGAATTGGAGAGTAGCCTTTTTAAGGCATACCCATACATTTTCATAAAGGTACTGTTTGATTCTATTGAAATAAGCGATTGCTCATAAAATAATAGCAAAACAACAAGGGAACATCGTGATCGTGACATTGCAAGGACTCAAGTTATTGTTGAAGACAGACTCATAAACGTAATATATATGTTTTTTTTTATCGTGGTAAAATCATCAAATGAGGAATGTCAGACTTGTACTGACTAAAATCCACGGTGTCCTTCAATAGCCCTTTACGTACCGGGGTCACGGTAATTCGTGAGTCCCGCGACCCCGGCAGGCTTTGGCCCTCTACAGGGGGCCCCGTCACTTTGCTGACACTCCTTGAGGCGCGCGTGGAATACAACACGCCGTCGACCCGGGCATGGTTCATGGTCGGACAGCGAGTCGCCCATTAGTCGCCCCTCGCATGCCCAGGAGGATATCCTGGGGAAATAAAATTCGAATATATGTGACATCTACAAATCCGCAGCGGTCATCTCAATCTCACAAAGGCCCTTGTGTCCTACCAGTGCGAACATAATAGGGCTGATAATGTTTTTTTTACAATAATGTTCTTTATGATATATGATGATAAAAGGCAATGGAAAATATTAAGCCTATTATTATTAATATACGACCTTCTTCGTTACGCAACTCGGTAACAAACAAACAAGATTATACAACATCATTTAACGCATTATACAATATTAATTTGCATAGTTTATGTAAAGCCATTCATAATAAAGGCTCTGAATTGTATGCCCGTAAACAAAGAACAACATCTTTAGAAGAACCGCAAAAAAAAAACATTTGGAAGTAATTAAACCTTTTTAGAACTATGGACTAGTAGATTCCATGTTTTTTTTTTGTTGGTGTAAAATTTTCAAATGTAGGTATTCCTCTCGGAGACATTGATGGAGCGAAATTAACTGTCAGACTTCTATGCATTGACCACACGGACCGTGCAAACGAGGGGACAGTGCTTTGCCGAGTACTCGGTATGTATAAACATATGCAAGAGCATTCGGCGCTATGTTTATACGTACCGAGTACTCGGCCGAGAACACTGGTTCGCCCGTTCCGTGCTGACTAAAAACCGCCCTGTTTCTTCATATGCTCCTTGCGTTCAAGTATCGTGGTTCCCTGTTTCGACAGTGCCTCAAATGTTGTTATTATATCTTTACGTTTTTACCCATGTATAACTAACATGAATCATACTAAAACACTAAATAGGTGAAGTTTATGAACATGGCATGTCCAAATATACAATGTACATAAATAAGCTTGACTAAACTGGCCAATCTACGCTTTACCTAAGTGCTTGTGAATGTCAACTGAAGGTGGAATTGAGACTTACAAATAGACTAAGTAAGTAAGTAAATCTATTGTTTTGAGCATTATTTTAACCGACGAAAAAAGGAGGAGGTTTTTAAGTCAACACGTATGTTTCGTCGCGCGGTATTTTAATATTTGTTATTTTCTTGCTTGACTACCATTCTCTATTTATTATCCATTTTCAGCGAAGTTTTAACCAAAAATCTTAAAGTCGTCAAGTCGACCTTTTTCTTCGGTACAATGCATGCATGTCCCAAATTCCTCGCCGTAGTAACAACTCATAGCTCCGTGACCCTGTCACCGACTCAGCTCGACAGCCAATCATTCAACATGACAACTATTATCTATCTCTTTCGACGATAAGAAATGCTGCCAAAGTTACTACACTCAAATTTCTAAGACTCTCATTTAGAAACACGTAATGTATTTACTTTCTGTAAAAGAAAGGCTGTAATTGTTGTATCTAAAGATATTGAGGAAAAATAGAATTTTATTATTGTGCCTACGTCGGAATAAAAAATTGTTGTTGAATTTACTCCATCTAATAACCTCTTGGAAATTCAGAGAGGATTTTCAGAGAGGTATTTTTCTCAATAAAATTATCCTACGTTAACAATATTAACGGAGGAGAATTATTTATATATTGAAGTAGAACCACTTCTTGTTCCAGAAGCGGTGCCGAGGGATCAAAAGTGTTCGAAAAATGTAGAAAGAATTCTGTTATCGGCAATCCATCATCCAATATTGATACATCAAACAATTAATTGTTGGCAAAAATCTTCGTAGTAAAACGTTATGTTCCCCAGATGTCGACCATATGTGGTGTATCGGTTTACGTTCAATATTTATTCGAGCTCTATTGTTTTACAAAGTTTTAGTTGTGGACACAGGAGAGTACGCCCCGAAGCTTTAACACTGCGCCCTTTGAGCATTGTCCTGAAGATCAATAGACAAGTTTTCCAATACAACCCGTCCTGTCAGCAATTAGTTCTGGTGGTATATAAACTATGTTTGTTCTATATCGAACGTGATGTTTGATTGGCAATATAGTATTACATGGTAATATTAATATAGTCGGGAACTATGACATGACCTTATCTTGAGATATTATGTGCCATAGTTTCTAGAACAATTCCTGCGTTGTCGTTTGGAATCGTATAAAACCTCTGAATAATTCAAAGTTTCAATTTTGCTTGCTTTATTATTCAGGCGATCACAACAGAATTGTCAACCCAGCCGTCACAGGAAAACACGTGTAAATCAGGATCCCCTGTCGTGTTAGCAATTTGTCGAGCGATAGAATTACAAAGCCGCGCGGAGCGAGTATATTGCGTACCTGCGATACATCGCTGTCCCACTTCCTAACAACCAGAGCTCACTTTACCAACATTAATTGGATACAATGCTTGTAAAACACAATTACTCCTCACTTACAATTGGTTCGGTAAATCTAAACAGTAATTTCGCTTCGGCCCCATATCTCGATACCGTTAACTGCAATGAGTGTGAACAGCCCCGTCAGATTGGTACACTTTTTGTGAACTGGTCACTGACCCGTCTACCTCACGCTCCATCTCATCGTGAGGTTCTTCATATTGGCTTATTATTCTTTACGACCGCTTTGATCAGATTTTAGGGAGCGGAATAAACGCTAAATTCGCTTCTCTCTCTACCTTTTTCGAATAAAGTAGGTCAGTTTAACCAAATTCATATTTCGTTAATTAAAATCACGATCTAGGTTGCTTGACTGCGTCATGCTTAAGTTCTGAGATATTGAGGATTCTCAGACGAAGTGTCTTATCATCTGATTCATATTTTCAGATTTTTCTGAGAACTGTAAATCATTGTACAATTACAAAAACTTTAATCAGGCAGTACCGTTTCTCCTCAAAAGCCCATTGTTTGCGAAAAGATCTGTTTTTACGAGTATTCTGTCCGCCGTGAAAGAATAGAAATATACCTGTAATTTTAGCCCAAAGAATATTCAGTGTTTCAAAACAGCAAATTTTTTGTCCAGGCTGACTGGCTGATTAGATTTCATCAACGAAAGCCTGCTACAAACCTTTTTGATTTATTTCCTCATCTTAGTTTAGTTCACGTTTTAATACAGTTCAGGTCTTAAATCAAGGCTTTTTCGGCGAACAATGGGCGATGTTTTTTCGTTACTTATAGCGGTATTTTTTGTTTGAAAAGACTTCGAAATTAAAATTGTTTGGAGCGTAACAGTTTTCCTAATCTTAAGCAATTTTACGAGTAGCTCTGGCAGTTAGATCATTGTAAATGGCTTTCCGTGTATTTGGCACTATTGAGACCGACGGTTGACTTATTGGATCAGAATTCTGTAGTATACGTGTGTTTACTCGCTATTACGATTTTATTGCAACGGTTTTCAGCCATTTATTAGCATGAACATTGTTGAACAGTTAGATATTGACGTCAGACCTGATCTGACGGTTACTAATTTTAAGCGCGCGGACGCAATCAATTTTAGGGATGTTGGACTAAAAAGTGCCATCATGGCCGGAATAGATCTCTGGTAATTACGCGGAGTTAATCGAATGTTGGAGTCAGTCAGTGTTGATAGCTTGACGCTTGATGTCCCAAGTTTCTTTTCAATTTCAATCAAATCACAGTGAAATCAACGACTAGTCACGAGGTTTTTATACTGCGTCGTTGAAACAAAATTAGGTACCGAACAAAGGTATCGGGTACCTTGTTTTTATTAATATTTTATTTATACGTGAATGACTGTTTCCTTAAGTTTAATGATTCATCAATGACCGTGTTATGGTTCTGAATCATCTTATGTGTCCTGATTTAAAACACATGTCGCGAGTAGAGTTAATGCGCAAATCATCTTTGATTTTATGGTCATTTTGTCCGAAGACTGTAATATAAAAAAGATTAAAACTTGACGTCATACTCAAAAGAAATATTGCATGAACATATTGCAATGATTAATTCGAGTGCACATGCCTCTTTCCGCTTTTTGTTTAAGCAAGCGCCAATCAAATGCATTCTTTACTGATAAGTAGCTGACTACATTGTTTGTAAGTACTCCTCACTGTCTTGTTACTTGGAGATTGCAATCACCTTTAGCATTAATTTGCAAGCAAATTAAAAATATAAAGCTGAACAAATATAATATAGCACAATAATCATTGCAATGGTTTTATCATTATCTGTCTAGTATGATTTCAATTTTCTTCTTGTCTGATCGAATTCAACTTAATACCATTGTGTTACATGGAGGACTGCCTATCTCATCTCTACGACCTGATTACTGGGTAATACGATGCGAAATATCTTTATCTGAATTGAATTAACCACTTCCTTACTTATAATTGTAATGTTATAATTTAAGCTTTCCTTCCCCTTTAATAAGTGCACTTATGTTTTAATGCTTCATTTTAATGAACTGTGCAAGTCGTGTCCTAGTTCTTACCACTTTTCAAGACAGACACCATAATTTAGTTTTTCACAACAATCGTCGTGTCCTCGTCACGATGAGCATAGTCGCGCAATTTGTTTACTGTCACAATCACAGCGATGCCTACTCTACTATTATTTACTTCGGGTAATTTACTCTACGTGACACATCCGAAAACATTGCGCCACGGCTTTTTGTATACCCGGTTGTGTTCTGCAATGCTGCAATTAGTGTTGTGCTCCATGACTTTGTCATGATCTGTTCCCTTTTTGTTGGTTACTGTTATTTTGATTAATGGTTGGTTGGAAACGGTACTAGTGTTTTGTATTTCACTATTTTAAACTCTTCCTACTTGTAATATCGCTGGTCGTAAGTTCTGAAAGAGTCGGTGGTATTGTTTATTGAGTTGGTCTAGTCTTACATCGAATATTGTTTCGAATTTATAAATCGGATCCATGACCTGAAAGTAAAAGTGTGTTATCAGCGAGTTGTCAACTAAATCCATAAATTTCAACTAAGAGAAAGTGTCGACTGGCGGTCACCCAGTAAATTAATGACATCCTTTTCCTCTCCACTGCTGCAATATAATTTGCTGCAGTTTTAATAAGTTCGTCAGTGGTAATTTTACTTTCAGCTTCGTCAATTAGCTAGTTTTAATTAATTCAAATGTGTTTTAAATCATGCAAAGGTCATCGTGTTAAATTGTCAGTGGCTGCTAATGTCCATGACTCAAAGTGATAGTTTATTGAACTCTGACATTGTTGCTCCGATGATTTATGCGATTGTCGTGCATTTAATGCGATTAACGTGCGATTACTCGCATCGATTGCTTCGAGGCGGTTTAATTATGAACTTAATTAGTATTTTTATTAGTTTGTTTCTTCATGTGAACGTGTTTTATGTTTCCATTAGACACAAGAAAAGCCACTGCATTACTCTCGTCTACGATGTCTAATTGAATTTAAAATGCTTCCGTATTATCAACTGCAAACAAGAAACCACTCGCAGTTAATCTTTTTAAATCAAATAAGGTTCTTATTGGCGCTAATGATTCTGCAGTAGCAAATTTCTCAACTGACCCGAGGTTAGAGGTAATAAATATGGAGGAGACATTTCAAAGTGCCGATTGGAGCTACCGGTGTGACAAATGGTGCGACGTTAAAGTCGTACTGTTGCGACTATTGGACACCCACCTTAATGCGCGAACAATGGATGATTCCAACAATTCCGTGCGTATTGTCACTTGTTATTTGTGGACTCTCTGTTTCCTGTTAACACATTGTTTTAATGTCATTAACATAATATTAAGTGTTTTATATTTCAACGGTTAGTGTTTTAATAATTTTGTAATGTATATTGTGTATGTAAAGTTATGGAATGGTCACGTATTTTTTTACCTATATCTTGTACATAGTATTTTGTGTTATTAGAGTTGTGCTCCACATCGCAGTACTAAGTTAAATTTATTTTATAAGAGTTCTTACGAAAGTCACGTCTTGTTTACTCAACAAATTCTAATACAATAAAAACTTCGTACCTAACGTTTTCGTTATTAGTTTTCTAAATAGAAGAGAGTGACAATGAGTGTCTTTGGAATTTTATTAGTTTCTATTTGGAGACTTATAAGGATTTATACTGTTAGTGAGAGTACTAACAGTATAAATCCTTAAAGAGAGTCTAGTAAATGTGCGCAATCGTTCTTTAGGTCCGAGCAATTCTATCATACCATTAATATAATTTGAAGAAAGCTTGCTTTGGTTAAACACGTCATGATTTTCTGTCTAACCTTTTACCCGATCAAGTTGATGTCGACTTCCAGTCTTACCTCCTACATTTAAATCTGGCTACAAAGTCGATTGTTCTGAGTAAAACCCCTGGTTGTCAAGACTTGGCTGTCACCTGTAACGGCTGTCAAAGATAAAATGACAGCTGGAGCCATCGGCTTATCGTCATGCTTTCAAAGACTAAATAGTTCACGTGCAAAATAAACTAGAAGCATTCAATGGCGATCGTCACTTCCCCATTAACGTTCAGATTGCAAAACATTGAACATTTAATGTCCAAGTAACTACAATTTACTATTTAAGTCATTGTTCTACGGCAGTCATAATAACATAACAAATTATGGAGTAGCATTGTATAGAAGTTTAAACAATAGTAATGTTAACGTATTTGTGAAATTTCACGTTATTGGTGAATATCATAGAAGTCACCTTATTATCTCCGTTGAAGATAAATAAACAATAATAAAAATAAATAAATATTCCACAACTATCACACAACGCCATCTAGTCCCAAGCTAAGCAGAGCTTGTGTTATGGGTACTAGACAACTGATAAACATACTTATATATTTTCTAAATACATACATATTATAGATAAATTACACCCAGACACAGAACAAATGATCGTGCTCATCACACAAACATTTGTCCTGGGTGGGAATCGAACCCACGACCTCCGGCATAGCAGTCAATCACTAACCACTAGACCAACAGGCCTGTATGCATCAGGAAGTCAGGAACATCATTATGTAACTCCCGGAGTCATAAAAGAGAATGCAAGCGTGTACCCGCACAGCCAGAAGTAACGAGGAGGAACATCGAGTGGTTTAAGTCAGTAGTAGTTTGATAACAGTATTTAATTTTGGTTACTAAACTTTTGGAAGTCTAACTATCTAAAATGATTGTCAAATATCTACAAACGGGACTAATGGCGTGCTTTCTGTTCGAAATACTTGCTGAAGATGCTGAACTTAATAATTAAAATTAATTATAGTTACATTTTTTATTGTAAATTACTTTTGTACTGTGTTTTGTAATGTCCTACTGAAACAAAGGAAATGTTATTTTTATTTGAACAGCAGTAATTTTTGCTTTCAGACAACTTGTTAACTTCTGTTCTATAATGATTGTCTTGAATTTACAGACTGTTTCAAGATACTAAAGGACTAACTCCAAAGCTGTTCTGTTTTGAAGTTTGTTGCTTTCAGTAACAAAGTACTTAGAGAAAACTAAGGTTTTTCTACGATTTCTTGTACTTGTGAATCAAGATATTGACTTAAATAGCCAGTATTCAGTTTTGCCTTGCAATCAACTCTTGCAAGCAGCTAACTTTATCAGGAGTAGTAAAACTGATTTGAATTGCCCCAAATAGCCGCCATTTTCTCTTTCCGTATGACACGGAAATAAATCTGTAATAAAGTTGAAACTTGCTGTAGCGAAGTGAGGACTAGAAAACTTCGTTTCCGAACGTTACGTGAAACTACCGAGATGACTATCTTCGTACTGATCTCGACTTGCAAGTTTCTTAACTTGATTGCATTGCAATTTTATGTCAGTTCTTTCTAAAAGTTCTAAACCTGGAACATGTAGTTTTACTTGAATCTTTTAAGTACTTTTCTCTTAAGAATATCGAAAGGAGTTTGTATCTAGGTCAATTTGAGACACGTAAAGAAGGAAAGGAAAACCTAGCGTTTCATTAACAGTGTTTTACGGCGACAAGGTTCATTTATTTCGATTAAATCTTGAGAGTAACTTTACTTGAACGTAACCAAACAATGGTCGCCATTTTTTTACATTCAGGGCGTAAACAAGAATACCACTCCATGTAAAGAAGGAAGTATAGAATTTGGACCACCTTCTAACCTGCACTTTGTCATCTGTAAGCGGAGTTCGAGTAGCAGAATTTTGTTCCCTACATAATACGAGAATGTCGATATTGATACGCTAAGGAGAAGAAATAAGTATGTCAACAATGCACCTAGGTTTTTCAAGGGAGACAAGAGTGAAAGTACCTTCGATATTCATCATGACACGATCGAACTTAATAACGGACTTACATAAAATAATTACATATCGAAAGCTAACATCCAAATATGAATGATAATACAATAGAGGCTTTATTCATTGTACGTCCATTATGCAGTTTTTGAAGTCTTCGCTTTCTCTCTCGATCACTGCTCAGTTCTTATAAGGTACTAGCACTTTGCCCGCGACTTCGTCCGCGTGGGTTACGTACTTTCTTAATTCCCCCTTTTCACCCCCTTAAAGGTTAAATTTTCAAAAACCCCTTCTTAGTGCTCCCCTACATTATAATTGGAAGCCGTGTGCAAAATTTCACATTCCTAGCCCCAGTAGTTTCGGCTGTACGTTGATATGTCAGTCAGTCAGTTCTCCTTTTATATACACACATCAACATAATCTAGGGATATTTTATATTTCATCAAATATCTAAAAATCTATGAAGAATTTTCTGATATAGTAAATGGAAGAATGATAGGTTATTTTAAGGTGTACAGTAAAAAATAAAAAACCTATCGTGATTTTTTTGTTTTAAATAGAAATGTTAATTATTTTAATCGCCGTAGCAAATTAATATGGTAAAAAACTTCATTTCTTCTTATAAAGCTATTAATTTTAATGAAAATTTAAAAAGTCTTATTAAATCTAATTATTAATAATCAGTTTTGCCACCTCTTACATTAATTACACATCAACATCGATTGTTCATGCTTAAAGTTAGATTGTCAATGTCTTGCTGCGGTATGAGGTCCCATGTTCTTTGCAAGTGGTCGTAAAGTTGTTGTTGTGTCGTCAAATTTGGCGGGAAATCTCTCAAAGCTTTTCGTTGTAACATGTCCCAGGCATGCTCGATAGGATTTAAGTCGGGCGACTGTGCAAGCCAATCCAAAACTTGAATATCGTGGTCTCGGAGAGCGGCCGACACCAGCCGCGCCGTATGGGAAGGAGTATTATCGTGCATGAGTAGAAATTTCTGGCCCATTTGAATTCTGTGTGGGTCAATAACAGGCTCCACTACCTCCTCGTGGTATTTTTGTGCAGTCATGCTACCTTGGATCCAAATGAGCTGGGTTCGTCCGCCAAGACGAATTCCTGCCCACACCATGATTGTCTCGCCTTGGTATGAGTGGACCTCCTGAGGGTGCCTTAGACGGCTAACTATCCCTGGAGTTCTCCAAACGCGTGTTCTTCGTGATTCCAGATGAAACCCAAACCGGGACTCGTCGGTGAACAGCACCAAAGACCATTGTTCGTCACTCCATGGTAAATGCTCCCGAGCCCACGAAAGCCGCCGACCGCGATTGCCACGTCGCTATGCTGGAACACGTAGCGGTCTTCGAGCATGAAGACCAACTTCATGCAACCTCCTTCGCACGGTTTGGTCGCTTACCAGCAGCTGGTGGGACTCCTGGAGCCTTTGTACTAGTTGCATCGCTGTGATATTGGGTTGTCTTCTAGCGGTTATTTGGAAAAATCGATCCTGTCTCTGCGTAGTAACGCGATATCTACCCGTGTGCCGTTCAGCTACATCCCCAATACTGCGATAACGTGACCAAAACCTTGATATCACGTTTTGGCTGGTGTGTAGGGCCTCAGCAACGAAGCGTTGAATAGCACCATTTTATAGCATGACCACGGCTCGTAACATTTCATCTCGACTCAAATGACGACGTGACATGACTCCTAAAGCTCACACGACACGTTAAATTAAAAAAGAATACCAATCTAATCCCTGTTCATTAATTAATATTAATAAAACAATTTTAATTTTCCGTATCATAACGAATCACTAACAATTTTGCCACCGTATTTTGTTTTTTCTTTTTTTTTAATATTTATTTTTTATATTTTGAAAATAGAATAAATGAGGTTTCAATCTGTATACAAACTTTTTATGAAAACTAAAAAGATTTTAAACTAAACAATCGTAAATAATTTACGATTAAGATATCCCTAGATTCTGTTGATGTGTGTATATAGATAGATAATATCAAAGAAAGTTGTGCATTGGTATTAAATTGGGAATTATCTTTTATGGTGCTCCATTTTTGGGCATTTAATTGGCAATTTGGCAATATATTTTCATTGACTTTCCGTGTTTCAAAATTTTCGAATCTTTCCTTTAATCCTGTTTAATTTGGAACTGTCCTTGATTAATCCTGACACCTGAAGCGTAACTCTTCGGAGGGACTCCAAAAGTCAAAGGCTTCATTAGTAATTCTATCGAAGTCTGGCTTTGCGAACTCCCTTGATTATTTGTTGCTAGCAAATAAAGTTTCTTTGATAACAAATTGCCATTTAATATTCGTTTGAAACTTACTTGTCCCTTTTAGTAAAAAGTTTTCAGCTTATACTCGTACTTTTCGAACTACGATCCAAGAGAAAGTATTGAGATGACTTTGAAGAGTTTGGGCATTTTCTGAAGTTTTTAAAAGTTTTGAAATGGTGACAATTTATTGGGTACTAACGGTATGAACCGACTTAGCCGGCTACTTTAGCTTTCGAGAGGCTAGTCCACAGTTGCGTTGTCCATTTTTAATGCTCGAGTATTTTTGATGACTCGGCCTGTCTTGTGAACTTCGCCTCTGAGATTCCGGGCAAACTGACGCTGCCTCGCATAAGCAAGCTATTCCGAGTTAAGATTTTACCAGCTTGGCAATGTCAATATAATCGCATGTAAATTGTTTTTGCTTATCATTATATCAATAGCTTTATTTCGTTGTTCAGATTAAACGAATATGGCGCTGAAACTGAATTCTAGTTGATCGAAGAAATTGGTTCTGAAGGTTTTATTACATCCATCTTCTTGTTTTATTTTGAGTTGACAGCTGAATTATTTACCCAACATCAATCTTGTCTATCAAAAAGGGTTTGAAGAAAGTTACCACGTAAACGTGGGTTTTAGTCAGTACTAGACTGACAGTCTCTTCCGATCCACCCAGGACGGGAGGAGTCATTTGATAATTTCTCAACCCTGAAAAGGGTGAGCCTATGGCAGAACTAGATTCCACCGGGCCTGTCATAGGATGTACGTCTAATAACATCAACAGACTACAAAATCAGACAGCTTATTTAGACACCAAAAATACACCCAGCAATCAGAAACAAAATCTTCAAATAAATACATGGTGTTGATATCCAAATTCAGGATGCTACCTTTTTAAAGTTCAAAGTCGGAGAGGAACGATGAAGCGCAACCTGTGTAAACATACGTTATTAGTATAAACATTAGTTGTATTATTGAAACAGCCGGAAAGCGGTTTTCCTGTTGTGGTGTATGGTCTTAGGTATAGGTAAACAAAGACGTGTGTCTGTCTCATGTATTATCCTCAATTGTTATTGTTGTAATGTTGTTTCCTAACGGGCTTTGTTGTTGTATCCGCAGGTGGTAGGTATGTGGTACGATTCAGATGCAGTTGGTTCTCGTTAGTTATTTGTGGTTTGAAGGATTTGTGTTAAGATATACAACATTATTTTTTGTTTATGCGAAACCCGATACACCTGTCTAGTATTTTTGTGTAAAGAATCTATGTACAAAATTTTAAAACCGTATCATGAAAAATCACAAGGATATGAGTTTGTATATTACCTGGTTGTCCGTTCAAAAACATGCTCATTTCGCGGTACACCCGCGTAAACCGCGTCTCCTGTGTTATACACTCGTGATAATAGCTTGGCAATAGGTACCTAACCATACGGTGCTTGTATTGTAATTAACTGGTAATAAAATTTAATTAAAATATTTTTGAAAAAAAATATAACATGGTGTAAAAATTATTGGAATCGAATCAGTTACTGATTCTGAACAAACTATATTCAGGTTTCGCATATACTAAAAATAATGTTGTATAAGCAGTTTTTCTTTTTCTCTGATATTATGAAGAAGATTCTCTTATATTCTGTCAGGTGCTGTGAGATTCCTGACTATGAGTCTAGAGATATTGCTCCTGTATTCGCGTATTCACTATTGCGTTTAGGGTTGGTGAGTCTTTTCAGTTAGGAGGATAAAGTAGATTTTCCTTAGACTCCCACTAGACATGTTGTCCTCAACAGCATCTAATTGAAATCGTACTTTACCATTATGAAAGTGAAAGTTTGTGAAAATGGGTCCATTGATGATTTTAGATGTTTGGTAGACAAATAGTTTCTAACCAGGATGAATTCGTAGGATACTTTTATCTCGGTATGACATTCCTATAACTATCGAGTAATAGAATTTCACATGGGCAACGTCCCTGACATAAGCTAGTTTTGAAGAAAGGCCAAGAAAAATAAATATACAATATGCTAATATTCCGCTAGCTTTAAGGGACCGTAAACTAGAATTATGTGCTAACCGTAAACTAGAATTACGTAGAATTATGTGCTCCGATATAAAAATTATGCGAGTCACGTTCCAAAAGGCCCTAGATCATTCTCGAAGCTTCGAAATCCCGGGATTTCTTTTGAGAGAAAATTATGTCTGTAAGGGGCTTAGGATATTGAATGACATCCAGTTTTGAATTAGTTTCTTCGTCCATCCCTTTTGCTATTTCAGGAGATTTTTTGGCTCAGAATATTTTCATTCAGTTGTATGTATAAACAATATCTGAATGGCTGTTAGCACTTGAATGATAGACAACACTATCTCTAGTATTTATATTTATCTAATCATTCCGTGGTACTCTACATTGAACAGGCTGTTGATTTGAACAGTTTTGTTCTTAAGTGTTCAACTTTGTCAGCTCAAAGATTTCTAATGCAAAGTATTCCATAGAATTAATATCGGTAATCTGTTTTATCGACGACCAGGAGAAATGATCCTTGAAAAGTTAATCGAATGGAACTTAGATGAAAAAAGTTTCCAACTTGGCTTTGACATTTTTTTGCCAAAGGATTTTCTGCTTTAATACACATTTTACACGAGTAACAAGAGAAGTGTTTTATCGTGCATATTTAGAGCACTCCCCTCACTTCGCCTTGACACCGATATCATCTTCGAAGCCAAATCGAGTATTCAACCTTAGCTATCAATCTAGAAAACGCAAACCTTGTAGTCGATAAACTAACCTCCTCAAACTATAAGGGACTTGAGCTGTTAACTCTTTGAACAAACGCACTCGACGATAGCGCGTTAACGTTTACGTAACCGCGTGCGTTTGGTTTACGTAACGTGCTAGCTCGGACAATGACCGTGGTTAGTGGAAGGTTGAAGTGCCTTGTTATATGTCGATGATTGACGGAGCTAATTTGTTGTCGATATTGTTAGTTTACTTACAGAGATTGCAGAATTCATGAATATTATGACGAGTAATGGTAATGGTTACCGTGAAATTGAGATTGGAGGGGCAGCAGATGACGATGATGGAGCATTTGTACAGATGAAAGGCATGTGACTGAAAAGATGAATGAATTATGTAAGAATTGATATGAAAGAAAAAGAAGTTTATGATAAAGTGACCGATGACATAGACGAAAAAAATAAAAAGAAAATTTTGACCCGACTTCAAGTACAATTAGGATAGGCTTTGTCAGTTCTTGTAAATCTAACTCTATTACCCTGACGTTACATTTCAGTTCCCATTAAAATATTAACGAGATCAGTGAGAGTATTTAATAGGGAAACAGTTTCACACTCAATGTAGTCAGCCAATCTGATAAGGTCGGCTAAAGGGTCGTCTTTAGAATCATTAAGTAGATCTTTATCAAGTTTTGTGACTTAATCAAATATTCATCTACAATTTCGATATCAAATTGGAAATTTGTATTTACTGCGTCGTTGGTTAGTCTGCCTAGTATGATGTACTGGGTGATTTGCCACATCGGATAGTGTTTGGTTTTTCTATTAAGAATTTCTGAGTAGTGGCCTCGGAGTCTGGATTAGTGCTCGGTTGGTGATGTTATTCTTCTTCTTTTCACCGTTTCAACAGTTTTTTTTCCATTCTTCTCAATAGCTCTCCTACTACAGAGAATTTTGGTACTCCGTTTCAACTAATTCAACATTTTCATCTGTAACGATCAGTTTATCGGGCCCTCAGGTCTCAGGCCAGCAGTATGTCCTCCATTACAAGATACTAAAAGATAAATTGGCGATATGTGGAAGTACTACGAGATACACCTTTCCTTCGGGGCTGACAGATGTATCCAATATTTCACTTCTACAAATATTATTGGAATATTTGTAGAAATGAAGTGTTGGTGAGACTCTAATACAGTCTGACTTCGATGCACATATGGAGTGTATGTGCACTTTAGAAAGTAACATATTAACCAACATTACAGCTTTCGTGAGAGTCCGTCGTAAATAAATGTACATCTGATAACCGGCCGAGTACTTGGTGACATGAGTTATGGCTTCTTCTTAAACGTGTTTACTTTTAATTTATGGGTTAATTAAAGGCTAGTCTATGTCACTAAGGAGCAAATTGTTGTATGTATGATATTTGATATGTAGACCAATTGGCAATTTGATATTGATGTGTCTATTGGGTCTACGAAATATTATTATCCATCGCTTTTTCTAATTATGTGTGCATCGTCGTTTATTACATTTTTTTCAATAAAGTCTGTGTAATCAGATCATATTTTGATTAAAATGTCAATACCTGTTGCAATAGAACCGTCTCGTATTTTCTAGAGTAAATCTGATTTTGCTTTTTCATTTCCCAAGAAACCGGCGCTATCACCTGCGTTATCAATCGTCATGAATGCTAAAGCCTTATCGAATTCAATACAATGCACATTCTACGCTTGCTTTCTTATCTCCGTCTGATAATATTGTTCTTGTGTACCATTGCTAATATTTATATTTCCTAAACGATATCATTGTTCTTTATCCTTATCTTTTGTTGTTGTAAAAGTGAATCATACTTCATACATTAGATCCAAGATTGCGTCTTTATTCGACATACTTATTTAGTTATCGGTCTGATTATTGTGTGTATACTGATATGTCTACAGTAAGTGCACTAGTACTTAAACATGCAAGCATTTCGATTATAATCGATATGTGGGCCAGTGGGCTTGGTCTTTCTATTTTAGATTTGAAGTCAAAGTCCTTGATTAATTCATTGATTATTATAATCATGACTTAAATCGCAATGCATCCTTGTTTATATGAACGTTCTTACTTTTTCGCCTAAATAAGACGACAAATAACTTTCCACAAGCTTCCTCGCAATCATCATCTGCAAATTAACCGTGAGCGAGTACAAACTGAAGCACTAAAGTATTTACCTACCTCAAAACCCGATGTTTCCATGAACGAAAGCTCGAAATCTCTCTAAACATACAAAATTCAAGATCAATTTTACCTCCACAATTTAAATCTCACTCGTTTCTATATTCGAGTCACCTTTCGGTACCGTTCACATCCTGAGTTTCTCTGAACGTAGGATGGTAGTAATAAAATCGGGCACTGAGCACGACACTTTCTCCGACACGCTCGACGAAGTTCGTTGCTCAATCGAGCGGGTGACTGCCTCCAATCGCTAACTTGCCCCTTCATGTGAACCTGTGACAAAACAATATGGACTATCGTATGTCTAAACCTGAACAGCGAGATAGCTTACGATATGCGGAAACTGTACTGCCTCAGATATATCGACGGCATTGTTTAGTAATTGAGTTGTGAGTGTGACTACGAAAAAAAATTTGCTCCTTCATTGACAATAAACACAGTCTCATAATTTTCTTGAAAACAATATAAACCATCGTATGTCCAACTAACTTTTACAATGAAAACTTCGTTGCTGCAGATATATGGACTGTATTGTTTGTAATAGAGTTAGTTATGACTACAAAAATATTAGCTGCATGATAGGCAAAGTATACAGTCTCATATTTTACGAGAAATAGCTAGAAAACACCATTGTTAGCCACCGCAAGATTAAACTCAACCAACCTGACCAAAGAAATATCCAAGAGATTTATTTACTGAGCTTTCGCTACGTCTCTATTATAGAAAATTAGATTTGCTTATGGAACATAGTCATAATAAAATCCGTGGGGAACCAAGAATAAAATGGCTGCGTTGGGAATAACAATTTCTCCGCAATAAGAGGCTGCAACGTTGAAAGTGTTTATGAGGTGTATAAAATCGAAGATGATGGTTTGCACAGCCAATCTCTATGGTCCAGGATACAACATGACTCTGTAACATTAGATTTCATAGAAAAGTAACCAGTCGGAAAATAACCATGGTGTAATCGATTTGCGATCTGTTTTAGTTACAATCTACAGATATCATCAATAAAACATTATCTTTGGACATTAAATTGTCATCTATGCCACTCGATTTATCATTAAAGTCTTTGCACGGATCGATTTCAAGTAAAAGTGATTTTGAACACGATTTTGCGTCACGAAATTTCGATTATTCCACGTATTCAGTGACAATGCCACATGAAGGTTAATTTTAAACATATGAGTAAGAATAAGGAACGCAAAAGATGCTAAATCACCAAAAAATAAACATCTTTAGAAATTATTTTTTGTATTATAATAAAGTACCAACAAACAACAACTCATTATTTCCATAAATTAGATTGTGGTTAGCTGTTTGTTTTGAATTTTCCTTCGCTCAGAAAGAAAGTAGACAGCTTCCAAGAATTTTAGCCTGAGGGAGACACCTCATTAAATCCACTTTATCCTGTTGTTTGTCATTACATTACTTGAACACGATACAAAAGCGGATTTGATAACTAATCACGATAAAAATATTGATAATACAATTCTAATCATACCAACTGTCACTTTCACAGATATACCATTCAGTACCGTTCAATGTAATTCAATCGATCATATCATTGAAATCGATCAATCGATTCCGATTATCGAACTCGCGTGCAAAGCAGTTTATAAACACAAGGTAGTTTACATTGCTAGTAGTATTAGCACTCACTTTCTCTATTATGTTTCTGTCATCGTTCATTACTCCAGTTATATCGGGTCATTCGGACGATCGCTTCTCGGCAGCTTCTTGGCATTGTTCGATGTTCTACTAAGATTTATTTCGTGGGTGATGGACACTTTGCGTAATTGCCTTTCACGTCCAGAATTTTCGAAATGAAGAATGGAGTTCCGGTAATTAGATATTATGCTGCAGACTAGCCATAATTAATATTAAACTCCTTTATCGTGTTTATGTTGATACTAGAAAATAAATTAGATGCCGATTTTTCAAGACTGCTCATATGGATTGTTGCCTGTATTGTCTTTACAATGAAGATTCCAAACATTAAACACGTCGAAACTTTCATTCAGATTATCCAGGGGTCTTCTTTAAACATAATTTCAGAGCGATAGTATCTTAGAACCATTAACCAATTATTCCAACAACACGGTTGAATTATGGGTTAGATAATCCAATCTCCATATTTCTGTATTCAACCTCTTTTGAACAATAAAGCAGTCGCCTTATGGCTATTAATTTAATTCACCTTATCGGATCTCGTGGGAGAATTGAAACAATATGCAGCTTCTTGTGTTTATTGAGATAGTTCTTTAATCTTCTCAAGTCTCTGGACTACGTATTGTGTTGAATTGAATTGAATTGTTTTATTATTATTAATCATTACAGACAAAGTAAATCTTAGAGTGCTTATATTAGTTACTTTTGTACTTTAACTCGTGTGGTCGTGTGTAGCTGGATTCCTATTACCTACTTTATACATAAATGTATGAAACATTCCATTAGCAACAATTATTTCTATTGACATCTGTCAATATTTTTCTGGTCCTACTAATCTTCAGATCACGTCTACCAAATGTTAATCTACTGTGATATTTGTTTAACATTTCACTGTTATTTCTATCTTTAATATTGATTTTAGTTTTAGCACTTGTTTCGTTGTCATCATTATCAGAGCGATCTTTTATTTGCTGGAAGAAATTATAAATTCTCTTCTTTTATACGACAAGTATTAATTTCTCTTACATTTTCCTCCTCTGTCATGATATAATTATTTTTATGAGCTTGCATGTTTTCTTATCTCGGTGTCCTACCGCTCCTGCGCGAAAATGGCGTTCCATCAATTTACTTTTCCGACATGAGCAACATAGCGAGCTCGTATTTTTAATTACTTTACATATCTCTTGCTCTGTAAGTACACCCTTACACCCCTGAATGCCGGGGTGTATGACTATCATTACAGCATAGGTTTTGGAATTTGAAAAAAGAACTGTCATACTCATACTGCACGAAGAATATTTTTAAAAAGTTATTTTTTTTTTCTCGGTATCGATTAATTACTCGAATCGGAATCTAGACAATTTATTTTATAAAGATTTTATTTTAAATATGGAACTATTTGTTTCCACATCGTATGTTAGATGGAATCGATTTAAAAATCAAACTGGCCAGCAAGATTTGACGCGCTTGCGTGCGTGAAAAAAAAAGGCAGTCTACTAGTAGGCGCGAAAGCATCGCGAAAATAATTAATTTTCTTGTTTGAGTTCTTTTTCAAAAGTTTTAAACATGTCTAGTGACGAAGACATAGATCTAACGCCCGATTTTATTAAAGAAAGGGCAAAAACAGTTGTCTTATCATCACAAACTCATATTCAAACTATAAATATACCTAAAAAGAACGTGACCATATCTCTTACAAATTGTAATAATTTTACTATTAATTTTAATTAAATACACATTTTTTTCTTCTTAATAAATGTTCATTGAAACCTGCTATCTTGTTATTTACTTACCTCACAATCGATATGTAAAGCAGAGTATTTATCTCGGGCGTAAGCATCAATTGCATACTCGGGTTAATTAGCGCCTTCGCTTCGCTCAGGCGCCAAAAACCTCGTATGCAATTGATGTCATACAGCCCTTGGTTAATAATCTACTATTAATTAGTAAACTCGGCACTTCCATTAAAAAGTACGCATCAACATTGAACATTGTTGTTTGTGTAAAATGCGTGCAATTTTCATTGTTCGCGTCGTCGTGACGCATCGAGTTTTATACTTGGATTATTTCAGTTTATTCAATTAGCGATTTAGCAGCACGTGAGCGATATTGTGCGTGGTATGTTGCGTGACTACGGGCCTAGTAACGAGATTTGTTTGAATATCTATCTATAGTATTGCACAATGCGTGCATCTGATTGCACTTATTAAAGTTATCATGAAAACTAGGTTTACTTGTACGACGTGATTTATAGTTATTTTTTAATTTATTGCGTCAATTATCAGATTGTTATTTATTGCAAAATTATATACTCGAAATTGCAAGGATCGATTTAAAATATTGCTATATAGTAAGTAGTATCTCAATGCTCACTTATGTTACTCGTATATGGGATAATCCCAAAGCCCGGAAAACCAAGGTACATATTGATGGTGTAACATGTCGGTGAAGTGTTCTAATTCGATCAGATTGCTTTGAGAGCCGAGCCGGTTGGATATTGAGATACGATCGAGACTTAAATGGAAATGGTCTGAGATGAATTTAGACTTCTTGATATTAAATTGCACGTTATAAATTCTAATGGTAAGGCTTGTGATAATATTGATGACACTGTTGGTTTTAGACAATTCTTAGAAACAATTTTTGGTAAACTCGAAAACATGATTCTTGTTTCTAGTCTCTAAGTAAAACATAGTTGTCAATGCAATGTTCCGGTAAAACAAGACATACATTATGCATGATTCATTAGCAGAGAAATATGCTTCTGATATTACTGTACCAACAAACTAATCCATTGGATCAACAACACGATCTCTGTATGAACGATCTTGATTGTTTGAATTCAGTAATCTAGCAATGGTGTTTGTCTGATTGACAGATTGTTAAAACTTCTGCCAAAAAGTAGCTTTATGAGTTTTCTAGAACCAATCCAATATACTAGATATTTTGTATTCTGACATTCCATGATTGATATTGGCTGCTTGTCTGATCTGAGAATTCTATTCTATACAAACGTACCACACAAGCACTAGAATCTATTCGAGATCGTGACCTATCACTTGAAACTAGTCGTGATCATCATAAGAGCAGCAGGAAAAATCTTACGGGAATTTTTTGTCGGTATTCAGCTTGCCAAATTGTTTTTAAATGTACAATTTGTTATGCCAGACAGATTATTCATTGCTTTGCAATGGCTTACATGTAATATTTTCTGTTGCATCAATATTTGTTTCATTTTCAGTAAATTGTTAGATCAAGAAATATTCAGTGAAATTGGAATATTGGGAATTTGTTTTCTCAATGAACACTCGGAATCCATGTTATTTGTTTTCGTATTTGAAATTCTGGATTGAGCGTAAAATTGCTTTTTGATTCGAAATGGACGCCTACAGTTGAAGTCAAATCTATTTAACTTTATTCAGCAATGTCAATGTTTAATTTATTTGGGCTTAGTGTTAGCTTTATCGTGTGTGGTGTAGAGCATCCATTTGTATTTTCTGACGCAACTAGGTCCCGAGATACGCCGCGGCGGACACATTTCTGCTATCTGACATTCGCCACCCCCCGCAGTTCGGGGTGTTATCAGTCAGCGACATCCCGACCTCCACTATCTAACCCAGTACGTTTGTAAGGAGGGTAAGCTTTATTGCAGACTAAGGATCTTTTACGTTTGGGAGAACAGTTTCTGTTTGTGATGTCATAGATTCCCTTTGTTCTGGAATTTTATGTCTCATTGGTTTTTGGGTACCTATAAAATCGTGGGACCTTGCATTTGTTTAGTCCAAGTGTTTTGCTTGGGCCAGCAAAAATCGGAGGGTATAATAGCTGTTGTACCGAAAATTCTTTGTTAAAATTGCACGGAGCGTCAAACAATACAAATCCACAGTCGTAAATACTGCTTGCATTGAATTGGTACACATGTTCGGAGGACGGTTTGCATTCACGGCGCAAAATATTTGTTTTCATATTAAACAAGAGCCATTAATATAAACACGCCATGTGGTGCGACGCTTCAAAGACCAACGTTATGAGTTATGTAGAAGCGACACATCGCTTTGTAACATTATCCTCTCCGAAAATATCTGAGAATTTTGATGGAGGGCAGGGAACAAACAAACTGGCTGAAATGTTTGCGAAAATGTGAGAAATCTCGTCAATTTGTAAACAATTTCGTATTGAAATTATGCTACTTGTATGTATGCTGTCTGTCTTTTAGAGTAAGAACAGAACAACAACACCTTGGAAGAGGAAGGAGATTCAAAGTAAATGCCGAAAACAAGAATTCGCTGTCCCTTATGCTACCCTGTTAACATATTAGAATGTTATTAATTTCTGTTGTTTAATATTACAGCAACCGGCAATATCGTTGCGCCCTATTTGCGATGTTCAATATCTTGAACTTATATCGTGACCCCGTCTATTTCGATTGCCATTTGTTGCTATGTGGATGATTCAATAACATGCGTAACGGATTTTCTTAAGTAAACAAGATAAGAAGCATAACATGTATTTCGTAGTTGCAAATCAATTTGTGTACTATTACAGTGTTGATAAATAAAGACAGGAGTACTCAATATTTTTATTATATCATGATGTAATTCATCAACGTACATTTTCTCAGTGTGAAATCTTAATCTCTGAACATCCATCGCTTCTCATATCTGCAACTTTAAATCTATTTATAACTCGTCTGCTTGATCGCTTGTCCCATAAGTGCCGTTATCCGGCTGTGCTTAATTACGATTTGATATGAAATAATTAGCGCTGTGCGAATTAAAATAACGCGTTGGTTACATACTGTGCACATGTACGTCGCCCTCATTGTTTGAAGTCAGCTATTGTTCACAATTCTTGGAAATTGGAGCATTCTGTATCATTCCTATTATAACTTGTGACGCTTTAGGACTTCTTTGAGCTTTGACGTGGGTTTAAAGTTCATGATTTGCATATTTGTGGTTTACTTCGTGGTAATCGGCGTAGGTGTTGGTCATTACTGTTCTGTCGCTATTATTGTAATGTAATAACTGTAATTTTATATTGACGTTTGTATGTATGCTTTTGATAACGTAACGGTTCTCATGGAATGAATATTCGTGTAATAATTTATCAATTATTTTCTTTTCGCTGGAAAATTATTTTAATCTCTACAGTCTGGTTGAAATCAGTTCAACGTCCTTCTTTGTTGATGTTGCGCTCATAATGTAATATTAAGTCAACATGGTCTAAATAATATCTTATCGCATTCAGATATTTTCGTATTTGTTATTATTATGACATTTTACTTATTTTGTATTCTTTTGTTGCAGGTAATCATTGTTTGAATGCGGAAGAGTTTTGTCCAAAAAGCAGTGACGGGCCCAGAGAGGTCACTTGAGGGACACCTGACAGTATAATTATTGAAATAACAATCAAAGACTTGTCTGCTTCCGGATTTACAATGCGAGATTTCTCGCGTTGCTCATATCAATAAGAATGAAGCCTATGACAGTGGACCGCAAACCTAAATAGATTCCAATTCAAATTCCTATTAGCGTAGCTGATCAAATTCTAAATTAGGTTCAAAAAGCACTACTGGCATACAAATTCCGACCTGATTTCGTGCAGAACCACTTATTCTCACCCATAACACGTTTCCGTCCAATTCGTATCGTAGCAACAAGTGACGGATTTCACTTTCGCGTTTGCCGGGGTCGGTGAACTGGCTATGTTTGCCCTACCGGCTTGGCTTGAAAAACCAATGTTAATTGCTTGGTAAAATGTCAAGCAAACAATGTTGAAGCCTTTAGTACAACGGTATACGGTCTAGAATTGACGTGCTTTTGTTTATGTAAGAGCATTACTAATGCTGGTGGAAGGCCACCGTCCAGCGTTTTACCTAATCGCGTAAGCGAACTGATAGTAGAATGGCCGTAGATGATAGCATTGTTAGGGTTGGCCTTTCAGCTGATCTTATATTTTATGATAATAATAGCAATAAGCAATAACCTAATATTAGCCAATAAAGTTAAGTTAGAAAATGTTGGTATTTGTTTAATTAATTATTATTCAGGTTTCTGCTAAAATACTCAACCTCTACAAATTCCCGAGGAACAAAATATACTGTTATCCAATAGATATTTATTTAAAGAACAATCAAGTAACCTTTGCCTTCAGAAATATCAGTAATTGGAAGCTGAGTGGTCAGAAAATTTGCTACTCAGAAAATAATTTTGGTAGACCAGCCTACTCACGTTATTGTTATATTTCTCTTAGTTCCCCCTTCGTCCACTCGATTCCTCCTCCCAGTTCGCCAAATCAATAAAGCTTTTAACGTTAATGACCGTCTCCGACGATGTTTACGAATTAACCGACCTCAAATTGTTGATGGTTTTCTGAGATTTGTTCGCATTTCATGCCATTGTTATGTTTTTCGTCTTTTGACGCTGCGTCATTAAAATGTTTATTATTAAGTTAAGTGTTTTTATAAACGTTGAGAGCCTCTTTTCTTTAATTTATGAATTCTTTGTTGTCTGATTAAGAAGCAATTTGTAATCATTTGAGCTTTGGAATTTGTAATGGCTTAATTGGTTTTTAAGACAGAATGAAAATTATTTCATTTTCATTAAGAGACTTGTTGACAATATTATTTTGGCTTCTTTCAATTGTCGCATACTAATGTGCAGTGCAATGTTTTATAAATTCTTTTCTCCGTATGAAAACGCAATACTAATACTACGTCACTTGTAATGTTAATACTAAACGTAATACTATGTCACTTGCTTGTCATAGCAAAAATATTAGTAGGAGTCGCTCGAATGAATATATTTTTATATATATGTGGTCTTTGTTGACGACAATGGTATTCAATTCTGGTCTGATAGACTGATATTAACTTAACGTGTGATTATACTGAGTGATCTAACTAATTTTGTAGTGAAATATGAGTATAGATATTTTGAGGAAAGAAAAAATCTGCTGAGAGCGGGGCTCGAACCTGCGTCTTCTGGATAAGTATTCCAGACTCCTTACCAATTAGGCTATCGCAACTACTAACACGCGACGCAGGCGTTATTGTGTATAAATAACGTATAACTTTTGAAAAATTTGTGTTTGTTACTCAATCACTTCAGAATGGCTGGACGAATCTTGTTGTGGCTCAGAAATATTGCTCATAGGATACCGTTTACGTTCCCGTATATCACCAGCTAGTTTTTGTATAAATGATAAAGTTCTAGTCTATCTTCACACTTGAATGCGAAACTTCGGTATCTTAAGTTTCATCTCCCGAAACCAATGGAGTTTACCAAGCGGTTTCAAACTTGCAACTTCTGTCCATCTCATTGAATCTATTGTTGTTGCCAAATTATCAACTTGTACGATAACTTGGACTTTATTGTTGTTATTGTTAGACTTTACAGCATGATGATAACATTATTAGACAATAGTGTTGACCACACCTATCGAGTCTTTTCGCTAAACTTTATTTCTATATATAAAACAATATAACGTAACCCTTGAAATCTTCGAAAAGTTAGCCAGTCGTGAACCTCACGATCTCCGGCCACCGTAGGCGCGGGCATGCGGGCAGCGAGTAATGGGCGACTCGCTGTTCGACCATGGACCATGCCCGGGTCGACGGCGCGTTGTGTTCCACGCGCGCCTCAAAGAGTGTCAGCATAGTGACGGGGCCTGTGGAGGGCCAAAGCCTGCCGGGGTCGCGGGACCAAGGGATTACCGTGACCCCGGTACGTAAAGGGCTATTGAAGGACACCGTGGATTTTAGTCAGTACAAGTCTGACAGTCCCTCCCGCCCTACCCTGGGTGGGAGGACTCATTTGATGATTTTACCACGATAAAAATCCTCATTCTGCCAGTTATGTTTAAGGGGCAAGCGAACAGAAATCCAGGCTACGTGGCTGCTATTGAGAAACTCTTGATGGAAATGCCTAATAACACTTATCCCGACTGTTATCCAACGGGGCCTTCCTTAGAGGGCCAAAGCCTGGGGTCGCAGTGCTGTCTCATTAGGTAACCGTGACGCTAGAACGTAAAGGTCAGCTAGGTGTGCCTCAAGGATCAATTCTGGGTCCGTTTTTGTTTTTGGTCTACGTCAATGACTTGCCATATCTTTTAAAGGGCATTTGTGACATTGTACTGTTTGCAGATGATACCTCTCTTATATTTAAAGTAGACAGAAACAGACAAGATTTTGACGATGTTAACACCGCATTATCATTAGTCACGGATTGGTTTACTGCTAACAACCTGGTTCTCAATGCCAAAAAAACGAAATGTATAAAGTTCGCCCTGCCAAATGTTACAAATCTGGGTCCTAACATTGTTCTAAGTAATGAAGAACTTGAAACTGTTGACTCAGCTGTGTTTCTGGGTATTAAATTAGATTCTAAAATTCAATGGGGTCCGCATATAGCAAGTTTAGCGGGAAGACTAAGCTCGGCAGCCTACGCTGTCAGAAAAGTAAGACAGTACACGGACGTTGATACAGCTCGACTAGTTTATTTTAGTTATTTTCACAGCCTTATGTCCTACGGCATTTTATTGTGGGGGAAAGCGGCTGATATTCAAAACATATTTGTTTTACAAAAACGAGCTGTTCGGGCAATTTACCAGCTGGGTACTAGAGTTTCTCTGAGGGATTTGTTTAAGGAGATTGGCATTCTGACGGTGGCATCTCAATTCATCTTTGCGAACATTATATATATTAGGCAGAATTTACATCTGTATACCAGAAACAGTGATTTTCACACTATTAACATGAGAAATAAGCACCACCTACGTGTTCCTTTTCATCGGCTTCATAAGGTTCATAGCTCATTTGTAGGCCTTGGTATTAAATTCTATAATAAATTGCCTTCGTCATTGCTAGACTTGCCGTTTAATGTGTTTAAATCTAAGATTAAATCCAATCTTTGTTCTAAGGCATATTATTCCATAAACGATTACTTAGACGATAAAAACAGCTGGTCACTTTGTTGTAGTTAAGACGGCGTTCATGCTCTTTCCCCAGATTTCTTTCTTTCTTTTTTTTTTCCCGACTAGTTATATGAGTTCATATAATTGTTTATTTGTTTTTTTTATGACTTAATTAAGTCATCTTGTTTTGTTTTATTTTATGTGTTTGTATTTGTTTCATTATTTTATTTTGATCAACGGACATTTTTGTCCTACTTTACATTTTATTGTTTGTCTTTTTGTGTGTATTGTTTATTATTTTAGTACGACAGTCGTAGGTTTCCTTCATCTTTTATTAATATTGTCGCAGCGGATGAAGAATGTACAACTATCTCTTGCATTGTATAGAGTGTATCCATCTAGTATTATATAGCGTCATACCCAGCATTGTGTGAGTACCATGTACTTCAGAGCTATCTTTGACTAGAAACCTACGTCTTTCATTGACTTGAATGACTCTGGCGGTTAAGAGTATGTCATGCTCACTCAAATGTCTCGCTGATGGTGGCGTGTGTGTCGGATCATTTAGTTCCCTTCAAAATGGTTGAGCTGAATGGTGCTGATATATGCGTCATGTTCGTGAACGGGCGCTGTCAGTTGGGACTGGTCATCTCTTAGCTGCCCCGGTCTATTTTAATTTAAAGTAACTTTATTTTTGAATTGACTTTTTTATATTTACTATGGACACTGTTAACTTGCCACATCGTTCTCACATAATGTACCATCTGATGATGAATGATGTAACAAAAGTTTTTGTAATAATTTTGGCGATTGAAAAAGAGTGTCCATGGAGTTTCTTGCTCATTCTTCTCCATAGAAATCTACGCTTTGGAATGAGCACCTACGGTACTTTCACAGTTTTTATGTCTTGTGACTGGGACTGTAGCACCATAACTATTTTTGTACTAGTTTTATTTTATGTCTTTTGACAATTCAAAAGTGCCTGTAATTGGCCTAGTTGAAATAAATGATTTGATTTGATTGATTTGATTTGAAAGGGCTATTGAAAGATCACCGTGAATTTTAGTCAGTACAAGTCTGACAGTCCCTCTCCTCCCGCCTTGGGTAGAGGACTCATTCAATTATTTTACCACCATCGTTATTATTATTGTTAGCCTATGTTGTCTCATTGCGGGGTAAGGGCCTCCCTTCCCTCCCATCTTTTGCGACCTAGTGCGGTTGTATGTCAATCTTTTCAGAATGTGTTCAGCTCATCCTATCATCTCCTCCTTTCTCATTGTCTTCTTTCTTTCTGTGTTTGATTTCAAGAGTAATATTAATTGCTTCAGTTAAAAAGTCGTGTTCCGAGTCAGTTTATATTACTAATTCAGTCATTGTTAAGTATGTTTGCCTTTTCTGGTATTATTGTGTTAACTGTTGTGTCCAAACGTCATGTGTGAACAACTGTTTACTTACTTCATGTAACTGTATGAATTTATTAACCATTGTTTCTACTTGTTTTTTTAATTAACTAGAATGTTTTATTAAGTTATTATTTTCTCACGGCTTCAGTTTTTGTTTTCTATTAAAAATAATTTTAAAGAGCCTTTGGATAGATTTAGGTCAGTTTCATGAGAAGATTTTTTCTAGACCATTAAAGTGGTTTTTATCTAGAATGATCGATGGTTAAGACTTAGTCTAGAAGCTAGCAAGAACTCATTAAGAAAGTGTTGGTAAAAAAGA
This sequence comes from Agrotis puta, assembly GCA_943136025.2. NCBI lineage: Eukaryota > Metazoa > Arthropoda > Insecta > Lepidoptera > Noctuidae > Agrotis > Agrotis puta. The sequence goes on along the minus strand of OW964185.2, from coordinate 13,072,092 downwards.
ATACTAATTTTCTCAAGTTATTAGTAAATTACCTTTTCATTTGTAATTTTCAGCAAATTCGTCTTTTTAAAAACTATTGATAATCAATCACGAAATTGTATATATGTAGTAAGCATTATAACACTATACGTTGCTTACTTATTCCTCAAGAGACAAAAACGACTTAGATGAGCAAAAGTACATAAAGTAGCGTTTGTGTTACATGAAGACTTGTTACGTTTTTTATTGTTGAGATAAACACTGCTTGCATATACCATATTATATTAATGTTCATGATGCAATCTGCCATACATACGAACAGGCACTTTATGAAACGACAGTGAATAACTCGGATGCGAGAATTGTCAATTTGCAATAGACCTGTGGAGCAGAAAAAGCCATCAGGGATACGAAGTCAATCAGAAATCAATCTGGATGGCCAGCCTCGATGCAACATAGATGAACTGAACATGTTGAAAAAACCGGAGCGCACAGTAGTTCCATATGATGTGAATTATCTGACATCTAATCACCTTGGTGATAAGCAACACGATTTCGGCTTTAAAACCCTTTGGTGACCCATCCAAAACCAGAGGTTGGCAAGACTTACCATCATTTGTCGTCTCACTCTACCACTAAGCACACTCATTGGTCAAATCAAATACATAGTGCGCATTGATTTGACCAATCTCTTTTTTCTTCCGTTTACAAACTTCCGTTCCATAAAAAAAAAAATCTTCCACAATAATGTTAGGAAAGATACGAGTATTACATATCAAAAACAGAAGTTTGAAATAAAAACAAAACGAAGACACGATCCAATGAACTTGAAACTAGAAATCGATGCACTGATTTCAATATTCAAATCATACTTAGCATAACAAGGAAAGTGGAAAGAGAAACTGATTTGGATTCGTTAGACAATGAAGAATTCAAATCAAGAGTTTTATTCATTCATTCAACAAGTAATAATTACCTTACTGACCTTCACCCAGTAAATGTTGCAAATTTTATGTTTCGGAATGTTTTTAGTGAAGTCGTGATTCTTTCCGCTGCAATTGTTAAGACAGTTTTATTGCCTAATGTTGGCATAAAGTAAATAATCTGAGCGAAATATAAACTAGATTTGTGTTTCGAATGAAGCGTATTTGATGCTGTTAATTATTATGTGCCACTATATTATGGAGATCAATAAACCGCTGTTGCTAGACTTAAAATAGTTTCTTTTACAGCTTAAATAAAACAGATTTTTCTTAAAACAGACAAAATAGTAATCGATGAGGATACAGTTTCGTGCTTACCAGCAAAATTATAAAGTGTTTTCAATGTTAATGGACTTGAAGAGATAGGAAATCGAGGTCGTATAAACATTGGAAGTGAAGATACATTTTTAAGTGGTTATAATGAATAACGGTCATCGGCGTGGGTTAAACAATATCGGTTAAGTGTGTTATCAGCTCACATCGTTTTAACAATTTACTGTTCGCCTGGTTAATTCTTTGATCCGAAAATGGAGCGGATAGTCCGAAAAGCTTTGAAATAAACCAAACAAATTCCATCAAGCTTTACCTTCCTGGTACCAATGAACTTGTAGATGAAAATGATTTAGGTTATAATTTTACTACTATTTATAAATGCGAAACTTTGCGATGATGGATGGATGTATTTGATACCCTTTCGCACTAAAAATACTATGCGGATTTGAATGAATTGGGCACACAGTTTAAGGCCTAGATTAACATCGATACATTATTTTTATCTCGGTAGTTCAAACCCGTCGTGGGACAATTACTGAACTCCACAGGGGAGAAGTCGTGGGCATAAACTAGTTTATTATAAAGCAATTTCTTTCAAGATGGCAGTCTTCAAGAGCCAGATAATACGCCCTTAAAATTAAATTGGAATCTCTGATAAAGTGGAGTAACGGACCATGCTTGTGAACATTACCCTCAAAATTGTATAACATTAACCCATATTATCAAGTTACAAGGGTTTCCTTGATAACTAGTAGTAGTAATTTCCTTCAGAATAATTTAATAAAGGTTATTGGGATATAGAGACCCAATATAGAAATTGAATTATTTGTCTTAATATGTGGAATCTTCAATCTTAGCTAAACTTCATAATATTTTAGATAGTTGGGAAGAAGTTGATACAGATATATTTATTTTTATAAACTAAATAGTTACATGTGTTGTTAAGCGCAAAACTCGATAACGACTAAACAGATTCGGCTAATTTATTTTTGCTATTGTGTTTTCAAGTTATAAATTTTACTTTTCCATTCACTGCCCATTTTCTTCATTAGTAAATTGCATCCGTGTGAAGCCGGGGCAGTCGCTAGTAGTGAATACAAATTACCAGCTACAGCTACTAAAAGGAACGTTAAACCTCACACACGCAATGGTTATTTCACGCAATGATTAAGTTTACATTAGGCGACGATAATTAGACGAGACCAAAACCAGTAATATTCGCTTTATAGATCCATTCACCCAGAATTCCGCATCGGATTGTAAATTCTTCAACAGTTTTATTCTTCACGCCCACATCCTCGGGCGATATAACTAAATTTTTCTAACATATCTATACTTATAATAAATCTGTAGAGAGGCCAATTCTGTACATGAAATATATTTAAAAAATAACTATCAAGGGGTGATTAGGGATCGCTACTGATGCAAAAAATGCAATCAGAAAATTTTTTGTCTGTCTGTCTGTCTGTCTGTCTGTCTGTATGTTCGTTATAGAAACAAAAACTACTCGACGGATTTTAACGAAATTCACGTGTGCAGCCTTAATGGTTAAAGCTACATAGAAATCATGTATAACGGAAATGTTTTCCTTAAAATTATATAAAAATATTCCTTGACAGCATATGTCTATCTTTTATGGTTGACTCACAATAACACGTGAAACTCCCGATAGCTTAGCAATACGGAGCTTTCTGATTATATTTGTCTACTCTTACGTTTACAACACTCTCACTCATCCCTAATTAAAAAAAGTTAACATTATTATCTATTCAATAAAAGAAGAATCATGTAAATCGGTGCAGAAACACCAAAGTTATACATGAAATACGCTAATCAGTCATCGCGCGTGAATACAGAATCATGCTATAAGGATTATTTTTTTGTGTAGCGGTTGCCGCGCTCGACGCTCGGCAGGTATAAAAAGGCGGCGGGGTCCGCGCGCCTGGAGGCCTTAAAATCTTAAGGCATCCACAGAAAAGTCCGGTTGAGCAGTACATAACCTACTAGAGTTTGACCTGCGTGATGCCATACACAAAAAAAACGCGCGTTCTTCATACAATATTCGGCTGCTGATGCGAATAGACGTTCAGACTGTTAGACCTTATTGACAGACAATAATTGTTATTTACAAACCGTGCTTATCAGCGCGACTTTTAGTCTTCCGTTTTTTTTTAGCATGGTAAAATCATCAAATGAGTCCTCCCACTTAGGGCAGGGGGCGGGAGGGACTGTCAGACTTAACTGACTAAAATCCACGGTGTCCTTCAATAGCCCTTTATGTACCGGGGTCATGGTAATTTGTGAGTCCCGCAACCCCGGCAGGCATTGGCCCTCTACAGGCCCCGTCATTTTGCTGACACTCCTTGATGCGCGCGTGGAACACAACGCGCCGTCGACCCGGGCATGGTCCATGGTCGGACAGCGAGTCGTCCATTACTCGCCGCCCGCATTCCGGAGTCCACGGTGGCCGGAGATCGTCTGCCGACGTCCGTCGCCATGGGCGTCCACTGCGGCTGGGGTGGAGGGAGGACGCTGTCCTCTCCCTCACGTGGCCCGCCTCCTCCTTTGCGAGCATGCTTGCTTCGCAGAAGGAGGCGACCGCTTCCCACACTCGCCCCGCAGCATGGCCTCGACGAATGCGAGCGCGAGAGGTCTCCGCCACGGCGGTGCTCTGCCCAAGCGCGGCAGTCCTGCACCGTATGCTCCACCGTGTCCTCCGGACGATCCTCGCAGTGGTGACACCCAGGAGTTTCTTCTCTCCTTATCAGACACAGGTACCTCCCGAAACTTCCGTGTCCGGTGAGGACCTGCGTAATGCGGTAGGTCGTCGTCTGCGGACGCCGTGACGCCTATCCAGCCACTCCTCAAAGAGGGGTCTTACCGCCGCGATTGCGACGTGCCCGGACCTCGGTTGCGATAGTCGCTCCCTCTATACTGCCCTTTCCCGACATGCCCTTAACCGACATTCACGCGTGCGGAGCCGCGGGCGCCCGCTAGTCATCAATATAATTACAAACAACGTAACTGTTAGTACTGCGGGTCGTTTACCGCCGGCACTGAATACCGGTCGTCTAAATCACCGGATTTAGGACAAACTCGTCATCATCATCCTTGAACTTGTGGCACACTTTGAGGTGAATGTGCTACTCGAGGTACATGAGCGATGAATTGTTTACAAGCAACAACTTTTGCGATTTCCTTCTTCTGGCTTTATTCTACTTCTTCTTTTTTTTTGTATATCGACGAAATTACATCCGTAGTATACAATTTGGGTCTAGTAAGTGGCCGCGTTTGTCGCAACATCAGATGCGTTGTACGTATTCACGAAAAAAGTATTTTTGAAGACATACTATTGCGAAATAGATCTTTTTTGGGTTGTTAAAAATCATCAAATGAGTCCTCCCACTCTGTGTCGGGACTTCCAGTCTCTTTCTGGTTAAAAACCATCTCGTTCTTTCACATGCCTTTTGCGTTCCACAATGTCCTGGTTAGACAGCCCCACGACCTACGAAATAGGTTTTACCTTCAAGTTGAAGCCGTATATGGGCCTTTCTCTACTAACAGGAAAATCATGGTCCAAGCATTTTTTTTTTTACTTTGGCTATATTAATGCATAGTTTTATTTATTAAAACACATAATATATAACCTGTTATTTAAGGAGTCAAGCTTAATCAACATTTAGAATCATAATCTTTTCACAAATTCGGTCTAAATGCCACTAAAAACAGTCCTCTGTTATGTCCTAATTCCGGATTGAGTATGATTTGGTTCGATTTTTACTAGCTGTATTTAAAAATGTAAAATCTTATAACTTTATAAAAACAAAGAATATTGAATGCATGTGAACAAAAAAGAATTATAATTTTAGAGAATTTTTTAGTACTAAAAACTAGTATTCAAACTTTGTCCGATACATTTTTGAACAGTCCTCTGTCACAATTTGAATATTGCGCTACAAAAATATTAAACACTATTGTGGTTATATTTACCTTGAAACCGAACGTTAACAGTGTGATGTTTGCTCGGTCGCCATGCAAAACAAGTCACCGCTATTTTGCGCAGTGACAACTCCGCGTCTATGTGGGAGCCACGTCTCTGTAGTATTGAGTGAACATTCCTCTGGTAAGTCTATTTTACGGTGTTTTATGTGTTATAATTATATTTAATTTAACAAAACAAATGCTCAGTGTGATAATTTATAGCTGCTTCTGTATTATGAAATAATATTTAAACTGATACGTGGTATGACATTTTTACGTAAAAATAACAGTCCTCTGTGCAACAGTCCTCTGGAAATTTATAACACAGAGGACTGTTCAATGTGACAGAGGACTGTTTTATTTGACGTCCGTGTATTTTATTAATATTCTTTATAGTCTGCACTAACCTACTGCTTGTGGATAGCCTCTTTCTTCCTTACATTGGCCTGTCACGCTAATTCAGGTCTTTTGTTTTTCAATTATTATGGTTTTTGGAATATAAAATAACACGTACCTATTAATTACCTGTTTTTAAACCCTTACGGTTTTTTTAATTATTGAAAGTATGTTTTATTGTTTAGTATTAAAGCGCAGAAATGAATTGCAGAAAGATTAAGATATCAACGGCTAAAAAATGACCCTGTAAAAAGAGAGCAATTGAAGGAAAAAGAAAGACGAAACTACCAAAGAAAGAAGGAAAAGGGTACAAGAAAGCCAGTTAAAGATATGAGTCGACGTGAACACAAAGCTGTGACTAAAGAATGGAGAAAGCACTATGCTACCTATCGCGCAAAAAAAAGCTTTAAAAGAAATTACAAACAATTTTGTACGACAAAACACGCCCGAATCCGAGAGTTCACCTTCTCCTCAAAGTTCTGTCTCTCCATCAATCTACCTATGACCACTCCGCGAAGTGATGCAAGTTATGCGAGAAAGCGTAATGCTAGAAAGAAAAGTGACAGAATTATAAAAGATAAAGACAAAAATATCGAGTATTACAAAAAAAATAAACCGAAAAGTATAGGAAGAGAATAGAACGTTTGGAAAAAGCTAAGACAAAAGAGAATGTAGACACACCTAACACTAAACTTACCGAAATATGTCATTCGCCAGAAACTCGCAGAGAAGTAGTCAAAAAGGCGCTATTCGGTGAAGTGTTGAATGCACAGCTGAAAAAAAACTACGATAATTCAAAAACCTGCAAAGAAAAGTCATGAACACGACTTTTCCGAATACTGACTCTGAAACTGGAAACATGGACAACTCGCCGGATTCCACAATGGAGACCAACAACGACGCTGCACTGGCTGGACCTAGTTCAATCAACCAACAGAATTACACTATCGGTGATTACGTCTTGGTTAAATTTCTAGTAAGAAACACTGAATATTGTTATGCTGCAGTAATCAATAAGATAGACACAGAAGAAAGCGAACTAACAGTAACCTTCTTAAAAGTTTGTGATGACATAGGACACACATTCAGAGTCGATGAAAATGATGTTTCTGATGTGTCCTTTGACCAAGTATTAAAGAAGTTGCCAAACCCAGATATTGCCCTAAAAGGGAAACGAATATTTTATTATTTTAAATATACCTGTACCTGTTTTTGAGATATAAGTCTGCATTGATAAGTAAACAAGGCTGATTCTTAGTACCTGAGCTTAATTTTGATTATAATTATTGTATTTCGTTACTTAGAGAGCTAAACTCGCAATTTGTTCCCGATAAATATAAGTATTTAAATTATGTATGTGATACAGTATTCAATAAAGAAGAGATTTTTTTGTTTACATCTAATAATTAATAGTGTTTTTCTTCATATAGATTGACATAAACTGTTCTCTGGGTGAAAAAAAAACAGTCCTCTGGGTGGCAAAACAGTCCTCTGCTGCATTTTTTTACAAAATTGCCTATAATTCGAAAAATAAGGGAAAATTACAATGGTTTCTTGTTTATATGTATTTATATTATAACTATCTACCGACTTAACATATCATATTTTTATTTTTCTAGAAAAATAGGGTTGGGACAACTGTCAATAGACAAGTTTCCAGTTAGTAGAGAAAGGCCCATATACATGTCATTGCTCATTGTCATGACTGTAACTACATAGTTTAGTTACGCTAGTTACGCACCTTTCGGTTAGCTATCTGTATTTGGGCGCCATTCATGGTTCTCGTGTTTGACAGTTGTAGACTTGTAGAATTCTTGGCAGTGTCATTCTTTTGTTACGTTGGTAGTATTTAGTTCTCATCAGAGTTGGGTTATTTGGGTTTAAATGTCACCGATATGTTTCAATTTCTATTAGTATTTGTTAGAATTGGCAATCATTTGTCAGCTTAGTAGCATCGCCAATTTTAGTGGTGTACTTAAACAGTCGAATAAGTTCAACAGTGGCGCAATCGGTTGCTGTGATTCGTTCAATTCCTTTAACAAACTGTAATAGGAACAAATATGAGGATACAGAGATAAGAACTTATAATTAGAACGACTGTTTAATCAATTGGCAGTATGTCAACATCCTTTAACATGTAGGTATAATTTATCAAAACAAACACAGTTAAATGTTACACAAACGTACTTACCCAGTGCACGATAACACCAATTGATTATTTCAATACGCATATTACTTATTTTTGTTAGAAAAAAAACGAGAACATTAATAAATTCTTCAGATCATTTCGAATTGAAATGAATTATGGAATCATTGAGGTAAACGGTATCTCCACAAAATCATTGGACTGAGCAAAATTCAATTGCAGAAAGCGCTTTCGAATGTTTCAACCGGGCCCGTAACAGGCAAAATTAGCGAATCGTCTATCTTTTCATTGCTGTAGCTACTAGACTATGGAAATCTGATTTTATCTTTCTGGCTTGATCGACTGAGCACGATATTTTGAGCTTTATGATTTAAAACCTGAAGTTGAATTTTATTTTCTACTCATTACGCAAAATTTTCCTTTCTTCGCCATTTTTTCTTTTGAGACAAACAAGAATGTTTTGACTTCAGATCGTCAGGTATTCAGTTTCACGTACAAAGTGAGCCTCAATTGATGTTTCACGTCGCGACGAATGCTGAATTTTATTTCAGAGGCAGTTTGCTTTTACCGTTACTTTATTATTATTGAAATATATTTATTATATATATTTTGCGATATTTTATTCTTACTTTGATTTTTCTCATTTCTGGAAAGTGTTTGGAAAGCCCAGATCTTTCTTAGCCCTAATGGTTTTATCGATTCCTTTGTGAATCGTTGTTCCAAAATGTTTTCCTATTTTTACATATGTAGTAACGATGTTGTAAGGTTGAAAGCCTTTTGTTGGCACTTCTGGATTTACATCACGTGAACGTTTGCTTCTGTTGTTATGCTAATAGATTGGTGCAAATTAGTCGTGAAATAACTAGAATTTACATGAACGTGTTATAACTATGAAAGTTGAGGAAGTTGTGGTGATATCTAGTCACGCTGTGTGAGAGTGATCAGTTGATCACTCCATTTGGCAATACCTTTTTTTTTTTTATCGTGGTAAAATCATCAAATGAGTCCTCCCACCCAGGGCAGGGCGGCAGGGACTGTCAGACTTGTACTGACTAAAATCCACGGTGTCCTTCACGAGCCCTTTACGTACCGGGGTTACGGTGATGGGTAAGTCCCGCGACCCCGGCAGGCTCTGGCCCTCTACAGGCCCCGTCAATTTGCTGACACTCTTTGAGGCGCGCGTGGAACACAACGCGCCGTCGACCCGGGCATGGTCCATGGTCGGACAGCAAGTCGCCCATTACTCGCTGCCCGCATGCCCGCGCCTACGGTGGCCGGAGATCGTCCTGTGACGTCCGACGCCGTGGGCGTCTACCACTGCGGCTGGGATGGAGGGAGGACGCTGTCCTCTCCCTCAGGCGGCCCGCCTCCTCCTTCACGAGCATGACTGCTTCGCAGAAGGAGGCGACCGCTTCCCACTCCGTCTCGCCCCGCAGCATGGCCTCGACCAATGCCGGACGCGAGAGGTCTCCGCCTATCGCCGTCGTGAGGACACGGCGGTGCTCTGCCCAAGCGGGGCAGTCCTGCACCGTATGCTCCACCGTGTCCTCCGGACGATCCTCGCAGTGGTGACACCCAGGCGTTTCTTCCCTCCCTATCAGACACAGGAACCTCCCGAAACTTCCGTGTCCGGTGAGGACCTGCGTCATGCGGAAGGTAAGGACGCCGTGACGCCTATCCAGCCACTCCTTAAAGAGGAGTCTTACCGCCGCGATTGCGGCGTGCCCGGACCTCGGTTGCGACAGTCGCTCCCTCCATACTGCCCTGAGATCGCGCCGGAGCTCTTCCCGCCGCGCCTCGACCTGTCGAGGCAGCGGGGATTCGCCCCGGCGCTGCGCCTCCACGCGCCATTCGTAGACGCGCTGGAGGGCAGTCGCCTCCAGATCCCAGGGCAGCAATCCCGCTAGGAGGTTGGCTGATTCGCCGGCGATCGTGCGGTATCCCCGGATCATCCGGATAGCCATGACCCTCTGGCATGCGACCAGCTTGAGTGGTCGCGTCCGGATGCTTAGGGCCCACACAGGGGCCCCGTAGAGGGCCATGGACCGCACGACACCGGCGTACAGCCTCCGGCAGGAGGCGTTTGGCCCGCCGAGATTGGGCAGGAGTCGCCTGAGGGCGCCTGCTGCCCGGTTCAGCTTTGGGGCCAAACGTAGGAAGTGCATTTGGCAATACCTGTCGAAAGTTTACGAATCCTTCCTTTTAACGAATCCGGAATTCTGCAACGATCTCGCAAAGACGTGACATGCATATGAATATTTTTGCTTTCAAAAATCCTGCACGTTCCAATAATGCATAGGTACTACATATGTTAACGAATGAGAATGCCATGAAACTACCTCTACCTAACCTGTCGTGTCCTCCAAAATAAAGTGTTTGAGCTTTTAGCGAAAATTGCTTGTAACTTTATACGTTTGGTGCCAGACACCTGCGCACTCTTGTCTACGTTTTAACATACTGTAATAGCTTCTATAACAACACTTGTGATTTCTTTATCATTTCCTAAAACAATAACTATTTAATGTGATTTCCTTGTTATATCGCTTCAGGCTATTAACGATGAACGTGAATATTTACGAGTGAAAAATTGAACGATTATTTTAATTTGAGTATTGAGTGTTTTTTATTTTTCCGGTGTATCACTATTATTTCGGTTAGCACGTAAAGTAGTTCGTCCCAGACCAAAAAATTACAGACAATATTGACAAGGGATTTCTTGAGTCCCAGTTACTGGGTTGTTGATGTCAGATATTCAATCGCTGTGTGTAAAATACTTGTAATAATTCAGCTATATCCGGTTAAACTGCAACATAGTTGTGAAAAGGCAAAGCAGACGTTTTGTCATATTTCTGTTTTATTTGTTTGCGTCACAAACGATACAGGAAAAGGTCCGCAGCGTTTTTAAGTTAGGAATGTTTGTTCTTACATGTGGATATTTCATTGGTTCTATGAAAATACGTGCTGAACCAAACTGAATGAACATTTTATGGGACCAAATGGCAGTATACTGCATCGAGCAAAAAATAATCATTGAAATCGGAACCTCGGAGTAATCGGTGTAGACATGTTGATAAGTTTTTAGATTTTTCAAAAACCGCTAGACCGATTTCTAAAAAAAAATCATGGGACCATTTTGCTCGTGGCAACACCAGTACAGCAATACCTTACATTGCAGTAATTACAGTCGGACTAGGTCTTCCCACCCGAGCGTTATTAATTTGCTAATTTCTCTCTGCCAAGGGATGCAACGTGCAGCGCGAGATAAGTAATTGACATTATAAGTCTTACTTTTCTCGCTTGGTTAGTTTCTACTATGATTTGTATATTGCGTTTATTATGCTTGGCTAGAATTAGATTGCTCATTTTATTACTCCGCTTACTCGTCTTTACTATTTGTGTCTTCTCTCTTATTGACTTGAACTGTATGAGTTATATCTCAATGTTGTTATTGATTGCATGACTGTTACTGTCTTTTCTGTTTGTTTTTGTTTTCAGTATTTCTAATTCTATCTGGCTAGCTACCACTGTCTTATTTCATTCTGTCGAAATAACAACAATGTTCATCAATCAGATATATTGTGTCGGCAGTTAGAGGTAATAGTCAGTTTGTCTGTGGTTGAGGATTCTGGGCGAAGTAAGCTTCCACCTTCAACCTGACATCAGGTGAGATGAAAGTGAACGTTTCCCCGTTTTGGTTAGTTTAACATATTAAAAGTTCAATGGGATTGTAATACATACAAGTAGCTTCCAACTTAAACAACTTGTCTTGTCAAAATGAACGAGTAACTCGTATCATTAAGAACACCACAATGCTCGCAGCTCAGCTCATCATCAACACATTTTCTGATGTAACATTCAGTATGCAAAGTAACCCACAGTTCCTTTGTGTTCTGCCCTTGTAACGTCGATCGGTTAGTCGGATTAACAGAGCGGGACTCGGTTCCCGGTTACGTTACTCTGTGAACAACAATGTCATTACATTTCAATTTTGTTACTTTCCTCTGTTTGGAGTTAAGTGTTTTGTTCCAACGGCAACATTCGTTAATGTCATTTGTGTTTTTTTTTGTGAGTATAGGACATCAGCTTTGCTTTTAAAATTATCGTTCACTGATTGTTACCTTTGTTGTTTATTGCTGTCAGCTGTGTCTCGTGTGTTTCATTATTTGTTTTGACTTTTGATATTTCGGACTTTAGCAAGTACCTACCATTGTCAAGTTCATTCGTGATCATTAGATAAGAAACCTGACTCAATAGGCTCTTATCTCATTTTCGTAGCATCACAAATTCACCATTTACCAGCAGTTCAACCACGTCAACAACCTTCATGAGATTGGATTCCATATCAACCAGCAATATTTCACCTCATATACCATCACTCGCTGCAAGCGTTCCACAATCTCTGCACCCAATATCTCCTAAAATTCTGGATTTTCGTTCAGAAACGAGTGCACTTCACGTTTGTCACTTAAAGATGGTCGTAACTCTTTCGAGAATTTAACTGAATTCGAAGACTTTTCATTGGAAAATATTTTTCTCACTAAGCCGATATTTTCACGTTTCAAGTTCTATTTGGCTGACGTGTTTGCTGCGCGATTCTGCTGTAAATAAAGTCGTAAGTTTGTTTCCCACTTTGAGAAAATTACTATTGGGTTTTTCTAGCAAGAATTTCTCGATAGTAGCCCGGTGTATACTATTATCTATTGTTGATATTAAGCATACACCTCTGTCACTTACATATTTGCTTAACCATTTGGGATGACAGGCCTGATGTTAAGTCCAAATTTGTGGGACTGTCTTAAGCGCGCAACACACGGTTAAATCGCTCGCCATACAATTCAGTGGACCATCACACACGACGAAGATAATATATATTTCAAATTTTGGTATATTAAGATAGAATTGTATGGCAAGCGATATGGTATCTTAAGATAAAATATTATATTATAGTATCTTAGCCGTGTGTGGCGCGATTTAAATGGGTACCGGCAAGGGTGCTTTTTTAATCGTGATAAATTCATCAAATGACTGTCAGACTTGTACTGATTAAAATCCACGGTGATCCTTCAATAGCCGTCAATGGTGCTGAAACGCAAAAGGTTTAGTCAGTAAGAGTCTGACAGTCCCTTCACCTATACACAAGCTGAGAGCACTTTTATACACTTGATGATTTTTGTAGTGCAAAAAAAATGTTATTGTTACATGCGCAAATTCAATATGACTCTATTTTTTTGTTTGGTTTGTCATCTGTCCAAAGTAATTATCAACTTGCCTTATCTGTACACTGGACGTCCACATTTGAATATGAATGGGCTTGTACCAAATCGGTATTGTATGCATATATTTGAGAGAAACTGCGCAGTTGTATCCACTTGTTACATACAGTCTTCTCGCAGTTACTGTACCTGTAACTTGACATCACTGTCATTAATTGCTTGACAGTAATTGCTTTTGACTTCCTGTTGACAATTTTCAAGGTGACAGTGATCCTTATTGTCTTGGCAATAAGGTTGCTCTTTGATAGCAGCTGATGATCTATCTAGCCTTTGCCCAACTACATATATTGGATTTAGCTTCCAATGTAACCAGATATAGTTGAATATTAGTATTTTTCATGAAACCTTTCTATCAGATGTCCACGATATACCTTGTAAAGACTAGTTGTCAGACTTACAGCATACTGACTACCTTTGACGATTATCAAAAATCTCCAAATGACAGCCGGGACCAATAGCTAGCCATATACTTACAGGCACAGAATTTCCAGATATGATATTGATATGCCAGTTCTTGCTATACATTAGCAGTTTTCGAGGCTCAGTGAAATCCCAGTATATGATGGTCCCCTTGGCAAGCACGACTTACTCAAAAGATAACCCTTTTAAGTTGCAAGTTGCAACTGTCAGAGGTAAAACAACTGCAGAAGCACTATATTTACATAACAGTGTTGGCTTGTCATCCTGATTGATTGACGAGATGTCGAGGTGTAGAAGCACACCGAAAACAGATATGAATCAGTTACGGCGTGTTTATTATGCAGATGTTGTTTACTACTGGCTTTAATGAATTCATGTCATTTTGATGTAACATGAATACAGATTGTTTCAGCTGTTCTTGTTTTGGCACCAGCTGTAAGTAGCGTTACGTAAACAAGATGAGTGCATTTTTTCTAAAGTTGGGACAATCTTTTCGCACTATTTTCAAACTACTGCAACTTCTGAAAGCTACCCGAAAAGCGCCGAAGCTCGATGAAGTCCCGGAGAGACATTAATGAAATTAATCAGAAAAGAATAGCGGAGGAGTAGAAAAATCTGAAGATGACAGTAGTGAAACATAACATAAGACGCCGCTTGTAAAGTTTGAAGTCTAAAGGATTAAGCTGGAGTGTACACTCACATTACGCAAGGTATGTCTGTCTAACGGCCCTCTAACAACCTTGCTGCTGTGAGCAGTGATGTAGAAACGTTTGAAACACGCCACGAGGCGCTGCCAGTTGCGAATTCGCGTATTTACAAAGTAATTAATGTATTATTCACGCCGCCAAAAGAGACCCAAAAGTCGTCAACGGGCCGAGACAAAAACAATAGAGGGCACTAGGATAGGCCATTACCGCTAGCCAGTTGCAAACCCAAACCCCGTGTCTTCTACTGAGGAATTCCTGAAATCAAAACACGTTTAAACACTAGAGTAGTGACCCGTCTTGGTGAAAGAATTTTCAAAATCTAAGATCCTACAAACAAACTCACAATCTTACACCTCTTTATAATATAAATTATACATCTTGTAATACATCACATTATTCGTCAGATTCTTCTTTAATTTATGTCCTTATTGATGTTCCAAGAAAATGTATTTCAAAGTAAATATTGGGAGCTTTACTTGCTTCCTCAGAAATATAAACGAAGAAAATTTTCGTCCAAACCTTGAGAAGTATTTATTGAATTTTTCGAATTCAACTCAAATTTGTGAGTTCCGGTAAGGTAATAACATTAAAACATGGTTGATGATTTGGAAAAGTTTTACCCAATTGAATTGTGAGTTGGAAATATGATTTGAATCCCTTCTTCTACGGAAGTGGGTTATAAATTTTGTTTTGGTAGTTTGTAGCAATTTTTAGCCGACTGCGCCAGACCCCTCCCGATTATGTTTTTTTTGACTATGCTAACTCGCTGGGGTTGTTGTTGCAAGCGTTACTACTGGACAGAAGGTCCAATGTTTTTCTAAATCAAGCCATGTCTTATTATTATTTTCTATTAGATCAAACGGCCAGAAGACTGGATCCATGCCCCAATAGTGGCTGGCTCTTCGATGATAACAGGGGTATTGTTATTCAAATATCTCTTCCACTTCCTCCGCATCGTGATCCTCATGAGTAGTGAACGTGATTACTTCAAAATAAAGTCATCTTCTGTTGGACTACGAATTACGATCTTTACTAATTCCAGAGAAACCAAGAGAATACCCAAGAAACGTGAATGTGAGGTTTCTCTACGTCTCTTTTACTTTACTAGATGTTTCGTATGTTGTTATGGATACAACCCTATAGTATTATATTATGTAGTTATTATAACACACAGTTATCCTGCAATACTTTATTACGTCTGGTAATAAGGTACAGCTTCCAGTGTTTTTGTGCGAGCTAATTGGAGATAGGTGATTATTATATTTGGCACAGCAATGCTTTTGTTTACCTCCAATTGTGGTACCAATTAATGCAATTAAATAATGATTTGTGACTCGCTGTAGGAAAGATGCATAAGCGTGGTTCATTGGATTATGTTCAACGAGTTCATGTCATGGCATTATTACCTTAGATAATGATGAAAAGGATTCCTATGTTATGCATGTTCGGCGTGATATACATATGATCGGCTTGGTCTGATTTGGCACAGGCTGGGTGGTAAATTCGGGAGTATCTATTTACTGCCCGGTTCTGGTATAATATGTGAAGTATGTCCACCTAAATGTTTACCAGTAGAGTGAACAGTGTAAGCCTTTAAGGCTGCAGACTGTTTAGAAACCTTCAGATTATGCTGCCTAACAGGTCACATAGGCAAACTATGCTTTTAGGCTTGTATGAAACGCGGGTTGCGGGAATCTCCAGTGTTGCGGAATGTAGGTACCAGTTTGCGGGAATGTTAAACGAGACACAGAAACGTGGAAAGTGGAAGAACAGTAGTCTGACATTCCATTCCGCTGTACCCAGAGCGGGAGTAGTCATTTGATGATTTCGCACATCCAAAACAAAAGGATTGTTGATGTATGAATTTCTTACCACTGGACTTCAAATCTTAAATACAAGGAAACGATACATCAAATCAACAATTATTATTGTTCTCCACACAGAGCTTTAATTATCCAATCAACCATTTTAATCACTTTCTCTCACTTCTTCAACACATAAAAGCTCTTAAAACAATCAATAAAATCAATTAGTTTAATTAGATTGCACAACGGCGAATTGCAATCTTTCTTCGGCGCGTGGAGACCACCGTGCTTTTAATTATACACCATGTTTTATAACGTTTTTATCATAATTAAACGGTACCATGGTGGGCAGCCATTCGTTCGTTTTATTTTTATTCAATTTATGTTCGGTTTTATTCGTGTTGGAGTCCGGTTATTCGTTGGATGGTGTGATTTAGTGTGATGGGTTCTTGTTATGGAGTTGTTAGTATGATAGTGATAATGTTTTAAGATATAGGATATTTATAAAAAAGCAGGTTTTCAGTGCGGACAGGTTAGTACGGGTCGTATTGGTCGGTGCAGGTTACTGGGTGACAAGATGCCCAGGTTTCATTTGAACATTTCAAATTACAATAATTGTTAATCGATCACACTAAATTCATCACCCAGAATTACTAGATCACTTCTGCCATCGTGTGAACAAACCGAACAACAAATTGCATAACGATGTACTAGTTGGTGCTATCCGTCCGGTAGTAGTGGACTAGTGGGTGACTCACGCGCAGCTCCTAGCCCTAAAATAGCAGCACAATTATTGTGAGGAATCGTGAGTAACCGGTTCGGCATCCTAGCTGCTTGGTTTCTTACGTTTTTATTGTTAGAACATGTATTTTGTATAGATATGGGCACAGTACAGATAATTAGCTTTGTACCGGGGCCTTAACTTTGAAATTCTCTCACGGGACCGGTTTAATTTATACTTGGGGAGACGTGTCCCCAAGTTTCATAAGGGTCTTTTTGTGAATTTTGGAACCAATGGTTTGAATCGATTCACACACTCGTGTAAACAGTTTACACGAATTGTAAGCATTCTTCAGGTAACGAATTAGTCGTGAGAATGTCGGGAATGTTCTAGAATTCTAGACATCTGATTTAATTTAGGGTTTGAAGTATGTTTAAGAGTCTACTATAATAACTCTCAATAAAAAACTTAGTAGACAACTATGAACCTCGTGTTTCATCAAAAAATACTCTTATTTGGTATATGGTATGTTCAAACAAGAGTTTTTCTAGACTGTCTAATGTATAGCGATAGAAATGTTACTTATTGCACCGTCTGGTCGCAGTGCGATATCGTTCGCAGAAGCTATTGGAATTTTATATCATATATTGAATATCGTCATGTAGGTGTTTTATAGATAGCAATATTGCCTCAGTATTGCCAATAAGATATATGTGATGAAGAATTTAATATTCTTTTGTACTGCATCCGTTCAATCAGCTCTGTACTCGAGGTGTAAAAATCATCAATCATCTTCATTTGCCAAGCCTTTGCCCAACTATGTTGGGGTCGGCTTCCAGTCGAACCGGATATTTTACGTGGAACGACTGCCTATCTGATCTCCACAACCCAATACCTGGGTAATATGATACCCCTTGGTAAGACAGGTTGTATGACTTTCGAGCATCTGACTAACAATAACGACTGTCGAAGGACTGCAAATGATATCTGGGACAAACGGCTTTACGTGCTTACGTAGGCACGGAGGAACATCTACAGACGAAACTACTAGGCAAGCATCAGTGCTTGCCTCGTATTTGTAATTATTTAGCTAGGAGCTACTAGCGAGGTGTGGGATCAACTTAAATATTGTGGTGCGGTGACACATCACATAACTTATTACCCGCTGGCTGACAGCAATGCAACCTGGCTTGGAGCCAGACAACCCACAAAGTCACTTTGAATGCCTTGCTTGAATAAAAACCAATCCAAAACTTGTCTAGAAGTCTTAGAAATCTTCATAAATTCTTTAAAATATTTTCTAGTTCGAAGTTTGCAATGCTTCGTTACTTTTATTCAACGCTTGGAAAATTGTAAAAGTTTTATAGAAACGCTAAGTTTGTTCAAAGTGACATTTACCTGTGACAATGTTGGCTAATTTAGCGAGTTTGTTCAGGAGATTAAATTAAATCAGCTGTAATGAAGTGTACGAAGAAGCTGTGAAAGATTTAGTCCAAAAGTATATTTCGCAAGACTGCTGAAATCAAATTAAGTACGTTCTTGTCAGTTGCTTAACCTCTAACCAACTGTTTTGCGGTCGGCTTCCAGTCTAACCAGATGCACCTGAATTCCAATATCTTACATGGAGTTAGTCTGCCTATCCGACCTCCACCTTTTTTTATATGAACCGTCCTAGCTACCCTTATGTGCGATTTGCAAATAAAATGTAGTTAATAAAGTCTATAGGTGACATTTTTTTTAAAATAGATCCAGTCGTTTTTGAGATTATTCGCTACAAAACAAATTTAAAATCTCTTTATAATATTAGTGTAAATAACTAGGTATTTTCACGTGTGCCAAATATGCGTAAACTTTTATCAATATAATCCTCAACTTTATACCGATTATCCATCCATCATCAGTTATACTTGATGTGATTACTTATGCAATCCCCACATTCATGTCTATTTTATAACGTCTGCAGTCGCCTACGCATTCCAAATGTCCGTATTACTACAAGTGGGCGATTCGCTTATTTTTCTTCATTTTAATAGAGAAGCCAGACGTGGTCCTCTTGCAAACCTACGTAGTTTATTGACCTGACATCTGCGCCGCGTGCACTCTATGTAAATCCATATTGGTATTGAATAAGTTATTGAATTTATTGTGCTGTTCCTTTCTGCAATGTTGGTTTTATTCTTTATGTTCCATTTTTGCGCTAGTATTATCCTTTTCTTTATTTACATGTCCTTTTTCTTCCATTACATCATCTTTCATATGACTCATCGATGTTTCTACTCTTCCAGCAGCTATTGCGTAAAAAATGACAAGCAATAGACCACTGTTAGCTTCCATTATGCATGATCTGTCCATCTGTGAGTCAGTCTGGCATACGTTTGAAGTCGTTGACTGTACATCGCGTATCTGACAATTGTATACATTGCATTCAATAGAGCCAAAGTGCTCGATTGAATGTGAATGAGGTAAGGTACGGTGTCGGTGAACTTAGGGCTGTGTCAATTGGAGGCAATTGATTCATATCTCCTATTGATAACGACCTATCATCGATTGACCTAAACTCGCATTCCTTTGTTACATTGCTGTTATTGTTAGAGTCAGAGTTCTCGAGAATCGATTCTTATTCTAGTTTATCGAGTTAATTTGAACCGAAGAGTTTCTGAAGTCATATGAATATTAATGAGGTTTAAATAATGATTAGGCTAAAAAGCGGCCTGACTATAAATACAGGGTTTGATACGAAGATATTAAAAAAGGTATTCGTGCACTTAGTGAAAGTTGGGTTTTGTTTGTTTGGCGAATCCTTGGCTTACATAACGGTCTGTGATATCATTTGTCATGTTTCTTTCGCTTTCGAAAACACTGTCTCTTTTTAACAGTGGTTCTTTTAAACATTTCATGACGATAAGATCTTATTCTTTTTTTTTATTAACACACCTTTTAAGGTTATAAATCTAGCTAGATAATTAATGTTAATCAAATGCAAATTAACGACATACAGTGCAATAAATACCCAATCATTGATGATTCACAGTATTTACTGATGTCCACTATCGATATGAGACTAATCTTTATAATCACCCCATACTATGAATGAGCCATCAACAATTTACATGATTCTTTATCGAGCAATAGCAGTCCCAAATGATAAAATGAAGTTTAATAAAACCTAAGTATACCAAATACTATACCAGTGAGGAGCCCCTGAGGAGCAAAATATACCCGGGATTTGAACGAGGCAAATGACAAGGTTTTTTTTCAGACTCCACGGTCAAAAATCCACGGTCTTCCTTCCATAGGCCTTTTCTTTTCGGGGTCATGGTTTCCTGTTAAGACCCAGGCAAGCTTTGGCCCTCTCCGTCAGATTGTTGAGAGCTCTATGAGGCGCGCTTGCCAGAATTTGCTTGCTACATGTTGGTCGGATACAATTTGAGTCAATTGCACGCAAAGACGTAGAAAACAAAAATAGTAAATGTCGATAGCAGAAAATCAGATGACATAGATAATTAGGTACACTAAGTAGGTTGTCATTCGTAATGTAGAAAGAATATTAGATTAGAAAAAGTAGTCTACAGAAAGTACCAGGGACACAGACTTTCTAGAATGAATATAGTTAGATTTCCCTCGAGGTTCTGTCTAGGACCTAGGATGGTAAGAAGACGTTTGCCGAGTCGTATAAATTTACCTATGCTAAATAGACCTCGTTATGGCTAAGTATGCATAAGGATCCGTAGTGATATTCTCTATAGACTCAACGCTGCGGCAACGCTGAAACAAAAAAAAAACGACGGGTTGCACTCTGGGAGTGCCGGCAGAAGTGAAAACTTCAATAGTAATAAACACACATGAACATTCGCGCAAACGCCCTGCGCCGTCTTACGAATTTTCGATCAGGTCACGTGACCTGACGCGAGTTTAACATTTTTCACCCATTCCAAAAAAAGTGCACAACGCCGCTAAAGAAGTTTTCACTTCAAAAAAGGTGTTATTGTAATAAAGATAAAGATAAAGATAAAGATCATTTTATTTGTTAAACATGTGTAACATGATACATAGATAAATGCACATTTAGATGGTAAAATATTTTTTACAGAACCAACATGTTTTGCCTCACTAGGCGTACAAATGTTTGGAAGTTATATTTTTATTAAGAATAACAAATAAGCAAATGTCAGTTAAAATTATTATGTCAATATTGTGGCAAACAAAAGTAGGAAAAATAAAATAGAATACATTTAAAATTTATCATTTAAAAAATCATTTATGCTATAGTAACATTTATCAGTTAATAGGTTTTTTAGTCTTTTCTTAAATAAATTGAGATTCAATACTTTAATGAAATTCGGAATGTTATTGTAAATTAAGGGTGCCATGCATGCAACACTTTTTTTAAGGAGTGCCGTTTTGGCCGAGTGTGTCTGTACCCAAAGTCTATATTTCTCACGTCTGTTTCTATCAGAATTATTTGATAAGAGAGGAAACAACTGAGGGTTTCTTTTTACAAAAATGGCTATTTCCAATATGTAGAGTGACGGAAGTGTTAAAATTCTGTGCTTTAGGAACATTGGTCTGCAACTGTCTGTGGTTTGCAACCCAAACATAGCCCGTACACAACGCTTTTGTGCCTTGAACACTGTGTCCTTGTTCGTTGAATTGCCCCAGAAGATAATTCCAAATCTTAATAGAGATTCTACCAGTCCGTGATAAGCTATAAGTAAGGTGTTTGTATTGACAGAAGGAGAAAGTTTATAGAGGGCAAACGACGAACTGCTTATTTTTTTACTCAGTGTTTCTATCTGATTCTTCCAATTTAATTGTGGATCAATGATTAGTCCCAGAAATCGGGCTGTATCTGCTTCTTGTATATTATTGTTTTCGTAAGTTAAATTAAATTTTGATATTTTTTGTAGTTTTTTACGTTGTCTAAAATGCATTATGTTTGTTTTACTAAGATTAATTTTCAAATTATTGTTATTAAGCCAGGTAATTATAGAGTTTAATGAATTATTTGCATCAAGGTTATAGTCTGATAAATTGTTTGATGTTATAGTTACAGTACTGTCGTCAGCGAATAGAGTCATGGGTTCTTTAGTGCAATTTGGTAGGTCATTAATATATAGTAAGAACAGGGGGGGACCTAAAACAGTACCCTGGGGTACACCATGGGTAATGAGACGTTTTTGAGATGAGAAGTTTTGTATCTTTTTAGTTTTAATATTAAATTTCGATATTTGAGTTAACTGTTGACGGTCTGATAGATAGGATTTTAACAGTTCCAATACATTTCCTCTTATACCGTAGGCTTCAAGTTTATCTAACAGAATATTGTGGTCTACGTAATCGAATGCTTGGGACATGTCACAGTAGATAGAACAGACAGGTAATGATTTGTCAACATGTGATGAAACAGTGTGTATAAAATCGTAAACCGCCATGTTAATGTTTCTGTTTTTTCTGAAACCTTTCTGTTGATCACATAGGATTTTATATTGTTCTAAGTATCCGTTCAGTTCATCATAAATGTATTTCTCAAAGATTTTTGAGAATACGGAAATTAATGATATGGGTCTATAGTTTTCCATTAAATGTTTGTCTTCTTTTTTATGTAATGGTTTAACAATACTTAATTTAAGGTCTTTTGGAAATGTCCCATTTAGAATGCAAAGATTCATAATATGGCTTAAGTGTTGCGAAATATCTTCATTCACTGCTTTGATAACGTTCGTTGAAATGCCATCATACCCTACACTTCTGGTGTTTTTAAGATTTTTTATAATCTTCTGTATCTGGTAAGGAAGACTGGGAGACATAAACATTGATTTAGGTTGATGCATTATTAAAGCTGTGTGGCTCTTACCAGCACCTGGGAGCGGTTTTATTTTTTCAATAAAATAGCTATTAAATGCATTGGCGATTTGTTTAGGATTTGTTGTCAATTTATCGTTAATTTTTAATTCAAATACCGACTCTTTAGGTATATTTAATTTATTATTATTTATAATTTGCCAAGCCGTTTTACTTTTGTTAGTCGATGTGTTTATTTTATAATTATTTTGTGCGCGTTTAGTAAGGTTTATAATTCGTTTAAGCAGTTTAGAATAACTAGTATATTTTTGTTTATTAATTAATGATGGTTTCCGTCTGAGCTTCCAGAGTAATTCTCTTTTATTTTTGCTACATAATTTAATACCGCGTGATATCCACTTTTGTTTGGCATTTACTTGCACAGTGATTTGTGTTAGCGGAAAACATAAATCATAGAATAATTTAAATGTTTTAATAAAATAATGATACGCTTCTGATGGATCATCAGTTTGATATATTTCATCAAAAGAAAGATTTTTAATTATATTTTTAAATTTTTGGATATTTTCTAGACTATAATCCCGTTTCATTTGATGCCAATGTTTTAATTTTACTATTTTCTTAACTGGTAGCTTAATTAACTGTGCAGTATGGTCAGACAAACCAAATTCCAACACTTCCGTCTTACATTTTCTCTTTAAATTGTGAGCAAAATTATCTAGGCAAGTATTACTGGACAATCTTGTAGGCTGTTTAAGTTCTAATGTAAGATTATATTTTAACAATAAACACTCGAAATCTAAGGTAACATTGTTAGTCTTCATAACATCTATGTTGAAATCACCAGCTACAATAATGTTACTATTTTTTATTCTAGAAATACAATTTAATATTTTATCAAGCCTATCAAAAAACAAATTAAGGTTAATTGGTACTGGAACTCGGTAAACACAAAGTATTATAATTTTGGAATCAAGTAATTCTATTGCACAACATTCAATAATATTTGCTATGGACAATTGACTAATTTGCGAGATCTCTCTAAATGTATGAACCTTATTAACTAAGATGCAGGCACCACCTCTTTTACTGTTAGTGCGACTATAACACGCCGCGAGTTCATAGTTATTTATTTTCACGTGTTGTTCGTAACCCGATAACATGAAGTGTTCCGTGATACATATCACATCTACATTAATATTTTTGTCTATTAACTCGTCTATATTAACTAATAGTAGGTCAGATTTGTTCAATAGTCCCGCAATATTTTGATGCAGAACATTTATATATTTAAAATCGAAAAAATAAGGAATTTGATTCCTCTGCAGCATTTTCAATATATTCTTTAGACATGTAACCTAGGATAATTTCATTAATCAAAGATAGTAAATTTTCAAAGATATTGTGTAAACCACAGTTGTTAATACGGCCCTTTAACAAATCAAACATTGAATGGTCATAATTTAAATTACAATTACTATCTAAAAAATATGCATGTTCATGTGATAATATATCTAAGTACAATAAATTATTAAATGTCTCAATTCGCCAGTTAAAAATGTTGCTATAGTTTTGAAGTTTGTAGGTAGGGGTACAGATTATTACATTTGTATGCGAAATTAGTTTCAAGGTGTCTCGTATGTTTACAATAGTGTTAAAATAGTTGCTTGTAATTTTAAAGTTCTCCTCTCCAATTAATAATACACAAAAGTCGCTCATAGTGTAATCACATAACTTTGATTGAATTCCGCTGAGTAGATGTTCTATTGTTCCATTTGGAGTAATGTAATGACATATTTGATATTTGTCAGTGAATAAATCTTCAGCTATTGATAAGACTTTATTCTGATTATTTGTACTTATGAAACATATCTTGTTTTTTTGTGAAGGAAGTGGGATTGTTGTTGACCGACTCATTATAGGCGACTGATTCAACTCAATGCTAGGTTGAAGATGTTCCATGGGTTTGTTTTTATTTTCTAATATTTTGTCATGCTTTAAGGCGCATGAGCCTGATGAAGTGGGATCTAATATATTAGGTGGGGAATAATATATTATTGCAATAAATCCATCAAAAACTAAGATAGACAAGAAATAAAATAGATTATGTAGAAAAACTTACTACGAATATCTATCTATGAAAATGTGGAATCTATTATGGTAATAATAATAGGTCGGGATCTAGATTGAATTATGGCCGCGGTAATTTACTAACAGTGGGTAATGGAGAGGCTCGCAGTAATTTATCATCGCATCGTAAAGGCTCGTGTGCTTTATTAATAATCCACACACGAGGCTGATTATCAGATATTCTATGTTAATGGATTTTCGAAAATTAGCAACTGCGAGCTTCAAACATTTTTCAAAAGTTGGCATCATTTAAAATTCTGTCAGACATTTTTTTTTTAAGATTTTTTTATGTCATCACTCTTGAAAGTTTGTAGAAAGATTTATTTTAAAATAACCTAGTTTTTCACAAACTGAGTTTACTTTCAGTAATAGACAGCCGTCGAAGAATACCTATGTATTGATTGAATATTTATAGAATATGTAGTTGAATTAAAACTTACTACAAAAGTTATTTTAGTATTCAACAAAATTGGTTCAATTCGGTAGAATGTGTGTTAAGTTAAAAACACTACTCATATTTGAATGGTTTCAAAATAAACTAGGTCAATAGGCATTATTTTTTTGTAATATGTAAAAGCTGTTAGTGCTAAATGGATATTTTTAATATAACGGTTCTAGGATTGACAAAGAGGTCCAATTTCTTTTGAAATTTAAAACATTTTCGCTTTATAAATGCCTCGTTCTTTCCTATTCTGTTAAAATTACTAAGAAAATGTTTTATGAAAATTACTAGGGTAATTTAATTGAAGTCCCTGAAAGTTCTTGTTTGATTCTGAAAATGGCTTTCGTTTATTAGTTTTTTAGAGTGAAATATTAAAACTCTTAATATATATTTTTTAAAATATCACTTTATTTCTATACTATTAATTTACCGCCAATGTTAAGGTACAGGTGTACTTCACCGTCTGATATGGACTAGGCCAAAGACGACGACGCGTTGTGTTCTACCCGGGTTTCAAGAAGCTGTCAGCATAAATAACGGAGCCTTATAGGGTCATATGTCTGCCAGGGCTGTGGAAATGTCTTAAAAGGTTACTACGACTGTTCTAGAGCTGCAGTGACTCTAGCAAAGCGAACTGAAAGAACAGGGTGCGTTCTATTCAGTACGCGTCTAACAGTCCTTCCCGCTCCAATCGGAGAATCAGGGCATTTTATGTTGTCCCAGAAGAAGGATAAGACAGAGGTGTACCATTTCGATAAGTATGTAATAAAACTAATTTGTATCCACCAGGCACAGATTCTGTGGCTACTGACACATTTCTGGAGCAAAAACCTAACTCTGCTTAGCCTAAAACTTTATGTTAATTACCAATATTCCAGCAATGAAATTGCGAATTTAGTTTTATAAACGTTTAACTTATGTGTCGTGAAATGAAATGAGGTAGATCAACGTGATTAGTGCTAGCTGCGGTCACTTAAGTTTAAATTATACGATCTTAACACGATAACATGTTGTTTATGTTACTGTAAAGCTTTTTCTGCATCGTAAACTTCTTTTAAATATGCGTGTTTGTGTTTATGCATGTTTTTTTTCTTTTTGAGAAATTATCGGATTATTGTAGAGCAACCGCATCTTATCTCAGTCTTTCTCTTGCTTTTTATGTAATATGAGTTTTAGGATTCCGTACCATTTCAAAGGAGACCAATGGGGAGTACTACTTAAGTATTGACGCCGCTTTGTATTCCACGCGTGCCTTAAGGCCATGTTTTCCCGGTTTTGCCTGTTTTAGAATTCACTTTTGATAGGCAAAAAATAACATTTTGAATATGAAATAAATAAACATTTAGGATACATTCTTTCTCTTTACCATGTACCCGTTCAATACACGATGCAATATAATTTTCTCGATAGAAAAAAATACTGAAGTTACTTCGATTTGCAGTTTTTTTACAAGTAAATTTCATTTTAAACGAGTACTATAATACTCCATATTTTATAAATAATATCAATTTATAGGTAATTAATTTTAGAATCGATTCTACCCGATCGTTTTTTCATTGAACTTATAATTTTTTTTTATCGATTATTTCAAGTAAATTTCGATCCACGCGTCGCTTCTCAGTGTCCCGCGAGACGTTACCGAGGAGAGACCTGTGCCAAATTTTTGCGCGCGCGCTTCGCTGCTTTTGTTTGTTTATTTCTCATTGTGTAAATAATTTGTATTTTTTATTAAGACAATTTATATTTTTGGTTTGGTGAAAATTAAAAATAAAAGAAATAAAATTAGGGCTAAATCAGGTTGAAGGCGAGAATGAAAATGTTTATACAAAATGCATAGAAAAGGATGACATATTTTGGGAAACCGAAATGAATCCGAAATTAATATTTTATTATATGAAATTCTTTCTGCCCGAAATAATAGATAGCAGAAAGGCACTTGGCATGCCCATTAGAAATTTATCCCTGCAAGATAATAAAATTGTTCACCCTTATGATAATGAAAACGTTGAACCTAATGATTTGCGACTGGGACAAAGCACACGTCAATTACATTTAGAGGATTTTTAAAGAATTTATATATGATAAGTATTTGTCCGAAAAAAAATCACGCGCCAATAATATAATCAAGATTAAGTAAGAAATATAACTAAAACCGATAAGTAAGTTTACGGTTTTGAGGTGAGAATAATATAATATGCTTGAAAATACTGCATATAAGAGTACACTCATCGTTATTTTACCTGCAAAATTACTATAGCAACTGTAGCTATTGTCAAATATAGTTTGATTTTTATTATGTTTTGTTTTTGTTTATTCAAAAATGGCGATAAATATAATACAGGCTAAAGTGTATCTGGAGGGTATTATACAGCCTAAAGTATATCTGGAGGGTATTATAGACCCTGTAGCTGTACTACGCAGTTTTTGGATTCCATTGTACAGCTATTGGCATTAACTTTTTTTTATCGTGATAAAATCATCGGCATTATTTTTTTTTCATCGTGACAGGCCTGTTGGTCTAGTGGTTAGTGACCCTGACTGCTATGCCGGAGGTCGTGGGTTCGATTCCCACCCAGGACAAATGTTTGTGTGATGAGCACGATCATTTGTTCTGTGTCTGGGTGTAATTTATCTATAATATGTATGTTCACCGGGCAGGGGGCAAGGCCTGCGCGCTCCCCGCCAAAACCAAGAGCAGAGGTAGGCCCTCTGCCGCCGCCGTCCCCGCCGCCGCCGCAGCTCTTGCTGCCGCCGCCGCCGCCGCTGCCGCCGTGGCTGCGCCCTCACAGAGGGCCCTGGAGGAGGCCGCAATGGACTCCAATTAATGGCTCCATTGCGCTTCCTCCAGGCGAACATCAGCCACTGCGCCGCTGCTCAGGATCTCCTGCTCCAGAGCATGGCGCAGTGGTTGATTAATGTCGCCGTGGTCGCCAAGCCGTACTTTGTCCTGCCCAGAAATGACTGGGTGGCGGACCTGGACGGCTCGGTGACCCTAATTTCGTCGGCCGCCGCCGGTACCCCGCCCCTCGATCGCGTCGAGAGAGGGCGTGGGATCGTCGCAGCACGGTTCGGGGAGATCGCCGTGGTAGGCGTTTACTTCTCCCCGAACCGAACTCTCGCCGAGTTCCAGGACACCCTATTGGAGCTGGGAGACGTCGTCGTCGCATTCGGTTCCCTCCCCGCGCTCGTCCTCGGGGACTTCAACGCCAAGAATGTGGCTTGGGGTTCCCGGGCTACGGACTACACGCGGGGCAGGACGCTCGAGCGCTGGGCCCTGGCGCATGGCCTGGTCGTCGACAACCGGGGTTCCGTCCCCACGTGCGTGCGGTGGACGGGCGAGTCGGTGGTGGACTTAACGTTCGCCAACGCCGCCCTGTCGCCACGCGTCACCGACTGGCGCGTTGTAGAGGAGGTGGAGACCTACTCCGATCACCGGTACATCCGGTTTGATGTCTCCGCCCAGACCTCAGACGCGCCGGTCCGACGGAACCCATGTGGTCCGCGATGGGCGCTGAAGCAGCTGGACCGGGAGCTATTCCTGGAAGCCTCGATCGTGCAGGCCTGGGTGTCACCACCGGACAGGCCTGCCGACATAAACGACGAGGCGGAGTAGTTCCGGGAGGCCATGTCGGAGATCTGCGACATGGCCATGCCCCGGGTCCGGCAAGGACGCGCCCGGCGTCAGCTGTACTGGTGGTCGCGCGAGCTAACATCGCTACGCGAGGCGTGCATGGCCGCGCGACGCCGGTACACCAGATTCCGCAGGCGCCGCACCCGACCTCCGGATGCGGCGACTGTAGAGGCGGAGCTGTACGAGGGCTACAGGGCAGCGAAGACCGCCCTCCGCGACGAAATCTGGTGGGCCAAGGAATTGGCCCGCAAGGAGATGCTGGAGACCCT
Organism: Agrotis puta; assembly: GCA_943136025.2. Classification (NCBI taxonomy): domain Eukaryota; kingdom Metazoa; phylum Arthropoda; class Insecta; order Lepidoptera; family Noctuidae; genus Agrotis; species Agrotis puta. Next base: position 13,043,134 of record OW964185.2, on the reverse strand, counting down.
GGACGGGGACCCATGGGGCCGGCCCTATAAGTGGGTGAGAGAAAAGCTCCGCCCCTGGGCTCCCCCGTTGACGCAGAGTCTCCAGCCTCAGTTCGTGGAGGACGTGGTGAGCGCCCTGTTCCCATCGCGGGGAGAGCATACTCCCCCGCCTATGGCTCCGTCTCCGACGGATTCTGACGGAGAAGCTGACGCAAACGCGGACCACAGCGACGACGATGTCTACGATGCTCCAGAGGTGACCGAGGTAGACCTGAGACTGGCGGTACAACGGCTTAAGGCCAAAAATACCGCCCCAGGACCCGACGGCCTGCCAGGAAAAAGCCTGGGTCCTGGCCTCGGGGACTCTCGGGCCTCGACTGGGGGGGCTCTTTAGCGCTTGCCTGGAGAGGGGCCAGTTCCCGCTTCGTTGGAAGACGGAGAAACTGGTCCTGATCCAGAAGCCCGGGCGCCCTGCGGACTCTCCGTCCGCATTCCGGCCCATCGTGCTGTTCGACGAGGTGGGCAAACTCTTTGAAAGAGTTATTGCAGACCGCCTCGTCGGGCACCTGAATCGGGTGGGCCCGAACCTCTCGGAGAGCCAGTTTGGCTTCCGGAGGGGGCGCTCGACGGTGGACGCAATCATGCGCGTGAGAGCCCTCACGACGGGGGATGCGGTATCCCGGGGCAGGGTCGTCTTGGCGGTGTCATTGGACATCGCCAATGCCTTTGACACCCTGCCCTGGAGTTGCATCAGGGAGGTACTCCGGTATCACCGGGTGCCGACCTACCTCCGTTGTATAGTCGAGGACTACCTGACGGACAGAGCCGTCATCTACCCCGGTCACCGGGGAGAGTGGAACAGGCGAGAGATGTCGTGCGGTGTTCCACAGGGATCGGTCTTGGGGCCGCTCCTGTGGAACATCGGTTACGACTGGGTGCTGCGCGGCGACCTCCCTGACGGCGTCGGCGTAATTTGTTACGCCGACGACACGCTCGTCCTGGCGAAGGGAGAGCCGCACCAGGCGGCGGCCGACGTGGCGACGCAAGCGGTAGCGACAGTCGCTAACAGAATCCGGCAGTTGGGACTCGACGTGGCACTGCACAAAACAGAGGCCATGTGCTTTCATGGCCGTCTGAACGTGCCGCGGTCTGAGTCCCACATAACGGCGGAGGAGGTTCGCATCAGCGTCGGGAGGACGATGAAGTACCTGGGACTCGTCCTCGACAGCCGGTGGAACTTCAGGGAACATTTCCTGCGTTTGGCCCCAAGGCTGAACCGGGCAGCAGCCGCTCTCAAGCGGCTCCTGCCCAATCTCGGCGGGCCAAACGCCTCCTGCCGGAGGCTGTACGCCGGTGTCGTGCGGTCCATGGCCCTCTACGGGGCCCCTGTGTGGGCCCTAAGCATCCGGACGCGACCACTCAAGTTGGTCGCATGCCAGAGGGTCATGGCTATCCGGATGATCGCCGGCGAATCGGCCAACCTCCTTGCCGGATTGCTGCCCTGGGATCTGGAGGCGACTGCCCTCCAGCGCGTCTATGAATGGCGCGTGGAGGCGCAGCGCCGGGGCGAATCCCCGCTGCCTCGACAAGTCGAGGCGCGGCGGGAAGAGCTCCGGCGCGATCTCAGGGCAGTATGGAGGGAGCGACTGTCGCAACCGAGGTTCGGGCAAACCGCAATCGCGGCGGTAAGACCCCTCCTTGAGGAGTGGCTGGATAGGCGTCACGGCGTCCTTACCTACAGCATGACGCAGGTCCTCACCGGACACGGATGTTTCGGGAGGTTCCTGTGTCTGATAAGGAGAGAGGAAACGCCTGGGTGTCACCACTGCGAAGATCGCCCGGAGGACACGGTGGAGCATACGGTGCAGGACTGCCCCGCTTGGGCAGAGCACTGCCGTGTCCTCACGACAGCGATTGGCGGAGACCTCTCGCGCCCGGCATTGGTCGAGGCCATGCTGCGGGGCGAGACGGAGTGGGAAGCGGTCGCCTCCTTCGCGAGCATGACTGCTTCGCAGGAGGCGAGCCGCGTGAGGGGGAGGACAGCGTCCTCCCTCCACCCCAGCCGCAGCGGTGGACGCCCACGGCGTCGGACGTCGCAAGATGACCTCCGGCCACCGTAGGCGCGGGCATGCGGGCGGCGAGTAATGGGCGACTCGCTGTCCGACCATGGACCATGCCCGGGTCGATGGCGCGTTGTGTTTCACGCGCGCCTCAAGGAGTGTCAGCATAATGACGGGGCCTGTAGAGGGCCATAGCCTGCCGGGGTCGCGGGACTTTCCCATTACCGTAACCCCGGTACGTAAAGGGCTAGTGAAGGACACCGTGGATTTTAGTCAGTACAAGTCTGACAGTCCCTCCCGCCCTGCCCTGGGTGGGAGGACTCATTTGATGATTTTACCACGATAAAAAAAAAATTGCGTTTGGAACAACAGACCTAGACACTAAAACATCAATTAATTTAATAGTTTACAGTTTATTCCATTTCACATATCTACTCAAACTAATTTATTATAATAAAACAAGTTTTTAATGAATCAAAACTCTTATTTTATTTTTAAAATAAATCAATAAAATAAGTTGACCTACTGCCTGCTTATCTGTAATGTGACACTCCCCGCGACGTAAGCGCACAGCTCGCTTAGCGGCAATCGCGCGCAACTCTTGGTAGCGTTAAATGCCTATTTCGCTTAGTCTACCTGCCCTTAAGGACCTGTCAGCAAACTGAGGGGCTAAACGAATGATAGGGCCAAAGGCCGGCCAGGATCGCAGGACTGTCGTAAAAGGGCACTGCAGCCCTGGAATGCAAAGGGTATGTGAACGAATACGGTGGTTTCAGTCAAAAAGTAATTTAATGATAATTATGTACACCCCAAATAAAAGTATTTAATAACGAATTGCTAAGTACAGTAAATGTATTTGTCTGCGTAAAAATAAGGAATGTAAGGCACAGAACTTTTCGTCTCAGTCCGATTCGCACTTGACCGAGATTTTTTCATCTTATTATCGTATCTCGAAGATAGTTCCCCATCGAAGCAGATGATATCGTAGTAACTTATCGTTTTACCACCGCTATCGTGTACTAATGATCGCCGTTGCTCGATCACGTTACCCTAAGAAAAAACGCGAAGCTAAGCTCGCTTTAGGTCATATTAAAATAAAAGCTTTTTCTTACTTTTAAATCTCAAATAAACAAAGAAAAATTCTTTGTTCAAAAACTAGTATGCCAATTAACATGAAAACCGACGTCCATTAAAAATCAATTATAAAAATAATGTCGAGCGGATGTTGCCAGACAAAAAAATAATTAAAAACGCTATGAAAGCTTCCAGACAAGGGGGCTTGTCTGTAAAAATTGTTTCTGACGTAATCATATTGACTGAAAACCTAATAAATTGCGTCATTCTATCTAATGGAAAATGTGATGTTCGCTTGCGGGTAAATACATTAGCCTACTCGACTTTGAATGACAGTGAAAAATCTTTTTAAGTGTAAAAAACACTGACGAGCCTTCTCAAACGGTTTGATTACGTTCAGAATTCGAATAAATTTGAATTGATTAGAATGACAGCGTTCTTTTTTTATTCGAATTATGAATCATCATGATTTGTTTTTTTATTTTAATGTTTATTGGCAGATATGATATATATATTTTTTTGTACTCTTCTCTTTACTCTAGCTCTTTGACTACATGCGTGCCTGGATTTTTAAAAGTGTTTGCGATTTACATTCCTATTTTATTATTTATATCGTTTGAAATAAAAATACTAATTACAGTGTAGTTAACTACCGGTTATGAGTAATAATAAGTTAATAACATAAGTGTGTTACTAAAAATATTATGCTGAATTAGGTAGTAAATTGATAGGAGTAAAGTTGAAGAATGATACATACGAGTATCATAGTTTACATAATATTAGTTCAACTAAATTAATTAGGTCCAAATAACTTGAAATATTAGCTTTTAATATTTAAAGTAGGCATTGATGTATCTGACAGTACACGCACATTTCGCCACTTCTGTTTAACCCGGCGAGGATGTGGAGGGGTCAATTTGACCCTGACAATTTTTAGTCGTGTGTAGTTTTTTTTCCCGCGACCGTAGGGATTTTGGGCGTCTCAGTAGCTGTTGCTAAAGAATCTGCGCGTACGCTACGCTCCTATATTCTGTCGGCCGCCGCCTGCGACTGGAGCAACATATACGCGGAGCCGAGAAGGGTAAATATGACCCTGCCACAACCGCGGCGTTACATTTTTTGCAATGTTTCAAAAATGTTTTTTACGTAATATCTTTATATTTTCCGGTGTTTTTATACAAAATGAGTAACCCGGAGCTTGAGGATGAGCGCATACGTCATATTTTAATGGAATCGGACAGTGAACACGACTTGTTATCCAATGGTAGTGAAGATGAAGATCATGTGAGTACACGCAGTCAGGACAGTGATACTGTGCAAACTACAAGCAGTGAATTTGACAGCGAGGATAACGTACCGCTATCTGAATTTGAAAAACCAGAGGTAAACACGTTTTTGAACTCCACTAAAGGTGGAGTAGACGTGGCAGAGTTGTCTGCGACATACGATGTGAACCGCAGCTCGAAAAAATGGCCTCTCACTATCTTCTATGGCAGGAATTAACGCATATATTATACATGGGGCTAACACTGCGACCATTCAAAAACGTCGCCATTTTATAAATGGGCAGGTTACTTGTTACCGAACTCTTGAAAAGTCATAGTAAAATACCTCAATTGCCGAAACAGCTACGTAAGAGGATCAGAGAATTAAGTGAAGAACCTGAACCTGAAGCACCTGTCAGAGTTCCAGGTGTTCGTAAAAGGTGCCAAATATGTCCGTATGCTCGCCATCGCAAGACAGCAAATGTTTGTGACGAATGCTATTCCTTTATTTGTCCAGAACACACCGTTTCGTTGTGCCAGAATTGTGCTGCAATGGCAGACACAAACATGTCGTTTGTAATTGATAAATAAGACTGTAAATGAAACTGATTGATCTCTGCTACATATTTATACCAAATTAGAGGTTATTTATGAAAGAAGTATTCTAATTTATGTTATTTTTGTTTTCCTTGAGTAATTTTATGAAAAAGTTTATTATTTTGTAGTACTTTACCAAAACTGATTTAATTTTAATATTTTGTATCATTATATACGTGTTTTATTTATCAAGTCATAAAAATAGTATTTAATTTACATAATACTTATAGAAACGTTGATAAAAAATATAAAAAATGCTATTTTAGACCCAATGACATATAGGGTCAAATAGACCCTCGACAACCTCCACGTAACTATTTTCACCACATCCTCGCCGGGTTAAATAGTAAGCGAGCTTATTACCATCAACTGGGTACAAATGCAGACTCCGTGGTTGCTATTGAGAAATTCCTAATTAGAAAAGGAATAAGACTGCCTGACTTGGGAATCTGATCCGAGACGTCATGTTCAACAGTCGTATTTGCGATCACTAGCAACGACGCTTTGATTACTATTTAATTAAACATTGATTGCTGTCTCTGTTTTTCTTCTGCTTCAATTAACTACGTTTCTCATAACCAGGTTACTTCCAGCCTTCACCAAAGCCTCAAATAATTCTCCACACGAAGAAAAAATGCTTGAATAAATAATTTCTTACTCCACTACCCTTACAGCCAGCATTTTATCAAAGAAACCCAATTTGCATGCACACAATGCACTACTGACATCAACAAAGCACGAACATTTCACGTAGAACTTTGCTCTCGCGCCCTTTTACAACATAGATGCGTTTATTCAGCTCTTCCATTCATTCCGTCTGACCTGAATTCCCTTCAGCTTATTTAAATCTTCATATTATGCTTATACTGCCTGTCGCCTGATATGGAGAGAAGTGGAAACTACATATTTTCCTACTCTACTACTATTCTTTTCTGTATATACAAGACAGTTAAGTTTATTATCTGGAACACGTCGCGATTCATTGTTTCTAAACTACCATTGAAAGTTTTCGGGTGGTTACCATTGTTGATTCTGGCTTACAGGAGTTGCAATGGTTTGGGAATAGTGCGGAGGGATTGTCGCAAAATAAAGTCCCTTACGCTCCATCCAGTGCAGGGGGACTCATTTGACCACCTAAAAAAAGGGGGACAGACATAATATTATGTAATGTACTAATAGCGTAGTTACCCACACTTGTACCGCACAATCGTGCAGGCCAGCCCATCCAGTCTTTCGATAATCGGATTCGTTTACCCAGCTATGAATGAAGCACGTGATTAAAAAATGTTGCCGGTACTTGAAGCGAGGTAAACATTGTGTATATTTGCTGCGTAAAACGAAACATAAGTGATGATATGTGTTTCGTTCTACGCAGTTCCTAAAAAGCTAATGGTGATCTGTGATTTGTCTAGTTATAAAAACAGACGATGAAGTTACTGTCATAATCACTCATGACCCGTCTTGTAATACTGTTGTCTTATATTTTCTTCGAAGCAAACATTTTACTCTAAGATTAATGCTCGGTTTACACTCAAACTCAATCCCCATTTAGATTTTGTAAGAAATCCCCAAACTTCCCAACTGACATCTATTTTCATTTCCCGAAACACCAAGCGCTTGTTAAGATAAATTTCTTAAATGCAACATTAGCTGCTTCCTATAGCTGTCACCGTAAAGTTCTAATTTCAAGCGAGTAACGTGTCTCTAATTAATAAAGTGTCTAGTTAGTGTCAAATGGAATTTGCAGCGGCTCCAACATCAAGCTAATTTATTATCAGTGACGTAAACTTTGCAGTAAATAACATCGATATTAAAGTGCGCCATGTTTTACGATCACGCTGCAACGTTGGATAAAATGCGAGCCAACACGGCAAGGACACTGCAGCCGGAACCAAGGCTGCTGTTACTATAACCTTTATAACTATCCTGAGAATGCCATGGTCATTACCACTTAAATTAAAGTAAACACAGTTAGTTTTCTAAAACAAATATGAAAGGCATGCAATTTATATTTTATCGAGGTGTTATTTCAGGCGCAACTAATATGCGGTATTGCGACGCCGCTTCAAGGACATATCCGATAGATTGGTAGTTTGAATTAGCTATTTAATCTTTTAAACAAATTACATGTTACCGGCTTAGTAAAGGTAAATCGATGGTTGTTGTAAGTTAATTTTACCCTTTTCACATGCAAAGCAACGATATAAAAAAGTTAATTAAAATAATCACCTGGGAGTTTTTTCGTTATCACAAATTGTCCCAGACAAGATGGTGAGTCAAAGAAAAGCTTCTTATTACCAAGGTTAAGGACATAGACAATGGTAATGGCATTTGGCACTAAAACCTAGAATAACGCAATGCAGAAAGACATAATATCCCACAAAGTCATGCCAAATCTTTGCATTACGTTACCAACACTGAAACCTCTTATTTTGGGAAACAATGCAGATTTATTTTTTAACTAGTAGTGCGAGTAGAATAATGTTTTCTTGGAGAGGCAGATGGAGCGACGACCCAAATGGAATGATTACCGAGAGAAGTTAATATACCAACAACTGGATAAGCGGTAGATATAGAAAAGATCGCAGACTAGACAAATACGAAAAAGTACAACAAATCAGAAAATAATGGAACGAAAGGAGGCCTAAATATAATCAACAGAGGTCGGAATTAGGTAGAGTTATTTTAGTACTTGCATCGAAATGTTGATATTAATATGAATCTTCCCGGGATTTCTAATAGACAATCTCGTGTGGAAAAATGTATTACAAATATATAATAAAAATAAAAACATCAAAGGTATATTAGATAAATATATTGTGTAAAACTAAATAACTATTTTTTAATAACGGCTTTTTCTGCTCTTAAAAAGTAATTTCGGGATTTGGGGCAAAACCACTTTATTCTTTCGCTGAATGAGATCAGTGTAAGTATGTACAGGAATAACTGTACCTAATTCCGACCTATGATTTATTAATCAGTGGCTCAATAGTACACGAAAAAAGTTATCAATGATAATGGTAATTAATGAATTCTTCAGTTGACAAGTACTACAAGAGCGAATGAAAAATGAATAGGTAATGTTGATATTAATTTAAAATAAGATTGTATTGTCATTAAAATGAACGATTGTTGGCTGAAAGAAATTGCAAAAGATAAAGACGTCTTTGTACAAGAAAAATTGAATGAGGTTTTTAACGAGACTGAAGAGTAATCTATAAGGTAATTTTGTGGTTTCTTTGCAGTCTTTACCGAGGTTTTGTTAAAATTAACGTAGATACCAAAATCGTAATGGCCTTTCTTGCTTGGTATCACATCAAGGGATCGGCACGTTCTATTTACATTGAATAAGAGGAAAATGGAATGGATGTGACGGTGTTTGGTTTTACTGATTTAAGTAAACCAAATTGGAAACACAAAATAACAGACGAATGTAGTAAGCAATCTAATAAAGAAAATGTTTGAGATAACTTTTTTACTGAAAAAGTCCTTGTAACCATTTATAAATTGAATCTGCGAGAGATACAATCAGCTCGTCCCTCAGGAGAGCGGAGCCGTGACAATAGTCACGTCTGTAACTAATGTAATATTTGTAGAATAGATTTGTTAGCAAATTGAAGCAGTGTATTTAATGAATGCAATTTAGCTGAATTCAGAAAACCACGAATCGAATTTTGAGTAACGGCAACGACCAACTATTACCCAGCCTAATCTGTGTAATGTTTGAATACATTGGCTATTATTAATATTATTCTATCTTCGAAAATTTTTCACAGCTATAAAGTATAGAGGCATTTATTCCTTTATTAATTTGTTCTACATAATAAGTAAAAAATAATAATTAATTTTTAAATATTCATAAAAACAAAACAAAATAAAAACATTTAAAAAATAATCGATACTGGCCCACCGGTATCGGGAACAGTGTCCAAGCTACCCGGCGGCCAGGGCTCCAGAGAAAGAAACCTCCTAACAATGCGCACCGTGTCCAGAAGAACTGCTTTCTGATTCAGGCCCTTGGTCTAGCTGCCTAATGAGAGCCTCCTTAGAGGCATCATTACAGGGATCTTTTCTGTCTAATCCTATCTGAACAATAATCAGTATCACAAACAAACCAGGTACTATCAATCTCGTAAAGCTTAATTTAATCCCAATCCTTTTATAGGATTTCGTGTATAAAGCAAATGAAGGCATTGATGTATACACAATGAGATTCTGCATTATGTTCGCAAATTGCAATAATGTTATGGACAATTGCTTGAACGTAGTCTCTGAATACAACCGGAATGATACGGTGAAAAATGCAGATGATTCCATTGTTGTATTATACTTCTTTACTGAAATTGATACACGAGATATAACAGTTACTTTCTTCTTTAGATTTTTCATCTTGAATTTTGAGATTTTATGGAAACTGAGCATTGCTAGTCTTTAATGTTCCCACTTTTAGAATTCAGGCTGCTGTTTTAAAGGAAATGGACCTCAAATCCATTTAGTAAACTTAGTACGGGTTTTTAGGATGCTAAGGGTCGTCACGTCAAGGGCTATTGAAGGACAACGTGGATTTTAGTCAGTACGAGTCTGATAGTCCCTCCCGCTCTGCCCTGGGTGGGAGGACTCATTTGATGATTTTACCACGATAAAAAAGGTCTTTGAATTTTTCGTGAATGTCGAATTCGGCATCGCATTTTCATAATTTTGAGAGCACCTTTTCCTTTTTAACCTGTAATTTTCCACTGCAGAGCAAACGCCTCCCTCCATTCCTCTTGAACTCTCTTCCCGAGCCGGTTCAAACCAGCTCTCGGCGTTTTGTGTTGATCATCCAATCACCATTTTATTAAAACATTTCATTTTTGTGTTGCCAAGAACCATAACAAACACTAAACTGTCAAACTGATTTCATATTCATGAAAATTGCCTAAGGACTAGTTGTGTATACTGAAAACATGACTCCACAGTACTTTGCCGGAATTATGGGTGAGTCTAGGACTCCGCTATCTTGTTGGGATCGAATAGCAAGAATTATTCAAAACTGTTATGGGGTCAAATTATTTAGTAAGTGTATAATTACATTCTTGCTCAAGGGTTTGAAAATTTAGAATTAAATTAGACCGTTTTTTGGTTTACCTGAACAAAGTTTAGCATTCCAAGGATGGACCAACACATAGTTCCTCTATTTTGAATTTAATGATTAGTTACTAAGTGTTAATATAGAAATCAGTGACAGTAGTCGAAACCATTGTCTCAGAACGTATGCAACTTAAACAGGGCCAAGAGAGTCGAGTGGGCACTATATTGTGTCAATTTCTCGTGCAGTCTCCCTTTCTGCCTCGCCCCCTAGCGTGCCAGCTGCGCGTTAACTCAATGCTACGTCCATTCTGTCAAGTTCAAGTAATACTGGTACTTATTCTTTGTAACTAAAGTAATTATTTGCATCTTTAAAGGTCGTATGCTAATACGTAAACTTTTGTGTGAGTACCTACTGTTTGTACTGCGTATTATTCTTTGAGCGTTCGCAGTTTTACTTTATTCTTTAGAAAGTGTTTTTTATTGCTAGTTATTCTTTTCTTGCGCTGGGTTTTTTATGATTTCAGTCTCGATTTTGTGTGAAACGTGACATTTCTTGGGAATAACACAGCTTGTTAAGGATCAGAAATTTTCTTAGTCGTGTGTTATTTGTGCTTACCACGTGTGTGAAAAGTCTTGTAAAATTCGACGTACGCCATTTTTTACAAGTTCACGACGAGAATGTATTACTGAAAACATCCACAGATTAAAAGCACATTAATAATTCTTGGGCAAAGTATAAAACCATGTGTGAGCTTTCTTGAATTTAAAATATTTATTGAACTGAATCTCACAATATATAAAGTTCTGAATTCTACTTCTAAAGAAAAAATATACCTGAAAGATGCACAAATCTGAAAAAAGAATTCTTGTGTAAAAATGACCACATAAACACTTTCTGAATTTAAAGAATTTGTTTACGTAATAAAATTAACGGTCACACGTGGTCACACGCATATGGCGCGAAGTCGTTTCAGCTACACACATAAAAATCTTTTATGGGTGGCTTGAGCAAATTAGTCCAACCTTCAAAACACCTTGACTAATTAGTAAATATTAAAGATGCAAACGTTACGCATTTCGAACTTCTCCACGCGTTGTCGTTAAAGTTAGTAGAACTAATTTGGATTCTTGTTAGTTTTTCATGCAGCACTTTCTTCTTGAACATAAATAACTATGCTGCAGCTTTTTAAAACAAGTTTGCTTTGAAATTATTCATCGTCGTTACCGTGGTGAATCTCAACATCCTTTAAAACATCGCTTAGATATTTAACTGCTTTTGAAATCTCTACGCATTTTTCTGCAATGAAAGCGAAAAAGGCGGTTTTACTCCAGACCATAAAATATTTACTACCGTCATTAGGAAAAAATGGGACTCTTCAAACTTTTTGCAGCATTAACCTCCGCTCTGCATCTGATGACACACTCGGAATATAAAATGGGTTACATTTGGAAAATTGTTTTGGTTAGGGAACATTAGCCTTGATTTATATGTTTTCGCTTCACTCGATTGAATTCAGTTCCATGTTCATTATCATGGTTGGAAGCTGTGCACGTGTGGGATTTATGTCCTTGTTTAAAACTTTCTCTTTATGGAGCAAATTAACACCAGTGAATATCGAAAGTCATAGTGCTAAAGATGTTCTAATTACCATATGTTTTCGGAACGCCTCAGACGTTTCCGAAAGCAGAATTCCAGACCCAAATAAAAGTTAACGTTTTTTTTGGATATATTAGTACTCATTCCGTATGATAAAAACGATAAAGACGTTGTTACAGCGTCAATATTTACATACATGTTTAAAATTTTGCATACAAATGGCCGTTCCGACGCGTACATTCGATTTCGGTCTACAATGAAACCATCCCGGAATGGAACAATACATGTTAACATATTGTAAGAGAAGAACAAAGGCTTATTATAAAATCAATTATCACGACATTGTGTTCGCAAGAGCTCTAGTCGCTCGGTCGTGAGGCTTGCGATCTGTGGGATACTTAATTGGAGGCTTGGAGAGGCATTCGATGTTGACTGTGGCCTTTATTTATTTTGTGCGAGGCGGGAAACTGTAGCAGTTTATTATCGACCTGCGGGCTTTTTAGTCGAGAAAAAAAATACGATCCAATATTGTTGCTTGGTCTTCAGTTCATAAACCAATTTCATCGTCGTCATCACGTACAGCTTATATATTTGCAAATAGCATTTGTTTCTTCTTGTCCATTTGTTATTAATTCTGTGTATATTTTGTCAGATTGTTTGTCTTAAAATCTCTTCGTCAACATCGCATATAGCTGAAATCTTTTCATTACTAATGCCTCCATTTACTTTTGTCTCTTCCCTCGGACAAATCCTAATCCTATCCGTCTTAACACGGACCCAGTGCCCTTTCATGTTGCATAGTACAAGTACAAAGGTATATGAATACTAAATTGGAATTGTAATAATGCCAAGTGAAATTTGCTGTTACACCCACGCAAATGGGGACCCGTATGTGGGATGATACTTTCAACATTAATGGAATTGAATGAATGAACATAGTAATGTCACATGAAAAGAGTTTAACACATACTAATATTGATTAAAACCTTTTTGAAATAGATGACCTTATTGCTTCACGAGACTCTATTTAAAAGAAAAAAACACTGGATAATGAAAGAAAAATAAATACATATTGCCATATGGTATGTAACAGGGGTAAGAACTAATTATGAGGAGATCATTCTTATCATCTACCATGAAAGACAGAATCCGAAAAGTAAGCGAAAAGATAGCTCTAGAAGATATAACAAAGTTAATACATGTACGCTATTCCTCGTACAATAATATTGGACTAAAACTATTACTTTGGTCTTCTCATTGTTATTCCTTGCTAGTATTATACTCGAGAGCTTCTACTAACAATACTATATGTAAGGAGTTAGCGTAATCGAGACAGGAATGATCTCACAAGTCGCTACCCTCTGTGGAATTTCAGGTTAACGTGTTACGCTCATCTTTTTCAAAATTAAGTAATTGTTTCTGTGGAAGCGCTAAGCGTTTTAAATAAAAATATGCCGTTTATTTTAAACTTTATTGCTACATTTTTACTCTGGATTATATAACACAAAGTAATCTTTTTTATTATCTCTTTTATGACATATTCTGTTTCGAAGATTTTATATGCTCTCTGGAAACGTCGTAGTAAACAAATTCACCTATGATGATATAAGCCTGGAGGTTTTATGCGAGTGGTTTCTTATTCAATTTTATGTACTTTTTAACACCTCGATGTTTTAAACGACTATATTGAAATTTATTCTCAGCAACGATACCTGCACATGATTTTTTTAGCGATACGTTCGACTTTGGGCTCTATCTCGCCAGATGGTAAGCGATGATTTGGTCGACAGTTAAATTTGTTCGCCTAAAAGTAACCTTTTCACTTCTGACTGAAAGATCCCAACGATTCTATGTAGATATATTGCAAAATATATTACTTTGATTTCATTTCAACAGTTTTTGATGCTATTATGCAATCGAAAATTTTAGAAACATTTTAGAAAAGCAAACCAGTTTTCTGTTTTCTGAGACATATCAAAACAAACCCAATTCACTTTTGAATTTCAATGCAATTACGACGAGCGTTGATATAATCGATACCCCTCTAGTAAACATGGATATCATTCGATAAGTGTGATTACAGAATCGTTTACAAATCCCGCAGTTATGCCAGTAAAAATATTTGCATTTCGCGCGTGCCAAACATCAAGTGTGATGAAGAAGTTTCGTTTTCTTAAACTGAGTTTACACAAATCGTGAGCCAGTCTACAGTTCTAGCAATTAAGGGTTATAGTTGTTTTAATTGCTTTAAGCAATTAAACGCAAGCTGCTCCGGAGATTAGTCGACATTGTTGGGTTAACCTCTTAATACTTTCTTGTTATTTCTTGTCAACGTAATTCTTAGTACCGCTTGTGGCTTAGGGATTTGGAACACGGTGGCTGCAGTTAAACTTTTTATTGTCATTCTTTCATACATAATAGCTTGCCCGCATATTTTAGTTGAAAAACCAAACGGGAGACATTTTCTTCAAGTCCTGTCCCAGTTTTTATATTTACCTCATCCCACGCATTACTCTGCTCTCTTTTATTTTGTTTAACAAGTAAATTCTCTTGTTTCAGGTACAATTTTTCCTCATGAAGCACAAAGAAACGAGCTCCAGAACATTTGTCATCTTTTTCTTGACAACCGATAACATCTATTTCTTTCTCACTATCAATATATTTCTCATAAAGAGAATGTTTTTCACGTTTGTAGTATTAAGCCCTTTTATCTGCTGTAGTGTTTGTTAATGAGTCATTTGGCGGTTGCTGTGGGTGTCCATCGTGTGAACGGGTATGGTTATCGCCCCATTATTTGTGGCTTTATTGGCTTTAGCATAATTATTAAATTGGGGTAATAAAGGTGTGTTAATGTGGATTATGTCATTCCCTTAATCATCGGCTGCTTCTTTACCGTGTGAACGAGAGATTATGTGTTTTATTCCATTGTTACTGTTGAGCATATATTACTTAACAGTTTACAGTTGGTACGTAACTTCAAGTTAGTTTACTTAGTTTAAGTTGTGTGCTCTGGTGTACTAGACTGTAATTAACGCGATCTCTTTCCAACGCCGCATGGTTTTCTTTGGCGAGAGTATTTAAAAGGCTTCTTCCAAGTTCTTGCATGTTAAGCGCGATGTTCAGTAAGTAGACGTTTCAGGTTTTGTTTTCCACAATTTGCATTTTTTTGGCTTTAAGATTTTGTTACTTTACTTGTTTTTATGTAATCCAAAGTGCTAAGTTTGATGCTGATACCTTTGTGACTGAAAAATTGACATTGATATAATAATATACATACTTTATTACAAATCAAAAGCAAATGGATAAAATATGCTTTATTGTAGGTTCACTAGAACAGATAGATAGCTTTTTTATCGTGGTAAAATCATCAAATGAGTCCTCCCACCCAGGGCAGGGCGGGAGGGACTGTCAGACTTGACTGACTAAAATCCACGGTGTCCTTCAATAGGCCTTTACGTACCGGGGTCAGGGTAATTCGTAAGTCCCGCGACTAGATAGTCTTATTACTACGTACTGAAAATAAATATTGTAACACTAATATAAATATTGTGCACATTGGTTTAGTAGCAAATTAGGACAAAATAACTGAAACACTATCAAAATATAAGTGAAAATTTAAAAAAGTAAAACCCTTTAGCACTCATGAATCCTAGAAATGTTATTTCCATTCAGCTTATGTAGAATCCAGTAGAGTTAAAAAAAACATCGACATTCGCACAGCTTTCAAAGAGGCGCAGGCAGAGCTAGATCTAAAAGCTGTATTAAAATAAAAGGCTGGGAAAGCCTCGAGAGATTAGGGTTGACAGACCAAATAGAAATCCCGTTTGAAAATCCGGATTTATGGTTGAAAGTAGAATTTTCTGGATTTTTACGGAAGCATCATACTATGCTTTTATAAAAGTGAAAGATACTAAGGATGAATAATTAGATGTTTATTCCTGATCAATGCAAAAACTACTGAACATATTTTACTGAAACTAAAAGTAATACAAAACTAAAAAAACAAGCATAATAATACATGTAATGTATGCACATTACCTATATTGGCAATTTAAAACCCACCACATTTATAAAGATACTGTGTAAAGAAAAACGCAGGCGAAGCCGCGCGTTGGAGCTAATTGAACATAATCTGGTCGTTGTGTTTGCAAGAATATTATATCTGCTTATTTAAGTATGCCTGCGATGGAAATGATAACAGTGAAGTGCCAATAAACAGAATTAATATTTCTTCAAAGTGTCTACCCCAAAAATTTGTTCCATGTCTTGCTGAGTGGAGTAAACTAATTATGTACTTACTAAATTTTGCCCGCGACTTTCCTCACGGTCGTCTGAACAAAATTTGACAACGCAATGTTCTCCTGAATAATAGATATTTTTTTCGGAATGAAGTGTACTCATGTCCATTTCTGTACACCCGACAAGTGCATATGCAAAATTTCAGGATAATCGGTTCAGTTGTTCATGAGTGAAAAGTTAACGAACAGACTCACATTAGCATTTATAATATTTGTTAGCGTGGCAGCCCTGTGCTTAAGACGAGTTCGCAGTGACACAGAAATTCACTACTAGAGAAACCTCTCCTACTTAAACACAGGCAGGGCGCAAACGTTGGACACTTTTGTGTCTTGTGTCGGATACAAGCTACCAATGAAGATTTGATTTCTTTAGAACCAGTTTGTTATCATCCCCTCCCTGCGCAAATGTCAACTTTTTTTGTGTTCAGTTGCTTGCACTTAACACGTACTGATGAACTACGTTACCCTGTGATGGTGTGCCGTGTCGGCAAAAAAGTGGCTACGTTTGCGCAGCGCCTTATAACGTTTGTGGTTTTCCGAGCATCTATTAGAAATGTCTTCATATTCAGGATTGCTCATTTTCTAGCCGAGGTTTAAACGGAGAAAGCATCGTAATTAGATTTTTTGTTAACTAGAAACTTCAAGTTTTGTTAGCTATTTAGAATATAGGAAGCCTTAGGTTAAACAAGACCATGAAAAATTCCTGCCTACAAATTAATTTTTGACAAGAAAACTTTCAGCAATGTGGACGAATTCGTTGACTCCGTGTATCTTTTTTACTTTCGTAGTTGTACATTTTTAACTATTAATTTAATGTTTGTTTATAATGTTCATACTATAGAATTATAAAGAGGAAAATCTGAAAATTGTTTGCTATTTATTTTAATTATAAAAATGCACCTATACGAAGCCACGTCGTTTCTCTATTTAATTATAAATTAGGATGTGGAATTGTACTATACCTATATTATTTTACTTTTGAAGTTTACAAAGTAAACAAAATACTATAATACTGAAGATAAATAAAAATCTTACCATGAACTTAAACATGCTCAAACAATGTAGCTAAAAATGTTATACATGAAGCCAACATATAATACAAGTAGCCCAAAACATGCCTAATTAGCGAAAAACATTAACCAAGCCACGGCATTAAAGAAAACATTACCCTACTTGTAAGTTATGTTAGCCCGACTTACCTCGTGAGCTAAATTCGATGAAATATTATTCACAGTTGTGCCTGCGGCATTGCCTGCGAAGTTCGTTAATAAACCCATGAAACGACGGTCCCATGGGTTTAATAATCCTGGGATAAAAGACACCTATGAGAAATCTATCATATTATTATGTTTATAACATCCAAATCTACGTTTTTGTGTAAAAGAGTAAAAACCTACCAACGATACGCATTTATGACAGTAGTAATTCTAGCTTTTGCACACAGTTGTCGTCTGCTTGACAGTTGATAAGAATCCCTTGGAAAAGTACAGTACCGGGATAGAAAGTCTGATGATAAACTATAATATTGGTGGTACGATACTTTCGGCTTCTTCAGAAAAGGCCCAAAAAATGTATGGAGCCTGAACGATCTCCTTTGATGACTTTCCTTCTTTACATACAGGTCATAAATTGTATTCCTATGTACCAAACCGTAACCCGCTAAGTTCGTTCTTTAAAGGCAAGAAGGTAAGGTCGCAATGCGGAGAGACGGCTGAACGACAGTTGCTTTTACATTTATGATATTAGTATGTATTTTTGGTTAATTTATTTCCATGAACAGTTCATCTACTTGGCAAGTTTGCAGTATAAAGAGAGCTATCTTGTTCATTCTCCGTCGGTAGACTTAGAAAGCACTTGTTGATCATAAATCCGAAGCCCGCATTGTTTTAAGAGCTGGTTTTGCATCCGTTGTAAAGCAAACCAGTATTACTTTGCTTGAGCTTTTACTTCTATGTGGTAATTGCTGTCGGTCTGCGCAATTTCTGCGAAGAAACCAGATTTTTGCTCCGTAATTTTATGCCCGTGTTAGCAAATTTCTAATTTCCGTTTTTGCACTATCTTGAGTTTTATAATTATATGTTACTGAACCTAAGATATCGTCGAATTGATAAAAGAACTCCTTTATGAGCTCTACTAGCTAACAAATATAAAATATCCCGCTTGTTATCTAAAGTAGCACTTTCATTTAAATAACCATGTAAACTACAGCGTTTATGCTACCTTTCTACACCACTGCACTTTTTCAACCCATTGGCTTATCACTACAAAGTCGAAGCTACCTTGGCTTTGCTCACTGCAGAAAAAAAAACACAAAATGGACACTTAGTTACTCCACAGGACGCAAACGACTCGCAATAATCGTTTAAGTGAAGTCCAAATGCCTTTTGCATTCTTAGTAGCTCCGGTCTTGCATTTAATGTTTGTTTCGAGAGCATCTTAAGAGCGTTGGCAGTGTGTGGGTGCTATTACTTCGATGCGAAGTTCCAGAGCAGTTTATGGTGTTGCATATTGAATAACCCGCATAATGGAACTAACGCCTGTGGCCTCATCAAGTTTGTTTGATAACTCGGGTTCGACATGGCCTTGTTTTGAACCTTCTTGAGTTTGTAATTGCAAATTATTGTAGTCTTTATTGGCATGTTCCGTTGGCGGCTGACATTTATTGACTTTTATGAATTCCTGTCACTGAGTAAATGTCTATAAATTCGTTAAATTTAAAATGCAAAGGATTAAATCTTTAGTCAATGATTCTTCTCGAAAAAAGTCCATCAATACCATTTACTGTTCAACGAAGACGAAACCTTGAAACAAAAGATGTTTTTTTGTCATTCTAATTTATCTTACTCGTGTTCATGTAACTCCGAACCAGTTTTGTATTCTGAAGGGCATTCAATAAGCTGTCACTAACTACGGGGTGGGTTGGAGGCAGTCCAACATTCTAATAGATTCTGGATCGCGTGGCTTTCACTTTAATTTATTTAACACATTTCTTCAGCCTCGACTGTAATTGTAAGAAAAACTTCGACTTATTTATGTTGCGCAGGTTGTAAAGAATTGCCTCGTGGATTTGGTCACGCGGCTTCTAACTCCTTACAAATGTTTTTCTAAGGATTTTGAAGGCGTGCTTACTTGTTCTTTTTCTTTTTGAATATGTAAAAGTTTTCTATACCACCTTTGTCGTTGCTAGGCACCGCTTATTATATCATTACACCTCATTCTTCATGCATAACGATTATGCCATAATCTCTGTATTTGACAGTATCTACCCTTACAGAATCGTGGGCGTAACAGAAAGTTATGATAAACAACCCAGCCAAGACATGGTATAAAACGGATGTCAACACAAATACTCCTTTAACATTATGTTTACCATGCAAGCGAAACGCCATGACAATAAACAAACAAACAATGAACTAAACCCTCATTTGTAGGTTAAGGCGTTAAACTAAAACTAGGCTATCGATTCAAAGTTATTAAGCTTACACGCTTTGTTTGTAAAACTAATATAGACCATGACTATGAAAATGTTTCATTGGACTAGTAATCGAGTTGCTTCCGATTTACGATTTCATTCATTTGATTGATGTTCATTTATTTATAGTACTATCTATCAATTCGTTATTTATTTGTTGTAAATCAAATGCTGTCTATTAGGAAATTAATGGGTCACGTCTTTCGTGGGTATTACATGAGACGTTACTACATGAATAATTTACTACGTCAACAATACTTATTACTTCAATTAATTTGTACTAACCATTGATCCTGGTCAAACTTCATCGTCATTCCCTTTCAATTTATTGGAGTCAGCACAACAAGTATCTTCTTCTCCCATACTTCTCTACTAGTCTTTATTTCAGTAGTCACAGCCTTTCTAGTGTTATTGTTTGCAGGGTCGGTCTGTGAGGAGGAGTGTGCTGTAATCCAACACGGCCCATTGCTGTTTTGTAGATGACACGTCTTTTTTTGAAGTGAAAACTTCTTTAGCGGCGTTGTGCACTTTTTTTGGAATGGGTAAAAAATGTTAAACTCGCGTCAGGACACGTGACCTGATCGAAAATTCGTAAGACGGCGCAGGGCGCTTGCGCGAATGTTCGTGTGTGTTTATTACTATTCAAGTTTTCACTTGTGCCGGCACTCCCAGAGTGCAACCAGGCGTTTTTTTTATTCTTTCGCTTGAATTGTTGATTCTTTCTCATAGTTCATCGTATTTTGGATAGATTTCTTTATTGTTATTCTTTATTACCACATGTATCCATCAGAAAACATTATGATACAGGCAGATATGATGATGAATGTATTGTTTGTTCAAAATTTTCAACTGGAAATTTATTCGTTTTTGTGCCGCCATAAATATCCAGCCGACAACCGTTAATCAGATTCGGCTGTTTCGATTCCGGCTGCGTCTGGCTGAAAAATAAAATATTGCTTTTTTTATTTATTCATTCGATTTAAATTCACAGTTTCTCTTCGATGTTTTAATTAAATTGAAGTACTGTATTCATATAGTATAATAAAATTACGAGTATTATACTTAAGATCCACTTTGAAAGTGCTACCCTTGGGTAGTCCAAGAAATTCCACTTTTGTTAACATTTTGTTACGAGCTGGGTAGGGGGGGATAAATTAATTAACACCAATTAAAACCAAATAATCATTAATGACACACAGATCATTAATTACAACAATCACTAAAAGTGATTCAACACTATTCACC
Organism: Agrotis puta; assembly: GCA_943136025.2. NCBI lineage: Eukaryota > Metazoa > Arthropoda > Insecta > Lepidoptera > Noctuidae > Agrotis > Agrotis puta. The sequence continues at coordinate 13,022,477 of OW964185.2, read as the reverse complement.
ACTAAAACACACTAAAAAGTCACTTTGACTTTTCACTTTCAAGTCGCCTCAATCGTAGTCAAAACCAGACTGACTGCCGGTCCCTAACGGCGCCCTATTTAGGTGGACTGGATGGATGTTAAGAGATTTCCAGTACAACCTTCAGTAGAATTGTCGAGAACCTTATAGCTTGGTCTCGCAATTCGATCGATGTAACAATATCATTGTGTTTAAAAATATTCCAAGAAAAATGATGTTAAAATTTAACCTCTTCTATTACTTCGTTATAGATACTGACTCTGTTACGCCCCACTTCCCTGCAGGGTAATATCCCCCCGGCTCGATACCAGTGCTGTAAAATATTCGTACACTTAATCACATAGGTCCAGCAGGATATGTCACAGAATTAAGTAATAGCCTTTTATTAATGTTTCGTGTCTCACAAAGGGCTTCTCTTACCAAAAGGTACATAAGCTTCTTACAATCTCTTCACTAACCGGCTTGTGAGACATATGGATCGAATATATTTCTGGTTCGTTTGTCAACTAGCTTTTTTTCTTTCAACCATCTTTCAAGATGAATTTGTCCTTGGAGTTTGTCATTTGATCGTATTATGTACTGAAGGCCTAACTTATCTTTTTCTGCTAGTGCTTATCCAATATTATTCAATTTTGTGATTTCTTCTGTTAGCAATATTTCTTTATCTTCTTTTAACATAATATTCTTTTCTTTGATATCTATATGAAAAGTGTCTGATTTTGAAATTTTCTCTTATCTCAAATATTCTATTTTGAGGCAAGTGTTAAGCTTGTTATTGTTGACGATCAGCTAACACATTGCGTGTGCGTTGCTACCGTACACATTGTGCGTTTGAATGTAAACATTTTAATATCGGTTCCCAAAGCGTTAGCCAAGTGCGCGTATGTAAGAGCGCAATGTATACGCGCTGTAAAAGCGAAAACAATCATAAACTTAACTTTCACAGATAAACTTACATAAGTGGAGTCCCCCTAACAATAACTCACTATAATTAACCAAGAGATAACTTAAACATGCAGGGGTTGCAGAGGTTATCTGTCTTGACGGCGTAAACGCACCCTTTGTTGCGCCAGTGAATCAATCAAGTGTTCCTTATCTTCTAATTGATGGGAACCAATACGTAACGAGCTTCCTAGAATGTTCGTGTATTGTCTGTTGTTCTATGCTGTGGTTGATGAATGTATGCTTTGTGGTAGGTTCAGGAATTTGAATGAGTTTTCCAATATGAGTCATGGGTTATTTTGGAATGGTGGATCATTTTAGATTTGTGTTTATATTAAAACTACGATTATAGCACTTGATCTAAGGAACAGATAGAGACGAAGTCCTAAAAAGGTCAGTAAGTATTCCAAATTGGAGTTCTTAACTGTTGTTTTTGGCGTTTTTTTTTATAAACTACTTAAGTAAAATCAATAAGGGATGCGGTAGACTGTTTTGTCTGCTCAATCGATGCAAAATGATAAATATTTACCTGTAATAACTTCAGTCTAGGAATTTTAATGTCTAATGATAAAGTAGGTCCAATGAAAAGAAGAAGCATTAAGCTGCGAAACCAACAACAACCTTCCTTCGACAAACTCGCCAAAAATGTTAAAAGGTAACCTGTATTAAAAAATCTAATCGCACAATCAACAAATCCGAAATTAAATACTTTGCAATATCATTCACGACCGTTGCCCAAAATTCTAACCAAACAACAGTACCGCAGACAAATAATGACTTCCTAAACTCAAGAAAATAGGAATTCCTATTCAAATTAGGTGCTCCTACCGCTTCGGTCGCAGCGTAAACAAGGCTTCGAGTAATTAAATCTAAATGCGTATCTTCATTCCTCGCGAGTTCCGTACATAGAATGTTTACGTGTTCGGTTAAAATGTTTATTACTGCGTCGTTGAGGTGTGGTGGGCCAAGGGATAAAGGATCAGCGGAGAAAAAAGATTCAGCGTTTATAAGAAAATATGGATCTTCATCGTCTTTTGCAACTATAAGATGCATTGCAGTATCATTCAACGCTTACTTAGGACTAACCCCAATAACAATCGTTGGTGCTTTTAAACGGGGTACCCACATTGCGAAGATGACTGCAGTTTTTGTTCTTTTATCAATTCAGTTGCATCCTGTTGCATTGGAAGCCGACCCCGACTCCAGTACAAACTAGTGAAAAGGCAATGCAAACGATAATAAGTTGTAAAGTTATTTTATTACAGAGATTTCGGTTGAAGTAGTTTAATCAGGTTATAGATAAAAGATATCTCGTTGGTGTTTTTCTTCCATCTTTTCCTGATAAACCACTTTTTATTCCTTCACCTACTTAATCTTTTCCTTGTAGAATCTAAAGTATCTACTTCAACATCTATTATCTTCAACTCATCCTGTTCAATATCGCAACAGTTCAGTGCATAATTCAAACATCTTTAAGGAAACAGTTCGGTTTAACCGTGGAGTGCAGTGTCGAGAAACTAATAAATATTCACAGCAGATGTACTCGTACGCAGGTCTATTTCTGTTCCTAGGAAGTATTGTTTGTGTTACTTTATTGTGTATTCAGAAGTTAGCCCCTTGACTTGTGATAGAATTAGGGTGTGGCAGAATAAGTTCGATTTGATTGTGAAACACTTCTAAGTTTTTCTTTCTTTTCTTTGTTCGAGTTTGTGTTGTTGTCAATGATTTAAATAGTCTTTCCGTGGTTTTTAATCGATTTGTAACTGGATAGTTTGATAGTTTTTATTGAGGTATGTCATAAAAGTTTTTGATTGCAATATAGTATACTGGGCGTAAGAGAAAAATATGTCCACCCCCACTATTTTGAAATTACTCCACACATTTCCAATACAAGTTGTAGATCGGCACCCTTATAATTCGAGTAAATCCGGTTAAATACTCATCTTGCCAAAAAAAAATCCACCGGTTAAAGAAAACTAAAACCTGAACTTGAGAGTAGTGGTGACCCGGTGGTATCGGCCCCAACTTACGAGTGTGTAATTTTTTTCAGCTCCAGTGCTCTCAAAACGGTGAAAGAAAACATCGTGAGGAAACCCGCATGTCTAAAAACCAAAAATTCGAAGACATATGACATCTGCCAACCTGCGCTGGACCCGCTTGGTGGATTATGGCACACGTCTTCTCACAGAGAGGAGATCTGTGTCTTAGCAATGGGAACATTAAAGGCTGATGATGATTATGATGACAAACTGAATGCAAAACATTGATCCGCTATCCCGAAAACTAATCCTATAATACCCTCATTACACAGTGAACTTTTATACGCACTTTTACGACGGTATTGCCTTCATATTTAGTGGTTGCTAAGTGCTAACGTTCGGAGAGGCTCGTCTTCGGCGAAAATCGCCGACGAAATTAATATAAATGCCGTTAGGTGTTATGTTGGCTTCCACATGGGCGGCCATCTGGTGTACGTGGTTGATTAATTTCTCTATAAAACGTATATTGTCAGTAAAGAGTGGAAATATTAAGGGTATGTGATGGTGGTAGACCATCAGACTGAACAACTCGATGAGACCAACATCGAAAGCTATTTCATATAAAACTTAAATACTTACTCCACCATATTGTATGGATTAGCTGACATGTCTGCGGAATTTCATAGGAGTTGAAGGCCACCGCGAAGAAAGACCAGGTTACGGAATTCAAGTTCAAAACTGATTTTATCCAATAATTAGCTCTTCTCTTTTAAAAAATATCTGAATTAAAGATGAAAACGTCGTCGAGATAAATCTGAGATATCAAGCAGATTTCTTTCTACCATTTTCCAATCAATCGCTTGTGAATTATGCAAAGACTGTAAAAGTTTTTCTCGCTACCCTACTAAGCTGATATCATCAACGTCGAATATGACGGGCAAAGTTATTTGATTAAAACCTTTATTCAATTTTTTCTAAGATTTCATCAATTTTCATATTCTCTCAACGAGGATTCTTTCTGTATTTATTCAAAGTCCTGTATAAATAAAGGAGAAGAATCTACAGATAAATCAATTTTATAAGTAAGTATATATTTCTAGTTTTTCTTTGTCCCAATTGTCTAGATTTTTGTGTCCACTAAAATGTACTGCCTTATGTTTATCTGGATGTATTTATTTTATGATCTTAACTAAGACTTCTACGAAAATAGAGGACATACAAAATAGGGACCGTACTTTACCTAGGTTCGGCCCCATATTAATGAAGTGCCTTTATTAGACTGGCAACGTATTGGGCAATCATGCGCGTCGGCTAATACGCTGACCGTAGCCCAGTTATCCAGTCTGACGTGCAAACTGTACATTAGGTCGGTCGCTTTGAGCTTTATTTGTCGTAAAATAGTCTAGGCTAGGGTTTACGACAGGATGGATTTATAAGCTTCCTGTTTTTTTAAAAGCTGGACCAGAAATAAGAGTAGGCACATAGGTACATTTCCTTATTTTATGCTTTGAGAATGTGGAGACTCCAATAACGAGTATCGATTTTGAATGTCTAGAACTTTTGCCAGACACATACAAAGATGCTTTATATCAAATACATCAAACAAATTATTCGCTTCAGGCTCCTTCACCTCAAAAGATAAACGTAATTACAAATACACAAACAGATCCTTGGAATAGAAATTCTAATTGAATCCCAATTTGCTCTGAATATCATTGGCGATGCTCAAATTACCGAATTGTGAATAAACACAAAGGAATCAGGGATCAGATTTATCCGTGCATAAAGACAAAGGTAGTCTTTTAAGGGCACCGGTACTCCGGTAGCCTTACGAAGGTCAAATTGGCACGTGTTGGTATAATTATGTTAGTTTGGGGGTCATATAACCTTTTTGGCAATTACGCCGTAAAAGACGTGTTGCTCGGGCTATAAACGGTAATAGGATACCAAAATATACAAGATTAACTTGGTATAATACTTCATGAGTGGTAGAAATTCGAAATGCCCTTTCGAGGTTTTTGATTGATAGAGTACTATGACAGATAGAGACATACGATCCCAAATGATTGGGATGAATCCAGGAGCAAGATAACAAAAAGTAACTCCACTAGCTAGCTAACTCACTATTAGCAAGTTAGCAATATAAATGCCATTAACTCTGCAAATATTTCCTTTTGGTCAGATGAGTGTTTAATATCTATCTACGAATGTTAATTGGTGACAAATTGTTCAGAATCACAAATCAAATTAACTATTCCAATTTGGGCTCAATGTCGATGCCCAAAGATCCAATTACTGATCTGATCAAATACAAAGGTAGTAAAGGTTATTAAATTCGATCATGCGTAGAGAATAATGCTACTCTTTAAGGGCAGGAAAGTCAAAAGCACGTACGTGGTATAGAGACGATGAAGTTTCTTTGTTGCATATTTTCGATTCGACTGATATTCGGTGAATTTTTGATTTTTTTTTTAGATAGAAACCTTATCCTGACATAACGAACCCAACAAAAAAGAAATTGTCCAATTTGGTTCAAATAGACTTAAGCGACTTGATCGGTAATTGATGCAATTGAAAAAGAGTATCCATGGAGTTTCTTGCCCATTCTTCTCCATAGAGATCTACGCATTATACCGCATACGCACCTACGGTACTTTCACAATTCATAAATGCCTGTAACTGGCCTACTAATAAATGCTTCCATTTTAATTTCATGGTGACTCACAAGAAAAAAAAAGTTTTGTGCCGACATAACTAATAATGGCAGGACGGTGATAATGATAATAAAATCGTACAACCACACAAATTAACCAATTAATTTTCAATACAACCTCAAAGCTCAAGAAATCTTAACATGCAAAGGCAATAGGGATCATTTAATTGAATCCGATCGTGCGTGAAGACAAAGGCGTTCTTGTAAGTAGTAAGGGCACTGATTGCCCTGTGAAGGTCAAATGCCAACACGAGTTAGTAAAGTGAGGATGTTCCGCTTAATCAGTAAATACCAACAGGATGTTTGGATGCTTCCAAAATGGTTCTTTAAAATAACATAACTTCCTCAGCAGATACAAAAATCAAATTGTAAGCAAAACTCAAGAAATCGAACATAGTAGTGCTAACTGCAGCACCAGCAAACTGAGTGATCAAAAGAGTGACAATGAAAAAGACCCTCAGAGAAGATATCTCATTCCTGGATACTCCTAATATAGCAAATAAAAGAATACAACATCATCAACATGAACATCATGTAAACAACCGAAACTAATTCTTAACATACCAAGGTAGCTTATCATTGCATTAAATTCGATCGTGCGTGAAGACTAAGGCGAAAGGGCACAGGTAGCCCTGCGAAGGTTTAATGCTTACATGTTTTAGGAATATATTAAAGTTAACTTCAAAATTCTAATCACTTGATACTCCGAATGCAATCAGAAGTAATTTTTCCAAAATAGGCTGATAAAAATAGTACTTTTTGAAGATCAATTTTACATACAGACTGTCCTCCAAAGCGCCCGCCCTGCGCCTAGAAAAATAGAAAATCTTACAAGCACATGAACGGAGTTCTGATCACAAACCGAATTCTGAACATACACCGAGGTAGCAGGGATCATTGAATTAAATCCGATCGTCCGTAAAGACAAAGGCGATCCTTTAAGGGCATCTGGTAGCCCTTCGAAGGTCGCATACCCACGTGCTGCTTAAATATGTATTTACGTTTTAATCGACCTGAGGACGCACATGTTCGGGGTTCTAATGATGTCGCCTATTTGATTATTATGTGTTGACTTAGCTCCTACGTGCCTGCTGGTATTTGTACTTAACATTCTTGCTTAGTTAGTAAATATACTTACTATATGATAGTTATTTTGGATTAGAGTGTTGTTTGGGATTTTGTCTGGTCTGCTTGCAGATCAGCGAAGTTATGTCTTTTAAGTAAGGACTTATGAATTGACCTACTAAAATTTGAATTTCGGCATTTCCAGCTATTTGTTTTTAGTAAAGAAGACAAGCCTTGAATTTTGCTAACACCTCATGTTCATGGAAGGAAACTGATGTTCCGAAGTTCTGAGAATTATACTTTAACCCAGATAAATCTGCTTACTAACACGAATTATATATGAAACCCTGTGCTGCGAATATCAGTTTCGGTTTCCAACCAAACAAAGTGACGTGTTATCTCAATTCAGATGAATGCTAGCAACAGTGAAGCGCTGAAGTTACACACGTCGCTCCAAGAATAAATTAATTCAACTTGGCAGAGTTGCCAAGCCAGAGCTTCCCCCTTAAGGCCTTTGATTTACTTGGCTTGCCCGAGTTTGAAAGCTGTTTCCATCTCGCCCCGCCCACTGGCTTCTCATTGTTGCTCACAAGTGTTTTGCTTCAGTCCATTTTGCAACAAAGTCCTGTTCCGCCTTTGATTGCTTAACTTCTTGAAAAGAGATTAAGGGAGTTCCTTTGTCTTTTGTGAATTGTTTTAATGCAACATTGTCTAAGACAATCTGTTTCTTGTTTATTTGTGTTTTGTAATTTCAGAAAATCGTTTTGGAGCCAATTAATTAAAATGTATATTTCGAAGATGTTTGTTGAAATATACACGGCAGTATCTAATAATTTGATTAGCTTTGGATCTAAAGGTCGCCCCATTACTCCAATGCTATAACATATAGTGACAATCTAACTCATAAAAATGTCAGAAGCCTTACAAACGTAGGTAGCCAAAGTTAATTTTACCAACATAAACTTAAAACCGTATTCAGCTAATAAAACACGAAACGAAACGTGAACCTACATCGTTGAAAGAATTATTTTTTACAACGTCACAACTTATTACGACGATATAAATAAAAAAGGGGCTCACAAAAGAAAATAACGCTCCTTCGACACGACCACTTTGTCACATGATATACTAAATCCTTAACGAACGGTTTCTTCACCGAGTGCCCTTTCATAAGGACGGCCTGGAGAACTTGATGGCCGGTGCTTCGAATCGTCGATCTTATCTCGATGGAGCGAGTCGATTTATTTGGATAATGTATTGACCGTTTATATGAGGCGATGACTTTTTCGATTTATTCTGTGTGTGTGGGGTTTCATCACCTTCTTCGAGGTAAGCCTTTTGGATAAATGGATTGCAATGAATATTAGAGCGGGGCATTTGATTGGAGTACAGCACCAGATTTACCTACAAATAGCTGTGCCTGTGTCCTATGATACGAGGAGTTTTCGTCTAAATAATGACAGCCGCACGAGTCTATCTCCTTGGTTATGCTTGTGTGGTGGATGGATGTTCCTGCATTGCAAACAGACTCGCAGTTGTTACAGGATGCCAACAGCCCAAAAAATCTGACAGGGTAACTGGAATATGGTTTTCTCAAATTACTGATATTCAGCTGCATCCTGCTGCATGCTGGAAGCCAAACTCAACATAGTTGGGAAAAGGCTAGGCAATTGATAAACTAAAAATTTCCCCATTCTAATTTCCTGTCCACTGTCTAAAATTCATAATGTACCTAAAATCTGCTCTCTTGACTATGCATAATTTTCTTAAATGGTCGATAATATCATCAACATAGACTCTGACATATTAGTGTTAGAAAATCTGACACGAGTTACCTCGTTTCGAAGGCAGCGGAGTGTGAGGGTGCGAAGGCACTTTCGGAGATTAATACCTCCTCTAGTTATTCGATACGAAGCTGAAACTCGGCCTTTGTCACGTATTTTTTTTTCTTGTTTTTCCTTAATATGTTTGTCATAGGATAGGGTAAGCTCTTTTCGGGCAGGAATCTGACCCTGTCGTGTTATGTGACTCGTGTGATATTGACATGTAATTCCTAGAATGAGATGGGTTCTGCCTTTTAGGAATTAAGGTATATTGATGTTTCCAAAAGATTTTTCGAAAATGTATTTCTCTCTGAACTGAAATAAGAATTTGATTGATGAACACGTCTATATGACGCTTGTTGTTAGTTCATCTTTCGTTGTAGTTTGTGCAACAGTGATAATGCTCTACGAAGCTACCCCATTATCTCTTTCCAAAGATCAATGAACAATATTTATGCAACAGAAAATACCCGAAAACATTTCCTACAAAATTTATTTAACGGCTGAATAGTAACGATACAGACAGGAATTAATTCCTTCGCGTGAAATACTAGAGGTCTACACTGACGTAAAGGGTAACGTAGATTAATGTGGTGCGGTTATTAAGGGCTGGATATCAGCGCGGCCTATCGGAAGCTTCCTATAATCGTCGAGTGCGTTTATTTCAATGAAGGCCTTCCATCTTTTTGATTGACGGTATTAGGTCATCGAGTTTCAGGGGGGTGTTGAACAAAGGGTCTTCTGAAAATAAACGTTTGGTTATGTAACAGCGAAATGAAAATTTCTACTTGGATGATGTATTGATTTTCTGCTAAAGGAATTGAAACGCAATTTCGGCGTAGCACACGGGAGACCAACATATTTCGAATTGGTAATAAAAATACGATCAAATCCACTGTTCGAAGTAAAAATAATATGTTATTACAACTCAGAAGTAATAAAATTCCCGTCCATAAAGATAAGTACAGTGACGTCATATTTCCTTTTCCGATGTTTCGATATCCTGTGATTGTGTGTTAGGATGACTCACACCATTGTGATTGTGACGTTGTCGTAAAGTCCCTTTCTCTGTCCGTTATTGCGATTATCCAATTGTCCGGTCGTCAAAGTCCCTTACATGAGTAGATAAAGCCCTGATCTGTTCTGGATGTGTGCTTAAGGAAAAATCCTGAACATTAATTTGTAATCGTCCGCAAATGTATTACATCAATACTATTTTTGTTTGTACAGATAAACATAAAAACCATGGGAATATTTTTTTTAAATCAAAATACACCCAAATGGTCTGCGAGTAACATATTGTAATTTTTTTTATATTACCGCAGGCGTAACTGCAAGCGGTGAGTTAACGAATAAGCGATTTTTTATCAGCAGTGTGTTGTCGACCTAAACGCGCGGGTGCACGTAGCACTACCCGCTGTTGAAATTGCCATATAAAACTCGCTTTAGATTTAGTGGGCCCGGGGAAATTCGCATCCCAAATATGCTGATACATTTTGGTGGGAAACAGCAAACACATCAGCAGTATAAACCTGAGTACATCGATGAGTGGCTTTAGGTTTTATCTCTATGAATCTCTTGGTGTTACAATGAGTGGTTCTGGATCGACTATTGCCATCAGCACGCCACGGAGATCTTAAATATGATGAACCGTTTCTAACATATAATATTTTCAAAATTCATATAAATATTCATGTGATAGTCATAAAAATGTTCAAAGCGGACACTAGTGTATCAGTAAAAGATCTTTATAACCATAGATATAATATTTCTATGTTTATAACCTTACACTGATACTATCACATAGAAATGCACTAACAACTGACACATTCGAAGCGGAAATTACTGTGTATTGTTGAACAAACAAACATACAACTGTAGCAGCAACATGCACGATTGGTCTCATATAATAGCAGATACTACACCTTATCTATCATCATGTATTTACTCGATTTAATCACAGATTCCAACGATACAGTAGCGTCATACGACATAGCATGTTTTTGAGGTGTAAAATCATCAAATGAGTCTGCCTTCTCAATTTGAGTGGAACGGAAGGGACTTTCAGATTCTTAGTTTTCAAAAACCACCCTGATCCATCGGTTGCATTTTTGTACAAAGGCCGTGTTTTTGTTTTGGGTGGTAAAATCATTAAATTAGTCTTCTAACTCTGGGTGGAGCGATATGGACTGTCAGACTAAAACCCCATCCTGCTCTTACAGTTGCCCTCTGCGCCAGTCTATGACTGCGATAACCTCTTAAGACATTCCGGCGTATACAGCGTACCTAGGTGAAGTTAACATTGTTGTACGAACTAGAATTTGTAGCGTGTTAACGATATTGAGTTCTCGAGAGAGGAAACTAAACTGTAAGTAGGTAACGTTCGACTAATGTTACATAAGTGTTAGGAAGGTTGCATACTAGGTAGGTAACATCTTTATTAGAGCCTATTCTTTCTGTTTCTTGTGAGTATGCATGGCCATCTTCTGGTGTAAGTGTTCAATAAGTCGCCTCTAGAAACCTGACAGGCCTCTCTGCCATGGCTTTGGACTATTTGTGGCTATGAGTCTCGGTGTGCTCACTATATTTTCCTTCTCCGATGTCAGTAATGTCCAAGATAAACTTGGAAAGTATATATGCATTGAAAAACACGCATTGGGACTTGCCCATGTTTCACCTGATAACCTTGAACCTCTAATAAAGGTGATCTCACACCTTTCTTGTATAGTGTGTGCGTTTTCATACATAAAAACTCACACACACAAATGCCCAGACCCAGAACAACAACTTGTATAGCACCGCACGGGCCGCATTTTAGAATTCTTTGTACGAAATCATATAAAAACTTCACACATTATTTATCCTCGCGGCTTTTCGGATATTGCTGACAGCATCTGAATATTAAAGGAATGATGCTGATGACGTCTTATAATGCGGCGCGTATGGCGCGTTCGGTGCGGATAAATATGCGACCACCTTAAGGACCTATCTTACAGCCTTTCTATGTGCCTCATATATCTGTTGTTAGTATGCTATCTCCTTTAGCTAGCTCTCATTATGCTTTCAGGAATTCGCTGAAACATGGCGCGTTTCAGTCAAACTTGAGTGTGTTACTGGTTCAAATTAGTTTACAGCTAGTTTAGTTATGTTTCACATGGATGTAACTTTAAGCTTCAGTGTTCCGACTGAATATGTATCATGCGATTTATTCGTATGTCATATTTAATTTATATCTTTTTTCTGTTTCAGGTAAACATCTTTTTATTCTGCGACTGATTTGAAGGTAAGGGATACGTATTTATTTGTTGGTAACCGGCAAATTGGCAATAAATATATAAAACAAACTGTCCGTATACATCTATGTATATAAAAATCAATGCCACTTTTCGTTATAATTTTATAACTCAAAAACGGACTCAAACCAAACGTTTAGGCTTTGTTCGGACTATTTAGTAGATGATTTATGTGAAGTTTGCACAAAATCGGTCGAGCGGATCTTCATTTATCACATTTTTTGTAACAAATGATGTAGTAGTAGTGTAGTAGTATTGATTCTGTGGCGCTACGAAATTCGCGGGGTCAGCTAGTAGTTACATAATTTATGTTATTTTTTTATTCCATAATTTTACTTTTAACTTGTGATCGCATAACAATTAAACGGCTTTATCAAAATCTCCACCTTTGGTGGACTGTATTTGTTGTTAGAGAGTTGGTGCAGTGTTTGTTCCGCCATTTATTCTCCCTCCATAATACTAAAATAAGAGCTAATTCTCAGTCTTATTTAAAGGTATAACTTCTAAATTACTGATATATTGTGCTTTATCTATGCGTGTATTTAAATCTTAACGCTAATTTCCATCATGTATTATGCACATACTTTCGCATACATCGCGACTGACACACGTCATTTATTCAACTGCATAATATGATGCAAATATACTCGTAATTTATGTGTCTCGTATCGTCTGTGTCACAGTGTACCTGAGTGTACTACACCAAGTTTGTGTACCATTCGTGCGGTTTACTTGGACGCGGACAGTCGCGTACAAATTGGTTTAGAATTTCTTATATCGACTGGACTGGTCGTAATGTGGTGAGCGGAATTTCAATTGTTTTACTAATAATGCACTGGATAAATATTTTGCACTTGTAGTAGTATGTTTATTCATTTTCAAAAAACATTTAAAATATAAGAAATAGTAGCCCACTGGTATCTAGGAAACAGGGTTGAACCCTGTTCCTGTTACTTTCTGAATCAGACCCGTGATCCAACTGCCTAATGAGAGCCTCTTTATGTTGGTCCCTATGATGGTCGAGGCTCTAGGCAATTAAGCCATGTAGTATTACAATTTTTATCACGATCAATAACCAGACCTCATCTGGTTCCTAAAAATATTTTTTGCCGTCGATAAAACAGAAAACACATCTCTGAAGAATAAATTACTGAGAGTCTCTGCTGAACTAATCCCGTTCTCTAATATCCCAATTTAGGATAATATTAGGTCTAATTGGATCGTTTGTTAAGTCCTTGTAGAAGCAAACGAGAGCCTTTCTAAGAAAGAGGTCTTAATTACCAATATACTGTCTCGAATGCCCAGATTAAACGAAAATACGTACTTAATTCGCAGTACTGTGTAATTAGCACATTGTTATATAAATCACACGTTATTAAGCAATGAAACAGTCACATCTGCCCACTCTCAGCTGTAGCAGGTGGTCCCAACGATGTCGGTGATACCATCGTTAGCAACACCCACCGTAGTCAGGTGCAGATTTTTACTTAAATGTATTAATTTATACAGCTTTTTTCAATTCTGGTTCGGCAGCTGAAACTTTTTGCTAATTTCAGGCTCTAGGTTTTATAGTTGGTTTTATTGGTTGGATTAATTTTTTCAATATTTTATCTTGCATTTTTAATACCTTTATGAGACCTTTAATTTCTTTATGAGATTACTTGAAAAATGCTTTTAAATAATCCTAACAGCATGAATAATAATGCTTATTCTTTCTTTCCTTTTGTGTCGTCGAAATTTCGGCTTGACTGTTAAAGAATTATTTTAGACAAACCTGAAATATTAATGAAACCCATATCACTTTTCTACCCATTTGTACATTTCGCACAAGTCAACACAATGCGTGCGTAGCTTTTATAGCACAAATGTATTTATGTATGTACAAAACTGACGTAACCTTTAACGTAATGCCAGCTAATCATCAATCTCCCAGCCAGTACTTGATACGCTTGACCTTTCACTAATCGAAATAATCGAAACTTCGTCTAGTTCGCAAGTTCTTAAGTGGAAAACTTCTGATTATCTTATCAATACTGAAATGTAAACATGTGATAGCAAACATCTTGATGATAAAATAACAGGCAAACAATTAACAATATTCTGACATCGAATACGTTCAAGGTTATTAAGTTTTTTGCAACGGAATTTAAGTCGATTATGTAACGTAAAATATGAAATAACACAAAAGTATCATAAACAAAATATTACCGCATTGCCAAAATACAAGACGCTATGTTTATATAATAGTGTTGATACATATTATATCGAAACAACAGCTGCTCAGTCCATTCAGCAAAATTGGCACGCTCTTGAACTTAAAATGCCAGCGTATCTTCCGCATTTCTTCGAATTTGAACCTTAACCGCGGGTGTTAAAGGTCATGGTATGTTTTGGCACTAGAAATCGTGGTGCGATATTCAAATATGTTGGCTAGCGGGGCTTACAAACATGCGGGTCGTGCCAAAGTCTATCTATCCGTGCGTAGTCATATAACGACTGGATATCATCCAAATTATAGGAGACATGTTCTGCTTTTTAAGTGCATTAAGTACCATTATGCTCGACTGAGTCAATAAGGATTTAATAGCTTTCTTATTATCGATTTTTTTACGCATGATGCATGTATTTCACGTAGTACTGACAGACATTACTTGTTACCATAGCAATAATCTGGTTGTTTACATAGTTTCATTCAGGAACTTCAAATTAGAAAACTCTGTGACAGACTCGAGAACACTAAGTCGTATGTTAGGAAACTAGTTTGACTCAAACTAAAAGGTATTTGGAGTAAACAACATATGGTGTCAACGGTAGGTTTCCACCAGATCCTAATAGCCATCAAGAAAGGATTTTGCGCTAATGATGTAACTTTATTTAGACGTTATGTTCCTTTAAACACATTTAGGTACAGTTTGAATAGCTAAGAGTATTGAACACATTTTGACAGGACTATTCCATTTTTAACTGACTTCAAAAAGGAGGAAATTCTGAAATCGGATGTTTATATTTATTTATGTTTTTCGCGCATCCGTCGCTTACCAACAAATTTGAAAATTTTTGGATTTTTTTTTTCTGGTCAGGGTCCCAAAATGTTATCAAAATCGGACAAACGGTTTTGGAAAAATAAACTAAAATTTAAAAATGTATCAACATTGTCCACACCGATTTCTCAGAGGTTTGATTTTGTTTGTTCGATGCGGGTATACCTGCCATTTGGTCGCATTAAATTACAAAATTACTTTTTTTTTCGAAAGTCGGTGGCGAAAAGTCAATGGAATAAAAAACAAAGCCTACGACTTTCATAAGAAGAGTCGGTTACATTAAAAAAAAGTTTTTATAAAAATATTGAAAAAGTGCTTCAAAAATCGTTTTTACAAGATAATTCCGCCCATAGTGTCCCTATTGTTCAAAATTCGTGATTGATGGCGACCTACGAATCACATTCTCCCGAGGGTAGACAAGAATGATTAATATCTAAGGATCTTTCACATAATACTTCTTGGTTCTGACGCTGCTTTTGTTTCGGCTCCAACTTGATATTTAATTCACTACTTTGCTGTGTGATTGATGTCAGTCTGTCTGTCGTGCTATACTATCTGTGACATTATGGTGACGGCCTTATAACAGTAAATTATGATGTCCATGAATCGATTAAGGCCGTGTCTTTGATTTTCAAGAGATTGAGTGCGTTTAGTTTATGTTGATGACTTATTCATTTTGTTTACCGTAGTTTAATATATTTTCTTTCTATCTGAATGAATCAAAAACAATTGCCAACAAGTATAACACTAAAATTTGAACTTAAATATTTACCACGTTTATTATGGTAAATTGTTTTGAGTGTCCGATGTATTGGCACTTGCAAGCGCCATGATTACGGACGTAAGACTGCCCTTATTTGGCTGATTTTGTGTTCTGATTTTTTCTGACATAGCTTTTAAGGCATAAATGGCAACCCAAAAAAAACACGGAAATTCGCTGTCACTTACCAATAAAACTAAGAATCGCACCGTTACTTCTTGAAAATATAACATAATCAATAATGTATGTTACGTTAAAAATAAGTGCTTCAGCTCCGGGCTCGCTTATATCTAATCTTAAAATCAGGATCCGTTACGCGTATCTGTAAAGCAAATTAGGTTAATTTCGTGTGACCGCTCGTGTATCCTACTTCTTTTACTCTGCTTCCTGGCCATGACATTCCGGTCACGGACAAGATGAATATTTATGGATGCAGAGAACGGGATATGAAAATGTATAGAGAGCAAATAGAATGGCTTATTGAATTCGGACACGTTTTTGATAAGAATTGTCGCGTCATTTACTTTGAAATCTAATAATCGAGATACGATTATTTTTAATAGATTATCTTTCGTGATAGGTTAGGTGTGTACATGGTAATTTTTTCAGGAAATAAAGAAATCTCGAGCTCAATTTTCATGGAAACTAAAATTGTACTATTACGTATTTGGGATGATGACACTCCCCTCACGGAGACGAGGTCTGTGTTCCAACAGTTTTTTTTTATTTTTTGTGGTAAAATCATCAAATGAGTCCTCCCACCCAGGGCAGGCCGGGAGGGACTGTCAGACTTGACTGACTATAATCCACGGTGTCCTTCAATAGCCCTTTACGTACCGGGGTCGCGGTAATTTGTGAGTCCCGCAACCCCGGCAGGCGTGTTCCAACAGTAGGAATATTATAGGCTGATGATAATAT
The DNA here is from genome assembly GCA_943136025.2 of Agrotis puta. Lineage (NCBI taxonomy): Eukaryota > Metazoa > Arthropoda > Insecta > Lepidoptera > Noctuidae > Agrotis > Agrotis puta. The sequence goes on along the minus strand of OW964185.2, from coordinate 13,005,925 downwards.
TTTAAATATCAATATTCTTTTCTACTTAGGAATCGTACCAGATGATTTTGGCAAAAAAACTTGCCTTAGGTATAGGTACGGTTCTTCAGTGTACTACAAACATAATCCGGCTCCTAAAAGAAAATAATCTATTTGATCCAAAGCCAAAAAAATACCACTTACATGTTCTCGTATGTATGTCTACATTAGCTTTCAGAGAACCATTAGCAATGTTATCTTTTAACGCAATTGGGTCAAGTTTATCTTCTGCGGTAGTTCTTGCGGATCCCGAATCACCATTCGTGGGTTTGTGTCTCGGCCTTGACATTCACATGCCCTTACCGACTTTAGCACGACTTTGCTCCTTTAAAAGTTATTTTTACCATTTGTACTAAACTTTATGAAATAATAATTTTATATAAGAAATGTGGATGTGAGTTTGTTAGTTACGATGCCACGCCTGAATGGATGATGAATTTTTTAACTTACACATATAGTTGGAGGATATAAGATAAGCTATTTTTCGCAAAAAACTTTGTGGAACATTGGAAAAGGGGCGAACGATACCGCGTGCAAATGCTGACAGACTCGTACTGACTAAAATCCACAGTGTCCTTCAGTAGCCCTTTATGTACCGGGGTCACGGTAATTCGTGAGTCCCGCAACCGCGCGCAAATGCTTTTTTTTATCATGGTAAAATCATCAAATGAGTCCTCCAACCCAGGGCAGGGCGAGAGGGACTGTCAGACTTGACTGACTAAAATCCACGGTGTCCTTCAGTAGTCCTTTATGTACCGGGGTCACGGTAATTTGTGCGCGCAAATGCTAGCTTAAGGATAAAGGTACTGCAAAATGAGATTTAAAATACAGCATTCAATTCGTGTTTAAAATAGTACGGGAAATATATTCATGCAAACTATTTTATGGATGTCAATGGGTTTAAAAAAAATACTAGACTCACACCAATTAGTGCGAAATTCAATGTATTCGTACGGTTTTAATTGATTTATGTTTTTTTTTTCGATTGGTTGTCAATTTAATGAATTGACGTTATTTAATTTTAGTTGATACATCGTTAAAAATACAATAATTATCTATACTGGGATGTCTTTTATGAGCCGATACATTACATTATTCCGATGTTTTATTTCCGTCACGTAAAGACTCATTCACATAGAATCCGTCATTCCCAAATAAAAAAAAATGATACGAGCATGACTTATAAGTTGTGAAAGAAACACTATTCCTTAAATAATCTGAGCGTCTATGTGCTATGACGGATAGATAGACGTTCACATTGAATACAGAAACATGTATATTCATGGATCCGGCACCAAAATTCGTGTTTTTATAGACGTCATTTAAAAGACGATATATCTCCCTAATTTTTGATGCGTGTACGAACACGGGCATTTAAAAACACAGCCGCTGCCAAAAAAAGAAAAGTATCGTAAAAAAAAACGTTTCGTCAAACGTCCTCCTGTGAATGAGCTCCTACTGTTTTTATATGCATGAATAATGACGGGGCTTAACATAGGGCTTCTGAAACAATATCTGGTGATATTGTTTCAGAAGGGCGTACAATGTCAAGTGCCCAAAGAGAAACTCTCGCATGATATATTTACTTGACCCTCGTTAGCATTAAATGACGTTTTAGCAAAAAGAACAATAAAATAGAAAGTGGAGATTTATGATGGAGAAATATCTTCTGGGCATCTGAGTACATTGACTGGGAGGACGAAAGGTCAGAGAGGTCGAGAGGGAAAAAATACAGACGCAAAAATATGTAGCTTTCTCTTCCCGCAATTGTGGAGCAAGTAGACAGTGATAAATTTACAGGGACTTGAAGTATATATATTATGGGTCGCGGGAATGTCTGGGAGGTTGCCTCGGCCCTAGAAGGACAATTGAAGAAACAGGGTGATTTTTATTCAGTCCAGTCTGACAGTCTCTTCTGTTCTACGTACAACGGGAGAACTTATTCGATAATTTCCTACACCAAAAAATAAAAAGCATATGTCGGTAAGTTAGTCATCAGTTACTTTCAAGAGAAAATGATAATAATAACATTCAAGAGATGAATCAGGATAACCAACACGAGGAAAGTAATCTACAAAGAATTTCATACTATTAAATTTAAAGCCGTGTAATTTTCTCTTACCCACGCTCAGAGACATGAACACAATTTTATTTTGAGGATTGAGTACGAGTGTACCGATCGGGATTACCAGATTATTTTTATTTCGTTCTTTCAGCCTTCAGTGTCAATCTAGACTCAGATCATCATAATAAATGTCTGCACTGAAACGAGTCATAAAATATATCACATCCTTGGGTTATGTCACCCGAAAAGACATGACCTTCTGCAACAAATGACGGTACCTCATAAAGGTTTATTTTATGGCTGTCCCATGGCCAACCTTGCACCTATAAACAGTATCACCTGACCTAGACCGTGTGCTCGAATTTATCTTGTTGATAACTATGGCGCCGCTAATAATAGACTAGTTGTCGCCAACGGGCGTTGCCCGGACCGAGTCGTTGAGCTTAACGCAGACGGCGAGACTTGAGTTATAAGGTTGATGTATTTTCAGGTCTGCCTAACGTACCAGCTAATGTTTCTAGACGTAAAATGAGGCAAAGAATGTTTAACAATAAAGTATGTCACTTTGAGGATAAAACGAGTAAATCTTCAAGGGACGCTGTCCTTATTTACGCTTGACGTGTACCTTGTAAATTTCCAAGTTTCCAACTCCCAAGTTTTTCGTAAACAAGTTCTCTACTTAAATGCTTCTTTGTAGACACCCTAGGCGAGTTGGAAGATTAATTTTCTTCGAACAGCTGTTACTGTTTCTGTGAATTTCAATAATATGTAATTGAATTCTCTTATAGATCGTTCTCGTTTTACATCTTCGCTTTGAAGTTCGATTTTCTTAGTAGTTAGACCTACAGTAGACTCATAATCGTACTAATTAAACTTCCAAGCAGCCATTTCAGTCTTAGATCTATGCAAAGACATTTCAACTTTAACTGGGTTTATCGCCAAGTGCACAACACATTTTCGTACAGTTTTTTGTTAGATTTGAAGCGTTTATTTTATCTGCACATGTAGTGGAAGAATTAGGGCATTCGGTGGTTTAGTTGGGTGGAGCTCACAGGGGTCGGTCGACGCATCCGTGCATGTAATGTCAACCTAATTTGCGTCGACCTTGCGAGCTACTTTGTTGTCCATACGTCGAATTAGCGGCAGAAATCGGTTTCTCTTCGTTCATTGTATAGTATTAGTATCCCTCCAATATCTTGTCATCTTTATAGATATTTCTAATTAGATTCATAAATATCTTTACTCATTACACCACCAGTAATGTAAAGGCTCGTAAAATTAATTAGAAACCATTATTTTACATGTACATACAATTTCTCATATAACCAGCCGAGTAATAGGTGCTTTAATTAATTTGTTAGCGAAATTTCATTGCAGTATATTATAAATTATAAGTATGACGGAGGTGAAGGTCGCGAACTTGGCTGTCGCTCGCGGCAGTTCACAAAGTTCGTTAATTTGCAACGAGTGCTGCTGGCAGCTTTAATGGCTGTTTGCTACGTTTCAAAACTTGGCTCTCTCTCTGCGTCTTGACATCCGAATTGCAGCTTAATTGTGAAGCGCTTTTCTGTTTCAAAGGAAAGTGAAAAGCGCTGCACACGTTTTGGCAAGCTCTCATATGACGTTTGTCGCTGCAATTTTCTGGGACCTTTTGTGTATTTTAGCAGAGTTTATTATTAACTTTGTAGCAAAATTCTACAAGCGGACTGCTTTTCATGAAATAACAGCTAAATTAACGTTTTCTGTGTTAGAGATAGAGAAGCTTCTGTGAGTTTTTGGGTACATTACATTGTTTGTGTTGTGGATAATCTATTCCGTTTTACTTCAGCTGTGACTCTCTTCAAGAATCACATTTGCTCTAACATCGGTAATCATCAAGTCGAGTGTTAACTTGGACATCATTATTTTATCTTTAGCTATTGCTCAAATCGTACAATTCAATATCCCTGTTATTGATCCTAATGCCTCATCATCATCAGCCTATAGCAGTCCACTGGTGGACCTAGACATCTCACTCGACCACCAGCTACTGTCGTCCAGCTATTGCCCACCGGCCAATTTGCGAAAATCGAGGCAATGTGTCAATGTTCTAATGTCTGAAAAGATATTTTAAAATCAATTGGACTTCGAACCTTTAAAATTTTTTCGTCTATCTCTTCAACTGTTTCTACAATTACAAACAAAGTCTATTTTCACAGCCACATTCCGCCATTTTACAAACAAAATGACTTCCCCGTTATTATTCACAGCCAGCAAGTACATCGCGTACATTTGTACGCGGTGTTCGTATAGTGGATATGATAACAGAAATAGTTCGTCAACTCACACTGTCTCATTGTTGGATCATCGCCGAGAGTACAGTCATGCACGAGAGATTTGTTTACACTCAAAAAGAAAAAAACTTTCTGAGAATAGTGAATATAGGGGCAAGTACAAGAAACTCTAGTGTGACGATTTCGATTTATTTCTGGCCAGCTTTTGTCCACGGATTCGCTCGCGTTATTTTCGCGTTAGTTAGTTTAAGAATCAATACGATTCGAAAATATAAGACCGTTATTGTTGTTTCTCGTAAACGGAAGGTATTTTTTTGGCATATCGACCGAAAAATTGTCTACTACTACTACCTTTCCAACACTCCCTGTTGTGGGGACTACATGGAGTGTTGGAAAGGAAATAAAGAGGCATATGCCCTCAATGGTACAGTACAGGAAAAGAAAACTTTGAAATTAGTTGTTGATCTGTCAAATCCACGATGATCTGAACATACACTCTATGAAACTGCAATAAACGTGGCCACTTGTAGAGTCCATATTGTATTATACGAAGGTTTTTTTTTTATTTCGATACCAAAAGAAGAGTATATTGGTACTACACTATCTGAAAATAACTTCATAAAAAAAACCATCAAATTACAATAGCAATAGAAAATTTGATTTGCTTAGTATTTACTGTACAAATTGGTTTTCGCGACTGTAACGTCTACGCCTCCGAATTCTTCATGTACAAATCTTGTAGAAATGTCTTGTCAGTTTGGGAACAGCTGTTTATACAGATTCAGAAAATGATAGAATGTGAATAGAATTTGGTGGGTCGGGTAGCTATTTTTGGAATTACATAACCAGTAAAATGTGGGACTGGGTAGTTACCTAAATTAGGTACGTACACATCTGCAAAAGCCTTCAGAGAAACAGATGTGATATTGTAAGAGTATTGCTGAGATATTAAAATATACAAATATATGTTTAGGGGAACAGTGTATAAGACGGGGACGCGAGGTATAATGGGGACATACACTTTGCAAGCGGGCATTTACAAATGGCGTCCTGTTGACGCTTGCCCTACGTTAGCATTGTGTTAAGTTTGCCTTAAGTGTGTGATTTCCCATCATACGTCGCGTCCCCGTCTTATACACTGTTCCCCTACCTGTGTCATCCTAATGATGGGCTGAGACCTCTCCCATGATTGCTAACTCTTTCGATCTAGAGCTAATGTGGTCCATTGGTCGTTAGTTTCCTCAAGCTTGTCCATCATCTACGAGGTGTCCCGCGATGCCTTCTATATGCTACATGTTCTTATATTCTGCCCTATTAAGCGGTATCGCAAAAAAATCGTGAAGTAGATTTTTATGCCATCGTATGAATACTTAAAGGTAAAACTGAACTAGGGTTTTTTTTTGTTAAGGATATTTTTATATGTTTTGAACAAGATAGCGTTAAAAGGCTTAGCTCATGAGATGCGTATTTTTAAAGCTATCCGATGGTGTTTGTAGATTTTGAGACACCGCTTTTGCGCATAGTAGGGCAGTATTTAAAAAAAAACCCACGCTAGGAATTTCTCCTGAATCATGGGTGCGTTTACAAACAGAAACTCACATGCACAAACACCCAGACCCGGAACAACTACTAGTAGGTCATACAAATTTCTTTGCTATATTGTTTTTTTTTTTTCGGCCTCGTGATAATCATAGAATGTAAATCTAAAATACCACAGAACTACTAATCTTAAAACGTTTATTTGTCTTCCGCATGACGCGAGTAATCCCGGCTTTTAGGCGTTCGCCTAATTAACTTAAAGAAACCATTACAAATTATTTCCTATTCACCGTTGATTTACAGCACTTCCTGGACATACTTAGGTGTTTTTTTTTAATGTACCCAGACACTTTCTTTAATAGGTTAATACACTCCTGGTTAATTAGTACACGCACATACTCACACTCTTACTTGAAAGTTAGGCGCGGGCGACACTGTTGGCTTAGCTAATTTAGCTTTGCTTCCGTAGCTTAGAGAGTGTAACTAAATATTTTATGTAGAGTCACTGAATGCCATCCACATAGTTTCTGGTGATTTTTGTAATACAAATTTCGGCCTTTTCCCTTAATAACTGCCAAAAATCTACGAATGAGGTAAGAGTGAACTATGCGAGCTGAAATATCTGGGTGAAATGGTTAAATTCTCGTCGAAAATTAAGCATTTAGTTACAAACATTGAAGTATTGTGTACTGTAGGGATGGGCGGCGACAGATACTCGACCATCCGTGGAGATGAGCCTACAAAGCTCTTTAAGAAATATCTCGCAAAGCTTAGCATTGAGATTTCAAAAAACATGATAAGTTAGGTTCGCTCACTGTATGCCCTGCCCTTTATACATATAGCGACGTCAAAACGCGGTATGCTAATATCTAAATATTATTTTTAATTATACCCTGAATGTTTCGTTTCACTATACGCTTACGTTAACCGGTTCAGTTATTTATAAACATAGTTATTTTTAGGTTTTCTGCTTATGTATTGTTATGTAGATGTTAGTTCGTAAAGTTTCCGTGCGTGTTTACTATTCTTCGTAATTTATGCGTGCTAGTGGAATTTTGTGCGTATTTTTTTTATTGTTTATTATGGTGTGGTTGAACAGATTTCTTGTACGATGTGTTTTAGTTATAATCAGATTGATTCAGAATGATTTTTCTTCTTTAAAATCAGCATCAACATTGGCGCAAGAGTTCATGATTTTCCAGAATTGTAGGTAGTATTGTAAAATATTTTTTGCGAAGAATGTATTTTAGTTAGGAAAGACTAGCTTTAAAATGAATCTCTTTATTGCGCGGCTAAATTGTGGTGTACAATTGTCCAAATAATAACGTCTATTTTAAAAAAATAGTTAATATCTACCAAAATATGCTTACTTTTAATGAAAGGCTGTTTTCATCTTCAAAATAATTGGCTAATAAAATAGTCTGTTAAAATAGGTTTTTGTAATTGATACTATTATAATAATAAAAATATTTATTAAAACAGAACCTTTAGGTTCTTATTTTATAATTCAATGAAACCCTTTAATTGGGAAGGTAAGGATGTGGCGTTAAAATACACATTTCAATATGAATCGTTAATTGACCTTTTACTAGTCTTTGTTTCTGTTACCCTTTTACACTGAGATACAATTTTAGGTAATAATTTTGCTATCAATAAAATCTTCCGACCATGGACCATGCCCGGGTCGACGGCGCGTTGTGTTCCAGGCGCGCCTCAGTGTCAGCAGAGTGACGGGGCCCTTCTCTAGAGGGCCAAAACCTGCCGGAGTCGCGGGACTTTACGAATTACCGTGACCACGGAACGTAAAGGGCTATTGAAGGACACCGTGGATTTTAGTCAGTACGAGACTGACAGGCCCTCCCGCTCTGCCAAGGGTGGGAGGACTCATTTGATGATTTTACCACGTAAAAAAAAGAAATGCGTGACTATAAATAGTTTTCAATACAGTATTATCGAACGTATTCGTGTTTAGTGCGATATAAGTACATCAAAGTCAGTAATATTTAATGAAAAATATTTTTAGGTTAATACATAAATCAGAACCAATCAGGCATACTCGAAGAGTTGAGGTCAATAACCCAGCAGTGTGATTGATTATGCGAACAGGAGCAAAATACTAAAAAAAAGAAATTATGCGAATAAAATTAGCATCACAAAGATTCTGCTATTTAATTAGCAGTATCTTATACCAATAAATAAATAAATCATTATAATTGCATAAGTTGATAAAAAATGCTTTGCAATAGCTGTACCGCGGCAGTCCCCGAGTGCCACACGTATTTTTTTGACATATTATGCCTCTAACTACAACGCCGTTTTCTATAAAAAAACCAGAAAATTCCTCGAATAACCACATAAAACTGCGAAACCTAGAATTCACCCCAATCAACCTTTCCGATATTCAAATAGAAGGCGTAATAAAATAACCCAACTTTTCCCCCAAGTCATTCAATTACGTAAAATATTGACAACCCTCCGTTACTAAAAATAGCGGGGTCCAAAAATAGTCTAACTTATAGAGGCTACAGGTAGTAGCTAGCGTCAGTAGTCGTGACGTCAGACACCGTGGCGTCATAGTTTTTGACTGTGTGCTAAAAAGAAGAAAAAAAAAGCGTTATGTAGTGCCCCTTTTTTATCGTGGTAAACTCATCAAATGAGTCCTCCCACCCAGGGCAGGGCGGGAGGGACTGTCAGACTCGTACTGACTAAAATCCACGGTGTCTTTCAGTAGCACTTTACGTTCCGGGGTCACGGTAATTCGTACAGTCCCGCGACCAAATATGTAGTGCCCTTAAAGTATGATTATTGCACCATGGCGCTATTAGCAAGAATTTGCAAAGCGCTAATGAAGAAAAAAAGATACTGGCGTGAGTTTTGACGGTAACTTCGTGAATGCCATGTGTAATGTCATTCAAAGTTGGCTTTGAAACGATAAAGGCTGATATCATCATCATCAGCCTATAATGACACAAGCCTCCTCACTGTGAGAGGGAGAAAGGCTGATATAAATAGAACAAAAAACCATCTCTCTCAATCTATTAATTACGAAAACGGAGGTCCTTCGAACCTTCGCTAATGACATAGTCCATTCAAAAACTAGTCAAATAATAATGACGCCCATAGGACACAGGTAGCGTTACCGTCAGAAGCGTGACATGAGTCACCGACGCGTCATAGCGTCTGACGACACGTCTGTGGAGAAAGAAAGACAGAAAAAACGTTTAAATCATTCTCACTTGCCACACGTTGATTTTGGAACGATAAATACTGAATTACGATAGAGACATGCAATAATTGTCAGTTTTAAAGACTCCTCTGATCAATTAAAAAAACGAAGGGCTTAATGTGTTTTATCGCTATAAAAAGTTGCCAAAATTAATATGGCTAATTAACCCCACGGGTCACAGGTAGCGTCATTAGCGTGACATGAGTCACTGACGCGCCATAACGTCTGACGACACGTCTGAGGGGCATACCGCTTATATCACTCTCACTTATCACACGTCGGCTTTGGAACGATAAAGACTGATTTATTATAAGGAGATGCATTGAATAAAGAGTGCTTATAAGGAAGTCTGTTTTAATATCATTTTGGACTATCTACAGGCTGATAGGTAATAGGGTGCATCCCTTGAAATGGTTGAGAATTTTAACCTTGCAAAATGGGTTCAAACTGTGTTGTTTGAGATGAAGCTTAAAGTTAAAAATATCGGTATACCAGTATCTCTCTATAGTCGTACTATAGTATACTTAAAGAAATGTCTGGGTTTTGACGACATGTCACCGTTATTTTTCGCATTTAGTTCAACACTGTGTAGAATCATGTTGTTCGAACAGAAATGACACGACAGCCATTTATTTTCGCTGTTATTGCACTTCTTCTCAAGCCGATCACTGTATGCAGTCATGAGTCATCTTAATAGCTAGGTAGCCTTAACAATTACATCTTATTCTGCATATCTACACCGTTATTACCTCCAGTGAGTATTGTATAAGAACTAGCGTTTATAATTATGACAAAGACGCGATTGTTAGGGAAGTTCCCACAGCAGGTAGAGCGTGGCGGCGCCCGCGCCTTCTTTCAAATGAGTCACTCAGTTACTTCGTCTGCCTGCACGTCTGTGGGACTTGTTCGTAGGGCTGTCCGGAAACTAATATCAGATAATTTTTAATAATTGTAATTTTCGTAAATGTATTGACAATATTAACTGTTTCCGCAATCATTTTACGTATCTTGTCGCAATTTATATTATTAAAACCCCCATTAACGTTGAAATTACCACCAAGGCCCAAAAAGCTATCAGCAGTTTGAATTACGATAAAATTCGCAAAATTGTCGCAGATATATTTAATATTATGAATTGTCAGCCCCCTGATAGCGTTGAAAGGTGCAATAACAAATTAGGTATAATTCTTCTTCTTCTGTAATGATGTCATTAGTTGTGGTGAAAAGCTCAGGGGGCTTCCACCAATGGAGACGTTATTCGTAAGATTCGGCCAATCATACCAGAGATATAAGTGGAATTAACTGGAAACTGCTTAAACAGAAACTGACAAGCATAATCAGCCTACAGTGTTCCTACCGACCTTCTCTCTGTGTGAGGGAGGGGGCTGCAATCACGCGGTCCCAGAGCGGGTGTGCAAAAAAATAACCAAAATAGAAACCACACTTTGGTAAAAATATAAGACAGCGTAAATGTTACTGAAGCTGATTGTTTACGCAACGACGGACTTAAATATTTAAACATCGTCACGGGAAATCTAGGATTCCAGTTTCTAAAGTTTTTCTTCCAAGAATACTAAAGCTGTGGAGTAGACTATGCTTTGTGCAAAGTTTGTGTAAAAATGAAAGTTAAACGAAACTGCAAACCTCATTCTAGCAAATTATTGTTATTTTCAACAAAAAGTCACTAAGAAAAACGTTTGAAATTTTGCTAAGAAAATTAAACTGTCTCGGGCTGGCCAAGTATTCATTCAAACGGAATGTGAGTAATCTTTAAAATGCACAGTTCTTGGTGCAGTTTATTTTACAAATTCAAGTTTAATTTCCCTAGGTAATGTGTTTGACATGTGAGAAATACTACAGGGGTTTTCTTTAAAAATCTGTTCAAAAAGAAATATAGCATACAATACTAAAATGGACATCCTTACCGCACCCACCGGGCGTGACCCCTCGATGCGTCGATAATTACCGACCGAGACATCTGATGACGTAATACAATAATTCTTTCAACTCATGTGAGCCTGGTACTCGGTTTTCACGGAAATGTATATTTTTGTTTTTAATGAAGGGCGAGGGTTGATAAAATGTTTGATGAAATTTTATCTACATGATAAAATGATAATATGTTTTAGTAATTATGGTAATGGCGGATTCACAGTGATATGAGTTAGATTGCAATGTATAATTCCGCAGTGTTACGAGAGAGGCTAAAGAAAATATAGAAAAATTTCATGAGGAATATGGGACAAAGGCAGGAAGGTTAGATATGAGTGTTAGAGATGTCCTTGTTTTCAAAATTGAAGATATGGATATTTCAATATAGAGATGTTGTATGTATTAGTTACCACATTATCTTCGTCATACCATACCTCTTTAAATAGTGAAGTTTATCAACCATATCTGTGTGTACATTTTTATTTTAATAAACACTTCATTAATATAGCATTATAAATTTTATCATACAACATTAATTTCATTAAAAGCCTCTCCAATCAATGCCAAAATCTCTTTATTCCGAACCCTGTTAACTTCAATACCTTAAAGCTTATTCTCTCTACAATCCCGCTAGTAATTATCCAGTCGGGTGCTTCCAATAGTAAAGCTTAAAGTTAATAGCTTAAAGCTCATTAGGGTTTGAACGTCTCGTCTTTATTGCAGTTCAACTGTCATAGTTCAGCTGGATAACACTCTGGGGTGTTATTGTTAGCAGTGGAATATTAGTAGCGACTAGGGAGATGTTGATTACATAGTCTGCGGGAGAATATTTGCGAATGTGTGGTGTGCTACGGTACGTGTATCGTCAAATAGATGGAAGTAACGTAAACAATGTCAAATTCGTGTATTTGATGTCATATGCTTTTGAACATCGTTCATTTATAATTTATCTGGTAAGATTATTAACTGTCGCAAAACCACTTCTTCATGTTAAAAGTTGGGGAGTCTGTGTCCACTAACCAGAAAAAACAGAATTCGGACTTTTGAGAATGTTCCAATGGCTTTCGAATGTGTCCAGAACAATCGATGTACTAACTCAATCTAGTAGATTTTCGTGACTATTTATTCCTGCTGAAAGTGATACCTCAATTATGCCACTCGGCACTCGAAGAAATGTAGATCGTATTTCTCCGAAACATTCCGAGAAACGGCACGAACACCGCAGTCTTCCATTAAATACATCTTTCAGTTCGTGACAGCCGCAAGTTATTCAATCGAATCGGATCGGTTAGAAAAAACAACACAATGACATCGTGTTATGTGAATTACGTGAGCGAAGCGAGCCCGCATGGCAACCGCCATTGTTCAACATAATCGATACTATAGCGTCCTGATCAATCGAGATATTAGCACGGGTGGGAACAGAAGATTCAGTTGTAACAACTTAGGATAATACAAATATTTATGTAAGTATTTCTCTCTCATCTTTATTCATTTCCTCTTCTCCTCTTATACCCTGTGATTACATCTCTTTTTTACCAACGCCCCTTTCGCAATATCACTTTGTTACAATCATATAATAATTACCATCATCTCTATGCTCGGGCTTTGCTCATTCTTCTGTCTAGGATTTTCTGCGGTTAAATTGTATCTTACTTTGAACTAGACTTTATTCTATGTGTATTATTGATCAAAGTAATTAATCTATGCAAAGCATTTGATTCTTTGGAGATTCTGAAGTCTGTCAATGGTCTGCAAGAATGTTTTACGCTTGGGTCAAATGTTCCTATCGTGGTATCATAAACTCTATCATCTCCTTCACCTGTTACTACAAGTAGTAAGAATGTCGTTGTGTTTTCTATTTTCTCCTCATAACTATCAAGTGGATCTTCTGCCCCTATCTCCTTGACATATTACACAACAAACGCGAGTGCGTTAACCGAACGTTTAGCCGAGCCGGCCAGTATCGATTGCGTGCGCCAATTAAACTCCGTTGTAATCAGACTACAAAGAGCTATGTATAACCTGACCGAGATCAGTTGTGTTTACTTTACACCTTGTTGTAATTGTTATAATGAATGGTTGTTTGTATAATTGCGTGTACGCTTGTGTGTTTAGTTGTAGTTGTATGAAATTGACCGAGCGTAAATCACAATCGCCAATAACACGCATGACTTTTGTATTTGTTTTTAATTATGCACTAGCAGTAGTGAGAGTTCTATCTGGTTCGTTTTCTTCGTCGTTTTATTTAGTGGTTTATGTTTTGTTTTAAATTAGACTCTAATCTTTATCAGCATCATTATTAACTGCTAGTATGTTAGTTTCTTTTAGTACTATGAATCCCTGGTTATTACGAGTGTCATCAAAGTCTTCCTCACGTACCTTTTAGTTAATTCCTCCTGTTGGATTGTCTGTAATTTTTACATTGTCTCTTTAACACTAAAATAATATACAAGTTTTATTCTCTAGGCTACATATTACAAACTATTCACCGCTTGTTACTTCTCCACCCACGTTATTCTCGATCTCTCTCCGCAGATGTATTTTACCGTTCACATCGTCCTTTTAATATGCTGCCAGCTATTGATTTCAGATAGAATATAAAACAGTTCTTTTGTTCATTTTTCTAGTGTTCTACAAATATCTCGAGGGAATAATGTAGATGTATCAGCTGAATATTTTCTTGGGTTGTATATATGAATGGAAAACGGTAGTAAGAATTGTTTTCGTTTTATTTCTTCATTACTATTATCTTGTATATTGATTTATTAGGTATTTCTTTTACTTTTTGCGTGTTAATAATTTGGATCATTTATCAACATGATTGCGCATAAGGGTTTTTCTTATGAGTCATTATTCATAATAATTCCCTTCACATGCTTATGACAAGGCTGCCATATGTTCGGTAGCGATACGAAGAATATAAATGATCCTCATTCTAATGATATATTACAGCTGTAATCTCTCCACCTCATATTTTCGTTTATCATAAAATTAAGGAAAGGTTCTTGGTAACACGTTTTCTTAGCCGGCGTTGGGAACGTGAATTTTGGATAGCGTTATAAATTGTGAAAATTATCTCGGAACGTGTTCATCCTTAGCATCGTAAGCGAATATTTCAATCTTTAGATTCTTCCTGGCGTTGCAAAAAAAAATTATAACCTTTCTGTTTTTAACAATGAAATTTTTGCGATAATTTGTGAAGATGGATAGATTAAAAATGATTTTTTCCAAATCAAAATTCAAGACAGTCTCTATAGTTCTGATACCGTGTTCGACTTACGATACAAATAAAAAGTTCGGAGATATTATTGACATATGTAGCAATTAAGAATCGTATTACTAAAGTATAATAGCTTCTTTTGTTCTACATCTGTAACGGACAGGTTGATGAGGCCCGTAAGTGATGTTACAAGACACTTGAAGTTTTCCTTTTGAAGTATGAAGCTTCAGGCTCTTAAGGCCCACTTGAATTATGCTTGAGCAAAATTGTGCTTTATAGGTAACTTTATCACTCGAAGATAAGAAGATATAAGACCGTCTATTAGACTAGAAGCGATAGATTTTATTTTGTATCTTCTATTGTTATAAATGTTTTTGACAATTTATGAATGTTTGGTACTCTTTCTAATGTTCAAATATTTATTTGTTTGATGTTTTATAAACCAACTAACTATATAAGGAACTCCACCCGCGTGGTTGTTGCACAGGTACATAATACAAGGACGAAAGGAAGGCCAATATGTCTATCCAGGTTATAAACTATGGCTGTACCAAATCTGTTCAGTAATTTCTTTGTAGAAGTAACAAAGACCCGTCCATCCATCTTCTCAAAAATTTCATTTACGGCCTTTGCCCAGAAGTAGGACAGAGCATTCTAGGAAGAAAACATAGAAAACAAAAGTTACATATATTTTTGCATTTTCCTTGTGTCATATCTCGTACCTCGGGTTTTGCAATTTTACGGGTAGGTATCATCATTTTCACATCCTTTTTGAACGGACAAAGCTTTCGTCATTCCACGGATGAAACATTCCTACTTTACACTCCCAAAACCTTCCACCGTTCACGCGTAGTTTTTCGTCCTCTTTCCTCTCTCTGCCTTTACTTTCACACGTAACTACGCTTTTTCTCTTCCAAAACGTTAAGCTTTGAATTCCATTTGCCTATGCGTGTATATGTGTGTGTGTGTGTGTGTTAAACATGTATCAGAAATCCATTGCCAAATTAAAGGGTGTGATATAAATCGCACTGCGCACATCTATTAAATGGAATTTTCCTTGCCGGAGTC
This sequence comes from Agrotis puta, assembly GCA_943136025.2. Classification (NCBI taxonomy): domain Eukaryota; kingdom Metazoa; phylum Arthropoda; class Insecta; order Lepidoptera; family Noctuidae; genus Agrotis; species Agrotis puta. The sequence continues at coordinate 12,990,581 of OW964185.2, read as the reverse complement.
TGTTTTCTAATAGATACAACCTTGCGGTCTTTGATTCGAGATAGTGCGAGCCTATCGCTAAATAAAAATTAAATCCAATTCTTCCTTATTGCGTATCCGTCGAACTAACTACAATAGTAATCGCGAAAAAACAAAAGCTACACCATACTTTTAGGTCGTAGCTATTGAACTTTGTATCGACTAGCTGAATTTTATGACTACGCATTTTTGAAACATCCTGTGTGTGTGTGTGTGTTTTTATGTGGAGTGTGTGTGTATGTGTAGTATGTATAAATGTTGTCTCCATAAATTCGTTTCACACGGCCCGATATTCATGAGGGTGACGTGAAATGCCTTAGCTTCACGACCACGGCTCAGTGACAGCTGCTTTCGGGCTTCGTTTATGGTACAGTCGCCTAAATATTTAGATAGAGGTAACAGAGTATGAGCTAGGGTAGTGGAGGTCTGCATAGTTTGCCGTTATGTTTTGACTAGCTTCATGCCAGCGGCTTCGCCCGAAGTTTGAAGATATCCCACGGGATCGAAGTACTCGGATAAAAAGTATTCTATTGATATTTACGTTACGTACTTACTACTCGTACCACCAACGATTAATTAATTTTAAAACGAATCCTTCCCTGAGCCAACAAAAACACATAAACATAAGGAAAATTACCCTTAATTGTTTCCACTACTAAGATACCCACAGGCCTACTCTATGTGAGAGGGAGTGGACCGTAATCTACCATGAAGTGCGGATTGGTAGACGTCACATGTCTTCAAATTATTGATCCTAGGACATGTCAGGTATCCAGACGATGTTAAACATAAAACACCGAGACAAAAAACCGTAAAACAAGACCATTACTTATCTCCTAAAAACGAGAAAGCTCGTAAAAACGTGGCGTGTCCTGACATAAATGTACACTATTTGCTTCCACTGCGGAGGCGCCCGTCAAACGTGGCACGTGTCTGGACGTGACCCGGGCTTAAGAACAGCAGACAACTCGAGACACGTGTAAAAAACTACCGCGCTTTCAATTTCGCTGAACGTTTCATGTTCAGGAATTCTTCAGAAGGTCGTTTCTTTTTTTATAATGTAATCACTTATTTGGCTTTTCGTCAATTCTCACTCAGCGCTTCCAAATACAGAAGCTCATCTAAAAAAGGGATAGAAATGAATAAGTGAATGATCTAGGATGTGATTTCACATAGCTATTGTCTAGAAATCCTGAAGTCTCAGAAGTCTTCTATGTAATGTTGCTTGGATAGACGCATTTTTACCGTTTTACAAGCACCATGGTAGCATGAAATGTCTTGACTATTTATACTTAAACAAAGAGGAACTAAATACAACACCGTACCGGCTTTGTATTTAGACACTTCGGGTCAAGACGCACCTTGATTAATAAGTAGGATTACTTCGGATCCCTGTAGTTCAGTTTGAGAAGGATACAGCAAATTACAACTGACAGGCCTGGTTTCCGTAGTTAATGTTCCCGTCTCTGGGTAGACTATATTAACAGTATAAAGAAGCATTTGTTTGCATTTTGGAGGTAAACTCTGCCACTACTGAAACTTCTTCATTTATATGTATGTAGCTGCATTATCCACGAGTGCTATAAATTATATTTATACCATTCATATTAGCTGAGTTGTCACAAATTTTGTGTAACAAGTCAGAAAAAGTAAAACCGCTGGCGGACGATGGATCGTGACGCGCTGTGTCTGGTCAAAACTACACCCGAAACAAGTGGCGGGTAGAGGCTAGTTGCGTCATTAAATAATATTCTGAATAAAAAACAATTTTGTCAAAACCAAATAACTTTATTTTAAAACAGTATGAAAAAAAACTAAATGGAAAATTACTAGACACTACTAGTGGCGGTACCAAGTCTGGCAGACCTTCAAGCGTTTGACCTTCTTTTGTAAAACTAACATGGCGTATAGAAGAGCTTCGGCGGTAGGTGGACACCCTGGTACGTATATGTCCACCTGGAAAATAAAGCAATTATATAAAAATTGGTCAATTTTTCGTTCATACAAATTGTATGAAAAAAATATTTCTCTAAAGAAAACTTCAGCCGCGCCGTTTCGTTTTTTATTTTTTCCCATACAATAAAATGATCCTAACATGAAACAGAGTCGAAAGACATGGTTACTCATGTTTCTACAAGGTCTGCCGTGTAGACCTGTGACTGCAACGCCACCCCGCTGTCAATTTTGACGTATCTGAGCTGTCAAATTTTAATGAAAAAATCTGGCATTCTCACACTACATAGCCCTATTTCAAAATTAACAATAACTTGAAATGCCAAATAAACACCAGATCTATCATTTTCTTTTTGCTAACTTTATGAAGTATTTCGCTTGAGATCCAAAGACCCCATTGACGTTTTAGGGGTCGGTTACAAAGGTATAGTGAAATAAATAGTTACCGGTATGACTCTATCAGCGCCACGACATGTGGAATAGGTATAATGGTAATAGCCTCCGCCGTTGGCACAGCTGCCCATGGAGACCACCCACTTAGGCTCCGGCATCAGGTCGTAGGTCTTCCGGAGAATGGGCGCCATCTTATTGGTCACAGTACCAGCGACGATGATCACGTCGGTCTGCCGTGGTGTGCCTCTGAAGACCATGCCGAAGCGATCCATGTCATATCTGAAAAAGAACAGTTATTTTTAACTATGTAAGCTGTTCCCCGCATTTTCACCTGCTGCTCGGCTCCTATTGCTTGTAGCGTGATAATATATAACCCAGAGCCTTCCTCGAAAAATAGACTATCCAACATAAAAAATATTTCTTCAATTGAACCAGTAATTCCTGAGATTAACGTGTTCAACTAAACCAACAAATAAACGAACTGTTATAGATTAGTCAAATACGCCATCAAAAGAGCTGATGTGTAAATATGTGTCAAGGTCCTTTTTTAATTACATTTGGACTGTGCTTGACCAAAATCTCCCTTGATGGTAAGCAATGATGTGGTTCACAGTGAGGTCAAGCACCTCTAGAAATACACTACTCCTACCTATTAATTCTGTAAACAATCCTGAAATTATGTCTATCAAAATCCTAAATGTCATGACTTAGCTAGTTTTTGCGATGCTCATTTCCTTTTCATTCATATCATTCCTGAAGAAACCCATCCTTACCCTCTCCGTCACTCCTTACGTTTTACTAACAAAAAAAAAATACTACTTTTAAAAGATCAGAGCACTGTCACGACTGACTGAAGAACTTGAATGGAATTACAAACGACCCCAAGCTTTAACGACCTTCGTTATTGACAAAACCCATTGACGTTGCTTTACAATGACATTTGATGGGAAATGTCATGTCTCAACCTTTAGGGGTCGTGTCGTGGGTATCGAGAATCTTAGTCTCGCTCTGGAACAATGGTATTGTTTGTGCGAATTCGTGATGAGTATCTTCGCCAGATTAATGGCGCTAAAAAGTTGTACAAAGCATTTGATTTATTATGCTTTTACCTTCATTTGTAATGGAAGGGACAGTGAATAAACAATAATAGTACAAATAAAACATTATGTCAATAGTACATTAAAATAACAGCCACATAAAAGTATAAAAAAAAATATATATATTAAGTTTACATTTTTGATATCTACTTCCGAAAGAAAAGTTATTTTAAACTTTCTTGAAGTCGGTTTTTATTTTAAGTTTCTATTTTTATTACAATTACATAATGAGTTTATTGAATTGAGAACCTCCTCCATTTTAAAATCGTATACTTCTTGTTAAAACTGTTAATTACTTTTCGAATGCTCTATTTGCTCTACTTTTCTCGCTGGTTCGTTCTTTGTGCGACAGAGATATCGACGATTCCGAAACCATTCGATTATCTCTTTCTAAAGGTCGGTGTGCAATATTTATCCCCGGTACATATAGCGAGGAGCAGTGAGCCGTGTCGTTACCGCGCCTCGATTCCCTTAGGTGCGGTTTATATGAAAGAGAAGAAGTGAGCGTGTTTAACTTAGCCAACACGCACTGGTCCCGCATGGTGAATTATGGCCCACTCTCTCATAAAAAGATGGCCCGTGTCCCAGTAGTAAGAACATTATAGGCTGATGATGATGAATAGTCATTTAAAGAGTGAAGGAGATCCTTCACTCTTTAAATCACATAGCGGTACAACGCTGCGTAGTACCTGGTGGTTGTCTACCTCTTTCCGAAAAAGGCGACTCTATGCAACATAACTATTGGGCATGCGGGCGGCGAGTAATGGATGACTCGCTGTCCGACCATGGACCATGCCCGGATCGACGGCGCGTTGTGTTCCACGCGCCTCAAGGAGTGTCAGCATAGTGACGGGACCCGTGACCTGGACTCATGAATTACCGTGACCCGGAACGTAAAGGGCTAAAGGCTGAAGGACACCATGGATTTTAGTCACTACGAGTCTGACAGTCCCTCCCGCTCTGCAGGGCAGAAGGACTCATATGATGACTTTACCACGTTAAAAAAAATGCAACATAACACAAATCATTTTTGTTTTTTTTTTACCCGCCACCGCCATAAGTTCTCGCCACTTCACTTTTATATAAACCGCGCCTTACTGAGTCGATCTCATATCGGTTACGCGGTTGTGCTCCGATATTGCTTTATACTCAGCCGCAGCGGTCTCGTTTAATTACTGGATCGGTTGGCCTAGGACGGGTTTATAATTGTTTACTATTGCAATGGATTTTTAATTGTACTCGTATTTTGATCAGGATTTCTGGAGATATGGGTGTTGTAAAATTATTCGGTTTGCAAAACATAAATATAGTGGAAACGGATAACTCATAATGAGAATACCCATTTTTTTTATTTATATTGAGCTCATGATCAGATGAAGTGAGCTCACCGACAAGAAACTGGAACTCCTGCGCACCGACTGAAACCCGTTAAAAAACTGTTTGCTGCGCAAACTGCGCCGGACTCCGACAGGATGTCGATTGAAAGCCAGACGGTCCTGGTGAGGCCTACCACCGCCAAAACTCACAATTAATTGAATAGGGGAACGACAACCTTTGTAAATAGCGAATCAATCACTGAACACACGGCTACACATCAAGCTACAGAAAACCAGTTTATCGTGGTCTCGCTTTGCATAATCTCTCCGCACATTCAGCGGTCAGCTTATATTGGTTTTGTGGACGTCAATTACCTTGGTCCAGCATAATGCATCATCTCGAGAGCACAGCAGGCCAGTCCGAAGGTGACCGGCCACAAGGAGTTCCTTCTGCCCCAGTTGAGGATGTCATCTGCACGGGCCATGCACCAGTCCATTGTAGACTGCAATAAAAAACTAAAACCGGTTAAGCGCGAGTCGTTTTCCCGCACGAAGAGAACTGTCATGTGGGGGCTATTGGGCCGCCATGACGTAGGCTAAGCCCCTTCGTACGCTGTCCGACCATGGACCATGCCCGGATCGACGGCGCGTTGTGTTCCACGCGCGCCTCAAAGAGTGTCAGCATAGTGACGGGGCCTGTAGAGGGCCAAAGCCGGGGTCGCGGGACTAACGAATTACCGTGACCCCGGACGTAAAGGGCTATTGAAGGACACCGTGGATTTTAGTCAATACAAGTCTGACAGTAATGGGTGGGAGGACTCAAGCCCCTTCGTGCACAAAGCGACGCAGGTCTCCGATAACTTACGACTCTGGCGTCCATTGTCGCGTGCTTCTGTACGAACCTCTACGGATTTATTAAAACGGAATTGCGATGCAACTAACTCGTGGCATGCCAATTAAAAATAATTGGAATACTGATGAAATAATATGAATATTTCTGAAACCCACTTTCAGAATTTCCAATTAAAATTCAATTAACAACTGGGAAATTGAATACGAATGATAGTTATTTTAAACGAAATTAAATGAGAGCTCTCAAAGGAAATGTTTCTGATTGAAACTTTTTGTTTATTTTCCAAAGAACTGTTGTCAAAGAGATTTAAAGTTATATAGAGAGGCTTTCAAGAGAAATATCACAGAAAAGATGATTCCTTTGAATTGGTGTTGGCTTAAAGCTAACTTACATATTACACTACCATCTCGCGCGACGGTACTCAAGAGATAACTACCGTCATACGCAAAGGGCATCCCAAAGATCAAGTCAAGTCTGACAGTCCCTTCTGCTCCACCCAGAGTGAGAAAACTCATTTAATTTTCCACCTCAAGAAATAAAACACTACTTTCGACACTCACCAGCTTTTGATCGCGCCCACATTTAACTTAAAAAAAAACGACGGGTTGCACTCTGGGAGTGCCGGCAGAAGTGAAAACTTGAATAGTAATTGTTGGAAATATCTTGTGAACAGATTTTAGTAAAACTCGCAAAAATGGTTGACTTTTTATTTCAATAATTTTCCAATGTGATGTACATCTTTTATAAACAATGTTACCTAGCAACGTCACACGAACATTCACGCAAGCGCCCTGCGCCGTCCTACGCTTTTTCGGTCAGGGTCACGTGTCCTGACGCGAGTTTAAGATTTTATACCCATTACAGAAAAGTGCTCAACGCCGCTAAAGAAGTTTTCACTTCAAAAATCCCAAAGTCACGTTGTACTGAGTGATGATATCCTTACGTGCTCAATACCGTCTCTAAAGTCAGCTAATGTATGTTACTCCTAACATATGTATACTGCCAAATGTTTGGCCAACATTCAAATGAATGTTTTCTTGAAAAAAGAATAATGCGTAATCTGCTAGTAGCAAAAACAAGTGTCCTTTCATCAATTGAGTAGAGAGATTCTTGTGCGATTTGTAACCGGGATTTCAACGAATTTGAATTGTTCACAAAGTTTCTTATAATTCCAGCAATGCGGAATTGAGGACCAAATTTTAATAGCGGAAAGTTTCCAGGATTTGTGTTTGAAATAACTTTCCTTTTCATAATGTTTATCAACAACAAACAACATCGCTTTCCTAAGTAAATTTACTGTTCTGTTACACGTGTAAGCTAAAACCTTGTGATTCCTTGAGGCTATTAAATTGAAAGCTCAAATTATTTTCCGTGAGTGGCTTGTCAAATTCTAGAGATAACAATACCAATCGAGTTAATTAGATTAATTCTCCTATTTGAAGCTTCGATTCACAAAGCTTGATCCAATTATAAGTGTACTAGCACTCCGCCCGCGACTTCGTCCACTTTAATTTTGTATTTTCCCCTATGTCCCTCAATTACCCCTTTAGGGTTGAAATTACCAAAAATCTTGTCTACATTACCTACACGTGTTTTGTTGATTTGGTTCATTAGTTCGTATTTTAAGTGTCTTATTTGTATGATACACATGAGCACAGTTGGTTGTTCAAATATGTACGTACGTACATTCAGCTTCGAAGACAAGTACTTAACCGTAAATTAAAGAGTTAAGGGAAATAGTTCATTTTATATTGAAACGGGACTGAGTTGAGCTTAAGCTAAGTCTAAGTACTCTCTTATAGATCTTTTCCTAATGATTTTTTCGTAGGCATATCCGTTGGTCGCAGGATTGACGAATTACCGTGACCCCGGGACGCAAAGGGCTATTGAAGGACACCGTGGATTTTAGTCAGTACTAGTCTGACAGTCCCTCCCGCTCTGACCTGGGTTCTGACCTGGGTGGGAGGACTCATTTAATGATTTTACCACGACATAAAAAAGGCAAATCCGTTAAAAACTCAGCTTGTATAAGATTGTATATTCCTGGATTGCCATACACGAGTCGTATTGTAGTTATTTCGGTTCACATATCCCTGTATCGTACTATTCGCAATCCGGGGACCAAGTAAGAGACACGTGGGCGGATATCCGGTAACGTTCAATCCTGTACTGTAATTGGAATGTCCGTAGGGTTGTCGCATCGAGAAACTTAAATGCCAGCCTCCATTTAAAACATACTCGTTATTTTATTTCTGCAATAAATAATATCAAAAGTGTAAAGTGTAATTAAGGAATTAGCGGATGGGACTGACTATTTTTGTTGGACTGCTGCGCTGCCAGTCGCGGTTTCGATTCCCGCACGGAACAAATATTTGTATGATCTACAGGTAGTTGTTCCGGGTCTGAGCGAACGCCCACAAACATTTATACTAACATTATTTTACAGGAGAAATTCTTAGGGAAACGTTTCTAAAAACACGACAGCCCTATAAACGTGTTACATCCTGGATCCTTCCTCCTCGTTTAATTTCTGTCATAATCCGGTGCCGTTAATCTGGGATGATCGCTGTTTTGCGCCGGACATACACGTATTCAGCATGTATACTAATGTAGTTTTGTTTGGATGTCATGTAAGAAAATTATGGATGTGCTATCTTCACGTCTTCACCGTGGTTGTACCGAATTAATCCAGGTTATTATAAACCATCTACATGACAAATTTTGTACTAATTCATGAAGCCGTTTTTGGGTGAAAGAGTAACAACATCCATCCATCCATTATCACAAACTTACTCATTTATAATATTAGTAAGAAAAGAGAGTTTGTATGTACAGTGAGATAAACCCCTCTTTTTGTATAAACGGTTAAGATTTTTTAGAATAGGAATCGACAGAATTTTATCATTCTTTCATAGTTTATTAACTGAAATCAATAGGTATGATTCAATTCTATTCATTTTATTACGCACTTAGACGCCTGTTGTAAGATCACTAAACTAGCATGTGCTGCTCATCGGAAAAAAGACATTATTAACAAAAACTTATAGTTTTCTGATAGGCCATTGCATAAAATATCTCGCATTCTCTGGAACTAAGTTACAGCTCTATTACAATAAACATAGAATTGTTTATTAAATGTATTATCAAAACTATGACGTTAGTCTGGGTAATGCCAAACACTGCCCGTATATTAAATGTTATAATAAATAATACCCGCCCTATAAAGTTTGTTCCTTCAGTTTATAATTATGACTATTTATTGTTTCTGTTTCATCCCGGTTTCCAAGAATTCCCTTTATATACCAGTCATAAAGTACATAAACTCACAAATTCACAATTAATACGTGATTACGTGAGAAGTTTATGCGTTCTATGACAGTCGATGTTAAATAAACAAGGATTAGGGCAGATTAGAAGTTCAGCACGCTTAGCATGGCTGCATGGCACCTTAGAAACGAATTTTGTCGACAAAAGAAAAGACAAAATAACAGAACGTAGAAAGATTGTTTCCGTTTTAATCGTGGCAATGTTTCTATTCTTCAATGGTCTATGGATTGTGCCATAATTGAGCCAAGTATAGTAATCGATTTGTATACAACATTATTTTTTGTTTATGCGAAACCCGATACACCTGTCTAGTATTTTTGTGTAAAGAATGTAAGTACAAAATTTTAAAACCGTATCATAAAAAATCACAAGGTTATAAGTTTGTATATTACCTGGTTATCCGTTCAAAAACATGCTCATTTCGCGGTACACCCGCGTAAACCGCGTTTCCTGTGTTATACACTCGTGATAATAGCTTGGCAATAGGTATCTAACCGTACGGTGATTGTATTGTAATTAACTGGTAATAAAATTTTATTAAAATATTTTTGAAAAAAAATATAACATGGTGTAAAAAATATTGGAATCGAATCAGTTACTGATTCTGAACAAATTATATTCAGGTTTCGCATATACTAAAAATAATGTTGTAGAATTAACTATAAAATAACTGTCTATTCTTGGTAGAATAGAGATTGAATTTTTCATGCTACGGTGTAGATAGATGTAATTGACGAAACGTTGCCTCGCACAAGCCTCGCACTAGGAATTTCTCACAAATACCCGAAATACCTATAGGCCATAAGTTATTTTTTCAGTCTGGGAGTCGAATCTAAATCTTCTTACAGAAAATTCATTTATATCAATTAGCAATTAAAAGGCCATTTTAAATACATCCAAAGGTAGTTTCCACCATCGATACTCTTTTAAAAACTACTTGGAAAATATACTAATCGCTAATCTATTTATAACACCCACTCGACTAGAACGATATGAAATTCGTCGCATATTCTGAAGGCTCATATATCAGGCTGTCAGGCCATAATTCGTGTTCATGAATTATGAGGTACATGGCGACTTTGGTCGCGGTACTGTACGAATTACCGTGACCCCGGAATGTAAAGGGCTGTTGAAGGACACCGTGGATTTTAGTCAGTACGAGTCTAACAGTCCCTCCCGCTCAACATTGGGTGGGAGGATCATTTGATGATTTTACCACGATAAAAAAAAAACATGGCAACTTTGAATATGCACCTACCCTAGATGACTATTGGAAAGCGTGGCTCACAGAAACCAGAGATAGTGTCCCAGTAGGGTGATGATGATGACGCATACAAGTGGCAATCATCAATATTTTTGACAAAAGTATCTCTTTTACTACGATTTTAACTAAGGTTTCTGTATGAATTGTTATTGTTGCCCGATCGAGGATGCGATTACAGCTGATGCTGTTTCGATGGCACGATTAGCGCAGTGGCTGAGTGATTGGATTGCTGTGCAGCGTATCGGGGGTTCGATTCCCGCACGGCATAAATATTTATAAAACCTACAAGTAGTTTTTCCAGGTCTGGGTCGGTACGTGAAGTTTTAAAAAAAATTATATACTAAATAGCATTTTTTAACGTGGACGAGACGAAAGGAATATGTTAGGATTGTAGCAGGTGGCGTTCTGCAGCTGACGATGTAAGGTTACTTCCCAAATACATCATTTAAATGAAAGTTTACCCAAAGAGAAGGATGGAAACGAAACGTACATAGCATTTTAAAAAGTATTCCATTTCTCTTCTTTCATATTTTAAATTCTGAATGTAAAGTTTATCTTGGTAAAGTACCCAACGCCCTAGTTTGCTGGAAAATAAACATTTTCGCGAATTTACGAGAGAACGTAGCACAGATTTAATTCAAAAACATTTTTAATCTTATCATACTATTATTAGTTAGTTTGTGAGGATATGCATGCATGGATGTTAGTAACTCTTTTACGGAAATATTAATGAACAGATCAGATGTTTGGAAAACAGATAGTTTGTAACTTAGAATAACACTTTTATCCCGGTTTCACTAGCGTGCGAAGTTAATTTTCTGAGTATCTCACATACATGACAGGCCTGTTGGTCTAGTGGTTAGTGACCCTGACTGCTATGCCGGAGGTCGTGGGTTCGATTCCCACCCAGGACAAATGTTTGTGTGATGAGCACGATCATTTGTTCTGTGTCTGGGTGTAATTTATCTATAATATGTATGTATTTAGATATATATAAGTATGTTTATCAGTTGTCTAGTACCCATAACACAAGCTCTGCTTAGCTTGGGACTAGATGGCGTTGCGTGATAGCTGTGGAATATTTATTTATTTAAACAAACTTTGTCGTAACACAAAGCACGCCACGAATGCACCAGTCTAGCGTCGTGTCACGTCGAGCTCGCACCAGTCGAGCGTCGTGTCACGCCGAGCTCACACCAGTCTAGCGTCGCGTCAGGCCGAGCTCGCAAAGCCTCTGACTCTGACCTTGAATATGTAAGGTTCGCTGGTTTTTTTTCGACATTTTTTTTAATTGGACTTCATTTATCGTGTTATCATAATATTTACTTTTAATACCCACGTTCCAAATTAAAATTAATTTAAATCCCTGTTCAAAAGGAGGGATCGAAAAAGCTATTTTGCTCTCTGTTTGCGAGAATCAACTGTTTTTGAATAGATGTGTTAAAAATTCAATAAACAAGAGAAAAAATCCATCATCAGTGCATTATCTGTTTAATGAAAGCAACACCGAAAATATCTAAATCAATTTTTACCTGTCCGGGATAGTGGAAAGGTGAATATCTTCGGACTTCCTCATTCTTCCACTGTTTGACGGCGTGAGGGAATATCGGAGGGTAGTTCTTGGACCTCGTAGGACCGGCCTTCTTCTGCTTGTTTAATTCCGTGACATCTGAGCGGAACGTGCGGGTTATGATCGCTCTCCATATCTCATCCTTTGCGGGAAGCACGAGACTCTTCAAATCAGGTTCGGATCTGTAACGCAAAAATCAACATAGCATTAGTAAAACCAGATTTTAAAGTTCTCACTGCTGATGCACACAGGCTCTCCTAGTGCTTCCATTGCTCCAGGTGTTCCTAGTGGGTAGTAAATTACCACGCGGGACCAGAGCGGGTTGGTAGATGTCATATGTCTTCGAATTTTTGGTTCTGGGACATGCCAGTTCATGACGCTGCTAAGCAGCAGCTATTCATTGTGTAAGTTTCTTAGAACCGGTTGTTTTAAAGAGCAGGTTTAGTAAACGAAAGTTTAGCCAAGGGTTAGTTGTTGATTTATTTAGGAAGGGTAACTTGTCCGCCAAAAGTTTAGTTGACAACCCCTGGCTACGGAAACGTGACAGGCACTTTAATGTGACCTCTACACCGTTATATAATAATTCATTTTTTATATTTGAAGTAGGCCAGTTATAGACACTTTTGAATTGTCAAAAGAGAAAAGAAAAGGTAGTAACAGTCGCAGTAATAACACATAATAACTGTAAAAGTACTATAGATGCCCATTCCAAAGCGTAGATCTCTATGGACAAGAACGGGCAAGAAACTCCATAGACATTCTTTTTCAATCAGAAAATTGTTACAAAGTCTGACCAGCTTCGTAGGTAATCATAAAGTTTGTAAAGACATTTAAGAAATGATTTTTTTTTTATTAAAATGTTAATGAGAGGAAATTAAAAACAGGCTAGTTAATTAAGATATGTCATCATTTAAAAAGGTATAATTTAAAAACTAAATAGAGTAGTAAAAATTATTTATAACACGTTTTTACTGTAACAATTTAAAGCTTTCAAAAGGAAATTTAAATAGCTTTACAACTCGAAAGCCCTTTAAAACATGCGTTCACAAACAAATTCAATTCAGAATAACATTACGAGTAAATGAAACAACAATCCGTCATGATTACGTCTCTCAGACGTAGGTATCAGCAGCTAATTCCATCTTGTTAGTGTAACATGCAAGCTCACACATCAACACCTTACTTGTTACTTCAGAGTAATTAGTTTCGATTGACTCCCGAGATATCAACGACTTGTTTAATGACGTGACGTCTGTCAGACGTAAGTGTTATGTATGTGAGATGTGTTAATGCTGTTTTGTATTATAGGGATGATAATTTTGTACATTACCTACTAATTGAATTGGTTTAATGGTTCAACGAAACTGATTTTATCTTATAAGAACTTGTTCAGTCATTTTAATTACTTCCTGATCCCCGCGGCTTGTTTGACCTCCTTTTATTGCAAATCGTCTTAATTCATCAAAATTGGTTCAGTCGTTTTGAGATGAAAACGGAACATACAAACATACACACTTTTTATCACATTTCACATTTTGTAATAATGTAAGTAGGAACGTCGTCAGTGCATCAATAAAGCGCCTAAGTTTAAGTTAATGAAAAGTGTAGATTGGATTTACTTTGACCAAACTTTGCCTCTCAAACTCAAGATAGGAGGTACGTTCAGGGAGTTCTAGATATTATTACGAAGCTGCAAGCTCTAGTTTGCCTTGGCAAAACATCTCTGTTGCTTGAACGCATCCTTTGGGTACTGTTTGCTTGCAATGTTGAACTAGATCTCTCCCTAGAGAGTCGGAACAGTTTGTTACAAATACATAGTATTTTACGACTCAAGAGATACCCACTGTTGAATGGCGCTCAAAGGCACCAATGGACTAAGGAATGGAAGTCTATGAGTGGCCATTATAGCCCAAATCTATAGAGTGAAGTTAGTCTTATTACAAGCTTAGCCAAGTTTCTCTTCATGCGAAAATGAACAATATTAATAAAGGATAGAGTTGCATATTCCTAGTCCTTCATGACTGTTACCAAATGAATAAGATCATTCATCGTAGGGAAGTAAGGTAAAGACTCGTTCGTAAAAGTGATAACAAACAACAACTTGTGTAGAAAAATAATTGGATATTTGCGCCGGCGCGGGCGGGGGCGTCTTGGCGGCTTCGATCAAAGAGTGGCGGTAGTGTTTTATCTCTTTGTGGTTTCGCGACATCGCTTAATGCAGTATTGCAGCAGAGGTAACAAACCATTTTAATATTACAAACATTAATAATTAAATATTTATTTTAATTAATTTTATTAGTAGTTTTTCATAAATGACTCACGTTAATATGTATGTATACAAATTCTTAAAACGTAGGTAGAAGGAACAACAGGGTTTTTGGTACAGCCTGTATACAAAAAGATTTTTTCTGTTCGAACCAGCAGTATCTGAGATTAGCGCTTCCAACCAAACTCTTCTGCTTTATGATGTAAGTGTAGATTTGTCTCATGTATTTAAAGTAGTGATGGGACTCGAATCGAAAATTAAAATTCGAATCAGTTCGAATCACTGTCAAAAAGTTCGAATCATGATTCGAGTTGACCCTTGATTCGTATATATTGTTGATTCGAATCAATTCGAATCGACGCAATGATTCGAATCTATATGACATAAAAATATAATAGTTTTTTTTTTTAAATTGATCTACTATATTATGTCAACTAATAAAAAGAACCTTATCTAACTCTCTTACAAGACCGGAACTAAAAGTAACCGTTATACGAAGTTATTATTCTTCTAAAAGAATATTTTTCTTTACGGGTCAAGTTACTTTAAAGGAAAAAACTTAAACAAATCCTAACTGTCTCGTCTATAAGGCAAATTTTCCTCGCAATAAAGATTCGAATCGATGAAAATGATTCGAATTTATGAAATTGATTCAAATCATTTCACCGATTCGAATCAAGCGATGATTCGAATCAACAGAAAATCTAATTCGAGTCGAGTTTTTGCCGTCATGACTCGAATTATTCGAATCAAACGTGATTCGAGTCCCATCACTAATTTAAAGTGTGTCTTTGTATTCTAGTTAATGAATGTAGTGATTGTGAATCCTTGGCACTCGGTGTGCCCTCGTTACGTGCTAAACGTGACTGCAAGCGATGTTCTGTCGCATTCACAAAACTCACATATTATATGACTATGCCATTATATTAGAATAACGTCTGCCCGTGATTTTGCATCCTCGCATGAAGTGTTGGCCTCTGACCCACCGCATCGCATCCCATCGCATTACTTTTTCCAACTTCGAGACTTTCTGTGCTAGACAAAAAATGTGATATCTTGGCTAATATGAATCATATAACTTATAGCCTATACCACTCAGGAATAATGTAGCTTTCTACCAATTAGTTTTTTTTTAATTGGATCGTTAGTTCCGGAGATTACTTCTTACATACGAACAAACTTACTTATCTCTTTAGTGTGTTATAGTATAGATAGGCTGAATGCTACAGACATGCGGTTCATTATGTTAAAATGAGTTCCGATATACAGCGCGGAATACGTAATTAATAACTGAACTGAAATTCATTTTCCGAGTGAATTGACGGTAAATTATTGGTGTTCTGCTGTCACGAGATGATGCCACTAAATGATAAAATATCCAGTTGAAATGAGCGCCGATTTATTCATAGGAAATTCCAACAAATGGTACAAAAATGTAGTGCTGATACAAAGACAAAGGTACACCTGATATTGTCTGTAAACCCTGTAGCATGCAGTGGTCATACAGGTAGTCAAGGGCGAAATCAACAATGAAGATTGGCATCGGTATGCTATGAATCTAATCACAGTTCCATATCGACGATGAAGAGTCAATATATAATATCTAACATTTTGGCAATTTTTGTTTTATTGCATTATTTATTGTAGAATAGAGTAATGCACATGCTGACAAAGATCTTAGGTCTGTTTCTTATTAATTTTGCAAGATAAACAATTATTGCAATATATAATAAGTGGTGTTACGTCATTTACGATGGCAATAAATACTAATAAAATCTATCTAAAATATATCTAAAAACTAATAAAATCATTGATTAATATATTAATATTGTAGTCATAAGCATAATATTGTAGTCAGTTTACATAAAACATTTAAAAAATCAAATATACTAAAAAAATAATTAAACGGACTTGAAACGTTTTTTTCGCCTCCTGTAAAGTTGCGTTTTTGCAGTTATTATTTATTGACTCTTCATCGTCGATATGTCTGGACATTTGAGCAACTACGGCCTCCCGAGATAACTCAACAACTGCCCAAAATGTTGGCAAAATCTCTTATCGCCTCAACAGAATTTTCAGAAACTGCCTTAGTGATGCAACTAAATTCATTGCCAAAATCCACTTTAACGAATATTATAATAGTTACCTTATCAGATTATCCCTGAAAATATGTCCACATGAACGATACATACTCAAGTAGTTACAAACTAATATCCAGTCGAAAAATTATTTCGAAAACCGTTCGACCGGCTCGTGTGAATGTGTTTGACAACTTCACGGGTTGTTGACGGCAAAGCGTTCGTTCGGAATTCGAAACTTGTAATAGTGGGCCCTGAAAAGGTTTTATGCATGTAGGTATAACGTGGAATTTTCGCTTTGAAGTAAGATGTTTTTGTGTACGAGTGATTTTTGGCAATGTTTGCGACTGCTGGTTCATCTATTAATAGATCACAGGAAATATTTATAATCGCAGGTATGACGAAGCATAACTTGAGGATAGAACTGTGTTCGCACATTGTCTTATGGCACATAAGGTTTAAATTCACGAAAGGGTAGAAATTCACCGTGCTAAATTGAAACGTCGCTAGTATAATATAATTAGACCATACGAATATCTACAAAACTAAACCCTGCATTTAGTGAATAAATTATTATGCTACAAACGGCGCTTAAAGCAATTTTCCAACAATCTCACACGAAAACTACTAAACAGAATTTAAACTACACATTTTAAACACGCCAGAAGCCTAGTATTTGGCGCTCCCATTAGCACGATAAGCCTGCAATGTCGTCGACCTAATGCCCGGTCTACATAGATTGCAGTCGGTGCAATTACCGTGGCGGACTTGCGAGGGGTTTTCCAATGACGTGGCGATGCATGGCGGGAACTGGGCCATGCATGTGCGGGTAGCTAATGGCTTCCTTAGCCGGATTGGTGAGACGTATGCTGTTTGAGAGATTGTGAATGAAATGGATTGAAACTCATTCATGGATATTTGTGAAGTTAATACGATTTTTGGCAAAGAGAGTGGTGTTATTGTAAAATTTTGTGGTTCTCTGAGGCGTCAGTAAAAACGGTTCCTACAAACGTTTTTGCTTGACGTATTAAAATGTAATTATGTAATTCTCTCCATATCTCTTCTCGCTGCCATTGCTAATTTTGAATAACAAGCTAATGAGGTACGGTAAGTTTCTTTGAAAAAAGAGATCTTTTGAAAAACAAGATAAAAGAATCTTTATCATAATATTAGCAGTAAATTACCGAGAAACAAAAACTTCTTCAAAAGACAAAGCTAATGAATAGTACGAAACAAATTTTCTGAATTCTATACATGTTTATCTTGAAAACGGACAGATTTTACTTTTTAAACGAGAAATTCGGAATTAATTTCCTTCTCTTGTAAATGAAAAACTTTTCGTATTACATATTCCTTGCATCTCAAATGATTTGTTCATAAAACGTCGGGTTGATACACAGACGGAAAACGAATATATTTTATTTGAGGAACTCGCTTTTGTAATTCGGAATCTGTCAGAAATACATTCTGAATAACATGACAGTATATTTGAGGCATTTTTAGGGATCCTTAATCGAGCTTTCACAGTTATTTTTACTTGTAACATAAACCTTATGTCATAGAGAATAAAGGTCAGTGTGCTTTTTTACAGTAGCCAAATATCCGGAATTTTAGCTTTGTGTTTATATTGTGGGGTGAAGCCGAAAATTTCGGACGAAATCTGGGCGTCTATCCGGAATTTCCAGTTCCGAGCGGGAATCAAAACTGTGACACACAGCACAGCTTCCAATCGCTTATCCAAAGCTTCAACCGTTCTTCCAAAACGTAAAAACGAACAAAAACATTTATTTGACGAAACCACGAGTACACAACCAGTCTTTCCTTTTTGTGTATTTTTTATTTTATTTATGATGACTGGGCCAAATAGGTTTTTGTTTATCGTGCTAAAATTATCAAATGAATCCTCCCCACCCAGGGCGAGATCTGCTCTGAGTAAAATCTATGGAGATTCTTCAACAGCCCTTTACGTGCCAGGGTCACGGTTTCCTGATGAGAAAGTCCCGCGATACGGGCAGGCTTTGGCCCTTTAAGGGGGGCCAAATAGGTCCCGTCAGCCCAAATAGGTTCAGTTCAACAAAATGTCTAGCAGACATTCATTTGCACGCACTACATACTCGTACATAACATTTTTATAACCTCCTCAAAGGACAATATCCCAAATCGACCCAAAGAAACAATATTTTATATTGTTCTCGTCTTATCGTTATTACATTGTCTTCAGATGTAGACGTATTTGAATCACATTTGCAAATACATTTCAGTACGTAACGAGAAATGGAGAATAGCTTTGGAATTGTTTTATTATAACTTTTTTCTTAACACTGTTTCTTTGTCTTTTATATGAGGAGGGCCGGCCCCAAGTAAAGGACTTGGGGTCGGCCCTCCTCATATAACTCCACATTAGAACTCCATACTTCGATAAGTTAAAAGGTATTTCGACCAATTCATTATCTTTATGCATACTACTAGAGCAGGGGTGGCCAACTTGATTAGACATAAGATCTACTGTTTACCAACGAAACCCTGTGCGATCTACCAACCGTGACGGAACAGCGATTGAAAAGTGATACAAGATGATGCTGCAGTAGTTGGTAATTACGTGGCGCAGTCTGATCTACTTATTTATATTTTTTGCTTTGCCACGATCGACTGGAGTAATAGTCGCGATCGACCGGTCGATCGCGATCGACCGGTTGGCCACCCCTGTACTAGAGAGATACATTCGATAAACCAACTTCAGGGCAAAATCAAAAGTCGTCTTGAAGAAAATCCATCGGTTTTTTTCTTACGTTCTTGCTTAAGTTCCGTCGTCAGCTTGAATGTCCGGATCACGCACAGCGCTTTTCTCTCATTTTTCTTCACAAAAAGTTATATTATTAAAAAGTTTCCCATTGTGTTGAGCCCCTTTATTCTATAGATCCTTTTGGAAGCCACTTTTCTTTTTAGATATATTGCCGGCCATTTTACGAGACCATTGCTATAGTTTTTTGCCAATTAAATTCTCGGCGTTTATAAAAATGTTCTTCTATGTGGCACTAGTATTACTACGCCCGGAGGACACACTGCAGGACTGCCCTGCTTAGGCAGAGCGCCGCCGCGTCCTCACGACGGCGATAGGCGGAGACCTCCTACGCCCGGCATTGGTCGAGGTCATGCTGCGGGGCGAGACGTAGTGGGAAGCGGTCGCCTCCTTCTGCGAAGCAGTCACGCTAGCGAAGGAGGAGGCGCGCCGCGTTAGGGAGAGGACAGCGTCCTCCCTCCACACAAGCCGCAGTGGTAGACGCCCACGGCGGCAGACGTCGGCAGACGGCCACCGTTGGCGCGGGCATGCGAGCGGCGAGTAATGGGCGACTCGCTGTTTTTAAATGCGATTTGATGTAATGACATAGACACTAGCGCCGCGTCAAAAGTATTTCTACCGTGGCACGAACTTTATCATGCTCAGCGTCTTTGTCAACGTCACTTTTGTCTGTGTAGTAATTATAAGTTACGAACACACACACATTTATATTAACAAACTGTCGCATTTATAATATTAGTAGGAAGTAAGATATCCCACTCTTTATCATTTATATACAAAATTATACAACATCGCATTATATAAGTCGCAATAAATCCATCGGGTAACGCTATTATCCTGAAAAAGCGTTTTTTAGCCAACTTTCTGCGAACGCCATTTATTCTGAACTCCAAAATGTGTTTTTTTCTGACAATATACTCTTCCAACAAATTGAATATCGTTACAGTTAACGTTTAGTAACGATTATAGCCAACCGTTTGAGATATCGAACAAACATAATTAAAGCCATTATTCTGGAACGGAGTTTATTGGTTTTCTATAACAATTTCAACGGTTTATATCAGAAACGTGACATTACTCTTGTAATCCCGGGAGCGATGGGCAGGAATATACATAATCTGTATTATGTCACTCCTACATTTTTCCAATATAATATAATGTGTTTAAGGACTATTTAAGGGTCGAGGATATTGGGCCAACTAGGCACAAATCGCCAAATTATTATTTTGTTAAAATTGCTGCTAGTATAAATTCAATTTCAACGGTTTATATCAGAAACGTGACATTACTCTTGTAATCCCGGGAGCGATGGGCAGGAATATACATAATTTGTATATGTCACACCTATATTTTTACAATATAATATAATGTGTGTGAGAATATTGGGCGAACTAGGCACAAATCACCAAATTATTATTTTATTAAAATTAAAATTACAGCTAGTATAAATTTCAGTATGTCTATACCCCTTTAATGTAAAACTAACCCCAACAGAAGGGTTACCAAAAACAAAAATGATACTTTTACCACCCCTCTACAACACGTGTTGACCTACAAACATAAAAATCCCGTTCCCCCTTTGCAAGAACCCCTAGTAATAAAAAAATGTTTCCTTAGGGAACCACTCCGTATCTTCCTGCCTTAATAACTTGTTTAATTATGGAATGATAAGCACTTTGTGAACCCCTAACACAGCCATAAGTCACCGTGGCAGACTTCGTAGAAGCTGACAGGACGAGCTGGACAAAACCAAAGGCCTATAATGTACTTTGGGCATGCGGACGACGAGTGGTGAATGACAGCAGGTAATGGATAACTCGCCGTCCGATAATGGGCCATGCTCTGGTCGACACAGCGGCCTGCGCGTCATGTTCTAGGTCCCCATAGTGCAATTGAAGGAACACGGTGGATTTGACGAGTCTGACAGTCCCTTCCGCTTCACCCAGGGCGGGAGGACTCATTTGATAATTTAACAGTGCTAAATAAAACGGCCCAACATCGAGAAAATTCAAAGTCATTCTGAAACCCTTTAGCCAGCAGTGGAATGAAGCTGGCTACCACTATCAGCACTGTCCTGAACCGGGTTCAACGTTACTATTCGCAGCTAAACGAGATTTGGCCAGTTTCGCCAGTCTCTGTTAGTTAGTTTAATGCCCTGTTACATGTGTTAACCGACTGTTAAGGTTAGTGAGTGTTCCACCACGTGCTAATGGTACTTTAATTTCATTGATCGGCTGTTAAATTTAATGACTGCTCCATGGTTCCGTTACATTGGTAACAGACGATTAATACTGTCAAGATAACAAGTTTGTTTTTTTATATGGAGGTTTTTACTGATGGCCAGTACGCAGCAGACTAAAAAGATCACTACTAAAGGATCACGGCGACCTCACCTTCCGCCTGACGCAGGTTCTAACTGGATACTGTTGTTCCGGAAGGTTGTGTAAGAGTGGTCGTGGCAACCAAGTGTCTGGTACATGCACACTCGGGTGTCACCACTGTGTGGACAAGGTGGTGGCGAAAGGTGGCACCTATTCAGGCCATGTTATGGAGCGGCGGGTAATGGACAGTCACTTCTTTCCGAGAAGTGAAGTTAGTGAAGGAGGAAGTGGAATGGGTGAGGGAGAGACAATCATCCAGGTCACACGACAGATCGCGGGTAATTTCTAGCTACCGTAGGCGCGGGTTTGTGGGCGTTTTGTAATGGGTTACCCGTACGATCAAAGACTTTGCCCTAGTCGATGGCACACGCGCTTCATGGTCACGCGCGCTTCTAAGAGCTGGCAGAAAACTCACGGAGTTCCTACAGAACCAAATGCCTGCTACGATCGCGGGACTATCTAAACTGGATGTCGCGGCCATTGAACGCAAAGCAAAACCGACAGAACAGGATTTTTAGTCAGTACGAGTCTTACATTCTCTTCTGCTCCACCCAGGAAGTAACTAAATATTATTTTAACACGAAAACGATTACTCCAGACTTATTTAAAATACAAACTCTTTACACAACGAAATGAAAAACCTCAAACTCATTTTATTTTTTTTATATTAATTAGCTGTATTATTGACATATTATCCAGCGAAACGGAAAAGTAGTTCAGTCGTCTATTGCATCGTTGAGTTTTTCATCTTTTTGTTTTAGTTGATTTATAATGTGACTGAATGGTTTTGTGTGTCATTCAAATAATGATGGATCTAGCAATGGTCTGTTAAATTGTCACCATGGGACACATAACATTATAACAGCGCTGTTAATTTTAAAAGCACATTAGCTAATGTCTGGTTGCAAAGAGTTTGGTGAAATTGGGTCTTAGACCCAATTTCACCAAACTCTTTGCAACCAGACATTAGCTAATTTCACCAAACTAGATACGTCATGATTTAGTTTTGTGGTTATCTGTTCGCTCGCGGCACGATGAGGGCCTTCATAAATTTTATTCGGTCTGCGATCTGTGACCAACGAATTGATTGGATTGCTATGAAATTGGTGAAACGAGAGTTTTGTATTTTGTGAGAGGGAATTGTTGGATATATAAAATCTTTGGTGATTTATAGGATTTCTAAATTGAGTTCTATTTCTACTACAGCTTTAGCAGGAAATCTAGATAGCCAAGTCCTCTTCTATCCAAATTGTTACTGATATTACCTTTTCAAATTTAATTTTTATTGTTTAGTAGTAAGTTTTATTTACGTAGTACAAAACAAAAATCTGCACCAAATTGGAATTATCCAGTTTGGTGCAGTCATTTTTATTCTAATTTTCAGCCGGGAAGCTAGTGATTGAATGATGTATAAACCACATTCAGTGCGAATGCTCCTGAGGCAACCCTGTCCCTTAATAAAATTATAAGAGTTTTGTCGGACTGTCAAAACACGCCTGCGTTTTTGAGGGCCTAAACGCTAGTAATGCTGAATCCAATTTCAAATCATCTCTCTTCTGGGACGCAGTTTCCACCGCGTTGGTTCATTAGTTGGCGGTTGTCAAGTCTTCCATTTTTATTCGCACAAACAACGCCTAAAATATACAAAAATATGAACAGAGTAACGAAATGAAACTCGTATTTAGTTATCTGCAACGATTTATTTGCAACTGAATTCCGCTGCGAGCGCACAATATTCGCACAACATTTTAATTGTGCACAAACACGGCAGATGTACCTATACATATAGGTAGAAACATTCAATCCATGGAGTCTGTCTGTTACAAAGCGTTGCATCCATTGCATTACTATATTAGTTCTGCATCCGATTCTGATTGATATTCAATATTCACGCCATAATGGCGGTCTCTAATGAACCCCGTCAATCAAATGTTATGGAGTTACCATTGACAGGACTTTGATGCCAACTGCCTAGTGGTAATGTTTAATGAAACTGTTTGGTTTTAGATCTTATTTAGATATCTACATATTTAATCTACATCCTTGAATACATATGTAAAGAAGATTTTGGGTGATAAATCAGATAAGTCCTGAAATTGAGGGAGAGGTGGGAGGGAGTGTTAGACTTGACTGCTCCTTCTAATGTCCAGGTCTGCGGTAACCCCTTAAAATATTCCCGCGACCCTGGAATCTTCTCTGAAGATCATACGTGAATGTTTTTTCGTGCGGGAATCGATATGTGATACGCAGCACAGCAGTCAATGGCTACAAATAATTTAGTTATCTTGGTTCTGATCAAAATGGCGTTCGCTTATGTTTTATGTTTGTTACAAATATTTGAAAGTCTTAAATCTTCATCTGCCTTTCACAAATCGTGTTCTAGGGTTCCAAAATTGAACTTGCCATGAGATTGTGCTTAATCTATTGTCTACTTTATTGTTTAAGCGACAGAATAGAGTATTCTATTTTACAAAATTTTATAGACCCCTCAGACCTATTTAAATCGGTGAAAGGTCTAGAATGTTCGTCGTGATCTAGATGCAGGTGTCCAGAGCCCGCCATATAACGCTATAAACGTCGGACATGCGCGTTCCGGTCGCCTTTCTCTTCCACTGTCATGCTTAGGGTTGGTAAGAAGGTGCTTGGTAACTTTGCTTGAAAAACATTTTTCCATCTAAATTTTGTGATTACAAGCCGTGCAGTTGGATATACCATCTGAAAAAAAAAACTTTCATCCCCGTTTAGTGCTTACTTTTCATAAAAAAGTTTCTGACTGGGATGAGTTTCAGATTTTTATTAAGTAGAGGTTTTTTTACACGTCTGCTCATAAAGGAGTGTTTTTTAGCACGTTTATAACGAAAAAGTAAGTCCAATTTAATTTTCTCTCACTAAAGCCGCGTTTCCATTATACAAGTTACTTGTATACAAGTTGCAAATTGTATGCAAATGGAACAAACCTGAGGTATTCCACATTTAGCACCAGACACCTTTTTTTTTATCGTGGTAAAATCATCAAATGAGTCCTCCCACCCAGGGCAGAGCGGGAGGGAATTTCAGACTCGTACTGAATAAAATCCACGGTGTCCCTGAGCCCTTTACGTACCGGGGTCACGGTAATTTGTGAGTCCCGCAACCAAATTGGAGTAAGATTAGACAAAAAAATGAATTCAAATTCAAGTTTGAAAATTCAAATTGCACCAATTACTTTTAAACGGTAAAATCAGTGAAAAGGGTATTTCTGATCTCAATTTACTCTTTCAAAGCTAAGTAGAGCTTGAAACTTAAAGACAAAGGCACAGAATTCTTCACCTGATTAATTACCCTTTAAACGGTTTAAATTACCATCAAAAGCGAAGTGTTTTATCCAGAATCTAGACTAATGGCCACTATCATCAGGGCTATTAAAATTTAACTATTAATGTAATCACCTCTTATAGAAATAAATTTAAACATTTTAGTACCTACGTGTTAGGTTTATTTAAATTTTGGTACAACTTTATCTAATTACATGAATCATGGTGACTCTATTTTGTTGAATTTCGTCGCAAGTCGTAAAACCTCATTAATATTTATTTATCTTGCCCTGCGTTAGCCCGTGTCTTTATCTGCTTATACATTTTAAATGCCAACTTTTACTAGGAACAAGATCCTTATTTTTGTAAGCTGTATTTATAAATCTGCTTCCAAAACGGTAATGGAACACGTCGTGAGGAAGTCGTTATGTCCTAGAACTTGAAAATCCAAGACATGTGATATCTACCTACTCGTCCTGAGCCTGCGTGGTGGATAACAGCCCACTACCTCTGAAAGGGAGGCTGTGGGAGTATCATGGGCTTATTATACTCTAGTGGTTGGTAGCAAATTATTTCACGGGAACATAAAATCGCGGTAATAACCATCCTTTGTATTAATCCGGGTTATAAACCATCTATATACCCAAAATAGTTTTTGCGTGAAAGAGTAACAAACATCCAATAAAACAAACTTTCACTTTTATAATATTAGTAGGATTAGTCATCATCATCTTCCTGCCCTTATCCCATTTTACTTGGAGTCGGCACAACACGTTTTTTTCTTCCATTCTCCTCTATCAAACTTCACAGTATCATTTACTTCTTTTTCTTCCATATCATTCCTCTTCCTCTCCATCCATCAACATTCATACTTATCACTCTCTTAGTCACATGAGTGTCATCCCTCCTCATCACATGTCCATACCAAGACAGACGATTCTCTTTCATTTTTTCTGTAACAGGCGTCACTTTCAAACTTCTCCTTATAAACTCATTCCTTACTTTATTCTCATCTCCGCTATATGCAGTTTTAGTAGGATAAGTAAGTTTAGAAATAAGATTTCTCTTCATTAACCATGGATAGCCTTAGCCCTCAGCCACAAGCTTTACAACCGCCAGTACAATAACAACTAAACGATCATTAAACACTACCAATAAACTGTTTCATTGTGAACGTGGTTTCCATGCTGGATACCGCTAACTTTCGCACAGGAAACATAAAGTTTAACCACGTTTAGACATGGGAAAAGTTTGCCGGCAGCCCTGCACTGGATAGCGTTAAACTCCGGCTAGATTATACTGGTTTAGATAGGTCTAACTTTATGTCTGAGTTGCTTTATTATAGACATACGATGATATTATTAATATTCTGCAGCCGTTTCAACGATTGGATTTGGCAGTTTCAAACTGAAACTAACTTAAACTATATTATGCAAAAATGAGTTTGTTTGTTAAACTTTCACGCTTTAGTACCTTAAATCGGTTGTGATGAATTTTGGTAACATAGAGACGATTTTTTGCAATAGAAACATAAAGTTTAACCACATTTCTACATTGGAAAAGTTTGTGGGCAGCCCTGCTCTGCTGGCATTAAACAATGTCTAGTTGATAGACTGGTTCAGATTGGGCTAGTTTTGTGGCTGAGCTACTAGATAATTTAGCCAGATGCCGTTTATACGGTTTGCGTTTGAGGCTTCAAATCGAATTATATTAAATCTCGAACGATATGAATAAAAAATGTTTTCAGAACTGCCTGAATGTGTTAAAGTAAAAGTAAAAAACGCTTAATTAATTAATTGCACCCACGCAAAGCCGGCAGGCGTCACTAGTTGAAAATAAAAAGGGTTTCAGTGGCTCCGGTGTGATCATTCCTTTTAGGACTAATTTGATGTTGTCGCCAGATTAATTATCCCAGATACGGGGTAAAAAAGGGACAAATAGGGACGCGAAGGTGATTTGGGATAAACTTGCAAATGGGATTTTACGTTAATTTAATTGCAAATGCCATCTTTATGTACTTTATTTTCCATTTACTGAATATAAACCATTTTAATACCTTGTTAGATCCTGATACAATAACAAAAATGTATGAACTCGGAAACTTGGAACACGCTGACACGGACAGATTAGGTGTAAAGGGGTGATGGGGTTAGTGAAAGCGAGCTGAGGATGGCCTGTCATGCCCTTCACGTTAGTTTCTTTTAAACCCTGAACACATTTGTGTTCACATTTAGGGTCGACAAAGGTCTATATTCGCGGGGCTTTAGAAGCCCCGCGCGGCAGAACTTTGACGACAGGGCTTTAATACTTCATTAAACACATTATGGTGATCGTTTATATATTCTGGCAAATATTATAATTTATCATAAATATAAAAGGTGCATTTCTGGTAGGCATTGAAACATAACCCGTAAACATATTAGATTAGTACAACATTTAAATACCAAAGTTTTGTTCACCATATTTATCCTAGGATGACCCAGTTTTGCAATAATAATATTAAATTTAGGTTAACAATGAATGAATACTCAAATACTGAAAGTGTAAAACTGTTACCGTGTCGAACTAATTTCGAGGAAACCATTTCATACTAAGCAAGCTTTCCCCTAATGTATGAACAAATATGTACAAGTATTTCGAAGAAAAACGAATTACTCAGTTCTGGGAATTACACATGTCAATTAGCTAAATTAACGAGACAGTGTTATGATCTAAGTATACGAATTTGTAGGTCACACCTACGTGAGGTTTACGCTATAACTGTTTCTTTAATAAATCTGCGCGCCAACGGTGGCCGGAGATCGGCCGCCGAAGTCCGTCGCTGAAGGCGTCTACCACTGCAGCTGGAGTGGAGGGAGGACGCTGTTCTCTCCCTCACGCGGCCCGCTTTCTCCTTCACGAGCATGACTGCTTCGCAGAAGGAGGCGACTGCTTCCCACTCCGTCTCGCCCCGCAGTATGGCCTCGACCAATGTCGGGCGCTAGAACTATATCTACACTAGCGGTTCCCCGCGGTTTCACCCGCTGCTAGGCTTCTATTGGACGTAGCGTAATGTCATATAGCCTATAGCCTTCCTCGATAAATGGATTATCCAACACAAAAATATTTTTTCAATCCGAACCAGTAGTTCCTGAGATTAGCGCGTTCATCTAAACAAACTCTTCAAATTTATTAATATTTTTATTTAATTATAATTCATGATTTATTTATAATTCCAAACAATGGATAAGTTATTCATGTATGAACAGAAAGAAACATACGGAATATGAATTTAAATATATTATTTCTATATTTCAAAATTAATTTTACATCCCGTATAATCAAATCACATTAAGAATAATAAATAAAATCACGGTACAAATATTATCTTTATCACTGCAAGTACAAAAAGGTATTTTAATTAAACACATAATAAACATTATTGCTCTTTTTATTCTGGCACAGACTTTGCTCGGGGCGCCAACCAGGCCGATGGCTTTTATGTAAGAGACAATATCTTAAGGCTTTATAACACAGAATTACTTTTAGCCTCATTATTACTACGTGTTTTTGCATTCAGTCACGGTTTTTTTTTACGTGGTAACATCATCAAATGAGTCCTCCACCCAGGGCAGAGCGGGAGGGACTGTCAGACTCGTACTGACTAAAATCCACATTGTCCTTCAATAGCCCTTTACGTTCCGGGGTCACGGTTATTCGTACACTCCCGCGACCTCGGCAGGCTTTGGCCCTCTAGAGGGGGGCCCCGTCACTCTGCTGACACTCTAAGCAATATCCCTGCTAAAGGGAATGTCCATACGTAGCAATAACATTTTTAAATCAGATGGACAATGATCGAATGGAACTGGATGGACCTCTTCTTTGCCAATCTATGGCTTCAGAAAGTAGTGCATCTAAAAAAGCACTAAAAGTAATATCACCAGTCAAAATGACTATGTTACTTTTAAGGTCATAAACGATTTCTTGTACGTGCAACTTGTCTCGGCGCCATCTTATTTATTACGTGCTGAAATTCTTAATGGCTTTGCAAATGTATGTAAAAAGCTCTCTCAGATTAATTATTACTTCAGTATTTCTTGACATTGAAATAATTAATATGGAAATGTGGTTTGAAAAGGCTCTGTTAATATATCTTGAATGTTACGTTTCATTAAGGTGTTCTCGTTACTTGATAAGGAATATTTTTATTATTCAGCACTTGATTTTGATTGTCGCGGTTTTTGCGTGTGGTGATGAAGAAGTATCTTATTATATACCTAATTTTCATCGAAATATGTTCAGATTTTACTGGCAAAACTTTTGAATTTCTGTTTTTTTTTTTTTAATGAAAGCCGTATCTTAAGTACATTAACGGACTTTTAAAATACACATACACACAGCCAGACCCAGACTACTAATTAAGGCTCATACAAATATTTGATCCGTGCGGGTATCAAACTCGAGACACCCAACTCACATTTAAAAATACTTTTTGAATACCTATAGAGATGGTCTGCAATCCATTTTAACACATTAACCACTGCGCCAAGCATAACATTACGTTATTGTGAGAAATATGAATAGAATAGAATAGAATAGAATAATATTTTGAGTACTTTTATTCGTAAAACGTATATCTATTGTGATTTGCCATACATTAGAAATTGGTAAGATTAAAAAGACACGAGGTTCTTTTATTCCAATTAATAAAAGAATCATGAACTCGTATCTTTTAAATCCTCCCTAAGTTTTAAGCGTAATTAATCAGCCAACACGGCATCTCTAAATCCCAAATCGGATCTCAATTCCACGCTCATCTCAAAGGATTTAGAGTTTAAGACGGATACATCCTAATTCCCCCGGAATTGAACGGAGTTACACTAAAAACGGTAATAGTTACAAATTTCTATTGATCCAAAAAATTGGTCGCATTTGATACACAGATGACTTATTCGAATATCGAATGCGACCATTTATTGTCAAACATTGGAATCTGTGAATGATATACGTAAAAGGATTATTCTTTGAATCCGGATCCGAAACCGTTCGACAGTGAACAGCTTAGTTCGTTTTCCGAAGTGGAAACTAAATCCGGCTTAGTTCCGGATAGTACTTGACAGCCAACGGGATTTTGAGTTTAACTTCTGTCTGTGTGTGGAGAGTGTTTTTTTGTCACGAAATTAGTAACCGATTAGAATGCTACTGATACAATTGATTGAGGATTTTTTTTTTGTAAAATCAAATGAGCCCTCCCACACAGGGCGGTACTGTCAGACTTGTACTGACTAAAATCCACTGTGATCCTTCAAAAACCCTTTACGTTCAAGGGTCACGGTTACCTACTGTCTCATCAGACAGTCCCGCGACCCCGGCAGCTTTGACCCTCTAAGGGGGCAACGTCAGAATTTGTTGAGTGTGATATGGATTTATGCCCAATGATGGAAAAAGGCTTCAATTCTTGAAAACCCAAAAGTTCTTTCTAAGTGATGTGTACTTATTGTGCAGCGAATTTATACTTAGCAATGTCCAATAGAGAGCACAATGGTGTCCTACAGGTACTCGACTTGCAAGTCGTAGGTCGTGGTTCCGTGCGTAGGCGCATTTTTGTGTTATTTATTTCCCTACGAGTATCACTGGTCTCAAAACGGTGAAGGAAAACAGCGTGCGGAAACTGGGATGTCCTAGAACCAAAAATTCGGAGGGATGTGAAATCTATCGACCCCCGCTTAGCCATCCTTGTGGATTACAGCGCAACTGCTTCTCACAGAGAGGAGTCTATGTTCCAGCAGTGGGGGCAGTAAAGGCTGATTATGCTAATATAGGATACTTAAGTAGATATATTGGTAGTAAGAGTCCGGTGTCCAGAGCCATATTTTGTCCGAACCGATTCATCAAAGCCTTAACATAAAAAAGTTTTTCCTAAATTTTCAAGGGAAAATAGACGTTATGTAATATTTAACTTTGATCATATTTTGGTTTATATGTGTATCGTTGTTTGGTAAAATAATATTCTGTCCTTTGTAAATAACGAGATAATATTGTGTGGGCGCCGCTTTCGGCGTGTTTATTTACTCTATAAGGTCTTCAGGGCTTTATTAACATTTTGTGCGAGGGTATTATGTTTCTAAAAACCTCCTCTACCAAATTGTTTTTATTTATATTACAACAGCTGAGGACTTTTATTAGAAAAATAAATGAAATTGAAGCCACTTAACTTTTTTATTGTTACTAGAGGCCGGTCCTTGTTTTGCAGGTTTTAATTTTCGACCTACTCGCTGACATTTTCGAAGTTTCCTACAATAACAGACGAGAAACAAATTTTGTATAAATATTCCATTTGGTGCTGTCGTTCTAACTTATCTACAAAATAATGTTGGTCGCGGGTCCAAGGGATTACCCCGGTACGTAAAGGGCTATTGAAGGACACCGTGGATTTTAGTCAGTACAAGTCTGACAGTAGGGTGGGAGGACTCATTTGAAGATTTTACCACGATAAAAAAAAAACTACAAAATAATGTTAATATGCAAGTTCTGCTACATTTTTCATTTTAGCTCTAAAAAGGTGCCTCATCATCATCTGCCTGTATTTTCCTCGACTATGTTGGCTACCAGATTAGCCCGCTTTTCTCTTAGGAATCGGCACCGGCGCTGCGTTGTAACTTCACTTTTTTTTACTGGATTTTACACGCAAAGATACTCGTATGTGTTAAAAGCGATGCAGTATATTACAAGGACTACATGTCTGTTTTACTGTAAAAGAGCGCCTTAACACACGATTTCCGTATTCTACCGCGTACTTGAAATATTTACTGTGAAAAATGAAAAAGCGCCTCTAGTGTACCACTGAGGAAACTAATTTTTACATCAAATTAACGTCGAACTTCCCGTTTACGTCGCAAAAACGGGAAAAGCCGTACTAGGAACTCAGAACCCACAAAATCCGACGTTAATTTTTTTTTTCCGTATGACTGAACAGTACATACTCGTACAGTAGGAACCATCAAACTGTCATAGTAAAGTCCAAATATTTGCCAAACACGACGGACGGGTCGACGACGGGTTGTGTTCCACGCGCTCCTCAAAGAGTGTCATCACAATGACGGGGAGAGAGGGACCCCGTTAGAGGGTCAAAGCATGCTGGGGTCGCGGGAATAAGGAATACCCCGAAACGTTAAAGGGCTATTGAATGACACCGTGGATTTTAGGCAGTACAAGTCTGACAGTCCCTCCTGCCCTGCCCTGGGAGGACTCATTCGATGATTTTACAACGATAAAAAAAAACAAAAACACGACAGATACGATACGACATGTCGTCCCAGATATAAGCATGTAATCTTTCGGTGTAGCGAGCCGGGAATGAGTCGTGTTGACTGTCGACATATTGCCGTTTCGACATACATATTTCACATATCCACGGTTATTTATTGTGACACGAGATTATTCTGAAATTGCTGGCTGACTTGCGCAGCTTTTGAATAAGAAAATGAGATGTACTATACATAAATTTAAAAAAATGTTTACTTTGATTTGAATGTAAGCTTAAACTCGAACTAAGGACTGTGTCTTGAGATTGAAAATAATCAAAAATCGTTGTATTTAAAATATAAAGGAGATTGCTCTGCGCCCATACATTGTTCGCCCTGGAACCAAGAGCATAGGAAAATTATATTTTATGTTGTAGATCATTACTAAACTCCTATAAGATCTTATTTTTATAGCGGACTAGCTGCAGAATAGATATATTCCAAGAAAAGAATCAGATTTTGAGGTTATAATCGAACCATAACAATGAATATTAGGTGTAGTTTTTCATAGCTTAAAGTGATTTTTAAGAAACTGAAAAGCAATATCATAATATATTCAGCTATTTTAAGCACCTACCTAGATAATTGGGTAGGTACCTATGCCTAGGTTGTCGTTTGAGCGGTACACAGTTCCGAAAATCACAGCCAAGTAAGTCGTTTTTTAAAGCGATCAGAGTCCGTTAAAATAGCCAAGTCGTAATATGCAATATCACAAAAGTCACCAAAATACACCGATACAAACAATTACAAACAACAAGTGACGCTATTGTAATCTATTCTATTCTATTTTTTAAAATGGCAAGCATAGGCTGGGTCGGCCATTTGCCAATGACTAAGATGAACTGGGCAAGCAGAGAGTGTAGAAAAAAGTCACAAATTTAGAACGGTGGAAGTGTCCGTTCGATAATACTGTTGAACTTAATGTAGACCTTCTGGTGTTAGTATGGGACTGAAACAAACAAAGAAATAAAATTACTTAAATAATAATGTAATGGTTAAAACATAAAAAATACACATAGAGTAGTACCACATCAACACAGATGGAGAATTGAGGGGGAGGGTCAGAGCTTAATGTTATTGTGACGGATGAAAATCATCAGCGTCACAAGCAAATCTGGAGAAGAATGGGTTAAAAGGGAGGGGAAATTTATCGGGAGTGGGATCTTAATTTCAGGGAGACGGCTATATAAATCTAGGGGAGGGATATTGTTAGGGCATTCAAAAAATATGTGGTCAAGTGTGCCTTCCTCCAATCCGCATTCACAGAGCGAGGAGTCGCGTATACGGATTTTATTGAGGAATACTGGAGTGCAACAAAAACCTATGCGGATTCTACATATAACTGATATTATAGTTTTAGAAGCTTTTTTGTAGTTGTAGAACCATGGTTTTGGGTTTATATACGGTTGCACTGCATGAAAAAACCGGCCTCTTTTTTGGCTGGAAACATTCCATAGCTCCTGCCAGGACCGGTGCAGATCTGCTTTTGGGAGGGACAATAGGTCGTAACCCTGATGGGAGTTGTGTGTGAGGTCTGACGTTACCGATGAGCAAGCATTTTTGGCCAAAGCATCAACATATTCGTTGCCCTTGATGCCACAATGACCAGGAATCCAAACTAGCTGAACATCTCTTTGACTATTAGCGCAGGAGAATAGGGAATATTTGATTTTCAGAATAAGAGAACTGTGTAATTTGTTCTTAAATGGGTTTTGGACTAAGGCGAGTAAGCAACTGAGAGAATCTGTGAAGATGGCGGCTTTCACAATGTTATGGTGTGATTCAATGAAACGACAAGCTTCTAATATAGCCACGCACTCACCAGTGAACACCGAAGACTCTTTGGGGCATTTAAACTGCAAAATAATTTTGGAGTTTTGGAAGTACACTGCCGCGCCGGTGTGGCTAAGTTCAGACTGTTTCGAAGCATCCGTGAAAAATAACTGAAAATCGCTCCAACGCTCGCCCACCGCCGCATTGAAGGTCGAATTCGCCGACGGGGAATTTTTGGAAATACCAATATTGAGGATAGTTTTTGGTATGTAATTTAAAACTTCGTAGGCGAAATTGAAAAGGGGTAAAGTAGGATATTGGACAATGGGACATTCTAAATTTCGTATAATTCTAAAGGATTTTAAAATTAAGGGGATTTCTTTATTTTTCCAGTAATTTGAGTTTCTGCATATGGCGTCTAACTCATTCAATCTTTCTATTAGAGGATGAGAGGATCTGCATATTAGTTTGGATAGAAAACGGGAAGCTAGGAATTGCCGTCTAAGGGCAAGGGGAGGTTCGGCGCATTCGACCTGCAATGCGTTGATGGGAGAAGATTTCATGCAACCTGAAATGATCCGAAGGCACTTGGACGCTATTGTAATCATCAGTAGACTGACAGTGACAAGTGACTAGGGATGACGATCTGAGATCGATTAATCGAAGAATCGATTTTTCAGGTCTAATAGATCGATTTTTTGATCGAAAAAACTTTGATTTTACTGATAAGAGATCATTTATTATCTTTCTTATTTTTCATAGAATGGATAAACTTACATTATAATGTAAACTTGAAAAATAAAATCGATTTTTTAGAAATCGATCTTTTAGACCACGATTTTTTTGTAACTCGATACATCGGCTTACGATTCGCATCAATTACAATCAATTGGGCATCCCTATTATTTATCGACACGACATGACGTTTGATGAAGATGGCGGCCATTAATGTTATTATTCACGTTAAATACTTTTTATTGTTCATTTTTGCATACAGCTAGTCCGTGTTACAAAAGTATTTGCAACTAATATTATAAAATAGACAGTTAATTATCGTGTATTTCAAAACATTTTGTGGCATAGGGCCATTTCGGACATTGTCCTTTGAGAATTACAAGTTTTGACGTAAATTTTTTTATCTGGAAAAATACTTTTTTCCACACTAGGAATTTCTTCTGTGTCGTGGGTTCGTTTACACACATAGAAACTCATATACACAAACGCCCAGACCGGAAACAACTACTTGTGGGTAATACAAATATTTGTTCTGTTCCGGGATCGAACTCGCGACACGCTGCGCAGCAATCGATCGCTTAATCACTGCACCAAACGTGTTGACTGAAACTACTAGACCTTCAAAATTTCGTCACAAGCTACGGCGTAGTACTCGTAGCCGTGCGTCGTAGCTCCTCTACGGCGTAGCTACGCATCAGTTTGGAAAATCAATAAGTTTGATTAGGGTTCGTCGCTTGCGATTGGGTAAATATCTCAGTATTTACGCATAGCTTTGTATTAGATTATACTCTTTGTATCCTGTGTGTTTTGAAGTGAAAAAAACTTCTTTAGCGGTGTTGTGCACGTTTTTGGAATGGATAAAAAATGTTAAACTCGCGTCAGGACACGTGACCTGATCGAAAATTGTAAGACGGCGCAGGGCGCTTGCGCGAATGTTCGTGTGTGTTTATTACTATTGAAGTTTTCACTTCTGCCGACACTCCCAGAGTGCAATCCGTCGTTTTTTTTGTATATCTAATATATTTAGTTTTACTCTGCTCGTTCCATTTTTACAAAAAAATTATTTTACCATTTGCCAATGTTTTTTTCAGTGTGCAAAAAGATCCATCCATCTATCAGCCTTCTTAATTCACCAATACTTACGTGACTTTCTCTTTGTCTCCAGGCTATGCACACTCCGGATAACACGCCTCCGTGTATGTGGCGCGCTGGGCGAGGCTGGTGGCGGAGCGGCAGGCGGCGCGGGCGCAGGGGCCGTGATCCTGGCGGCGCGCATGCACAGCTCCAAGCGCACGCTACGCTCCAACGACATCGCGGTGCCGCCGCTTGATGTCGAGCTCGACCTGTGCTTCTCGTTGCAGTACCCGCATTTTGTGAAGCGGGATGGAAACAGGTTGGTGTTTCATTTGAGTCAGTTTAGGAAGCAAGAACTCTGAACAGCACAGCAGAGCTACGCATATGAAAGCGAATAGTACGCTGTGTGGGGTCGTTCGAAAAGCTCTCAAAAGCAAATGATTGATTATTTCCCATCATACCTCGCGTCCCCGTCTAAAATGGAGTAAGCTTAGGGGAACAGTGTATAAGACACTGTTCCCCTAAGCTTACTCCATCTTAGGCTTTGTTTTTACTCGGCTCTGACTTAGGCTAGAATCAGAAGCATAACAATCTCATATGAAAATAAAGCTCTTCGAATTCATGAGATGTAAACCTCAATGTTTTAGAAATTGATGATACTAACAGCACTTGAACGCAGCTCAGACTTGCTGATCGCGTTCAATTTAGTTGGTGAAATTCGACCTTAGAATAAGATGATCCCGGCGTGGCGTGTCCTCAAAGAGCTGTCAGTAATCTGACGAGGCCAGACGCCTACTTGGGTCGCGGGACTATCAAAATAGGTAACCGTGACCTTGGAACGTAAAGAGCTATTGAAGGAACACTAGATTTTAGGCGTTTTGAGTCTAACAGTCGGATTCCGCTCCAACTTGGTCTTGACTCATGATATTTTTACAAAGTTATGAAAAGCATAAGATGATAAGGTTCCCATTGCTGGGACACATCCCACAGGCAAACTAAAGTGTTCATAAAAGACTTCTATCCTATTATTATGAGGTAATGATCTAAGCTTTATTATCCAGAATACTACCAATAAAATCTCCAGGCGTATGGTCTCAATCCACTGAAAGCAATAATAAAGTTGAGCAAGCGATAAAACATACGTCTCGCGTTATGAAGACATTAATCTAGTTTTCTTGCTCTATTTGTTTTGAGTTTTAGTATTCTTTAAAAAAAAAATGCAATCGTTAAGAGCGTGTATGTCATTTTAATGCACAAAAATGACTTTTTTGTATGAACAAATTAAAAGTGGTCTTTAACTGTGACTAAAATATTTTTTAGGATTCCGCACCCAAAGACACCGCTAACAAGATTCTGTTTTCCATACGCTTGTTTGTCTCTCCGTCTGTCTGTCACTAGGATGAACCTATCTCATAAACCGTGATAGACAGATGAAATTTTCAAAGATGAGGTATTTCTGATGCCGCTTTAATAACAAATACTAAAAACAAAATAAAATTAAAATTTAAAAGGGCTCCCATACAACAGACACGATGATTTTTTATACATTGTACAGAATCCTACGTGCGCGTGTCACCACATTTGGCCGGTTTTTTTCAAAAATGATTTCTTTAAATTTTTAAACCTATGTATCCTGCTTTTGCACATGAAGTTTCAAATTGGATCAGTCATTTCGTAAAATACGGACTTGTAAGTTTGTATGAAATGTCGAGCTCTTAATGTAATTTGACGGCACGGTTAGCGCAGTGGCTGAGGGATTGGACTGCTGCGCAGCGTGTCGCGGGTTCGATTCCCGCACGGAGCAAATATGTGTATGATCTACAAGTAGTTGCTTCGGGTCTGGGCGTTTCTTTATGTGATTTTATATGTTTGTAAACGCATCCACGACACAGGAGAAAATCGTAGAGTGGAGCAACGTTACTTAAAAAAAAAAAACGACGGTTTGCACTCTGGGAGTGCCGGCAGAAGTGAAAACTTGAATAGTAATTGTTGGAAATATCTTGTGAACAGATTTTAGTAAAACTCGCAAAAATGGTTGACTTTTTATTTCAATAATTTTCCAATGTGACGTACATCTTTTATAAACAATGTTACCTAGCAACGAATGTCACACGAACATTCACGCAAGCGCCCTGCGCCGTCCTACGCTTTTTCGGTCAGGGTCACGTGTCCTGACGCGAGTTTAAGATTTTATACCCATTACAGAAAAAGTGCTCAACGCCGCTAAAGAAGTTTTCACTTCAAAAATGTAGTTTCTGAAGTATTCATGTCAGGCGGTCAAGGTTTGTTGTGGGTATTAATCTTCTTCAGTCTCCTCTCTAGCTAATTGACAAGCTTTCTCGTGGTTTGATAAATGGTGTGGTACTTTGTCATTTGCTCAATGCTTACTTGTATTATAAAAGACATTTTTTTCATGTATGGATTATATAAGATATTTGATAGTAGCACGTCAGAACATCTGAACGGGTCTTTATGTTATTTGAAGATAGCTTAGAACCTGGATTAACACATAGGATATTGAAGTGAAAACTTCTTTAGCGGCGTTGAGCACTTTTCTGTAATGGGTATAAAATCTTGAACTCGCGTCAGGACACGTGACCCTGACCGAAAAAGCGTAGGACGGCGCAGGGCGCTTGCGTGAATGTTCGTGTGACTTTATTACTTTTAAAGAAGTTTGTATGCTGGATACATTCGTTGCTAGGTAACATTGTTTATAAAAGATGTACGTCACATTGGAAAATTATTGAAATAAAAAGTCAACCATTTTTGCGAGTTTTACTAAAATCTGTTCACAAGATATTTCCAACAATTACTATTCAAGTTTTCACTTCTGCCGGCACTCCCAGAGTGCAACCCGTCGTTTTTTTTTTATCCTGGTATGAAGTGCCTCTCGTTTTTTTTTCGTGGTAAAATCATCAAATGAGTCCTCCCTCCCAGGGCAGAGTGGGAGGGACTGTCAGACTCGTACTGACTAAAATCCACGGTGTTCTTCAATAGCCCTTTACGTACCGGGGTCACGATAATTCGTGAGTCCCGCGACCATGAAGTACCTCTGGTAGAATGTGTGAGTTAAACGCGGGAAGCCGCTGGCAATAACTAGTTTTTCATACTTTGGACATGATGTATCACATGTGGATCGTGGCAATGTCTATTGAGGTTATTGCGGCTCTGGTACTCAAAGGGCAATTGAAGGAACAGGATGATCTTAGTCAGTACCAGTCTGGCAGTCCCTCCCACTCTGCCCTGGGAGGGAGGACTCATTTGATGATTTTACCACGAAAAAAAAACGAGAGGCACTTCATACCAGGATAAAAAATATCCTATGTGTTAATCCAGGTTCTAAGCTATCTTCAAATAACATAAAGACCCGTTCAGATGTTCTGACGTGCTAAAAATAATATAACTTTATTTCAGACACATAGATCCATATTTTTACTTCAAGACTACACATAATATACACATAGAAAACACACATTACGCATAACAACTAAAAAGAAAGTACAAGAAACACAAAGTTAAATATAGGCAAGGACCGATCACGTTTGTCTGTCCGTCATGACCGAGACCGATCATGCTCTTGCCAGCGCGCTTCGTCCGCTCAACACCCGCCCCATATTGAGATTTTTTCTAAAATAAAAGTAGCCTAAGTTACTCCTTATTACATCAGCTACCAGCCAATAAAAGTTCCGTCACAATCGATCCAGCTATTTCAGAGATTAGCTGTTACAAACAAACAGACAGAAAAGAAAAGTAATAAAAATTTGGTCAATGTACCGTATATATTCATATGCATGTAGTAAAAACGGTTATTTCAATATTATAAACAGACACACCAACTTTATTTATATGTGTATAAAAGACACTCCAGGCAAAAAAAATGGGTCGGTAAACGGACAAAACATAATTACTCCTTTTATATTAAAACGTCTAACCCAAGTTAAATACTAATTAAAATGTTGCTATCCGCTTTCGGTCTTTGCAACACTCCAAGAAACTTAATCCTAATTAGTACCTGAAGACCACAGGTTTTAATTAGCAACCATGCAGCTTTTTTCACTAAACAAAATGTTTTATAATGGGCCACTTCAGAAGGGATCGTATAATACTCCTATAAAGTATTTTTAATAACAGTAAAAGCGTAATATAAGCCCGGCTATAAAACTTCGTAGTAAATATTGGAGCATATTGAAAACACGGATCAATATTAACAATTTTAATTCTATGTTGTTGTTGAACTCTGGCCGGCAAACTTTGACTTTGAAAATGATGAACATGATGAAAATTGTACAGAAATAAATGGCTATTCTTGATAGAATAGAAACGGAATTGGAATTAACATTGAACTTTTAATTTCGTAATCTCCAAAAACTAAGTAACTTTCTCTCCCCCATAAACTGCTAATTTTAAGAAAAAAACGATGTTTAGCACTTTAAACTGATACTTTTCTTATCGTCTTATAAAAATCAATTGCCTGTTCGTTAGTTTCGCTAAAACTCGAGAACGGCTGGACCGATTTAATTAATTTTAATTTTGAATTATTTTTGAAAGTTCAGGGAAGGTTTAAAAGGTCAGTAAATATGATGAAAAAGAAAACATTCTGAGGCGGTACAAAGTTTGTCGGGTCAGCTATCTATCTTATAATATTGAATCCATTGAAACCCGTTTTTGAAAATGTTACTCATATCTTAGGAAAGCGAAAGAAAGAAATTCCTGTATATTTTTTTTTCCATAAAACCCTTGTCTTTCAAATCATATTTCTCAAATACCGTCTATAAAGCAGTATCTATTAATAAAACTTCTCGGTCTTTTTACCATATAATTCAAACACTCCGGCTAAACAACATGGCATAAACATTCTGGACAATAAAATGGCTATAAAACTATGCCACGTGAAGATCCGACCTAGCTGTTCACGTTCATACAAAACATTATAAACAGGACGAATGTAATCGATTTGTTTGTGTGTTTATCGATAGTTTAATCGATTTTTGGTATGCTTAAACGATTATGGGATGCAGTTTGAATTTATGAGGAAAGTTAGTTTTAGTAGCTTTTGAAGTACATTAATAAAAGTCTAGTTTTAAAACTGGAATATATCTGAAGACCTTCGTCAGTTTTTCTTCTTTGAGTGTCAATGTGCTAAATTGTACGTAGCCACGTGCACAGCTCTGTCGTTTGACTCGATCAAATACTGAAAGGTGCAGGTGGTTGAAATACGTAAGCCGATCTGGAAATCTCTCAACCGATTGCGAGCCCAGCTTCGCCGCTGTAAAAATAATCGGGTCAAATGGGGTAAACTAGACTCATCCCAAATACAATATCAGTGCGGAGCCTTTATACCGTCGTCAGTAATATCATCATTTTTTTTTTGGGTTGAATGTAATCAAAACAGAGCTGCCTTTCCGCGTGGAGAGAAAGCCACTGTCAAACCAACTAGTTATAAACCATCCTGTTTCTTCACGTTCCCTTTGCGTCCCAGTGCCACAGTCCTCCAGTATCCTGCTTAGACAGTCAAGATTTATTTGGACTTTTAGTCCCGTATTACAGAACGTCGCTCAATACTAAAGCATTACTTAAAACTAGATTCAAGCCATTTGATTGGTTGAAACTAGTTTTAAGTAATGCTTGAGGATGAGGGACGATCTGTAATACGGGTTAAAACTTCTTAATAACTATGTAATACACTTGATTTTTTTTTAAATATATTTCTTCTTACATTTCAGATTACAGATCATGTTGCAGCGTCGCAAGAAATACAAGAACCGCACAATCCTGGGGTACAAGACTTTAGCTGAGGGCGTAATCAGGATGGATCAGGTCAGTTCATAAGTATCCATTATTTTTTCTTCAGTTCTTACTACATTCAACGGTTTGAGTACAACAGACAGAGCTTTTTACAAAGCTGAATTGTAGAGTGTTAAAAAAACCCCTACTGAAACCAATTTTTTCATGTGGTACGAGTCAGTAATTTGTGTAGCGATTGGATCTGTATGAGCGATTGGATTGCTGCATTGTGTGTCGCGGGTTCGATTCCCGCACGGAGCAAATATTTGTATGGTCTACTAGTATGGTCCAGGCGACTATGTATGTGTATTTATATGTTTATTTACGCACCCACGACCCAGGAGAAATTCCTAAGGAGGAGCAAAGTTTTTCACAAAAAAAACTTGTAACTCTCGTAACAGAACTCCTGTCACGAGCTAAGGTGTTATAACCAAAACAATAATTAACATAAAATGCGACTCGGGTAACTAAACCTACTCGTAGATGGAAATATGTAGCTGTATGAATTATTTGTATGCAACAACTTTTTTTTAACGTGGTAAAATCATCAAATGAGATTCTACCCAGGGCAGAGTGGGAGGGACTGTCAGACTTATACTGACTAAAATCCACGGTGCCCTCCAATAGCCCTTTACGTACCGGGGTCACGGTAAATCATAATCATCCCGCGACCTGTCTGCAACAGCTAGCTACAACTGGAGTATCGTCAACGGCGAAACCTTCAACAAACGGTTTTATTTAGTTTGACGACATATAATCGCGACATAAAAGTTTAACTGTAAGAGCCATTTTCGCTAAAAGGTCCCTTACGTTATTTGATACTTGCATGCGGATAGTGAATAATGGGTTACTCGCCGTCCGATGATGGACCATGTCCGAGTTGACGGCGCGTCGTGTTCCACACGCGCCTTAAAGAGCTGTCAGCATCAGACAGGCCCCGTCAGAGGGCCAAAGCCTGCTGGGATCGCGAGACTGTCGCATCAGGTAACCGTGACCCTGGAATGTAAAGGGCTATTGAAGGATCATCGTGGATTTAAGTCAGTACAAGTCTGACAGTTGGTAATGGTAAGAAGGACTCATTTGATGATTTTACCACGATAAAAAAAAACCTTATTTGATACTTCTGGCGACGATATACTTAGACAAGTACACAAATCCTTTACATACTCCACGAGTACATCTCCAAATCCCACAACACTATCCTTATCCCTCCCGTCTGCTCCATTTTAAACCTATATCATGCAACAGTACACAATTCCTATCGGATATTGTCGCATCGCTACGCTCGGCTGGCAGTATGATCGTGTTAGTGCACAGGTGTATACTGAACGGTGCATTGTCTTACTATAATCTCTCGAACAACTGTATTATGTACTGTGTGTGTTTGGTCTGCATACGGATTGAATCCGAATCCGTAACGGATTAAGCTGGTCGTTTTAGGTTAGTTCTTCATTGAAGCGGATCGCTGAAAACGGCTTTATTTCGGATGAGACAACCGATAGTTTAAATGTGTTTTCTAATTGTGTCTGGCTGAAATTGGAATTTCAGACAGCTGAAACCGAAACTTCCGAGAACCGAAAACCGAGACTGTGACCAAAACACGAAACCAAAACTTCGGTTGGACACTAATTTCTTGTGTTATTAGGTTTTTCATTCCTAAGTCTGTATTTTTTATTCGTGCCCAGTTGAAGTCAATAGTAATGTCATTTATCACGTGAGTCAGAATCATAACTGGCGAAATGTGAGATGTTGTAATATTAGGTAATTTTTAGTGTAAGTGAAACAGAATTGGTCAAATCAAATAGCACACGTTAAATGGTAGGAACTCTTGCCGAAGTCTGTCTTTGGGTGAGTCACCAAAGTCGAGCAATTCTTGCCGGGGTCTGTCTGCGGATAAGTCTAGTCTCAAAGTCGAAGTCCAGGTCTGTAATCCTCAATGAATATGAACATACCTTATGCCCTGGTACACTAATCTGAGCTTATTCTAGTTCTACCCAACCTTTCGGAAATACCAATGTTTGCCTTTTTTTTAGTAGTGTTACAATCATCATATAAGTCCTCGCACCCAGGGCGGGACGGGAGGGACTGTCAGACTTTTACCGACTAAAATCCACGGTGCTGCTTCAATAGCCCTTTACATTCCAGCACCACGGCTGATCTAACCTGATGAGACAATCCCAGATGACCTAGAGATAGTCCCACGATCCGTATAAATGGCCTTTTTTTATCGTGGTAAAATCATCAAATGAGTCCACCCACCCAGGGCAGGGCGGGAGGGACTGTAGGACTTGTACTGACTAAAATCCACGGTGTCCTTCAATAGCCCTTTACGTACCGGGGTCACGGTAATCCCTTGGTCCCGCGACCAAATGGCCTACTATTGATTTTACCATAGAGTGTAGAAGCTCTCCTCGGTTCATAGGCCGAGTGCGATGCACTGTGCCTTGACATACTCGAGGCCGGAGGGGTCGATGCTTCCCTTTGACCGAGGGTAAATGTAGATTGGATTGGGTAGAACTTGTATCATGGGGTTGGAAATAAAATAGATTTGAAAATAGCTCATTTTCACTTGTGTACTTTCAAACCTTCGAGCTCAAGTCTGCTAATGAAATCCGGCCAGAATGCCTGCTCATTGATCGTAATTTGCGTAGTTAAAGTAATCTCCTAATTTAGATATTTCTTAAGGGTTTTCTAATGGTTTTCTATAGTCATGCTACTGGCGTTGTCTGCTGGTATTAGTTATCCTACTTTTAGCATAATTGAACAATTTTAATGGCGTTCTAACATTTATATTCTACATGACTATATTGGACGTTAGAAATCTTCGTCATTACAACAACGTACAAAATGGGGATCTTAAAAAAGGGCACGCAGGCGATACCTCTGGTGT
Source organism: Agrotis puta (assembly GCA_943136025.2). Lineage (NCBI taxonomy): Eukaryota > Metazoa > Arthropoda > Insecta > Lepidoptera > Noctuidae > Agrotis > Agrotis puta. The sequence goes on along the minus strand of OW964185.2, from coordinate 12,946,433 downwards.
TGCAAGCGTCCATAGTCTACGGTGACTGCTTTCTTTCAGGTGGGCTCGTATGCTTGCTTGTCGACATAAAAATTTTAAAAATATCTATTCTGCCGTTTCAACGGTGTCAATTATGCATAACAAATGTGGGGACTACACTTTCTTTTTTTTGGGCAGACATCATCACTTTTGTAAACGACTGTACTACTTTTTTTTCTTTTTACGTGCTAAAATCATCAAATGAGTCCTCCCACCCAGGGCTGAGCGGGAGGGACTGTCAGACTCGTACTGAATAAAATCCACGGTGTCCTTCAATAGCCCTTTACGTACCGGGGTCACGGTAATTTGTGAGTCCCGCAACCCCGGCAGGCTTTGGCCCTCTACAGGCCCCGTCATTATGCTGACGCTCCTAGAAGCGCGCGTGGAACAACGCGCCGTCGACCCGGGCATGGTCCATGGTCGGACAGCGAGTTGCCCATTCCTCGCCGCCCGAATGCCCGCGCCTATGGTGGCCGGAGATCGTCTGCCGACGTCTGTCGCCGTGGGCGTCTACCACCGCGGCTGGGGTGGAGTGAGGACGCTGTCCTCTCCCTCACGCGGCCCGCCATAATACTTGCCGAAACTTTGGCTAGCTACAGCATTACTCAAGTGTAGAATGAGTTCAATGCCAGATAACCAAGGAGCAAGGTTGACTGAAAATAGTATCCCTTTTAAATATCTACAAGCACTATCTGTTTACGATCTCTGTTTTAGAAGTCGTAAACTATTTCAATTGATTCTTACAAGGTTGCGGTATGAAAATGATTTCTTAGCTGTTCATGAAATTGTACCCAATATTTTTGTGGCTAGAATTATTGCTATAGGTAATCAGAATTTTTCAGACGGTGCTAGGTACTAAGTGACACCAAGGTTTTGGTTTTCGCTGAAAAAACATAATTTTAGTAACCCACTTTCGATTGGCTGGGTTTTAAGCCTGATTTTTTTACTATAAGTAATCGTCAGATCGTCAACTCATAACTTATTTTACATTGAATAGGTGCTCAAAAATCGGTTCTCAATTAAGAATACTTCAGAATATGACTTTATTTGTAGCAGAGCTTCGAAATAAGTATGTAAACTTATGATAAACGTTGACCAGACCATGGGTCCAGTTTTTTTTAGATCAATAGATGAAGCAGATCACGTTATCTGTCTGTAAAGATTAAAAACTACATCGAGTAAATCGGCTTATTCTAGGCAAGCGTGCTCCACATACGCCTTGGCTGAATAAAACCAGATGGATCACGGGCAAAAAGCCTAACTCTTATAAAAAACATAGATTTTGTTTCTTGTTTATACTGGTCTAGTCCGGTAAAGATAGCTCACTGGTGACTATGTCGCGGTGACTTCTTGTTTTCCCATCAATTGCTATGAAGATAAATGGGAATGCATTGATTATGGTGACAAATATTCCAAAGCGGTCGGCTAATCAACATAGCATTCGACTGGTTGACAAAATGTCACAATCAACGCCCGTCCATGCTGCCTCAGACACAAATGGTCTGCAAAAAAAACACACACACACCGTAATGAACAAATACACACCGTGACAACGTAGCAACAGTTTTGTACATCCTCGTTTCCATCATTCCTCATACCGGATGCTACCTCTAAAACCGCCATTAATTCCATATAAACAACATAGTACGCAGATAAGTACGTACAGACAACAAAAGAGGATAAGTATCCTGTCAGCAAGTTTTAAACGGTTTTCCAGTGTTGTGTTATACGGGTGATCACACCGAGACGCGACGCTACGGTACTGGAAATGTGTATCTTTTCGTGTTGTAAATAAATTTAGATTTTGAACCGCTTTATTGAAACTTGCGCGAAAAAACTGGTCTCTGTATGAATTTATTGCCCCTAATGCATATCAAATTCTTTGGTTGCATGTAGCATACACCTAAAAAGTACACAAATACAGTATATTGAAAAACTGTTTAAAACTTGCTGTCTGGATACACATCTCTTTTGCTGACCGTATATAGATAACTTTAAAATTAGCCGCTTAATTGCATCGCCCTCATTATCAAGGCTCGCAGGACATTTGTCGGTAATTACTAATTAGTGAGTCATTGCTAAATGCGACGTTCATTTGGATTAAAATGGTTTTCTCTTATTAGCGCAGCGTTACGACTACGACTACGGCAAAGCCAAAAGGAGGGTTATGATTTTGACCGGCATGTATGTATGTTTGTATGTATTTTTGTTTGTTCCCTCATAACTTCTAAACTTCTTATCATTACATGACAAATGAGGTGTCGTTAGAAGCGTCTCACTTGTCCGCTGGTTATAGGGTAGGTGACGTTTCATAAAATCCAATATAGTGCCCTCTAGCGGATGTAAAGTAGTAACCAAAAAAAAAAGAAGTATCGACATGGGTATCAAATTAAAAGGCTTGATGAGCACATTTGAAATATATATACATTATATAGCTTTTACTACCTAATGTGCTGTTTCTAACAGTGTCAACATTGGGTATCGAATAATAAATCTTAAATTCACAACTCAAAAACTAAACATATAACATAAATTACTTCCTTCGAATAATATAACCGCAAAATAGTGTAAATAAAAAATAAGTTAGAATAAACAAAAACCTAAAACGCCATTTTTGTAGGGTTTTAGTTATTTTTATTTTTTTAGTTTGGTCTTATATGCTTTGTCTTCACTTAAGGCATGTAGAAAAAGAATTTACGAAGAGGGTTTAATAAGGCTAAATGGTCCAAATGTGTTTATGAAAAACCAACATACAACCTAAGTTTTCTATGATTAACTTCCGGAGTTGTGGTTGATAGGATCATGTTTGAAATGGTTTGAATTTCTCTGGTCAGTGATTAGAATAACTAAGTTAACTCGTGGTCATCTCACCGGGCCTCGGGGGTCGGGATACTCAGGGAATAACCCGTCCAAGTTACGAGGCACTGCCAACCTGTACCGACTTTCAAGTGACAGCTGGAACCAAAATTCGAAATAAGTTCTTTGTTACGCTTTCACTCTGACTGATACTGATGAATTTTGGTTCAGGTTTGAATATCGTGGTAAAATCATTAAACGAGTCTTCGCACACCGGGCGGGACGGGAGGACTGCCAGACTCGTATCGACTAAAATCCACGGTGTCCTTCAATAGTACTTTACGTTCCATGGTCACCGTTCCTGATGAGCGACTAGGTGCAGAGATGGATGAGACTATAAGATGGTTATAGGGTGTAGAGGGAGGAAAAGAAGGGAAACTGCGGGAGAATCTCAATGAATGATTGACAGAAAGAAAAGAAAGAAAATTGTGTCTATTGGCACATTGAATGATGAATTCATAACATTTACGTGTACATAGGTTCCTCGTGGTTATAACCTACACTCGTCTATTGATTATCCTGCTAGCTAGTTTAGTTCAACGACCGGTAATCGATGTACAATTCAGAGTCCGCGAACAATTTGCCACTAATGTGTGTAAATTACGAACCTCGGGTGGTTTCCGTCGCAAATTTGATGTCCACACTAGTTACGTACGCGTTGGTACTTAGGGTCATTATGTACTTGCACGGTTTTTGTGCTGAATTCATTGTGATATTGAATTTAATCGGCGATTTATTCGCAATTTCAGTAGCTAATGATCGACATAATTATTGGTCTTTTAAAAAGGTGCCTATTTGTGTGGCACATAAGTTCTTTCGTTGAGAGTTAACCTTTATAGGTACCTGTACCAACTTTCAACGAACATGCGGCCACTAAGTCTAGTAGTATTGTCGGCAATTGTTGGCCAAGTTTGTGCCATTTGCACAAACAGCCAAAGGTTTGTCATATGTAAAGTTCTACTGTAATATACTGGCCTGGTTATTGGGCGATTGAATGCAGCGCTGCATGTTGCGGGTTCGATTCCCGCCCGCAAGAAATATGTTTATGACTTCAAGTATTTGTTCCGCGTCTCGCTGTTTGCTATGATTTCAAATATTTATAAACACACCGGTCCACGATACAGGAGTAATTCCTAGTGAGGGGGGTAGATTTAAAAAATATTAATCGTGGAATTCTAGTCCTTTACAAAATGACAAAATTCTTTGTGGAAATGGAATAAATATTGAATTTCTGTGCAAGGCCTTAAAATAGACTAGCTATTAGATAAGGCTAGAGTTTAGTAGGGTGCACTTAGAATTATTAAATATCTGACTCTATTTCCTTAACGATTAATTCCAATTTCTCTTTCCCAGGTGCTACAACGGTCAATGGACATGGAGCTGGAGCTGACGGGGGTTGGCGGCAAGGTCGGCGCGGCTGCTGGCCAGCCGGTGGCCAAGCTCACCATCACCGGGCTAGCCTCCACGCCCGTAGACCATGATACGAAGAACAACAATACTTTGCTTATTACTGGTGAGTAATTGAATGCAGATGCAATGCTGTGACTGCCCCCAGTGCGAGCTTCAACTGCACCCTGGTTGCCTGCCATGACGTCTTAATGCGGTAGTAATTCCACTGTGGAAACGAGATGATAAGACGGCTTGTATAGCTGTGTCTCTTTCCCACCCTGGCCAATTGTAGTCCTGGTCTGTCGATTTCTGCGTCCTGTGCCTAGGAACTGTTGGCACACCCCTATTTTCCGCACTGTGCAGATGATGAATAGTATTTTTTTTTATAGTGGTAAAATCATCAATTGAGTCCTCCCACCCAGGGCTGAGCGGGAGGGACTGTCAGACTTGTACTGACTAAAATCCACGGTGTCCTTCAATTGCCCTTTACGTTCCGGGGTCACGGTAATTCGTCTGTACGAATAAAACCCCCCGCGACCAAGTAGTATTTACATAGAACAACTTTGTATAGAGCAGTGGTGGTCCAAAAGTGAAGGATCCGACTTACGAGTTGTAGGTCGTGGGTCTAAACTCAGCCGGGCACATTACTTTTTGTAATTTATTTCATCACCACTGCTCTCACGGTGAAGGAAAACGTCGTGAGGAAACCGGCATATCCTAAAAAAAATTGAAGATATGTGTTATAGCTACCAACCCGTACTGTGCCCGCGTGGTGGATCACTGCCCACTCTCGGAGATTGGCGCTCTCTTTCACAGAGAGAAGGTACTAGAAAAGATAACCACAAAACATTAAGCCTAGAGATTCCTAACACTTTCAATCTCTTACCTATTCTTCTTTTTTAGAACGCGGCTATTCAGATGAAGAAGAAGAAGGAGAATTTAGCTCAGTAGAGGAAGCCGATGATATGACGTACGGAGCGCCCGCCAGGCGGCGCGCGCATCGACAACTGGCCTTCAACAAAACTGATCTCTCTTATACCAAGGTAATAAGCACTAAAATCGTGTACAGGCTTTTGTATACTACCTTTTAATATTAGGTTTTATATTTTCTTAAATAAAAATGTAGGTAAGCTTTTCTGAATAGGACGATTTAGTATCAGGAGCAGTAAAGTTTTTCTATTAATTAGATTTTTTTTCTTAAAATATTTATAATTAGCGGAACATTGAACGGAACAGCAAATAACTTGACAGAAAAAAAAGCCAGTAATTTTATTTTTTTTTGTAAAAAAGTAATTAACTAAAAAAAGAAAAAAACTGCATGTTTTGACAATACGCTTTTGCTTCAAAAAGCTTTCCATATTTACCATGTTTTTACCATTTACAGGCCGACGATTATACTGAAGTAATTTCTTATAATATTTTATTTTGAGCTTCTAATATTTAAGTAGAAGAGAAAAGCTTGTGCGTAATAGGCGTTGCATTGCACGCAGTTGTCCCGTTCTCGCGACTTGAGCTTCATGGAGCGCGAGCGAAAGAGACAGAGCTATATGCACTCTAAGGCGAACGACAGGGACAGCGACAGTGAGCTAGAGAACGCGGCGGCGAAACGCAAGGGCAGCCGCGGGAAACTCGCGGTGAGCGCTTGCGCACGCACGCTTAGTATGACAAAATGTATGAGAATAGAAAATTGTGCTGAACATTATCTATAAACGGTTCTAGAATCTAGGTCTAATGCATGTATGAGTGTCGTGAAATACCTAGCGGGTACGCCTGCCAGAAGTGACAAGTGTCAGTAACTCTTGACACCCGTCATCAACTAGCTGTCACTTGTTCTTGGCACTTGTCATTTATGACAGGTGTCAGGAATAAGTAGAACATCAGCTTATATCTGGATTGCCGGTTTCAGAATTCAAGTATGTTGAATTTTCCGAGTTTTCAATAAAACGATTTTATTTAAGTGTTGCCTATTTTTAATACAAACAGGCAAATAAGGACTTGCTATCTGAAAGGATCTTGTCTCTTTTGCTTTCCTGATTTTTTAATTCTTTTATTTACTTGAATTAACAATCAATGGAAAAAATACTATAATAAATTTTAGCTGTGTTATCCTAATTTGATCTTTACAACCACCAAACCAAGGCTTAAAATTTCTATTCTCATACCGTAGAGATGTGGTCTTCTGTAGTTTGGAATAGCATGCATCATTTGTAATTAGTTTTTTTTTCTGTAAATCTATTGTATCTTATTCTGGGACACATCTTATGAACTTCTTTTGTAGTAGAAATTTTCATGTAGTAGTTTCGAAACTTTTTTCAAAGTTTTAAGCCACTTATTATCAAATTGGAAAATTAATGAAGATTTAGTGTATGTGGTGTAGAGAGGTAGGTGTGTCAAGATATGACAAAAAAAAACGTGTGTCGCGGTAAAGCTATTGCATAGCATTTTGATCAATTTATTTATGAGAAGAAAGAAAAAAATTTCGCCTACCGCGAATATTTAACGATAATATCGTATTATCGTTGCTCTATGGGAAGTTACTCTACTAATTAAGCTATGGTCAGCCACGTCAATCAAGTGAAACGTTAAGAAAAATTTCATTCATTCGATATTATTAATTCACGTTGATATGACAGATGTGACAGTGACCGTGTTAGTTTTATTTTCGTTACGGAATTTCTTGATTCGGTCGCCGCGCTCAAAGCCCGCGATAAAAGCTATGCAGTAGCTTAAAAATAGAAACGTTGCCCCTCATTAAGACATTGTCCTGTCATATAATGTAGTTGTCTTGGGTCTAGGAGTATGGGAGTTTTAATGTTTGTAAGCGCACCCATGATACAGGAGAAGAACCTAGTGATGGGCAAGGCACTTTAAAAAAAATAGATCCCAAGATGGGATTTAAAGCATAGGCTGTTAAAATATTAACATAATTTACTATCCCATCTACTTCAACTAGGAAAGTACGTCACAACTAAGTAGATGACGTTATGCAGTAGACACAAACGCAACTCGAATTCACGACCTCTGCCTTTCTCTAATTCCAGCAACAGATAGCGTCATTATCATTTAAGAAGTATAAACATTATTTCACGTTGTTTGTTAGCTTATCACTGTTAGATTAGATTAATTGCGCCCAAGACGTTCAACATTCAGTAGCGTTCGGTCCATGGAGGTGAAAACTGTACGTATATTGAGACATGCGCGTGCGCATCGCCCTTTCAAAGTTATTTAACTTCTAAAATCTACCTTATTGTATTGAAAATAACGGTTATAAGACGTGTTCCTACACGTCTATCGTGACTTTGATAGTGGTGAAAATTAAAAAAAAAAATAGAGGTGAAATAACTTGGAAAGGACTATTTGGTGGTGTTGTGGGGTGTGGATTGAATTGTGTGCTGTGTTCTTGTGTTGTGTTTTGGTAAAATGTGCTAAAAATATTAACTATTAACTGTTATAATTAAAAAGTAAGTCTAATTAAGGGGTATCGTAGTAGTACCGAATAACTGTGTTGTCTCGACTGTGTTACCTCGGTAAGATAGACTATGTAAATTACTGGCATTAAGTTCTATTCGGTAAGATTGAAAGCCAGCCAAAATAGATAAAAGGTTAGTTAGATGAATTAGATGTAAGACCTCCCATACACGGACTGCTCGAGCAAGCAGCAGTCAGGATATGCCTGGAGAATGCTTGACCGCACCAACCGCCCAAATCAGTTCGAATACTCGAGCGGTTCCGTGTATGTGTTTATGTAGAAGAATGTAGTTTATTTTGCAGTCACAGCTTGAAGCAGTCGATATTGACTGCTTCGAGCACTCCGCGTGTGACAGGCTTAAGATAAAAAAAATGAGAATTTTCTTTTAAAAGACAAAGCAGCTGATGAATAAAGGACTGAAATATTGTAGATTAAAATAAACAATCTATTTTTAGGCATGGCCACCGTAGTTTACACTATCTTGGTAACTTCTTAACAAACATTTAGTCTATGTCGTCACATATCTTAAGAATTAATTATCTCACAATGCACCAAAACTACGTTCAAGGTTAAGAGCGTGTTTGCGGGATTATCTGTAAAAGTAACCGTGAGCCTGGAACGTAAATGGGTATGAAGAAACAGGGTAGATATTTAGTCAGTAAGAGTCTTGATAGTCCCTTCTGCTCCACAGTGATGATTCACGAATCAATAAAAAACTACTGTACCGATTTTAATGGAACTTCAAACACATTAAAAATTTAACAGGATATATAGGTATAAAAAACTTTTAGAGAACATTTTCTGATGTTACTGCAATATTCGACGGATTTTAAACTTTCCATAGAAACAAAGATTTACAATTATCTTCGTTTCGTACAAAGCGTTTTGCCAATACTTTTATTGTGCGCACCGCTAAGGAGTGGAATTCCCTGCCTTCCCAGTCGGTATCTGTATTTCCCGACAGCTATAACCTTGGGATCTTCAAGTCAAGAGTGAATAGGTTACTTCTAGGCAAGCGTACTTCACCGTCTACCACATCTTCGCTTACCATCAGGCGAGATAGTGTTCAAAGACGGACCTATAATTAAAAAAAAAACATTTTGTTATCATAATGTTCTCTGGTAACTTTTTAGACCTTTGTATAACGTATGTATCCTGCTTATGCATAAAAAGTTTCATTCAAATAATTAAAAAAAAAGACAGCTTCCATTCGTCTTAATTACCTCACTTCTACACCCGCCGTCAAAACTTCCTCAAAAATGTACGAAAAAAAAACAAAACAATAGAATTAATGTGTCAACATTCCGATATCGAAGTTTTGGTCCGATAAGATAATAAAAATAAATAACAATTAAATTCCCAGTCACTTTATCAGTCCATGTTTGATTAGTAATTCAAAGTGTAGTGTACCGTATTGAAAATTTGTACCATAAAAATGATGAATGAATTTTTTGTTGAGCTTTTTGATCAGTGAATACAACTTACTAATGAAAACCAGAATTGGTATATCTATAATATAAAAATGAATCGCTGAATGTGTTGTTAAGTGCATTCGAGAACAGCTGAACCGATTTTGCTAATTCTTTTTATAATATTCCTTGAAGTATGAGGATGGTTCTCATGGAGAGAAAAATATTGTCTGAAAATGTCTAAAGACAACATTATCCTATATTCCCATACAAAAGATTTCGGAAGGCAAAACAATTGAGTGACGTTAGTTATAGGCGGTACGAAGTTTGTAGGCCAGCTAGTTTTTAATAAAAATAATAATAAAGAAAAATCAGGCATTTTATATAACTATACGTATAAATTTCATCCATATTAACAAAATTTTATAAAAATCATTTTTAATTAGCTCTGAAGAAGTAATATTTGATTCATTCTCACAAAAACATTAAAATAGAAGTACACATATTGGTTAGATCACTCTAACGCTCGAAATTAATATTCTATCTCAATCCAATCCTGATCCGTTTTATTTGATAACTGCTTCTTTATAGACGTCTTTAACACTCGTTGATTGGTTTAAGACAAAAATGGTCAAGGTTGTAACTGAGATACAATATTGATTTCCAGCGTTAAGACATTTAAAAAAGTATAAAATCACGTACAAGTACTTATCTATCATCTATTCTTCACACTGATTATCACATTACCTTAAAAACTTAGTACCCACGATCACCTCTATCGTTCTTCACTCAAAAAGAGAATAGTCCATCGTAATGCAACGTGTAAGCAACGTCACGCATCATGTTACAGCAACGCAACCTGAAGCAGAAGTTCGCGGCGTTGCTGCGGCGGTTCCGCGTGCCCGAGGAGCTTTCGGAGCGAGGAGCCGCGCGGGACACGCATCACGCGCAACATGACATCGATGAACTGTTCCAGGTGAGTGTTACATGTCGTGTTACACCTACGTTACATGAAGCAGGTTATGTGGCAATGCTGTGACGGGTACGGAAGAATTCTAAATCAATCCTTTTTGGTGAAGACTGAAAATTTTCTTTCCTCCCTCACTTTATCCATACAAAAGCTGATCTGTTGCCTGTGTTTCCATTCCCGCTGCTCGGCTACTACTGGCTGTAGCGTGATGTTTTATAGCCTTCCTTGATAAACGGATTACCTTAAAAAACACTATTCGCACCAGTAGTTCCTGAGATTAACGCGGTCAACCAAACAAACAGATTATCCACGTATACGGGAACATGATTAAAAAAAACCTTGCCCCACACTAGAAATTTCTACTGTGTGGTAGGTTTATACACAAGCATTTAAATTTACATACAAAAAAGGCCAGACCCGAAACAACTACTTATAGGCCATACAATTTGTTCCGTGCTGGAATCGACACGCAGCGTAGCAGTTAATGGCCACTGCACCACCCGTGCCATCAACCGTGCATCCAACTCTTGCCTGAATGCGTTCAATGACTTCCATGACGGCAAGCAGCTTACTGAAAGTGGTATCTAAATACTCTGTCATAAAGTCGAAATTATGTAATACTAGTTAGTATTCACCACATTCTTTTAATTGTCACAGGAACTAGAATCCTTATCATGCGGCGAAGGCGAAGACTCAGGACCCGATCAGATGGACACCATCAGCATCGGCTCCACCCCCAAACCCTCCCTGAGACCGTTCTTCAGCAGCTCTAGGAGTCTCGCCAACCAGGACCATCACAGGCATTCCAATGGTACGTACCTATCCGTAATGCAATGTCAAAAATATAGTAAAAATAATTTTGGCTAGCTCTCGACCTAATTTTTGAAGATTGTTCACTGTTTTGAGTATGAAATCTTTTACATTTTTTGTGATATTGTATTATTATTTTATTTTTGTGAATCTCACTTTTCTATAATAAAGTAATTTTATAACTTTGAAAACCGTTTTTCATTTATTAAATCCTCTCAACAAAATTAAACTTTGGTTTCAATCTTCAAAATTTAGGCCAGGAGTTTGTCAAATAAACACATAGTCACTCATTAATTATAACACTACTAGTGTATGGTATACAATATAATCAGTAACATATTATAATTAATTGCCTGAGCATCGAAGCATATATTCGAAGATGCATCGTGTGACGTAAACGCTTAGGCATCGGTCCTACTGCTAGCGAGCAAGCGATTAGCTGACCATGGAGCCTTAAAAGTATAACATCTCAAAATTTAAGTAAATGATGGGTGAACTTCGGCTACTGCACGATCACTAGTAACATTAATATCTTGTATTTACGACGACGTTTTAACTTTAAAAGGTCCCCTAGTTCCCAGGAAGTACAAGACAAAAATAAAATGCATATATCGAGAAGAAAACGTGCCTTTACGGGTCTTTTGACGCTTTTTACATAAAATTTATAGCTATTCTCTAACTTTTCAAACCAAAAAATCGTTTTAAGTAAAGCTTCTCGCTAATCGCTTGCAGTAGTACCGGTGCCTTAACTTTTGTTTCTGCTTACATACATTTTAAAGAGACATATACATTGAGATATATTTTATGTTTTTGTTTCGTAACGCTGTGTGCATTAGATTAGTTTGTGTGCGAGGTGGAATACTTTTGTCATGACACACGGTCAATTTTAACACTAAATTAAAAAGGGAATTTTATCGAAAAATTCAAAGTAACAAATGATAAAGACTTGAAAGAGCAGGCAGAATATAAAAAAAAAAACAGTTCAAAGAAAATCTGTTAAAAGAAACTCAAGTCTAGAGTAAATATAGCTACGATCAAAGTTAGACTCAAATTGCTTGCTGGGGTCGCGCGTAAAAAAACACTGTGATCCTGGAATGCAAATGGCAACTGAAGGAACAGGGTAGACTTTTAGTCAGTAAGAGTCTGATGTTTCCTTCTTCTCCACTCATGATTGATGATCATTTGTAGATTTTGAAACAAAAAAAAAAACAAAATTGTATGAAATTAAAGTACAATCGTGGGCCATGAGGGCAGGAGAAATACATAACTATTTACGTATTATTTAACAAAGGGCCTTTCTCATCATCCATTAAAAAGGGGTGACACTTGACAATTGCACACTATCCGATACCCAAGTGACTAAAATGTATGAAACTATACTAAACTCGTAACAACACATACATCAAAATTGTAAACTAAACCCAAAGAAACAGTCACTAAACTCGTTCACTCCACTCATGGCAATCCGCCGTCCATCCATGTACCGCACGTACCATGTCACGGTATTCCACGTTGCACGCTGTGTGTGAAGGCGGCGCGTGCGCAGTGGTGCGGCACGCCAGCGTCGCGTCGGGCGCCGAGCTCAGCGTTCTACGGGAGAGACACCTCGCCACCGTGCCGCTTACAGGTAATACGGAGCCCTATGGAATACTGGGCATCTAGAGTTACGCCTGAAATTAATATTGTATCTCAGACCAAATCTTAATCTGTTGTCTTTAACGGCTGCTTGAAATTGGATACTTTAAAGACCAAGGTCTGTATTACAAAACGTCACTCAATACGCAAGCACTACTTAAAACTATATTCAAGCCATTTGATTGGTTGAAACTTGTTTTTAGGCTGCGGTTTCACTGAAGCGGAGCAGAGATCGATCCAGCAATCACAAGGCTTGAAATCTACATCTCTTCTCCACTCAAGCCATGTGATTGGTGAAACGCTCTCCGCTCTGCTCCACTCCGCCTCTGTGGAACCGCAACCTAAGTAACGCTCGAGTTTTGAGGTGCGTTCTGTAATAAGGGCCTCAGTTTGCCATATCCGGCCGTTGATTGATTAAAAACATCGGGGTTCAGATTGGCACAGAGATACATTAATAATTTTGGGCATAATCTATTCTGGACTTCTGCCTCTGTGAACAAGAGTCTATAAAATCATAAGTACAAGAACTACATTGCTTTTAAAGTTACTTTATCTGTGACCAACATCACTGTTATTTTGACAAACTTCAGTGGAACAAACCAAAAGCAATCTTAATGTATTAAGAATAAAGCCTCATATTGAAAGTGGTGCAGTATCATAGGTATAATGGTATAATAACTTTGAAAGTATTGTGTACGTCTTTGGAATCCCTTGTCTATGGACTTATGATTTTTTTGACTTTTGGGACCTTTCGATGGATAAGTATTTGAACCTAAACGGGGCGATAAATATTGACGATGCAAAGTTAAAGAGAATTAGGCTAAAAAAGTAAAAACAAGACATGGGTACACAGAAATAGGAAATAAATCTTTCGATGTGGTGACTATATTTTTAGTCCGAATCATTTTTTTTTTGCGTGGTAGAATCCTCAAATGAGTCCTCCCACTCAGGGCAGGGCGGGAGGAACTGTCAGACTCGTACTGACTAAAATCCACGGTGTCCTTCACTAGCCCTTTACGTACCGGGGTCACGGTAATTCGTAAGTCCCGCGACCCCGGCAGGCTTTGGCCCTCTCCAGGCCCCGTCAGAGTCCGAATCATACCTTAGTTTTGAATCAACTGGGTCGCGGGACTGTCTCAGAGTACTGCAGCCCTAGAACGTAAGAGATAACCGAACGAACACGGGGCTTACCATGCCGTCTTAAAGCGAGAGTAGTTCCACTGCGGGAACGAGATGGCGCTAGACGACTTGTATAGCTCTGTCTCTTTCCCACAGTGGAAATACTCTCGCTTTAAGACGGCATGGTAAGCCCCTTTTTTTTTATCGTGGTAAAATCATCAAATGAGTCCTCCCACCCAGGGCAGGGCGGGAGGAACTGTCAGACTTGTACTGACTAAAATCCACGGTGTCCTTCACTAGCCCTTTACGTACCGGGGTCACGGTAATCCCTTGGTCCCGCGACCCCGGCAGGCTTTGGCCCACTACAGGCCCCGTCTCTATGCTGACACTCTTTGAGGCGCGCGTGGAACACAACGCGCCGTCGACCCGGGCATGGTCCATGGTCGGACAGCGAGTCGCCCATTACTCGCTGCCCGCATGCCCGCGCCTACGGTGGCCGGAGATCGTCTTGCGACGTCCGACGCCGTGGGCGTCTACCACTGCGGCTGGGGTGGAGGGAGGACGCTGTTCTCTCCCTCAGGCGGCCCGCCTCCTCCTTCACTTCGCAGAAGGAGGCGACCGCTTCCCACTCCGTCTCGCCCCGCAGCATGGCCTCGACCAATGCCGGGCGCGAGAGGTCTCCGCCTATCGCCGTCGTGAGGACACGGCGGTGCTCTGCCCAAGCGGGGCAGTCCTGCACCGTATGCTCCACCGTGTCCTCCGGACGATCCTCGCAGTGGTGACACCCAGGCGTTTCTTCCCTCCCTATCAGACACAGGAACCTCCCGAAACTTCCGTGTCCGGTGAGGACCTGCGTCATGCGGTAGGTCAGGACGCCGTGACGCCTATCCAGCCACTCCTCAAAGAGGGGTCTTACCGCCGCGATTGCGGCGTGCCCGGACCTCGGTTGCGACAGTCGCTCCCTCCATACTGCCCTGAGATCGCGCCGGAGCTCTTCCCGCCGCGCCTCGACTTGTCGAGGCAGCGGGGATTCGCCCCGACGCTGCGCCTCCACGCACCATTCATAGACGCGCTGGAGGGCAGTCGCCTCCAGATCCCAGGGCAGCAATCCTGCTAGGAGGTTGGCTGATTCGCCGGCGATCGTGCGGTATCCCCGGATCATCCGGATAGCCATGACCCTCTGGCATGCGACCAGCTTGAGTGGTCGCGTCCGGATGCTTAGGGCCCACACAGGGGCCCCGTAGAGGGTCATGGACCGCACGACACCGGCGTACAGCCTCCGGCAGGAGGCATTTGGCCCGCCGAGATTGGGCAGGAGCCGCTTGAGAGCGGCTGCTGCCCGGTATGGTAAGCCCCTGGATGGTTTTTAGTTAGTACGAGTTCTTATTTGATGAAATTCCACACAATAAAAACAAGATTTGCCTTGAAACTTCAGGCTGATAGGTGAATGTACCTTCTAAGTGCAAATCAGGTTTAGAAAAACAAAAGTTTATGATATAACGCACAATTTAAATAAACCATTAATAAAAATATGGCAAAGATTCCGTTGTCGTAAATATTACTAGGATCAACAAATATTTACTTGTCCCCGTCTGTTTTGGTTCTTTATATAAAAAAGTAAGTTTATTCACATATTTGATCGAGATTGTAACATAACAATTTATATAAAACCTAATTATATATCATAAAAGAAACACTTCAGTATGATTATCTACTTCTCACTTTTACTTCTATATTTATTTGTTGCTGGTCATTCACAATCTCTATCAAGTTACACAATAATAATAATTAGTTATTACGACTATTAGCGTGCTTCTGTCTGTTATTATTTTATGTTATTACTATTATCACTATCACTGCTTTCCGACTTCACCCGTTACCACTCGATACAAGTGACACGGTTGCATGGTTTGATCAACTTTTAATCATAACTTACTTATTCTTAATTATTTAACTTTTTTCTAATCTATTGCAATTTACTGTGCCTAATATTTCAGAATTCAGAAGCATTCTTTCAGAAGATAATCATACCTACTACCTATTTAAAAATTGAGTTTAAATTATTTTATATAAGTTTTCAAAATTTATAAAGTCTTAAACAGCGAGGTCGCTACTCGATTTAATAAATCGATCTTGAAGTTTCCCAATAAATCCATTTTTTTTTTGTGATCAACCTTGTATATAATTCTAAAAACTTAAAAAACATATTGAACAGCCCCCTTTACCTTTAATACTTCAGAATTTACTCTTAATTAAGGTTCCTTCATCAAAAATAAAGTATCCAAAAAGCCCCTCATGGACCCTTGACTTCCATTTAACAATAATTATGACATCAGAATCAGAAGCGATCAGAAGCTCGGCGGGTGACGAGCGTGCCAGCGATGGGAACAGCGATGGTGATGCGACCATCGACGCTCCAGTCTCGGGAGCTTCAGTATCCAGTTCTCCACCTAACGAGATCAAAATGAGGGTTAGTTGAGGAACCAATCATTTATCTGCGATTTTTTTTCAGTGAAAAATTTGTGTTAACACGTTGTTAACCCTGCTTGTCTTTTTCCAGATTTTATTATAATAATTATTTCATGTTATCACGTAACTACCCCGATCATGGAAAATCGTTTGGATATAACTCTCAAAAAAAATTATATACTGTCGTCGATTATAAAATGTCCAGATTCCTGGTTCAAAAAGAAGGTAAATTTTTCCTGAAGCCACTTTTTTGTAAATTTGTGTGCCACACACACATTTAAATGTTTCCGGCAAGTTCACTTATTTTACGTAGGAATCGAACGACGGAGATAATTTTTCTTCCTTAGTTTTGACTTCAATTCTCAGTGACCTGCTTGGAAACTGGTCATTAAATAATAGAGACGATCGTACAGAAAATAATCTATCTACAAAACTTGCGCGACTGTAACTCGATTGTCTTTAGTTGTCAGTAGAGGTATGCTTTTGAACACTGGTTTACCTTTTATTTAAGTCATCTTGTATGAAAAGCGGCAAGACAACACCTTTCTTAGCTGAAAAATTTTCCTCAAGAAAGAGAACTTCATGACTGTAACTGGAGTTCAAGCTCAATGAACATATTTATTTTAACAACGCCATCTACGCGGAACAAATTTGACAGTTTTCCTACAGAAAATAATGAATTTGTTGGTTCTTGTTTCAGGAGGACAAACGCTCAAGGTTGTTCCGTAGTGCGACGAGTGGCGGCAACCTCATCCCAGGCGGTGGTGTGACGCGCAAGAAGAACTCGCTCGGAGTGGGCGCTGACCGGCCACTCTCTGCGCACGAGTTGCCGGCGCAGAGTCCTACTACCTTAGAGGTAAGAAACGTCATAATATCAGTCTTTTTAAAAGGATAGCTTGGCCAGTCAGTAAAAAATTGACTTTGATAGCTTAGTTAGTATTAACTGGGGTGTGGATGTCAGATAGATAGTCGCTCCAAAGACATCAAAATGGTGCCGATTAGTGTTTAAAGACGGCACCGTCTTTAGAGAGACCCAGTAAACGCTGGCGTGACAATTTTGACGCGTTTATGCGAAACTGCCCGGAGAAAGCTACAAATAGGAAGAAACAGAAGGTTACGGGGAAGACCTTTGGCCAACAGTGAGACAATTGTGGTTAAAAAAGGTGTTTTAATCAAGCCTCTTTTACAGCCTCGTCGCACATGGGCGGATCAAGTATCCCGCCTTTTAGGTGAGGAGACCGCGGGCCCCGAGTGCGTCGCAATATGTGGCGGCGCGGGCGCAGGCTCCAACGCAGCTGCTGCAGCGCTGCACGCGTTAGCAGTGCCAGCGCTGCACGCACCTCACCCAGCACCAGACCCAAGGCCATTGTTACATGCGCTGTATTCACGGGCTAAGTAAGAACTTGATCATAAATGTAGACATTAAAGTATATGAAATATTTACGCTTTACGGACTGACATGGATACAGAGACACAATTTCCTTTTCACGAGTCTCAGACCAGTCCTTGCCATAGGTTAGAAGAATAAGAGCTGGTTCATCTGTATATGTAATGATTTTTATGTACTGAACATATAGATTTAAAAGAGTGTTGGTCCTAAAACACTACCTTGAGGTACTCCAAAAGTATAAACACCAGTAACCATTGTTTTACGCATATTTCGATCTTTCTATCCCATGCCCTGACGTAACTGCTATTAAGCTCTGCTTTTGAGGCGAACACTATAATTTTTAATTTATTCCAGATAATCAAAATAATTTAGGGACAGAAACAGTGTCAAACGCTTTTGAAAGATCAAAGAAAACGGCACCAGACTTCTGCTTTTTTTCGTTTCATTTTGCTATTTGACAGTTCTAGGATAACCATGTGTGTTATCGCTTTGAAGTACAATTAATAATGAGGTGCATTGTCTACAGAAGTACGCGTCGCTCGTGCATCCGAGTGGCCATCTGCGGCGGTGACGCGGCCGCCAGTGCGGCGCTGCGTGCGCACGCTGAGCTAGCGGCCCGCAGGCCACACGACGCGCCCACCGTGCGCTTCTACTACGTGCCCATAGGTACGAACGAACCCTTTCTAAGTACGTTTTAGTGATGAATATTCAGATAAATATAGTTTCCTTCATAGCATTTGGATCATAAACACTTATTGGTCGACAGCTAAAATCCCCAAGATTCAGGTAAGACCTGGTTTGAGGCTCACTGATCAAATAAACCGATTGCTTTAGAATTCAGATAGACGCTTAAAGATCGAAGACCTACAATGACTTACAGGTGAAGTGCTTCAAAAAGGTCTGGTGCGAAGTACTCGCAATAGTTTGCTTGTACCCCCAAAAAGAGCGTAGGTTTGTGCTTTAGAGCAGAGAAAATAAATTGATTTTGAGGCGATTATACTGACTGTTCACCTTCTAAAAACACAATTTCAGTTCGAAACCATTCCTTATTCCATAAATTCTTTCCCTAGGTCCCAGCGTGATAGCCCGCCACCTAGCGGCGTCAGACGGCGGCTACGCGGCACTGTTCACGAGCGACTCGTGGGCCAACATCTGTGAGCGCGCCGCTGACGGCTCAGCGCCTGATGTATCCGAAATGTCCTCGCGTATTGGCAGGTTAGTTACAGGAAAATTATGTAACATGGTTTCTTTAATGTGGCGCCATTTGCAATGTTACTCAATACGAACAATTTAAATAAGCTAATTCTCTGTCGGGGTCTGTTTTCTGGTGGCTACAACCTCTCTCTGGGGTCTTCAAGTCAAGAGTCAATATGTTACTTCTTGGCGAGCGTGTTTCACCGTCGACCACATCTTCGCTTACTATCAAGATGCTGGTAAAACGAGAAAAATAACGTGTCGTAAAATATAAAACTAAAATAACTACGGCTATTATCGGTCTGTTTCTGGTTGGAAAACGTCAATTTTTCAAGGGGTATACGGGAACTTTACAACGTATTCAGAAGATGTTATAATAATAATAAATAATAAATATTCCACAACTATCACACAACGCCATCTAGTCCCAAGCTAAGCAGAGCTTGTGTTATGGGTACTAGACAACTGATAAACATACTTATATATTTCTAAATACATACATATTATAGATAAATTACACCCAGACACAGAACAAATGATCGTGTTCATCACACAAACATTTGTCCTGGGTGGGAATCGAACCCACGACCTCCGGCATAGCAGTCATGGTCACTAACCACTAGACCAACAGGCCTGTCAATTTTGTTATGTTATAGTATTATTGGAAATTTATTACTAGCATTATGATCTGCCTAGCCTTTTTTCCAATTATGTTGGATTGGGCTCCCAGTTGAACTGGTTTTAGCTGAATATCAGTATTATATGGAGTGACTGCATATCTGTCTTCCACGACTTAATAACTGGGTAATACAATAACCCTCGGTAACAGTAACGAATGTCAAAGATCTACAATTGACAGCCGAGACCAACGGCTATACTTGCTTTTCGAGGCATAGAAATCAGCAACCAGCAACTCCTTACATTTGCCACTGAACCTTATGTCTAGAAGTATACATCTCACATTTGTCGTTATGAACCTTATGCCTAAGTGTATAAAAGTGATAATTAAGAGACAGGTTTCATCGAACACCCTCTTAGAGTGTTTATTTTGGTTTAGGTATCTGAACAG
Source organism: Agrotis puta (assembly GCA_943136025.2). NCBI lineage: Eukaryota > Metazoa > Arthropoda > Insecta > Lepidoptera > Noctuidae > Agrotis > Agrotis puta. The sequence goes on along the minus strand of OW964185.2, from coordinate 12,926,636 downwards.
CATCGGTCCAGTGAACAACGTGCCGATCGGCGAGGCGATGGTGGCATACAGAGAGAAGTCGGGAGATGAAGACGCCAGCCAGACATTTGTGCCGTTCATTGCGGTAAGTTTCATAAATAAATAAATATATTTTTAAGAAAATGAATTAGATACGATTACGGACTAAAATTTTTGTAATAGGAAAACTTTAACAGCGAATATTTATTTATGAGCACGATTTTTCTTTGGTACATACGAATGCGACAGGTTTCATTTTGCACTTCCAACTTACTACGTTGTGTAGTATGTTAGCAAAAAATACTCTCACGCAGATAAAATATCAGTTCTGTCACAGCAGTCTGTAGGTTTTAAAATCGGGGCAGCAACCTGACCATCGTGGAGCGAGGCAATAAACGAGTAGTTCCATTAGTTGTGCTACAAAAACACCCGAATCGCTTCGTTAAAGGAGTCGGAAGAGAATGTCACAAATAGTTGCCCCGTCCCCGTCTCGACAAGAACTCAGTTACATCCTGTACAGCAGCTTATCTTTCAGTCATTGCGTTAAGAATACCATAGTACATTGTTCACCAAGAGGAGAAAGTGACCGATTACCATCGAGGGTGCCGTTTGAAGCCCGACCCGTAGGGGAGGGCTTTAAAATACCCGAGATCGGGAATCGCACTTTCTCTCGAGTGATACATAGTGCTTTATACTACACCTACGAGGAAAAATTTTTCATCATCACTATCACTACTTATCATTTTTATTTTACTTTCTACGAAAACTGAATCCTCAAACAACACACAAATTGAAAATGGCGCCAATGGCGTCTGCAATTTTCATATGTTCTATTTTCAAATTGTATAGCCGGCCGCCGCAGGGTCGCACTGCCAGCCCGACACCATCCAACACACAGCTAGTGGCCAGTGTCATTTTGCGAACTTAGAGATAAAAACTCACTGTAAAAACTTTTTGGCTTTTGTCTTACCCAAAATTAAAAAAGAAAAATCACGTAAGAAATGGATTTTCATACACTTTTCTCTCCCGCTCAGATTCGTTTTCTCCCCGCATATTTGTTCGATATGCAATGACGTACTTTCTACCGTAAATTTGATAAAGTATCAAGGTACTTTCCATGCAGGTGTAGTATAAAAATTAATTCTTGTATCGTTTATTCCCTATCCAGGAAGTCCGTGTAGGCTGCAGCGAGGGCGGCGTCTCCTCCCTGGAGCTAGAGGAGGGCGGGTCTCCTCCCGCGCGCGCCTCTCCCCCCGCCACCCCGGCCCCCCACCCGCTGGTGACGCCGCACGGCGGGGAGCTGTCAGTTCCACCGCTACAGCTGCCGCTGCTGGCGAGAACCGAGCCGTTGGAGCTGCAGCTGGATTACTGGCTGGTAAGAGCATTCAGAGCTCCCGTTTTAAGAATATTATATGATCTGTCTGACAAAATTGTGATTGAACTAATTGCCCAAACATTTGCACGACCGTATAAAGGCCTCTAACTGCTATTGGTGTAGTCATGTGAGTTCTACTGATATTAAAAGCTCTATTATGAAGAAAAAGTTCCTGGAATTGTGATAAAACCTCCTTGTAGGTGTTCCTCACTAAGTTGTGATCCTTATAAATATTTATTAGCCTAAGTTTTAAAATTCATTGCTGTAAACTTGTGAATTACTAAATCTTGAAAGAGAAAGTTGGCAGTTTTACGTTTCTTTTCATCAAGCCCAAAAAAAACGTGTGTTAGCCCAGCGTAAGCGTTCGTCTTATACGCATGCGTCTTGTTGTCACGGTGTGTACGTTGCTTATACGTTCATCGAACGTCTACGCTGGATAAACTGCAAGGGTTCTAAATTGCATCTTAGAATCAAATCGTTGTCAATAGATCTATGATCTTTCATCTTTTTCTCTTATATTTATCTTATACTAGCTGTACCCCGGTCGCGGGACCAAGGGATTACCGTGACCCCGGTACGTAAAGGGCTATTGAAGGACACCGTGGATTTTAGTCAGTACAAGTCTGACAGTCCCTCCCGCCCTGCCCTGGGTGGGAGGAATCATCCGATGATTTTACCACGATAAAAAAAATTACTAGCTGTACCCTGCCACGCTTCGCTGTGGTACAAAAAAACTGTTTTTTCGAGGTCGCGGATATGTGAATGATGCAAATAATAGATAAAAACAATCCTTGATGCGGATTTTATATCTTGCTAAAAAGCTCAACCGGTGCAGAACTTTTTGAGTTTTTGAAGCGTACACAAACCAACATAACATTTTTATATATATAGATTTATCATATCAAATAATGATGATTTAAAGACCCGCAAACCATTGAAAGCATAATGTTCAACTAGTTAATCACTCTTCTAATCTCCTCACAGGTTCCAGGTCGTCAATCCGAGGGTCCGGACAGCAAGGTGACGGTGAAGGCGTCGTTCAGAGCGCTGCACGTCACGCGACAGAACGCCCACCTCTGCATCACGTACCTCACCAAGGAGAAGAAGCAAAAGAGTTAGTATACTCTTTACTATTCATCGTAATCTCAGCCTTAGTACGGTCCACTGGTTAACATCCCCCTCCACTATGGAGTTTTCACTGGGTTTTAATAACCCAGCAGTAATCAGCAGGGTTACTATGAGTATGACGTCTGAAAGAAATAGAAGTAATTCCAGTGTTGAAAAGAGAAAGAGCTATACAAGTCGTCTAGCGCCACCCCGTTCCCACAGTGGAATAAGTACCGCTTTATGACGTCGTGGTAGGCCATCGGGCTTTTGTTTAATGCAAGCTTCGATCAATAATATTACTAGATTCCCGATAAGCGCTTCATTAACGTCCCGAAAAATACCGCCACAAACACTTTTGTGGCGGTATTTCAAATTAGTTCGAGCCAATCATACAACTATTTTAATCATATGAACTATTTCTAGTTCCATAATAGACTAAGTAAGAAATTGTTAACATGCTATTTTTATCCTTGTTACTTAAACGATAAGTTTCAATTTAGAATAAATATTTTGTTACTCATGACTTTGATGTTCAAACGACATTTGATTTTTGTTTACGTTTCACCTTACTCTAACCAAAGGACTTAAATAAACACATTTGGCAATGGTAATTAAACTTTATGCTTGAGTGTTAAGGTTTATAATAAATTGAGATTGTTAAAACTATTGAAAATTTTTCTAAGAAATGTAGATGTTTATGTGTGTGCAATTGTGGCCACTTATGCGATTCATTTTTGTTCCTGATCCTTAATCTAGAGCTATTATTGATCGAAGAATGCAAGCTTGAAACACGATTAGCGCAGTGGCTGAGCGATCGACTACTCTCCAGCCTGTCGTGGGTTCGATCTCCGCAAAATAAGTAGTTGCTCCGGGTCTGGGTGTTTGTGTACGTGCGTTTCTATGTTTGTAAACGCATTCACGGTACAAGAGAAATTCCTAGTGTGTTTTTTCATACCACTATTACTAAAATTTTATGTTTGTTGCAGTAATGAGGCTCGGCAAAAAGAAGGAAAAGACAGGTGAAGCCGAGGTGGGACGCGCGCAGACTGTGGACGGCGTGGCCAGGCTTATATGCTCTGCCAAGGGATCGCACAACGTGCCGCTCAAAGGTAAACCTTGAATCTATACTTTAGGGTTCAAAATAGATCGACTATACAGACAACACACATTATTACGGTGTAAACGTTGGTGACGCGGTTCGCGATGTGATGGGATTGCGTATACGCAGCGTCTAAGTTTCGTATTATGATTATGAAGGTCAACCTCTGTATATATGTAACTCCCACTGTAATGGGGATTGCAGATTTTTTTTTAAAGGCAGCGGAAAAACTCAAAAATATGCAAAAAACTTAACATAATTATAAATAAATATTTTGGGTATAGTATGCTAGATTTTTTAAGTCGTTGAATAATATTGTGATGAAATCATACACTTCAAACTTGGTTTTGTAAATCGTTTATTCACCTTGGCACACAACACAATTTCAGGAATGAATCAAATCAACAATTAAACTAGAATTAAAAAAATAAAGTAATGGAAACTGGTATTAGACACAGCACAGGTTAGTAGAACAATGTTCACTGTTTAACACACCGAATAAGACTGCCTAGTCCAGTCAAGACAGCCACCAGCCGAATGTTCCCCACTACAACAGTCAGTGAACACTCAGCTGATTCACGGACCAATCACAGCAAAGTAAATAGTACATTTAATCAATTGACTTATTTAAATACATAAAACTTATACTTATCTTGAAGTTAAACATTTTAATATAAATAATAATTTTTATTTACGGATTATACAAAATAAACTCAGATTCTAATGCATCTAAATTATAACTAATTAATATTTATGCAACGGATGTGTAAAGTTCGTGTAGCTATTAGCGCCATCTACCGAATATGTTTAGAAATCGAATAATTTTTTTAAACTTTTAGAAGAATCATTACATTCGGCCATCCGACGTCGTGCGATCTCCTGACGCACGCTTTATAATTATGATAGCATTATAAAATATTATTACATTAAGATAAAATTAAAAAAAAACACGATTTATTTTAAATCTAACCCGCCTCTAACGTTCAGAATCATTACATTCGGCCTGTCATGATTTGATTTTACGTCATGTTTTGTCATCATCAATATTACTGTCATCACTAGAGGAGGAACTGCTATTTTCGTTTGGCGAGCTTTTAGGGTCAGAAGATCGTATATTTATCCAGGGTCTTATTCTGTCGGTGGAAACTACGCTTTTAAATGAATTTTTTCGTTTGCTAAAACCCGGAATTTCGCCAATTTTATATCGGTCATTACCTAGAACTTCTGTTATTTTATACGGACCTATGAATTTCGAAAGAAGTTTAGTGCTATTACCTTTGTTATTATAATTAGTCCTAGTAATTTTTATCAAATCACCTACTTTATAGATAGCAGCAGGAGTTTTGCCCGCGTCATAAGTAGCTTTTTGATTCTCTTGACTAACTTGAATATTGGAGCTAACCTCATCTCTTAAACTTTCTAATGTGTATGGAATAGCGTCAGTACCCACATCCAATTTATTATTCAGACTATCTCTGAACCTGGTACCAAATAGAGCCTCTGTGGCGGTCTTTTTAGTGCTGGAATTTATAGAATTATTTACACCCCATTGAATTTTACCAAGATGCATGTCCCAGTTACGTTCGTCATCACCATCGCTATGTTTTGCTAAGGCATTTAATATAGTCTGGTTATACCTTTCAGCCTGACCATTCGCCCTTGGGCAAGCTACAGCGTTAAGAACGTGTTTAATACCATGGCTATCACAAAAGCTTCTAAATGTAGATGAAGTAAAGGAAGTACCACGATCAGATATTATTCGAGAAGGTAAACCAAAGTCATAGAATATGCCTGCAAGAGCTTTTACCGCAGTCCTAGTTTTCGTGTCCTTTACCGGTTTAATAAATAAATATTTTGTAAATCCGTCAACTACAGTGAGAATATAGGCATTCCCGTTTTTACTCTTCACGAATGGGCCAAGATGGTCAATGTGAATTGTGTGGAATGGGATGGGCACTTTCTCTATGGGATATAATTGTCCAGTCTTTTGACCCGCAGCACTGTCTTTGTTGTAAGCGCACTGAATACACGACTTAACATATTTTTTTATAAATCTCCGCATTTTTGAAAACCAGAAAACAGACTGAATTCGTTCAGTGGTTTTGGAAATACCTAAATGCCCTACATCGTCGTGATTAGAACGGCATATTTGCCAACGAGCACTACGAGGGACAACTAGGCGAATATCATCGCCGACTTTTCTATATACCCTATGATTTTTGATAACATAATTTTTCTTTATGTCTTTTGATTCTTCATCTGTTTCAGGCTTGAGGGTTTTGAAAATTCGCGAGACATCTGGGTCTGACATTTGTAATGTTAATAACCAATTATCAGTCTCTATACTATATACCGTAACGGAAGGCTCATCGTTAAAGTCAGAAGGCAATACAGTGTTACGGCTTAATGCATCAACATGTGCCATACGCGTCCCAGGTCTATACTCGATAGTGAAAGTGAACTCACTAATTTGGAGCCACCATCTTGCTATACGTGGTATAAGGTCTCGTTTGGTTAGTGTAGTTCGAAGAGCATTACAGTCTGTTACTATTTTAAATTCTAACCCTAATAAATAAACCCTAAACTTTTTAAGCGAGCATACAATGGCCAATGTTTCAAGCTCATACGAATGTAAGTGACGCTCTTCAGGCGTTGTCTGTCTACTAAAATAAGCAACGGGCTTGAGGACCCGAGGATTTAATTGCCATTGTACTAATATTCCACCTACACCTAAAGCACTTGCATCTGTGTGTAACTCCGTTTCGAATTTTGGGTTATAAAGAGCTAAAATCGGTCTGCTTATTAGATTTTCTTTTAATTTAGAAAACGATTGTAACTGATCTTCTGCCCAAGTAAATACACTGCCCTTTTTTAATAAATTGGTTAGGGGTCTTGCAATTTCTCCAAAACCCTTTACAAATTTTCTGAAATAGCCAGCTAGTCCCAAGAATTGACGAACCTCGTGAATATTGCGAGGAATGGGGAATTCTTTCACAGCGAGAATTTTATTTTCATTAGGTCTTATCCCATCAGCGGATATTTCGTAGCCTAGATAATTAATCACCGTGTCAAAGAAACGGCACTTAGCTAGTTTAAGGGTAAGATTATTTTCCCGCAATAGCTTCAGTATTCTCTCAAGCCTTCGGAAACCTTCCTCTAAATCAGCCGAAGGTATGAGAATATCGTCTAAATAAGCCAGGGCGGATTCGTGACGATTTGCACCAAGCATTTGATTTATGACCCTCTGAAACACGGCCGGTGCGTTAGCTAATCCGAATGGCATTCTTTTAAATTCGTAATGCCCATCGGGTGTTACGAATGCCGTAAGGGGACGACTCTCTTCAGCCATTGGCACCTGGTAATACCCAGAAGCAAGGTCTAATGAGGTGAAAAATCGATTACCGCTGAGATTACTTATCTGGTCTTCGATTAATGGCAAGGGAAAACAATCTTTTCGGGTTTTGTTATTAAGGGAACGGTAATCTACACAAAGACGATGTTCTCCAGTTTTCTTTTTTACAATGACTATGGGGCTGGCATAATTAGAGTCAGATTCCTGTATTATGTCATTTTCCAGTAAGTCATCAATAATCTCCCGCACCTGTCCTCTCTCGAAGTGAGATAAGCGATATGGTCTATAAACAACAGGTCTATCGTCAAGCAAATCTATCTTCATCTTGACCGAACTATTACAGCCTATCTCGCTCAAATCAAATGCAAAACAATCTCGATATGACTGGAGTAATTCAAAAAGTTTATCTTTAGTTGTATCATCAACCTGGGAACCAACTTTGATTTCAGTCTTATTGAGAGGAACTAGACCATTCATATTTTTCATGATTTTATTTGTGTTTAGGACTTTTCTTTCCTCAACGGGTGTGGCTCTAGCAATCAGAGTGTTTTTGGGCACGCTTAGGGTTTGGTTAGAAAGATTGGATAGAAGAAGGTGACATTTACCCAAGGTTATACGATAAGTGCCCTGATGCATATTATATTCCTGGCCGGGTTTATTATTATTGTAACCCTCTATATAAATATCTCCAGAATGGCATGAATCTAAAGCACATACTTCGACCATTTCAATTTTGTTACTGCTCAGTTGAATTTGATTTGGTAAAGTAAGCTTGAGACAGTTTATATCACTAGTGCTGTCGCGGAACCCAGGACTTTTGTAGAAAAATAACGTATTATTATCTTTATAGACAGCTAAGGACGGCAACTCTGTAAAGTTTTGGCCAATGAGTAATGAGGTTTGCATAAACTCATCATTTACGACGAGTATTTCTATGTTCGTTTCAATTTCATCAATTTTAAGGTCAACAAAAGTACTGTACAATGGCGTAACTGCAGAGTTACCGAAACCTTTGATTATAGGTAATTTTGAGACCGCCTTTGGGAGGTTAAGACTACTTGCATCTGATTTACGCATAAGACTACACTCGCTGCCAAAATCTATGTACCCAATAAAATTTTGATTGTTTGCTTTTACTTTCTTGAAGAACTTTTTATTGCCATTGTTGCATGTGGAAATGGTTAGGGTTTTGCGTTCGCCGTTACTACTTGATTTAGATTCTATTCTTGGGGTAAGTGGCGTAAGTTTGCAATTTTCGTCATTATGCCCTACTCTGTTGCATCTAGCACACTTGACAAGGGGTTTGGGACATTTAAAGTAAGGGTGTCCTTTACTTCGACAGTTAAAACAAGTGATTGTGTTATCATTTGAGGTTGATGTAGAGGCCTGATCATGACGCTTTCTATTTGTAGAAACAGTTTCCGATACAGTACGTTGAGAACTGAGAAAATGTAATAAGTCCTCAGGCTCACTACAATTTAACGCTTGGGCTCCATTTCTTATAGATTTATCATAAATACCGTGAGTTAAACAATCTACAGCTCTTTTCCCACTGATATTACATCTATGTATAAGCATCAATTTATCGTAAAAATATTCACTTAAGTTCTCGTTACTTCGAGACGTGCGAGCTAACATTTCTTCTAGAAGCCGACCATAATTCTGCTCACTTGGAAAAGCTCTTTTTAGTTTGACTTGCCATTCCGTCCAACTAAATACTACACTTGGTAGAGCTTCGAACCATTTCTTGGCGAGCCCCACAAGTTTTTGTAGAGCAAAATGTATGGTCTGCTTCTCGTCCCATTCGTATATTACAGAACATTCATTAACCTTTCTAACCCAACTTTCAATGCTCTGGGATTTACTGGAGGGATCGAACTCCGGTATCACATTATGCAAATGGTTGTTGTTTAAACTACGAGACTTGCTACGATTTCCCTCTTGAAAAATATTCAAAAGATCAAGTACCTCTTTCTTAGACCAACTTGAAGTCCCTTTCTCCTTCTTTCGTCGCGGTGATTTTGCTGACGTGCTTGAAGACGAGGAAGACGAAGAAGACCTCCTACGCTTCCTCTTAGACCGTCTCCCTTCACGTTTCTTTCTTGCTTTTGTATGACTCGAAATAGGTATACTACTTACCCGTTTACTCGATTGGACTGGCGGTTCTTCATCTGGAGTTCTGGCTTCATCAGAATCCATGGCACAGTTGAGGATAGCTTTGTCCGTATCAGGCACACCTGAAATTCACAAGCACACTTGACTTGAAACTTACAAGCTCACTAGGCTTCGAAATTCACAAGCACACTTGGCTTGAAATTCACAAGCACACTTGGCTTGAAATTCACAAGCACACTTGGCTTGAAATTCACAAGCACACTTGGCTTGAAATTCACAAGCACACTTGGCTTGAAATTCACAAGCACACTTGGCTTGAAATTCACAAGCACACTTGGCTTGAAATTCACAAGCACACTTGGCTTGAAATTCACAAGCACACTTGGCTTGATTATCACTATCACATTTGAACTGGATATCATTAGCACACTTGGCTATCACTTGAACACTTTGTTTTTATTGTATTTTTTTTTTTTTGTAATTTGTCTTGTCACTTAATCACTGTAATTGTAGATTTATTGTGGGCAAATCCCACTTCTGAAATGTGATTAAATCATACACTTCAAACTTGGTTTTGTAAATCGTTTATTCACCTTGGCACACAACACAATTTCAGGAATGAATCAAATCAACAATTAAACTAGAATTAAAAAAATAAAGTAATGGAAACTGGTATTAGACACAGCACAGGTTAGTAGAACAATGTTCACTGTTTAACACACCGAATAAGACTGCCTAGTCCAGTCAAGACAGCCACCAGCCGAATGTTCCCCACTACAACAGTCAGTGAACACTCAGCTGATTCACGGACCAATCACAGCAAAGTAAATAGTACATTTAATCAATTGACTTATTTAAATACATAAAACTTATACTTATCTTGAAGTTAAACATTTTAATATAAATAATAATTTTTATTTACGGATTATACAAAATAAACTCAGATTCTAATGCATCTAAATTATAACTAATTAATATTTATGCAACGGATGTGTAAAGTTCGTGTAGCTATTAGCGCCATCTACCGAATATGTTTAGAAATCGAATAATTTTTTTAAACTTTTAGAAGAATCATTACAATATATATCTATTCCATTAATAACACAACGTTTATTTGTCCTCAGTTTACATTGACGGCACGGAACTGAACGGAGTCAAGTTCTTCCAGCTGTCGACACAGTGGCAGACGCACGTGAAGACCTTCCCAGTGGCCACGTGTGGCGCTCCGCTGGCCCCCCCGGAGTCCTAGGCGGCCCCGCGCTCCCGGTACTACTCGCTGTGGCTGCTCCGCTAGGCCCGCGCTCGGACAACTTCGGAAATACTCGGGAACACTCGGGAATATTCGAGAACATTCGGGAACCATCGTGGATTCTCGAACACGAGCGAAGCAATGAGGCTCTAACTTTGTCTTACAAAATTGACAAGCGTATTACAAAAAAGAAACGTTTATTTATTAAGCTGTCGAGCTGCCATGATTATTGCGTAGAAACACGCCTTCTGTTATGTATCTTGAGTTTAATTAATTCGCGTTTATATAATAATATAATAAAAATAATAAAATTATTAATGTATTCCTTTATCGTAGTTATTCCGCCATATAATCGCATGCTCTATAGTTCGATGTCGTGATTCAAGCTACATAATAAAGGCTCAACCACGTAAACTATATCATCATAGTCATTCATTAATTAGTTATCGTATTTAATATATAATGTAGTTGTTATTCGTGTACTCAGTATATATCGAGAATAATGGTTCGTGACATTTCCAATATGTGTATGTAATTTTAGGTAAGTGCGATGTATTAAAGTCGCCGAAGTTATGTGAAAAAGCTTCGCGGAGAAAGTGATGATGAAATTTCAACGAATCTTAGCTTACGTTTTAGCCAAAATTTCGCCGAATTCCGGTGTGTCAATGTTGGTCGAAAATTTTCGGTGAAATTTTTAAAAGGAAGCTCGTTTCGATTATATTATAGTTCGTATGCGAGTCAATGATAGTATAGTAATGTTTATGGAACGAGTATCGTCGCCACATATCAGCGTAGGTTCGGTTTTGTGCGCGATTTTATTTTTTTGATCTGTGATTCGTGAATGCAGTTTTTTTTTATATCTTTAGGAAATGGAAAACCGATGTTACAGTCATATTTTTGTGTAGTTTTTATATAAGTGCAGCTACCGCGCGTGTTAACATTTATAATTTTGTACGTCATAGATGTTGAATGAAATGTAGATTTTTACATAACGATAAAAGTTTTTAATTTTAAAGAGATATTATAGAAATTGCTTAAAATATCTTCCTGTATTTCCTTGCAATTTTACAGTCTTTCACCTGTGTGACCAAGCCAAAATTTTTGATAATTTAATCCTGAATAATTAAATTCGAAATTTATTCCGAGCCAATTTGGAAAATTATTTTCTATTTCGGCTAGTTTTATTTTGTAGCGATAATAATCAGTAGAGGGCGTTAGTAGTACCCAGCAGGCCAATGACTGTCTCATATATCATAGAATTAGTACTATATTCTCAAACTTTACATAAACTATGTGTAATACTTAGATATAGTTATGTGTGGAATTCAGATAATATGTGGCTGTGTGTTCGTATGTTAGGTATTCAGAAAAACGTTTTTAACGAAATCTCACATTGAAATTTCGACTTTTTCTCTCGTGCTTACAGTCACTAATCCTTTGTGAGAATTCGTCAAAAACATTGGTACGAATGGCTTCTGGTCTCGATATTCTATATTATAAACATTTTATCGATGTTAGTTACGTTCGTAGTAAAGCCTGAAAATTAAAAAAAAAATGTTAATCTATCTTATAGGCTATCAAAGACATGAATATCGGAACGGAGGCCATGGCTCAGTAACACAGGACTTCCACATATTTTGGTCGGAGATTTCATATTTATCTCTTTTTTTAAATATTGACATATCGAAGTTTCGCTAGATAAACATTTATTGTATGGTTAGTTAATGTAGTTGTTGAAAATTAAAGTATTTATTCTTTGCTATGATAAGGTTAAACAATAATGGTTGAAGGCGATATCAAAAATATTTCTTATTGCATAATTCGCGTTAAAAATTAAGTAAAGCCAATTGCCAAAATAAATATAAAAAAAACTTTACACACACAAATGTCACCTCTTACGCAGAGGAATTTATAGCTGTGGTGTTACCAAGCTCATACCGTAGTTTACTGTCAATGTTGCAAAGGATTCGTCCACTACGGAGGCTGCTTTTTTTCCTCAATAAATCCATGAATAAAGCAAACTTATTGCGAACATAAAATACGTACTTGTATGTACACATATTCCAAATTAGTCATCCCATTTTGGGAGGAGTGGAACGGACTGACAAACTTGACAGACTAAATCAACTTATACCTTCAGTTGTCCTTTGCGGTCGCGGGTTTTACCTAGGGCCTGTACGCGTAGCATGGCGCCGTAGAAACAGGTTTTGTCGACGGGGGAAAAGACAAAATGACAGAACGTAAAAAAATGTTTACCGATTTAAGCAGAGCAATGTTTAAAATATAGAAAAGAAATGTTTATATTCTTTAAAGGTATACGAATCGTATCATACATGTGCAAAAAAACAGTCGATTTGTAAAGAAATAACGATAAAATGACTTTGTCTATTCTTGGTAGAATAGAGATAGAATTGGTCATGCTACGCGTGCAGGTGGGGTATTTGGGCCTTTAAATACAGAGTGGATGGGACATCAGACACAACTTATATGCAAGAATTTACTATATTGCGGACCTACCTTGGGATATTTTTTCTCAAATGCATTAGGAACAAACTGGCGCGAACAACTGAATCGAGTACCTATCGTCGCGGCGGTCTACGACAGACTAATATCTTGCCGTTCTCCAACCCCTACAGAGGCGAAAATTCGCCAGTTATAACAAAGGGTCAGCCGTTTCGCACAACAGTCGTACCAACATGAACAAAATGTACGGAACAGCATCTTTTTGACATCGTTGTCTCTTCCACCTTGTATCTTGTCTCTAGGTCTCCGACCAAAGTATTGGAAAGGCTCTGTTACAAAAAGTTTGTATGTGTTGGGAAGTACCCCACAAATAAAGAGACAATAGTTCGCGTATTATTGAATGTACGCTTTTTCGGAGTAATAACACTTTTTTAAATGTACGCTCTTAGTGTAAGTCGTGTTATTATAGTATTAGGCCTGTTTACCATTTTAAATCTAACCGTATCTTATATTCGATTTTATTCATGTCTTGTTCTGACGTGGTCGATGTTTTTAATCGTTCTAGATTGTGCAATCGATTAATTATTGTCTTATCGATATTGAGATGATCGTATCGTAAGTTATGAACGAAATATTGCTTATTACAGTCCTTGATAAGTGAATATGAAGGAATTTCAACATAAATAATCACAGGTTTGCGATGTAGCTTTGAATTAATGACTTGAAAAAACAGCTCCTTTATTACTTAGCTCAAGTTTCGCTGTCTCAAACTAAAATAAATCGAAACAGTTTTTAAAGGGAAAAATCCTTCACCTAAGGCTACGGTTAAGCACAATTTTATCTTCCAAAAAAGGGAAGCAAATATGGACCATGTCAGAACAAGACAACAGTTGTAAAATATAAAATAGCGTCAATAACAATTTAATTCTAATCATGCGCAGCAATGTTAATTGTTCTATTTGTCAAAACATTAGTGGGATATTAAGTAATTTTATTTTTATTTTTTGTAATTTAAAATTAATTATTTTTTTTGTAATTTAAAATTAATTAATTTTTTTGTAATTTAAAATTAATTAATTTTATTTTTGTTTTTTGTAATTTTAATTTTATTTTTTGTAATTTAATTTTATTTAATTACTAATAATTAACTTCATCAGGCATTTAGCCCAATAATGTGGCGGTCCTAGTGACGTGCATAGGGGCAACATTATGTCAAGCTGGAGCAATCTCTGGCCAAGGTTTTCGGCTTGTGTGACCATACCTTATAATGGTACCATAATATATGTCTTACTCTATAAAAATGGCGTTTGGTTACAAAGCAAACAGGAGGGTTATGGCACGTCTCAAGTTGAGGACGAAAATTGGTTAACTAAAACATCTTTAAGGATTGTATGTTTTAGGTTTCATTGATAAGTAAGGGAGACATTTGTGGAGTAAGGACTAATTATTTAATGTACCTGTTTGTGTCAACCTCATGCGTATCTTTATGTCTTGTCTTCTCAGGCCAATCTCTTGAAGAAGTCCAATCTGTCAGGCTAGCTTCTTAGGTCTGCCACTATTGCAAAGTTGCAATGCCTTTCGCACCCACTGCGTTACTAATATAATTTTATGAGAGACTTTTGTGTCATCTCATGTTTTGACAAATAGAATAACGAAATATTCCTGTGTTTCATATCAAATCGCTTGTATGTTGTAATATCTAAAATAAGCTACAGAATAACTTGTCAGTAATATATTTAGGGTCCTGTTATCAAATGTAAACGACCCGTATTTAAATATTCCATCAGATAAGCGGTACAATATTATGCCCAGTAAACTTTCATATTTATCCGTAATAAATATACGATTACTGTAATATTAGGAATTGTGTAATGGTTTTTTTTTTCTGTAATCTTTTTTGTTTAAGGAGACGATATTGCCAATTTAATTTGATTAAAATTGTTCTATCTGTTTATGCAGCACTTTTGTAAAATGAAATATTGATGAATGTCGTTTGAAAATGAATTATACAATGTTACTTTTATTAACGCAGTGATTAACATTGATGAAATATCACGTATTTTGTACGATCACAGAAAAGTTAAGGGTAGGGTTGGCAGGCAACATTGTGTAGACTGGAAATCCACATATATTTGAAAATTACTTACTACATTGGGGAAAACCGTACTCTTCATTGTGACACCTTGTTAGCACAATGTGATCTAACGATTGTTAGTATAACGGACCCTGTAGAGTCTATAAGGTAGACCATCGGATATGGATAAACTGAAACGCTCAGGAGCCTTCAATAGATTTCCAACTTAATACCAAAGCACGTCAAGTTGAAAATCTATTAAAGACTATTGAGCGTTAACGAACGAAAACGCTGTGTAGTCTGTGATAGATTTTCAACATTATATGCTTAAGTGTAAAGTTGAAACTCTATAAGAGACTACTGAGCGTTAATGTTTATTTGTTGCTGTTTTTCTAGGTCAGATCGCGATACTTTTCCTCAATGTTAATTTCGTGCTAACGATGATATTCAAATTCCATCTCAAATTTGTTTTTATGATGCCATAAACAGAATATTGTGTGCGCAATCGCAAGGAATCTAGATAAAGTTAAGACTATGGTTTAGATTTTTGAACAATGCAGTGGTATTTAAAGTTTCTCTCTCTCTCACACTCATTTAAAGTGACTTTCTTAAACCGACCGGTGTCGTTCCATTCATTTCGTTTCAGCTAGAACAACGCGAGTCGGCACAACACTGAACTAAATGTGAGGATTTTGATGAGGTCGGTTCAAGCCGACCCGCGTCGGGAAGTGCTCAAAATAATAACTGGGAATTTGATCCTATGCTGATTGTTTTTCTCTCTAAACCATAGTCTGCAAACGTTTGCTATTCGAAAATTGTTACTGGTTCAAAGAAACTTTGCGTCTTTATTTTTCAGATCATCATGAGCCTCTGAAACCACGGCTAAGATATTTCAAAGTGGTCAGTGTAAGAAAATACAATACGATTATAATACTAAAGTCCCAATCGCACGAGCGCTTTGTTAACATGAGTTAAAAAAGCGTTGAATTAGATCAAAAAAGTGAATTGAACGCAGCGATCACCGCCCAGCATTTAAATAAATACAGTTCGATAAAAAGCGACGCGTTTGAAATGTGCTGACATGTGAACAAATACTTGGGAATACGTTTGTTCTATTTCAACGCTTTTTTAACGCACGTTAATATAACTCGTGCGATTGACGCGTTATAGTCGTATTTCAGAGCCAGAAGCAAAAGTATACTGAGCGTTGGTCGACGGCAAAGAAACATCGCGATAAGTCTCCCTAGCTTTCGTTATAGGCTTAGCCAAACGAATCCATATAATGACATTATCTTTTAATATTAAGTATTATTCATTATTTTAATTTTATATAACGTGCAACTCTGACCTTTTACATGTACCAACATGATATTGTAGAAAATAATAAAATTAATTTGGATTTATAAAATCTAATCACTTTACTAAATCAAAATAAAATTGAGAAATAGCTTCATGTAGACTTTGAGAGGCAGAGTTTGCATGTTAAAGATTTTAATAATTTAAAATGTATCATGTAAGGGCGGGAAGCGATCGAAAGTCTATATGTAGTTGTGTATCGCCCACATTCACTTGAACATCTGTAATTTTAAACCCAGCCCTTAAAACTATGATTTTGATCTCATTGCTGCTGACTGATTGATTCACTTGGCACATTTCTTTATTACGATGGAATTAAAATTTTATTTATTTTCCAAAATATGAGGTTAAAAGCCAGAATCGTCGTCGACGTTCAAAATGTATTATTTGTAAATTTATCATCACAAATTTAAATTGTTTTGTCCATTCATAATGGCCAAACAAACTTATATTAGTGCTATGGAAAGTTCGTTTAAGTTCTATAAATTAGTACAAAAAATATCATACATTTTATGTTTCATTAACAATTAACTATTTAATTGAATTCAATGCATTATTCGCAAAAATGCAAAATAGACTGTGCAATAATGTGAATGTTTCTTGAGAATTTAATGTTCATTTACTTTGACTTGTAAGTCAATAAAAATATGATTTCATTATAATGATTTTAAGTAATGTGATGAGATTTATTATTTTATCATAATTTGCAAGTATAATTTGTATTTATTGTACAAATAAACATTTTGCATTAAAACAATTTTGTTGTTTTATTTATTTTATTATAGTCAAAAATCCAACAAAATATATAATATTGTCCCTTTGGTAGTTACATAGAAAAATTATTTAAAATTGAAGATCACACTATAAATAAACAGTATTTTCTTAACAAGATTTCATCATGGATATTCTTAGTTCATTAAATGAACTGACAACACCCTTCTATAATTTCTTCATCCTTTGGATATCTATTACCTCTCAATAACAATAATAAATTAGGCATATAAATACAGAAAAGAAAGAGTATCACTTACTAGAGTTCAAAATTAGGCTCGCTTCTTGATATTATTAAAAATTCTTGTGCAATAATTAAAAAGACACTTTTATGAAAATTGATCTGAAAAGTCTCAATATTTTTTAACCTGATATGGTTAAACATTTGTGCTTAGAACTACAAAATGTCAAAAACCTTCAAATATCAAAAATTGATCCCTCAGTCCATTCTCTCCTCCTAACCCTCCTTCAGGGAGGATATACACTAAGCCATCTGCTCCTTTCTTTGGAGAGAACTCATACAAGTTATTGTTACTCTGTGCGAGATCATACAAGTTCCATGCAGCTAAGTAATTAGACTTGCCGTGTTTGCAGAGGACATAGACATTCTTTGGGTCACTGACATAGTCACCATCAGGGTCATTCACCACAATGACACCACAGACAATAGCCCAGTGGGCTGTGCGGCCATTCCTTAGGGATGGTGAGTGATCAAAGTCTGCATCATAGCTGTTGGTTGAGTTAAAGAATATTTATTCTAAATTTGTGGCTGAAAACAATGAATTTAATACAGTTAATTTGACTAAAAGTCAAAAAAGTTGTTACAAACTTAAAAGTGTTTTTATTCAGTAGGTACTATGTTACATTATGGGGAGACCTTTGCAAATCAGTTAGATATTACTGGTTAAAAATAAATGCACTTTGTTTATAGTTATTTGAAAAGGATACGGAACTAATAGAACAGCACCATTCATAAGTCTTTCAATTGTATCCGAGCTAAACAGGCCTCCTTGTTTCAAAATACAGCTAATATTATCAATCTCAGCCAAACTGTGTACTTTCTCAGTCAGCTTAACCATTTTTTTGCAGCTAAACATCTCTCCATTGCTTGTAAAGCCTTCTAATTTTGCAATACTCAACAATTCCTCAGGTGATACTGCTCCATTGACTGACATAGACAAAGCAACTAGTCCACAAGTTGGTCCTATTTGTTTTATAGATTTAAAGTGTCTATACTTGTATCTGAAAGGAGGTTGTTCATAACATATTTGGTTTCTTGCACACGCTTCCCGTAACTCCTCGTGATCAGTAGCCCAAGTACATATTGCAGGATCAAAGCTTAGTTTGTTATTATTATCGTTTTTCACCTCTTTTGTGGACGAATTGATATCTGGCAGTGTAGGTGGCGGCGGCGGAGGTGGTATTGTACACATTGTAAAAGATTTTAATTATCTATTTGTATAAAATTATCTATTTTAAAACTTACATAACAATAAATAAAAATTGTATCACAATAAAATCAACATAATTATAATTCCGAACTAAAATATTCAATAGTTATTACTGTTTACATTCATGTCCTTATGCCATTATTTAGTTTTTAATTGGAATAGTATTTTTTAATTATAATATTGGCAGAGCAAACAGTGCAGCTCTGCTGATTGTTTTGACTTTTTGACCATGCTAGTTTGTCTTCCCTTGTAAAGCCGGCGCCACACATAGCTTCACTTATTTGAACACTTATTTGATTGCTATGTGTAGCACGAGACTTTGAATATGTGTTCAAAGTTTGAACACACATTTGCAATTTGCCATTCGGTGTCGGTTTTTTAACGCACATCAAAGCGTTCAAAGTTGACTGTGTTCACTTGTTTGCGTACCCTGCCACACTTGCCTCACAATCCACTCGCGTCTTCTTCTCGGACGTTTTCTTAAATTTTGTTGCAAATGAATTAAATAATTATTTGCGCATAAATAATAAAGGCACACTGCGTCCACAAAATCGTAGTCCATTGTCTTTGTTGTCTAGTAGCCAACTGTGGAGAAAAGTATTTGCAAAGCATGTGTGGCAGGTTCAAAAAATATGTGTTCAAATATGTTTTCAAAGCTCTGCAAAGAAGTCTTCAAAGAAGTGTTCAAAAAAGTGAAGCTATGTGTGGCGCCGGCTTAAAGTCAATTTCTAACGTCCGCAGCGCCATCTATCTCCCAGACCCTGTACTTTTTCGAACGAAAAATGCGTTCCAAATTAATACAAATACATTTATGTTGTTTTAAACTACTTCAGAAAAAAACCTTAGTATTACTTTTTTATTTCTTATTTAATAAACTTAATATTTTTTAAAATTAATTAAGTAACAATAACAATTTAGAATGAAATGAACGCATCCTTAAAAATGCACTCCTTGTTCTCTGTTATGGCAGCCATTACCCGAAACCGAAACTGTTTGAGACCAAGTTCATGCGCACGCGCTATTTTCTTGTTTTCTCTTCAGTTTCATCGTGTGTCTAAGCAATTTTTATATTTGCGGACTACGCAGTACGTCGAGTCGAGTGTGTTAACCTCCTCTGTGTTAGCCTTCGCAGATTAAAGATTTTGCTGGTGACTTGTGAGTGTTGAGATAGTGACTCTGTTTTTGTTATTTTTGTGATATTGACGCTATAAAATGCCTCAAAAGACGTGTTGTATTCCTACCTACGCATCGTCACTAAGTACAGGTTGGTACCTTATTATTTCCGATACCTTACCCGGGCATGCCGGCCGGTGATAAAGTCCAGACGCCAGTAACAAATTACTGCAACCTATCATTTCTAATTTTCTAGATTTACAAATTTATCCCTAAATTATTTGGTTCAAGGATAATTGAGGAAATCTTACATTTTCTGTATATAGCTTAACCTGCTGGCGTCTGTATATGACTTAGTGTTTATTTTGTTTAGGTTGGAAAAAGATTGCCCCATGATTGCCCTATCCTCGTTAGGACGCCACGATTGGACAAATCAGTTGTTACCCCAACAAAATGTATAGAGCTGTACCTCACCTGGTGTCCTCTTATGAAATCAAAAAATTAGATTGTGGCAACCAAATCACCTGCTGGTGGCTCATCTTTTAATTGTGTCTGTAATTACGGTAGTTGAAAGGTTAATGTCCAATTTTATTTATAGGTGCAGTGCTACATGCTTTCCCAAACCCTTCAACTGAAAGTGACAAGTTTCATACATGGGTTGTCAATGCAGGTCTTGTGGGAGAAGATGATGATTACATATTTAGAAACAGAAGAATCTGCCGTCTCCATTTTGAAGAAACATATTATTATCCGAAGAATAGATTGAGTAAATTAGCTGTACCAACGCTGCATCTTCCAGGTATCGAACATATTTTTACTAAAACAGTTTTTTTTTAAAGCTTTTGTTTACTGACAATAGCTTTTGTCATAAATATCGTAATTTCCTCAATATACAAATAAATATGTCACCAATTGACAGTTTTAGTGATATCAGCTGGTGACAGACAACATTCAGGGAGAATTTGTTAATGTTCTCTGTATAATTGTATCAGGAGAGCCTGATAAACAATAATATCAAAGAAATGTCAAAAAACATTGTTTAAACTTTTGAATACTGTAATGAGAGATACAATGAGAGTGCGAATTCGCGCGGCATTCTTATTTATTAAATAAAATGAATATTATTTGTTTTTTTTTTTAATAAGGTTATGATTCTTTTTGTGTTAACCATCTTTTTCTAACTCAATGTATTTGTAATCTTTTGCAGGTGCACCTCTGGGTTCTGCCTCCACTAGACCTGAGCCCATACTTGTTGATGATATACAGCCCATAGCAAGTACCAGTAGCTACAGTGACGTGGTTTTAAGTGAGTAAATTAAGACATTGTATAAAATAAATCTAATTTTGTCACCAATTGTCAGTTTTAGCATATTCACTAGTCAGCTTACACATATAGGTCTAATGTATGCATGGAAATAACAACTTGTATTGATTTGATTTTTGTATAAGTAAGGTTATGATTATTTTTGTATTAACAGTGGTTTTCTAACCTAATGTATTTATAATATTTTGCAGATGCAACTCTGGGTTCTGCCTCCACTAGACCTGAGTCCATACTTGTTGACGATATACAGCCCATAGCAAGTTATTAAATGCGACGAACATAAAAAGGAATTAAAAGAATTTATTTAAAAAAAAAGTATACTTTTAATAATTTTTAATTGGTGCAAAGATGTGAATAATTTGTTATGTGGTAAAAACATAGTATATGACGAGAACGACCCGATAAAACAATTAGCACATAATTATTATGTACACCATAAAATTAGAAAATAAATAAATGTTTTCATGAAAAAAAAAAATTCTTTCGTTTAATTTCCCTCAACCCAATGTGTATTTAATAATAAACAGTTTTCATTTCGATAAGTTTATAAAATACAGCATGTAAACGGTAGCTACTGGTTATTATTAAATACACAACTAGTATAGTATTTACTGAATTACTTTTTTTGCCGTCGGGAAAATAAAGAGTGATTCTAGACCTCGAATACAACTTTTTCTATTGGTCCCATAGAAAAAGTTGTATTTGAGGTCTAGAATCACTCTTTATTTTCTTGGCGGTAAAAAGTCAGCCTTTCTATGTAGGTAGCTTGGTACGATACATGTATATGTGTGTGTGTGTATTTGCTACTAAGTAGTGTGGGGTCTGGGAACTAGATGGCGGTATTAAATGCAAAATCGAGAGATGGCTATCTATACTTTAGTACTTATATTCATCTATGGTTTTGACAATTACTAATCTGTCATCTGGATCTGTTCTGATTCTTTGTCAAAGAATCTTTGACAAAAATGACATGACAGAAATATTTGCCGATTTACGTTCCTCTTTACGTAATGATAAATTCACTTCGGTTCGGCTTCTCTTATCGGATTTAGATCAGCGCATCAGCATAGCGGTTGTTATTTTTCTTTTTTGACTGTTTTGTTTTCTTGTGCTTTATAAACCTTTCAAATAAGTATCGTTTTCAAACGTAATATACAATATTACTCAACCAGTTGATAAAAACAGATTTTTGAAAATGTTTGTTCGATAATATTTTTTTTATACTTAAAACTAAAAAGTTGCACTAACACTAGGAATTTCTCTAGTATTGTAGATGATTTTACAAACATTTAATTTAACTCATAAGCACACCTAGGTAGACCCATACCGTCTTATTACAAAAAGGGGTTTAACTAAAAACCCAGGTTTTATCTTGTAAAACTACGGTTTATACAAACGTTATTACAAATCGTGGTTTTGCGATAAACCATGGTCTAACAGTAGTAGCTGTCAAAGGTGTGTCAAAGTTTCTCCTAGCAAATTTTTCATTGTGTTGTAGTTTTTGTGTTATTTTCACCTAAAATGGATTGAAACAAGGTAGATTTAATTGTTATTACTCATTTTGGATTTAATTGTTTAGACAATCGTTCAAATGGCGGTACTAAAGTCGACGTTTTATCTTAGTTTTGTAATACGGTCAAATTTAAACCTAGGCTCTGAAGATAAGCCTGGACTTGATAGACCAGGTTTAAACCAAGGTTTATTAAGTTTTTGTAATAAGGCCGATAGCAACTACTATTTTTTCTTTTGGGCATTGAATCAAGCCGTGATGACAAGCATAGCAGTCAATCCATGTAACTTAGTCATTATTATATTTTATTACTTTAACGTGGTAAAATCATCAAATGAGTCTTCCTACCCAGCGCAGGGACTGTCAGACTCGTACTGACTAAAATCCACGGTGTCTTTCAATAGCCCTTTACGTTCCGGGGTCACGGTAATTCGTGAGTCCCGCGACCACTTAACTTAGTAATGTATATTATTTGAACGCATCCCTAATGTGACCTAACGATACGATTGATATTGAAGCGAGGGCGTGGCAATCGTTCATGAAACAAATTCGTTCGTTCCTTCATTCATTCGTTCAGCTGACAGCTGTCGAGTTGTGAGCAGCTGGGAGCGCTTTGTGAAATTTAATTATTTTAACTATAATTTATTAAAGGGAAAGGGCCTACTTTCTTGGTGTTGCAAAACCGGTTGGGTGTGTCCGTAATTCATCATGTCGGAGACGCGGAAAAATCATCTCTCCATAGATGGAGGGCAGGTGAAAGACGACGAGCACGTCGCGTCTTACAAGCCCATCCCAGAGACGGATACAGGTATTTCTATTGTTAAGTATTAGATAGCATGCTACTATTCGATCATTATTTACTTTTGTTTCAGCCCTTAATCTTGACTCGACCGTTAAAGTCAGCATAATTGCGGGCTAAAAAGATTGCTATTTCATTGTGGCGTCATTTTCATCAAGTTCGCATTCAAATGAGAAGCCTTGATTGGTCTCGGACTGTCTCTCTTATCATAATTTAGTGTGACATGATCTCACGGCGTTATCAATGAAAGGCAAAGATAGCAAGGTCGACAGCAAACGTCAAAGCAGACATGCAATCCGACAAAAATGAAAAGTTATATTGAGAAAATCCGTTTAAAGTTTCTCATTAAATATTTATAAGCAATCTTCGTTTAGTTAAATGTTTTATGACTAAGTAATGGGTATTATAACGCAAATAATTCAAATATTTTACTTTTACGCCTTTATTTTTCGTTATTTTACGACACGTGCTTAACCAAGGTGACTCTTTCATTCGGTCGGTTTATAAAGCGCTTTATACGCCGCGGCCGTCAGCGCCATTTTGTTTCTCGTCCGCTGAATGATGCAAGACACAAGTTTGTTTGCATTCTAAAAACGTTATTTGTATCAAGGATAACATTAAACATAAAGATATTGAAGAAGAGATCAAGCAAATGAGTGGTAACAATTTTTTTTATTACTTTTCTTTTTGAACTCAGACAAGTGGCTTTTCAATCTACTTGTGTAGATAAGCAACTTCCTGCAAATTGAATTGACTTGCACAGGACATTGTGTGTGAATAGACCACTTGTTACAAATTGGTCAACTAACTCCTATTTATATGTGAGAATCAATCAATCAAACACTTGTCTCTTATAAAGAAGGCTATCACCACAGAGATTGTTTTCAGCTGAACCCGGTGAATATCTGGAGACTGAGGAGGTATACATGCAGCTCAACCAAAGTGAAATTATGGAAACAGAAACAGGAGATGACTTAGACGATCATTGGGAACACAACAGTATCAAAATGCTGTTAAACCTATACCTACAGAACATTGACAAGTTTCGAAGTCCAAAAGTCAAGAAAAAGAATGTATGGGTAGACATAGCCAATGCAGTTGGTAAAGGTCCAGAGTGCTGTGATAAGAAATTTCGGAATTTAAAACAAACATACATTAGATTACTCAAAAAGAGAAATAGGAATGAAGTTGTAGTAGTCAAATGGCCTTATTTTGATGTTTTTGAGCAGATTTACAATGTGAACGGAGAGTATCAGCCTGAGATTCAGCAGAGAATACAAGATAGTACTACAGAGAGTGTGACCAAAGCCTTATTGTCTATGGCTGAGCCTTCAACTTATGAACCAGAGATACCAGAAAATGGAGAAACATCAAATGGACAAAGTGAAGAGTCTAAAAGAAAATTGAACAGGAGACGGTACACAGACTTTAGGAAAATAACATTAGAAATGAGAAATAGACAGCGAACTGTAGAAGAAAAGTTAGATAGACTAATAAATATAGTACAAGAATCCAATAGCATACAGAGAGAAAGAAATAGACTATTCCAACAGTTTCTGGATAGTTTACATCAAAATACTTGAATGTGTTTCTCTATGCTTTTATATTTTTTTACACATTGTGAAAAAGAAACATAGGTAATTGGAATTATTTTGTGCCAGCTGTACTGGTCAATAGAACGTTGGAAGACAGTGAATGAATGACTAACGTGAATTGAATTAATATTTTTCTAATAATAAATTTTGTTATAAGATGACTTCATTTTAGTGTTATTTTGTTATTCAAGGATTGTCCCATGCGCTAAGGCCCATTTTCCTCTTCAAATACATTATCCTGTAAGTAATGTTGTCTTACTAGTTACCTAACTATTTAATATAAGACAGCTAGCTATTTTATGCTTTATTTACCTGAATCACACAGTTATATATAAAATAAAATGTATAATGCCAACTAGAATGGTTCTCTGTAAATAATAGAAACATCACTAGCTTAATTATTAATGTGGACAGGCAAATTATACAGATTTGCTAACCTCTTCAAGAATATGGGGTTTTTAATTAATTGATATAACTTCAATTTACAATTACTTTTCAACAAGAAATTAGACCAAGGTATCAGGTGAAAATCTTGGCTAATGAAAACGTTGGCTATTCACTAAGTGCAAAGTCAGTGGTGGGGATTGGTGGGGACTATCGAATCGATCTCAGCGCGCGCTGTGACAGAGATATGAACTAAACGGGGACACCCGCGGAGTGACGTACGTGTCTTGTTTTATATGCATCACAACCTTTTTTAGAACTTTTTAGGTTTTATTATTTTTTTATTAAAACCTGCTGAACATGTTTTTTAAAATATTTAGTTGACAAGAATTGGCAAATCATATCATTTGCTACTCACCCACTCGTCAACTGGAGGCTCTGTCATTGTGCACACGGCGTATGTCAAGTGATGATACCCGGTATTTATTTTTCGTAATATCTCCTTTATTCATTTTCTTTACTTATTAATTACATTTTTAACCTCTCGGGCGATTTATAATTGAAAATGATAAAAATCAAAGTCCAATGTACAGACGTGTGTACGTAAGGCGCTGGGGCGTTTTCGCTTATGTACACCCGGGTGTACGTAACGCGCCCGAGAGCTTAATTATTTTCGCGCCGTGTCCAGAAGAACGGCTTTCTGAATCAGGCCCTTGATCCAGCTGCCTAACGAGAGCCTCCTTAGATGTTTGTCGAGGCTCTTGGCAATTAAGCCGTGGGCCGACACGACTATCAGCACAATGATCGCTATTTTATAGGTCATATTATTTTTACCCGACTACGATAAAAAAAAAGGGGTAGGCCACCTGGTGCCCCTTTTAAATCATCGAACGCCTCGGAGTGTGGCTAGCCCCGCTGGTTGAGAATCCCTGTTCTATATAATATATATCAGTTACAAAATAATCTGTAAAAAAATACAAAACCGTTTCAACCTATTTTCGCTGTCAAGTAAATAAGTAATAAAAACATACCTTCTATTAATAGCATCGCAAAGTTCCTAAGTACATGGTGTTGCTAATTTTCTAAATACACGATCACTTCATTACCATTGTGAGAACCTGCGATTCTGGCCAGTACCAAACTCGCAGTTATCACTGAAGTTGTATTGAAACCATTTGTGCTTTAATTTGTAGAGGATATTACTGTTAAATTGACTATTGTATTGTTGTATAGTGCGTAATAAGGCCATTGTGGAGAAAAGAGTAGGTGAGTTTAGAGAGAATCCTGTTTTTTTTTGTACGACAAGGTGTTTATTCCTCTTACCAAGTAATTTTGCCTTTTTTTTAGCGTGGTAAAATCATCAAATGAGTCTTCCCACCCAGGGCAGAGCGGGAGGGACTGTCAGACTCGAAGTGACTAAAATCCACGGTGTCCTTCAATAGCCATTTACGTACCGGGGTCACGGTAATTCGTGAGTCCCGCGACCCCGGCAGGCTCTGGCCCTCTAGAGAAGTAATTTTGCCTAAGGTCAATTTTCGAGCACTAATGCCAGTCATACATGATCCAGTCCATAGTAAATGAATGGTGTTTGTATAGCTATTAGAATTAAACTTGTCATGTACTCTGATAGCCACACTTACCGCACGCCACTTCCTGCGACCTGCAAATATTACGGTAACCTGGATCGTGTGTAGCTGACATTAAACACGGCGCGGCGTGGCCAAGTCATAGGTGCACACAATTTTTGTCCAGAAAATGCAATATCGGAATATTTAACTCCTAGCAATAGCGCAAAAAGCGTACAAAAACGTTTTTTCTCAAAGTTCCTGGACTCATCTAGATTTTGGCTAAAAAGCTGGAAATTCAGTCATTTACAGCTTTTATTGCATCATTTAACGGGATTCCCATTTCAGGCGGTTTCAAGACTTGTCTCCGAAGACACATAATTTAATAGAGTAGGTAAAAAATAATAGTGCCAAGTCCAAGGACAATTTAATTTACAGCTTAATATCGGAAGTATAATTTATCGTTTTCGACTCACAACTTATATTTTGTTGCTTTTCTTTTTCATTCTCCTCTGTAAACCGTTTCGTTGCGATTTTCTTTGTACTATACATATTACTCTTTTCATCTTTGTCCTTCCTCTCCTCCTCCGTTTATCAATTATACACTCTGATGAGCGAGAAAGAAAGAGAAGGAACCTTTTACCCAACCAAAGTCAATCTAACAGATGATTATAAACGCTTAGATATTCTGCACATGCATTTCATAAGACTTACTGCAGAAGATAAAATTTCATTGCGCATTCCAGCGGGGACATTTCATAAAGGGTCACGGAATATTTCGCAAAGTCCACATAGTAGGCGTGTGTACTCAATCACTTGAGGAAATGGGACCACTCACGATAATACAGCAAATAATCGAGGGGTGACAAGATGTTTGCCAAGTATGTCAGTAAGGTTAGATAGACTTGCCAAGCATTTAACCTCTGGATTTAGCGCTTTCTTTTTTATAGTAATAGATCATTGTTCCTTTTTGGATGGATCTTCTGGAGCAAGGGCTTTCCAATGATTTAAAGTGCTTAAAGCTATAACGACTAGAAAATTACACAGCTCCTTGAATAGTCCTTATATTGGTACAAATACACAAAAAAATTGAAATACATCTTCAAAGTAATTAGTCTAATTATCTAAGTATCCAATTAAGATCCATAAGTAATGTATTTATGTTTGGACACGCTTAAAAGGGTCAAATACCTCAAAGAACTTCACTATCAGTCCTGACAAATGAGTTCGTTTTTGTACTTGGATCGTAGCTATTATTCCATTAGTAGTAATCTGCCTAGTTCCATTTTACTTAGTCCGTTTCTAGTGGTCTAGTTGTGCTCCAAGCGGATTGACGAAGCCGTGCATCTTACGTTGCGACTGTTTTTTCTGTATTGCTTAGTTTTGTGCTGTAAGTGAGATTGTGTTTTTTTCTGCTTGTAATATAAAGAGCTATGATCGATCTATATTTAGTAACTTTCTTTGCGTACTTATGTACTTTTTGGAAAGTTATTCGGGTTAAATGCAATGATTATTTTTCTGCCCTCACCACGATTCATTTCATTAGGGTCTGCGCAAAATTTCTTCTTCCATACTTTATGACTCGTCATCTCAGAAACCCTATTTTTCATCCTACACACAGTCCAGCCATCCTTTATTTGGCCGTAATTTATTACTATGTATGATATAATAAGTGCTTTATCATTTTGTATTGTGCTCAAAGACAATTTTAGCACACGCTAAAGGTCTTTGCCCTGTAAATGCTTCTCAAGATATACTACTTTTGTGATGCTGGATGCCCATCAATTACATCAGCCAGTACTTTTTGTTCGTACCAAACTTGTTGCATTGCACTGTTTTCAAATGAGGTTCTCGAAGCAAAAAGCTGCTTGCATCGCCCGCTGACTTTCGGGAATCGCCGAATTTATCTTACAATGCGTTTAAATTATTTTTTCGAAGAGATTTTTGTTTTATTGCATACGTACGCAAGCTTGATATAAGCGTCTGCCGCTTTGGTGCGTCTGCAGTCGTATTTTCGTTTTAGAGTGATAAACATCGAAGCTTTTGAGAAAGTGAGTGGTATTATTGAAAGAAATTAGTTTAGAAAGTTGATTAGGCCCTTTGTGGTTCACCGGAGAAAATACCTTACATTTCTTTAACATTATCCGTCGATCCAGTGGTATTTATTAGACTTTGTTGATCAGTTCAGAATTTGAATCATTGCGTGTTAAAATGCCAGTTTAAAAATGAATCGAAATAACCGTGAAACGGCCAGGTGTGTCTACCTCTGTAAGAATAATAATCACCCTTTTTAAGGGTGTTTGCGCACAATAAATCTTCACCCATGCTTAAGTTGACCTAATTCCCGAAACACGTGGAAACAACGTAGAATTCGCAGTCCACGCTATCAGGGTGACATTTTTAGCACGCCAACGACAGGAGACGAGAATAGAATATGTTACCTACGGTATCTATTCCAGAATTTAGTACCGCTATACGGTAAGCTTAGCGAGCGGGATCGTTAGTGCTAAACCGTGCCCCGGTGGGTACAGGAGTGCTTGTGACGTAACGGAACGCTGCGGGATTTTTTTGTGTATTCGGTACGTTTTTGTTTTTAATCTTTTTATTGGGTAGGGGTTTATTGGGTTAGTGTCTAGTTGAATCAGATTAGGGTTGCTGCAGTTTGTGAGACGAATTCGATAAGTGCTAAATCTTGATGCATGTCTTATTCTTTGCTTTGTCTTTATTAACTATGGATAACTTACAGCTGAAATAATCAGAGTAACAAATAGTATGTGAGATTTACAAGCAATTAATAAATCTCTTCACTTTTTCCAATGTCATACTATTCGTTCGATAACGGTAAACAGTTGTATCTTTGGTTTAGTTTGAAGTGACTGAATTAAGTATCAATTTGACTGCGTTTTAAAAACCACCAGAACTTTTATCAGGCTTTTATGTTTGGTATAGACTGTGGTTACCTATCTGCCCTAGGGTGACAGCGTCGTACTGCGGTATTCGAGTTGCGTATAGCGGTATACCTCGTCGTAATGTAAATAATTTATTAATTTGGCGACACTGAATAGTCTCTGTCCCTGTACATTTGGTATAAAACTGGTTACTTCGGTAAACGTGGTTCACACCACCCTCGGCCTAGAAGTCGACCATATTATCGCTTGCTATAAAGCGAGAAAGTGGTCAAACGCGAAACTATCGCTAAATAAAAAAAAAATGATGCAAGTCTGACGGTCCATTCCGCCCAAGCAAGAGATAGGTACATACATTCATTTGATGTATTTTCTGCCCAAAAAAGGTATAGAACAGAACAAAAAAAAGATGTTTTGCAAAGGTGGGAAAAAGACATACAATTTTGGCTTCGTTAGGGGTGTTTTGACGCGATTAATAGACACACAGAAAAATGTTTATTTTACACATTCCTACATTATAAAATAAACAAAGTAGCATTGTTCATTTTTCTCACTATTATGTGTGCTCTATAATTCATTACCGTTTAGTGCATTGGACAAGGGATAGTCTAAGGAAGTGCACACTGCCATGATTTCATCACAGGTGTAATTATATGGATTACTTAAATTAAGATCTATTGTAAATTAAATAAAAATTGGTATAGTAATTTATTTCGGATATCAAGGAAGTAACAGGTGAACAATACTCGTAACTTCGGGATTTCAAAATCATTCTAATTGTTGGACGGTTTTATCCAATATTTCTTTCATTTTTGAAGTCCTGTGCTTATTACACTTCTATAAGTTCATTGCAAATACAATGCTAGGTTATGTTCCACCACCTTTCGTGCCCAGCCACCTGCACCTTTCAGAATTTGAACGACGCAAACGACATAGAAGTGCGGGGGTGACAACGTATCACAATTTGAATCTTTCGACACAATTTCCAATTTCCTCAGATATATATCCTCCATCTTTTTTTTTTACAGAATTCCGTACCTCCAAGTCGAATCTCTCCAAGTCTAAGGAGAAGATCTCTCCTGACGGCGCGGAGGAGAAGCTGCTACCGAAGGAGGAGGAGGCCAAGATCGTGACCAGGGTCGACATGGCCGATGCCAAGTATGTGGTGGAGGACCACAGAAATGGTGACGCTAAGATTGAGCTGGATGCTAACAAGCGGGTGAGTTTAGCAATATATTAGTTTTTAGCTTAATTTAAGTCCAGTCATGCAAGAACTTGCATGCAAGTTTAACTACATTGTGGCATTTTGATGAATTCATTGCCATTACTGGCATCGTCGAAATGAGGCGATTTAAAAGTGTAAATATGAACGCTGGATGAGAGTAGCTGGTGATCTAATAAAATGGTGTGCTATGTCTAGGTCCAGTAGTGTACTGCTATTGACTAATGATGCTGAAGACAATAGCTTCATCTTTTATTTTTTAACAGAGCTATGCTATGACTTTTTTAAAAGTTCTTGTCACTGGTTTATTTAAAGTATTTAAATGCTTTTGAGTTCAAGTCATCGCGATAACCGCGTTTTCATATCTCGTTTAGATTGCTCGTAGTGTGAGTATTGGTGGCCGAGTTGTAACGGGTTTCACTAACGAGTTGTGGGGTGGTATTCAGGCACACATTAGCGCAGTACCTAATGTTATAATGATCTCACACGGGCCTCACAGGTCTGTAGAGAAAATAGGTTGGAATTCACCACGTGGGCCAAGTCTCAGTTGACAGACTGTTTTAATTATTTCATCAAAGTTATGAAAAAGTTTAAAAATACATCGCTGCATCGTGAGGAAACCTCCATGTCCTAGAAACGATGAAATCTAAATGATCCGACATCTCCCAAACTGCGTTATACCCGTGTGACCTAAATGATTCACAATCAAATTAATGGAGACAGTTTCAACTGTCTACGAATTTGTTAGTTTTGTTTCAATTGAATCAATTTGAGTCTAACTGCTCTCGAAATATCGTGTGCTATTTCATCAGACAATTCGAACAAATTGTTGATCGAATTTCGTCTACTCAAATTGGTTTATTGAGGGATTTTTCGTTCGGTAATTTTTATATAGGCTCTTCTTACTTTCCACGTTGCTTCATTGCTTTAGCCTATATTATTCCCAATACAGGGAGCAGGGATCCAAGCCTCTTTTGATATAGAATGGGCTTAGCGTGGAGCACAGACAGAACGCATGTTCTTGTATAAAATAATACAAAAAACGCTTAAAATTCTTGAATTTCTGCCGCAGACATTTTAACACAACAATGGGTTCAATTTTTAACAAGACATAGGCCATAGGAATATTAATATAAAATATTATCACGGCAAATTACGAATGTGTCTTCTTGGCTTGGACATATTTACAAAAGTATTTGCATTAAACAATTGAAGTACTGTTGTTACGAGTATTAATCGAGTAGGCAAAGACAGTTTCTGCATAATATGACATTGCTTCTAAGAGTTTAACACTTTTTCAACAAAATAATAATATCTCATTAATTAAGCAAAGAATTGTTTTCTGCTCAAAATGTTTGGACTGAATATGAGATCAGATGTATCGAATTATTTATTTTATCATAATCGTATTTTTTATAAGAGCTCTCTAAGTTTTCATAAGGAAGAGTCCGAAAATGAATTACCGGTTCGTATTATTTGAATAATTATTTGTAATAATTTTGGCGATCTAAAAAGAGTGTCCATGTGGTTTCTCCTTGGAATGGGCATCTACGGTACTTTCACAGTTTTTATGGCTCGTGCCTGGGACTGTAGCACCATAATTTTGTAGTATTTAATAATATTTTCTGTCTTTGACAATTCAAAAGTGCCTGTAACTGGTCTACTTGAAATAAATGTTTTTGATTTGATTTGATATAAATTTTATTAACTACCTTTTAAAATTTTAATGCGTGGCAAATTTTACTGAATCCGCTTCCAAAATTGTCTCAAATCAGTATGGAAACGAATTGGAAAACCAAAGTCGGGGAAACAGTGATAATTACACTTTTACATATCATTTTTCAATATTCTCATTCTTCTTTTTCGTTCCGTATCAAGTTGAAGTCATATCTTTTAATCTAAAATCTGTGAACTGAAATCCATGTTACCTTTGCTAAACAATTGTGTTCTTCAGATAGCAAGAGAATATTCTCTGTAACTCATAATATAGAAAAAATATTACTTGGAATGTAAAATAAATGAAGCAAGAAAAACAAAGCCATTGTTCGTATCTCTGTTACTGCTAAGATTTTGTAAACTATCAAAAAGATTTTAATGTGGTGTTCATCGTCTCATAGAGCATTTACTACGGAGGTGTTTTATAAATGTAAATTATTAGTCTTAGTAGACGTGTTCTCGAGCGGAGACCGCGAATGGGAAAATGGCAGGGTGGGACTCGTGAGACGCCCTAAGGCTAGGTGGAGCGGCTACCTTCACAAGATGGGCGGACAGATGGGCTGCCGTCCACTAATTAAAAGGCCGTTAAGCCACAGTTGGTCGTTTTTCCTTTTTTAATGTAGTATTATACAACTTTCGATGCTCTATCTTTTGATCTAAGAATATTTTTTCTATGATTAATAGTTTTAGAGATACAGAAAATTGCTGAGCAATTAAACCACATAAATATCGTTACTTCCTTAATTAAACAGTTAGAAAATGAATTACAAAATATAATACCTAAACATAATCAATACATCACATATTGTGCACAAAGACTTGCAACCTTGTTCCTAGGTAGCATACTTTTCAAGAGACATCAATTCCCATTTATTTTTGCGTTTTCTCGAAAACTACGTTTTGCACTTAGCTGCCTTTTAGTTAGTGGACGGCAGTGGGTGAAAGTAGCTGGTGATCGAGTGAAACGTGCGATTGGAGAGGTCTATGGACTGACAGTCTGATCACGATGATGATCTTAGATTTGGCACATAACAGTAAAGTATTGCCTATTAGTAACCGTGAGAAGCAGCAGCAAATCTTTAGTTTATAATAGAGTTATAAAAACATCCAATTCAGATCGTCATTGAAGAGAACGATTAAAAATGATTACTGAGCTCGACCTAGATTGTCGTTATTAGTGCTCAACTCGATATCAATGTTATAATTACTTTAGAAAGGGCTCGTGAAGGACACCGTGGATTTTAGTCAGTACAAGTCTGACAGTCCCTCCCGCCCTGCCCTGGGTGGGAGGACTCATGTACGCGTGGGATGGAAAATTAAATGGCTTTCTAATGAAACTAAGCCAGTTCCCGATTTGCATGTTTTATGATTCGATAAAACATGGGATAAGTTAATAACTACTTGTACCCCGCAGTTTCATCCGAGATATAAAGAAACGCTGCGTAGCAGGTGAGCTTTCCTCAAGAATTGGATTATCCAATGTTCGTAAAAAATCAACGGCGGGCGACCATTAGGGCTATCCGTCATACAAACATTTTCAAACCCCTTTGCATTTCCGACTTTGCTGAGATATGAAATATTGATTTTTAATTTTTTAAACAAATAAAACTTCAGGATTAAACGTACCGATTTGTGGAAATTCACATCGAAAATCCGGAGCGTAGTTTAAGTGACCAACGCTAAATAATGCGATCGCACAGACATGAAAACCAATTAGACACTGTTCCCCTATACATATAAAATTTGATATGATAGCCTTTTCCCTGTTAGTTCCCGTTTACAATAATTAA
Organism: Agrotis puta; assembly: GCA_943136025.2. Taxonomy (NCBI): domain Eukaryota; kingdom Metazoa; phylum Arthropoda; class Insecta; order Lepidoptera; family Noctuidae; genus Agrotis; species Agrotis puta. The sequence continues at coordinate 12,892,303 of OW964185.2, read as the reverse complement.
TTTCTTTTACAGCAATTCTCCGGACTAACCAAGGAAGAGCTGCTCAAATATGCCGAGGATCCGTTCTGGGTGAACCTTCGCTGGGCGATGTTCATCCTTTTCTGGGCTCTCTGGCTTTGCATGCTGGCCGGAGCCATCACCATCATCGTCAGGGCCCCGAAGTGTGCCCCACCGGAGCCTAAGACCTGGTATGTTGGGGTATTTAGTATGACTTCAGCCCGCTTTTTTATTTAGGATTTATGGTAGTTTGACTGGCTTTTATGAGTTATAAAAATAACGAGATTTATCTTTTATATGCATTTGCACAGAAAAGTATGAAAGGGATTATTTTAAAAAGACTTTGTTAAAGTCTCAGAGTGAAACACCATGTTTTATCAGCTCTTTATTTTAAAGCAAAAGATCGTCGGTCTTCGTCGTTTTAAGTGACACCATCTTGTTTTTTTTACTCCTCTCTCTTGATACATTCATCCCTTTCTCTCAATTCTACATTGACTTTCCCCACAAAGCGTTTTGCCAATACTTTTATTGTGTGCACAGCTAATGGTCAATCGCGAACTTATCATTAAACTAGCTTTTGCCCGCGACTTCGTTCGCGTGGAATAGTGACTTCCAGCAGATTTTTGGTTTTACCCAAATAGTTCCCGATCTCGCGGGATCTCTTCAAAAATGAAATGTGGAAGATATTCTAGGGAACTCTTCAAAAATCAACATAATGAGCTCTGCGTTTGAATTTAAGAGATGTATACTCCCTTAGGGCATTAAAGCCGTTATGCCTATCGAAAAAGGCAAAAATGTTATTTTTCCCTTATTTTCCCATCATTCTACTGATTTGACATTTCAGTTCTAAACGAAAAAAGACTGTTTCTCCCTTGACAATTTTTCTATTATTGACATTTCTGTATACGTTTTTAGTTTTGCCATCCTTTGCAAAACTATAAAGATTTTGTGGTTTCGACACTCTTGAGCACGCAACGTAGAGTTGTCCATGGGAGAAACAGTCTTTTTCAAGATGTACCCCCGCAACTTTTAGCGTTTGCCCTTGGGCTTTATTTATGGTCATTGCAAACGCAGTTTTCAGCGGAAACTGAACTCTTTTGAATTGGACTGGCAAATCAGTTGAAATGATGGGAATGCGGGGAATAATGAAAGTTTCGCATTTTGCCATCCCAGTCATAATAACGGCTTTAATGACATTCCGTCCTAAATAGGTTATTTGTAACCGTATGCCGTTATATAGTCTTGGTGGATCTTGGTTTCTCATAAGCATCACAGGAACACCAATTATACAACGGGACCAATTTAAAATTTACGAAACAGGAGCAATCCACATAAACTATCATACAACCGACATGACACTACAATTTTTCTACGAAAGTACCGAAGCGTTCGGCTGATACCCAACAAAATGCGTGTAACGAAACCATAGCGCGATCTATAGCGATCCCAACGGCATCTATCGTCCATGTCGCGACCTATTTCGATCCCAACGCCATCTATCGATAAGGTATCCGAGTTTGACAACTCGGATACCTTATCGATAGATGGCGTTGGTCGATTATTTATCTAAACTCCGTTCGGGCATTTTCTTTGTACTTAAAGTTTTATTATATTGATATTATTTTATTCATACCTTTTTACTATTTATTTACTTTTTTCCGATGAATTAAAACAATAACATGAACCGAATTCGTGTAACGATCGACACCATTGCGCGATCACCGCCATCTATCAATCATTTAAGGAATTATCTATACTCCGTTAGAGCATTTAATAAATTTTATTTTTTATTTTTATTTTTCAGTAATAAAAACTATCCTATGTCCTTTCTCAAGTTCCAAACTATGTCTGCACCAAATTTCACACAAATCGGTTCAGTAGTTAAGGCGTGAAGAAAAAGACAGACAGACAGACAGACAGACAGACAGAGTTACTTTCGCATTTATAATATTAGTTTGGACAAGTTCCAAACTATGTCTGTACCAAATTTCACACAAATCGGTTTAGTACTTAAGGCATGAAGAAAAGATAGACAGACAGACAGACAGACAGACAGAGTTACTTTCGCATTTATAATATTAGTTTGGATAAAACAATATTTTATCTAACCAGGTTCGAGAAGGGTCCCCTCGTGGACTTAGAAGACACAGACTACGTAATCGCTCAGGACAGTCTCCCGCTGATGCAGAGCTTCAAGGTGCAGGGTATCTTCATTGACGTGCCTACCTACGATATAGACTCTGTTCCTACTGCCAAGCAGAGCTTCGAGGCTTTCGTCAAGAAGGCGAAGGAATACGGTATCAAGTAAGTATCGAGGTTTTGTGACTTTTACACTAAGTTTAAGGCCCGTAACTCGCTGTCCGATCATGGACCATGCCCGGGTCGACGGCGCGATGTGTTCCACGCGCGCCCACAGTGTCAGCAAAATGACGGAGCCCCCCTCTAGAGGGCCAAAGCCTGCCGGGGTCCCGGGACTGTACGAATTACCGTGACCCCGGAACGTAAAGGGCTATTAACAGTCCCTCCCGCTCTGCCCTTTGTGGGAGGACTCATGAGATGATTTTACCACGTAAAAAAAAAGCCTCCACTGTTTTTTTATTTGGGCAAATGTTTTTTTCTGTCTGTTTTTGTTACCGTACATTTTGAGGTACCGTAGCCAACTTAGGAGGTGAAAAACCCCAAATAAACCTACATAATCATTTACAGGGTGATCGTAGACCTGATTCCCAACTACGTGTCTCTGGAGCACTTATGGTTCAAATTGAGCGAGAACAAGACTGAGGGCTATGACAACTACTTCGTCTGGAAGGAGGGCACCGACTTTGATGAAGCTGGCAAGACTAGGAAACCGCCTAACAACTGGGTGAGTTTAAATATTAATCCTGACAATATTTATACTTCATCAGCCTATTATGTCCCCACTGCTGGGACACAGGCTTAATCTCGGAGAGAGTGGGCCATAATCCACCATGCGGTTCCAGTGCGGGTTGGTAAAAGTCACATCCAATTCCAGTTTTAGGTTCACGGGCATGCCGGTTACCTCACGAAGTTTTCCTTCATGTTACAACTCTGCAACAATCTAAGTTTTGAGGCACCCCGAGGTTCGGTTTGCTTACAGTACTTACTTCAGTCTGCTTAACCCTACATACAGAAATAGGAACCCCGCGCGGCGGCCTTTGGCTTGGCTTATCGTTTTTTGTAAATTTTCGGCCTAATCCATTTATTTGATTCGTACCTGACTAAGTAATTTTGTGGTTTTTTAGTGGACAATAATCCTATTAAATAGAAGCCGCTTTAAATAGCATCCTTATAAATTAACCTACAGGGAATAAGTTATAATAGAGTTTTCTAAATTACCCTCAGGTTTCAACCCTAAACACATCAGCGTGGACCTGGAGCGAGACGCGCAAGGCGCACTACCTGCATCAGTACGAGGAGAGCCAGCCCGACCTGAACTTCAACAATGAGGAGGTGGTCAAGGAGTTCGAGAAGATTCTACAGCTCTGGATGAAGGCTGGAGCTGCTGGCGTTAGGTATGTGTTCTGATTATTTTTATCCGTGGCTGAACGAGGCTATCCTATTTTTAGAAATATTCTGTTTTGTTTGGTATTTCTGTAATTTTCGTTCAGTATTTTCGTCTTAGTTTGATAAAACCCTTATCAAATCAAATAACTTTATTTAAATGAGAGTCTATAGCTTGCAACATGATTAATTAACGCCTAATAATGTAGCGCAAACCTATATAAATGTCACTTTTTGCCCTGTGATGGCTGCGTGAGTCTGCGTGACGAGGGTTCGATTCCCGCACTTAATTCAAATTTGTATGGCTTATAAATTGTGTTTCCGGATTTGGCTGATTATACCTACAAGTAGTTGTTCCAGGTCGAGCCATGTATCTGAGTTTAAGCTTAAAATGTACAAAGCGGGGTTATGTGTAAATAAAAAACACTTGAAAGCAGTGGTGATGAAATTGTACAAAGTAATACGTCTGGCTGGGTTCGAACCGACGACCTATATCTTGTAATTCGGGGCCGTTATCAGTGGGCCGCCATTGTATTTAATACAAAAATCATAACCCTTACTTTTGGCTGCGCCGTAATCGATAAAAAATACATCTAAACTAAAACTCCATCATTCCTATCCCCAGGTTGAACAAAGTCCGTCAGCTGCTAGTCAATGCCACGTTCAAGGACGATCTGCCAGCTACAGGCAGCGGCAGGGACCTGGCAGCTGACCATACTTACTATTCGTACTGGCAGCACAAGTACACCAGCGACCAACCCCGGCTGTTCGAGCTGCTTAACAGTTGGGCGAAGGTTGTGGATGCCGCTAGCGAGGAACCTGGCACTGGTGAGTAGAGTAGAGTATTTCACTAATAATCTAATTAGTCCGTCAATTAGATTATCAAAAATATTTAACCTGTATTTTTTCTTTTATTACGTAAAACAAAATTGACGAAGATACAACATACAAGTCGCTCGGTCGGTATCATTTTACAGGCGTTATGACGTCACCAGCATCCACTCTTGAATTTAGAAGCGTTTTATAATTGTCAATATTCATTGATTAAAAAGAAAACGATCTTGACGATATCGTCACGATCGCGGGGAATAAACGGATGAGAGACGCACACAACCGAGAGATATGGCAGAAGGCAAAAAGGTGGAGGGCTATACTCGGCGGTGATTCCGGGCTGATATGAAGATAATGAAAAATAAAAAATACGAGTTCATTATTTTTCAATACTCTATTGGACGGACTAAGCAGATTTTCAATTTATTTATGCTCTAAACAACCCTATTGCTAGCGTCTTCTCATTCAATTTTCTCTGAATCTACTAGACCCTTTAAATTGAAATTTGGCACACGTATCATTTCCTATCGCATATAGTTTTGAATGAAATAACTTGAAAACACAAGTTATTCGAGAAAATATGCGAAAAATTAACATACCGAAGATAAGGAGATTCTTATCATTGAATCTACTAAGACTTAAAATTCTGATAAAACAAAAAAACAGATAACAGTTTTGTTCCTATAAATAACAAGTACACTTGGTTTTAAAATCACATGTTTTAATTGACCTATTTTTACGCAGGTTCGACAGTATTCACCATCAAGGAAGATAGCGGGCGCCCGGAACTGTTCCTGGTTAAAAACCTGACGTCTCTGCGTCCCCCCACTGCGCAGACCATCTTCGTCGGAGAGAATGTTACGGCTGCTGCCGCTGATATCAACAAGAGGATTAAGAACAAAAAATGGCCGGCAATGCAGGTTGGTGAACGTTTTTTAATTTTCTTTATACTAGGTATTATAGTTTTTTATTCAAAACTTGTTTTTTGCTCATAGTTAGATATCTTTGTTTTTTTTTTTACGTGTTAAAATCATCAAATGAGTCCTCCCACCCTGGGCAGAGCGGGAGGGACTGTCAGACTCGTACTGACTAAAATCCACGGTGTCCTTCAATAGCTCTTTACGTTCCGGGGTCAAGGTAATTCGTACAGTCCCGCGACCATAATTAGATATCTAGGTATTGATTCTGTATGAGATAGCAGTTTTTTTATTACAGTCATAAGCTGTTCTCTGTGGCTTATCCCAGAAGTGGGATAGCTTTATTTTATAGTAAAATTATTAAAAAAAAACTGTCCCTCAATAGGAATTTCTCATTATATCATGGGTTACAAACATTTATACCAAAATACACTAACATCCCACACGGAACAACTTGTAGTTCATGCAAATGTTTGTTGCGTTCGCGCGGAAATATGACACACAGCGCAGCAGTCATTGCGCGCCAACCTTGCAGTTAGGTTTGTCATGCATATTTTCTCTTAAGACGCCATTCTTAACTTTCAGCAAACTAACTACTACCATTTGTTCACAGTTCAGTACATCGGCGGACGCTGAGGTAGAGTTCGCTGCATTTGAGCTGCTGTTACCAGTGGCTCCTGTCCTCAGTCTGCACCAGTTGGAGAAGGAGGCCAACACAACGGTGAGTTCAAGGAGTTGTCAGCATAACAGACTGGGACTATAGGCCAAACGTTGGCAAGGGTTCTGGGAATGTAGAGTAACTACTGCCATCTTGAAACGCAAATGGTAATTGAGGAGAGAATTTAGTCTTTGGACATTAATATTAAGAAATTTGTGAATTTAGCAAAATTTGTGTGTCTGTCACATACAAATTTTGCTAAATTTTAAAAAGATGAATAATTTCAATTTCTCCTCTAACATGGTGGGTTTTAGTTAAAAAAATATTTATGACTTACAAAGCCCAATAAAAAGAAAGGTAATAATAATATATGTATAGTTTGGTGTAGCTTGGGGGGTGGTGCCTGATATGTGTGGCTTAATAATATTAGGCTACATATGTTGGGTTGCATTCTCTGGGTTGTACTAGATTGTATGTGTTGGTCGTTTTTGGGGGACATTAGCGTTTGGTTGGGCCCCTCTTTGTTTAAGCGAATGTATTGTACCCTATTGCATGTACGTTAATTAATATATTGTTAACTGTGGTCGCTAATGACCTTAGATGTTGAAAAGCGACCTTAAATTAAAAAAAAAAGAACGGTGAGTTCAGGTTTGTTTAGCAACTGGATCTAAGCCAGAAAAACATTTATCGAGAGCACAAAATATGTATTTCCGTTGCTCGATGGTAATCGTGAGGAAACCGAAACTAGGTAAGCTCACTCCATCACCATCTTAAGATTTGTCACTGCTGCCTTAGACTAGTGCCCAAGAAACAGAACCCGCACTGAGCACACATAGTGGATGACAACCTTCACCCTCTCGCAGCGAGGAGGCCTGTGTCCCAGCAATGGGGAAACTGATTATGCGTGGCAATAGGCTGGCTCCTAGACCCCTAACTCTTCGAAGAAATAAAGGCGTCATATAATGTTCTGTGCATTTTCAGGAGGAAGATCTGTCCCACCTGGTGACTCTGCGAGAAGACGCGAGCGTCCAACACGGCGAGACCGCTGTGCTAGGCGTGCCTGCTCTCAACTCCACCGGGAACTCACTGCTAGCAGTAGCCAGGTATGACATGCCTTTCTGTCGGACTAGAATTAAAAAAAGAGAGTGGACTTGTGTAGTATCTCCTTAGGCTGGTGGCTCATGTCTACTGAGACTGACTGCCATGTAAGAAAACGGTCAGAAGAATATAATTCAATTTTTTTTTTACATAGCCCCTCAGTATTATATTCTACTGTATTGTGTTTAGGACCTTGCTGATGTTATCAGTGACATGGCGCGGAGCGGCCAACAATATTGTTGGCCACACGCTACGAGGCGCCGCGAGTGGCGAATTCGCGAACTTATTAACTAACTAATATCTTATTTTCGCTGCCCCCGCTCACCGTTAAGACCAATATCATGAACATGATGTTAGAGTAGGACAATACCTTCTGCTTTCGCCGATAACGAATTCCCTATTAATCAAATCGTTTCTATTTCAGGCACAAGTCCGGCCACACGGGCTACCTGGCGCTGTTCAACCCCACCGAGGACGAGCAGCGAGCGAACCTGACGTCATTCCCGTCCATGTCGGGCTCGGTGACGCCGCACTACATGTCACGCGCCGTCCGGGCGTACACCAAGTGAGTATTACTGGTTGTACCTGACTAACTAGTCGAACGATTTCTATTTATTAGCTCACGCCCAACTCTAACTTTCTAAATTCCACCCAATCTGTGTACAAGCATACCTTATCTTTCAACACCCCAACTGCGAAAAAACAGTCGTAATATTTTTCGATTCCAACCCCCAACTGTCTACGGTCTTTCTAGACCCACCCTCAACTGTGAACAAACATCTGTAATATTTTTCGATTCCAACCCCAACTGTCTACAAACATCCGTAGCTTTTCTCGATTCCACCCCCAACTGCCTACAATATCCTTGAATCTTCCTTTACTCCCCCTCAACTGTCTACAAACATCCGTAATCTTTTAATCATTTCTCGATTTCAGCCCCCAACGGTCTAGAAACATTGTGAAAAAAAAATACTAATGTCTTAACCATTGTTTCAGTTACTCAAACCACAACGCAGTACTAGTGGAGAGCTTGCTGGTGCCACCCAAGTCTTCAGTGGTGTTCTCCTACGTTCCATACACTTCTTCCGAGAAGTAAACATTTGTATGAAGGAATTCAACGTGTATTCACAAAAACATGTTCACGCTTCCCCGGTGTATTGAGTGAGGGGCGATAATTTGCATTTAAGTTTTTAAAAGACATTGGCAAAATATATAATTTGAAGCATTATGTTTGTGGTTTTACTTCAGTTGTAGTTTTTTTTTTTTATCGTGGTAAAATCATCAAATGAGTCCTCCCACCCATGACTGTCAGACTTGTACTGACTAAAATCCACGGTGTCCTTCAATAGCCCTTTACGTACCGGGGTCACGGTAATCCCTTGGTCCCGCGACCCCGGCACGCTTTGGCCCTCTACAGGCCCCGTCACTATGCTGACACTCACTTTGAGGCGCGCGTGGAACACAACGCGCCGTCGACCCGGGCATGGTCCATGGTCGGACAGCGAGTCGCCCATTACTCGCTGCCCGCAGTTGTAGGAGTAGCATAGGAGTAGAGTCCTTAGCACATCATTTCATTTCAAAATATTCTCTTTCTCTCACTGTATTCCTACGTAACATCACGTTTGTATAAGCTATATATGCGAAGGCGGTGGTTGGGAATATTAAATCTATACAGCACGCGAGGTGACACATGTGAAAGTACTCTTAAGTTATATTCAATTTTTAATGAAAATTAAGCCGAAACAGTTTATCAGGATTGGCAGAAATAATGTGGTAACTAGGAGTTACTGTCTATATTGTCTGTTGAAGGTTTTTTTTTTATCGTGGTAAAATCACAGGCGTCCTCCCACCCAAGCCAGAGCGGGTACGTACTGACTAAAATCCACGGTGTCCTTCAATAGCCCTTTACGTTCCGGGGTCACGGTAATTCGTACAGTCCCGCGACCCCGCAGGCAAAGGTGTAGATAAAAATACAAGAACAGATTGTGGTCCAAATGAAACTACATAAAATTACAAAATAATAAAGTACATTTTAATATTCCAATAACATCTGCATTGTTAACATTTTAAAAAGCATAGTAATTCTTTTGTACAAACGTCAATTGACTTTTAAAATCATTCCTTGTATTGATAACTTTTCATTTTTATCTCTAAATAGGTCCCGACAGTCTTTATGGCGTTTGTTGTACTAATCCCTTTCGCATCAAAAGGTTTTTTAAAGCAAAATGAACCTTAATGACCTGTTCACGAGCTTGAGAAATGTTTGAAACACACCACGAGCTGCAGCCAATGGCGAATTGGCGTACTTAAAAAGTAATTAATGACTTCGCTTCGCCCGCCATGGCTCGTGAACGTGCCGTGATAGCAAAACGACATACAATTAAAAAGACACTATTAACAAAACTTCTTATACACAAATCGTCTAACGAACAAAGTGGTCCTAAATATAAAGGAATGGATATTGCACAGTATAGAAATAGTTAAGCTGTACATTACGAATGGATTTTAAAAGGATAATTAGTTCTAAAAGGACTAATTTGCCCGTGAGACGTTTTATTAATAGGATGTTTTGTAAATAGGACATTTTACAGTCATTTTTCCATCCTAGACCCATTTTGCTCTAAAGGACTTGATTACATAGTGTTGAAGTACAATTAGGTCTTCTAAGTACATAGTGTCAATTTTAACTTACTTCACTTAAAATCCGTCTTTTCAAGTCAACTTAAGAACGCGTATTTTGAAAGTTGGCAACGTCGCAAACAGTCGTCAAATATTAACAAGTTTTAAATAATTTAGCAATGTTGCTGTATGGAAATAAGAAATATGGCTCTGTAGTGCACTAAAAAATTTATAAGGGAATGAAATAACACCGAATGTATAGTTTTAGGTGTAAAAAAGGTATTTGGGAACATTTCAAATGCCTTTTATATACCTGAAACGGTTACAACATCAAATTCATTGTTTTAATTGCATTCCTATATCAATGTTTTAGTGCACTACAGAGCCATATTTCTTATTTTCATACAGAAAATTTGCAAAATTAATTAAAACTTTTAAATATTTGACAGCTGTTTGAGACGTTTCCAACTATCAGAATACGCGCTCTTAATAGTAAAAATGAATGAGTTATTTGTTAGTTACGTTGGTAATTTTCAATCAATGCTGTATTTACAAATACCGATTTGTTTTTGTTTTGAAAACATTTTCAACATACTCTATTGTCTATGGATTAAACTGACAGATCCTAACTAATATTATAAATGCGAAAGTAACTCTGTCTGTCTGTCTGTCTGTCTTTCTGTCTGTCTGTCTGTCTGTCTGTCTGTCTGTCTGTCTGTCTTTTCTTCACGCCTAAACTACTGAACCGATTTGTGTGAAATTTGGTACAGACATAGTTTGGAACTTGAGAAAGGACATAGGATAGTTTTTATTACAAAAAAATAAAAATAAAAAATAAAATTTATGAAATGCTCTAACGGAGTATAGATAATTCCTTAAACTCTCAATAGATGGCGGTGATCGTTCAATGGTGTCGATCGTAACACGAGTTGTCACTATGGATTGATAGATGGCGTTGGAACCAAAATTGTACTTATTGTCGGTTGTATGATAGTTTATGTGGACTGGTCCTGTTTCGTAAATTTTAAATTGTTCCGTTGTATAATTGGTGTTCCTGTGATGCTTATGAGAAACTATATAACTAGATCCACCAAGACTATAACTAACTAACGGCATACGGTTACAAATAACCTATTTAAGACGGAATGTCATTAAAGCCGTTATTATGACTGGGATGGCAAAAGGCGAAACTTTTATTATTCCCCGTATTCCCATCATTCCAACTGATTTGCCATTCCAATTCAAAAGAGTTCAGTTTCCGCTGTAAACTGCGTTTGCAATGGCCATAAATAAAGCCCAAGGGCAAACGCTAAAAGTTGCGGGGATACATCTTGAAAAAGACTGTTTCTCCCATGGATAACTCTACGTTGCGTGCTCAAGAGTGTCGAAACCACAAAACCTTTATATTTTTGCAAAGGATGGCTAAACTAAAAACGTGGTAAACAGAAATGTCTTGGTGTAAGAAACTTTCATAATCTCTAAAACCTAAAATAATAGAAAATTTGTCAAGGGAGAAACAGTCTTTTTTCCTTTTGGACTGAAATGTCAAATCAGTAGAATGATGAGAAAATAAGGGAAAAATAACATTTTCGCCTTTTTCGATCGGCAAAACGGCTTTAATGCCCTAAATGAGTATACATCTCTTAAATTCAAACGCAGAGCTCATTATGTTGATTTTTGAAGAGTTCCCTAGAATATCCCGCGAGATCGGGAACTATGTGGGTAAAACCAAAAATCTGCTGGAAGTCACTATTCCACGCGAACGAAGTCGCGGGCAAAAGCTAGTAATTTCTATAACTGATTAATTGCGTTGCAACAATTTGTATCCACCCTCGTACTGAACTGATTTCGTTTTAGATATGCACAAATTACCAAAAATATAGTAAACATCAGTACTATCAGTAATAACTTGACTAACAAATACATGTTAATGTATACAATTATTGATAAAAATAACTCGTACGTTACTTAAATCTTGTTTGGATCACGAAAAATAATTAAAAGTTAGAGTCGAAGGAAGTTCGTACCTTTTTAGGTAGTTGTGAAAAAAAAAAGAAAGTTCTATAAGTTACTACCATATAAAAATTTCCTTTATAATCTATAGTGTCTACGATAAAATGTCTGACAATACTCTATGCCTAGCTAATGTTGGTCCACTACGTCCATTCTCGCAGAAGAGCTCGTGAACGTAACTGATCGACATCCAGATCAGATAGTAAATAAGGGATGCCAAGCATATCCGAAGAATAAAATCTTGTAGATTGAACGGTCCCCGGGAGTATCTATGACCGGTGTATTCCGGCCTATACGTGAATTCAGCATCGCCCATCTCCATCGCTATTCGTTAGGACTTAAAACATCCAAGAACGACTTCACTAAATAAAATAAAGTTATAGTGAAAAGCATTTGCAGGCAAGTATCGAGTATCCAATACGAAGGGATGACCTTGCTATAGTCGAAGAGACAATCAGACATAATGCGAATGATGGTCAAGGAATCTGAGAAGGGATCTCGAGCTAAACGATTAATTTGTTATTCTTAAAATTAGTACAGCCAAAAATCACACCTAGACACAGCGAATTAAGATACACGAGTGATCACAGTACCTCTACAATCAGTTATTAACACGCAATAAGGTGTATAATTGCTTACAAAGTCTTCTAGATCGATCAATTTCAAATGTAACGGTCGTCTTCCGTTCGGTTGTTGTCGGGTGTCACTCGGTCAAGTTCGGCGTCGCCGGCTGGTTACCGACGCTTGTTGCTCGCCGGCTTAGGCTTATTGAATTGGTAGCTGGCACACTTGGGGATGTGCCGCTCGGCTGCCGACTGGTTGAAGCGGCGGTTGCAGTGAGGACACTGCACGTAGTCTGGGTTCTCGGATGGTGGAGGTGGTGGGAGGTCGCTTAGCTTACCTGGAAATAGGAAAATTATCATACATGTCTATCAGTCCAGCAAGACAAGTGGAAATTATGCTTTTCCTACTTCAAAGCGGATCCAAGAAAGCTAAATTCATTCTCCGGAGCTTCATTGAGCTTCATTGCCTTAAGCGCATTGGTGGTCGCCACTGTTGATTTCTGGCTTTCAGGAGTTGCCGTGGCTTGCAACAGTGTACATTGTACAATCCCGTATTGTACCAAAAAAAGAACTTGAATCAATGTAGCGGGTTTTTTTCCAAAAAAAGTACTTTATACTACTACTGTAGTTTAGGTGAATTAATTACTATACTTATTCACATTCATCATTATTTCAGCATGTTGAGAGATAAGTGCTTTTAGGGAATCAACCTAGGGCTTCAGCTACTTTTGGGATGGAGACGGCTGAGCGATCCTACCAGGGCCGACTAACTAGCGACCACCATCTTGTCGGGGGTCGACGACAAACAGTTTTGACCAAGTCCCCGTCGGTAGCGGTACGTAGGAGCTAGGAGTATTTGTTACTTCTGGGTTATGTCGCTCCTTCATCTTCTCATCTTGTCTTCTGGGCTAGATTAAGGCCGAAAGCCAATCCATTGTAAAAAAATAAACTTAGTATCTAGAGATCTTGTCCTCGGTCGCGGGACCAAGGGATTACCGTGACCCCGGTACGTAAAGGGCTAGTGAAGGACACCGTGGATTTTAGTCAGTACAAGTCTGACAGTCCCTCCCGCCCTGCCCTGGGTGGGAGGACTCATTTGATGATTTTACCACGATAAAAAAAAAAAGAGATCTTGTCCTTTATGTGTGTATGTTATATGTTAAAGTACCCACCTCCCGCTGCTATATGTGCCTGCACTTGTTTGGCAGCACGTATCGCATTGATGAACTCCTCGTGCTTCTGTCTCCAGTTGTTGTTCAGCGGCTTCGAAGTCACCTTGGTTGAGGACTGAGGGTTCACCGGAGCCTTGCGAAGCTTGCCTATAAAGGGCTCCGCTTCCGTACCCTGGGAATTGGAAAAAAGTGAGAATGAGATGGGGAAGGCGAACTAAATTACTTTTTTTGTGCGTTTTGTTACGGTTCTTATGTTCATCGCACATTCATAGCACTGCATGGGATCAGCATCGGTCTCGGTTAATTGGCACATCGGTTACTGTTGACCCTCACTATCTATGGCCCACCTCGTGGCCTAACTTTGCAACATTACCGGTACTTTAAGAGACAATGATATTATAAGCAATAGATATGTTATACGCTTACAATTCAACAGAAAAAAGTGTTCCGCGCCGAGAAGCAGCACACATACACACTTTTTATTCACACATTACATTTCACTACAAGTAAAAAGGATAGCTTGATAAAACCAATAAGAAAAAAAGTGACAGCTAGATGTTGTCAATTGCGCTTGAATGTAAACAAACATTATTCCAGCCACCAATCACTGCACGTTGGCATCATAGACAAACAAATTAACTAGGCAGAAGGTACAAACCGCGTGTACAGACATTGTAGCCGTCATTTGTGCCTATGCAACGACTAATATTAAAAGGTAGGTAGAGACAAATATAATTCGAGACAGTGCGTCGTCTAATGTACCAGAAACAATGTAGAATAAATTAATCAGATATGAAATTACCTTACACCGGGCATAAATCATAATGCCTAAAAATGCGATTCACTCATGAGTTCATATAGTAAAAGTATTATGTAATAAAATGCATTCAAATTAGGTAAATAAAACTGTCACCCACTGGATACACCTTAGTTCATTTGTTGGAAATCTAGAAATCACGAATTAATTTATTACTTACAACTAAAGAAAAAGTTTATTATTTATGAATCAATCACAGATTTCAATGTAGTAATATAATATTTAATTATTAATTAAAAGGATTTATCAAAAAACTTACGGGAACGGGAAAAGATAAATAGCATAAGGTTTGTGCGCGAACGAAGTCGCGGGCAAAAGCTAGTCATAACATAAATAAAAATCTACATTTAAGTAGGTGTAATGGAACCATTTGCACTGTTAGTCAACTGACTTTCTGTTTCGTAGGTATAATTTTACTCTGTCATCTATCTCTATCGCACTTGTTGATACAGAAATTGTTGTCTTACTCTTTCTTTTACGACGCCATATTTTAGAATCGTAATGTTTTATTTGTGAAAATATTAGGATAAATAGTATATTTACGAATGATATGTGATTCCTAGACTTTTAGAGGTCTTGCTTGTATAATTCGCACAATATCTCATAACACACGACGGCATTTTCGTTGGTTTTGAGTCAGTTTTAGTTTTGATTAACTCGTGTTTACGTAAAGTGCACTCGCTGACGCCGGCAACGTCGCACTGAGGTCAAGGTTTGTCACTTAGCCACATTTTAGTGTGTCACTTGCTGAGCGCTTATAACGTATCTACACTTTTTTACTTATAATATCATTGTTAAGAGACCTATCCGAAGCTACTACCAACATCGTCGAGGTGGCAGAGTCCTGGACGAATCTTATTAAACGAAGTAACTTATATACGTACTTATATAGATTTTGGCAATCATTGTCACGACGAAGAAGCTTATTGTACCGTTATGCTTAAAATGTCTATTTGTCTCTGCATCACCGGAGGTTGACTGGTAGCTAATGCTGTACAATGTTTTTAGTTGTGCATAAAGTTTTACTAAATAAATAATGAGCGTAGTAGTACCTATGAAGTTTCATAGAAAGAATTCCATACAGCTTGAGTTCACGAGTTGAACCGATGCTGATCCCGTGCAATGCAACAAAGTACAACCGTTATGGTCTTAATGGTTTAGCGAAGTTGAAAGAATGATAGTCGGATATTTTTTCGAAAATGTTAATTTCTGATGATTATATAAGTGGTTGAGTGATTTCGTCACGATAGCAGGCAATCAGACAAGGTCACTCGCACCAGTAATAAATATGTGGAGTAAATAAAAGAGAGCTAAATGTTCAAGTGTATTTAGAAGTGATCGTGTAGGACAGAACAATGTGATAAGTCATCAAATGTTGCTTGCCTTGTAACCATTAGCGTCCGACCCCTATTTAGAAAGGGCAAAAAAATTACAATTAGAAATGTAAAAACAGGAGATTGTAAAAGTTGTGCTGTATTAATGTCTATCGACATCAAAGATAATCCTAGTACAGATGGAGACGAGATATTGCAGATGAGGACACCAGGTCCATGTTACTGGTACAAACAGTTAGGTTTACTTTAGTAGGAGCCTAACAAAAGCCTCTGGTATTCCAATTCAGTTAAACCATTCCCCAACTCCTCCCATAACATCGACAAAGGTTCTACATTTTACTTGACAGTCCTCCAAAAAAGTTTCACCTTTTGGTAAAACAGAAGTGGTGCTTCTGCTTCTTTTCTTCTGAAGAAAAGTGGAGAACATACTCCTAATCCTCACGCCTACAAAGTATTGTTGATAAGTCATACTCACAGCAAGCCTATGCTTCAGCGCATCAAACGGCTTCCGTTTCTTGGCGTGTGCCTTGCGGCAGATCTCCTGGTGCTTCTCGATGCGGTCGGTCGCGAACCGGCGGCCGCACACGGTGCACGGCACGCCCGAGCCGGCCGGCGCGAGCGCAGCCGTGGCGCCCGACCCCGTGCGCCGCGCCGGCCCCGCGCCTGTGCCGCTTGCGCCTACGCTGCCGGAACTCTGAGGAATAGCAGATACGTTGATAGGAGCTGCTGTTGACGCTCTTTAATGCTTTAGGAGGGAGGAGGGAGGAGAGTGGGAGGGAGTGGGAGGAACAAAAAAATGAATACAGTGTAATTAAAATATAAACCTACCACTGCTGGTGGTCTTCTGGTCAACACCTGCAAAGAACGAAATAAAACAAAAATCAACAAAAAATAAAGTGAGCAACACAACAAAAGTAATTGAAAAGTGAAATATGTATGAATACATGAAATAAGAAAGTGTTTTAGTTCTTTAGACAGTGACAATAGGGTTTAAGTAGAAGTTTCTTTGGAAGAAAAGATCTGAAGTTTTAAACATGGCTTGCAGAGTACCTAAGCTTAGGTACTAAATTCCACAGTGGATTAGTCTACAGGTAGCTTCCCCATCTCAACGTCTAAATGATTCGAGACTTAAAAAAGGACGCTAAAATAGACTAGCTGCAAAAAGTAAAGATCATAGCGTTGTGATGGAAATCGAGGACTTTATCCAGCGGACAACAAGTAGGCTGTTCATAGAATATTATGAAGCGCTGTTAACGGTCGCAACGCAACACACACTTGAATGAGGCTTGCGTATCTAAACAATTGTTATGCATTGTACCATGTTTGGGACATTCTGGATAAAACCAACGTGTAAAGTGCGACATATCTATCCTTTTTCGAAGGAAAATTATGGGGGTACCTACCAGGGGTAGTGTAGATAATTATACTTAAATAGACCTGTAACTGTGTTACGCGGATAACATAGAAAAATAACCGGTGATTTGTCGTCCGCTGAAGGCAGCCGCTTAAGCAGTTCCAGGCCTATCACGGAATACACAGTTAATTCTGGTAATGTTTGTTCACTCACTGGGTTAGCACCTCGCTGCATGGCCCCACGGGCCTTGTTGCTCTCCGACACCTGAACACATCACATACAAACTATTGAGAATCGACGCCTTCGTCAGCTAACATTTAACCAATTTAAACCCAAAATATTAATAATATTGTAAACAGAAAATTTAATCAGTCATATTGACAAAAAATTTGCGCTGTTTTCATAAGATTTGAATTTAGAATGACGTTACAACTTTTTTTTAAATGTCAAATTATTATTTTTTTCTCTATATGGCCAGTAGGTAATTTTGACGTCAGATTTTTTAAATTTTATTTGTTTCTTTTTCATGTCGCCTTCTTGGTCTAGTGCCAAACTCTGCGACCGAGTGTGAGTTGATGAGTTGCGATTCGGAGGGTTTTCTGTAAGAAAATTCCCAAATAAATCCTAAACGGCTAAGTAAATGGCTAAGGCACCTTATAGGTTTATCTAACACTTTTGGGTTCATAGAAGGACATTTAGGTAAGGTAAGCTACTAAAGGCGCGATTTCCAAAGGACGCACGTTAATTTCAGGCGTAATGAATACTAACAGTGTTTTCATTTGTGGCTTTTCTTGATGGCGCAACGACCGGTGATGGCTGTGGCTTCGTTTTTGCTGGACTGCTTCGTTGAGGCGGGCTTCTAAAATATAGAAACCACAATTTTAGATGTTCCCCTGTTTAGCTTAATACAATGACCGGAAATGTCTAGACTAGACTACCATTCCAGGAAGTACGTCACATTACATTAAAGCCACTCTAAAGGTGCTGATGGATTTGAGCATTAACTTGTAACAGAATACCGAGAATCCGCCATTTTTAACTTTTAGTTGTCAAAAATTTTTTCTTCATAAATATGTTAGACTTGACAGTCGGCTTGGTAAAAAACTCGCCAGAATGCTCGATATACTGCTCGCTAAAACTCTCGTTTATTTTTCTGTAATGTACCATACGCAAGAATGCTCATTACAAGCGAATGCTCAAGTTTATCAGCACCTTAACCTCTCGGGCGCGTTACGTACACCCGGGTGTACATAAGCGAAAACGCCCCAGCGCCTTACGTACACACGTCTGTACATTAACAACAGACAGTCGCTCATTAGACGTTGATTTTTATCATTTTCAATTATAAATCGCCCGAGTGGTTAAGATTAAGGGGTCATTGAATTTTCTGATTCATTAGTCATCGAGGAGACGAACTGGCAAGAAATTCCAAACTTACTTTCTTGGAGGTGGTTTCTTGGTTGCTACAGGTGGGTCTGGGGACCTTGGGGTGGGCGTCGGTGCCATCGCTTCAGGGAACGTCTCGTTCTCTATCAGGTAGTTGTTATCGGCCCTGTCCAGCTCGTCTGTGTTCGGGAGTATCACCTCGCCGTTGTTTTGGGGTAGCTGGTGAAGATACGAGAATGGTCAGTCTTCGGAGAACAGTTACCAGCATTAATAAATAGCAATTCTAATTAGTCTGTCACTTAGTTTTGAAAAGTAATAGACACGTATTTATTTTTATGCTATATCTTTGAATATTCCCAAAAATAAAACGCATCAAAACTGGAAAGTGGGGGCTTGAGACGTCAGGATGCACTAAAAATGACACCACAATATGACGTATTGTGAATTTTAAAAACATCGTCAATTTTGGTTTAACTAAATAAAAAATACGTGTCATATATTTAGGCCTACTTGCACCACAATCACTAAACGGGTTTAGCGCTAAACTGCCTTAGAATATCACTGTATCCCTGTCAAATTGTTTGAAGTTGACAGAGACAGCACGATGTTTTAAATCAATTTAGCACTAAACCTGTTTAGTGATTGTGGTGCAAGTGGGCCTTATTGATAATCAAACTTACGGACTAATCAGATTTTTTAAGTACACAAACCTGTAGCTGGGTTGATTATGGAGAAAGAAAATGTGTCCTCATAATCCAGAAGTGACAAAGAGGAACATTAGTTGTATGATATGAGTCAGTGAGAGTCCGACAGACTCTATCAGATGGCGGGGGACATCCATTAAGGGCAATTAATTATAAAAGGGTTACAAATTACGTCGTCCATGTGTTTATGAACGTTGCAAATAATTTGTACCTGGCTTTAAAATTACACTTTTTTTTGTACTTGGATATAGATGGAATATGGGCTAAAGCGAAAAGAAATAAAAACGTGACTACTTACCGCATGTTTGACAGCGTTCAAGTCCGGTTCGTGGTTGTGATTGAGATCACCGGACCCATTTACTATGTTTTCTATTTTCTGCAACAAACAAAACGAATTCGTTTGTGTTTTTACGTAATTTGAAAGGGCTGATGATCATGTTCTTGTTTTGTAGTTATCTAGACTTGAAAGAAATATGTACAGATTTCCTTTTAAAATCTATTGGCAAAAAATAACACCAACGTTTATTTCGGAGAGTGTACTGTAGAGCATTTTCCCATATTTTTTTCATTTCTTACAGATACCTCTTTGGGTGTCGATGGCCTCAAATAACATCAGACCACAAAATTGAAAGTCTTTTATTTAAAACTAGTTTCCGCCCACGACTCCATCCGCGCGGATGTCGGTCTTCGCGTGGATGGTTTATTTCTCCATTTTGAGTAACTCCGACAATGAGTGAGCTAAGCCTATAATAATTAAGGAGATTCGCGGTTCTACAGAACAACGTCTATGAATAAAACTGAAAAATAAGATTTTTTTTTTCTACGTATTTTTCCGGGATAAAAAGTATCCTATTTTATGCCCAGGATAATAAGGTATAATTATACCAAGTTTCATCGAAATCGAACCGTTAGTTTTCACGTGATGCCTGCATATACAGACAGACAGAAAGACAGACAGACAACAATTTTTTTAATCACATATTTGGGTTTGGTATCGATCCAGCAACACCCCCCGCTATTAATTTTTTCAATATTTTCAATGTACAGAATTGACCCTTCTACAGATTTATTATATGTATGGATGGGCTGATAATCAGCACTTTTTAATCGTCAAATCACAAAAGACAGTCTTCGCTACTTCTTGTAAGCAAGATCACTGTGGCTCAGTTGGTAATTTGATGTGACGTCACATTTCAGCGTTACTTACATGTTGTTGTTGTTTCTTAATGCTGTGTGTATCTTTGATGACATGCTTGGTGACTTTCTTCTCAAGACTGGGCTTGTTGGTGGACACCTTGCTGTAGCCATTGGGCAGGGGCTTCCGCGCCGCAGGCCTGTCTGTATTGTGGATCGGCTGTAAGGGATAGCTTTTGTCGATGCCGGCTTTTGTTCGACGCTCTTCGAACATCTGTCGCACCTGGTAAACAAAAATTTGGTTGTGAACAGACGCAGGGGAGGAAAATATCGTGAAGGTTCTACATGTTAACAAATCATATTTTCTATCTCTGAGACAAAAAGAGGTTGACTCTCATTTTTGGTTTTAATAATAATCTATTTATTTTTAAGTTGCACAGACCCATAGACCCCCATAAATAGGACACTTTAAGATTTTATTTAAAAAAAAATAACGTTTGTGCAAGTGCCGATCTTTCTTAAAAGCGAATATTGTCGTCAAACGCTGCAACTTTGCCATGATACCCAACTTTGCCTTCTTTGTTTCAACGCACGACGCGCGACGTTTATTGCTGATAACACGGCGTCCATCCGTGGACCACTTGTCGATAGGTGGACGCAGCATTATCACGAATAAACTTCGCGCGCAAGAAGAGAACTTGGAAGAGACATGGATGAAGATTATTTGACGAAGTTAGAAAGTCTGGTTATCTACAGTTGTCAAAACAGTTTCAGATTTAACTACGGGAAAAAAGACATTGTAAAGCGTGTTCTCAAGGTATTTTCCACCTTCAGTTATTAAGTTGTTTTCTACATAATTCTACCTGAATAATAAATTGGTATCGTGTATAAACATATGTGTGAACGGCAATGAGTTTGTCACCTGTTCTTTCTAGTAAATCTATAGAGGTACTTTATTATTTATTTCCGACGTTTTGTAAAAGAATATACTGTTTGTTTTTGTATTTATTGGCACTTAGACCTTAAGGCGCGTTTCCAATAGCCAAGTCTTACATACAATTATGGCGACCCATTTGTATACAACTTGCTTGAGTTGGAATAAAACAAAACGTACAAGTTCAAACTACCTACTAGGTAGGGGAACAGTGTATAAGACGGGGACGCGAGGTTTGATGGGAAATCACACACTAAGGCAAACTTAATACAATACTAACGTAGCGCAAGCGCTAACAGGACGCCATTTGTTAATGGCCGCTTGCAAATGACGTCCTGATGGCGCTTGCGCTACGTTAGTGTTGTGTTAAGTATGCCTAAAGAGTGTATGTCCCCATTAAACCTCGCGTCTCCGTTTTATACACTGTTCCTCTAACTTGTATGCAGGTTTGTTCAAGTTGCATACGATTTACAAGTTGTATAATGGAAATGCGGCCTTAGGCAGCTTTGTATCCTTCATACCCTAAACCCAATACCCTATGTGTGACAGCGTTTTTTTGGTTTGCGCTTGATTTTAGTCTAGGCTAGGTCAGACCCTCAGAGGTGACAGTGATCCTCACCTTCCCCGGTTGGTGCGCAGCGGGTGGCAATGGCGGTGAGGTATGGCCGATGTTGCTGGGTGAGTGTCGCACCCTGTCCAGCGCCCGCGCCTGCTGGGCCTCGTATAGAGAGGCGATCTTCATCTCTCGCTCCTGCATCTGCTTTTGTTGGAACCGTGCCTGAGGGACAAAGAATAATATGGTTAATTTAGATGGTAAAATATAGCGAAGTTAACGTCCACCGCCAGCTAAAATAATAAGGAACTAAGTTTTATGAACTAATTATTTTTTTTGTATAATGGCCTCCTAATTAGAGGCTATTTTACTTATTATTAATTACTTAATCGGAAAATTGAAGGTTATCAGGGTGCACTTGAATATTAAGCAATTTTCAAATACTTGCAGTGATTTCGTAATTTTAGTCTATGTATTTGTATACGTTGATAAGTGTATTTAACTTATTAGGAGCGAAACTGTGGGCAACAGTTAGATTCCTATAAATAAATGTGGGCAGGTAATGAAAATATCATAAAATGATTTGTTTCGTAAACAATAGAACAATTATAAACAATTATACTAATTTTCCACCTGCATAATTTGCAAATTAAATCTCAAATTACATATTTAAATGACAAACACGTCTTAGATTAGATTACTCATCGCGTCGTTTCTCACAGTACAGCGATAACTTTGTAGTGGGGGCGTGAGGTCGGCGCCCACGCATCACTGCGCACAGACAACCTGTCAGCCGCCTTTACAATGACATTATTGTTCGATACCACACTTCCGTAATACTGTATTTAGTTTTTTTTAGGAAGTATGAGTAACATTAGACAGTGGGATTTTTTGCGGAATCTTTTGGTCACGTTTAATTCGAGATTATTTTTTGTGCAGTAGAAAATACATTTTCCCTGATTTAAGTCAACTTTGTCATTGTTTAATTTGACTCCAAGATGTGATTTATTTGGATTTTTTTTTCGATACCAGTGTGTTCATAAATTGAAACAGCTCTACCATTAATTCTTTTTCAGGACATACGATCAGGGAAATGGATAAATCTATTAACAAAATATATTAATTAAAGAAGTTTATGTAGTGGGTCAAAATCGAGCTAAGATACCTAACACCATGCATGACTAAGCAGTAAGCATCCTAGCTTAGAAACGTGTAAGCCAAAATTGGACGTCGAAATAATTCATCAATCAATAATTTGATTGATGAATTCTCTACCTAAATCCTTCATCATACATTATAAACGCACGTGAGTATTTACTAAATAGGTAACTCTAGCTTCTGTTCTTTGACTTAGGGTTGCTATATACATAAGCGGATCGGCATTAATCGGCAGAACCGGTCAGTAAAATCGTATATTATGGGTAGATGAATGTTCGGAAATCCTAAACCGATCGGGGTGGCTCGGGTGCCACACGTAATCACCTTTTTTAGGTGGAAAAATCATTAAATGAGTCCCCCCGCCCTGGGTACACAGAAAGGGACTGTCATTACCATCGTATTCCTTCAATTGTCATTTACGTTGTAGGGCCACGGTTACCTGTTTAGACGGTCACAACATCCTCAAATAATCTCATATCCTCGCTATTGACGGTTTATCCCGGTCGGCTTTTAGCGATGAGAAATGCGGTGCTGAGAGAGACGCGAGATGCTCGAATGAAAACCGAATTGTGCCGATCACACCGATGAAGCCGAATGAAAGCGAACAAGTGCAGTATAAGCTCGGGTCGGGTTTATCGAACCGAAAATTCCAGTCCGCTTATGTGCGTAGCAACCCTTAGATGAAACAAGGCATCCAAGATCTTTGTGTGTTGACTTAGCAATGCTCGTTGACATTAATAAATTAACAAAGACGCGCACGCGCATACAAGCTAGCTATAAGTATAAAGAAGCATGTGACCAGGGATGCTGTTGTTTCAAGACAAAGAGAATGATGCGGTTTTAGACTTAAGTATAGTAAATAGGATGGTACAATGTATTGTTCGTGGTTATTTAAAGGTCGGCCAAATATGATTATGAGGAACTGCATATTTAGCCTCTATGCAAATTATAACGCCATTTAATTTTTAATTAAACCCTGTATCGTGATTCGTGAGTGCGTTTTACAAATATTTAAATTCAAAAATAAAAACAGCCAGATCCGGAATAAATACTTGCAGGTCATACAACTATTTGTTCCGTGTGGGAATCGAACCTACGACACGCAGCGAAGCAGTCGATCGCTGATTGCTGCTCCAACCGTGCTCAAAACAGCGGCGTAAGAATATCTAATCTAATCACTAATACGAGTATTATAAAGAGAAAGATTTGTATTTTTGTTTGTTATAAGTATACTCAAAAACACTGGACCGATTTCAAAAATTCTTTCACCAGTTAAAAGCCGCTTTCATTCTGAGTGACATAGGTAATAAGAGGGGGGAATGAGCGGGCGAAGCCGCTGGCAAAAGCTAGTGGTAGATAAATAAATTTAGAAAACAATACTACCTGTATTTTTTTTCTTCTGAATATACATTTATATGTATTTAAGTAATCAAATAAATTACAGTATTTTTTTATATTTGTGCTGTGTCTAAAACAGAATGACCAGCGAACATAAACACCCAAATTATTTAATTTATGTTGACCCAAAACTTATTAAACACGGTACAAACACGAAGTTCCATGTTGATTTAATATAATGAGCTGTAATAACATATTAATAATGTACAATATCGTGCAAATAAACAGTGCTGAATTATATAATTTGGTGTTTTATCGAGATGGCCTGGTTTGAGACTATAATTCTGCCTTGAAGCTGAAACGCATTACTTTAATAATTTTCTTTGCTTTAATTTGCTAATGGTATAAACGTCAAAGTGCTAAGTTACTTAAAACATAAAAATGAACTAAAAAAATAATAATAAGAAAGTTAAATTTATTTTCTCACCACAATATAAAAGGTAGGTACATTTGGTCGGTAGAAAGAAATACATAACATTAAAATAATTATCCTATTCGAGATTGGTGCCTAAACTAGGCTTTACGCCAGTTTTTATGAAAAAAAAAACAATGTAAGATTACCTGAAATTGATCAAGGGACTGAATAAACAGGTAACCATAACCCTAGAACGTAAAGGGCTATTGAAGGAATACCGTGGATATTATTCATTACGAGTTTCGGAGTTTAACAGTCCCCAGGCAGCCTAATTATCTTAAAACATCCCCCCGCTGCCCTCTAACAATATAGCTTGTACCTTATACCATCTTCGCAAGATTCCTATAACAACCGCTGTATGTTTGCAAGGTAAATGACATACTTGATCAGTATGTAGTTGCATACTAATGGCCGCGTAGGCCAGGTCATTAGGCAGGGACTAGATTCACCAATCTGTTAGCAACGGGTTGCAAGCATTAAGTAGCTAGTAGATGGCACAGTTGCATTGATTATATTGTTTTGCAAGATAGCGTACATTGTTGTTTTAAGGAGTTAAACTTGGCATCTTTTAGTTGGCAAGTTCTTTTTTTTTGCTTGATCTTGTAATTTCTCCTGTATCATGGGGGCGTTAAAAAATATTTTAATTCATATAAATAAACTTGATATAATTACATTGTAGATCAACATTTAGTCCGTGCGGATTCGAACCTGCGTCAATCGCTCAGCCATTGGGCCAACATTGTATTAGATTTATGAGCTTCCTTCAAAATTAACAATTATGAATGAATTTCATTAAATAAGAATAACAAAGTCTTTATTAATTAATTTATTTCACATTTGCCTGTCTGCAAATATGAAAAGGGAGTTTTTTTTTTAAAGTAAGCTACACACTAGTAAAATTGCTTGTTCAGTTATCTTAGGAATTGCTGATTCGATTTCAAAAAGTTGCTGCAATTCATTTCTTTGTGAACGAAGTTGCAGTGGCAAGTTACCAAAACCAGCGCCATGATATTAAAATTCACAATGTCTCCCGCATTCGCTGTATACGCAACATTACGATGTGTAATGCACGATGCACGTTTACCGTGTAATGCACGCGTATGCACTCTGCTTGCATCGTGCGATCGTGACCGATACTGTCCGAATGTACACTCGAACAAGGTATTTGGTATACAGACTAACTTGCTTTGGGATCATGTAATGATGGTGCTGGTTGTTCAATATTTTTACCCCACTCCCTTGTTTTTACCACTGTAGGAATTTTTCCTGTATCGTGGGAGCGTTTACAAATATTTAAACTAACATACTCTAGAAAGTATAAACATACAATTAGCGTTAATACGTTACGTTAATAAGTCAAAGCGCTTAGACACAAGTAAAGAAGAGCCATGAATCAGCTGTGAGAGAGAGGGAGCAATCCATAATAAAGCAAATGGGCTTAGCATGGGTAGTGACGGCAACAATTTTCAATCTAATCTGATGACAATGGTGATGACGAAAATATCGATTTGGGTTATGCTTACGATATACACATAAGTATGTCGGGTTCATTATCATTGGCTCATCACTGCTCTTCGAACCTATTCCAGACGCAGGCAAGTGAAATGAATATTAACGTTTTAGTGGAAAGTTCGCGTCATACAGATTTTTGCCTGTATACTAAACAGCATGTTCAACTGTACCTGCTTACCAACTGTTTATGATGCTTGCCGTTTAGGTTGCTAATGTCAGCTGGTGGATTGAAGACGAGTGTTTGTTTATACTCTGTGGTAGTAGCAAGTACTAACCGGCTATTTATAGGGATAGAACGTTTGGCATTCCGCTAATCTGCAACTTTAGGTGATGTGCCAAGTTAACAAGTGCTTTATTTATATATAAATAAGGTGTAACTACAATTTTAAGTAATTAAATAACAGCTGGTTATTACGAGTTCTAAGGCATGAGGCACAGACTAGATAAGGTGAGAAGAAAATATAAAAATACCAAATTTTATAGTTTTTATGTTTAGCAAGACTCTGGAATACATCAAAGCAAGCTTCCACCGTCGACCACATCATTGTTTACCGTTACGCAAGGTAGTACCTAGTCAAAGGTGAGCTTAAAATAAAAAAAAAAGCCGTAGTACCTAACCAGCTATTAAAACTATGCTATCACAAAACAGACCTACTAGTCGTCGCATTACGACCTTGTAAACATATTAAAACGATTAAAAGAGAAAGGAAAAACAGTATTATTGTAAAACATCGGCTATTATCGCTGTGGGTGTAAAATCAATAGCCAGACAGTATGCCAACTGACAAGGTTGGGTCTACGACCATTTGTGGAGCCGTAGAGACAATCGGCTCTACACGGAAGATCGGCGATGGTGACGAATTGGAAGGCCATTCCGGGTGCGATGATTAGGTAGATGTATTGAATTAAAGCAACACAATTTCACTATTGACTTTAATTCTTAGAATTAAGGCGAAGTAATTAATTAATTACTGGAATAGTTGAATAGGTTTTGATTGTTGTTATTTTGGTTTCAGCCCTTCCCTCAACAGTATTTTTTTGTTCAATTGGAATAAGCTTTTATTCTAGTTTGCCATCAGCCATTTGTTAAATTAATTGAAAACTGCTAATGGACTGTACATACCCAAGCCGTCAAAGTGTCGGGGGCTTTAATTTGTGTGTGTCGGTAGAGTCCATAACAAAATAAACCTAGACCTGGACCATGCCTGGGTCGACGGTACGCGTGCCTCAAAGAGTGTCAGCAAAATGACGGGGCCCCCCTGTAGAGGGCCAAAGCCTGCCGGGGTTGTGGGACTCACGAATTACCGTGACCCCGGAACGTAAAGGGCTATTGGAGGACGTTGATTTTAGTTAGTACGAGTCTGACAGTCCCTCCCGCTCTGCCCTGGGTGGGAGGACTCATTTGATGATGACCACGACAAAAAAAAGGCCTGTAGTCTCTACAGATGTAGGGATAGTCTCAGACTAATATAGATATCTATTTAGCCTACAACTTGAAATGTTGTTAGTAAAACTACGCTGTAAACTATTTTTTACAAAATATTTAAAAATTCTACTGCCCGCTAAAACTGGACCCAAGTATCTATGGATCGGACGTGTTACAATTTTCACTGTCATTTAACTTAAGCAATACATTAAATAAGATGAAAGAACAGCTTAGCAAAATTGAGATGCCAATATTGCGCAACTTTGGCCACAAAGTTGGCAATCAGCGAAACTAATTATGTCAAGCAATTTATGACACATTTGAAATACTATGATGAGGTGCGGACAGAGATAATTACAGTACGGCAACATCCGTGTAACATACTACTACTAATGTAAGTGCTAAACTGTCTAATTGTCGCGGTTGCAATGCGGTTCTTGCGATGTTTTCTAGATGTCATTTGAAGTACCAGCTTTAATAGAATTTTGTCATAGGTATTTATATGTTTTAGCGCCAATCCAGGGTAATCCTAATCATAATACTCGCCAGAAAACACTTTTTTTTTAATTAGCCTCTCCTCTGTCCCACTGCTGAGAAAAGGCCTCCCCCAATTCCTTCCAGGAACTCTTTTCCTTATTTCATATTAGATATATATCTTAAAGAAAAATTCTGACGGATCGTCCACTTCCGATGCTCGTCAGAAGGAAAGGAAAGACAGAAAGAAAAGAGATTTATTGACACACACAGGACAGAACAAAAAAAAATACATGAATAAAAACAACAAAGGAAACAAAATACATAAAAGAAAAACCGGCCAAGAGCGTGTCAGGCCACGCTCAGTGTAGGGTTCCGTAGTTTCCCGTCCGTTACAATAAGTGTTAACAAATAGCCTTTTTTTAAACTTAAATAATTGATTATACTACAAACTTAGTCCAGGAATTTTGTACCACCTTCTTGTTTTTTTTGCACAAAAACTGTTCTTTCCATCAAGTTCAAAATAATTTTCCTAGAAAGTCCTTATAAAGTTCTACTTTCCAGATTTTTTTCATATTTTCTAAACTTATGGTTCAAAAGTTAGAGGGGGGGGGACACATTGTTTTTGACTTTAGGAGCGATTATTTCCGAAACTATTGACATCATCAAAAAATGATCTTAGTAAACCCCTATTCATTTTTAAATACCTATCCAACGATATATCACACGTTAGGGTTGAAATTAAAAAAAAAATCACTTTCTATTTTACATATAGGGGGGCTACCCTAAAAAAACATTTTTTTCCAATTTTTATTTTTGCACTTTGTCGGCGTGATTGATATACATAATGGTACCAAATTTCAGCTTTCTAGTGCTAACGGTCACAGAGATTAAGCGAGGACGGACAGACAGACAGACAGACAGACATGGCGAAACTATAAGGGTTCCTAGTTAACTACGGAACCCTAAAAACGACAAAAGGTAAAACTAATAAAAACAATTTAGTCCTGTGCGAGGCCAAAAGGCTCCTATCTCAGCATGTGCTGCGATAGAAGCCTTCAAAATTTCTGATAGTATGCGGGGTGTATCCGGCGAGCATCAGAATTTTACTGACAGAACTTCTTATAAAATATATGCGGTCGCACTTAAACTAACATGGTGAATAAAGGCTGATTTACATTAGTCCAGTAATTGGATACAGCGTCACTGGATTGAAAAATAGGAACGTGTTCTGTTCCAACCAGCGCTGGAATGGAATTGTACTGGAATGAAACATATTTCATTATTCCAGTGTCAGTCTAGCGCTGGGATCCAGTGATGCTAAAACCAGCTTCTTGATCAACTTCGATCAATAATTTGATCAATATAAAGCCTATCACTAGAATCTAACCTATCTGCAATTTTATTTTTTTGTAACCTGTGATCATGGTGTTTGCAATAGTGATATAATATCAAAAACTCAAAACAAATATAAATGGTAAATATCCCGTTTTAAGATTCTATTTATTTTTGTCAATCAAATGGAAACAAATTTGTCTTATAATTTTTTTTTTTTTTTTTTTTGCGTGGTAAAATCATCAAATGAGTCCTCCCACCCAGGGCAGGGCGGGAGGGACTGTCAGACTTGTACTGACTAAAATCCACGGTGTCCTTCACGAGCCCTTTACGTACCGGGGTTACGGTGATGGGTAAGTCCCGCGACCCCGGCAGGCTCTGGCCCTCTACAGGCCCCGTCAATGTGCTGACACTCCTTGAGGCGCGCGTGGAACACAACGCGCCGTCGACCCGGGCATGGTCCATGGTCGGACAGCAAGTCGCCCATTACTCGCTGCCCGCATGCCCGCGCCTACGGTGGCCGGAGATCGTCCTGTGACGTCCGACGCCGTGGGCGTCTACCACTGCGGCTGGGATGGAGGGAGGACGCTGTCCTCTCCCTCAGGCGGCCCGCCTCCTCCTTCACGAGCATGACTGCTTCGCAGAAGGAGGAGACCGCTTCCCACTCCGTCTCGCCCCGCAGCATGGCCTCGACCAATGCCGGGCGCGAGAGGTCTCCGCCTATCGCCGTCGTGAGGACACGGCGGTGCTCTGCCCAAGCGGGGCAGTCCTGCACCGTATGCTCCACCGTGTCCTCCGGACGATCCTCGCAGTGGTGACACCCAGGCGTTTCTTCCCTCCCCATCAGACACAGGAACCTCCCGAAACTTCCGTGTCCGGTGAGGACCTGCGTCATGCGGAAGGTAAGGACGCCGTGACGCCTATCCAGCCACTCCTCAAAGAGGGGTCTTACCGCCGCGATTGCGGCGTGCCCGGACCTCGGTTGCGACAGTCGCTCCCTCCATACTGCCCTGAGATCGCGCCGGAGCTCTTCCCGCCGCGCCTCGACCTGTCGAG
The DNA here is from genome assembly GCA_943136025.2 of Agrotis puta. NCBI lineage: Eukaryota > Metazoa > Arthropoda > Insecta > Lepidoptera > Noctuidae > Agrotis > Agrotis puta. The sequence goes on along the minus strand of OW964185.2, from coordinate 12,861,923 downwards.
GCAGCGGGGATTCGCCCCGGCGCTGCGCCTCCACGCGCCATTCGTAGACGCGCTGGAGGGCAGTCGCCTCCAGATCCCAGGGCAGCAATCCTGCTAGGAGGTTGGCTGATTCGCCGGCGATCGTGCGGTATCCCCGGATCATCCGGATAGCCATGACCCTCTGGCATGCGACCAGCTTGAGTGGTCGCGTCCGGATGCTTAGGGCCCACACAGGGGCCCCGTAGAGGGCCATGGACCGCACGACACCGGCGTACAGCCTCCGGCAGGAGGCGTTTGGCCCGCCGAGATTGGGCAGGAGTCGCCTGAGGGCGCCTGCTGCCCGGTTCAGCTTTGGGGCCAAACGTAGGAAGTGCTCCCTAAAGTTCCACCGGCTGTCGAGGACGAGTCCCAGGTACTTCATCGTCCTCCCGACGCCGATGCGAACCCCCTCCACCGTAATGTGGGACTCTGAACGTGGCGCGTTCAGACGGCCATGAAAGCACATGGCCTCTGTTTTATGCAGCGCCACGTCGAGTCCCAACTGCCGGATTCTTTGAGCGACTGTCGCCACCGCTTGCGTCGCCAGGTCGGCCGCCGCCTGGTGCGACTCTCCCTCCGCCAGGACGAGCGTGTCGTCGGCGTAACATATTACGCCGACGCCGTCAGGGAGGTCGCCGCGCAGCACCCAGTCGTAGCCGATGTTCCACAGGAGCGGCCCCAAGACCGATCCCTGTGGAACACCGCACGACATCTCTCGCCGGTTCCACTCTCCCCGGTGACCGGGGTAGATGACGGCCCTGTCCGTCAGGTAGTCCTCGACTGTGCGACGGAGGTAGGTCGGCACCCGGTGATACCGGAGTGCCTCCCTGATGCAACTCCAGGGCAGGGTGTTGAAGGCGTTGGTGATGTCCAAGGACACCGCCAAGACGACCCTGCCCCGGGATACCGCATCCCCCGTCGTGAGGGCTCTCACGCGCATGATGGCGTCCACCGTCGAGCGCCCCCTCCGGAAGCCAAACTCAGATTCAGGTGCCCGACGAGGCGGTCTGCAATTACTCTTTCAAAGAGCTTGCCCACCTCGTCGAGCAGCACGATGGGCCGGAATGCGGACGGAGAGTCCGCAGGGCGCCCGGGCTTCTGGATCAGGACCAGTTTCCCCGTCTTCCAACGAAGCGGGAACCGGCCCCTCTCCAGGCATGCGCTAAAGAGCCCCCCCAGTCGAGGCCCGAGAGTCCCCGAGGCCAGGACCCAGGCTTTTCCTGGCAGGCCGTCGGGTCCTGGGGCGGTATTTTTGGCCTTGAGCCGTTGTACCGCCACTCTCAGGTCTACCTCGGTCACCTCTGGAGCGTCGTAGACATCGTCGTCGCTGTGGTCCGCGTTTGCGTCAGCTTCACCGTCGGATTCCGTCGGAGACGGAGCCATGGGCGGGGGAGTATGCTCTCCCCGCGATGGGAACAGGGCGCTCACCACGTCCTCCGCGAACTGAGGCTGGAGACTCTGCGTCAACGGGGGAGCCCAGGGGCGGAGCTTTTGTCTCACCCACTTATAGGGTCGGCCCCATGGGTCCCCGTCCAGGGTCTCCAGCATCTCCTTGCGGGCCAATTCTTTGGCCCGCCAGATCTCGTCGCGGAGGGCGGTCTTCGCTGCCCTGTAGCCCTCGTACAGCTCCGCCTCTACGGTCGCCGCATCCGGAGGTCGGGTGCGGCGCCTGCGGAATCTGGTGTACCGGCGTCGCGCGGCCACGCACGCCTCGCGCAGCGATGTAAGCTCGCGCGACCACCAGTACAGCTGACGCCGGGCGCGTCCTTGCCGGACCCGGGGCATGGCCATGTCACAGATCTCCGACATGGCCTCCCGGAACCACTCCGCCTCGTCGTTTATGTCGGCAGGCCTGTCCGGTGGTGACACCCAGGCCTGCACGATCGAGGCTTCCAGGAATAGCTCCCGGTCCAGCTGCTTCAGCGCCCATCGCGGACCACTTGGGTTCCGTCGGACCGGCGCGTCTGAGGTCTGGGCGGAGACGTCGAACCGGATATACCGGTGATCGGAGTAGGTTTCCACCTCCTCTACAACGCGCCAGTCGGTGACGCGCGGCGACAGGGCGGCGCTGGCGAACGTAACGTCCACCACCGACTCGCCCCTCCACCGCACGCACGTGGGGACAGAACCCTGGTTCTCGATGACCAGGCCCTGCGCCAGGGCCCAGTACTCGAGCATCCTACCCCGCGTATAGTCCGTGGCCCGGGAACCCCAAGCCACATTTTTGGCGTTGAAGTCCCCGAGGACGAGCGCGGGGAGGGAACCGTATGCGACGACGATGTCTCCTAGCTCCGATAGGGAGTCGCGGAACTCGGCGATAGTTCGGTTCGGGGAGAAGTAAACGCCTATTACAGCGATCTCCCCAAACCGTGCTGCGGCGATCCCGTGCCCTCTCTCGACGCGATCGAGGGGCGGGGGTACCGGCGGCGGCCGACGAAATTAGGGTCACCGAGCCGTCCAGGTCCGCCACCCAGTCATTTCTGGGCAGGACAAAGTACGGCTCGGCGACCACGGCGACATTAATCAACCACTGCGCCATGCTCTGGAGCAGGAGATCCTGAGCAGCGGCGCAGTGGTTGATGTTCGCCTGGAGGAAGCGCAACGGAGCCATTAATTGGAGTCCATTGCGGCCTCCTCCAGGGCCCTCTGCGAGGGCGCAGCCACGGCGGCAGCGGCAGAAGCGGCGGCGGCGGCGGCAGCGGCGGCGGCGGCGGCAGCAGGAGCTGCGGCGGCGGCGGGGACGGCGGTGGCAGAGGGCCTACCTCTGCTCCTGGTTTTGGCGGGGGGCGCGCAGGCCTTGCCCCCTGCCCGGTGATCGGCCGGCTTACCAGCCGCCGCACATGCGAAGCAGTGCGGCGGGGCGGAACACGAGCCGGCCTTGTGACCGGGCTGACCGCAGCGGAAGCAATTGTCGCTGCGGTCGACCTCCGAGGTGCACACGCATGCCGCGTGGTTTCCCACTTGGCAGCGGAAGCACCTCAGAGGCCTGGGCTCCAGCAGTTTCACCTGCGCGGACACCCAGCCAACCAGGAGCCTTCGGCTCTCCTCTATCTTTTTGGCCGCCGGTACGGGGCAGCTGACTGTGATGGTCAGCAGCCCCCCGAAGCCAGGGCGAAGGATGCCTGCCTTGACCTGGTCGGCAGGGCATTCCCCAGCCCTGGCAACGGCGGCCACGACGTCCCCCTCCGAGACCGAGTCGTCCAGACCCATAACGCGCAAGTCAGCGCGCTTAATGGGCCTGGACACTCGGGCGTCCTCCGCGTCTAGGGACGCTCTGAGCCTTTCGGCCAGAGCGTCAGCGGTAGGGCCGCTGTCCGCGCCGGGGATCGACAGGAGTCTGGCCCCCGTCGCGGTGACGTGCACCCGGAGGCCCCCGTCGACTCCCAGCTCCCGGAGGTCCACCGCCTCCCTCGCCTTTGCGAACACGTCGCGGTACGTCACGCCCCTCTTGACCGCTTCCGGCTGTAGAGTGATTACTACAGCCGCGGTCTTGGGGGCGCGGAGTCTAGCCGCGACGGTTCGCCTCTTGCGCTGTCGCTGCCGCCGTCTCTGCTTCTTCTTGGCAGCCTTCTCTCCAGCCACCTGCCATTCGGCGTCGGCTGGAGGAGGCTGCGAGGGCTCTGGAGACAGCCGGTTCGCCGCCGCCGCCGGGGCACTCTTCTTTGCCGCCGTCGTGGGCTTTGGCGCTGCCGCTGCCGCCGGGATCTCCCTCACCGGGGCCGCCCTTGTCGGCGCCTTTTTTGCCGCCGCGGCTCTACCCGGGGGCTGTTTGGGCGGCGCCGGAGGCTTCGCCGCGGCCCGCTTCTCCGGGGCCGGCTTAGGCGGCGCGGAGGCCGCAGCAGCCGCGTATGAGGTCGCCGCGAGCGGGGGGCGCAGGATGCGGCCTTCTAGCACCGCGAAGCGCTGATTGAAGGCCGCTAATTCCTGCCGCACCAGATTTAGGACAGCGCTGCTGTCCTCCGCTGGCGCGGGCTGGGCCTGCGGCTCCTTACCCCGCTTCTGCGGGACCTCCTCCCGGCGGCCTGCCTTCCGCAGTCCGGCCAGCTCCGTCTTTAGATGGAGGTTCTCCTTCTGGAGAACCTCCATTGCAGCCGTCAAACGGGCGACCTCCGCCCGCATTTGGGACATTTCGTCCGCTGTCGTCGGTGATGCGGGCGGAGCCTGGCCGAGGCTAGCCGCTGCCACTGCCGCCATGATCGTGGCCGTGGCCGCTCCCGCGGCCCGGTCCTTGGTGGCCCTTTTCCCCGGCTTGTTAGAGGCCAGTGAGCGGACGGCGGCCCTGATGGTCTCCTCTAGGGAGGGCTCCGCGCTGCCTCTTCCTCCGGTCCTGCCTCGGCCTTTACCCCGCACACTGGTGGGGATCTTCCGGCCCGAGGCAGGCTCATCGTCGTCGGACGACGAATGGGGCCGCTTGAGGAAGCGTTTCCTCCTCTCGGCGGCCCCCTTTCCTCCGCGCCCAGAGCCAGGACTCTGAGCGCTCATGGCGTCTGACGCGCTGTCGGACTCCGACCTCGAGGTGGGCGTCAGCACCATGCTCTTCTCACTTTGAGCGGCACTCTGTGCCCGCTCCGTCGGTGCCGGTGAGGCGGACGTGCTGGACAGGTCCAGCGACTCCACCTCACGGGCACGTGAGCCTCCCTGGCTCTCTGCGGCGACTGCCGGTGTAAAGTGTCTGTTGTCCCCCCCAGAATACGGTGGGACTGACCGGACGTGTCCGGTGCGGGATTCTCCAGCTGCGGAGCAGCTGGTACCCGCCTGGGGTAGTTCGTTGTACATGCACTTTTTCATGGTTTTGTAACTTTTTTAAAGAGGTGAGTTCCTCTGTCCCTACACCCCGTTTTCCCTCCCCTGGTTCACTTCACGGTTACGTCTGATGATCAGACGCATACCGGAAGTGAACCTTTCCCCCCCTTGACCCAATCTCTGAGATTGGGCCGCGCGCCGCCTAGAAGCTCGAACAATGCTCGATCCTCCAGGCGGCGCGCCTTTCCCCGGTGTGTCCCTCTTGGTTTGGTTTCTCCCTCTGAGCCTGTCCGGCATGAGTGCACGAGTGCCTCTACCGGCAGGGGACCAGAGATCATTGAAACACGCAAGCCCCACCACGACGACAACGTGGGGACACGTTGGTGGGGAGGGAAAAATAACATTTTCGCCTTTTTCGATCGGCAAAACGGGTTAATGCCCTAAATGAGTATAAGTACATCTTTTAAATTCAAACGCAGAGCTCATTATGTTGATTTTTGAAGAGTTCCCTAGAATATCTAATTTTAAGACATAAAAAATATAATTAAATACTACAAAATTATGGTGCTACAGTCCCAGTCATAAGACATAAAAACTGTGAAAGTACCGTAGATGCCCGTTCCAAGAAGTAGATCTCTATGAAGAAGAACGGGTAAGAAACTCCATGGACACTCTTTTTAGATCGCCAAAATTATTACAAAACCTTTGTTACATCATTCATTTTTAGATGGTACATTATGATGGTAAAACACCACTATGTGGGTAAAACCAAAAATCTGCTGAAAGTCACTGTTCCACGCGAACGAAGTCGCGGGCAAAAGCTAGTTGCTTAATATTCAAGTGCACCCTGATAACCTTCAATTTTCCGATTAAGTAATTAATAATAAGTAAAATAGCCTCTAATTAGGAGGCTATTTTACAAAAAAAAAAATTAGTACTTTAAACTTATTTCCTTATTATTTTAGCCGGCGGTGGACGTTAACTTCGCTATATTTTACCACCTGAGTTAACCATTTCTTTCTTTGTCCCTCAGGCACGGTTCCAACAAAAGCAGATGCAGGAGCGAGAGATGAAGATCGCCTCTCTATACGAAGCCCAGCAGGCGCGGGCGCTGGACAGGGTGCGTCACTCACCCAGCAACATCGGCCATACCTCACCGCCATTGCCACCCGCTGCGCACCAACCGGGGAAGGTGAGGGTCACTGTCACCTCTGAGGGTCTGACCTAGCCTAGACTAAAATCAAGCGCAAACCAAAAAAACGCTGTCACACATAGGGTATTGGGTTTAGGGTATGAAGGATACAAAGCTGCCTAAGGCCGCATTTCCTTTATACAACTTGTAAATCGTATGCAACTTGAACAAACCTGCATACAAGTTAGAGGAACAGTGTATAAAACGGAGACGCGAGGTTTAATGGGGACATACACTCTTTAGGCATACTTAACACAACACTAACGTAGCGCAAGCGCCATCAGGACGTCATTTGCAAGCGGCCATTAACAAATGGCGTCCTGTTAGCGCTTGCGCTACGTTAGTATTGTGTTAAGTTTGCCTTAGTGTGTGATTTCCCATCATACCTCGCGTCCCCGTCTTATACACTTTTCCCCTACCTAATAGGTAGTTTGCACTTGTACATTTTGTTTTATTTCAACTCAAGCAACTTGTATACAAATGGGTCGCCATAAATGTATGTAAGACTTGCCTATTGGAAACGCGCCTTAAGGTCTAAGTGCCAATAAATACAAAAACAAACAGTATATTCTTTCACAAAATGTCGGAAATAAATAATAAAGTACCTCTATAGTTTTTCTCGAAAGAACAGGTGACAAACTCATTGCCGTTCACACATATGTTCATGCACGAATTCAATTTATTATTCAGTTAGTAATACATAGAAAACAACTTAATAACTGAAGGTGAAAAATAGTCTTATAATACAATTAAAGTGTAATTGTCTTATAATACAATTAAAGTGTTGTCAAAAATCACTTTAGATTTACTAAACGTGACCTGTAGTCTCCGATAAGAAGAAACTCATTAATAAAAGAGATTGTTTGTTTAAAAAAAACCGTTATGAACCATTATTCCTTTATCTCAAAACTATTTATTTTATAGATTAGTAGTAGTAGTAGTCTAAATAAAAACGACTGGTTGCACTCTGGGAGTGCCGGCAGAAGTGAAAACTTGAATAGTAATAAACACATACGAACATTCGCGCAAGCGCCCTGCGCCGTCTTACGAATTTTCGATCAGGTCACGTGTCCTGACGTGAGTTTAACATTTTTTACCCATTCCAAAAAAAGTGCACAACGCCGCTAAAGAAGTTTTCACTTCAAAAAGTAAGTGTTTCTACCCAGATAAGTACGAATCGGCGTTATGAAATTTATATAAATCAGTTGGTCACCCGAGCTATCTGCTCGGGACATACAGACGGACGAACGGACAGCGGCGTTTTAGTAATAGGCTCCTACTTTCCCCTTTGGGCACGGAATCCTAAAACTTGCCCCGGGTTCGAGAGAAAGAAGCAGTCAGTCTAATTTTTTGTGATTGAAAACCACCTGCCAGTTAACCTTTCCCTTAAGTACACAAAATTAAAACAATTCCAAAACAGAATTTAGGCCAAAAAGTTCCCCCACATTTCTTTCTAATGACCCAACTAACAATGTATTATCAACAACAGTGTTTAAGCGAGCGAGTATGCAATGACCATAAAAGTGTGCGACCGGCGCGGGCGCACAGTGAGGCGACTACTCTGACTCACCAGTCATCGACCTTAAAAATGTAGATTGAGGTAACGCCATGATAAGTTAATGTTGTTTGTATTTTTCTTGAGAAATAGTATAATTGATTGAAATAGTTTAGCAATGAATAAGCTTCACACAGCTTTTTTTACGACTTTAGAGCTTCTGACAGCATTAAGACGCACGAAGGAAACTCGCTATGACAGATGGTCACCCATCCATAGACCAACCACGGCAAACGCGGCTTAACCCGGAAGATCGGCCTGTGCGGTGGTAATTATAACCATTTTCATTTTATTTACTTATGCATGTATGCATGAATACAATCTATAATTATGCATCAAAATTAAATAGTAATGTACATAACTAGTTTATCAAAGTTCAGGTTATTTGTTCTTGATGTTGTCAATAAATAATCTTCCTTTTCGGAAATACCCATATGAAGCTGAGCATTGAAACTAAAACAAAAGATCTAACGCAATTTCTCTACATTATCTTGTTGGCTAACATCGCTGACTTCGTAAGAAACTGCGTAGGTATTGCTTATTATTCCACCTGAACGATTTCAAAGTGGATTACTAAAGTCGACAAGATTCCTAAGCTTATTAGTCGAGGAAACGGTTATTTTATATAAGAATTCAGTCGTATCATGTTTAGTTAAACTAGAGTCAAGATAAAACGCTTTTTTGTGGTGTTTCTTCACTATAACATTTAGGAACAATGTAACTGTCATTTATTATCTATCATCAAATAAGTTCGTCGGCTTGTACAATTCGATCGCTACTAACACACCCTTGGTAACCATTAACCAGTTCATTAACCTTTCAACCATACCAAATGTGGTGGACATTGCAATTAGATACCACCCATCCCTCGCTTTTAGTGGCTATGTCAATATTGTCCCACCGTACTAATAATTTCCATGCATACTTAATAATATTGTAGGCAAGGGTCAAAGCAACCCTTTCCATCATCGGACTACAAGAAGTACTTCAATGAGCTGCTGTAACAGAGTGGGTATTGAATCTCCTCTGTTGTCTCAACCTCTTTCCTTTTGGATCTATATCGATTTTTAAGTTTTTGAATATTCATTTTTCGAATTTCATTCTGTTCTGTCATTTGTGTCATCTTTAACTCTTTTTTGATCAGTACAATTTTACCTCGGCTTGCAGCTATAGCTGTTCTGTATCTATTGATTATTTTTAAAGCTGCATATTTAAAATACCACCCTTGGGGCTGTGCAAATAAACGGAATACAAAACCTGTACTGGTTTCTTTAATTATTGTCCCATAACTCTTCCCTCCTATATATTATTGCGGCATCGTTCATGAGGGACGTGAACGATTGCCTCACTGCAATGTTACATGATGGACATCCCTCCGGTACGTCTAAAGCGTTATGCCAATACTCTTACTGTGCGCACAGCTAAGGAGTGGAATTCCGTACGGGCTCTGTGTTTCCTGATAGCTATAACCTTGGGGTCTTTAAGTATAGAGTGAATAGGTTACTTCTAGGCAAGCGTGCTTCATCGTCGAGTCATTCACATCATCGCTTACCATCAGGCGAGATAGTTCAAACGCGAACCTATCTTTAAATAAAATCTTATCTGTCTGTAACCAGTTTAAGCCTTAAAAGCTGAACACGTTTCGATGACAGTAACAAATAGATTTCATATGTATAATCTCGGAAACGTGACGGTTTAGAATATTGCGCCTCATGCAATACTTACTTGTATTGATACTAGCTGCTGATTTTATGTGTGGCTGCCATTTTGATAAAAAAATTAAATATTCATGGAAATGGGAAGATGGCGGGAAGAACTGCTGACCTGAAATTGCCACATTATCAACGTTGCTAATAACAATGTTATTAAAATTGTTCTTTATCAATTGAACTCTTTTGTTTGAGAAATAGAATAGAATATTCCATGTGACGATTTTTATAGCAATCAAAATTATGTAAAAGTGGAGATTTTAGGTATATTGGATGTCTTCTTGCCGTCGCCCAGCAGTGGGACAAAACAGGTTATCTAATGGCAATAGCAGCACAACTATATATAGGACAAAGGATAACTTTTATTCCAATTGCCATGTGATGGTCGCGGGACTGTACGAATTACCGTGACCCCGGAACGTAAAGGGCTATTGAAGGACACCGTGGATTTTAGTCAGTGCGAATCTGACAGTCCCTCCTGCTCTGCCTTTTTTTTTTTTTTTTTTTTTTTTTTAGGGTGGCAAAATCATCAAATGAGTCCTCCCGCCCTGGGCGGGGCGGAAGGGACTGTCAGACTCTTACTGACTAAAATCCACCCGTGTTTCTTCGGATGCCCTTTACGTTCCGGGGCCGCGGTATCCTGGATTAAGAAAAAAGCCGCGACCCCAGCAGGCATTTGGCCCCGTAAGGGGCCCCGTCGGTGACGCGTGAAACACGACGCGCCACCTACCCGGGCTTGGTCCTTGGTCGGACGGCGAGCTTACCCATTACTCACCGTCCGCAAGCCCGCTCCGCCGCTGTGCCCTCTGCTGTTCAGAGGGACACGCGTTGGAGCATCCACCCGACAGGCTATTCGCATACGGGCAAAGAGACCCCTTAGGCACACAGTGCCTAAAAGAGTTTTTGCCCGCATCCCAGGGTGCACCGGCCCGAAAAACTGGTCTTCCCCCCGGACGTATCCGAAGGGGAACTCCAGTCCACGGGCGCACGTGGAGGTTTCCTGTCTTAGCACCCCCCTGCTCTGCCTTGGGTGGGAGTACTCATTTGATGAATATACCACGTAAAAAAAAACAAAAAGCTCAGTGACAAGATGCAATTTACATTCAACGTACATCTCGTAAAGCCGAGAGCATAATCTTGCATTTGCAAATATCCAGAATACAAACACCTACCGTCCATGTGTATGTTTTTACATAATTAATGAAAACCTTGCTTACCGACGTTTCAGGGAAACTTCAACAGAAAATTTCAGAACTATCATTAGTTTCGTGTTGAAGTTTTTAAGGGTGGACAACTGGCCATTGAAAAGCTGAAGGTCAAATCGATTATTTACGTTTTAAGTAGGAGGTGCCACTTTTTATTTGGTTTGCTGTGGGAATCAATACAGGTGGCTAATAGGCTAATAAAGAAAGACTTCAGAATATGTAAGCGAGTTTAAATTATAATAGTATGAGTATACGTTTGAGTTATTTTTGGATCCTCAGTTTGAGAACCTATAATTTGTGACAGCTGTCGTTAAAAGTTATTAATGTTCTACAGAAAAATTAGATTCAGAATAATAGATTTTATATAATAACTTGTTTATTTTATAGAATAAATATAATATGCAGTGAAAGCAAAATGTTTCTTTTATTAATTTTAACATCAAATGTATGTACACAGTAGCCAATTTTGTTAACAATATTGAAAATATTATATTCATTGAATCTTTTCAGGTTCAGAAAATTACAGTAAAAACAAATAATTATTAAATAATGACGGCACGTTTGGCGCAGTGGCTGAGCAATTGGACTGCTGCGCTGCGTGTCGCGGGTTCGATTCCCGCACGGAGCAAATATTTGAATGATCTACTAGTAGTTGTTTCGGGTCTGGGAGTTTGTGTATGTGAGTTTATATGTTTGTAAACGCACCCACGACACAGGAGACATTCCTAGTGTAGGACAACGTTCAAAAAAAAAAATCGGAATATGAGTATTAAAATGTCAAAAAAGGGCCTGTTTACATGATTTATTTTTGCGGACTCGGCTTGAGGTGGTAGTCATTTTTATTTGAGAATCCTACTACTACTCTTTCTAAACCATTGCAACTTGTGAAAGACAGAAACAACAGTGGCCACAACCAGAAAAAAAAAACGACGGTTTGCACTCTGGGAGTGCCGGTAGAAGTGAACACTTCAATAGTAATAAACACACACGAACATTCGCGCAAGCGCCCTGGGCCGTCTTACGAATATTCGATCAGGTCACGTGTCCTGACGCGAGTTTAACATTTTTACCCATTCCAAAAAAATGTACAACGCCGCTAAAGAAGTTTTCACTTCAAAAACAAGGTAATGAAACCTTATGAAAATTTGAAAAGTATTTAATTTTACTGTTACAAATTATTATGTCCTATATGACCATATGTATTAAAAGCTAATAGACCAGTGTTGAATCCAAACTGCTATTGCTAAAGTGTACTGATTTTAACATTCGACGTTACTTGTTACGATCAATATAGTCAAGTGTAAATGAAACCTTCGTATTTACAAACATTGGACCAAATACACAACAACCAACATTATTGACATTAATACCTTTTTTTTTGCGTGGCAAAATCATCAAATGAGTCCTCCCACCCAGGGCAGGGCGGTACGGACTGTCAGACTTGTACTGACTAAAATCCACGGTGTCCTTCACGAGCCCTTTCCGTACCGGGGTCACGGTAATGGGTAAGTCCCGCGACCCCGACAGGCTTTGGCCCTCTACAGGCCCCGTCATTATGCTGACACTCCTTGAGGCGCGCGTGGAACACAACGCGCCGTCGACCCGGGGACATTAATACCTAGTAAAAGGTTACATGATGCATGCAAATACTTTGCTCCGTTTACCTAAACATAGAACTGTGTTTCTGTTCACGCATCCTGTTTCAGCCACAAGGGAGCGACAGGAAACCACATAGTTTGTACAGCAAAAGAAAAAGAAAACACAAGTTCAATGACTTCGGTTACTTCACCGTGTTTTAAAAACAGGTTTATTGTTGCTAAATCTTTTTAATTTCACGTAGCGCGTGTAATTTGTGTGAAATGTAAGAAATTGAGGAGTTCAAGATTTTAATGAAGATTTTAAACTTATTACGGAATAAATTGAATAAGGAAAAAAGTAAACAAAAATGTTTAGTGACGTTCTACTTTTTTTTTTACGTGGTAAAATCACCACATGATTGCTCCCACCCAGGGCAGAGTGGGAGGGACTGTCAGACTCGTACTGACTAATATCCACAGTGTCCTTCAATAGCCCTTTACGTACCGGGGTCACGGTAATTCGTGAGTCCCGCGACCCCGGCAGGCTTTGGCCCAGTGACATCCTACTTTGGTGAATTTTATGCTATTTCGTTCCGCAATCACTTTAATTAAATGCATAGATTATAGAATGTCAGATTTCTAGTAGGCCACTAAGAATTGAAGCCAAAAAAAACAGAATAATTACCACTGTCGTTGGATATATCTCCGGGTCGACGGCGCATTGTGTTCCACGCGCGCCTCAAGGAGTGTCAGCATAATGACGGGGCCTGTAGAGGGCCATAGCCTGCCGGGGTCGCGGGACCAAAGGATTACCGTGACCCCGGTACGTAAAGGGCTCGTGAAGGACACCGTGGATTTTAGTCAGTACAAGTCTGACAGTCCCTCCCGCCCTGCCCTGGGTGAGAGGACTCATTTGATTTTAACACGATAAAAAAAAAAAAAAACGTCACATATATCTATCTATCTCTATTTAAATGTGAGCGTGGCGCTCACTCACACATTTAATTTTATAAAAAAGTTGTTCTTTGGTTGGATTTTAAAGGTTCTATATGTAGGCGTTTTATATGTAGGGGATAATCTACAAAACTACCGATCCGATACTTTAAAATATTTTACTATAGGAAGCTATAATAATACAATCCCGGAGTCTCTATATACTACACATATAAAACATTTCCAAAGAATGTATGACCAACCATAACTCGAGTCAAACCGCAAGCAAAAGCTAGTATTTAACAACAAATTTAAGATTCGTGCTCTCATATCACTACTTTCTCAAATACCTTTGGACGTTGAATAGTCAGCCAGCCGTTCCTGATCTCAGCCGGATCAGCGTCCTCCAAAGATATAGAGGATATTGTCCGAGGTCCTCGCGCCTTCCAATGCTCAGGCTCCCACCAGTTCACGTGATCTAAGGAACGGGAGATGCTTCGAGCTTCCATGGAACTGACCAGCTTTTTGAATAAAATCTTTTTGCACTCTTTCCTTTAAAATACTGGCTTCATATCATAATTACACTGATAGAGCAGATTTTTGGTTTAAACAGTTTTTCCACAAACTTTCTAAGTAGAACCTTCTTGAATACTTAGACTGTTTCTTTTTTTTTTTGTATATCGTAGCACTGATAGACAATTTTTTTTTGTCCAAAACTTACTCTTGAGTTTTAAGAACTACGTCCACCCTTCCCTAAATCTCAAAGCTGAATGAACCGTAGGGTTGTTTGTGTGCCCCTCGGTTGCTTAGCAACGGAGCACGTGGAAATTCAATGTCACGGCATTATGAATAAATCATGACCTTTAGAGGGACTACTGTCGAGTAACTTGACCCAGTCATGCAAACTTAAATACTGGATTTTAGTGAATGACGACTTAAATCTCGGAGTCAAGGTTGATATTCCAACAAGCGTTTTTCAGACACATTTTTCTTCCAGAAGCTTTATTACTACAACTGGTTTTTAGCAAAAGACGTCTTAATTCTTTGAGTCAAGGTTGATATTCGAACAAGCGACGGTTTTCTTTTAGAGATGATGTATTATCTTTGGCTTGAATTATTATAACAGTATTTTTTTATGTCTTTACGGCTTCGTGTAAACAATACTGAGAAGTTCTCAAGTTTCCTGAGGTCTTACAATGTATTAGCTTACCTGGTTATTGCCAAGGTCACAATAGATGCATAACTCTTAATTGGATTCATATCTTAATTGCGATCAAATTAATTAGCTTGCAACTTAATCTTCGATTAAAGCTTATTTGTAGTAGGTTTTATCTGTGCTGCTAGGCAACTGGGCTTCTCCCAGTTGTAAGAGTCATTTTGAGCCTATTAACTTTGTTATGTCTCCCGCTTTGTATGGCGGGAAGTGGAAATTACGCATTTTTCTTCTTTCTCCTTATTCTTTTCTGATTAATTATGTTACAGGATCCAAGATATTTCAATTCATTCTCCGCGGCTTCGTCGAGCTTCATTACTTTGACGCTTTTCTGGTGGTCGCTACCATTGATTCTGGTAAGCTGTAGTGGTTTGGGAATAGTGCGGTAGGATTAACTCAAGTAGCGGTAGGATTTACATTACACTGAGTCATATGTTACAGAAAATCTTATGGCTCTCTCGTTATAAGTCGTTGTATAAATAAGAAACTTCCTAGACATACACAAAGAAACGTGTGGACCCCTAGAAGCTTTTAGACTGCTTAACCAGTCTGCTAAAATTGTCATATTACATTGCTATAAGTGCTTTATGGTAATATAGTTATGTGTGGTTAAGACTTTGAAATGCCTATGTAAACTTAGGTACGGCTATTACAAAATATGCATTGCCAAAGTAAACAATTCAAGCTTTGTTTCGTGAATTATGCGAAAGTTTTGCAAACATTGTCTATTTTTAAATCACTTTCTAACTTTCAACAATCCTCTCAAATCTCCTTATATTGCAAATCTAAAGATCATGTGCTGGCATTACTGCTTCAACTGTTATGACAATTTAAGTCTTATCACGTAGGTTTTATGCATCATATTGTTATGTGCCGCCCACGTTAGGCAAGAGGCTAGCCATGTATGTATCGGAGATTTATGAAGGTGACTGACTCATAGTTCCTTCTATGGAGACGTAGTTAGACGAGCAAAATGACGTCACACCCTCTTAGACTTGGTACCGTCGGTGCCCATCATTATATGACCCAACATTTACGGAAGAATGGTGTTAAAGTAGGTCAAGTAATACTGGCCACTGATTGCACTTTCCTTCTCAACATGACATATCCAAAGGTCGTCTGAAGGCTTCTGTTTTTCGTATCTACTAAGGTCAGTTTCAATTGGGAAACCGCGACAGTTCCCAAAACCGGTTTATGCTAATTAAGCTCTTATGTCAATAAGTTTAATGTTATTATGCTGTGCATTGATGGTCTGTGGATTTAACCTCGCTGGAAATTTATAAATGGTAATGTTCTTTATGGTCATTGCCTTAATTTTGCATTGAATCTTTTAATGATGTTGTTCCAAATTGTAGTTTTTTGTAAAAGAGTTAAGTTTTATTTTGCAATATGATTGTTATAATAAAATATCTTCATTAGGTGAGTTTTTGGAGATTGATTCGCAACAGCGGCAACGCCATTTTTATTTGCAATCAAATTGCAAACTGAAATTATAATTTACTGTCAATGCTTTGTATTTCTCTACGATAATATTTTTTGTTGAATCATTAAGAACATAAAAGAAAGTGTTAAAAACCATTATATTGCCGCGTTGCTGACGATATTTATTGAAATAAGCCTGTTTTATTTAGTCACGATCATAACACAGGCGTCAATAACATTTTAGCATTCAAAACAATTGACCAAGAGAACAATGCTTGTAATAAAACTTAACTATTATTTTATTCATTCTTCAGATGTCCTGCAATGAATTTAAAACTGTCTCTATCTGGATTTGTCTAATGTATCTTACTTGAATTACTCCATCTTATTTTACCCAGATCTCAGATTTTGGGTCATAATGACAATTAGTCAAAATAAGACAAAATATCAGAAAGTAGACACGTCTACGTCTACGTTTTGATATTTTGTCTTATTGTGAAAAAAAAAACAATTTTCGGTCATCCACGACTCGGGAAAAAAACCTTTCATCATTCTTGGCAGAACAGAGTAGACAAATACTGATATTTAGCTGCATCTGGTTCAACTGGAAGCCGACCACAATATAGTTGGGAAAAGGCTAGGTAGATGATGATTCTTGGCAGAACAGAGGTAGGATTGGTCATGCCACGCAAGTGTGTGCTAGTCTTCTTTGGGTATTTTTTTTAGCATGGTAAAATCATCAAATAAATCCTCCCGCCCAGGGCAGAGGGAGGGACTGTTAGACTTGTACTGACTAAAATCCATGGTGTCCTTCAATAGCCCTTTACATTCCGGGGTCAGGGTAAATCGTAAGTCCCGCGACCCCGGCAGGCTTTGGCCCTCTAGAGGGGGGCCCCGTCATTTTGCTGATACTCTTTGAGGCGCGCGTGAAACACAACGCGCCGTCGACCCGGGCATGGCCCATGGTCGGACAGCGAGTTGCCCATTACTCGATGCCCGCATGCCCATGATATTCAACTTAAACCAGTTTCTAAACTATGTTGTGAACTGAGAACCCCAAGTACCCAAACCTCATATCACCAAGAAAAGAAACCAGTTCACAACCAGCACCAGAAACGTATGATCCACACAATAAACAAGTGGTTACTCCAAACCGGTTTCCAGTGATAAGTCTCCGTCCACCCTTGCATCCTCCCACGTATTACCGCAAAAGGCCGTGCGCTGCGTTTGCGCAGGTTTGCAAACTATACCGATTTTATCTGCGTATTGAACAGATGATAATGTAACTGGGTTATTGTAGGTGTGTGTATTAGTGCAGTTATCCAGATGCTGGATACGGTTTTATCCTGGTACAATCATCAAATGACTTCTACACAGAGTGGTACGGGTGGGACTGTCAGACTTGTACTGACTAAAATCCACGGTGATCCTTCAATAGCCTTTTACGTTCCAGGGTCACGGTTACCTGATGAGACAGTCCCGCGAGCCCGGCAGGACGTCATTTTGCTGACAGTTCTTTAAGGCGCGCGTGGAACACGATGCGCCGTCGACCCGGGCATGGTTCACGGTAATCGGACGGCGAGTAATCCACTACTCGCCGTCTGCATGCCCGCGCCTACGGTTGCCGGAAATCTTCCCGCGACGTCTGTCGACGTGGGGTTCTACCACTGTGGCTGGTTCGTGAGGTGGACGCTGTCCTCTCCCTCACACGTCCCGCCTCCTCCTTTGCTGGATATGGAGGCTTTAAGGTTGTATTGTTGTTTTTTGTTTCGCTGATGCATAAATGGTAGGGATTTCAGTTAAAGATAATCTAGCTTTAAGCTCTCTAATTGAAGAAGATAATAAAATAACTTGATATCTAAATCTCATTGTGAAGAGACTTTGAGTTAATTTTTGTGGTTTAAAATCATCAAATGAGTCCTCCTACTATTGGCGAAGCAAACCACCCTGGCTTTTAATTGCCCTTTGGGTGCCAGGGCCGTTTAGACAGACCCGTGATATATCTGTAACGAAGCAAAAATCTTACATTGTAAACTACCACCACTTTTGGTTACAATACAATACTTCTGTTCGTTCGTTCTGTTCTGTCTTTAAGCTTTGTTATTCTTCTATTATTGTATTATATTCTATTGTATTTGTTATTTACTGTTCATTTTAATCTTTTTTATTGTCTATAACACTAGCCTTAATATGTACCAAATTGTCTCATTCAGTATCTGTGAAGAACGTGGTTGATTTCACATTTTCATTATGTCTTTATTCTATCTTATTGTAATTTTTAATGTGTAATTGTTTGCTTTCCCAAATAAAATAAAAAATGTTTCTGTACATCATCAGCATTTTGATGTGCCCACCAAAAAAAAAGGAAATTTCTAAATTTGCAGTACAAGAATTTGTAAAAAAAAAAAAAAAAAAACCGACTGTCAAGAGTGACTGACGTCAAAAATTTTCTTCCTCATTTTTATTTTGTGCAAATTAATTTTTAATAGTGTATTTTATCATTAATACATTCTAATTAATGATAATAATTACAAAGTGCCTTTATTTCATAGTAATAAGGTTGTTTTTCTTCTGGTTGTTCGTATTGGCCGGTGACGCTAAACAGTCTGATTGCAACGCGTCATGAGGGAAATTCTTAGTATACAACAACAAAAATAAAATTGCCAAGAAATTGCTAACATGTTCACATTTCCTGGATGATTGCGGCTGGGGCTGGTAGCCGCCCAGGCTGGTAGTAGCTTGCGACCACTGGTTTATGCAGCCTGTGCTTTATGTCGCTGAGCTCTAGACGCCGGGCTCCTGCCTAGAACACCTGCAGCCGCTGCCTGGGCTGTGCTCTCTTTTTGGTGCTAACAGTGAAAGTGTTTGAGACTACCCTTTTTTTATTAGTGTTTATTTTCAATTTAGTTCTTTTATATAATAGTCACTTTGTTGTTGTTTCCTTTTTAGTTTATTATAAGTACCTACTTGCTTTAATCATATTTATTTTTAAGCCTTTTTTAATATAATATATGAGTGGTACCAGCAGCGATGTGGCAGGTAGTACATGTCAATCTTCAACATCGCTGACCTCCCTGGAGAGATGCCCACTTTGTTCCCAGGCACGATTTTTTAAAGGTAAGCGGGGTCTGAATGTACATATCGGAAAGGCGCACAAACCGCAAAATGCACCAAACGCAAACCCTGTCTTACCCCCTGGAACTTCTACACATACGACACCCTCTTCTGACCCACTTTGGAAAATCCTTTCAAAATTCAAAAATTCTGTCCCTATTTTAAAGCGAGTTCCCCGAGGCGCCAGACCTCTGGTTGCACAAAATTTGGCTAGTTGTGTCCGCCTTGCCGTCCGGGAGAACTCGTTTAGTGCTTGGGTAAAACTGCTCACCTTCCCTTATAGAATCCTTCATGTTCAAAAGAATTTGGCAACCAAAAAAACATTAACCACACAAATTAAAGAAAATTGTAACGTTTCGGCTCAAAGTTTAGATTCCAATTTACTAACACCAACACCAACTTATAACAATAGCAATATATCCCACTTAGTAGAATCTAAGTTAGGGGAAGGTGACATAAGTGGTGCAGCCAGGATTCTCTTCAGTAGCGATGTGGTTGCACCGTGTTCTCCAGAAACACTTGCAGCTCTGGAGTCTAAACACCCTGCCCCAGCTGATGACCTTTCCTTTCCCGACCCTCCTGACCCGGAAATTCACTGCCTCACCGTTACAGGTCGAGAGTTGATCGCGGCCGTTTGCTCCTTCAGGAGCGGCTCAGCCGGTGGCCTCGACGGCCTAAGTCCCCAACATCTAAAAGACCTTATCTGTTTGGGCGCCGGGGAAGCTGGTGAGTTATTGCTGAAGGAGCTTACAGCTCTGATTAACCTCATGCTCTCCGGCAATGTAAGTGAAGCTGTCATCGACGTCTTGTACGGAGCAAATTTATGTGCCCTGCGTAAGAGGGATGGCGGTATTCGCCCCATTGCCGTGGGAACAACCTACCGTCGTATGGCAGCCAAGATTTGCTGTAAATTCTTTAGTGAGGATGTTTCAAAAAAATTTCAGCCCCTGCAGCTAGGTTACGGCTCTAAAGGGGGCTGTGAGGCTGCCGTACACGCTTTATCAACCTACCTGAATTCTGGCAAAGGTGAGGTCATCTTGAAGGTTGACATTAAAAATGCCTTTAATTCGGTTAACAGGGACACCTTGTTGGCTGAAACTAAAAAAGAACTACCCCAAATCTATAGTTTTCTTTGGCAATGTTATAGACACCCATCTAAATTACTGTATCGGGACAACCTTTTAGAATCTGCTGTTGGCTGTCAACAAGGTGACCCCCTCGGGCCAGTGATTTTTAGTTTAGCTATTCACCCAATAGTTCGTCAGCTAAATTCTAAATTTAACGTTTGGTACCTTGATGACGGGACCTTGGGTGGCGATGTTGACACCGTTCTGAATGATCTCATTTTCTTGAAGAATGAACTACATTCCATTGGCTTAGACCTCAACCTTTCGAAATGTGAACTTTTTTTAGCGGACAACACCGACAGACAATTGACAATTCCTAAATTTTACTCAATAGCCCCAGACATCAAAATTATTGATAAAACGTCTCTTCGCCTCCTAGGGTCGCCAATTTTTGACAACTCTTTTCCTGACTTTATTGACGAAAAAATTCAAAATTTCCGTGATGTTTCAGGTAGATTGCTCGAAATTAACATGCATTCAGCCATTACTATAATTCGCTATTGTTGTTTTGGCCCTAAATTGATATATTTCCTTCGTGCTTCCCATTTATGGAAGCTCAATCATCTTTTGGACAAAATTGACCTCATTATCAGACATACACTGTCATCCATTTTAAATGTGGCTTTGGACGACCGAGCTTGGATTCAAGCTACTCTTCCCATTCGCATGGGTGGTCTCGGCGTCCGCAAAATTTCTAGTATCAGTTTACCGGCGTTCATTTCTTCAGTTCACAGTACTGAAAAATTAGTCAGGAATATCCTGGCTTCCACACTGACTGATTTTGATGTACCGTGCTTCTCTCAGGCTCTGGACGCTTGGAAAATCGCTTTCCCGAATACCGATCAACCCGGCAACCCATCTTCCCAGCGTCAGTGGGATGAACCGCTCTGCAGTGTAGTTCAGAATAATCTACTTAACACATCTGCTACTACTGCTGAGCGTGCGCGCCTGCTGGCTGTGGGTAGGTGGGAGTCGGGTCTTTGGCTTCACGCACTGCCGTCGTCGAGCATCGGTACCTTACTCGATGACACTACCTTCCGCCTCGCTGTTTCTCTCCGGATCGGAGCCCCACTCTGCTCTCCTCATCGCTGTCACTGTGGTGAAGTTGTCAATAGCCTCGGACACCATGGCCTGTCTTGCAGCCGTAGTGCTGGCCGTTTTGCGCGGCACGCGAACCTAAACGACATTATTCGACGAGCTCTTGTTACCGTCGGCGTTCCAGCTGTTTTAGAACCCAATGGCTTGGCACGCGACGATGGCAAAAGACCTGACGGTATGTCTTTGTTTCCTTGGAAGATGGGTAGGCCTCTAGTGTGGGACGCAACCTGTGTCGATACTCTTGCGCCATCTCATCTTCCAAGTTCATCGTGCTCTGCTGGCGCTGCTGCTGCGGTTGCTGAGAACCTCAAACGGCGCAAATATAGCAACCTTAGTAGTAACTATATTTTTGAGCCGTTTGGGGTTGAAACTATAGGGCCATGGGGTCCGAGTGCTCACAGCCTCTTTAAAGAAATCTCTAAAAGACTTATTGACGCTTCCCGTGACCCAAGAGCTGGCTTTTACCTTGGCCAGAGGCTAAGTATTGCCATACAGAGAGGCAACGCCGCCAGTCTCTTGGGCACATTACCAGCTGACAGCGTTGAGGATGAATTTTTCGATGCTCTATAATATGTAGTTTAGTTTAGTTTTATTTTAATTTTGTATTTTTATATTTATGTATACTTAGGGATAAATTTATCTTAAAATAAAATTGTACACATTAGAATTTGTTAAATTACATTAAAGTATTGGTAAACAATGGATTTATATTGGAAATAAAACACATAGTACCCTTTTACCCAATTCTGTGATCGTGGGCGACTCACAAGAATTTCAATCGAATCTTAATTGATTAAAGATATTGTGGTTAAATCGATACATTTATCTTGTTTCAAACCGATTAAAGAGTTAAATAACTGGTCTTGGCGTTACAGAACGACTTGGAACAATTTCTGTAGCGCCAGATATCTTATGGAATGTTAGATCTACATCGCCTTTGTCGAAGAAAAAACTGATTTATGAGTGTCTTTTCGTGTATAAGATCTATGTAATGATTTTGAAATACCTTAATATTTTGCTTATTTAATTATGCATTTTTTGCTAGACATCTAGAAAGTCATCGTTTTCTGTAACAGTCCATAGCTGGGAACTTTTATATCCGGAACCGATTCTATCATCTAAGCACAAGAGTAAAGAACACTATTGTAATCCACGTGTTCTGTTACATATACCCGTAGTGGATCTTCCTATCTGTTCCTGTTATTTATTAAGGTACTAGCTGACCCGGTAAACTTCGTGACCGCCTATTTGATTTCTGAACGAATTTTAAATTTAATTGATTTCTGAACGACCGGACGAACATCAAATACATAGCAGGTAGAAATAGTTGCTAGCCCGGTCAGCGTTTGCGTCTTCGAGATCGCGAACGCGTGGGTTATGAGAATTCAAAGGTGCTCGCTCCGCTTTGCCGCGTGTCGGTATCCGCGGGACGGGCGCCGGCGGTCTATCTTATTCGAAGTGGTCGCGGGACTGTACGAATTACCGTGACCCCGGAACGTAAAGGGCTATTGAAGGACACCGTGGATTTTAGTCAGTACGAGTCTGACAGTAAGGGTGGGAGGACTCATTCGATGATTTTACCACGAAAAAAAAAGGTAGAAATAAAATAATTTCTTTTACTATATTACCAATAAATTTTTTTTATCATATTTACTCACCTTTTAAACCTTCCCTGGACTTCCAAAAATAATTCAAAACCAAAATGAGTCAAATCAGTCAAGTCTTTCTCGAGTTTTAGCGAGACTAACGAACAGCAATTGATTTTTATATAAATACTAGCTGTACCCTGCCCCGCTTCGCTGTGGCACAAAAATTAAAAAAAAAAACAAATAGATAAAAACCATCCTTGATGCGGATTATATATCATGCTAAAATTTCAGCTCAATCGGTGCAGAACTTTTTGAGTTTTTGAAGCATACACAAACCAACATAACATTTTTATATATAAGAAAGAAGAAGAAGATATATGAAATGCTTTATTTCGGTTTTAAATATCAAATGCATGAGTTCTTCTGCTGTTCCAAAATTCCCATTTCCATAATTCGTCTTTTGATTTGTACACTTCTTGATGAAATCTAATCTAGATTTCAATAAACCATTCATCAAAAACCAACATTATTTTTAACGCGAGTATTATAACTAAACATTAACAGAAAATCTAAATCAATGGCAGTCATTACTTGAACATTCATTAAGCTCTGAATGTGGTCCGAAATTAGCTTTTTATGGGCGTTTTAGTTAAATATAGCTGTACCCTTTTATGTTAGTGGGCCAGCGGATGTCGATGGCGTGTGAACTGGGTACGGAACCTGTGGCACGCGGAGCTAATGGGTTGCAACCCGCCACTGCGCGACTGGGGAAAAACAATAAGTACCGTGGCAATGTTTTTTGTGTTTTTATTTTTATTTTATGTCAAATTTTATTGGAAAATAATACAGCTTCAATGTTTTCGTGATATTAAAGTTGGCTTTTCATCGAATATCTTTTTACATACTTTAGTTACGTTGGGAAGTAAAGGAAACCAGGTCTAGTTCAGTTTACAAACAATGAGATACTTACCTGAAATAGTATCTACGTGAAGATCAGAACGCTAAAGGAAATGATAGCAGCCTCTTTCTTTACTTGGTAAAATCATCGAATGAGTCCTCCCGCCCTGGGTGGAGTAAGAGAGGGAAATTATGCCAGCTAACGGTCGTAAAACTTTCCAAAAAGTCAACAAACCCGTAGGTTTACACTAAGAAGAAGTGGAGTACATCAGGTACACCCAAAGGTCAGGTACACCCAAAGGTTAAAAGGTCGAAAGTCTGACAACAGTCTTACGAAGTGATATCGTATTACCCAGTTACTATGTTACAGAGGTCAGATTGGTAGTGGCTTCATGCTAAATACTGATATTCAGCTGTATCCGGTTCGACTGAAAGCCGACCAGAAAATAATTAGGAAAAGGCTAGTCGGAAGATAAGTATATGAAGCATGAAGAAATAGCTAGGTTATCAAGAATTAATGGCATAAAAAAATCCACTTAGCTCGCTTCTGTGAGCTAAATAAACGTAAATGATGCACAAGTAACATACTGAACTTGACACACGCGATTAAAAAAGGTTCCACGTGTTTATAAATTCAATTGGCTGTGGTTGAATATATCGTGACCTTGGTAGGTCAAGGTCGTGGTGAATCCCGCCCCATGACAGTATCAAACGGTTGGTTTTTATATTTTATGCAGTAAATGTCATTGTGTATTCAGGATTTACTTTTTTTGGGCCTTATAACACCGGGATGACCACACATAATGTATTCATTTAGGTATAGACAAGGGTTAATGAAATTTGTCTTAATTTTTTCTTTTAGGGGTAATTCACCTTTAGGGCATGCCCGCGGGCAAGTCCGCCAGACCTCGCAACCATAGGTCTGTGCAGTCTGACAGATTTGCCTGTTGTTGTTCGTCAACTTGGTCTTAAACTCTCAACTGTGCATGACATATATCCATACAAGAAATTGATAAGTCTGTGTCGTGTATTCTAGCGAGTGACATACCCGTATAAACTGCCCGCTGGCATGTCCTAGAAGTGAATTACCCCCTAATACCCGTCTATTGTATTTCCGCTTTTTATTAAATTTATTACTAATTTAAAATGACACTGCTAGAGATCACATAAGACTTGTTTGACGATCAATGCATATTCTTTGTATTGGATATTAAGCTACAGGTGTCACTACATAAAACAAAGTCATATAGTTTGATGGCGTGCTAAACAAGGTAACAAAAGGGCGTGTATTTAGTAATTAGGTTAGCAATGATATAACCGCCGGTCGGGCTCACCTGCGAAAGCGTGCGTGTAATATATCTGAGTAGGTACTAATTCACTGTTTATTCCCACCAAGTTTTATGACAGATCACTAGATTTCTGTTTTTTCAGCGTAGCAAGTATTTTCAGCATTTTTTGTATGGAAAAACAAAAAGCGCCTCTAGTGTACAAACGAGGAACTATTTTTTTCCTTCAAGTAAACGTCAATGTTCCAGTTTACGCCAAAAAAACGCACAATGCCAACATTTTGAAATCCCCATACAATAGGTATATCGTATAATTCCGTAAAGTAAATTTTTACTACCCTGTTTCCTTGGGTGCCCTTTGGATTCCAGGGTCACGGTGCCCTTTGAAGACCCTCACTCCGTTTCAATGAGACAAATTCGGCATTCGAAATGAACTGACCTAACCAAGATTCAATCTATATGACACAGCTACGTGATACGAATTGCAAAGAACTTTGGCCACTTTTGTTAATCATTTAAGGCTGATTTGGATCGATCCAGCGTGTCTGGATACTGCTGACTGGAACATAGATAGCCAAATACCTGGTGTTGAGGAACTATCCAAACGGGTAATCATCACCCGCTCGTAAAAGGCTATTCTAGGAATATGGTGCATTTAAGTCAGGATTATTTGGAATTGCAGTATATTAACCCCTCAAGGACCGCCATTATTTAATTCAGGCACCATTTTAAGACTTATCTTAACTACAAATACAGTTCTAAATTAAACAGGTCGGTGTTTGGTGGCACGTTTTAGTGCCGCTGGGGCTCTAGAGGTTAATGCTGGAAACTAGCTTACAGTGTGAGTCAGTCACGGGTAAAGACAACTGAGTGAAATGCGTTATTGAAAGGATACGTCAAGACCGTGAATGGATGCAATATATCGGGAGTAAGTGGTCTGGTCAGTAGCATCGGGGTTGAACGATTGATAAACGAATCTCGAAATAAACTGTTGTTTGTGCTGTCAATCTGATCGATTATTCGTTTTAACGAGACGGTTAAATACTCCTTGCTTAATCTGTAATCTATTTATAGAAAACAGGCATTACATGACTTATAAAATTTTCTTGATATATTCCTTGACATATTTCCTAATAAGAAATTGTTGTATACGACTCAATCACTTTCACACAGAGAGATATTAGTCCCATCCGTGGAACTACTATAATCATTGTTTAAATGTGTATTTTTTAAAACGAGATGTCGTCCTGTGGCTGAATTAGACCATAAAGGATTCTAAGGTAGAATCCTGAGCGCAGCGAGGGTTTACAATTACCTTATTCGACCTTAAAATAGTGTAGCAACACTATTCTAAGCTCGAGTAAGGTACTTTGGTAAACAATCTACTGTTTTACCAGTGTAACGTTTCAGTGGGACAATTTTCGACATAAATTGGAACATTATTAAGGTTTAAAACATGTATTTTACTGTTCTTTGGTTACAAACATCCATCCATTTTACTTTCTTTCATTGGTTTTATATCTGACTCTATAAAAAAGCGACATTCTTTTTACATTTACCAAAATTATTGTCTAAATTATATTACTGTCTATGACGGACTGTATGATGCAGTTTTCAAAGTAATCTATAATATTAGTATTATTAAAATTGCATTCTTCCTAAGTCGAAAACATAAAACTCCACTGTCAAATAACAATAAATTAATTCTGGGTGTAATTTATCTATAATATGTATGTATTTAGAAATATATAAGTATGTTTATCAGTTGTCTAGTACCCA
The DNA here is from genome assembly GCA_943136025.2 of Agrotis puta. Lineage (NCBI taxonomy): Eukaryota > Metazoa > Arthropoda > Insecta > Lepidoptera > Noctuidae > Agrotis > Agrotis puta. The sequence goes on along the minus strand of OW964185.2, from coordinate 12,835,466 downwards.
TAACACAAGCTCTGCTTAGCTTGGGACTAGATGGCGTTGTGTGATAGTTGTGGAATATTTATTTATTTATTTAATTTTCCCAGCACATTATGCTCCAACAGGTCATTATGACAGAGTGGTGACTGTCAGAAGTCACGGTAGACGACCAGACAAATAGTTTATTACAATACACTGCTACCATTCGTATGTTATTACCGCACAAGTGTTATTATGCCACAATTTGATAACCGGACGATGCGAAATTATCAGCTAAGGAAAATATGGAATTAATTGTACGAGTGGTTGTTGTAAATATAATTTTATGATTTTATGGGATGTGATCATGGTTTGTTATTTTAACCATGGATAATTTTTAGGACTCACTGCTAAAATAAATACCTACATTGTCTTTGTACCGAGGATTATTTTAAACAACTAAGTTACTTATCACTAAGATTGAAAATATTGAACAGCAAACATTCATTGTGATGAATTACAATAATAATCTCGAAAAATTCTTTTTATTTGCTTCTTCTGTCCCACTCCTTCTACTACTCGAGATCCCTCCTTCCAGTCCTCCGCGTCCTCCTTCCATTCATTTAAAATCTATTTCATTCTAATGGTTAGTTCTTTTACATTGCTTATCCATAAATGTGGCTAATTGTCTTTCTAAAGACAACATTATGTCTGTTACATTAATTAGCATAAAGAGATGCACTAGAACTGTTGATTAAAACAACACCTAAAATCTTCAGCTGCGCAGGCGCATATTCCTGTGAGCAATAACCAACCATAACAGCCATATTTCAAGTACCTACATTGTACCGAGTACCCAGACAAATTAATAGCATAACAACAAAGAGCAAGTACTCCTATTAATAGCGTCACTACTCACTAATCGTGTTGTGCGCCATGATTATACGGCGTATGCGCATATGGTCTTGTCTCAATTCTTGTTCCTAATTGAATATCATAACTATTTAAACGAATATAGACTTTATTATGTAGTTAATTAAATAGTTTTTAAAACAAGTGATACTTTAATCAACCTATTTTCCCCATACCTTCCCATTTAACCCTGTGTGTGGTAATCTTCGGTCAATCTACTACAAATTAACTATTAAAGTACAATTCTGTACTAGACTAGCTGTTCCCAGCGACTTCACCCGCGTCTAAATCGGATGTTATCCTACGGGACTGTAATATTGGGATAAACGGTACTTATCCCATTTGTTATTTCAAGTAACTTTTACCTTATTTTTGAGCTAAACTTCAACATCCGTTCACCTTTTCTGACGTGATTGACTTAAAAACATTCATCGATCAACCCATTTTTTTTTTAACGTGGTAAAATCATCATATGTGTCCTCCCACCCACGGCAGAGCGGGAGGGACTGTAAGACTCGTACTGACTAAAATCCACGGTGCCCTTCAATAGCCCTTTACATTCCGGGGTCACGGTAATTCGTACAGTCCCGCGACCAACCCATAAATTAGATTAATAGGGACGAAACTGATCGTTATGAGACGATTTTAATATTTTTTTCTAAATGTGTTTATGTTTGCAAGTTTCGGAAATCAAATCGCAAACGGACTTCCAAGTTTACAAGTGCAACGTTCTCAAGATTGAACTACGCAGCTGTGGAGTAGTCATTGTGTAGACTTTTAAGGAATGATGAAGAACAAAGGTTATTGAATCGAAGGGACGTGTGATGTTTGATAATATGAAGACAATTTATTTGGTGTATGGTACATGTGTATCATGTTGATACATAAAAAGAATTACAGGTAAGTATGTGTATGTGTTACGATTTTTTGACTTACCTAAGTAATGCAAGTGATTAATAATTCTAATTAAATCTTTTATGCATTGTCCGCGACAAAACATACATTTGTAATGTCTGCTTCGCGGACAATCGTCATGAAACATGTGATTACGACTCAGGGAAACGGGTATAAAAAATTCTGCCTGAGTCAAAAATTCCTGGGTAACTTACCTATAGACTATTTGCTTTTGCCCATGGCTTTGCTTGCAATGCTTTTTTTTCTAGTTTTATTTATAAAGAAGTAGTATTTAGCCGTGTCATTTATCTCTGTACTAAAATTTGTCATAATCTATACAGCGATTTACGCATGACATTGACAGCGTAATAGACAACCAAATCACTTTTCCCCGTGGTTTCACCACTACTGCTCGGCTTGTATTGCTCGTAGAATGATGTTTTATAATTATCTATAGCCTTCCTTGATGAAATGGACTAACCAAACCTAAATAATTTTTCAATTCGAATCAGTAGTTCCTGAGATGAGCGCGTTCATAGAAACAAACTCTTTAGCTTTATGATATTATATAGTTTAGATTATAAAGTTTCTCTAAGATAATAAGGATTTCCTTTACCAAATTATAAAAAAAACAGGTTATTTTTCATGCAGAAAGCTGATCTTCGTTAACCCGTTGGCTTTTATGGTAACGAGATACCGAACACACGGCTGCCTGAGTTTTGCATGTTGTTACATATTCATACGCGTCTGATTAGTCAGAAGGGCTCGTTAGTAGACAGCACTAGGAATTGATGCAGGTGTGCTGCGCTTCGCAGAATGTGAGCAATGCGTACTTCGTTATGGCATTATTAGAGGTTAATTCTAATTAGGTATTTAAAGTGGAAATCTTGTAAGAAGTATACCTTGAAAAGGGGGTTAAAATTGTCTTTCGGGAAAACTCAGCCCTGAATTTTTCTACTTTATTTTCAATTTTTTTTTGTAAATATACATCAAGATCTATCTACATTGTAGGCAGAGACAAAGCGTGGATTCTTTCAAGGGCGGTAACCACATTGTGGCGCTGTCTGTACTAGGTAGGTAGTCATCAAATAATGTGCTGATCTAATTAAGTAAGGGCGTCTTAGAATAACCACCTATACAAAAAAGGTGAAAAATGCGAATGTGACATCTAATTACTAGAAGTCATTAAATTATTAAAAGCTTCAATAAAGAAGCACAATTTAAAATACCTATAAAAATCATTAAATCATGTATAATTTAAAAATATGTTTACTCAAAAAGCTCCACCGATTCCCTAGTCCTATTGAGTCAAGTGGCCATTATGATACATTCTTCAATTAGTCAGGGGAGCAACAAAAGTACTAGGAACGCATATCTGTTAGAAGCTTCGAGGAATAGCTTGCGACTGGAGTACTGATTGTTAGAATTACTGACGTCTTTGTTAATGTTATTTTCACATCGTTGAAGGTGGCAGAACGCGCAGCGTGATCTATCTCTATTCTACCAAAACAAGACTATTACTCGTATTTCAATTCGATAATTTTATGGCCGAGTCAGGGAGTCTACTTTCTAAGTCCGTTAACGAAGATACGGGTACGGATGTACGAACGTAACTTACGTCAAAATCAAATTTGCGGACGGATAACACCGCCACGACTGAATTCCTTTCGACACGACGCTAGTGTCGATGTCATTACAACAAATTGCATTAAAAAAAGTAGTACCACGATATTTCCGCAAGTCATGAGTGGTGCCGCGTACTCTAAGGAGCTATCTGTCAAATCGTAATATCATTCATTCTTAATTCGGGTTCGTTGTCTAAACACCCGTATCTAAGGTCGATACTACGGGTTTTGTGCTTAGAGATTAGACCCCCTGACACGACCCGTAGACGTTATTTTGAAATTGGCCGTACTTAGATTGGTTATATACGTCTTTTTACATTCTATAATTTTGTTTATTCTTTCGTCCGTCCGTTCCGTCCGTCGACAAAACCCCTTTCTAGGTTTTCTTTCTTTCTTTTTTATCATGCTACGTGTGCCAATCCTGTTCAACAATAATTCTCAGAAGCAGGACACATTAGCGATGATGCTTCGGAGAAAAGTTCATCGATAAATTGAATGGAATAATTGAATGCAACATTCAAATTAAGGGAATAGTTTCAGTTCAAGAATGCAACAGAGCATGCATTGAATAAGCAATTCAAATAAATGCTAAATAATGGGGCAGACAATTTATTTAAATTGTGCCATGAAAGTCATTTGAATAATTAAGGAATACAGTAGCGTCCATTTAACCTAATTAGTTCTACAGAATCTTTGTATTTTGTCGTGTATTGAAGATTAACTTTTGTCCGCCTGCGTCATGGTCCAAAATTGTTCCACATGGACGTAATACCAAGTAGCCTGATCAGCGATGATGTTTATTGTATGAAGACTTTCGAAAAAATCCTCAATGAAATTTGGCATATGATGAAAGTAGTGATACAGACTATAGATGCACAATATTAATAATCGCTTATAACTCTCTGTGAAAAATTCCTCAGCCTCAAATACTTTCTGTATATTATGTATCAATGTATACGTTAGAGCGCGAAATGTACAAAGTTAATTTGGAGTGACACCGAAATTGAAAATTTGTTGGATATTTATACTTACCTATTCTAACTAATACATTCATACATATACAGATAGTAAGCAATTTCCATACTTAGGTCTATTCCAAAAAAAATAAAAGTTGGATTATTGTGCATTTGTAATCTGTATCACCTTCTTTCATTTATATTCCAAATTTCAGTGCAGGAGGAATTTTTCGGGTCACATAAGCCTCGTTGATTGGACTAAAGAGTAAATTTTTTATGTTGAATCGAGTATCCCATGTCATAACCTATCATGTCCATGTCCTTATCTATCGTGTCCGTTGTCTATACCCTAGACCAAACTACGTGTGCAAAGGTCACGTTACGAGAAAAGGTCAGACAGAGAAAACAGACAGATTTATGAAATTGTTATGAATAGATACTCGTATGTAATACTATCAATGTATTTTTTGTTTGAAAAGAATTATGTTATCTATCTATACTACTTATATATTACACCTGCGGTCGTATTATGACGTCTTAAAACCAGGCTTGTTCCAGTGAGTGAAAGAGACAGAGCTATACAAGTCGTCTAGCGCCACCTCGTTCACTCACTGGAAAAAGCCTGGTTTTAAGACGTCATAATCCGGCCCCTATATTCAATATTATAAAGCTGAAGAGTTTGGTTGCAAGCGCTAATCTTAGGAACTACATAGCTGGTTCAAATTGTCAAATTATTTTTGTGTTGGATAGTGCATTTATCGAGGAACACTACAAGCTTAACATTACGCTAAAACCAAAGAGGAGCAGCGGGGATAAAACCACGGTGAACAGTTAGTTGTAATGTAAAGATTGCTTTATTTTTAGCGTAATAACAAAAAAAAAATTCTAATCAAATATGGACCTTTTTAAGATATTAGTTTCACGTCATTTCAGATTTTTAAAGCCATGATTACATAACAACGAATTAAAAAAAAAACCCGAAAGCAAACACAATGACAAACATAAATTAGATCGATACCAGTGTGGGACGTTCGCAAATCTGGTATCTGGTATCAGTATCCGATCTTGGCATTATAATATTACACCCACTGCGGTACTTATGGACGACCGTGAACATTTTTGGTAGTGGGAATACGGTTTTGGTATCACTAATTTTATTTAGCGAGTTTAATGTCCGTTTTTTAAATATGACAGTGATATATGAAAATAGTATTAAAGGTTTATAGATCGGGAAAGATGAAGGACACGTGTGTTTGATGTATTTTGAGACAGATCCTAGGCTTTTGCATATTTTTCATGGGATTTTTAATCAAAAACTAATACCTCAACAGTATAATGTTGACTTTTTTTTATAAGTCCTCCCACCCAGGGCAGAGCGGGAGGGATTGTCAGACTCGTACTGACTAAAATCCACGGTGTCCTTCGATAGCCCTTTACGTTCCGGGGTCATGGTAATTCGCACAGTCCCGCGACCACGGCAGGCTTTGGCCCTCTACAGGCCCCGGCACTATGCTGACACTCCTTGAGCCGCGCGTGGAACACAACGCGCCGTCGACCCGGGAATGGTCCATGGTCGGACAGCGAGTCGCCCATTACTCGCCGCCCGCATGCCCATATAATGTTGACTAGAACATTAGTATCAAGGGCTGTTCTCTTATAGAAGCCTCAAAAATGCTGCTGATCACGTAAAGCAAGCTAAAAGAAACGCAGGCCACGGATCCTGGTCATACCGCATACCACCACCAATGCCCTCAAAAAAGTCTACAGTCTTAGCCGAGGTTCTTGGAGCTGTAGCTTGGTGGTAGATTTTCTGGCATTGTTTCACTACACGTGATCACATTTCTGGTGAATTTAAGTACATCCATCCCTCTTCCTACTCTGATGAGGAACTTGGAATCCCACCTGACTCTGCTGGACCATTGAAGCAATAAGCAGAAACTACGTTTGGATTGTAGATACTTTTAATTTAGGTTGATGTTAAATAAAAAATCATAAACGTCTGTAGGTCTGTATTCTACATCTGTGGTTTCTGTTAGAATTATAAAAAAAAAATCTCAATTTTAGATAGTGTATAAGGTTCTCAAATTGCTACACTAATACTGTTTCTACCGAAATAATACTCTACTTCTGACATTCTAAAACTAACTACAAGTTACCTTTGTTTTAGATAAGCCGCTGCACATTGGTTTAGGTTTGTAATTATCCTACAACAAAAATCAAAATTAGACACATATCTTAGAAAATTCATCCCGTAATAGGTAACGATGAATCAAAGTTTATAGGGAAGATTTTATCCTCCTTTTAAGGAAGTTTTAACCCCCTCCTGTATTGGGGTGGTAAAATCTGGGTGGATCGGAAGGGCTGTCAGACTCTTACTTGTCCTTTCAACCTTAGTGTTCCAGTTCCATGGTATCCTGCTGAAACAATCCTGAGAAAGTTTTGACCCTTTTTTTGATCGTGTTAAAATTCTCAAAATAAATGAGTCCCCCCCCACCCAGGGTGGGACTGGAGGGACTGCCAGACTTGTGCTGTCTAAAATATACGGTGATCCTTCCATTGCCCTTTACGTTCCAGGGTACGGTTAGCTGATGAGACAGTCCGGTCAATTTGGCCCTCTAAGGGGTGCTCCGTAAGGTTCCGTAATGGTTAATTGATGATCTTTGTAAGGAAGTTTAGATTTTTTTTTTTTGTAATGGTAAAATCATCAAATGAGTCTTCGTGCCGTGATTGGAGCGACAGACGCTAACAGACTCTTATTAACTAAGGATCTAGTCTGTCCCTTCGGTTCTCCTTTCACCCTTTGCGTCCCAGTACCACGATATTCTGCTTAAACAGTCCCGAGAAAGTTTAGATCCTTGAAAAATCATTGCCTGCCATCCATAACTTTGTACATGTGCTTATAAACTTGATCTTAAAAGTGTTACTTTTTACAATGCAACAAAACAATAACAAATTCTGACGCACATTCCTTTTGCACGTGCATTCAACACATTTAGCGTGTGAAAGCTTTTAACCCTGTATGCAGACACAATGCACTTTTATGTATGCTGCAATGAATATAATGTACAGTCACGAGCAATAGTATGTACATACTAAGCAATATTCAAAAGCGATGTTCTGCTACCATATTGATTAAAATTTTGCCTTTTCATTAGACTTCTATTTTGGAAGCCATACTATTACGAAATAGGTCTTATTTCAAAGTGGAAACCAGCATTTTATGATTAAATTGCGTTTGAATTTTGTTATTTTAAGTGTATACATGTATGCATTGCTCGTGGCTGTACAGGCGCCAGCACATTGACCTACCGCAATCTGTTAAATTTCTTTAATAGATTTTCAACATTATCACAATAGTTGTAAAATTTTTCAGTTACGGGTAGGTTGACCTGCTGGCGTCTGAACAGACGCACATTAAACTATCCCAATCTGTCAAATTTTCGTACGTAAAGGGCTATTGAAGGACAGCGTGGATTTTAGTCAGCCTTTAGTCACCCTCCCACCCTGCCCTGGGTGGGAGGACTCATTTGATGATTTTACCACGATAAAAAAGGCGCCGTTCCCACTACGCCAGTGTCCTGAAAATATGCTCGGTATTTTTGGCGAATAAAGCTACATGAGAACAACACATATCAATTTGTCAGTCACTGGCAATTCCAGCAGTTCTACCAGTCCGGAATAACCGTTGGTCTCGTATAGTAGGCTAGGAACAGGGATCGCAGCTGTGATGTCAGACTTCCAGATATAGGTTTATAGGCTATCTAAACATCGATTTAGGGAGCGACCGTCTACACACCCAATTTAAGTAATTAGGACAAGTCTAGTAGCTTTTCAGTTGATTTGTTTGTGTCACGCAGTTTGTTACTTATTGTGAGTGCAGATTTTTGGTGATAACAGAAAATGGAGCTTTTTCATGAGATTGTACATACATATTTTCATAATTATGTATATTTACTGAGAAAGAAAACAATTTGATGATACAGTCATGTAAGACGAGAATGTTAAGTTGGATTTCCACGGTGCTGCACGATGATACCGCACCGATAATGCACCGTGAAGGGTATTCATCGTTGGTAGTGCAGACACGCCTGTCAAAGAAAAGCTGCGTGGCTGTCCTTAGTAATCTGCCGTGCGAGTTCATCCGTAAAATAATGCACCGTGGAAATCCAGCTTTACGGAAGGCGCCAAACTCATAATAGCCAAATTGAGGTTCGACGAAAAACAATCCAATAATTTTTACTATGCTCTCTCATATATATATTTTTTCTTATCGTGGTAAAATCATCAAATGAGTCCTCCCACCCAGGGCAGAGCAGGAGGGACTGTTAGACTCGTACTGACTAAAATCCACGGTGTCCTTCAATAGCCCTTTACGTTCCGGGGTCACGGCAATTCGTACAGTCCCGCGACCCCAGCAGGCTTTGGCCCTCTAGGGAATGTCATATATACATCAAGAATAACATTATCTCTCACTTTGCTTTTAATTTGCATTACCATTCTCAAATGGATTCTCAAATTATGGATATTTGTGTCTGCAGCAAATAAATAAATTTATTTAACGCAAGTAACAATTTTGTTATGTTTTACTTAAAGCGATTTCACAAAACATTAACTCCACTTGTCTCAGAAAGATCTCATGATTGTAGACATACTCTCGTTCTGTATGTCCCTTAATCTCTTGCTTAACTCGGACGAGATTATAATCTTAAGCAACGCTTTTCTCTTTGACAAGATAAGGTGACTTAGCAGTATCCTTTTCATTGCAAAACCTTACTTAAGTCACTAAGTAAGGGCTTATAATAGCGTGTGTAAGGATTCGTAAAGGGATGGTTTTCAAGGGAATATGAGAGATGTCCCGATTTTCCGAGACGTCCCGAAATGTTACGCTGGTAATTCTGCTGTGGAGTGACATTGCCCCTTGCAATGTTAATAATCTTTAAAACCAGTTTTAAGAATGTTTAGAACTTTTTCTATTCAGTTATACAGATTAACAACCATTTTTTTGTTTACATTTTCATTGTTGTTCTAATGAAATTTATAACTTATAATTGAACGGCTATTTTGTGTTTGTGCAGGCAAATGGGGTGACTGCTGAGATGCAGTGCGTCTGCGTCGACACAAATTGGTGATGAAATTTCAAATCCATATACAATATTGCAAAAAAAAACGAACCGTATCATCGCAACATTTACTAACATTAAATAATTAATTTAACGATAAAATCAATTCAGATAGTGGACAAAAATGCAACCGTAAGAAAAAAAAGGAAAGTAGTCAAAATAACGGTGTTGTTTACACTTAAGTATTGAAAGTGCGATGAAACGTGCGAAAACATATCAACAAAACATCTACGAACATAAGATAACATACCGATACCATCAATTCTGATAGTGGGCAAACAAAACATAACCTAAAAATAAAAGTATCTAACCTGACCTGCCCAAAACCACACATTTTACCGCATTTCGAACGCCAGCATTCCTGGCGTAGTCTGGCAACCAGCCAAAGCTAATAGGGGTCAGAAGTAATAATCAAGCATCGACTTAACCCTATGCACTTGCATGGAGAATTTACAAGCAAATGACGATAAAACGATGTTGTTTACATTTAAGTGTTAAAAGTGCGATGAAACGCGAGCAAACATATAATCGAAGAATCTACTAACATAAGATAAGATACCGAAAGCAACTATCAGATAGTGGACAAACAAAACATAACCTAAAAATAAAAGTAACCAATCTGATGTACCCAAAACCACAAGCAATTATTTCACCGCATTTCGAACGCCAGCATTCCAGGTGTAGTCTGACAACCAGCCAAAGCTAAAAGCTAAAGCTAAATTCTCCATGCAAGTGCATAGGGTTAAGTTGATGCTTGATTATTACTTCTGACCCCTATTAGCTTTGGCTAGTTGTCAGACTACACCTGGAATGCTGGCGTTCGAAATGCGGTGAAATAATTGCTTGTGGTTTTGGGTACATCAGATTGGTTACTTTTATTTTTAGGTTATGTTTTGTTTGTATCAGATAGTGGACAAACAAAACATAACCTAAAATAAAAATAAAAGTAGCAATTATTTCACTGCATTTGAACGCCAGCATTCCAGGCGTAGTCTGGCAACAAGCCAAAGCTAATAGGGGTCAGGAGTAATTCAAGTTAACCCTATGCACTTGCATTTGCAAGCAAATGACGATATAACGGTTTGGTTTACAGTTAAGTATTGAAAGTGCGATAAAACATACGAAATAGGTCGTGGGTGTGATAGCGGGTTTATCTTTTCGCTGTTACAGCATGCCTTACTGTTATTTAGTGCAAAATACGACATTTATGAGGTGTTCTACTAATACTACTTTTTTTTTTCTTGGTAAAATCGTCAAATGAGGCAGAGCGGCAGGGACTGTCAGACTCGTACTGACTAAAATCCACGGTGTCCTTCAATAGCCCTTTACTTTCCGTACCGTTCCGGGTCACGGTAATTCGTACAGTCCCGCGACCCCCTGGCAGTCCCCTGGCAGGCTTTGGCCCTCTAGAGGGGGGCCCCGTCATTTTGCTGACACTCTTTGAGGCGCGCGTGGAACACAACGCGCCGTCGACCCGGGCATGGTCCATTGTCGGACAACGAGTTGCCCATTAACTACTACTACTGCTACGAATATTTTATGTTTAAGCTTTGTTCATCATCTCTTCTCTTCTCTGTGAGATAGAGTGGACCATAATCCACCACGCCAGCCCAGTGCGGGTTGGTAGATGTCACATGTCTACGAATTTTTGCTTCTAGGACATGCCAGTTTCCTCACGATTTTTTCCTTCATAGTTTTGAGAGCAGTGGTGATGAAATAAATAACACAAAGTAATGCGCCTGACTGGGTTCGAACCTACGATTAACAGCAGGGGTTTATAATAACATCGTATCAGTATTAAACTATGTAAGTAGGGCACTCATAGCCCCACTATTTTATAGCGCTTATCTAAATGTTTGATAACAAGACTGATAAATCATACATTATGAAATATGTATGCACTGTGCTGGTGTTGCACAGAAGACTATATTTTATGCTCATTGCATATGGATCGTTATCTTTTGATAACATTGTTCACATTTCTTTCTCAGAAATCTGTCATCTACCTGGAGGCATTTAGTTTTCAATCTTTCACCAAAACAAAATATTGTGAACTATCTGCGAACCGTATTTCATCATTAACCTGTGGGACACAGACCTTCTTTCAATGTGATAGTGAGTGAGCCAAAGTCCACCACGCGTGCCTTTTATCGGTTGGTAATGAAATGAAATGAAATGATTTTGCAAGTAGGTTTGTATTTTTTCACGTCTTCTTTTTACAAACTAGATGACGCGGGTGTTTCGTACCTGACTACTCTGAGAAGAAACACCCGAAACAAACTCAAAGGTCACTGTCTCTTTTAAAGTACAGACATTATATTGGTCACGTCATACGAGGACCATGTAGGTTAGTGTCTGAGATAGATGATAGATAGGATAGGGTATAGATGGATAAATAGGTAGATGTCACATCTTTAAACTTTTGGTTCCAACAGACGTGTCTTGCCTATTTCCTCACCATGTTTTACTTCGCCGTTTTTAGCGCAGTAGTGATGAAATAAAATACACAAAGTTATGTGCCTGGCTCAGTTCGAACACACGACCCACCACTCGTCATTCGGAGCCGATACCACTGAGCCACAACTGAACCAGTACGACATTTAATTTCCCAAGATTTAGGGGATTGGTACTATTTAAATGGCTTAAGAAAGACTTCAAATTTTAAAGTTTATGAATTAAAGGTAAGGCACACCTCACTGAAACGGTAAACTGTTATTCATAATATGCAGTTTAAAACATAATAATGTAGATCGATAATATAATCAGTCAGCTGCTGGTAGTCGCTATAGTTTTAATTAATGAAACAATATTTATTGATTCCAATTGAAACTATGGTGTGAGATACTCGTACGAATTGACACGCTAAATACTGTAACAGATACTAAAAGAATTGCTATGCGCACATTTTAACCTTTTGAAGTTCTCAAATTAGGATGAAAAAAAACTCATATGATTGTTTCAGTCTTTGGATTTTGATCAAGCTTGATGAAAAGCATACAATAAATTAAAATTTAAATCACTTGCACTGCCAGCTATTTGTCGAATATCGATCCAGAACCACCAATAGCCACAGGCAGAGAAAAACTTTCAGTATCTAAATGAAAAATAGCTCATAATGTTTGTTTCAGTCATTCAATTTTGATCAGGCATGATTGAATCAAAAGCGTTCAATAATTTCAAATTTGAACCATTTCACTTCTATTATCATTTAACGAGCTAAGAATATTCCAGAACTCGCCAATTGCCAATTTCAGGCAGACAATAAAAAAGTCGTAAATTCAAATAAACAATAATGTATTCGCATTACGGCATTATGCATAAGAAGCAATCCATTAGGTCGTGGATACATTTATCAATAATACCAACTGGGGCATCAGGTCACAGCTTTGTTTGTATGGCGTATGCCTAATTGTCCCGACACTGTCGGATATCGAACTGGTGAACTGGGACAATTATGTAATAGAGGGTAATCATGGTGAGTGGGTAAGGTAAAAAATTGATGTCGAAGAAAAGGATTAACTGATTCCATCAGGGTGTGATGGCTCAGAGATATCGCCAATGAATAGATCGATTGTGAAAAGAAAAGGAAGGTGACACAAAAGAACACAATTAAAGTGTGACCATTCCTGTGTAAGGCCTATAGAACTGCCAAATTTCATCATTAATACGTGCAATTCCCATGTAATAAAGGATGAATAGATTGCTATTAAACGGGCATAAACTCAGACTCAGGACTTCTGCTGAGAAAATCTTGGAAAACATAAATCTGGAAACCAAATCCAAAACCATGCAGTAATGAGGTGCAGTTTGTGAACTGAATTCAATTACCTATCTAAAAACTAAAGTTAAAGCTTAAGAATAAATTATCATTGGTAAAGAAACATAGAACTAGCAATAAAAATTAAATTGAAGAAATTTTACAGCGGGCGTGTAAACTCATGCGATGGGTGGTAAACGCAGAGCATAAATATGAACAAAAACGGGTGTTAAAAACTAGCTGGGCTGTGGTTGGAAGACTTCTGACAATTTCTAGCAATGTTGCGGTTATCGTCGCGATATGGGTAATGGCATCTAAGATAAGACCACCGGCCATGATGTAAACGTGAGAAGATATCAGGGGAATGTCGTACAGTTAGATGGCACACCTTACTCAGTGCAATGTTTGTAGATAGCAAAACTAAAGACAAAATAGTACCTAACATAAATATCTTAAGATACTGCGGCATGGTGTGACTGTGGTTGCGCTATGTTGCCCGAATTATCCTGAATTCCAAAACATGCAGCAAAACAACCTTTGCACTGTCACCGAGGGAGCAGTCGTCAAATCTCTGCTACGCTGTTTTGCAGTTTAACAGAAGATTTGTATAATACCCACCGAAGTGTGGATGTGGCGAAGTTTTGGGTCAATCGAATATTAAGTCGTTCCATTGGCATGATGAAGAAGCTTTTAATAATACCAAGCTATGTTTTTAACCATGTTTTAGATAAACAAAGATAATTTTCTGAAATTATATATGAAATAAGATGGGAGAAGACAAGAACATGTAGCATCTTGCTTAAGAAATTGATGAGTTTATGAAACCTCTAACTTTATCACAAAATTCTGACAGGTTTTATGACCCAAGTTGAAATAATAATGTAGAATACTGGATAACGGGTTGACCTGGTGATAAAATACGAAGGTATTAATAGCAAATTCACATAAATAGTTCAACTGCAGGTCAATTCTAATGATGACCTTATGATAACACAAACTGCAGACGATAAACCTTTGAACTGTCGCGACGTCTGCAAAGACAGACAATTCAATTATGTATCAGACAGGCAATTATTTATTTATGCAGTATTTGTACATATTCCTTGCTTGTGCTGTATTTACATAGCGCATATCGCAAGTATAAGAGAGCTGCAGTTTAAATTCAAAATAATTATTCTCTGAATTTTCGACCAAACATTTCGGTGGATTGATATCTACATGAAAAATTGTCATAGATCTTATAATAATAACTGTCACAGGCAAAAAGAAACTGTTCCTTATTTATTGTGTAAAAATCATCGAATTGTTTTCTGTCCTGGGTGAGGCAGAAAATACTGGCAGTCTCCTACCAACTAAAATTATTGGAGTGCACATGATTCAAAGATATCGGCAATTTAATAATGTGGGACAGTCTCCTAGCTAGATTCAAGACGACCCAAAATGATCTGCCCCAAACGATAGACTGGATGCAGAAGGAGGAGAAGAGGATGCCGCGGTACATCTTAGGAGAGGAAAGATCTCGTCGTGGATTGCAAAAGGTTGAGAAGATTAAACCAACAGACATTACACAACCCAACAAACAAATTAAAGTAAATGTGGACTAAATAGTAGATATTATTTTGGTGCTCTGCATATTGCAGTACAATTTGCGTGGGCCATTAACCAAGCTCTAAACAGCCGATGTTCCGATAATGCAAAGTGAACGACAGATGCCATACAAGCTAATAATATTTGTCAGTTAAACAGAGGCACTTTATCCCCATAATAGCCACGATTGACGTCAGCAAGTACTTTAGAAGAACAAGTACATAGAGTTCGGAATAAACCGAAACATTTGTAGTCTGTGGTTCCAGTCGTTGGATGTAATAATAAGCGTCACGTCGAGGTCAAGGTTCGCATCCCAGCTTTGTCAAAGATGATAATAGTGGAGAAAAGGGTCGGTGAATAAAAGAGATATAAATTAGGATTTTTTTATATTGGGAATGATATTACTTGATAAGCTTAGAAATTAAGGAATTCGGTTACTGAAAATTGAGCTAAGCAGATTTATGATTAAAATATGGCTTAAAATCGTGTTTGACCAAGTTACATCCTGATTTTACACGAGAATAGCTTATGACATCATTAAGTTAAGAACCTCTTGTCAGTCAAGGACAGCAATATTGACTTATCGTGTAAATGAAGAATGATCCAACATTATTAGACAAACTTTTGTCTAGTCTGGTTTGTCTCAGCTTATAAGTACCTAGTTTCGATTTTTTTTCTAGATAGAGACGAGACTTTGAAGGTATAAACAGTTACACATCAAGCTATACAAATCCAGGTTGTTTTGGCCTCGCTTCGTATGATCTTTCCTCATAATGAACGTTTAGTTAGTACTTGTTTTGTATAGCTTGATGTGTAGCCGTGTGTACCTTTTCACTGTTCAGAGATTTCTTTGATTGCTATGTTTTCGAAATTATTAGTCCCTTGTTTCATTGTCATTTTTCTATCATAATTATTTTTATTCACCTTCTGTAGAAAAACTTCATGATAACTTATTAGCTTTCTTATCTTTAAAGTTATCTCTACTAGTCCATATATTTCTGACCTACTGCAGATTATATCATACTCTATGGTTCCGGAGGTATAAAAAAGTTAGTTGTTGATTCACGAAGCGCCGGCTGCTATTGGCCTGTTTGTTTTATTCATGAGATCGTCAAAGTTAACGATTTTTTTAAAGAATACGGTCATTCATGTTAATGGTTTACTAATATTATTGGTATTGCAGGAATGGTATTATGTTATATCATTGTTTGTGTATTTTGCTCGATAAATAGAGGATTTTTCCTGTTGTATCTTTATATACATCGTTTGGGGAAATATGTTTAGTTTGTCCTGATAAAAACAAACTCATTTCGCAGCAAAAAAATCAGAATTATCAGTTATTAATATTATGATTCATAATATTGATAAGTGACGATAAATATTAAGTAAACATGTTAGGCGTATGTTGCTGAATTTTGTGTTGCTGGAAACCGGTCAAATTAATAAAATATGTAAGAGCTATTTACAAACACTCTTATTGGAAGAAAATATTATTTGGTTTTCATTGTAGCCTACCAACTGTTTCAAAGTTCATTCCGTAAATAGAAAATAAACAATGTTACTTACTTGCATCTGCAAAAGTCTCGAACCACCATTCTTCTCCATTTTCACGGTTTTTGTAGCACACAAAATAAACAAATACCAAGTTAACTGGAAGACAGCATAAATTTGTACAATTCGATGTGTTAAGTTATTTAGTCGTGTAAAAAAACTATACAAAATATTACACGCGATTTTTGGATTGCAATAACAAACACCATTCACAAAATTTGACACAAAAATGTCAAAAATAATAATTCAGTCCATCAACTTCGAGACTTCGCGCGCTATTTGAAATTGGAATGCGTTTATGATTTAAGTTTTTTTTTTTATTTATCGCCGCGTTCTCAGTTACAAGAATTATAATATCGTAATACCGATCAAACTAGTCAGCCGTCGCCAAGCGACTCAGCTGTTATGAAGCACCGAAGCGAATTAGCGAGAGATGGCGGGGACGGGGAGCGAAGGCGAACAGCCTGCATGACTACTCGCTGAGTAATCGACTGGCTGCACCTACACGCCCTGTGAACTCACAACAATACGTGTGCCACTATCATTATTTCAATCAACCTTTTTTTATATTAACATAAAGAATACTTTCCTACAACACTGTCTTTAAGGCCGTAAAAAAGAGATTGTATTCCACCACCAATAGACAAATAATTATTTACGTTTGAAGCAAAGGAAAATGCTTTTTATTGCTTGCCGGTAAAAGTTTTGTTGGCAGAATTTAAATTATTCAGTTAAATGGCATAAACATTGAAGAAATTCGCGAGCCCGCAGCCAAATTCAGTGAAAGCGTTATCATAAGTCACATGGAGCGTTAACCTGGTGGTGGTGTCAGGGTAATTATAGGGGATAGCATTAAATGCCAGCTTCACATCGCAGTTTATGCAAGAGAACTGGTTAATGAAAAGGACCATCTGTTGCATAAAGTATTGATTTAACGAAGTGATAAGCTTAAAAGTAATTTATTATTTTGAGTGTGTTTATTTGGAATACTTTAGTAGGGTTGTGTCGTGGTTGATCTTTTAATGAATGATGTGACAACATTCTTAACTATGCCGACGTCATAACCAATTTGATTGTCTTTAGACTTTATCTTTTTTGTAAGACCTAATCTTCCATACTGTTTCTTTTTAAGTACAATTTTATTAATAATGAATCAAGAAAATTATCAAGACAGAACAAATGCGAATCATATTTAATAACTGCCAGTCTGCCATGCTCGTCTCACAAGATACTCAATTTAGATAGACAGTCTACAGACATCTTAAGTGCATGTATCTTCATAATTAATCTTAGTGCACACTTGTTTGAGCTAATCCCTTAAATAAAGACAACCGGATACTGCGATAATAATCTCCTTACTCTCATCTCAACTCGTTCACTTCGAAGAAACGGTATGGTTTTATACTTATTTTGCTCATTTTTATGAATGCTTACTTTTTCTTACGCCATTTTTGGTGTTATGATATACAGTAAGTGTGTTGTGCACTCAATATTATAACGTCTGCTGTTTCGTAAAGATTGGATTTAATGCATATTCAAAATGTATATTCGATTTTGAGAACGTACAAGAAGCTGACCAAATCTTTTGTCCTAAAAATGTCCCTCCCAATAATTATATTATTAAAATTCAAATACGTCACAAAATATGTGTCGCATAGAAATTCTCCATCGGCATAAGTGTATTTATCACATTTTGTAATATATTTAAGGACATAAATGGTTTAGGAGAGTCCAGCTAGAGACCGCTCCTATTGCGGCGCTATTGTCTATTTCATTACATCAAACAGTTAAAAAAAAAGTAGTACCACGAATTTTCCGCAGGACTTCAGTCGTACCGTGGACTTGCCTTCAGGCCTTCGTCTGCATACACTTTAATTATTCGTGTCACATGTTATTTTAAGCAGTGTTAGACGAATTTTATAATGGTTTTAAGTTCATCTCTCATACATGCCTTTAAAATCATTAAATTAGATCCAGTAATCTTCATGTTTTCGCCTTCAGAAAGGGTGTACTCAAGGGGGTGTTCTGAGACCAATTTTATTTAGTACTAAATATACATGATTGATTTGTAAAGAAATGATACATCAAAAATTTCACCATACGGTATATTTTATTAAAAAAATTACATACAAACATTCATAATCTGTGATTGAACTTCACTATCATACAGTTCATACAACACACGACGTCGATCTAACTACGTACGCGCTATATTTATTTGTCCATTTCATAGCGTTACATCGCTATCCTCTACTGTGTATGTTTGAGGTACATCACTGGTATTATTGCAAAATGATGATTGGATGAATCGGTAACTACTTTCTTTTTAAAGAGTTACGATGGAGGTTCTTCACATTCTTCTTCATACGATGAGCTGACGATTCAACTACTTTTGCGAATCGTAAGTCTGTTTCCTATTTCGAAGTGCCTTTTAATGGCCTGAATAAACAGTTTGACTTAGAGTTTTCAGAGGACAGCCTCTGCATTTATTAGTAACTTTGACTCTCTGAGATAACTTATGAAACTTTTTTCATAAATCCATTATCTCCATAGTTCTAGTACCGTAACTAGCCTTTTATGCGCCTAGTAAGAGCATTTTTATCTGCGCCCTGTTCTGATCTGGCCACTTATACGTCCAGGCTCGGCGCCCTGCGCCTGGGCAGCGTAGGCATACCCCTATTTTCGGTACTGTTTCTATCTAAGCTGTGTCTCAATAATATTGGATCTCAGAAGAACAGTCTGACTAAGTGCAGCTGAAAATCCGCGTTCTTAAAAGTAATTGTTGACATTTTAGTGTGACGAAGTTCTCTAAATTGAGACTGAGGTCTGAAGATTCATGTTATAACTTCTAATAGTATTTTCAGAGAGCAACGGCTCTCAGATATACAGGTTCTTGGGGACAACAATGCGCCAAATGTGAAAATGAATACTGTGAATTTATGTCATGATGTCTCTTACATCCATACTGTTGTGGTTTCTTTAGCGATTATCTTTCAAAAAGCGAAGCTGGTCAAATACGATAAGATGACAGTCTGATTACGGGGTCTTCTATCTCTTTCTTTATTGTACTCTTGCTCCAGTGAAGACTAAGGTAGATCTACTTTAAATCTAGGATTTTGCATTAACATTTCTTTTTCACATTGAAGTAACAATAAAGTAATACTTTCTAGGAATTGGTGGAACAGATCCAGACTTTGTAAATTATTAATATTTTCCCTCCTTAGTTTCTGCTCCCTACTTTTATTTTCTTTATCAGTTTCCTGTTATGCTGTGAGTAACGGGTAGGTGTTAGCTATTTGTGTCACTTTGCGGTCAGAAGCACCTTGTTTGATCATTTATGTAAATCGCAATATTAACTATAGATACGTCATTTGACTAACGTTACTAATTTTTAGTATCACCTTCATGAAGTATTTTTGAAACATTGATAATACCAGTGATGTTGTAAATAATAAAGCGTTTTGTCTGCACAAATACCTGTTTTTAAGGGAATTTTAGTATCGCAACAATCATGATGAAACAATCTTCTTTTTTTCACTCCAATCACTTACGTTACGGTATTAACTATGCGTTTTGCACCGAAGATATTCTTTCATAAATATAATTATACTTAAAGAGCTTTCTCTTATTCTCTCTCTCTTATCAATTGACAAAATTGATTCTCCAATTGACTGAAATACAATTTTCAGCATTTTCTTTCTTTTAATCACAATAATAAAATAAATACGTATAAGACACATTGGATTAAACACATTGGGTTTGTAACTAAAAACATTTTAAGTTTTTTTAAGGTACTTGTGCAGACAATATGACAATTAAAATTATTTCATTAAACAAGCGCTTGGAAGTACAATTAACTACTTAGAAATAACATGAAAATTACGAACACATCCAGAGGATTTCACTTCAAAATCAAACATGCAAGCTTTTCATACAAAAATATCTCATAATTATATTACTAGACGTCTGAATAACGTCTTATTGCTGTCTAATATCCATTAATTTTACAAACAATTTGTATATTTTATCAAAGAAAGTATAAGATTTTGTGTGTATTGAACATAGGAAAAAGGGTTAGTGTGTATTTTAAAGTGTACAAAACATCGACTTAATTTAATTGCATTTATGTTAAACCGCAGAAGATAGAAAATAAATGAAATTTTATCCTCTGAAACCTGTAAAATATAGGCCAGATTTGAAAACCTGTGACTGCAACGCTTTGTTATACTTTTTAACCTCCCTTTGCAAAATTTGGCGTTTTCAATCGGGAAAAAATAAGACATTGCTATGCGATAAAAACCTTTACGGTACGTGTAAAAAACATTTAAATTATCTATGATTTATTAAGTTTGAAAAAAGAAATAATTTAATTTTTCTTCTGATAAAATATTGTACACAAACAAAAAGATAAATCGCGGTACCTATTATTACATCTTATAAACGTCTAAATAATTATTCTAATTTACATTCGTATTATACAATAAATTGGGTACGACATCTAGAGCTACATTGTAAGACCACATTTTTTAAATGTAGAAAGATTTCCCGCCACTATACAGCTGTCAAAATTTTCTTCGAGCGGCCATTTTGTGGTCAAAGATTAGGCACAATACGCAGACATGACAGTGAGTTATTAGTGAATCGCTTGTTAATGGCACAGATACCTTTCCAAAATGATAGCGAGTTAGTAAATTATTTTTGGCAGTATTTTCACAGCCTTTTATGTAATAGTGTTAACAGATTTGGTTGTAATTGATCTTGCAATGTAGCGTTCGCGGGGCGAGGGACAACAAATCGCGTTTACCATGCCTAGGGTTACACACAACACAAGGTATTAGGTCAATAACGTTAGGCAGTCTTTGGGTAGGTCGGAAGATTTTATAGCTTCTAGATATTTTCTTTAAATAATTTCACTAATAATACACACCTAACTATACCGACAATATCCAAAAACTTTGGGATTTTAAGTAAACAGATCTTTTAATAATGATGTTTTTTTTTTATTCAAAGGACCTTTACGTTATGTTTCGTTCAGTTAGGTTATGTTCTACCGACCACGTTAACTAATGCTAACATCAACTTAACACTAAAATTCTTTATTTACGAATTCAATGAGTAAATATACTTTCTCAATTCGTAATTGGTGTCATCAGGGGACAAGCATTGAATGTACTTATCCTATGTGTTAAAGAGATTGCTCTAAAGCCACCAGCGAAAATTTGAATATCGAAGGTTTCCTTACAGCATCCTCCTTAAATAAATTCTATTCTCAAGTAACTCTCATTTTGTGCGACGTTATACATTCAGTGAACATGAAAAAGTTTTCAATAAAGCAGAATAATGTGTACCCTGATTTGTGTAATCACATAAAACCATCGAAAACTTCTTCTGTCATTTACCAAATTTAAAAAGGCATTATATCCAAATTTATTTTTGTTAACATCTTCAATAATCTCTTAAAATGCATTATTTATAAGAAATGGGGGACACAATCAATGTAACAGTTTATCAAAGATTAAAGAGAAGACAGTATCAAACGTTTCGTAAATAATATTGTACCTAAATAAATATCGCTCTGAGAGATCGAGATTTAGTGCTATACCTATAACCTACATGAACATCCTATGGCTTTATCAATAGGCCGTACTTCAAGAATTTGAAAATGTCTAGAATTTCATGGCTACACACATCTTTTCTATGACAACATGCAGTATCTCTATAGAGCACATATCTATTAAATGTTTTTTTTTAAGGATAATTATGAATGCCCTTCATAACCGCTGTAATATCGATTGAAGGTGTAGATTATTTATTAATCTTTCGAAAAGTTATTCGTCTGTTTATAATTTCTTTATAAAATGTAAAAAGCAAAAATTGTCAGTATTTATTTGGCAGTCGATTAGAAGGGTCACTTCTGTCATTCGTAATCTTTGAGCATCCACATTGATTAATTAATTATCAACTTCACCAGAACATTTTTCGAAAGGACATTAGAAATTAAATAATAATATTTTCCTTGCAAAGTTGTTTCAAATTTCATAAGATGGTGACAATTTTTGAACTTTATAATTGGCACCCTAATATTTTTGTGACCAGCACATTATTAATATATATTATTCGCAATTAGAACACAAAATATATTTGGCATCGTCAATTTCTGTAACTTCGTGCATTGTTATACATTTTTAACTTTTTGAAAGGACACTAATACCAAGATTTGATAAACAGCATATCAGAAAAAAATATTTGGCTTTTTTAAACACATAATAATGGTTATAGAATAGGTGCTTAAATTACGGACCAAAATGCAATGTTAAACATGACCAGCATATAACATGAAAACCTGTTTCTTTTTCGGATTAGTGTCCTTTGCTCAAACCTGATCAAAATCTACGAAAGAAGTACGCTGTTTCAATGAACTTATGAGCCTTTCCGATCATTCCCATCTACATTTTTTAATCTTTGCTAGGATGCAATCACGATGCAACGTGAATACCAAAAAATTGGCAAGATATAACGGCTCGTGCAATAGTTTGGTGTAAGCGGTGAGAAGTGCGGCGGAGGGCGTGTATAAGACATTAATTACTTAACAAGTACACGAATTCGCTACTAGTATTTCCTCCTGACGTGTTTCAAACATTTGACTTTTGCTTACCGCCGCTGCCCCGCACTAGTCACCTTTCAAAGCGGCATGAATTCGTGCTACAGTAATTTTGGTCTATTTTAGTGATTTATAGCAACGTCGTCGTATGCGTCTGACGTTACAGTATGGTGCTATCTAGAACACAATATATATTCATACGCGTGATCCATGTACGCGACTGACAGCGTAACAGGAATTCAAGCCTTAGCAATAAATCAGAGCCACATCGCCCAGAGAAAACGTACAAGACCAGTTATGCTATCTCTACAAGAAATCACAGCGCTGGACTCTACGACACTACGGCTCTACGGCTTTGAGATCGTCCGATCGTGTAGCGCGACCGATGATCGCTGCCAGCAGCGTAGAAAATCGCTGATACCGCGTTGTTACAAAGCTGTGTTTATAGATAATAGCACTGCAATATCAGCAGCACTGCAATAATAGCAGCGATATCCGTTGTCAAAGGTTTTGAGGTGTTAATTTCACCAAAACAGCGTATCCTTTTCCTAGATCGTGAAAGCTCCAAAAAGGTTTTACATCATGAAATCTCCGCAGTCTACGCCAAAATCCCAGTCGTCTGAGGTGCCAGTATCATCGTATTCTGCCAGAGCCTGCTCGTATACCGAAGCCTCGTATGCCGTGACCCCGTCGAGCATGGAACAGGCTTGGGACACGTTGGTGTGGTGCATTATGGGCATCGCGTGGAGGGCGAAGTCTTCGCCTTCTTGGGACCAGGTGAGACCTGAAAATGTGGATAGATTTTTGTTATTTTGGAGTATTGATGAAGGGTCACACATGTGGATTATTGATCATAATGCTAACGATGTTTGCTATAGCAATAAAAGTGCTGAAAACAGGCGATCTTTATAAGTTTTACCGGTAGTCCTGTATGCCACCTGTCTTTTAGATATAATAATAACTATGTTTCATAAAGGGAAAACTGCCTAATGTTCCCAAATAATAAATAATCTATGACAATTTTTTGGTAGCGGTTTTTCTTCTTTTGAGCTTCTTCATCATAATTATCATCTGTCGCAGGCCCAGATAAGGCTTGAAAAGCTCGGATCGCTCCCCGTACGCCAGGGTTATCGCCTATCTAGTTTCGGGTACGGCCTGCTCAGGTTCAACCACGTTTCGATTTCATCAGGACAACAATTTTTCCCTTGGAAAATACCTGTCAAGCTTTGGATTAAAAATAATCCTACCAGTTTGCAAAAATCGTTTTAATATACTCACGTCCACTCCAAACTCCATTAGGCAAGGTGACCCATCCCCAGCCTTGTCCCCAAGCGAGCTGGTGGTCGAGTTGCCCCGCCAGCGGCACCTGGCGCTTTATGACTGCGACGAGGCCGCGACCGTCTAGCGCGCCTACAGCGCTGCGAGCGTTGCGGTTGTACATCTCCGAGGAGGTTGCTGCTGGAACCGACAAGGGTAGGGTCTATAGATCATGTTCAATGACGTGTAATCCTAAGGATCAGTTTCCATCAAGTGGAAAAACCTTCGCGTAGTATTTTAATGTCATTGAAAAATGGTGGGAATAACAACATTGCAAGGGAATTACAGGGGGCTTACCACTATATCGTCTAGCATAATTATTATAATCTCACTGCTACGATGAAAAGGAATGGAGCTATTCAGACTGTATAATTCCATCTTTTTCTCATAACATCGCATGATGTAGTGGTAATGAAGTCCCTGATATTACTCTTTTAGGACAAAGTCTTTTTTTTTAAGTGCCTGCTCTGTCCCACTCCTGGGCAAAGGCCTCCCTCCACTCCTTCCACCGTTCACGATACTGGGCGTCCTCCTTCCAGTTCGGACGAAAGTCAAAGTCTTAGTGAGTTAAAATATCTTGCAAGACACATAAATATTCAATCATCCGGGGCAGCTGAGCATTCAGCCCTGCTATCATTTTGCTGTCTCACTGATTACCACTGCATACTGGATCTATTTGAAGGTTTAAATAGGCGAAGGTGACTCCAAATTCATGTCAGTCTTTTCAAACTTTGTACTTAGGTACCTTTACATTATCCTGACTTTCAAAGACATCAGCCCCCCTAGCCAAGTCACAACAAGTCGCAAACGATAAGTGTAAACGCTCGATACACCCTAATAGATTTTCAACTTTACAGCCTAGAGCTTAAAGTTGAAAATCTATTTAAGATTTCTGAGCGTTAGCGACAGAAAAGATCTAAAACGATAAGCAATCTTCACTAGATCTTCAACGTTATACCGAAGCACATAAAGTTGAAATCTATTAAAGCCTACTCAGCGTTTGCGTTTATCGTTTGTTACATGGCTACAGGGCCAGTTCATCTACCCTTCGCCACTTCCTAGTCTCCATAAAACTAAGTTGCTTCAAACAGGTAATAAAGTTATCTTGTAAAGTCAGCAGCAATGAAACTCCTTTAGTCTCGCCATGAAAGCTGTAATCTGCTATTAGCAATAACAATTTAATTGGCATTTTAACTAGTCAGTAACTAACGTTTTATGGGATGAAAATTTTATCGTTAAACGGGAGTTCTATCACTTACTAACTTACCTAATAAACATAGCCATAAAAGAGGAGTAGGATATAGGTACGATGTTTTTTTCTCCCTAATCTAGTAGCGAAGTTTGAATTGGTACAATAAAAATCATTTATAAGGAAAAAATCAACGACCACTTTGGTTCTGGATCGCTAAAATGGGGAAATCTATGGGAATGTCTATTCAGTAATGAATCTCCCAATTGTTCTAATTTTTTTTTTTAAATCTTCACTCAGTTAATTATTCATGTGTTGTACCCTAAACAAGTGTCTGCAGGACATCCAAAACATTTGTTCCGTGCGGGAATCGAACCTATCAAACGTAACGCAGCTACCGATCGCTCAGCCAATGCGCCAACCGCGAACAAATAATTATCACCTTCCTAGCCTTTTTCTAACAATGGTACTAGGTAACGTCATTAGGTACTATAATTGTATGCATCTTTTAAATGGCGCCCACAAATACGTTGACGTCACGGAAAAAATCTAAAAACATAAAACAATCTAGAACCCAACAAATAAAATTATTTCCATCGGACATATTGAGTAACTGAGTTTGACAAATAAATCTGAATCAGCAAATAAGACACGAAAAACAAGGAACGCCTGACAAAACCGAATAACAATCTGTGTAAATACGTCACATAGATATTTCGCTTCTAAAGGCGCTGTTAAGTCAACAGAGGTACCGTACGGCAATATTAATCGCGTAACACTTGACTTAATTAATGAAGTGGCTTGCTGCCTGTAGTTTTGGCGGGAACAATGACAACTCGTGTGGCGGCCATGATGGATTGTCTATAGTATTGCGTGTTTACTTTGTTGAACTGCCAGCTACTGTATCATGAACTCTAGAGCGCTGGCCCGACAGAAGAGACGTAAGACGAGGGCGTGTCGCGGATAGGGGCAGATGTATAAGCGTTGCGCCCGCGACCCAACTCTTCTGTACGTTTTGCGTTGCGACGCTTGTGTATATTTTGTATGAAAGGGACGCTGTAGAGACAAATGTCCGCGCCCCGTCTGCGTCTTACGTCTTGTCTGTGCTGATGTTTACCGCATATGGGAACGAAGGCAAAGGCATGTTTTGCTGTTTTTAAAGTACACGACCATGTCCTTCTATACATTAACTAAACACTGCTCATAATTTGCGTGCCAGTCATCATTATTATGTCTTAAGCTTCGGGCATTACAGACTACTCATAAACTGAGATCGTTCGACCGCTTCACACGAAAATAAACCTTATTTGTATTACAGTTACCGTAACGATTTCACTATCCGATCTTATAGTATTTTTTAAGTGATAGGTAGTTCAGTAATAAGTTTGCCGCTATATTACATTTTTTTTGGACAACGAGTTAAAATCTATCTACATTTATAAAAATCAATTGCTGTTCGTTAGTCTCGCTAAAACTAGAGAATGGCTGGACCAATTTGGCTAATTCTGGTTTTGAAAGTCCAGGGAAGGTTTAAAAGGTGAATAATTATGATACATATATTAAGAATATAGTAAAAGCAATAATTAAGTTTTCCCTTAGAAACTATTCCTACCTGTCAAATATTTGATGTTCGTCCCTTCGTTCGGAAATCAATTAAATTTAATTCGTTCAGAAATAGACGTGACGAAGTTTGCCGGGTCAGCTAGTGTTAAATAACTATTTTATTGTTTTGATTAGATTTTTGAATCAAAATGTATTTATGCCTGCTTAATTGAAGTGGAGGTTACGCTACTTACGTATGCATAGAACTAAATTGTAGTGACACTGACGTGGGGTCATTCCCCAGTTGTCATTGACAAGAACGCTATGCAAAACCAGTTTAAGCTGACTCTTCATTGTACGGAAGATCATACAAAGTGAGGCTAAGGTTAACTGGTTATTATAACTTGATTTGAGGTCTACAGTCACAGGCATAAATGTTTAAAGATTTAGTTCTAATGGGCCTTTTAACTCTCGCGATGTGGCAGCCATTTTCTATTAGATTTGGAGAACGATTTTCAAAAGAATTGTTTATAAAAATAGTTTATTTGTTTACAAAATGTAAATTCCATTGTTTTTTTAATTTTTTTTACATGATACATGCTTTTGGTTACGAGACTATCTAAGCAGGTTACCGCTGCCCTGGAATGTAAAGGGCATTTGAAGGAACAGTGTGGATTTTTTGTCAGTAAGTGCCTGACTTTCGATCATGGATCATCACTGAATCGCGGAGTCGCGGACCTGTCAAAACGTGAAATCATAACCTAACTATTAGAAGGAACATGGTGGATTTTAGTCAGTACGAGCGTGACAGTCCCTTCCCCTCCATCCAGGCTAAAGGACTCATTTGATGATTTTACCACGATAAAAAAGGAACTTACAAGCTCCTTAATAGACGTGAGAAAGACTGCCCTTGACATTCTTACTTGATCGCATTTCACGAGCGACGAAAGAGAGACACCTCATTTGACTAGTCGTAAAATGCGATCAAGGCTTCTTGCTTTGTCGGGATAATAGGACAGAATGGCGCCAGTGTTTCAACCCTTTTTTCTACGCCTAGCGGAGAAATATATCTTGAAATATTACAGCGTAGAGTCCGCGCTACGATTGAAGACCTAAGGAAAATTCTTATTTTTTTTTTTTATTAAATGTTATGAGGTAGACACTTTTTTTTTACGTTGTAAAATCATCTTGTGTGTCCTCCCAGGGCAGAGCGGAAGGGACTGTCAGACTCGTACTGACTAAAATCCACGGTGTCCTTTAATAGCCGTTTACTTTCCGGGGTCACAGTAATTCGTACAGTCCCGCGACCATGACATAGACACTAGCTTCAGTCGTGACGCGGATTTAATTTAGAACTGTCAGATAAATAAGCAGTAACGCTGAGAGTTGTTGAACCAGGTTTACATTCACGCTTTCAATTTTAAGATGAAATCAGCTGGTATCTAAATAAATACAAAAGGATTAAAAACTGAATCACTACTGTTATTAAGTTCATTTTTCTATGACCCGTTTAATTTTGCCTTCTGCTAGAGCCAAAATATCGACCTTTTCCAGGTATGTTCAGAGGCATTGTTTGGCCAAGGGCGACAAGGATAACGCATTAGAACTTTGCTAACGCGATCCCACGAAGCCCTTTCGGCTGAGTTTGGGACCCGCAGAAGTTTTTGTTTTAAAAAGTGCTAAAAGCTTTTTTTTTTCTATGGCATCAATGAAAGGTCAGCGAATGAATATTTGGAAAGGGCATATTTTCTTTTCAGTTATTTCTCAAAAGGTTATTTGGGGATGTATGATTGGGATTTGGGCATAGACCGTAGTCCATTCATGAAATTAAAACCTAATGAAACCCGAAGGGACGATTAATAAATACTTATATGGGTACTCGTACCTTCAAATCATGTAGGATGAATATTAAAAAAAATTTACAACAAATTATTCAAATTCAAACCGAAGGGTTCTAAATAAATTGGTTTGAATCCAATATGGCCACAAAATCGCGATGGCCGCGGTCAGCGTTTCACAGCTGACGTACGGCGGCCATTAGGCCCTTTTAATAAAACCCATTTTTTCTCTTAAAGCTTTCACGGATTGGTCAAAGTTTAATTTTAGAAGTTATATGAATATAAGTCACAAATAAAATGGCTTTTTGACCTTATAAGCCTTTGGAAATTGCCACTTTTAAACTATGGTCTATGGTGCATATTGCGAGACTGTCTAAACAGGATATCCGTCATGCATTCGATGTTGTGCATCCAAAGCTTTTTTCTTTTTTTGTTATTGTAAATCATCAAGCGGAAAGGACTGTCAGAATGGTACTAATTAAAACCCACCTGCGGCCGTATTATGACGTTTGAAAACCAGACTTGTTCCAGTGAATGAAAGAGACAGAGCTATACAAGTCGTCTAGCTCCACCTCGTTCACTCACTGGAACAAGCCTGGTTTTAAGACGTCATAATGCGGCCCCTGGTTCCTTCAATTGCTCTTTGTGTTTTAGGGTCGGGGTAACTAAACAGTGCCGTAACCCTGCAGTGCTATTCTTTAAAAGATGCAGTGATAACGCAGCGTTGAAAGGAGCCTGTCACCTGGCACTCACTAACTGCAGTCTGTGTGCTAAAGACAGCTTAGGCTGTCCTCTTCGTCGCGCATTTCGCCTCCTCCTTCTTTAGCATAACTGCCTCGCAGAAGGTGACTGCTTCTTATTCAAAATGTTAACAAGATTCATCTGCCAAGCTTTTTCCCAACTATATTGGGGTCGGCTTACAGTCGAATTGGATGCAGCTGAATATCAGTATTTTATTTGGAGCGACTGCCTATCGGACTTCCACTACAAAGTAACTGGGTAATACGATACCCCATGGTAACACTGGTTGGCAGACTTTTAGAGCTTCTGACTAATAGTAACGACTGTCAAAGATTTACAAATGACAGCCGGGACCAAAGGACTTACGTCCGTGGTTTTACGTGCTTTCCGAGGTACGGAGGAAACTCGTTATGACAGAGGGTCACCCATCCACAGATCAACCTCGGCAAGCGCGGCTTAACCCGCAGAACGGCCTGTGTGCCTGTAATTATTTAGCCACGAGATGGTAATGCGATGATATCAAAAAATAAAATATTTAAAGCGTATTTTGTCAGCAAAAAAAAAATTTTCTTGCAAAAGGTAATTCTTAACTAAAAAGGGTGAGATTAAAGCGTGTCCTTTATCACATCAACCAGTTTAATATTAAAAGCGTTGGTAAAACAAACTTTTACATACAAACATATTTTACGAAAGTACCTAAATGTAGTTTAGGTAGGGAAAGCTAGGTGCTCATCGGAAGCATTCGCGTGTAATGTAACGTTAGTTTCGAGCATTCATGCGCACCTTGTGACTCAGAACTCATTTGATGATTGTACCATAATTATAAAAAAGCTATGTAATAAGGGGCCAGACAATTACCAAAATTAAAAAAAATAAACATGGTTGGAGAACTGCGTACAGAGAAATGAATTTCTGTCTTTTTGGAAAATTAGTAAGTATTGGACAAGTTTTCAACGTGCCTGAAGCAGTTTCCTAAAAATTGAACGTAGCTCGCACAAATTCAAACTCCGTGGCTGCTACTGAAGAATTCCAATCTCCTCTTTCTTTCTTATTAAAATAAAATACTAAATGCCAAGCAAATTCTTTAGAAATAGTAAGCACTTAGATTTAAATTAAATGACATCATGTCGCAGCTATTTGGCATGTAATTTAGTATGCATGTGAGTAATCCTTTCAATCCTTCGTTAAATTACATCTCTAAAGTCGTTGGACTACGCTGAAGATTTTGAGTATTAAGGTCTTGCTGTGGAGTTGATTGAAATTCTGGCTGGATTGAAATGTGGGAGAGGGCGTCTTCTACTTGCTTTATGTTTTTTTACTTGGTAAATCATCAAATGTGTCCTCCCACCCAGGGCGGGACAGGAAGGACTGTCAGACTTGTACTGATTAAAATCCACGGTGTCCTCCAATAGTCCTTTACGTTCCGGGGCCACGGTTAGCTGATTAGGCAGTCCCGTGACCACGGACTTGTTTTATTGGAATCATATTCGTGACACACAAGCAAACGTCCGATGGCACGTGGTCTCTGTAGCCTATGACGATTGCACACCATAGGTATCACCTTTTTTTTTACGTGGTAAAATCATCACAGGAGTCCTCGGCAGAGCGGGACAGACTCGTACTGACTAAAATCCACGGTGTCCTTCAATAGCACTTTACGTACCGGGGTCACAGTAATTCGTGAGTCCCGCGACCACCAGAGGCATCGCCTGCAGAAAAATTTTAGCGATCTTTTTGAAGAGGGCCATGGTGTAGCTCACTAAGAAAACCTTGAAAGAGACTTCATTCCACAACCAATCTTTCTCGGGAGGAAACTGTATCATCTATGATGACCATTTGGGTTCTAAGGTAAGGTTCTAGGGTAAGGAGGTTTAGTTTTAACACACACCGAAAGGGAGCCGAAATGTTTTCGCAGACTTAACAGTTATGAATGTCATGTAATCTTGATTGCCCCAACCATTCTCACAAAACACTTTTGTTCTGAGTCTAAGGCCGAGATAAATAGTCGTTGCTAAGCATCCCTCAAAAGTATTACTTCAGGAACTACTACTTCGGCTAAGCGAAGCCAAGTATCTGATTTGGGATAAATGAACATTTCTTTTGGCATTGCTTGACATAGTACCGTCTAAGTCATAGTTCAAGCGAAAGTAATACTTTACTGTCATGTTTCAGAAGCGTTCACAATATACAGGATTAATTTAAATTTCATAAACAACCGAATTCGCTTTATTTTATTAAAGATTTAATGTTATACTGAACCGAATTTATCAATTAATAAAATTAAGATTAACCGTTATTTAAAAACTTACTTATATGTATTTGACAATAACAATCGCTAATGTTAAATCCATACTTAGAGCGTGCTAAGTTCTCGAAAATGGATAATATGGCTGAGCAAAGTACTGCCTCAGTATTAGGTTGGCTTTCATCGAAAGTAAATATTAAAGAATTGTCTATTTATAGGAAATGGATGCTTAGAACGTCGGTAAGCACTGACTTTGGCTACGCTGTTTCTTAGGTACGACTATTTATCGCGGCCTAAATGATTAACTCATGCAATTTGCATCTCCGAGATACCCCGGAGGAAGCTAGCTACCTACGAGTGCCATCACTCAGACGTGCATGTTGAATGTTGTGGCTTATTGACTGCAAATTGGCGACGACAAATGTTGGGCTCTGGCAGGGGGGGGACAGTTGCCTACATCAAGCTTGGTGATTAATGAAGCAGCGCCATCTTCATTTCTGAACACTGAAACATATGTTTAGTTTTGTCTAGTCAGCAATAGATGTCACTGCAATAAAATTCTAAAAACAACATGTTTTATTTTTAAGCTAATTTAACGTTAGTTTAAATATATTTAACTATTTATATAATCATTTAATTATGTTGATCTATAATATCTTAAATTCATTTAATATTACGGAAATAATAGGATCACTGCCCTTTTATTCACTCGTCTCAACATCTGATTTTAATGTCAAGGACACGTAAAATGGTCGCCGTAGCCTGCGCACACGCTTGACTATATTTTGCGGATGTTTTATGTGTTTATCATAGTTTTTGTGATAATATCTTCGTTATAAACGTCGCGTCGAGATTACTCCTCCGTTTCGGTACCAAGATAATCACCAAGAAACTGTGTTTTAGTTCGCGCTAAAGATGCTATTTTTTTTGTGTTGTGTTGTGAACTTGTGACTGCCTGCAGTGAATGTACATCTGTGCACAAAAATTATAAAAATAGAAAATAAAAAAAATTAACTTATAGTACTTAGTTGTTTTAATAAAACCCAATTTTTGTATTTCCCTGTACCGCACTTTGTTCTTACTTTCTTGATGTGAATATTTGATTTCCTTAATATTGGTATTATTATACAAAAATATTCCGCAAGAAAGTTTGAACAAATAGTTCGGTACTGGGAAATACAAGGCTCTTAAATAAATTTAAATTACATTAGTGTGCGTTGGTAACGTGTGTGTGTGTGAGTACGTGATTGATCGGTAGTTCTTGGTTCAGAAATGGAGATGGCGCTTCAAACATGTCATGGCTAAAAGTCACGAAAGAGGGCACTCTTTTCCTTTTTATATTATAGTACTCTGTGGGCTCTGGGAATATTCTATACTCCGTGTTCTATATTCAATTTGTAAAATTGTTAAAGACAAGTTGATATTCGTAACAGTTTAGTGATTATTTGACTGTACATTTTACAACTGTTGGTAAATAAACTAGGGGAAGAGAGAGGTAAAATATATTTTGCCTGTAGTCCAACCTTACCTATTTGTTATTGGAATTTTAACTCGTTACTTTAATGTAGGCCTTGCATGCATAACTGACAGGCAAGCCTTAGGCTGCGGTTCCACTGAGGCGCAGCGGAGTAGAGCGGAGAGCGATTCACCAATCTCATGGCTTGAAATCCACATCTCTTCTCCACTTAAGCCATGTGATTGGTGAATCGCTCTCCGCTCTGCTCCACTCAGCCTTATTCGAACCGCAGCCTTAGCGTGTATGTGTTCAAACTGTCCAGTTATCGGTACATGTATCGGTTCTGCGCACGGTCGG
The DNA here is from genome assembly GCA_943136025.2 of Agrotis puta. Lineage (NCBI taxonomy): Eukaryota > Metazoa > Arthropoda > Insecta > Lepidoptera > Noctuidae > Agrotis > Agrotis puta. The sequence goes on along the minus strand of OW964185.2, from coordinate 12,801,823 downwards.
TTATGCATGCACGGTTAAAACCATCATGCAAACCACAACGTGTTTGACCTCCATTAAGGAGGTATACGACGCGTGTTGGAATAGGATATTGAGTTCGAGTTGAGCTGAAGTTTTTCCGTACCGCTACCGGTCTGAACACAGGCTTGGTAAGTACACCGCGTTATGGAAAGAAAATAGATTGCTAACGCAGAATGAGCGCTGTGTAGAGTAAGTCAAAGTCGTAGGAGAAAATTAATTACATCCTCGTGTATATGTAGTTCCTACACGTTATTAGTTTTAAAATATTACTCATATATTATACGGACGATTTGCTGACTTACACTTCAGTAGAGTGGCCAAAGGTCTTTCAGTTTATCCTAACCTTAGCTCAATATCCAAACTAATATCATAAATGCGAAAGTAACTCTGTCTGTCTTTTCTTCACGCCTAAAATACTGAACCGATTTGTGTGAAAATTGGTACAGACATAGTTTGAAACTTGAGAAAGGACATAGGATAGTTTTTATTACAAAAAATAAAAAAAAAAACAAAAACCTGCCGGAAGTCACTATTCCACGCTAACGAAGTCGCGGGCAAAAGTTAGTTTTAAATAAAACATTTCATACCATCATTAGGCACCTACATAATTAATTTAGCACAAAAATTTGAATCTACTTCATCAGCAATTTACGTGGAAACACATGAAAGCCGACAACAGACCGAAATATGATCAAAATAATTGATCCCCATCATAATACAAAGGGACAAGATGGCCGACAGATATTGTTAATATAACCAGTGACGGATCACTCCACAACCCTTTTCTATTAACAGAGTAACAAATGAATATGGATTAATATCTCGCCAATTGTGCCGACGACTGTTATAACTTGTGGAACTAATTTATTTAGGGGTATAGCGTTAGCCACACTGCGAGCTAAGCTGACACGTGTACAAGTATTTTTCGTGGGTGGTCAAGAAGCAACTGAAATCATTTTATTCCCTAGTTTTGAGGTTAACCTATTCTAAAACATTATTTGCTCAGCCTATAGGCAGTTGACCCTTGCTGGCTGTTTCTGTATTGAGTTTCAATGTTTGTGAATGCACCTACAATATAAGATTATATTCCTAGTTTGAGGCAATGGTTTGTAGAAAGTAATATTAACTTCTCTTTACAACATTATTCGAGCACCGAAACATCCTTCATATTTAAAGATAGCCCATCTCCTGGTTTCAATAAACTAATAAATAACCAGTCAAGCTAACTTGCTGTAGCTCTTAGCATCATGAACAACAGAAACTTGCTGCGTCTTTGTACTGCGTGTAACATTGTCTACTCAGCTAAGTCAGCTTAGCTTAGCTCGCAGTGTGACCGTCGCTTTACTTAGGAGTTTATTCCGAAGCAAATGACACGAGACGATTACATTTGCATGTATTTACAATAATCCTGAGTTTGGGAGGTTGTTTCTAATACTGATTACCATTGTGATATGCGTTTTAGTATATAAATGATGATTGAGTTATTAATTAACCGAATTAAAATGTGTAGTTTATACTTAGTAAGGCTATTGCATAATCTATTCCCGATTGTTTGCAGCTTTAGCTCTGTTAATAATTAAGATCATTGTTTTTTTAAACGTGCAGTTTCATATTTCTTTTTTCACATTTCGGGGCTTAATAATATAAAATTCTGTTGCGCTAGCAATATGTTACTTTTAGACAAGCGTGCTTCACCGTCGACCACATCATTGCTTACCATCAAGCGAAATAGTGATCAAACGCTAGCTTATCATTCAACGAATAAAAGAAGAATATTTATGTTAAAACAGACAATCAGGGCCTGCCTGCCGGGGTCGCGAGACTGTCTTAAAAGAGGTAAGAGTGACCCTGAAACGTAAAGGGCTATTAAAGGATCACCGTGGATTTAAATCAGTACAAGTCTGACAGAAGGGTAGGAGGACTCGTTTGATGATTTTACCAAAATAAAAAGGCTATTGTCCTAAACATTGGCTAAAAACTTTTTTAAGTACATTTTTAGATGTTGTTACTTAATTTGAGCTAATTTCGCGCCTATACTTTCATCTTAAAATTATTTGACATCAAAAATAAAATGCTCCTTGCATTGCTAGTAAAATATCAGTCTATCTCTCAAAATTCTAATAAAACCGTCACTTGCATTCTCGTCAATCAATGCTTGGTGAATGAATAAGATCTCTTTTAGGCGGTTGTCCCACCGCGGGCGATTAAGCGACTTCTATGGGCTTTTTTCTTGCTCAAGGAAAGTACAGTAGGATACGTTCCGTGTGAACAAAGGTTTGTAATGTTTTTTTAAACTATGGATCGTGCAGTTCACTTCGCAGCTCGAACTCACACCGAAGGAGTAACCACGGACAAAGCGTGGTGCAAAGCGAAGCGACTAGATATGCTATCCTTCATAAAACAATCGCAACACTGGACTCTATCACGAGCTCGTCTACGAGACAGCATCGAGATCGATTGATCGATTTGGCAACTAAAAAAGCAGTTGTTTAGGGAATATCAAAATGTAGCTAACACTTGTCGTCAACTCGGTGGCCACAGCGTTGACCGCTAACGTCGCTGTCAGTAGCGTTGTTTTTTGTGTGTTAAAATCTTCAAATGAGTCATCCCACACAGGGCAGGGCAGGAGGGACTGTCACTAAAATCCACGGTGTCCTTCAATAGCCCTTTCCGTTCCGGGGTCACGGTAATTCGTTAGACCTGCGACCCCGGCAGACTTTGGTCCTCTAAGCGATGTCAGTAGCTTAGTGAAAACTTTAGTTTCAGCATTGTGTAAGCGTTGCGCTGCGGCCACGCTGTCACAAGGCTGTATTTATAGAGAATGGCACTACAGTGTGAGTTATCGCCCGTCGTACTCGGACAGTCTCTGATAGCTCAGCAACAAAAGTATCAGAACTACACACTTGCTGAACGTTGCTCACCAACTCGTTTCCAGTTTCCCGCTCTACCCGCTAATCGCCGGCGGTGAGGCAACAGCCTTTATACTTTAATAAAATGTGTCAATCTGTTCACAGCTTGCGATCAATTATTCTACAAAGGGAGCTAATGACTGACTTTTGAAATCATAATTATATTAAGTTGAAGAAAGTGCTTTTCATAAAACGTATCAACTGATAATCGAATTTTGATAAGTAATTGCTGTATTATTAAGATTATGGCAGTATCTTCACTAAATTAACATATCGCGGTGTCATAAAATTCAAATTTATGCCATACCTACTAACTTTTGCCTTTTTTTTATCGTGCTAAAATAATCAAATGAGTCCTCCCACTCAGGACAGAGCGGGAGGGACTTTCAGACTTGTACTGACAAAAATCCACGGTGTCCTTCAATAGCTCTTCATGTTTCGGGGTCACGGTAATTCATAAGTCCCGCGAACCCGCCAGGCTTTGGCCCTCTAGAGGCCCCGTCATTTTTGCTGACACTTTTTGAGGCGCACGTGGAAAACAACGCGACGACGACGACTTAAGACTAAGGAACAAACGATAACGAAGTTAGAAAAGACTAAAATGTATGGGATTGACATAAGCTGCGTTAAGCCGATGGTCAATCGACATTGTTAAAGCAAAGTTGGTCGACAATGTTATAATTCGTAACGAAACCATAAAGTAACGAATCGTTATCGTGTTACTTAAACTTTTTTCTTGATGTAAATCCATTATCACTTTACTCGCATTAAACACTCGTTTCAATTTTAATGAGTTAAAACAATATTTTACCAGTACTTAGGGGTATCACAATAATTGATATTTTACTTCACGGAGTATCTACTAGGTACCAAGTATATAAATATTTAAGCACCTACATTTCGTTAATGGGTTTCCCTCTTCAATATTATAAAATGTCTTTTCTGAGATTGGTAACCTTACTTATATTCACTTAATGCCTTGCCAAATAGATAGCGAACGAATAAATAGCATAGCGAAGCGCTAGTCACTTAGAAAAGCGAAAACGCACCGATAAGTGCCGAACTGCCGAACCGAAAACGATCGGCAGAACGTCTGAGACGCCATGAAGAACCATGTATACTTTTATCCCGTTAAATCGTTCCCGTGGGATTATTTTCGACCTCAAAGCGAGTAAATCCACAGGCGAAATCTACATAATATTCCGTCAGCTACTCTCATCATAAAGGAGTTTATAATAATTATACGAAGCATAATCTTATCTCTGACGAATTAAATATATACGTGCCGCCGTGCTCCGCACAATTCTCGTCTATGGCATATCTAGTTAGTACTGAATTAGGGTCCTCGCTCACAGCGACTTATTACGGCGATGTAAACGCGGAATGGTTGCGATACAGACGCGATATCTGGCGATGTATCTTTGTCGACGTAATCAGCATTCTGTGTTGCTTGTACCGCATTTACTTTAGTCGCGATTAAGTACATACAAATTCGGTTTCCTTTCATAAGAAAATTGCCAGTAGTGGCCCTAGATCATCTTTTTGATTTGATTGAAGATTAGGCCTGAATTCTTATTACGCTGATTGCGGTCGCGTATGTAAGTGAGGAATAACGGCAACATAGCATGCGCCACTGACGTCAGCGTCGCAGAATAGTGCTATATTGAACACAATGTATCTGATATCAAATATGTATGTATTATATCAATGTAAGAAGACACGAGCTCCTCACTTCTTGTGTCCCTTTTTACGCGACTAAAAACGTGGCAAACGCGCGGTAACAGCGACGCCAAAACGCGTTCACAAAACGCGCGACAGCCTTCTGCCAAAAGTCGCCGTGAGCGAAGAGCCTAAGGACGATGTTTATACAGCTAGGTATAGTGTAAACATAATGAGATTCCAGCGCATGTCGCATCTAGTTAGAATGGAAGGTAGCCTCCACAATCTTGGTGAAAGGATAGGTGGATAATGATTTAGGCACTTACTCTAATGCTGCTGTGGTATATCTAAAATGCCGTTATTTGCCAAAGCCGATGTTTTAAATAACATACAAAATGAGCTCTAAACATTTAAACCAATGTGACTTTTCAATGACAACAACTAGGATTGACTTGAAAAGTCTTCTCCAGGTCTCAAGTAAGGCGTTGTATTTTTAACACGCTTTTATTAGCTTGACCTGTATGTATGTATGTATGTATGTATGTATGTATGTAACGGAATCTTTTAACTTCATTTTCGCCTACTTCCAGCAGTCTGATTAACTTGAATTTTTGCACAGCGGTCAAGGGCCGATGACAATATAATAATATCATAAATTTTATATTAAAATCCCCCTCTAAGGGGGTGAAAAGGGGTGAAAATGTTTGTATGAAAAATCTTATTCCTTAGGTTTATACACTTGAAACTTAGTACGAATATGAGTATAAGTAAATAAAAAAAAAGATGGACATTAATAGTTTTTTAAAACTACCCTCCATTGGTAACCTACACGATGTTAAAGTTTGTATGGGAAAATCATAAAGCGCTAACTGATGAATTTAAAACTCAGTATATATAAATTAGATCAAAAATAATTAAACACGTGTTTTTGGGTTTTTCGAAAATCACCCCTCAAGTTAGTAAAAAGGGGTATTCAAGTTTAAAGGGAAGGATCTAAAATCGCTAAACGTAGAATCTGAATTTTGGACGGTAGGTGCGATTCATTATGTAGGTGATCAATAAGAAGGGATTTTGCGAAAATCTACCTATAAGGGGGTGAAAAGGGGTAAAAACCTTTGTATGTAAAATCTTATCCGTTAGGTTTATAAACTTGAAACTTGGTATGAATATGAGTAAAAGTAAATAAAAAAGATGGGAATTATTCGTTAAAAAAAAGAAAAAAAACACCCTCCTTTGGTAATCTAGACGATGTTAGAGTTTGTGTGGGAAAATCATAACGCGCTAACCGATAAATTTTAAACTCAGTATATAATAATTAGATAAAAAATAATCAATCACGTGTTTTTGGGGTTTTCGAAAATCACCCTCTAGTTTGTGAAAAAGGGTGATTAAGTTTTAAGGGAAGGCTGCTTGCTTCGACAAACCCAAAACTTGGCATAAATAGTTTCCCAATCGAATAAAGGATGCGTAATTATCTATATTTCAAAAATCAACCCCTAGCGGGCGAACATTGTAAAATCAGTTTGTCTTTTTTTTTTGCGTGGTAAAATCATCGAATGAGTCCTCCCACCCAGGGCAGGGCGGGAGGGACTGTCAGATTTGTACTGACTAAAATCCACGGTGTCCTTCACTAGCCCTTTACGTACCGGGGTTACGGTGATGGGTAAGTCCCACGACCCCGGCAGGCTTTGGCCCTCTACAGGCCCCGTCAATATGCTGACACTCCTTGAGGCGCGCGTGGAACACAACGCACCGTCGACCCGGGCATGGTCCATGGTCGGGCTGTGAGTCGCCCATTACTCGCCGCCCGCATGCCCGCGCCTACGGTGGCCGGAGATCGTCTTGCGACGTCCGACACCGTGGGCGTCTACCACTGCGGCTGGGGTGGAGTGAGGTCGCTGTTCTCTCCCTCACGCGGCACGCCTCCTCCTTCGCGAGCATGACTGTTTCGCAGATGGAGGCGACCGCTTCCTACTCCGTCTCGCCCCGCAGCATGGCCTCGACCAATGCCGGGCGCGAGAGGTCTCCGTCTATCGCCGTCGTGAGGACACAGCGGTGCTCTGCCCAAGCGGGGCAGTCCTGCACCGTATGCTCCACCGTGTCCTCCGGACGATCCTCGCAGTGGTGACACTCAGGCGTTTCCTCCTTCCTTATCCGACACAGGAACCTCCCGACTTTCCGTGTCCGGTGAGGACCTGCGTCATACGGAAGGTAAGGACGCCGTGACGTCTATCCAGCCACTCCTCAAAGAGGGGTCTTACCGCCGCGATTGCGGCGTGCCCAAAATCAGTTTGTCTTCAATAATATTTCGGGTTCGAAGTTAGAAACACGCGCTGACGAAGTCGCGGGCGGAGTGATAGTAAAAAATATATTTAGATTAGTGAGCATGTTATCGCCGATGAAAATGTCATTCTCTGTCTTTTGCTGCCGATTGGCTCTCTTCTGCATACGGCCTGTTCCTCTCTCTAGCTTCTCCCACTTTCAAACGACAAATTTCCTTATTGGTCGCTGCTGACGATTGCTGCGCGATCATCCGTTCTCAATCCTCGAATTTTATAATTAGTCACTGCTACCGAAATAGTGCGCGCGCATCCGCGCTTGCGTATTTTAATTTCTTTATTTCTTTTATTGTCGTCTTGAGACTAAAAATTCAGAAAATAAATTATAGTTTAAAAAAACTAAAAAAACACGCTTTAAAAGCAATCGAACTAAAAAGTAGAAAATAATTTTTAAGTATAAGAGAGTTTATGTTACTGCAATATAAAATCCAACAATCAATTATCATAATTAACTTAGAATAAGATTAATATAAATATTAAGATATTAACAAACATTCAAATAAAGTGAAAAAGCGTGGGGTGCTCAATGATATTTTTATAATAATTCTGATATTGCAAACAGTAACTAATAAAATGATCATCACATTCGTTAACAAGCACCCCACGCTTTTTCACTTTATTTGAATGTTTGTTAATATCTTAATATTTATATTAATCTTATTCTAAGTTAATTATGATAATTGATTGTTGGATTTTATATTGCAGTAACATAAACTCTCTTATACTTAAAAATTATTTTCTACTTTTTAGTTCGATTGCTTTTAAAGCGTGTTTTTTTAGTTTTTTTAAACTATAATTTTTTAAGTTTAGCATTTAATTTTTAGCGCCCATTTCGTATGTTACCTATTAAAAAAGGCTTTGGCAGATAACGGCATTATAGTTATACCACGGCAGAATGTATAATGCAAAGCACTTTGAATATTAAATGGACTAATGTGCTAGGCTAATTAAATTCATTAGGAAAACTTCCATAGACTTAACAGTATCGATAACTTAACAAATTCATTTTATAAACAGGTAAAGTTTGCACGTTTGTGTTAGAATTAAAAACTGGCTAAGTGCGAGTTCGACTCACACACTAAAGGTTCTGTACCACTATCGCAAACGTACCAAACGTGGGGGTGGCTGTTGTTGGCGCAACATGGCCCAGGCCGAGGGCCATGTTGTATACCAACAGCGGCCACACTCGCGTGTGTTTCCAAATAGTAAGTTTGAATGCTAGTATAACGGATTGTCAACTAGTTTTACCGTCAATAGCGTATGGACATAGTTTAGAATAATAGATAAATCATATCTATATTTCAACTATGCTTTACAAAGTATCAATAACATTTCAAAATACTCATCTCTCAATACTTCCTTTTAACTTTTTCCTTTTAGTCGACTCTTCAGGTGACCAGAGGGCTGGCCTATTCCTAGGTCAACGAGTCAGCATTGCCATACAACGTGGCAATGCTGCCAGCGTTCTGGGCACTGTTCCCGTTGACAGCGATGTGGACGTATTCTTTGACGCCCTTTGAATGTTTTATTTTTTGTTTTATTTATTTTTTGTGTACATATTACTAGTAAGTTTTTATTTATAGTCAGGATAATAGTTATAATGACTAAATAAATAAAAGTCATCCTCCTTTTAACGATATTGTTTTGAATATCGATACTCTCGAATTTTATCGAAACAATCCAATCATCAAATTGATTACGTAAGTCCGAATATTAATCCGGCTAACCAATCAAGCGAACACACTGCAAAAGCCTAATAAACATTACAATTTCAACCTTACCTTTTTACATTTTAAAATTGATTTTCCCTTTTCCGATATCGGTGTCGTTTAGCTCTTAATCAGCTGTCGTGCATTAATTAATCCTTTTAATTGATTTATCTGTTCTTTTGTCGTCACGTGTTGGTGATTATTGGGGGTGATTAGAAAGGAAGGGGTATTGAGGGGTGATGGGGGTGTTTCGTTAACAAGGAAGGTATTTGTAATAGATTAGAACCACAGCTTAAAATGATCGTTTGAAACGTAAACGCGTCTGTTTGTTGTTGGTACAATCATCATCTGCCTAGCCTTTTCCAAACTACATATATTGGGTCGCCTTCCAGTCGAACCAGATGCAGTTGAATATAAGTATTTTACATGGAGCGACTGCCTATCGGACCTCCACAACTCAGTAACTGGGTAATACGATTCCTCATGGTAAGACTGGTTGTCAGACTATAGAGCTTCTGATTAACAGTAACGACTGTCAAAGATCTACAAATGACAGCTACGGGACCAACAGATTTATATGCTTTCCGAGACACGGAGAAAACTTGCTATAACAGATGGTCACCCATCCACAGATCAACCTTGGCAAGCGCGGCTTAACCCGAAAGATCGGCCTGAGCGGCTGTAATTATTTAGCCACGAGCTCTTCAATAATCAGACAATAATCAATAATCAAACTTCCTGCATTACATTACGTTACACACAAGGTTACTATACAATAATAATAACATACAAACCAATAATAATTCGATTAAACATCGATAATTTCTCGAACACTTATTAAATTACGATCTTGTTCTCGAGTCGCACCGCGTACGTACGCCACGTATTATGTTCGTAGTGTACGGAACGCGACACGTGTTCCGGGCATAATTCAGCACGTGCTGTCTTAGAAACCCAATGATCGCATGTACTCGTATGTTTGCCTCCGTACTACGAGTTGTGGAACTGACATACATATGCGCTACTAGCACTTTTCCCGCGACTTCGTCCGCGTGAGTTACGTACTTTCCTATTTCCCCCTTTTCACCCCCTTAAAGGTTAAATTTCCAAAAACCCCTTCTTAGTGCTCCCCTACATTATAATAGGAAGCCGTGTGCAAAATTTCACATTCCTAGCCCCAGTAGTTTCGGCTGTACGTTGATATGTCAGTCAGTCAGTTCTCCTTTTATATATATAGATATATATAGATATGCAAAATCGCTAGTGGGGTCTATGAAATCGATCAGCGAGATGTGACAGAGATGTGAATTACGATAGGCACCGTGGAGCGATGTACAGTCAACAACAAAAGTAGATGATCAAAATCAGAAACTCAATACTAATTAACGGAGTTCGCGTCACAACTGTGCAGACGAACTAGTAGTAAGTGTTTGGTAAATAATAATCACATACTTTTGAATCACTTCGACGCCACTCTGTTCCGACGCGAACTGTGTTCTTTAGTATTGAATTTCTGTTTTTGATCATCTACTTTTGTTGTTGACTGTACACAAATCAAACAAAAAAAGAATACGATCACTTTGAAAAATCGAAATCTTTTTTGTAACGGTAGATTATATTATGATTTCTTCTTCTTCTTAATTTCAAAAAATATTTCTATCTAAAAAAAACACATAACAAAGATTTTTTTTGATTTTTTCTTGATAAAGTTCAATAAAAAAAAAAACTATAGTGAGTAAAGACTTTTTTTGAAGTGCGTACATGTCAAGTTTAATATGCATCACAGTATTTTTAGGTATTGTTTAATTTTTTTTTAAATTGAAAATTAAGCCGATAATGTTTATCATGGTATCTAGTTGGCAAGAATTGGTAGATCTTAAGGCCCCTAATAATGTGGGTCACTAGGAGGCTCTGCAGCCGTATTATGACGTTTTGAAACCAGGCTTCTTCCAGTGAGTGAAAGAGACAGAGCTCTACAACTCGTTTAGCTCCACTTCGTTCACTCACTGGAACAAGCCTGGTTTTAAGACGTTGTAATACGGCCCTTGATATCGCACACAGCGTATAGATTGTTACCATAGAGCTGCACCAGATGGCGTACCATCACATCTTAAAGCGAGAGTAATTCCAGTGTGGGAAAGAGACAGAGCTCTACAATTCGTCAAGCGCCATCTCGTTCACTCATTGGAACAAGCCTGCTTTTAAGACGTCATAATAAGGTCCTTGATATCGCACACACAGCGTATAGGTTGTTACCACAGAGCTGCACCAGATGGCGTACCATGACATCTTAAAGCGAGAGTAATTCCAATGTGGGAAAGAGACAGAGCTCTACAATTCGTCAAGCGCCATCTCGTTCACTCATTGGAACAAGCCTGCTTTTAAGACGTCATAATAAGGTCCTTGATATCGCACACACAGCGTATAGGTTGTTACCATAGAGCTGCACCAGATGGCGTACTATAACATCTTAAAACGAGAGTAATTCCAGTGTGGGAAAGAGACAGAGCTCTACAAGTCGTCTAGCGCCACCTCGTTCCACCTGTACATATTTCTCGGCAGGAAATATTCCTGTTTTTCCTGTAAACTGGATCATGTGTGGCGTCATTAGAGAGGTACTCACGTCTGACTCTGACAGTGGGTCTCTTGAATGCTGTGCGGAGGTACGGCATCGCCATCACCAGTTCGATGTGAGGAGGTGCTGGTAGCTGCAAGGGAAAACATTGTTATTGTCACAGCTAATAAGGTTTAATATGCGTCACAGAGAATAAGGCCAAATATATTTTTTGTCGGTAGAAATTAGGGTACATAATTGAGCTAATTTTGTTCCCCTTCTCATAGAGAGAAGGCCTGTTTATAAGTAGATGTACATGATTGATTGTGTGAAACTATTTTGTGGGATCTGACCAAAAATCAAAATCCGTTACAACTATTTTAGAATAGACAATAATGCCACTGTAATGGCCCACTTCAAAGTGAGCTCTCAAAAACATAGGTAAAATCTTGGACACTTTTTTAAATGAACTTAGATGCTAGCACACATTCCTGAATACAGACGTCTGCGCATCATCTTACTCCAATCTGTCAAATTTAAGCAATCAATCAAAGAGGAAACTTCTGCTATGGTGATAAAGTTGAAAATCTAAGATATTTGACAATTATCAAAGAGTAACCAAGCAGTTTGCTGGCGTCTGTACATTATTGAGGCCCAATAAATAAAATACCTACTTACTTTTATTTCTTTCCTTGTACATAGTTTCATCTCTTTCTTATAATATACTAGCTGACTCCGCGAACTTCGTAGCGCCACAGAATCAATACTACTACACTACTAATACTACTACTACTACATCATTTGTTACAAAAAATGTGATAAATGAAGATCCGCTCGACCGATTTTGTGCAATTTTCACATAAACCATCTACTAAATAGTCCGAACAAAGCCTAAACATTTGGTTTCGATAGGTGAGCCCGTTCTTGAGTTATAAAATTACAACGAAAAGTGGCATTGATTTTTATCTAAATAGATTAACGAAGTGTTCAACAACAATGCTTTCAGTCGTTAAACAAAACTGAATTTAATATATAAAACATTATTATAATTTAAACTACTAAAGCCATCAACCATTTTACAACCACTCAATTACACAATGCACTTTCATATAAAAGGTTTCCAATGAAACACATTATGAGACCACTGCATTTTATACGTATAATTATGTAATACTAACAACCCATCCCGGCTTTTCCCGGGCACCAAGGACTAAAATAGACCCCTCTGCAGAAACTGGACAGATTCTCATCTGGACAGTTTCTCATCTGGGCAGATTAGCAACTGGACAGAACACGTACAGTTCATGTGTCATCCTCTTTAAATATGTTGAGTTCCAGTGAAGGAAGTTGGTTTATGGTTGGTTTATGTTGGATCACAGATGTTTTTTCTGAATGGAAAAATCAACGTCCATAGACTTCCTTAACATTGTGTGTTGTACTCTTTTGTCGACATTGTGGGTTGTGTCCTTTTTTCTAATAATTTCAATCTATATATTTTAAAAGTACATTTAAAGATTATGTATAGTTTATATCTCTATTGTGGACACTATTGGACCAAAAATGGGTACAATGCCCATTTTTTAGAATGTCCCGATAGATTTTATAGAAGTTTTCTTATATACAGAAATACGTTATATCGGCGTGAATGCGGCACGTAACAAAGAGAAAATGCAAAAGGGCCCGCAGCTCAGCATAATCAGTTGGGGCCACCAGGGGCTGTATTATGACGTCTTAAAACCAGGCTTTGTTCCAGTGAGTAAACGAGGTGGCGCTAGACGACTTGTACGAGTATAGCTCTGTCTCTTTCACTTACTGGAACAAGCCCGGTTTTAAGACGTCATAATACGGCCGCTGGTGTTCCATCTGACGCCGATTTTCAGCTCGAAAACAAAAATACTCAATATTTTTATTCTTTATTTTTAAATTGGATTTTTTTGGTATTGTCAGAGAAGAAAGTTTTCAGAAAATTTAGCGAATAGGACGATTTGGACCCGTGTGAAGTCGGGGTGGGCTACTATAATACATAGAAGATAAAACTAGTTTCATGGTTAACTTACCGTTTTTGTTATTGCTGTCATCCATTCCCTTAAGTTAGCAATAAAAAAGAAAAGAAAATATTAATTAATTAATGTTATAAGCAGGTGAGCAATTATGAGCAGAGATTGCTTATGGATTGAACGCGATCAATACATAAAAACATATTAACGACGTGAAATGTGTTCATTTAACGGTGTCCTGTAGATTTAAAACACAAAATAATCGTAAAAGTCAAGATCAAACCACTAGGCCAGTTACTACACGCACTTCTGAATGTTTAAAAATAGGACAAAAATAATTAATTTTCAATCTGCAAAATTATTACATAACCTTTGTGACATCATTCTAATTGAGATAGTTCATTATGTCAGAAGATTTGTATGTTTGTAATAAGCAAACACAAAAACTACTGATCCGATTATGGAGGTGTGGAATGAACGGGTGAAGTCGCTGGTTAAAGTTAGTATTTCAAACATTGATAAATCAGAAATCTATTATGTAGGCATTGAGATTTTGAGTAATCAAAATTTATTCAAAGAGCTATCTGACAATAATTTAGTCAATTATTAACATTTATAATAAAAGCACTTAACTGATATCGCAATTTGCTAATTATCGGGCCCGTATCGGATTTTATTAAGCTCCATTATTTTAATTGGCAACATCTATCTCGCCGCGGTGTGCTCCATTGATCTAGCGATCATGAGTACTATAGCTGAACAGGTTCGATTCCCAAATCGGGCCCGGTTATTGAGTTTATTGGTCAGGAATTTCATAGAAGCAGCCTTTTATTAGCCAAAGGGTAAAACTGGACCCTATTACTGACACTGTCTGTTTGTCTGTCTGTCTGTACTGAATATACTACTAAGTGCAATGGTCAAAATTAGTAAAATTTATCCTGTGTCATCCACCCCGGGCACTAGTGGGCTCGATGATACAATTTTATTTTATTTTTTTGATTTATAGATATATAATTGATTATTTTTTATAATTATTACTTTTTTATTATTATTATTTTATTTTTAATCTGCGTGTATAATAATTTCTATGTGTCATAATAATTATTTTTATTTCTATTGTTCGGTTTATATTTAATTTGCTTGTTAGTATATTTAATTTGTTCTTAGTTTTTTAAAAGATAAGTTTAATTTTTTCAGACCAATAACTTGTATGTGTGGTTTTGAACTGTTAATTCAAGTTGGTTATTATAATAAATAAAATATCCCATTTAGCCCGTCGACGGGACAAGGTCAGCCGCCGAGGGCCGGATGAAACCAACCAGTATATTCGTAGAAATTCACGCTAGAATCACAAATTCAGCGCACCGGAAACGTAAACAAATCCTTATTCTTTCCCTTACAAGCCTGACCTACATCTCACGACCCAGCCGCTGTTGTAGACTCGCTGGAAGATCTCCGGCCACCGTAGACTCGCTCCGATCCGATCATGGACCATGCCCGGGTTGGCGGCGCGTTGTGTTGCACACGCGCCTTAAAGAGTGTCAGCATTAGAGAGCCAAAGCCTGCCGGGGTCGCGGGACTTACGAATTACCGTAACCCCAGAACGTGAAGGGCTATTGAACCGACCGTGACACCGTGAATTTCAGTCAATACAAGTCTGACAGTCCCTCCTACCCTGCCCTGGATAGGAGGACTCATTTGATGATTTTACCACGCCAAAAAAAAAGCCTGACCTATTCGTACAATCTCTAGACCAAACATAACCCTTTCCAATTTGTCAAGTAAACTTAACAATACAGACGCATGGAGTGTAAGAATCCTTAGCTGCTCGTAATCCTAGGGGAGAGGGGCTCCCGAAGGATTAATTTTATTTCGGATGAGCTCGCTAGAGTTCGTGCCTCGCTGACAGAGGCGAAGATAAAATGGTTCGTTTTATTACAACATGGAGTATTGTGAGGATGGAGTGCCGACTTGGGCTATTGTAAAAAATATGGGACGTTTTGCAGACATTGCTTATTCAAAAATTGTATCCGCATCATGTATTACATATTATTATTTTCTGATGCTATCACGAGCTCTATGAGAATAGTTAAAGTGACTGGTAAAAAAGGCAGTGAGCGCAGCGCTACAGTTACTAATTCAAAGCAAGCCATTAGTCTTAATCTTGATTTATGTCGGTTCAGTAAGAATTATTTATTTATTGCACAATGTGCACAATGTGTTACAAGCATAGCTTTACAAAAAAAACTCTTATTCAAATTACCACTCTGATTGGATTATTTATAGTGTTTTTATATATACATTTATGCTTGTATCCTTTAGTATCTCTCACATCGATGGGTAGTCATAGCTGATGCACCCCGGTTACAGTTCGGTCAGGAGAATTATCAATTTGAGATCACGTCGCACGAGTGACACCGTTGACCTCTACAAAAACACTCCATTTTTTCCTTCCTCCGTGAATTCCCCAAACAAAAAAAATGAGTCTCGGGTTCACACGTACCTCCATATTTTAATGTACACACTTTATTTCGGACGCCAAATTAAGTTGAAAATATGTTGGGGGGTTAATTTGGGGATAACGTAGGTGCGGTTATGTGATGTGTGGGAGTTGGTTTACTGCGCATTTTTTTTTTTATTTAGAAACGGCTGTGTAATATCTCTACATGGTTTGATTAAGTAAACCTTTTTTTTGCCGAGGTTCAGCAAAAATGGTCTGTATTTGTGCGTATGAAGGTTCTATTTAGGTTTGATTTTTTAAAATATTGCTTTAGTTTAATACGATATGAGAGTATTAAAGATGGTGTATCACAGTTTTATCACTACACTTCAGGCCTCAAATACATAATTATGATTGCGAAATTGTTTGAAATTGTTAACGCGGCTATGGAACGTAAAATGGAGGGACGTTTAAGCCTTTGTCAAACTGACAGGCGATAGCGAACCGGACCGAGTTCGAAGCGATAACGAAGCGATACGAGACGTCAAACTGGGTGCAGCGAACCGAGGCGTGACAGTTGTATTAGCTGACATTTTATGAACGACATTAAACAGAGCAAACACGCCTTGGCCACATCTTCGCATCGGTTCGGTCACGCTATCGGATCGCTTTCGCTTTTCTGTGTGATTGGATTCAAACAATTAATTAAATAAACTAATTAAATTAAATAAACTTCCTATAAATAAATAAATAAATATTTCACAACTATCACACAACGCCATCTAGTCCCAAGCTAAGCAGAGCTTGTGTTATGGGTACTAGACAACTGATAAACATACTATTTCTAAATACATACATATTATAGATAAATTACACCCAGACACAGAACAAATGATCGTGCTCATCACACAAACATTTGTCCTGGGTGGGAATCGAACCCACGACCTCCGGCATAGCAGTCAGGGTCACTAACCACTAGACCAACAGGCCTGTCAATACATTACAAATAAATAATTCCATACATTACAAATAAAAACGTCACACTTCGCATTCGCCACGCCTGTCTGTTTGATAAAGGCCATTTATTACTTCTGAGCTGCGTGTCATGAGTTCGATTTACGCACGCAACAAATATTTGTATGATCGACCGGTAGATGAAATAATATGTAGTTGTGAGATTAAATGTTTGTAAACAAGATGCAGGTCGCAGGAATGTCTCATCAAGTAACCATGACCCTGGAACGTAAAGGGCTATTGAAGGATCACCTTGGGTTTTAGTCAGTATAAGTCTGACAGTTCCGTTCCGTTCAGTCCCGTTCTGTTCTAAGTGGGAGAACTCATTTGATGATTTTATCACGATAAAAAAACTCATGATGCATAAAAAAAATCCCGGAAAAATGAGAAACTGAAGGAAAAGAGTGGGTTTTATGCCTTTTTCAAACAGACCGGCGAAAGCGAAGCGTTTCCGAAGCGAGACGTCAGTCCGATAGTTCTGACACGCTATCGGATCGCTTTCGCGTTTCTATGTGACTGGATTCAAACAATTTCATACATTACAAATAAAAACGTCACGCTTCGCATTCGCCACGCCAGTCTGTTTGACAAGGGCTTTAGTTAGTAGCGTCATCCAGAAAAGGAGAAGTCATTTGGTGCAAACAACACTCAAAAAATAAGGCCTCAAATAAACTTATTACACACTGCTTCAATAAAAACTCTATATAAGAGATGATTTTCTTGATCATTTTAATAAAATAAGGTATTGGTGGCTATGACGTCTTAAAGCGAGATTAATTCCAGTGTGGGAACGAGGTGGCGCAGTGTATAAGACAGGGACGCGAGGTATAATCGGAACATAGACTCTTTAGGCATACTTAACACAACACTAACGTAGCGCAAGCGCCATCAGGACGTCATTTGCAAGCGGCCATTAACAAATGGCGTCGTTGTGCTACGTTAGTATTAAGTTAAGTTTGCCTTATGTGTGTGACTTCCCATCATACCTCGCGTCCCCGTCTTATACACTGTTCCCCTACCTAGTAGGTAGTTTGAACTCGTACTATTTGTTTTATTCCAACTCAAGCAACTTGTATACAAATGGGTCGCCATAATTGTCTGTAAGACTTGCCTATTGGAAACGCGCCTTAAGGTCTAAGTGCCGGCGGAGACCTCTCGCGCCCGGCATTGGTCGAGGGCATGCTGCGGGGCGAGACGGAGTGGGAAGCGGTCGCCTCCTTCTGCGAAGCAGTCATGTTTGTGAAGGAGGAGGCGGGCCGCGTGAGGCAGAGGACAAGTTGCCATTAACAAATGGCGTCTTGTTGTTGCGCTACGTTAGTATTGGATTAAGTTTGCCTTATTTGTGTGTAACTTCCCATCGTACCTCGCGTCCCCGTCTTATACACTGTTCCCCTATAGTTCTGTTTCTTTCCCACACTGGTACTACTCTCGATTTTAGACCACATGGTAAGCCACCTGTTGTGTAATAATAAGCACGTCTGTCAATCTCAGTCAAATAATAGATTTAAGATTGAACAGGACATTTTTGAAGCGAAAACTTCTTTAGCGGCGTTGTGCACTTTTTTTTGGAATGTTTAAAAAAATTTAAACTCGCGTCAGGACACGTGACCTGATCGAAAATTTGTAAGACGGCGCAGGGCGCTTGCGCGAATGTTCGTGTGTGTTTATTACTATTGAAGTTTTCACTTCTGCCGGCACTCCCAGAGTGCAAACCGTCGTTTTTTTTCTTCTCTTTCAATTATCTCCTATAACGTTATGAAATTATGTAGATGAAGTAAGAAAATATTGCAGTGGCGGTAGAGCTTAAGAGCTTGGAGATTAATCTAGATTATATTTCTTCTACAATACCTTGTCTAAGGTAATCTTTAAAAAGGTCCTGCTATGTAATAAGGCATACTTAGATAGACTCTGAGAAGTACCTTATTAAGATAATTTAAAAATTATTTAAAATTGAAAAACCTTAAAACAAATTCTGGTCTGATTTTCAGGACAAGAGTAAGTTGTTTGGCTTGGGAATCAAACCTAGGAAGTCTTGCTTAGCAGACACGATAGCGACCACTAGACCAATGGGGTAAATCTGGTAAATCTTTGGTAATCATTCCTGTTCCGCTGATGTCGGTCGCATACGTTCGGTCGCGAACTTTCAGTCGCGTACGTTCGGTCGCGTACTTTCAGTCGCGTACGTTCGGTCACGTACTTTCAGTCGCGTACGTTCGGTCACGTACTTTCAGTCGCGTACGTTCGGTCGCGTATTTTAGTGAGACAAAGGAACGTCGTTCGCGCCGCTGACTATAGCTGTATACATAGAACATAATTTATATTCGTAGGCGTGACTGTCGTGAAGGACGCGACCGACATCAGCTAAACTTAACAGATAATAAAACCTTAGAGCCCATTTACATACTGCAAGAAATATCATGCATTTTTACTACATTGGGATTATTAATGGACAATTAATTCAGTTGATCAAACCAACACCGTAATGTAATCAAAATTGCATGCAATTTCATGCATCTAAAAGAGGCTTTAGATTTACCCTAATTAAAAACAAGCATACATATTTTAATAACTTAATTCAAAGACGGCGCAGCTCTTAAAATATTCAGCGAGAAGTCAGTCTGATGTCTAATTATTAAATTGAGTAAACCGTGTTACGATTATATTAAGAAAATATAAGTTCATCTCTTGAGCTGATAGAGATTATAGATATGATTTTATTTTTGAGGAGCTTGTGGCTAAATAAATACAGCCGCGCTTGCCGAGGTTGGTCTGTGGATGGGTGACCATCCGTCATAGCGAGTTTCCTCCGTGCATCAGAAAGCACGTAAAGCCGTTGGTCCCGGCCGTCATTTGTAGATCTTTGACAGTCGTTACTGTTAGTCAGAAGCTCTAAAGTCTGACAACCAGTCTTACCATGGGGTATCGTATTACCCAGTTACTGGGTTCCGACAGGAAGGAAGGTTGGAGGTCCGACAGGCAGACGCTCCATGTAAATTACTGATATCCAGCTGCATCTGGTTTGACTGGAAGCCGACCCCAATATAGTTGGTAAAAGGTTTTTTTTTTAAGTTTTACAAGCGATGCGACTGTTTACTAAAGCCGCACGGTTAATCGACCGGTGTAAATGCCCATATCACTACATGGTATAAAACAAAGTCTCTTCCCTCTGTCTGTCTGTCTGTCCCTATGTGTGCTTAGATCTTTTAACTACGCAATGGATTTTGATGGGGGTTTTTTTTAATAGATAGAGTGATTCAAGAGGAAGGTGTGTATTTAACATGTATAGTATAGTAGAGATTGCACCCGAGCGGAGCCAGGGCGGGTCGCAAGTAATAGATATAAATATCCATTCCAACATCAAAAATAAATCGTCGACTTCAGAATGTTCGATAAAGTCATCCATTTTGAAAGTCTTTGTACTTATCAAGTTGAATGTTTACATTTACATATCAAAGAGATAGGCTTGATTGCGGACCCTTTTGTGAGTCTGCATAAACGATCTGCTAATAAATATTGTATGAAAATAACCTTAAGGTTATCAATTTCTCCTGAACTTTAACTTTTTATTTAATTTTGCAAGTTTATGAAATGGCATTTATTTTAAAGTCTGGTCAGATATGGTTGATATTAAAAAAGTTCATTTTTTTTAAAAGTGCTTTAGACTTTTTGTTTTGAAGTTTTCTTTGAGAATGATTTAAGTAAAACTAGCTGCTGCCGACGTCGTCGTCTGCGTGAATGCTAACTGCTCGTTCACCGTAGGTGATAGCATGATAATATGTAGCGTATATCGCTGCCCTAGTTCAACAGTAAGATATCTTTAAAAAAAACAAAATTGACCCGACTTTTTAATAATATTCGTGCCTTTGAAGTAAATCCATGCAGTACTTTTTGAGCTTATCCTGGTCATACATACAGACAAACAGACAAAAACTGTAAAAACTATATTTTTGGCTTCGGTATCGATTGAAGATCACACCCCAAGCATTCTTTAAAAAAAATATTCAATGTACAGTTTTGGATTTCCTACCATTTTATTATATGTATAGATAAGATATTTTTGAACATTTAAGAGCCGATAAATTTCGACTACCTACAGTCTACCTACACCAATAGGTTATGTAAAGCTTGATAAGTAACTATGATTTCTTTTTTCTTCAATATGCAGTATATATTTTACGCACACATTTTCACCCATCACACATATTTTGTGCACACATTTTTACCCATCATCCTTTTTATGCACACATTTTCACCCATTTTCTTTCCAATAACTTTCTCACATCCTCACCGCTAACTTCGCAATTTGAACGCCAGAAAAAGCCTTAATGATGTAACAGTTACGCCAGTACGCCACATTATGTTTTCACGTTAACTCAACACGTCAACTCGTTGCCATGGTAACGGCAACTCATGCTAGAGATGGGCTAATAAAACAATTGCTCTACTCGAGGCACTCGAATAAATAATTGAGTTATTGGATTACGACCTTGAGGCTCTCCCTAATCCATACTAGCTCCATTTTTATTATATGTATAATTTGCGCCGTTTATCTGAAGCGGAATTATATTAGGAATTCAATGTTCTGTTTTGGAGAAAATTGATGAGAAGTACTTTAGTAGAATATTGATAGAATCATTTAATTCTGTTATTTATGTGTGCCAATGGGTAAGCAGAATGCATAAGTCGTAATACATTTACACTGTCATTCCAAGGCCCGTCTTAAGCCAGTAGGCATGCTGACAACATCAATAAATTGCAAATCTAATTAGTACGTCAGCTAAGTTTCGAAAAACAATGGATACGTATTTTTTCTTTTGTTGAATAAATGCATTTTTACAAAGAATAGACGCATCAAAATTGGACTTAAAAAAACTGTTTTTTTTTTGTGAATGGCATCTCGCAGGTCAACCCAGAAGAGGTTGTGAGCTGCTTAACCGGACTTTTCTGTGGATGCCTTAAAATTCTCTAAGGCCTCCAGCCAGGGCTAAAAAAACTGTACTTGCTTGTGAATTTTTAAAGGATCGTATCTTCGTCAACTTTGATTTACTTGACAAAAGAAAAAATATGTGTCAAATATTTTTTGATAATCTAAATGATGGTTTTTTTTTCAGTCAAGTATATTGCTCTTCTCTACAATACATTAGATAATTATATCTAAATATGTGATGTATTTTTAAGGGGTTTTGTAAACTCGCCACAATTTTAATTCCCCACGAAAAAAAGTATTGATCCTGTTCTCCTGGTACTTTCTGTTCAGATTCCATATTGTCGTTTTGTCGTCGGTAGTTTTTTCTTGGATTTTATTATTTTATTTTTCTGCTATCCGTGCGGAAAAAAGAAATAGGGCGAATTTACCATAATCAAAAACCCTTGGTTAATTTATAGACATAGTACTTTTTTTCGTGGGGAATTTTGGAATTTTGTGGTAATTTTACAACAACCTTGAAATATTGCAATCAAAAACATAAAACTCGGGTGTCACGTGTAAAAGAAAAGCGTACCTCGTATTACGAAGCAACAAGATTAGTCCAGTTCAGGTTCTACACCCTCTAGTTAAGTCTAAGCTGGCTACATTAATCTCAGCGTTTCTGCTTTTCTAGTCCAATTACAAACGTAACACTTTATTATGAAACTGTAAGCTGCATTTATTATGTCAGTTCTTTTCCTGCTGTTCTTATGTTTTATTTTTTGTAGGTAACTGACAAACAAGCGAATGACCTTGCGAGCTGTAGAATCTTAAAACAACCGGCCAAGTGCGAGTCGGACTCGTCCATAAAGGCTTCCGTAGCAGCAAGTGACATAATATAAAAGTTCTTGTAGTTGGTTGTAACTTTGAAAGGTAAATTGCTTTTCGGTTTACGATTTCTGGATCTCGTTCATACCAATTTTCGCTGGTAGTTTGCATGGTAATGTACATTATATATATATATATATATATATATATATATATATATATATGTATATATATTGTTTTATCATTCTCTTATTTTAGAAGTTACAGGGGCGGGACACACACATTTTAAACTTTGGAAGTGTCTGAATTTCATTTTTAAAGACCTATCCATAAATACCCCACACGTATGGGTTTGGTGAAAATTATTTTTTAATTTCAATTCTATTCTAAGTATGGGGAAACCCCAATTTTTTTGTGTGAGAATCCTAATGCGGTTCACATAATACATTTACTTACCAAGTTTGAGTAGGATAGCTCTTATATCCTCGAAGAAAAGTGGCTGTGACATACGGATGGACAGACAGACAGACATGACCAATCTATAAGTGTTCCGTTTTTTGTCATTTGGCTACGGAACCCTAAAATCTTGAAAACAAAGTTAGTTAACTATTCGCAATTGATTGCACCACCTCTACTGCCAAAACAAAGAAATGTGTCATGTTCTAGAACTAAAGTATCGAAAACTGTGCCCTGGGCTCGCATGTTTTCGTTCGGCTAGCTTTATTGTATAGTAGACCTTAGGGACCGTAAGGCACGGTTGGCGCAGAGGCTGAGCAAACGACTGCTTCGCAACGTGTCGCGGGTTTGATCCCCCCACGGAACAAATATTTGTATGATCTACAAGTAGTTGTTCCGGGTGTGGGTGTTTGTGTATGTGAGTTTCTATGTTTGTAAACGCACCCACGATACAGGAAAAAATCCCAATGTAGAGCAACGTTTTAAAGTAGAAAAAGGGGCAATTGTAAATACTTGTAGAACTAAAACCGCTGCCTGTCCCCACACTACATCAAGCGTCACATCTAAGACCTGTCCGTGATGAATTACCGCGTTTTTTTCCTCCACGTTTATAGCGGATACGGTCGTGTTACACCCCTTTCGCCCCTTTGCACCCCCTTTCACCCAATTATTATAAATAATGAGATAAGATCAGGTTCCGTGGGGATGTTCCGTTGAATAATGTTGCCAATTTTGAACGCTCCTTCGTAGTTTGAAAAGCTTCTACGGTAAGTTATTGTTTTTGTAACTAACAACAAAGGGAAGTTTCTAGAATAATATAAAATATATCCACCCTTTTTTTAAACAATCTGTTCTATGTAGCTTGTGTGTGGATTTTGGCAACATGGCCAATATGCGCGTCTACAGAGAGCGAGCAGCCTCCCGAGGCATTGATGCGCGAGGAAACTGCCTCGCGAGGCTGCTCGCTCTGTGTGGACGCGCCTAATTCCGAAAATAAGGTTGTACCAACGATGTCTAGGCCCTGGGCGGCAGACTCTTTTTTTTTCATTACAGCACTTACTGCACTGCAAGTCGCTGTTTCGATTCCCGTAAGGAGAAAAAAACGTTTGGCCTACAGGTAGTTGTTCCGATACTGGCTGTTTGTGTATGTAAGTTTAAATGTGTGTAAACGCACCCGCGGTGCAGAAGAAATTCTCAGAGAAAAATGGTGTCTGATTTTTATTTTACCTATACATTCTGTATGTATGAAGTTTCATCAAAATCAGTCAGTTACTTCGAAAATTAAGGACATTATAATATTACGAAATGCAGTTCGGAGTGTACGCTGTTAAAAGTCAATTGCGAAATATATTTCAAGCAAATCTGCTTTCAAAAAACACAACCATAATGTGTTATGAACAAAATCAAGATATATTCGTCCCAGGAAATAGCAATCCGTGTTTACAGGAAATTGCAAGAACCTCATTACTCGATGTTATTGACTTTTACGTGAATCCCTACAGACTAAGACATTCGAGAAATTATTAACTGACAAGAGTAAATCGGTGAATTAGGGCGTGTTAATAGTACGTACAAGGTTTAATAAGTATTTAACAGTGTATCAAAGTTTCTTCCCAAAGAAACTGCCTTCCCGTCGGAACTCTGAAATAGCGTGTCTAAGTGTTATTGAAATTTTAACTTACGACGTTCAGCCGAAAGTTGAAAATCCTATCGTCATTTTCGGGCGACGAAAACAGGAAACTTTTGCACCGAATATATTCTTCGTAGGCAATAAATAACTGGCTTATAAGTTGTGATCTGAATAATGTTTTTATTTGTATATCATAATGTATCATCATGACTGTATTTGTATTTGTATTTATATTGTAAGAGAATAGAACAACCACACAACAATATTATGACTGGGACTGGGGACCACTAGAAGGTAGAAGTCGTTTTTAAGACTATCTTTTGTAAAATTGTAAAAATACCTTTAAATTGTTACTCCTTAACTTTGAAAAATGGGACATAAAAGTAATAGGCTGCTCACCATCCGCACAGAATTGCAGCTACAAGTTAAGAAACTGAAAGAATGTTACTCGTACTAACCAACAAAAGTACTAGGCTTTTTTTTATCGTGGTAAAATCATCAAATAAGTCCTCCCTCCCACCCAGGGCAGGGCGGGAGGGACTATCAGACTTGTACTGACTAAAATCCACGGTGTCCTTCAATAGCCCTTTACGTTCCGGGGTCACGGTAATTCGTAAGTCCCATGGCCTCGGCTTTGGCCCTCTAGTGGGGAGCCCCGTCATTTTGCAAACACTCTTTGAGGCGCGCGTGGAACACAACGCGCCGTCGACCCGGGCATAGTTCATGGTCGGACAGCGAGTTGCCCATTACTCGCTGCCCGCATGCCCGCGCCTACGGAACCGGAGATTGTCTGCCGACGTCCGTCGCCATGTGCGTCTACTACTGCGGCTGGGGTGGAGGGAGGATGCTGTCCTCTCCCTCACGCAGCCCGCCTCCTCCTTCGCGAGCATGACTGCTTCGCAGAAGGCGTTGACCGCTTCCCACTCTATCTCGCCCCGCAGCATGGCCTCGACCAATGCTGGGCGCGAGAGGTCTCCGCCTATCGCCGTCTTGAGGACACGGCGGTGCCCTGCCCAAGCGGGGCAGTCCTGCACCGTATGCTCCACCGTGTCCTCTGGGCGATCCTTGCTGTGGTGACACCCAGGCGTTTCTTCCCTCCTTATCAGACACAGGTACCTCCCGAAACTTCCTTGTCCGGTGAAGTCCTGCGTCATTCGGTAGGTCAGGACGCCGTGACGCCTATCCAGCCACTCCTCAAAGAAGGATCTTACCGCCGTGATTGCGGCGTGCCCGGACCTCGGTTGCGACAGTCGTTCCTTCCATACGGCCCTGAGATCGCGCCGGGGCTCTTCTTGCCGCGCCTCGACTTGTCGAGGCAGCGGGGATTCGCCCCGGCGTTGCGCCTCCATGCGCTACTCATAGACGCGCTGGAGGGCAGTCGCCTCCAGATCCCAAGGTAGCAATCCGGCAAGGAGGTTGGCCGATTCGACACAGTTTATCTAAATCTAAACTAATATTATAAAGAGGAAACCTTTGTATTTTTGTATGTTTGTATTGAATAGGCTCAAAAACTACTGGACCGATTTCAAAATTTCTTTTACCATTACTTAGAGGGATTCTTCCGAATCCGTATAGGCTATATTTTATCCCGGAAAATAGATAGGATTTTTCGTGGTAGTGAAAATTGTGGAGTAAGGCGTCGAAAAAACTGCCGTACGTTAACGATTCTCGCGAACGCTGCCTAAATGGTTAAAGATGTATGGTTGAGTTCTGTAGAAAAGTTGTAGAACTCAATAATGCCTACAAAAAAGTCCGCGATAGTATAAACCAAACATCTATATTTTAGCCATTATAACCACTTTTCCATAGAATAAAAGTAATTAAAATTATTAGCCTATGTTTATTGATCATATGATCGTCAAATACTAATCCTCATCCAAATAAACTATTTATTGAGCAAGATTGTTTCAAAAGCTATAAGTAACTTTTTATTTTATTCCAATGGGACAATCCGTTCAAAAGATATTACGAATTTAAAATTGTGAGAGAGCTTAAAAAATAAATGTCCACCCGTGCGAAGCCGGGGCGGGTCGCTAGTCTTAGATACAAAATAACCACGGTTATATTACATTATTTTACATTACCACGATGTTCACTGATTTACATTTTCGCCACCGGAAGCTAAAAGCCATTTCAAAGTTTCCTCAAAAAAAAAACAGATATTTCTTTGTTAACATGTTCACAAAGTAACCTTGGTTTATTGATATTGGGGCAACGGTATCGGAGCCCGCCATCTTTCACGTTTAGCTTGCAAAAGCTCCCCTTATCTCGTTGGGTTGGCAGATAGCTCTGTAGGGTATACTCGCACCTTAATAGGTCTCTACACGAAACTAGGGAGATAATGGGTCGCGATGTGAGGATTTTACGACATTCTGACATAATGACAACTATCTGCTCTAGGTAAGAGTATTAGAGGTTATTTACAAGCGATAAGAGTTGTGTATGAAGCTCGTGCCTAAAAAATAACAGCCGAATACGTCGATTTTCAAAGTTAAGCCGTGCTTGCTAATGTCAGTCTGTGGATGGTTTTAATCATAGGGAGCTTCCTCCATGTATTGGTAGCACGTAAAGTTGTTGGTCCCATTTTCACACCAAACGGCGCAATAATATAATGAAAATGCGAACATCGTCAGTAATTCGTCAGTGTCCGAAAGCGCGGGAAATAAACGATAAAATCAAGATGGCGGAATAGCGTCCTATCTGGAAAATTAATATCTTTTGTAATGTAAAAGTTTTCGTTTAGGGTATCATTCATTGTTTATGTAAATAAGATCGTTTTTCAGCAATACACTTCAATTAATATTGAATTTGAGAATATATTTTATTACCTAAATAGGTGATTAAATATATTATTGGCTTTTTAATAAAAAAAAAACATTAGATTTTTTTAGTGTCGTGGGTGCGTTTACAAACATTAAAGCTGACATACAAAGACAGCCAGACTGGGAACTACTACTTGTAGATCATACAAATATCTGTTCTGCGCGAGAATTGAACCCATGACATGCAGCGCATCAATTAATGGCTCAGCCACTACGCCATCACGCAATTAAATATTATCAATCAATATAATAAAGAGATAACGCCTCAGAATTTTTAGGAAGGTTTTTTTTAATTACTATTGAAAAATAAATCAAAAAAAGTTTATGCATGTTTAAATAAAAAGTAAGATAATGTTTGTGACTTCACGTCATACGCGACAAATCGAAGGAGCCGACTCTTGACATTGTGAAAATACCTTTCATTTGTTTTCTTCGCAGACAACGTAGCCAAGTGTGTCGATATGTGTGAAGGTCATCACTAAGGGTTTAGGTTCCCAGGCAACACGATAGTTTCAGATCACATAGTCTGCCTCGTAACACGACAGACAAGTTACGACTCAGACGAACTGAAAACCGATACTGTTTCTGACGACAAACAAAAGAACGTCTAGTTCCAACTTAATACCTGAACTTATTTACTTACAAGGTTAAAGCCTTTGTCAAACAGACTGGCGTGGCGAATGCGAAGCGTGACGTTTTTATTTGTAATGTATGGAATTGTTTGAATGCAGTCACATAGAAAAGCAAAGCGATCCGATAGCGTGACAGAAATATCGGACTGACGTCTCGCTTCGGTTCGGTATCGCTTCGGACTTGGGCGTCTGTTTGACAAAGGCATTAATACCTGAACTTATTTACTTACAAGGTTAAGGGTTTTTACACACTTCTTCGGTTCGGTATTCGGTTTGATAGTTTGTTGAAAAACGATGCCGCCCGAAGCCTAGCCTACACATTACGCATACATTCGGCTCATACTCATGTCAAACTTTGTTGGGTTTCCACCATAGTTGAATTATTACGTGTCGGCTCGGTATGAGAAAAAAAAAAGTTTAGCAAAATCAGCGTATAATTTTGCCATTGTTGGGACACATGTCTTCTCTCTGTGAGATAGTGCCATGAGTTTTTTTTTTGTTCTAGTAGATGTTTGAACCACTCTGAAGTTTCGGTAAATCAAGCCGATTCAAACACGTATGTGTGATTCCTGAACACAGGTCAATCACCTTCCATTATACTCAGCTCAGAATAAGTAAGTACTCCTAACACCAAAAGTTTTCTAAAACAAACAGAATGATATCTGACACGATCCACTAAGTTACTCCGTTTAAAACTCCAACGGGGATTATCTACCTGAACGGTTCAGCTCTTTGAAACTTTTCTATCCAATTCAAACAACTAATAAATAATTCAGCGTTCAAGCAAATTTAATTCTTGTTTTTATTGTACTTTCGTCTTTGTTTCCTTTGGAGGCGTCAGTACCCTTTCGAGGTGAAACACGTACCTAAAATAACAGCAGGTATTTTTATTTAGCGAGTACTCACGTTCGGATATGTACTGTAATGATTTATTGAATACCTATAAATTGTAAATATTTGAGTACTTTACAGTAAATCAACAAGTAGTTTTCTTTTAAGTGGGACAACATGCGGAATTACTAACATAATTTTTTGGTTGAGTTGTCTGTATAAATTATCAAAGTGGACTTTCCTCAGAAACAAAGATTCTCGACTTCTGTAATGGACTCCGATTTCTTATCAAGCATATTTACTAAAAATCTGCTAAGCCACGACACCAGCTCAATGTTAACCCATATCAATAGGATTTCAAAATCCAAGAATTTAACCCCAAAATTGCCATACTGCGCAGCAAGGTAAATAATCGTACGGAAGCCGACCCGAAGGTACGAATAGGGTATAATTGTCGGGAACGACGGGGATTATACACGATTGGTGCTCACGGTAATGCTCGCTCGTTTACAAAATCACCAGGCATGTCTTGGTAATGAGTGGGGTGATTTCAAGTGGGTATTTTGGTGTTCATTAGTTTTTATTGCCAATGGTAATTAGTTAATGATTGTTCATTCAGAAAAAAAGTTAAATTCAAATAGAGAAAACTAACCAGGCATTATTATGGCAGTTTATTTTGTCAATGTAAACGTGATTCTAATATCCGATAGCTAAATAAAAAAGGTAGTTGCCTAATTTTGTAGCCTTACTTAGCTTTAGGAATACAAATGTTTGAACGAATTGATGTTTATTACTCAAGTACTCCAGAAAAGTTGAACGGATCTGGATGGAATTTGGCAAGGAGATAGATTATAGTATAGAAAACACATGAGATAACATTTATCTCGGTATAACGTTGATGAAGTAAAAGATAGTATTATCTATAAATTTATTATTTTATTATTGAAACTTATTCGTAAACAGTGTAATAGATTTTGGTGACTCATTGGTAGGGCTATGAACTAGGTAAGACATAGGATACTTTCAATCCCAGTTGTAGGTACGTTCCTGTCGGATTACTATTGACCTACAAGCGGGTTAAACCCACGTCAAAATCTAATCCAAAATATACACTGAAACAACTTTAACCCAGAAAATAACCTCTAACTTATAACCAAGAAAAATAGAAAAAACATTAAAACAGGCAAAAATAAGTATGCCATTTATATTCCCTACTGTTTCATGCAACCAAACATGCGCACAACGGACACTTTATTACTACTAAAACAAACAAAATCACAACGAAAACCGATTGCACTTGAAACTTAAATAATTAAAAGAAATAGAGTACTTAATCATGTCCCGACATAATGACTCGTGAGAACTTATTTATTCTGAGTTCATTCGCTTTGGAGTAAGGGTTAAGGTCACTAGTATTCATTTGATTGGGAGGCTGGCACATTAATCTTGTAGGCCTTTTTTTTTTTTTTTTTTTATCGTGGTAAAATCATCAAATGAGTCCTCCCACCCAGGGCAGAGCGGGAGGGACTGTCAGACTTGTACTGACTAAAATCCACGGTGTCCTTCACGAGCCCTTTACGTACCGGGGTTACGGTGATGGGTAAGACCCGCGACCCCGGCAGGCTCTGGCCCTCTACAGGCCCCGTCAGTTTGCTGACACTCCTTGAGGCGCGCGTGGAACACAACGCGCCGTCGACCCGGGCATGGTCCATGGTCGGGCAGCGAGTCGCCCATTACTCGCTGCCCGCATGCCCGCGCCTACGGTGGCCGGAGATCGTCTGGCGACGTCCGTCGCCGTGGGCGTCTACCACTGCGGGTGGGTCGGAGGGAGGACACTGTTCTCTCCCTCACGCGGCACGCCTCCTCCTTCGCGAGCATGACTGCTTCGCAGAAGGAGGCGACCGCTTCCCACTCCGTCTCGCCCCGCAGCATGGCCTCGACCAATGCCGGGCGCAAGAGGTCTCCGCCTATCGCCGTCGTGAGGACACGGCGGTGCTCTGCCCAAACGGGGCAGTCCTGCACCGTATGCTCCACCGTGTCCTCAGGACGGTCCTCGCAGTGGTGACACCCAGGCGTTTCCTCCCTCCTTATCAGACACAGGAACCTCCCGAAACTTCCGTGTCCGGTGAGGACCTGCGTCATGCGGAAGGTAAGGACGCCGTGACGCCTATCCAGCCACTCCTCAAAGAGGGGTCTTACCGCCGCGATTGCGGCGTGCCCGAAAGTTGCTAGGCTTAGGTCCCTCCCGCCCTGCACTGGGTGGAAGGACTGTCAGACTTGTACTGACTAAAATCCACGGTGTCCTTCACTAGCCCTTTACGTACCGGGGTCACGGTAATCCCTTGGTCCCGCGACCCCGGCAGGCTTTTGCCCTCTACAGGCCCCGTCACTATGCTGACACTCTTTGAGGCGCGTGTAGAACAGAACGCGCCGTCGACCCGGGCATGGTCCATGGTCGGACAGCAAGTCGCACATTACTCGCTGCCCGCATGCCCGCGCCTACGGTGGCCGGAGATCGTCCTGCGACGTCCGACGCCGTGGGCGTCTACCACTGCGGCTGGGGTGGAGGGAGGACGCCGTCCTCTCCCTCAGGCGGCCCGCCTCCTCCTTCACGAGCATGACTGCTTCGCAGAAGGAGGCGACCGCTTCCCACTCCGTCTCGCCCCGCAGCATGGCCTCGACCAATGCCGGGCGCGAGAGGTCTCCGCCTATCGCCGTCGTGAGGACACGGCGGTGCTCTGCCCAAGCGGGGCAGTCCTGCACCGTATGCTCCACCGTGTCCTCCGGACGATCCTCGCAATGGTGACACCCAGGCGTTTCTTCCCTCCCTATTAGACACAGGAACCTCCCGAAACTTCCGTGTCCGGTGAGGACCTGCGTCATGCGGTAGGTCAGGACGCCGTGACGCCTATCCAGCCACTCCTCAAAGAGGGGTCTTACCGCCGCGATTGCGGCGTGCCCGAAAGTTGCTAGGCTTATTTTAATTGTGCCGAACTGAACAGACTCGAACATGATAAGACAATAATAAATTCCGCACGAAGTTTGCCGATTGGTAGAATAGAATAGAATAGAATAGAATAGTAAGTATATAATAATATTTGATATTTTGTGTGTTGGTTTTTATTATTCGTACAAAGTTGAGCTTCTGTCTCTTTCTGTGTATTGTCCCTAGGCCTACAAGATTCCCTCTTTGAGGAGTGGCTGGATAGGCGTCACGGCGTCCTTACCTTCCGCATGACGCAGGTCCTCACCGGACACGGAAGTTTCGGGAGGTTCCTGTGTCTGATAAGGAGGGAGGAAACGCCTGGGTGTCACCACTGCGAGGACCGTCCTGAGGACACGGTGGAGCATACGGTGCAGGACTGCCCCGTTTGGGCAGAGCACTGGGTGGAAGGACTCATATGATGATTTTACCACGATAAAAAAAAAAGCCTAGCAACTTTTTTCAACTTAATCATAATATTCTGTGTAGCCTTTTCTTTATATTTCTTTGTTTGCTTCCATTCAAGAAGCCTACACATTTGATAAAATATCAAATGTTGCGGATAAAAGATAGAACATATATTTACCGTAAATGCCGACCCGAACACGTGTGTTCACACCTTGTTTGGTCCTGACCTTCTGCATTATCTGTACCTAGCGTAACTGGCTTTGGCCTAGGGCTTGTCTGGTGAATCTCTTTAAAATCCACTTGATCTGCCGGCCATTGATAACAGTGACATATGGGTGATTCTTTAGTAATGACCGCGACATCAAATATTTATTAAAATGTTCATTAATTTCGTCGTTGATTAAAAATGTGGTGCAGAGCACGCTTTTAAAGAGAACAGGCTTTTAATTACTCAGGGTAAAATGGAGCTTGACTAATTGGAAATTGTGTGTTGATGAGAAACGCAAACAGAATAAAAATGTCGAGTGAATATGTTTTTTTTTTAAATATGTTTAATGGTTCTTGGCCTCAATCTAGCCCAGGAGCAAAGGTGAGGCCTACGATGGAGCGAGCTTACCCAGAAAAATCTGGAACTCCTGCGCATCGGCAAAAAAAAGCGTGTAAACGGAAAACGGGTTAAGGGTAGGAAGTTTGAATTTTTAATTATTTCCAATTATTTATTTATTTTAAATCCTGGAGTGTTTCCGTAGGCTTTTGAATTTGGAAATTAAAGTCGAGAATCTTTCAAATTACTTCGGCTATAGAAATAAAAATTATTCGAAATGCGAGTAAAAAGTGCTGAGTGGAGTTAGAAAAGTTCTCGACTTCAATTCAGAAAATGGATTTTAGTCTTTTATCCTAAAACCTACTACTGACAAGCAATTTTAAATAAATTATTAAAGATTGGCTCTTAATAATACATATATTTATGCCATTAGCCGTTTTAATCTAACCATTGAGATCCACCCTGTCCCTTGCTGCCCCCCCCCCCCCCCAGCGACGCCCTAAGCCGAGGTCCGTACCTCACAGGGGGTGCCCTTAGCGTGTGGTCGCTTAGTTTTTAACTAAGTTTGTTACCCTAGCTGGAGGCCACAAAATATTAAAGCATCCACAGAAAAGTCCGGTTGAGCAGTACACAACCTACTAGAGGTTGACCTGCGAGATGCCATACAAAAAAATTAATCTAACTTGCATAGGTATTTCATTTGTTTTTTTTTGGTAGCAACGTCTCAACCACTTTTTTTTTAAACCTACTAGTTTCTCTGTATCATTTCAAATTCATCCCACTTACTTCATCTCCGCATCAGATTTCGCCAGCATCCATACAACAGATCCTGGGTTGCGCCGGGACCCCAGAGCCATGAGTTGGGACAGCTTGGCTCCAGGTGGCAGGGTTGGTCTGCGGGGTACCTGGCCCGTCCATGTAGAGATAGCCAGCATTTCAGGACACTCCTTCACCAGATGCTTTTGAGTCGCCATGCATTTTCCTGAAGCGTCCTGTAGGCAAAACAGAAAAAAAGTGAGTTTGAACAAAAAAAGTGACATGAATTACAAAATTAGTGACACGAATTTGTTAGGAGATTCTGGGAAACAGGCTTGGGAGGTCAAGTATCGCCACATATTGAATTTCTACTTTTTTGCATGTGTTTCGATAATAACCCTAACTTCAAAATTCCGGGCTGCTGTGAGAATTTTTTTGCCTGACCCATTAAACTAACCCAAGACCAGAGAGCCCGAGCTCAGCAGTCGCACTTGCGAGCACGAAACCAGCATGGCATTTAATAAGTCCGTCACAAATAGGTACTAACCCAATAACAAAGGCTTTTTATTTTTACCGTGTTAAAATCATCAAATGAGTCCCCCCAGGGCAGAGCGGGAGGGACTGTCAGACTCGTACTGACTAAAATCCACGGTTTCCTTCAATAGCCTTTTACGTTCCGGGGTCAAGGTAAATCATAAGTCCCGCGACCCTGGCAGGCTTTGGCCCTCTAGAGGGGGGTCCCGTCATTTTTGCTGAAACTCTCTGAGGCGCGCGTGGAACACAACGCGCCGTCGACCCGGGCATGGTACATGGTTGGACAGCGAGTTGCTCATTACTCGCTGCCCGCATGCCCGCGCCTACGGTGGCCGGAGATACTTCATTTTAAATTCAATGATATAACACTGGATCAATTTTACTACGACACTTTTTTCCAATGGTATTCTCGCCCACACATTCGGCTGAGTTTGCCACTTCTGTTCCTACTCCGTGTAAACTGGGTCGCGGACGAGAGGCGAGTTTCCCCATAAGTTATAACAAAAACTGCCAGGAACGTCCGCGAGACGCCCACGGCGACCGACGTCGGCAGACGATCTCCGGCCACCGCAGGCGCGGGGATGCGGGCAGCGAGTAATAGGAAATAATGGGCGACTCGCTGTCCGACCATGGACTATGCCCGGGTCGAGACGGCGCGTTGTGTTCCACGCGCGCCTCAAGGAGTTTCAGCATAGTGACGGGGCCTGTAGAGGGCCAAAGCCTGCCGGAGTCGCGGGACTCACGAATTACCGTGACCCCGGTACGTAAAGGGCTATTGAAGGACACCGTGGATTTTAGTCAGTACGGGAGGACTCATGTGATGATTTTACCACGTAAAAGTCATAATAAAAACACCCAGAAAGAGCCCAAATCATTTTACATTTCTCATATTCATTGTAACACCAGACATTTTGGTAAATGAACCGTGGTGTGGTCCGCGTGGTTAACTAATACCTACCCGCAGCGTGGCTTTAATTACTACCTGCTGGTTTTACTCGGTGATGTGTGTTTTTGGGTTATTGATTTTGCTACATTACTTTAGACGGCACAGTAGCCGAACGATCGACTGCTATGTTGCATATTAGGGGTTCCATTCCTACTAATGATCTAGTAATACACAGTACGGTGGCCTACCATAACGTCTTAAAGCGTTGTTCCGCTCAGGGAACGAGATGGCGCTAGACGACTTGTATAGCTCTGTCTCTTTCCCACAGCATAACTTCTCATGCTTCAAGACGTCATGGGCCACCCGAATGTGTATTTGGATGAACAAGTAGTTGATCCGTGTCTGACTCTTTGTCTATCTGAGTTTAAAAGCACGATCCTTAGATTATAAAGTGTCCAGATTTCTAGTAGACCACTGAGAATTGAAGCCAAAAACACGGTAGAAAAATTACCCCCGTCTACGTGTAACAAGTGAACATCTCGAAATAAAACATTTATGCCTTTGTCAAACAGACAGGCGAAAGCGAAAGCGATCCGATAGCGTGACCGAACCGATGCGAAGACGTGGCGAAGGCGTGTTTGCTCTGCTTGACGTCGTTGATAAAAAATCAGCCAATATAACTGTCACGCCTCGGTTCGCTGCACCCAGTTTGACGTCTCGTATAGCTTCGTTATCGCTTCGGACTCGGTCCGGTTCGCTATCGCTTGTCAGTTTGACAAAGGCTTAAAATCTGTGCATGGCGCTCAATCACACTTTTATAAAAGTGGCTTTACTAAAAACGTTACGTTTCGAACATGGAATCTGAACATTTTATAATCTAAGGTGCAAACTTACTTAGTTTTGCCAACAATATTTTTTAAATTTGTCTGTCTGCTTTTATGAAGTTCTTCAAATAAGGTACCATGGCCTGCCTTTCTGCAGTCTAGTTTAATTCAATTCGTTTTCTTATGAACGAGCAATCACTATCTGCTCTGGGGTACTACTTACCTACTACCGTAGCTTCGGCCTAATATCGTAAATAGGTAAAACAAATGAATACCTTTGACAGAGGTTTGCAGAAGCTAATGATCGAGAGCACCAAAACTTTGGATTATCACACTTCCTATAGAGAATAGGCCGTTCTATAGAGCGGCCTATTCTAGTTAAAGAATCAGTTTATTTCACTCGCGAATCTAAGTGTACCAAATAGTCTTATAAAAGTATTTTTTTCATATGTTAAACCTTTTGTATTCTAGTCATATTGACAGTCAATAATAATGGTTGCCTAGCATCATATTAAAAAGTAAAAGAATGACACATAACACTAAGAAGTCTTCATGCGTCAATGCCAGACACCATTACACGGCCGACGTGACGTTCGGCCGATTCATATTCTTTTTCACTTACGGACATAACATTAGTTAGTAACACGAACTAAAAATTGGTGACAACATGATTAGACAGTTGTCCCAACTCCCCTTGTGTTGTCAGAATTTATGAATTTAGAACGAGTTAAATCTACTATAGGTTTCACTCAAAAGTTTCGTCCTGTGTCCGTGATTAGGCCTCTAATGTAAAATAATACAGTGGCTGACAACATAAAACGTAATTGAAGTTTCAAATGATCAAAAGTCAACATAGTTGTGTGAGCTTTACAAAGTGTTTTTATAAAACAGTTCAGCATGCAAAATTCACAGAACAATTAATATTCGTCAATGAACACCTGTGTTAATTCAGCGACTGAATTAATTAGCATAATTGTTGTAATGATAGTGTTGCACTTCACTAAAACAGTTGTTTTTGTAAACAAACAATGCAGTGAAGATGAATTGTTTACTTCTGTCTGTATAACTATTATTTTCATTAATTACACTATTATTGTTGACGAATTACTATTTTTGTTGATAGAGTAGACTGCAGCAATGCATGTTTATATTAAAAATAGCCTTTTTTTGGGTAAAATTGCCAGAGTGGATGACTTTTTTGAAATTAGATGAAAGAGAATCTGTTCATTTAGGTTGCGCCTCAGTAATGCCTTTGTCAAACAGACAGGTGAAAGCGAAGCGAGTCCGAGGCGATACCGACCCGAAGCGAGACGTCAGTCCGATAGTTCTGTCACGCTATCAGATCGCTTTCGCTGTTCTATGTGACTGGATTCAAACAATTCCATACATTACAAATAAAAACTTCACGCTTCTCATTCGCCACGCCAGTCTGTTTAACAAAGGCTTAAAAGCAATAACTTAGTTATTAAACAGCTACATGATAATGTATATAATAGAATAGACATGACATGGAATGCACAGTTGACGTTGTTAAATAAAAGATTATAATTTGCACCTACTAACAATAGTTTAAGTTATTGTATACTAACACTCTATGGGACATGAGCCTGAAAGAAATGAATATTAAATTTAATTAACTATGATTGTGTGTAACAGTTCCTTCCGCATTACTATCAGAATTACACTAGAAATGACCCCATTACTTCGGTTGTCCTTTGCGTTCAAGAGCCTCGGTACCCTGTAGATACAGTCCCGAAAAATTTCAAGAACCGTTATTTGTATGGTTGTTTATTTCCTTTCTTTTAATGGTTTAGTTTCGTGAAGTCTTTCCCATTTATGTACCTCTTTAAAAAACCTTTTCTTAGAACGTTTAGGTACTTAAATCTAAAAGATCTTATAGATTGAATCGGTACCTAATTAAGATCGGCTAAGTAACCTCTAAGTAGATTGATCTTTCAGTCCAAATAGAGGTATATTTCGACAAAAGATATAAAGTCGATTTCCTACAAATAAAAGTCGGTCCTATCAATCGTACGAATAGAACTCAACCGATCAATCAAGTCCAGGATCCAATACTCAACTTCAACATTTAATTCTCTCAAGCGTCCATCCTGAGCACAAAACATCTCAGCCCATCGATCAGACTCAAAAATTCGCACAAAATTTTCGCGTAAATTTTCGCACAATGTAACAAGAGTCTGTTTGATGGAGGTTCTGTGAACAATGTGCGAATTATAAGGGACTATCGGATACGTGACGAGCGACGCCCGTTCTGAATTCAAAATTAGGCATAAGACACAGAAGCGGTTTAATTTTGAATAGACAGACGTTTCTTGATTAAGTGCCAGCAATAGTCGAGTAATATTAATGGTGCTGTGTTGATCGCAAGCGGTTTTATTAGCTTGTAAAATTAATGGTTGTGCGTTCCTAACAAAAGGTATTTGATGCTTACATATTTTCTTCTTTTGTAAAAAATGGACCGCTCATTGTATTGTGATAGGTACCGTTATGATCAAATTATGGTAATGACCCTTTTCAAGCTTCAAAACTTAGTGTTATTATTTTAGTGTTTACGAATAAATTACATTTTTATGGCTGAATTTGACCAACAACATACTAATCCTACGACATAATAATAGAAAAGAAAAAAAAAAGTTTTGTTAGGGGTGTTAATTTATACAAACCAGTCGATAGACCGCGTTGTGCTCTGAAGAAAATAGAAAAATAAAGCAAAAAAACTGGGATTCAAATATTTCGGATCCTCGGTCCTCGACTGATCGCCGTATCGAAGACCGACGCTTATACCACGAAGCCACTAGAGAGCAGAGACGGCGGCTAAAATATGAATCATATTTTGCGGGCAAATTTTTTTTGCAGGCTACTTATAAGTATCGATACGGAAAAACATTAGGTACACAATAATATTCTGGCTTAAGTCGTCGTATACGTATACTTAAAATATCAAGAAACTCATCAGTGCAATCAGGTAGTCTGTTAGTAGGTGAAAGCTAACGTCACAAGCATCTTCGTGCGTCACAACATTCATAGCTGTGACCTTTAAGGATGACCTCACAAGAGGTAACGAGAACCAACGCATATGTAGAAGTACTAGGCAAGCAGACACACGTAGAAGTAGGAGGCTAGCAGTCTCATTGGCTAACGAAGAGGGCTAAAGAGTCTTGAGCAAGAAGTTCGTATTTCAAAAGTGATGGAATTAAAAGTTAAATAGATCCCGTTCTTTTCTTGAATGGTTGTCATTTACTGTAGGAATGCTTTTGTTTTCTTAATTTCTTGCCAGATACGACAATTGTTTTTTTCTAAATATAAAATTAGAAGAGAAAGTGAATTGAGTGTAAAAGAGGTTTTTTTCACAGAACTTCGTTTTTTTTTTATATGATGGGATATTTTTCGTAATATGAAGTCAAAAAATATAGAAGTAGTTCGAGTTATATTCTGTTTTTGATTTTTTAATACTTAAACTTAGAAACTCTATGTCCTCGAAATGCAATTATTGTTTTCGAACCTATCGCATTTGCGCATCAAATATCGGTTGTCCCCGGCATCTCACTCTGTGATGAGAACTGTCATATATTTCTTCATTTATTACCAAGAGACTTATGTTATATTATATACAAAGAACTTATGTTATGCGGTAAGTACCCACATTTATAACACAAGCCATCATTACATAACTTACAAATAATATCTAGAAGCAATTATACTTCAGCGAACTTAAATCATATTACGCACTTGAATAACAAACAAGATTCCAATCAACTAAGTTGTTGCTGAATCTTGAATCTTATCACACACGTGTAAGTACCTAAATATCTTGAATACCCTACACGGTTCGGTAAAAGCGACCCTTGAATGTAACCTTTCATCATTGACCAATGGTATTGCTCTTTAGACAAAGCTCGTGCGGTTTCGGAAGCTCTCGGGTGAATTCGTAATCTCTCGGGCGTAATCGAGAATGGATTCGTATATGTAAGGTGTATTCGGTTTGTTTCTAAACGGTCGGGTAAATTCTTGAATTGAAATTCGAAAATCAAAGGTTAGATCAATGGTTTGAATAGGCATATGTGATCTTTAGTGGAATGGAGGTAATTGGAGATCACTTGGCAACAGCATTTGAATACATTTGCTTTCGGAAGTCTCCCCTTTTAAGTTAAAGGATTTTTCGTATACCATTTTTTTTTTAAACCTTGCCCCACATTAGGAATTTATTCCTGTGTCTGTGCCTGTGAATTGGTCATGGATGCCTGCAACACCAGAACCAGTGCGTTGCCGACCCTCCTTATTAAACTTATTAAATCGTTCTCCTACAGTAAACGATTTAATGAGTTTCAGTGAAATGTGTTTACACCGTGGGTGCTGCGGGCACCGAATACAGCTATACACTAGTATTTAATGCGAAGGCTCTTCCTCCAGGCTGCTACGGCACGGTTCGCGCAGTGGGCAATCGACTGCTCTGCTGCGTATGTGTGTTTTTGTTTGTAAACGCACCCACGATACAGAAGAAATACCTAGTGTGGGGTAACGCTTTTAATAAAAAGACAAAAAAAAACCGGTATACTCGTTTTGTAACGGGGCCCCCTGCAGGTGACGGGGCCCTCTGTAGAGGGCCGAAACCTGCTGGGGTCGTAGGACTTACGAATTACCACTGTGGATTTTAGTCAGTACGAGTCTGACAGTCCCTCCCGCTTTGCCCTAGGTGGGAGGACTCGTGTGATGATTTTACCACGTAAAAAAAAAGTATACTCGTATTTCTATTCTAAAAAATCCAAGAGCTCTTTTTGAATCTACCAAGGACCCTTAGCTCTCCAGGATTGTAGAAATTGAAAAAAACATGGTGGATTTAGGCTGTAAACAGTCTCAGGGTGGGAGAAGTCAGGGGTCGCGGAACTGCCTCATCAGGTACCCGTGACCCTGGAACGTAAAGGGCTATTGAAGATCACCGTGGATTTTAGTCAGTACAAGTCTGACAGTCCCTCTTGTCTCACCCTGGGTGGGAGAACTCATTTGATGATTTCCTACTGAAGAAAAAGAACCCCACGTTCAGCAACAACTAACCAGCGCAACTTGATCATTATTGAAGAATGGTTCTATGCAGTACAACTTACAACATTTTATTTTTTATTAAAAAAAATGTTGCCCCACACTAAGAATTTCTTCCTGCATCGTGGGTGCGCTTACAAACATAGACCCTCACATACACAAATACCCAGACCCGGAACAACTACTTGCAGATCATACAAATATTTGTTCCGTGCGGGAATCGAACTCGCGACACGCTGCGCAGCAGTCGATCACTCAACCACTGCGCCAATCGTGTCAAAAT
Organism: Agrotis puta; assembly: GCA_943136025.2. Classification (NCBI taxonomy): domain Eukaryota; kingdom Metazoa; phylum Arthropoda; class Insecta; order Lepidoptera; family Noctuidae; genus Agrotis; species Agrotis puta. The sequence goes on along the minus strand of OW964185.2, from coordinate 12,760,803 downwards.
AAACACATAAAATATATCGCTACAAGCCACCCTTGATATAGATAGAAACGTTGGATATGTGGTCAACCCCTAATACCTCCACATATACACATACCGTGGTTAACCGCAATCATACTATTACAATATATATAATGGCAGTAATTACAATATTATGACCGTAATTAAAACACATATTATGTTATGAATAAGAAACCCTTATTTAATCGCTCGCAGCTTGGCTTATATGACCAGATGTATAAACGTGGATGAGGCGACGGGATTATGTAAGATTAGCAAGTTTATAAATAATAATGAATCCTTCCAGGGCGGGACGGGACTCCACGGTGTTCTTTTACGTTCCAGGGTCACGGATACCTTACAAGACAGTCCCGCGACCCTGGCAGGCTTTGGCCCTCTAAGGGGTCAGTCCCTTCAGATTGCTGACAGCTCATTGAGGCGCGCGTGGATCATGACGCTCCGTCGACCCGGGCATGGTCCATGATTGGACGGCAAGTCACCCATTACTCGCCGTGCGCACGCCCGCGCCTACCGTGGTCTGAAATTGCCTCGCCAAGTCCGTTGCCGTGGGCGTCTCCCGCGGCAGCTGGCTCTCTTCTTTCCCGTACGCTAACTCGCACTGTGTAAACATAGCCATGTCAACTTACTCGTAATTTCAAATGCAGGATATCTTTTTTATACCTAGTTACTGGAAGGCCAGTGAGACGTAAGCGGCGCGTATCTCGTGTCTCATCGTGCGTAACGATGCTATTGTAGCAGACAAACTCAGTTGCACAAAGTCACTAAAAAAAATGTAGCAGCGGAAGATGCTAGAAGATCTATGTGTGAAAAGTAACACGTAAATAAAAATACAGATTTGTTTATATTCATTCCGTACGCATCATTGATTTTACTCTACTCTAGGGCATGAATTTACTAAAATCCGTTCTTTTGACATTTAAGGAACGTTTGTGCAGAATTTCATACTTCTAGATCAAGTGGTTTTAGTTGTACGTTGATTAGTTAGACAGCCAGTCAATTTCTTGTTGTATATAATTTTATATAATGTGTGTGGTTTCGATCTGTACCAACTTTAAGGGGAGGTACTGTCTGTCAATAAAATTATTATGCACATCGGAATCCAACCTTTACTGAATGGTACCCCATTTCAGTTTTTTCAAAGAAGACATTGGACGGCGAGTGAGACATAGGCGGCGCACGTCATAACCTCGTGCGTACAATGCTATTTTAACACAAACTTTCCATAACTCATACTCTGGAAGTAGGTCATTAGAAAGTTATGCATTTGGTACCCCTAGTGAGAATTGCTATCAACTGACAGCTGCCAAAAAAGAAAACTAGTTCTATTTTGACATTTCTATTTTTTTTTTCACACTAAAGCAAAAGCACCGAGCCCCGTCCCGGGACTAAATAAGTAACTCACCACTTGGATAACAATGTAGGTACTATTGTTTTACTGTTACTTTCTCACAAGCCAAGGCTATTCAGGCTTTCAGTTCCAAATCACATTAACGTCAAAATCAATAATATATCGAGACAACGCCACGTGCCAATTAATCAAACTTCGTTATTAAAACAAAGTTAGTTGTCAGGAGTGCCGCTAGCAGGCGCCACCTGTTCACTAATGAGTGGCAGGCTCTCTCATAAATTACTTGTGAAGAGGAAACTTGGGGGTTTTAAGAACTCTTTGGACGAAACATTGACAACCTTGATACGCTAGTTGAGTATCGAGTTCGTTCTACATTTTTGTCAAAAGTTACAGCGTGATTATCCAGGCTCTGATGGAAGGAGATGGCGTATATTTTTTCTCCTTCTGATTTGAAAGTAATCAGTTACAATTTACGCAACATAAAAATGTCGGAACTCTTGTTGCGTTGTAATAATACATACTAAAAAACAGAATTTAATAAATAGTTAACCTCCCATACAACACATGTATTCTTTTTGCAAAATATTATTATTTTTCATTGTAAATGTTGAATTTTTAGTGACATACTGTTCTCCAAGAAGGCGATTTAGCCTGTTCATAAATCACAGCCAGACTTAAAATTAAACCAATATTTATAACGGCAAAAGGTAGACGCTTGAAACGTATTAATTTAACATAAAAATAAATAATTAAATTAAAATAAAACAATTTTCTTTTCTTTAATATCTATCACTTCTTATTACTATGAAGAGAAGTTAAAGCATACCATATGAAATTACATAATCCAAAGTAAACAAAGTTAAAATATGCGCAACTTTTGCGACGATTTCGCCCTTCGCCAACTTTTTGTTCCACGTCCTTGACTTCAACAGCGCACAAGCGAAGCCAAATGCGCGCACGTGCGTTATAAATGCGAATAACAAATGAAAATTCCTTTACAAAATATTTTCTAAAATTCTATAAAGAACTTTCAAACTGCAAACAGAAAGTTCGTTCGTTTTACAAAACGTGAGTTTTGTCGTCTGTATCTACCTGCAAATGTTTTTGAGACTACAATAGTGAGCGGAATTAAAGTTTTATTTAGGTACAGCATTATTGTAAGCTATTATCGCATAGCTTTTATCGCGGGCTGTGAGCGCGGCGATCGTTCGTCTAATTCCGTAACGAAAATAAGCATAACACTGTCAATGTCACATCTGTCCTGTCAATGTGAAAGAGCATGAATGAATTTTTGAAGTGAAAACTTCTTTAGCGCGTTGTGCACTTTTTTTGGAATGGGTAAAAAATGTTAAATTCGCGTCAGGACACGTGACCTGATCGAAAATTCGTAAGACGGCGCAGGACGCTTGCGCGAATGTTCGAGTGTGTTTATTACTATTGAAGTTTTCATTTCTGCCGGCACTCCCAGAGTGCAACCCGTCGTTTTTTTCTTGATGTTTGACGTGTTTGACCATAGCCTAATTATTAGAGTAACTTCCCATAGAGCATGATATTATCGTTAAATATTCGCGGTAGACGACAATTTTCTTTTTTGTTTATGCGAAACCCGTTACACCTGTCTAGTATTTTTGTGTAAAAACTGTCCAAAATTTCAAAACTGTGTCACGAAAAATCATAAAGTTACAAGCTAGTTATGTGACCTGGTTTCCTGTTCAAAAACATTCTCATTTCGGGGTATCCCCGCGCTACCCGCGACTCCTGTGTCGTACACTCATTGACAATAGTTTGGCAATAGGTACCTGATCGTACGGTGATTATATTGTAATTAACTTTGATGAAAATATTTTTGGAATAAAAAGTAACACGGTCTAAAATTATTAGAATCGAATTAGTTACTAATTCTGAACAAACTACGAGTATATTCAGGTTTGGCATATACTAAAAATAATGTTTATTAACTTTTAGTTGTCAGTACAATAAACTATTTTGTAAATTTTTAATAATCTATAAACTGATATGACTTGGTGATTACTTACAGTTTTGAGCCGTTTGGGATCTAAACACTCCAATTATAAAGTGCGAGTGCCTATCACTTTTGATGTCTAATTATCATCCACGTACCGAAGTCATTAGTCTCAAAGTCAAAGTCAGATAGTAGGAGAACTCGGTGAATTTTTGCGAAAGTTCTTGAGGTACGCTGTAAATATGCTCAATACTTCTTCAATTATCCCTAAACAGGGAAATGCAGTCCTGGCTGAGAGAAACTGGTTCTGAACGAAGCCAGACGTAGGTACATAAAGATGTGTTTTGTTTTTTGGCCCCGAAAAAAGTTATTTAGGCATTTCGAAACCTTCATACCGTTAAAATAAATTAAAAGAAAATTTATTTACTTTAAATTTAATTCCTAAAAGTACATAAATATAAAAATACTTAAATAAAATTAAACGTTAAAATTGAATATTTAAAGAGAGGGAAAATTAATGAACTAGATAATTTAGTTGATTTTTATACCTCTCCAGGCGCAAAAAGATGTATACAAAAAAACCATTTCCCACCATAATTTTCAGGGCCCCGTGACTGGTTAACAATATGTGCATTTCACTCAGGCGCTACACTTCTACTACCTTTTTTTGTTTTTTTACGTGGTAAAATCATCAAATGAGTCCTCCCACCCAGGGCAGAGCAGGAGGGACTGTCAGGCTCGTACTCACTAAAATCCACGGTGTCCTTTACGTTCCGGGGTCACGGTAATTCGTACAGTCCCGCGACCAAGCGTCTACTACCTACTATATTGTTTACACTAAAACCTGACATCGGGTGCAAACCCCAAACCCTTCACGGGAAGTCACGAAAACATTCTAATTGGAAAACTTGAGGCTCACGAGGTATTCTCGTTTATGCAGTGTCATTGGATCCCGCAAAACAACTTGCTATTACACTAGGTTCAAGAATTTTAATGGTTTATAATTTGACTTTAGTGTCAAAGTACTGCCTGAAGCCTTTGCAAGCCTTCGTAATAAATGATAAATTGATGTTTTTTAGCCTTTTTTTTTTACATGGTAAAATCATCACATGAGTCCTCCCACCCAGGGCAGAGCGGGAGGGACTGTCAGACTCGTACTGACTAAAATACACGGTGTTCTTCAATAGCCCTTTACGTACCGGGGTCACGGTAATTTGAGAGTCCCTCTACCATGTTTATTAGCCTTTGTTTAACTTTCTTTACATCCTCGCAATTTTAGACCTTTAATATCATTTTTCGACAGGAGTTTTAACTCCCTCTCTTTGAGCTTAAATTGTCTTACTTTAGAACAAAAATCACATTACAGCACATCGGACAGGGCCCCCTTAGAGGGCCAAAGCCTGCCGGGGTCGCGGGACTGTCTCATCAGGTAACCGTGACCCTGGCACGTAAAGGGCTATTGAAGGATCACCGTGGATTTTAGTCAGTACAATTCTGACTGTCCCACCCTGGGTAGGAGGACTCATTTGATGATTTTACCACTATAAAAAAAACAAAAAGCACATCGACACATGGTCGTTAGTAAAAACATTTAACAGAATACATTTTTTAATTCTAAGACGTCACTTTCAAACAACTCCAAGACATCTTGAAAACAAAAACATACACCGACGCGAAAAACTTAACATCTCTATATTTGATCAACAAGGGCTGCCTGTGTCAGCACCTTCGCTCGAGGGCAGTGTCTGAGAGCGCCGAGAGCGAGTGTCGAGCGGTGTCGAGAAGTGTCGAGTGTCGGACAATGGGCCGACACCACCCCTTCGTTTTAACGAGCGCATGGCGTGTCGGAGAAACTTGAGAGTTATTGCAATAAATTGCTTAAGACGCACATTGCTGTGTTTATCGGTACTGTAGTTATTTTTTTATTTGATAAACTGTTGTTGAGACAGTGATAGTACACGTAAGTAAGTAAGTAATTTATTTCTCTCATCACAATTATAGATACACAGTTTAGAGCGAAGTAGAGGAGCTCGTGGCTAAATAAATACAGCCGCACAGGCCGATCTTCCGGGTTAAGCCGCGCTTGCCGAGGTTGGTCTATGAATGGATGATCATCTGTCATAGCGAGTTTCCTCCGTGCCTCGGAAAGCACGTAAAGCCGTTGGTCCTGGCTGTCATTTGTAGATCTTTGACAGTCGTTCCTGTTAGTCAGAAGCTCTAAAGTCTGACAACCAGTCCTACCATGGGGTATCGTATTACCCAGTACAGGGTTGTGGAGGTCCGACAGGCAGTCGCTCCATGTAAAATACTGTTATCCAGCTGCATCCGGTTTGACTGGAAGCCGACCCTAATATATAGTTGGGAAAAGGCTAGGCAGATGATGAGTTTAGAGCCAAGTAATCACTTCACAGAGACTGGTGTCTATTGAAAGTAAAACCTGAATTACAGATAACCAGGCTAACCCTCCATCGGACACATAACTTATAACATAATTCTCTGTTCAAGATTTATAAATTAGTTGAATTAAATATTGAATAAAGTTACATAGTTGATGAATTAAATTATACACTTTAAATTAAACTTAAACTTCAGTGATGAAGTAGATAAAGGAAATTAATTTAATGTGTGTTTAGTTATTTTAAACTTAAAAGTAAAACTTTTTAAGTTGGTTTATATAAAGAGGATTAAATATCTAACTAATCAAATTAATACTGATGCAAATAATAAATGGTTGACGCTTTTGCCAGTTTTATTTTAATACACTCCCAAGCAAATTATGGAATCAATTACTCCGAATCCGCACGATCTTGAGTACTTAAAAACTGGATAAGATTAATAACAATGGTACCATTTTAAAGGTTTAACTGTTAACTTTAAATTTATACCAAATTCATTCAAATCATTCCATTATTTAAGGAACTATCCCGGATCAATTCCAAGTAAGTGATTCCATACTTATGTTCGATTATTCTAATAGCAACTAATATACATTTTTATTAGATAAAGATAGATGACTTTGGCGTCTGTAAAGTGAGGCGTTCGACGTTTTAATCTATTTGGTATAGTCAACAACAAAAGTAGATGATCAAAATCAGAAATTCAATACTAAAGAACGCAGTTCGCGTCAGAACAGTGTGGCGTCGAAGTGATTCAAAAGTATGTGATTATAATTTACAAACACTTACTACTAGTTCATCTGCACAGTTCTGACGCGAACTCCGTTAATTAGTATTGAGTTTCTGATTTTGATCATCTAATTTTGTTGTTGTACTGTACAAAGTTTTATGAATAAATTAAATCGAAACACAAGATCGTAGTATCAATTCTACGAATTAGTGAGTACTATTTCTTGGAATTCTCTCGCTGTTGTAGGAATTATAGATAAATTGTTATGAGAAACAAAGTATTAGTATAACTTTAAGTAAGTTTTCTACGATCAGGAATAAGTTATTCATCAATATGACTAGGTTTTTTTACAAACAACTTGTTTATTCCAGCGACGTTGTTAACGTACAATTTGGTAATTAACCCACGGGACCATTATAGTGAGATAAAATATATCCTATTTGTTAAGTCCTATTATGAACCACCTTTTTACCGAATTTTATTAAAATGTGTTAAGTAGTTTTTTATGTGAAAGAGTGACAAAGGCAAGGCATCCATCATCAAAAACCTTAAAAAAATAATTGCGATTTAGTCTCGCATTTGACCACTATTTCGTCTGATGGTAAGCGATGATATTGTCGACGGTGAAGCACGCTTGCCTAGAAGTAACCTATTCACTCTTAACTTGAAGACCTCAAGGTTATAGTTATCAAGAAATACAGATCTCAATTCCACTCCTTAACTGTGCGCACATAATTTAATTTAATTGAAATAATTGGCTATTTGACTGAAAATTATAATTAGTCATTTAGATAATCAAAAAATATTCGACCCGTATTTTTTTTTTCTTTCGTAAACCAAAATTGACGGATATACGATGCTTTCAAAATTGGCAATGCGTCACAATTTAGTACAATTTGTGAATTGTACTAAATTGTGTTTTGGTGAATGTTCATTGATTTTACAAAAGAAAAAATACGTGGCCGTTATTTTTTTAAACTCTTAATAACGGACTAATTATTCGTAATTTATAGCTACTGTCAAATAGCAAATTATAAAACGTTTAAATTTACAATAATAGTTGACTTCAGTAAGTATAGTAAGCTTTTTCTGACAGTCCCTCCCGCCCTGCCCTGGGTGGGAGGACTCATTTGATGATTTTACCACGATAAAAAAAAAAAAAAAAGTATAGTAAGCTTTTACCGACAGAGCGCGATTCGGCTATCCGATCTGGCTATGCGATCTAATCGCATGTAATCTCTGTAACCTATGGATGTCCATATGTGCTTTCTCACTGCCGGCCATAGATCGCAGCGCGATCTGCCTTTACAGTAAGGTCGGTGACAGTATCATGTATCTCACTACCTGTTATTCGGCTCTGATTACGTAATATATGGTCACCCATCGAGAATAGATCTTGACAAGTGTTGCTCAACTTCAAAATAAACCCTTGCATTTGCTATTATTTCGGCAAGAGTCCCAACCAAATATCATGTAAAAGAAATATTTCCACATATAGCCATTCAAAAAATAAAATAAATATACTACAAACGCAATTCTCAATTTGCCGCGTCCTTACAGCCAACCCGGTCGTACATCAGCCAGAAACTACGCACTTTACCCAGCCCATTACTTTTATTTCCTATTCTACTACGCCGACTACGCGACTACGCGAATAAAACACACCTAAATAGGAGCAGTTATAGTGAGGACCGATGAATACGCACTGAATTACTCAACTATTTGAAATGCTCAGTTTTCGAAATTATTTTTCAAAATTATTTATCACTATGAACTTTCCGTGCATCGTGGGTGCGTTTACAAACACTTAAACTTACACCTAGACTCAAAAAAAACTACTTGTAGGTCATACAAATATTTGTTCCGTGCGGTTATCGAATAGGACGACACTCAGCGCAGCAATCAATTGTTCAATCACAGCCCCAACAGTCCCATTAAATACGAGTAATAGTATTTAACCCGTAGACTAAGACGAGAACGCCTTAAAATTTTTAGGTAAGAATATTTCATGCAGAATAACTTATTCCTACAAAAAAAAACATTCATCATTAATTTCATTCAATTAAAACTTAGATCTACAACACAAAAAAAAAACAAAGAAAACTGAACAAGTGAGTTTTGCGGCATATTTGACCTTGCTACTTCTGTGCTCAAGTGTACCTTATCTTAACTGCATTTCATAAAAAAAACAATATGTGTGCGAATAGCCTACTACATATTTGTGAGGGTGTCGATTCGCACGCCACGCAATAAATGAAATTCGTGCGAATCGACTACAGAAAAAATAATATATTTTAAAGGAGTCGATTCGCACGTTTTGTGCGAGTTAAATTCGTGCGAATCGTCCAATAAGCCAATACGCCCAGTTCAGCAAAAACATCGAGCAATCTGTAGGGAAATCGAATTGATTTATTATTACTCCCTTAGTTTGCAATTTTAGTTTCAGAACTATTGAAAACCTTATTAGGAATGCATCATTCGATTGAGTTGCGATGCGACGGGAAGTTATTATAATAGAGGTCCTACCACGAGCGTGCGGTGTAAATATAAAGTAGACTACATGTCTTTAAATAATAAATACACCAACTTAAAACATACTACGTTGTCAACGATTTCGCCCGCGTGTAACTCTTATTTAACAAGAGCGTAATGCCCGGATAAACGGTATCCTATGTGTTACTACAGACTAAATCTCTGAGCAAAATATCATTAAAATTCGATCAGCCATTAATTTTCATATGATTGAGTTACAAACATCCATTGATCCATCCACCAGAACATCCGAATATTAATCCATCCATCAAAACATCAAACTTCTGCATTTATCATATCCTGTGTGTTAATATATTTACAAACTATCTGTGTACCAAATTTCATCCAGATCCCTTCAGTAGGTTTGCGTGACAGAGTAACAAATATACACACATACTTACTCACAAAACTTTCGCATTTATAATATTGGTAAGAAATAAGATTTATACAAGATAAGAAGATTAAAATTAAACATAAGTTTCAAAATATTAACATCTTTCATATTGACTTTACATTTCACCGCTAACTTATGCCAGTACTCCTGTGCATTAGTATGCAGCTCAGATTTAAACTTACTTAAATGTAATCTTAGCTGCGAAAGAGTTGGAAAACTTAAATTGCCGAGATAACTTTACACCCCATAAAGTTATCTTAGTTATTTAAGTTCTAGTGCTTTCAGAGTCATTAAGTTTTCGCAATTAATGACTGTATTATTTTGTGGTATGGAAGGTAAAATTAGGAGCTTTGGGGCATTTCCAGGTGGGCCGATTTGATGATGTTCCTCTGTGCCTCAGAAAGAACGTTAGGCCGTTGGTGTCGGCTATGATTAGTAGATATTTGGCAGTTATTATCGTTACTCAGAAGCCCGAAAGTCTAACAACTAGACTTACAGGGTGATACTGTATTACCCAGTTACTGGGTTGTGGAGGTCAGATAGGCACTCACTCCATGTAAAATATTGATATTCACCCTGCATTGGTTAGACTGGGGGTGGTATTGGTTCTCATTTTGGGTTGGGAAAAGGCTAGTCAGATCTGATGATGATGAAATTATATGATATGATGATGTTACATGATGTCACAATGTAAAAATAAACGTCCGAATAAAATCTCGTCCATGTTCATAAATCTCCCCCCTCTAGAGGGCCAAAAACTGCCGAGGTCGCGGTATTCAAGAAGTACCGTGACCCCGGAACATAAAGGGCTATTGAAGGACACCGTGGATTTTAGTCAGTACGAGTCTGACAGTCCCTCTCGCTCTGCCCTGGATGGGAGGACTCATTTGATGATTTTACCACGATAAAAAAAGTTAATAAATCTGGTCATAAACATAGTGGTAAATACGCACTATCTCTAACCCTTTAACGCACACCCTAACTTTTTATTTAATTCTTTATATTTTGTGATAAATATATATTCTGTGCCGTAAATCATAATGACATGTTCTTGAAAAAAGACCTGAAAATCTCTGTTTTTCGAGAAAGTCTTGAAAATCATACGGTCGTAAATGTTTATAAGGTTCAATATATAAATAAAAATCTATAACGACCTTGAAGTGAGTGTCCAGTTTACTGGCCACTTTGTATGAGCCGTCCTATAAAGGGCTAAAGCAAAAACCCTCAGCAAAAATATATTAATAGACTAAAATCGCGACAAAATAATATCTCACGCATATTCTCCTCATCATACGCTTCGTTCCACACGGGTCGATTTTCATTACTCAACAAAAGTGTTAAAATCGCATTTTGGTGGTAAATCGTGCTCGCAATAGTAGCGAAGTAGATATATCGCATCCACAACGGAAATATTACCGGGGAAACATCCCGTATAAACTGATTCTGAAATGATGGTGCGTATGTTATAAGCGACAGCGATTTTGAAGATAAATTATTTGACGTCATTACCAATAAGTATTGACCGCTACTTAGATCGTAGTTTTTAAAGAGTCAAAAAAGTTTGCGATTACTTTGAAAAATCGAAACATTTTTTGTTACAGTCTATTATAATATGATGTCTTCTTCTATTTAGATTCTTGATTTAAAAATATAGATTTAGAATATAAAACAGTTCAATTGTTTTTCTACATACATACTTTTTGGGTGTGTGCTGCTAGTGAGCTTATGTGCTCAAAATGATGAACCCTGTTCTTGGCTTTTATTTTTCGTGGTAAAATCATCAAATGAGTCCATCCACCCAGGGCAGGGCGGGAGGGACTGTCAGACTTGTACTCACTAAAATCCACGGTGTCCTGCACTAGCCCTTTACGTACCGGGATCTCGGTAATTCGTAAGTCCCGCGACCGCCCTGTTCTTGGTTTTCCATATTAATTATTGTGAATGTTCTCTGCAGAGACGTAGATAGTGGAGCTCTTGTCTCAGTAATGAATGATATTTTATTTTATGATAGGTTCGCGTTGACCACTATCTCTCCTGATGGTAAGCGAAGATGTGGTCGACGGTGAAGTAAGCTAGCCTAGAAGTAACCTATTCACTCTTGACTTGAAGACCCCAAGGTTATAGCTGTCGGGAAATACAGATACAAATACAATTTTAGTGTGAAAGACTATTGTCTAATAAAATTATAGGATACACAACAATAAATACAAAATCTGTGCAAAATAGAGTGGGTCATAATCCATCAAGCGAGTCTAGTGCGGGTTGGGAGGCTGGTTTCCTCACAATGTTTTCCTTCACTGTTTTAAGAACAATGGTAAACAAATAGGTAGCAATTATTCAGATTTATACTGGTTTGTATAACAAGGATGAGATCATATCATTTAAAGTGCAAGTTAGTATCACCTGGTCGCAGGACTCACGAATTACGGTGACCCCGGTACGTAAAGGGCTATTGAAGGACACAGTGGATTTAGTCAGTCTGACAGTCCCTCCCGCTCTGTCCTGGGTGGGAGGACTCATTTGATGATATTAACACGCTATTAAAAAAATAAGTTAGTATCACCTGCATGCTAGTTATCTTAGAAATAGATCAACAGTATCAACACATTGCCTTTGCACCAAAAACGAGAAAGTCTGTCTCTTGGGACTCTTTGTTCACAAATCGCTTCCGCTCCTACCTTAAACCGTCGCCTTTCCAGGAAGTTATTATAACTTTTGTCGCAATAATCTCGGCGGTGCGTGGCGCGACTGGACCCAACTCGTTTACCTAAGCGAATGAACCGTGAGATTCACTTGTTTTTTTATACTTGAATGCTTTTATAAAAGTGATCGTGTTTTGTTTTATCGATCAAACACCATCTTATGAGTCGGGTTGTTGGAATTTCACCACAAAATAATGTCCCCAAGAAAAAAGTTTTGATCCTGTTCTCCTAGTACTTTCTGTTCAGATTCCACATCGTGGCCTCCTTTTCGGTAGTTTTGTTCTGGATTTTATTATTTAGTAATGGTTCTGCTATCCGTGCGGAAAGAAACGAAATGAGGGGAATTCACGATAATCAAAAACCTTTGACTAATTTATACATACTTTTTTTCGTGGGGAATTAATTTTAATTTCTGTATTTTTTTTGTTTTTTTTTGGACTATTCCACCTCACTTGTCCTAACCACTGCTACTTCTGAATGCCAGAGTAAACACTTAACATTGGCAATCACCAGAAAAGCGATACAGTGAAGCTCGACGTGTCCCGGAGAATGGATTCTGCAACGAAATTAATCAGAAAAGAATTGCGGAGGAGTAGGAAAATACGTACTTTGATTCTGTAAGGTTACCCAACTGCAACTTAAGAAAAAAAAACTCTACCAGGACAAAACATTATTGAATAACCTAGGAAAATGTAAAATATTCTCGTATGTCCAGATCACTTAAATGCCTAATTGCATTGAAATTCTTTCTGTTGTAAGGCAGTAAAAATAAATAGACAAAAACATTAAGACGGCCCGGTTAGCCCAGTGGCTGAGCGATTGGACTGCTGTGCTGCGTGTCGCGGGTTAGATTCCCGCACGAACCAAATATTTGTATGATCTACAAATAATTGTTTCGGGTCTGGGCGTTTGTGAATGCGAGTTTATATGTTTGTAAACGCACCCACGACACAGGAGAAATTCCTAGTGTGGGGCAACGTTTTATTAAAAAAAAAAACAACGGGTTGCACTCTGGGAGTGCCGGCAGAAGTGAAAACTTGAATAGTAATAAACACACACGAACATTCGCGCAAGCGCCCTGCGCGGTCTTACGAATTTTCGATCAGATCACGTGTTCTGACGCGAGTTTAACATTTTTACCCATTCCAAAAAAGTGCACAACGCCGCTAAAGACTACACTTTCACTTCAAAAAAGTTTACCTGCGCAATTTTTGTAAACCGAGTACTTGAGAGTATGAATTTCATAAAAACTTCGCTCCAAGGGCATGTTTAAATCTGATTAACGAAATACAATACAAAGCGATTACAATTATAATGTATCCACGTTTGTTAGTTTATCACACCTAAACGACTAACCACTTCTGAATGAAATTTCGCCCTGGATTAGCATATAAAGTGCTTTGCTTCCTGGTTAAGTAAGCACTTACACTCGAGTGGCGCCGCGGGCCAGAGTTAGTGATACATTATGTATTCAGCAATAATGAGGGGAACACAAAAGATTGCCAATCGAGATAATGGTGTCAGCCCGCCAATCCATTAGCGAATTTTATCTTTTTTTGGTGTGATAAACTCGACCTAGATTCGCGACCAAATGATAAACGAAAAACTTATAACTTCAATATAATAAAAATACAAATACTCAACCAATATCTTTTTATCCCTAAAATGATATAAATATTTTATGACAAAACTTCTCAAATAAACATTATATAAACATCCTCCGAAGCGCAATAAAGACATCTATTAGCGTCACAAATAAATAAAAACAGCGTCAGCACCGAAAATAATCTCACTTTTACGAGAATAACATTGACAAACAGACTACGAAAATATTCACATAAAAAAGGATCTAAATTACGAAGTTGTAACCGAAGCTAAGTTTATTCTGAATTCGTTTCGTAACCGGCCTACGGCGTAGGCGTCGGCGTAGCTCGTTCTACGCAGCTACGAGCCGATCGTAGAGGCGTTTTATCATAATTTGGTGACGTTTGTAAGCCCCCGATCTGTCGTAAGCCGTCCCCTATATAGGGGGTAAGGTCGGTAGAAAGATGACGACATTTTCTACTTACATACAAATTACTCTGGTTTGACAATGTAGGGATAGTGACCTCGTTTCTCGGTTGGTTTTAGTAAATATCATCCCTGAGGAGATATTTTTCAAGGGTAGGAAGTTCAAGGCTAACAATATATCTTTGTGTTTTTCTTAGAGATCCGAATACGTTCAAAGAAGTAAGGAACATGTGTATCTTATCTCCTATCTATCTAAACAGTTTTATGTCGAAACTTGAAAATAATTTCGGGAATTCATACTTTGTAGTATGTTCAAGACTGATTAGCATTATCAATCTAGCTTTGAACTAAATATTTATTTTATAAACATATCATCTTTGCTTCTGGACTTGATTTAGGATAAGAGCGAACCTATTGGAATTCCTAATTTCCAGAACAATGCAGGCATGCAGACGGCGAGTAATGGGCGGCGCGTCGTGTTCCACGCATGCTTCAAAGAGCTGTCAGTAATCTGACAGCTCTTTGAAGCATTTGAAAGCCTGCCGGGGTCGCGGGATTGTCTTATCAGGTAACCGTGACCCTGGAACGGAAAGAGCTATTGAAGGAATAACGTGAATTTTAGTCACTACGAGTATGACAATCCTAGGATCCATTAGATGATTTTACCACGCTAAAAAAATGTCTAAAACAATAAGCAAGTAACAAAATATACGAAACTTAAACAAAATAGAATTACGCCTAAAACAATCATAAACAATCATTGGATAAATACAATAAAAAACGTATCAAACAGAAAAGTTTCACAGACGAGATATAGAAATAAAATAAAAGAATGAAATATAAGAGCCGTCAATTTTTAGTATCAGCTGAAGCGAGGTCGACTGGGAAAGAGTCAGAAAAATACATAATATGCTAGAAGAAAACATTAGTTATTATACATAGAGTAATCTTGAGATCGACGGAGAGAGTAAGACAAGGTGATCGTCAAACTAAGGATGAATTTTTAATTCTTTAAATGCACCTAAACATAAGACGTTAATCCTGTTTTTAGGTGATAAAATATATATGTAATGTGCATGTATGTGGGCATGCGGGCGGCGAGTAATGGGCGACTCACTGTCCGACCATGGACCATGCCCGGGTCGACGGCGCGTTGTGTTCCACGCGCGCCTCAAAGAGTGTCAGCAGAGTGACGGGGCCCCCGAGGCTCTAGAGGGCCAAAGCCTGCCGGGGTCGCGGGACTGTACGAATTACCGTGACCCCGGAACGCAAAGGGCTATTGAAGGACACCGTGGATTTTAGTCAGTACGAGTCTGACAGTCCCTACCGCTCTGCCTTGGGTGGGAGGACTCATAAGATGATTTTACCATGTAAAAAAAAAAATACTATCTGAATTTACGTCAAGGTGGCGTGGTGGTTGACTAATCGACTGCTGTGCAGCGTGTTGCGGGGTCTATTCCACCATGGTGCAAATATTTGTATGATCTATATTTCTTTTGTTCCGGATCTAACTGTTTGTGTATGTGAATTCAAATGTTTGTAAATGCACCGAAAAAATCCTAATGAGGGGAAACGATTCAAATAGAAGTCCTTACAAAGATTACATAAGCTATATTCAAGATTATTGTCCCTAAAACTGAAACTGAATAATGATACAGACACATGAACAAATGTTTTGTATGACTGTTTGAATAAATAAAAAACAAACACGAACAAAGATCCTTGTAAGAGAATAAAATGAAATAAGTAACACGCCATATTCATATATAATCTATAATACCGTGTTCTAATGCCATACTCGATATTCTTATAGCCATAATATTTGTTGCTGTTATAACTACCCATATACTTTTGTTGTTCCAAAACAACTTTCTAACAGAGACGACAAACAAGATTTTTTATTAATATTATTTAGATATCACCGATTCGGCGAGAAACTCCGCTCGAGGCGAGATAAAGAAATCCATATTTAATAAAGGACTACGTGCTACGCAGTCGTTAGTGTAAATTAAACTCTGTTAGTAACTGAATAAGGTTATTTTTTCAGTAGTGTAGGTTAAGAAGTCTTTTACAATGTTCGCTGAATCGAGTTTCTTAACAGGGCAACGTTGGGAAGTTTTATTTTATTGAAATACTTATCCACAGTTGCTAGGAGTATGCATTTAAGGATACTTTGACATATCAGCTACGAACCTTTGACTGACAAATGGCTCTAGACAAGTTACTCCTCCTTGTTTACGTAAATTACAGACGTATGTAGATAACAATAGAGTACTTTTTATTATGTGTGTATTGTGTTGTATAACGGGCGCATATGTATATTAGACGACACGGCTGGCGCAGTGGCTGAGCAATCGACTGCTGCGTAGCGTGTCGCGGGTTCGATCCCCGCACGGAACAAATATTTGTATGATCTGCAAGTAGTTGCTCCTTTCTATGTTTGTAAACGCACCTACGTATAGGAGAAAATTACCTCAAACGGGTTTAAAATATCGGGATTAAAGTTAAAATAATGTGTTATAGACTTTAAACCCGCGTTTCCTTTGGGACATGTCGCAGAGACATGTTGCTGGACTGGTTTTTGTTTACAGTTTTTTTGCGCTGACTTGCGACAAGTACCTTGGCCTGTTGATGTCGCCAGCGACATCGGGCGACATCGCACGGTTTTTTATTCAAGCGAAAGAGTAGTCGTACAAATATCCCGCTTTTTTTTGTGGTTATATCATCAAATGAGTCCTCCCACCCAGGGCAGAGGGGGAGGGACTGTCAGACTCGTACTGATTAAAATCCACGGTGTCGTTCAATAGCCCTTTACGTTCCGGGGTCATAGGGAAAATGTGGCTAATTCTATCTCTCTTCCAGATCCATTGAGCAGTTTTGGCGAGATTGAGTAACAAACATCTATCCATTCATACAACTTTTACTTTTAGTAAGGATTTTTTAAACTTCTTAACATCTCAATTTTCTTTATTCTTGTTCATAGAATGAAAAACAGACCTTCCCTCTCAGATATTTGAACTTGAATATTCTAAAACAATAAGTTCAAAAGGCGATGGATTGAAAAACTTTTTAATATTTACTTAAAACATTAAGTACAAAAGCGGATGAAACTTACTTATTGTTAACTTTATGATTTCCTATACCAATAAAGCTTATAAAATTAAACCCCTTTAAAAATTTGATCATCATCTGCCTGCCTTTTCCAACTATGTTGGTGTCAGCTTCCAGTGTAACTGGATGTAGCTGGATATCAGTAACTTAAATTAGGAGACTGCCATATCTGACCTTCACAATTCAGTAACTGCATGATACCCCTTGGTAAGACTAGTTGTCAGAAATACGACCTTCTGACTACTACTAGTCCGCACCACTACTCAAGTCCCTATGACAAGACGCTGGTGTCTATATCATAAATTAAATTAGAAACGAACGACCAGATCTTAATGATTGCTATTATGAAGAAAAGCTACTATAAAATACTTATAGAAGAAATACACAAATACCTACGTCTGATAACTGGCAAAATATATCGATATTTTGCCAGTTACCAACACAACATAAGTTTGGAGCAGTTATCGCAAGAATAAGTGACGCTAAGAATTAGGTGCCTGTCAGGCCTGCCCTGGGCCTACGTCAGGCCCTCCCTAGGCCCACAATAGGCTCACGTCTGGGCCCTGATTGTTACCGAACTCGACATGTGAATAGAGCGTCCCTTTGCTCAATGTACACACCATTGAACATGGTGCAAGCGATGGGAGGTAGCGATTTAGTGGTATTTTTTTGTAAGGATCACACCTTTTTATCCGAAAATCACGATTGTAATCTGATTGGCAATGGCAACAATATTAAGGTGTTATATACTCGTAGTTAGACCGAGCATATTATCATAAACTTGGCATTGCATACATCGAGAATAGTAGAAAATCATTGGATTAGACATTTCCTTATGACCTACCGATTAAGTACATGTAAAGGTCACCGGTTCAACACCTATTCGCAGTCGATTTTTTCTTTCTAAAGAAAAGCTTTAGAATACACGACGCAGGCTATCCTTGTAATTTTTTTTAATATATAAACTAATGCGTGTAAGTTTTTAAAATCTCTTCTCTTCTTTCTGGTATCCTGTGCATAGAAAGAATTGTGGATCGATACAAATTCGATCCGAAGAATGGTCAATAGAATCGTCTGACGGTGTCCCTCTCTACCCTTTAGAGCTGTCAGCAATTTGACGCGCCCCCCTGAGAGGGATCAAGGCCTGCCGGGTACGCGAGGCTACCTCATCAGGCAACCATGACCCTGGAACATGGTTTTTGAAGGGTCACCGTCGATTATAGTCAGTACGAGTCTGACAGAACCTCCTGAACCACCCTGGGCGGGTAGGACTCATTTTATGATATTATACCACGGTAAAAAATAGATGCACCCGGATGCTACGGTGCACATTTTGAAAACAACTGCAGCAACCAGTTTATTTAACATCCGCAACTAGGGAAGCCGTAGCATCGGCTAAATTTTCGTGCGATTCCTACTCATTATTACTTACGGGCATGAAATTAGTTAGCGATATGAACATATAAAAATTACTGACAACATGGATAGTTGTGTCGACTCCTAATGTCAAACTAATAGGGTTCAATCAAAAGTTTGAAGTTATTTTCGTTCGAGGCCGTATCTTCGTTGATAGACTAAGAGTGTAGACCCCCTGATCCTTTAAGCCTTTGTCAAACAGACTGGCGTGGCGAATGCGAATCGTGACGTTTTTATTTGTAAAAAATATTTTATTTTATTATTTGTGGAATTTTTTGAATCCAGTCACATAGAACAGCGAAAGCGATCCGATAGCGTGACAGAACTATCGGAGTGACGTCTCGCTTCGGTTCGGTATCGCTTTGGAAACCCTTCGCTTTCGCCAGTCTGTTTGATAAAGGCATTAGTGTATGTCCAGATAGATGTTGTTATCCGCTACCCGCTCCTCTCTTACACCACAAAAGGGACCATACATTCACACACGGAACGATCGAACTGTGTCGTAAAATCCTACAGGCAGCGATTAGACTCCAAGTTTGTTAATCAACAAATAGAAAGTTGTCTTAAGTTCAAGAGTATTCAGCGCGTCTATGAATGGCGCGTGGAGGCGCAGCGTCGGGGCGAATCCCCGCTGCCTCGACAAGTCGAGGCGCGGCGGGAAGAGCTCCGGCGCGATCTCAGGGCAGTATGGAGGGAGCGACTGTCGCAACCGAGGTCCGGGCACGCCGCAATCGCGGCGGTAAGACCCCTCTTTGAGGAGTGGCTGGATAGGCGTCACGGCGTCCTGACCTACCGCATGACGCAGGTCCTCACCGGACACGGAAGTTTCGGGAGGTTCCTGTGTCTGATAGGGAGGGAAGAAACGCCTGGGTGTCACCACTGCGAGGATCGGCCGGAGGACACGGTGGAGCATACGGTGCAGGACTGCCCCGCTTGGGCAGAGCACCGCCGTGTCCTCACGACGGCGATAGGCGGAGACCTCTCGCGCCCGGCATTGGTCGAGGCCATGCTGCGGGGCGAGACGGAGTGGGAAGCGGTCGCCTCCTTCTGCGAAGCAGTCATGCTCGTGAAGGAGGAGGCGGGCCGCCTGAGGGAGAGGACAGCGTCCTCCCTCCACCCCAGCCGCAGTGGTAGACGCCCACGGCGTCGGACGTCGCGAGACGATCTCCGGCCACCGTAGGCGCGGGCATGCGGGCGGCGAGTAATGGGCGACTCGCTGTCCGACCATGGACCATGCCCGGGTCGACGGCGCGTTGTGTTCCACGCGCGCCTCAAAGAGTGTCAGCATAGTGATGGGGCCTGTAGAGGGCCAAAGCCTGCTGGGGTCGCGGGACCAAGGGATTACCGTGACCCCGGTACGTAAAGGGCTAGTGAAGGACACCGTGGATTTTAGTCAGTACAAGTCTGACAGTCCCTCCCGCCCTGCCCTGGGTGGGAGGACTCATTTGATGATTTTACCACGATAAAAAAAAAAAAAAAAAAAAAAAAAAAGTTCAAGAGTATTGAGAGAGATTATGATATTACAAACATCGCTGACTCATGTTAGCAGATCATGTTTGCATGTTATCATTAGATGACTAGACACATTGTATACTAACTATACAGACATAATCAAAATGAAACTGATACTGGAATTGATCAACAACAAAGCAGGATGTAAAAAAAAATACGTGTGGCACTCGGGGACTGCCGTGGAAAAGCTATTGCATAGCAATTTTAAAAAAACAAGAAAAAGTTATCGCCTACCGCAAATATTTATCAAAAATATGATTTATTTAAAATATTTGTGGTGCACAACTGTAATAAAGAAAAATAAATTATTATGAAGATATAAGTGGATCTTTTATAAACAGGATTCCCAGGTCTCACTTCCAAACTGGGCCAACATTTTCAACAGGTTATGGGCCCAGCACGCTTACACTCCGCCACTCTGCTTTGTTGTAGGATAATTTTATAAGTAAGTTTCGTTGTGAAAACCTCCTTTTGTAGCTGGCCGTTTAGAATGATTACGAAAAAGTAAATTGTGTTAATCTGTCTTTGCCGAAGTCTGCCGAACTGAAACGACGTTAGACGATGATGAGTGTTAGGTATTTACGTTACGGAATTTCTTGATTGGACTGCGCTCAGAGCACGCGATAATAGCTATGCAATAGCTTAAAAACATTGCCCCTCACTAGTAATTTCTCCAGTATCGTGGGTGCGTTTATAAACATAGAAACTCACATACAGAAACACCCAGACCCGGAACAACTACTTGTAGATTATACAAACATTTGCTCCGTGCAATCAAACCGGCACGCTGCGCAGTCGATCGCTTAACCACTGCGCCAACCGTGCCGTCACAAATGCACAGACAAAACAATTTCAACTGTTGCTTGTCTGTGCGTTTGTGCGCACATATCTTAAAAACGGCTTAACCAATTTCGGGCAGAGTTTTCGAATTAATTCCAGAATATCGAATTATATCCAGAAAACAAAAAAAAAATATCGTCCTTCACTTTCCTTTTTCGATATGTCGAAAAACATACTGAAAAAATCTTTTAATTAGTAATACTCGTCAAACTATTTTAATTAGTTCCTCCAACATGCCAAGTTTTCCGTTTCTACCTACAGAAAACTATAACTACCTACCGACGAAGGTGATTGTGTAACGTTGTTTTCAATTCCGAGCTACATTTTCAGGGTTTCAGGAAAATTACTCGCTAGTCCGAATAGAAAATGTTTTTAGCCGAGTGAAAGTTTAGAATATGCAGTGTAAATCTGCATTTTTTTAAATTTGAATCTAGCGACCTACTCCGGCTTTGCTCGGGACCAATAATAATTTATATAATAAAACTTTCCTCGAGAATCTCTCTATCCATTAGTAGAAACAGCCAGAAAATCGGTGCAGTCAAACGCGGTGGAGGGCTTTGTTTAATGAAATGTAGTGATTTCTTTTTTTATCGTGGTAAAATCATCAAATGAGTTTGAATTTAAGAATGAATCCTTCCACCTTACTGTCAGGCTAGTAGTGACAAAAATCCACGGTGATCCTTCAATAGCCCTTTACGTTCCAGGGTCACGGTTACCTGATGAGATGGTCCCGCGACCCCGGCAGGCTTTGGCCTCCTAAGGGCCCCATCAGAACGCTGTCAGCTCTTTTAATATTAGATTGTTTACTGTTAAATCAGAATCTATCTGTTAATCTAATCGAATATTAGATTGTTTTCTGTTAAATCGGAAATAGGTCGATACCGAGTTACCTGCTCTTAACCTCCAATATGATTGTGAACTACTGGAAAAATACAGCTACAGCCGAAAACAAATAATTTAATTGTGTTTTTTGAAGTGAAAACTTCTTTAGCGGCGTTGAGCACTTTTCTGTAATGGGTATAAAATCTTAAACTCGCGTCAGGACACGTGACCCTGACCGAAAAAGCGTAGGACGGCGCAGGGCGCTTGCGTGAATGTTCGTGTGACTTTATTACTTTTAAAGAAGTTTGTATGCTGGATACATTCGTTGCTAGGTAACATTGTTTATAAAAGATGTACGTCACATTGGAAAATTATTGAAATAAAAAGTCAACCATTTTTGCGAGTTTTACTAAAATCTGTTCACAAGATATTTCCAACAATTACTATTCAAGTTTTCACTTCTGCCGGCACTCCCAGAGTGCAACCCGTCGTTTTTTTTTTACTATTTATTCTTCAAACCTACGTATTACCCCGAGTACTTTTTGGTATTGCTTTCTTCTTTCTTTCTTTCTTTAATAAAGGAGGAGGTTCTCAATTTGTCTGCATCTTTTTTTTATGTATTTTACCAGATCTTTTGATCACGTCTGGACTTTTTTTTTTTTTTTTTTTTTCGTGGTAAAATCATCAAATGAGTCCTCCCACCCAGGGCAGGGCGGAAGGGACTGTCAGACTTGTACTGACTAAAATCCACGGTGTCCTTCAATAGCCCTTTACGTACTAGGGTCACGGTAATCCCTTGGTCCCGCGACCCCAGCAGGCTTTGGCCCTCTACAGGCCCCGTCATTATGCTGACACTCTTTGAGGCGCGCGTGGAACACAACGCGCCGTCGACCCGGGCATGGTCCATGGTCGGACAGCGAGTCGCCCATTACTCGCTGCCCGCATGCCCGCGCCTACGGTGGCCGGAGGTCGTCCTGCGACGTCCGACGCCGTGGGCGTCTACCACTGCGGCTGGGATGGAGGGAGGACGCTGTCCTCTCCCTCAGGCGGCCCGCCTCCTCCTTCACGAGCATCACTGCTTCGCAGAAGGAGGCGACCGCTTCCCACTCCGTCTCGCCCCGCAGCATGGCCTCGACCAATGCCGGGCGCGAGAGGTCTCCGCCTATCGCCGTCGTGAGGACACGGCGGTGCTCTGCCCAAGCGGGGCAGTCCTGCACCGTATGCTCCACCGTGTCCTCCGGACGATCCTCGCAGTGGTGACACCCAGGCGTTTCTTCCCTCCCTATCAGACACAGGAACCTCCCGAAACTTCCGTGTCCGGTGAGGACCTGCGTCATGCGGTAGGTCAGGACGCCGTGACGCCTATCCAGCCACTCCTCAAAGAGGGGTCTTACCGCCGCGATTGCGGCGTGCCCGGACCTCGGTTGCGACAGTCGCTCCCTCCATACTGCCCTGAGATCGCGCCGGAGCTCTTCCCGCCGCGCCTCGACTTGTCGAGGCAGCGGGGATTCGCCCCGACGCTGCGCCTCCACGCGCCATTCATAGACGCGCTGGAGGGCAGTCGCCTCCAGATCCCAGGGCAGCAATCCTGCTAGGAGGTTGGCTGATTCGCCGGCGATCGTGCGGTATCCCCGGATCATCCGGATAGCCATGACCCTCTGGCATGCGACCAGCTTGAGTGGTGGCGTCCGGATGCTTAGGGCCCACACAGGGGCCCCGTAGAGGGCCATGGACCGCACGACACCGGCGTACAGCCTCCGGCAGGAGGCATTTGGCCCGCCGAGATTGGGCAGGAGCCGCTTGAGAGCGGCTGCTGCCCGGTTCAGCCTTGGGGCCAAATGCAGGAAATGCTCCCTGAAGTTCCACCGGCTGTCGAGGACGAGTCCCAGGTACTTCATCGTCCTCCCGACGCCGATGCGAACCCCCTCCACCGTAATGTGGGACTCTGAACGTGGCGCGTTCAGACGGCCATGAAAACACATGGCCTCTGTTTTGTGCAGCGCCACGTCGAGTCCCAACTGCCGGATCCTGTTAGCGACTGTCGCTACCGCCTGCGTCGCCACGTCGGCCGCCGCCTGGTGCGACTCTCCCTTCGCCAAGACGAGCGTGTCGTCGGCGTAACAAATTACGCCGACGCCGTCAGGGAGGTCGCCGCGCAGCACCCAGTCGTAACCGATGTTCCACAGGAGCGGCCCCAAGACCGATCCCTGTGGAACACCGCACGACATATCTCGCCGGTTCCACTCTCCCCGGTGACCGGGGTAGATGACGGCTCTGTCCGTCAGGTAGTCCTCGACTATACGACGGAGGTAGGTCGGCACCCGGTGATACCGGAGTGCCTCCCTGATGCAACTCCAGGGCAGGGTGTTAAAGGCATTGGAGATGTCTAAAGACACCCCCAAGACGACCCTGCCCCGGGAAACCGCATCCCCCGTCGTGAGGGCTCTCACGCGCGTGATAGCATCCACCGTCGAGCGCCCCCTGCGGAAGCCAAACTGGCTCTCCGCAAGGTCCGGGCCCACCCGATTCAGGTGCCCGATGAGGCGGTTTGCAATTACTCTTTCAAAGAGCTTGCCCACCTCGTCGAGCAGCACGATGGGCCGGAATGCGGACGGAGAGTCCGCAGGGCGCCCGGGCTTCTGGATCAGGACCAGTTTTCCCGTCTTCCAACGAAGCGGGAACTGGCCCCTCTCCAGGCACGCGCTAAAGAGCCCCCCCAGTCGAGGCCCAAGAGTCCCGGAGGCCAGGACCCAGGCTTTTCCTGGCAAGCCGTCGGGTCCTGGGGCGGTATTCTTGGCTTTGAGCCGTTGTACCGCCACTCTCAGGTCTACCTCGGTCACCTCCGGAGCGTCGTAGACGTCGTCGTCGCTATGGTCCGCGTTTGCGTCAGCTTCAGGCACCGCCGGAGACGGAGCCATGGGCGGGGGAGTGTGCTCCTCCCGCGAGGGGAACAGGGCGCTCACCACGTCCTCCACGAACTGAGGCTGGAGACTCTGCGTCAACGGGGGAGCCCAGGGGCGGAGCTTCTCTCTCACCCACTTATAGGGTCGGCCCCATGGGTCCCCGTCCAGAGCCTCCAGCATCTCCTTGCGGGCCAATTCCTTGGCCCGCCAGATCTCGTCGCGGAGGGCGGTCTTCGCTGCCCTGTAGCCATCCTGCAGCTCCGTCTCTACAGCCACCGCATCCGGAGGTCGGGTACGGCGCCTGCGGAACCTGGTGTACCGGCGTCGCGCGGCAACGCACGCCTCGCGCAGCGCTGCTAGCTCGCGCGACCACCAGTACAACTGACGCCGGGCGCGTCCTAGCCGGACCCGGGGCATGGCCACGTCGCAGATCTCCGACATGGCCTCCTGGAACCACCCCGCCTCGTCGTTGATGTCGGCAGGCCTGTCCGGTGGTGACACCCAGGCCTGCACGATCGAGGCTTCCAGGAATAGCTCCCGGTCCAGCTGCTTCAGCGCCCATCGCGGACCACTTGGGTTCCGTCGGACCGGCGCGTCTGAGGTCTGGGCGGAGACGTCGAACCGGATATACCGGTGGTCGGAATAGGTCTCCACCTCCTCTACAACGCGCCAGTCTGTGACGCGCGGCGACAGGCCGGAGGTGGCGAACGTGATGTCCACCACCGAATCGCCCGTCCACCGCACGCACGTGGGGACGGAACCCCGGTTCTCGATGACTAGGCCATGCGCCAGGGCCCAGTGCTCGAGCATCCTGCCCCGCGTGTAGTCCGTAACCCGGGAACCCCAAGCCACATTCTTGGCGTTGAAGTCCCCGAGGACGAGCGCGGGGAGGGAACCGAAAGCGACGACGACGTCTCCCAGCTCCGATAGGGAGTCCTGAAACTCGGCGATAGTTCGGTTCGGGGAGAAATAAACGCCTATCACGGCGATCTCCCCGAACCGTGCTGCGACGATCCCACGCCCTCTCTCGACGCGATCGAGGGGCGGGGTACCGGCGGCGGCCGACGAGATGAGGGTCACCGAGCCGTTCAGGTCCGCCACCCAGTCATTCCTGGGCGGGACAAAGTACGGCTCGGCGACCACGGCGACATTTATCAACCACTGCGCCATGCTCTGGAGCAGGAGATCCTGAGCAGCGGCGCAGTGGTTGATGTTCGCCTGGAGGAAGCGCAATGGAGCCATTAATCGGAGTCCATTGCAGCCTCCTCCAGGGCCCTCGGCGAGGGTGCGGCCACGGCGGCAGCGGCGGCGGCGGCATTGGCGGCGGCGGCGGCGGCAGTGGCGGCGGCGGCGGCAGCAGGAGCTGCGGCGGCGGGAACGGCGGTAGCAGAGGGCCTACCTCTGCTCCTGGTTTTAGCGGGCGGGGCGCAGGACTTGCCCCCTGCCCGGTGATCGGCCGGCTTGCCAGCCGCCGCACATGCGAAGCAGTGCGGCGGGGCGGAACACGAGCCGGCCTTGTGACCGGGCTGACCGCAGCGGAAGCAGTCGTCGCTGCGGTCGACCTCCGAGGTGCACTTGCATGCCGCGTGGTTACCCACTTGGCAGCGGAAGCACCTCAGAGGCCTGGGCTCCAGCAGCTTTACCTGCGCGGACACCCAGCCAACCAGGAGCCTTCGGCTCTCCTCTATCTTTTTGGCCGCCGGTACGGGGCAGCTGACTGTAATGGTCAGCAGCCCCGCGAAGCCAGGGCGTAGGATGCCTGCCTTGACTTGGTCGGCAGGGCATTCTCCAGCCCTGGCAACGGCGGCCACTACGTCCCCCTCCGAGACTGAGTCGTCCAGGCCCATAATGCGCAAGTCAGCGCGCTTAATGGGCCTGGACACCCGGGCCTCCTCCGCGTCTAGGGACGCTCTGAGCCTTTCGGCCAGAGCGTCAGCGGTAGGGCCGCTGGCCGCGCCGGGGATGGACAGAAGTCTGGCCCCGTCGCGGTGACGTGCACCCGGAGGCCCCCGTCGACTCCCAGCTCTCGGAGGTCCACCGCCTCCCTCGCCTTCGCGAACACGTCGCGGTAGGTCACTCCCCTCTTGACCGCTTCCGGCTGCAGAGTTATTACTACAGCCGCGGTCTTAGGGGCGCGAAGTCTAGCCGCGACGGTTCGTCTTCCGCGCTGCCGCCGCCGCCGCCTCTGCCTCTTCTTGGCAGCCTTCTCTCCAGCCACCTGCCATTCGGCGTCGGCTGGAGGTGGCTGTGTAGGCTGTGGAGACAGCTCGGTCGCTGCCGCCGCCGGGGCACTCCTCTTCTTTGCCGCCGATGTTTTTGGAGGAGGGGGGGCTGCTGCGCTCACTGACGAGGCCGGTATTTTGGGAGCTGTCGCCGCCGCCGGGACACCCCTCGCCGAGACCGCCCTTGTCGGTGCCTTCTTCCCCGGGGCCTGTTTTGGCGGTGCTGAAGGCTTCGCCGCAGCCCGCTTCTCAGGGGCCGGCTTAGGCGGCACTGAGGCCGCAGCAGCCGCATACGAGGTCGCCGCGAGCGGGGGGCGCAGGATGCGGCCTTCCAGCACCGCAAAGCGCTGGTTGAACGCGGCCAGCTCCTGCCGCACCAGATTTAGGACAGCGTTGCTGTCCTCTGTTGGCGCGGGCAGGGCGCCCGGCTCCTTGTTCCGCTTCTGCGTCTGCCGAACCTCCTCCCGGCGGCCTGCCTTTTGCAGCCCGGCCAGTTCTGTCTTTAGATGGAGGTTCTCCTTCTGGAGAACCTCCATCGCAGCCGTCAAACGGGCGACCTCCGCCCGCATTTGGGACATTTCGTCCGCTGTCGTCGGTGATGCGGGCGGAGCCTGGCCGAGGCTAGCCGCCGCCACTGCCGCCATGATCGTGGCCGTGGCCGCTCCCGCGGCCCGATCTTTGGTGGCCCGTTTCCCCGGCTTGTTTGAGGCCAGTGAGCGGACGGCGGCCCTGATGGTCTCCTCTAGGGAGGGCTCCGCGCTGCCTCTTCCTCCGGTCCTGCCTCGGCCTTTACCCCGCACACTGGTGGGGATCTTCCGGCCCGAGGCAGGCTCGTCGTCCTCGGACGACGAATGGGGCCGCTTGAGGAAGCGTTTCCTCCTCTCGGCGGCCCCTGTTCCTCCGCGCCTTGAGCCAGGGCTCTGGGCGCTCATGGCGTCTGACGAGTCGGACTCCGACTTAGAGGTCAGCACCATGCTCCCTTTTCGAGCGGCACTCTGTGCCCGCTCCGTCGGTGCCGGTGAGGCGGACGTGCTGGACAAGTCCAGCGACTCCACCTCACAGGCACGTGAGCCACCTTGGCTCGCTGCGGCGACTGCCGGTTGTTGGGGGGGGATTTTTTTAAAACTTTCCATCCAATTCCCACGAGTGTGGGGGAAATAAAAGGTCCACCTGGGCAGAGACCCCTGTACCCAGGTAAGCCTACGACATTCATTACTCGCCAGGGGGTCGGCCGGTACCCTGGCGAGGGTAGCACTAGCGACTGATTTGTTCAAAAGAACTCCCGTCAGCCATACATCTCCTCGCGGTGCTCCGCCGCTTGAGATTCGGGGTGACTTTTTATAGAGGTTTTCTACCTCGCGGCCTGGGCGGTTAAGCCAAGGCCCTCGACCCCCGTCGAAAGTCAGAGACGTGATCCTGACAATCTTCGGGG
Source organism: Agrotis puta (assembly GCA_943136025.2). Classification (NCBI taxonomy): domain Eukaryota; kingdom Metazoa; phylum Arthropoda; class Insecta; order Lepidoptera; family Noctuidae; genus Agrotis; species Agrotis puta. The sequence continues at coordinate 12,732,452 of OW964185.2, read as the reverse complement.
CTACGAGAATAGCGGTGGCAAGAGGAGGTGGGAGTGCAATACCTCCTCCTGCCTGCCCGGCGGCAGGGTAAGTGCACGCCGTGCCCGCTCTTGCTCCAACCACTGTGCCCTCTGCTGAGCAGAGGGACACGTGGTGGAGCGACGCGACAGGACATTGGCATACGGGCAAGGAGACCCCATAGGGGAGTACTTGCCCGCATCCCTGGGCGCACCGTCCCGAGAATCTGGGCTTCCCCCCGGACGTATCCGGAAAGGAACTTCCAGCCTCGGGCACTCGAGGAGGTTTCCTGTCCTTAGCACCCCATCACGTCTGGACTTGGAAAAATCTTCTCTTCTTTGAAAGGGTACGCTTTACAGAAAGTCCCATGATAATCAGGACAGAATCTTTGAGGTTTCTTTTTTTAAATTTGTTTTTTTTCGAAGTTGGTTTCATTTTTTTTAACTAAATTAAGCTAGACAAAACATAAACGACGGGTTGCACTCTGGGAGTGCCGGCAGAAGTGAAAACTTCAATAGTAATAAACACAGACGAATATTCGCGCAAGCGCCCTGCGCCGTCGTACGAATTTTCGATCAGGTCACGTGTCCTGACGCGAGTTTAACATTTTTTACCCATTTCAAAAAAAGTGCACAACGCCGCTAAAGAAGTTTTCACTTCAAAAAACTTAATAATTAAACAATCTGAAGACCATCTTCCGTTTGCAAAAAAATAATTTCGACATGACAGAAAAACTAAACTGTGGGCTTACCTTGAACCATGCCATAGTTGAGTCATCATACAGAACCACCCATTCTTCCGACCAGGAGTTCCATAGGTATTTGCCTGGAATAAAATAATATGTATGAAAAAAACATCTTCACAATTCTTGCTACTGTTTTATAAATGCGAAACTTTTATAGAATGGAAGGATGAATGTTTGTAACTCTTTCACATAAAAAGTACACAGATAGTTTATAATCCCGGTATGACGTTCCCGTAGGTTATTAGTGAACTTCACATGAACAACACCGCGGCCATGAGATAGTATTATGATAAAACCTTTTCAACAAAAAATCAAATGACAAGATGTTGAAAGATTTATATCGTCAAAGCATGGCGTTTAAAAATAAATCTTCTATTCTTCAGTCGTTTACTGGCTGTGCCGTAATTGGGCAAAAAGAAAAATGAATTGTAAAAAAAAATACTTTGTTCTTAGTAGAATGGAGATAGAATGTGCCATGATACGCGTGATGGAAAGATATCGAGGCCACTTTTCAACAGCGAAACATTATAAATTAAAAAAGAAAAACTTGAATAAAAAGTTTCTCTTACTCATAAGCCGCCATCAAGAACAATTTATTCAAACTACGAATTTCCACGAACTTACTTTTTCATAAGACAACGGCAAAAATAATTTGCTAGCAAAATATATAGTACCCAACATCAGACTAAAATAATATAAGAGTGAATTTCTGTTTGAGTAAAAGTTACGCGGCGTGTTTGAAAATCATATCTTAAACCAAACGTCCAATACTGCTATTTTTTAAAAGAAAGAAGACGTCCTTATCTTGATCGGGCAACACATTAATAATAAATGTTAAAAATAGTTATTTATCGTAATTCAAAGTTTAGTGGCGCGTCCACAATCAAAACTACAATAGTTTGATAGAAATGACTCTTTTCAATTGTATTTAGTAGTAGGTTTTCTATATAATGACAATTTTATTTCACATTTAGTGCGATATTTTATCGTAAAAAAAATAGGGAAAGGCGCACCCGCGGGAAATTTATAATTTTGGTGGGAATTAACACCATCATTGACTTCATTTAGCCAGGTACTAACGTGCAGCAGTAACAGAAGTGTGCCATCCTACTGTGATTTCCCGACAGAAGCGTAAAAATCTGCAATTTCGGTGTTAATCTATCTTATATATATAAAAATGTTATGTTGGTTTGTGTATGCTTCAAAAACTCAAAAATTTCTGCACCGATTGAGCTGAAATTTTAGCATGATACATAATCCGCATCAAGGATGGTTTTTATCTATTTTTTTTTTAAACAATTTTTTGTGCCACAGCGAAGCGGGGCAGGGAACAGCTAGTATATATATAAAAATGTTATGTTGGTTTGTGTATGCTTCAAAAACTCAAAAATTTCTGTACCGATTGAGCTGAAATTTTAGCATGATACATAATCCGCATCAAGGATGGTTTTTATCTATTTTTTTTTTTAAACAATTTTTTGTGCCACAGCGAAGCGGGCAGGGTACAGCTAGTATTTAACAAAACATATTATGAATAAGTCGGTGTTATAATTTAAATGCATAATAAGGTTTAGAATGCTATCAAAATTATGCAAGTATTAATTCTATATTCTTAGTATTTTTTTTTTAAATAAAGATATTAATCATGGTTCTAATTTTGATGGTACAATCTTGGTTGTTTTGGTGGCAGTTTTCCATACATCTGTGAGAAAGTTGTATTCAAATTACACACTATAAATCGTAAATGATCATGATGATGATGAATTGATACTAAAAGAGGTGAAAATATTTATTTTTTTTATATTCAAATCTGTACAAGTAACAAAATATAGAATGTTGTATTTGGCGATTGTTATTTTCTTTTGTTGATCTCATATTTTGTTTTTTTTTTTTATTAAAACGTTTACATTCACTAAAAATAAGTTTTCGTTTTTTATTTTATTCATAAATTGGAGAAGTAAATACATTTCAAAAAGTTTTAAAAATTGTGTCAAAATTAAATTTTGGTGTCTTACCAATACAGGTGTCAACAATATGTGAGAAACTTTCAAGAATAAATAAATTTCTGTAACATTTTATATAACTAATATATAAAAATGTTTTTCTTACATATCAAAATTAAAAAAAAAACAAGAAACAAAAATTTTCACCAAAATTAAGCTCCGGCAGTTGTTGAAATTCACTGAGATAAGATACCACATAACAAAACTAACATTTCTCATCAGTATTGCCACAGCTAAAATACGTTAATTTAATTTTACGACTTCTGCATAATATTCACTGATAGAATAGTCACTAAGGGGCAATTCATACTATCTCGAAATTCAAACTTTAGAAGCATTCAGAACCTGACGCGCATACTAAATGCTCTCTTGTCTCTGTCACCACAAGATGACGTCATTGAGATGTTCTATCTCTTTCTTTCATTATTCTATCTCTGTCACGCAAGGGAGTGTTGAACATAACTCTCTAGAGCTACTTATTAGTCGAGTAACTGGCTTTTAAGCTGGTGTTTTTACTCCCATCGACAATTTCGCACCAGTTGGTAGGACAGTGCAGGCGTTGGGAGTAATTCAATTTTCTAATACATAAAGGTTTTTTGGTTATCTAATATTGAAACAATGAGATCGAGTTTGTGTTTTTGGCTGTTGTTAGGAAGCCAAAACTTTTAAAGAATTACAAAAAATCAATTATAAAAAAAACTTATTTATTAGCTATTTGACAGTAACTATAAATTACAAATATACTCGTAGTCCATCATATGAAGTTTTAAAAAATAACGGACACATATTTTTCTTTTGTAAAATCAATGAATATTTACCAAAATATAACGCATCGAAACTCGAGAGTGGGGGCTCGTGACGTCAGAATTCAATAGAAATTGTACTAAATTGTCACGTATTGCCAATTTTGAAAGCGTCGTATCTCAGACAATTTTGGTTTACGAAACAAAAGAAAAATTAGGGTCGAATATTTTTTGATAATTGAATTCAATTGAAATTAGAATTTTTCAGTCAAATAGCCAATTGCTATAAGTCACTGTTCATCATATTGAATGTAAAACCTTTGTTATAACAATATTGTAACAAATAGTATTTTTCAGAGCAGTGACTTTGAAGAAAGTAAACAAATTAAATGTCTGTCTGGGATCAACGCCAGACTGGCGCTCATAATTGTAATACATCACCCGTACAACGCATCCTTGTAGGGGAACAGTGTATAAGATGGGAACGCGATGTATAATGGGGACATACACTCTTTAGGCATACTTAACACAACACTAACGTAGCGCAAGCGCATCAGGACGTCACTTGCAAGCGGCCATTAACATATGGCGTCCTGTTGACGCTTACGCTACGTTACTTAACAAGATATTAAGTTAAGTGTGTAATTTCCCATCATATTTCGCGTCCCCGTCTTATACACTGTTGCCCTAACTAATACTAGGTATGTTCTACATATGTAGATCCAGAGAGTATAATATGGCCACTTTAGCGATATTATAATACGAATTGCGATGTGAATGTGGATGAGACGAAATGAGTATCTAAGAATCATAGCAGGTGGCGCTCTGTAGTTTCTGCCTACCCCCATTCCCATGGGCGTAAGTTTATGTATGTATGTAATAAAAAAAAAACGACGGGTTGCACTCTGGGAGTGCCGGCAGAAGTGAAAACTTGAATAGTAATTGTTGGAAATATCTTGTGAACAGATTTTAGTAAAACTCGCAAAAATGGTTAACTTTTTATTTCAATAATTTTCCAATGTGACGTACATCTTTATAAACAATGTTACCTAGCAACGAATGTCTATCCAGCATACAAACTTCTTTAAAAGTAATAAAGTCACACGAACATTCACGCAAGCGCCCTGCGCCGTCCTACGCTTTTTCGATGGTCACGTGTCCTGACGTCTTACGCTTTTTCGATCAGGTCACGTGTCCTGACGCGAGTTTAAGATTTTATACCCATTACAGAAAAAGTGCTCAACGCCGCTAAAGAAGTTTTCACTTAAAAAAACGTAAGATTTTATCGCTATTCGTGCTAAAGAGGCCGTTTTTAGAAGGTCTCCCCCCTAAAAGGCACTTTTCAAACTGTTTTATAATACTGTGCTCCATAGATTAGGTTTCCTGTAGGTGTTTTTTTTTTGGGTATGAAAATTCATCAAATGGTTTCTCCCGCCCTCTGTGCAGCAGAAAAAAACTATAAGACTCTTCTTACTCACTCTGTTCTTTCGGTTTCGCTTTGCGTTATCCGCTGCCACACAGCTCCGCGACTCCGGTAGGACTATTAGTACCTAAACACTCTCATATTTTCTGAACCCCCAAATTATGACGGACGTCGGCAGACGATCTCCGGCCACCGTAGGCGCTGGCATGCGGGCGGCGAGTAATAGGCGACTCGCTGTCCTACCATGGACCAAGCCCAGGTCGACGGCGCGTTGTGTTCCACGCGCGCCTCAAGGAGTGTCAGCATAGTGCCGGGCCCCCTGTAGAGGGCAAAGCCTGCCGGGGTCGCGGGTCTCTCGAATTCCCGTGACCCCGGTACGTAAAGGGCTAGTGAAGGACACCGTGGATTTTAGTCAGTATGAGTCTGACAGTCCCTCCCGCTCTGCCCTGGGTGGGAGGACTCATGTGATGATTTTAGCACGTAAAAAAAAAACCTCAATTTATTCGATCTACTTGAGCCCTATACCATAAAACTTGAGTTACTGCCTACACCATAACAATTGAAATAAACCTTCGCCAAGTGCCGTAAAGAAACTTTGTTTTATGAAAGAATGAGAATTAACCCAAAACGTAGGGTTGCCGAGCGACTTTATAAGGTTAATAGTAAGCGATCATATCATACCAGTGGTATCAGCCCTGACTTACAAGTTATAGGTCGTGGGTTCGAACCCAGACATGCGCATTAATTTGTGTAATTTATTTCAGCACCACTGCTCTCAAAACGATGAAGGAAAACATCGTGAGGAAATCGGATTGTCCAAGAACCACAAATTCGAAGACATGTGACATCTACCAACCAAACATTGGGCTCGCGTGTTGGATTCTGGCCCACTCCCTCTCACTGAAAGGAGACCTGTGTCCCAGCAGTGGGAATACTTATAGGCTGATGATGATGATCATATAGGGTTTAAACTTTTGACAAATCGTTTTTTTACGTAGACTGCTCTGTCCCACTCCTGGGAGAAGGCCTCCCTCCACCTCTTTCAATCTTTCGCGATACTCCTTCTAGTTTGGCGGAACCTGTTCTGCCTGCTGCGACGTCGCCTCACTATCTCAGGGTACCAGTTTTGTGCTTTTTTGTCGGGCATGCGACAGATGCCGTGCCCAGTTTCATATCAGTTGAGCAGTCTGGGTGTGGTTGTTTCTGTATGTAACTGTCAGACTCGTACTGACTTAAATACACGGTGCCCTTCAATAGCCCTTTACATTCCGGGGTCACGATAATTCGTGAGTCCCGTGACCCCGGTTCAACACACACATAAATTAACACATAGGATAGTTTTTATCCCATTTTTATGTTCTCATGGGATAATTTTTGAGCTGCAGCGGGAAAAACTGCTAGCAGCAGCTAGTTAATTAAATGTAGTGAAGATCAAATGATAAAATCATTTGTGTAGTTGTAGAACATCACAGTTACTACAAGTTTGATTTAGAGTTATAGCAGAGACCCGTCAACAATTTAAACATTTTAGACATGCTTAAACTATGTATTGTGGGGAGTCTCGCACAACTGGAAGTCGACGCCCAATGCTCTCGTGTAGATACTAAAGGTGGGTATAGACTAGAGCTTTTGCTAGAGCATTACATTCTAATGTAACGTTATTACGAATGGTACAATGCAAGCAAATTTTTTATTTTTTATTAGAGGTGCTAGTATGAATAGGGTATTTGACTACAAAATTGAATTAGCCCGATTACACAATTAAACATTTTTTGATAACTATATTTCCTTGTTACAATTTCTGCTTGCTTCTAACTATCGTCACACTATCGAAGTTTGATGCGTTATATCTTTGGAAATATACATTAATAAAACAAAAGAAAAAAGATGTATCCATTGTTTTTCAAAACTCTAACTGAAGGACTTATTCGAGTTACAATTATTGATTATGTTGCCAACATGCATTCTACGAATGTTTGAAAATAAAATAGCGCCTATATTGTACGAACTAGGAACTTTATCCATCCAAATGAAATATATTACACTACAGTTTTTCCATTTCCAATGTAGGATCTGAAAACTTTTAGTAGTCTGTTTAATAAAATGTTACATTAAACCGCCAGCGGACTATCTCATCAGGTCACCGCGACACTGGAACGTAAAGGGCTATAAATCTATCATCATCTGTAGTGATTTTAATATCAATATTTTAGAAAATAACTCCAATAGTATCAGAAAATATGTACAATAAATATGTTACAGATTCGATCGATTGAACTAAATAGTTACAATCTGATACTAAAGGGCTATTGAATGATCACCATGGATTTTAGTCAGTACAATTCTGACAGTCCCTCCCGCCCCGCCCCGGGTGGGCCCGGACTCATTTGATGATTTTACCACATCAAAAAAAAACAACAACACATAGTGCGTCATATTCTAAATGTGGTTCGAATTTTAAAACCGGCCAAGTGCGAGTCGGACTCGTCTTTAAAGGGTTCCGTAGCAGCAAGTAACATTATATAAAAGTTGGTTGTAACTTTGAAAGATAAATTGCGGTTTACGATTTATGACGTATTAAAAAAAAAATGTAAGTTGGTACGCACAATATTGAGTGATTTACCATGTTATTTTAATATCATGGACTTCTTATAGGTTTTCCTATAATCTGTAAGGAGAAAACTAATTTCTGTATTTTTTTCAAAATTTTAGGTTCAGTAGTTTCGGAGATAAGGGGGGGGGAATGGTCAATTTTCGTCTATTTTCTTGAATAACTTGGAAACTATTTATTTTAAAATTACAAAAAAATACATTTAAGATCTTCTCAACAAGACCTTTCATTTGATATGCCACACGATGCAGTTTTCAGATTTCTTTTTAAAATTTTCCCCTTCCCCCCCAAAAATGACCCCCCATATACAGATTTCATCTGCTCACGTCACACCTCTGTGTTTGGGTCACAGGAATTGATATGTGTACCAAATTTCAACTTAATCGGTCTAATAGATTCGGAGATAATTGACTGTAAGCGACGGACGGACAGACACACGAGTGATCCTATAAGGGTTCCGTTTTTGTATTCAGACGTACGGAACCCTAAAAACAGCGAATGGTCGATGTTTTGTTACAAGTAAATGCTCTAGTCTATACTCACCTTAACAGAAAACTATTTATTGATACAATTTTCGGCCCATTTCAACAGGCTTGTTCAATGAAAGCCGTCCTACTCCCCGTAGTATAAGGTATTAATTTACTTGGCAACAAAATTTTCCTAACGGTATTCACATGGGATTTGGCAACCCTATTTCACGCCCTTTTTACGTCGCCGACATTCTTCAAGATTATTGACTCGACTTCGAAAATGATTGAGTGACGATGTTTTTATTGGCGAGAGAGTTTTACGAGATCACTATAAACAAGTTGGGACTACCCTCCGTATAAGTCTATTGTTACAACACGAAAAAGGAAAAACAGGTTGATTTTTACTTTTTTGCAACTATTTTGTTCTAGTGTCAAGTTCGTTGAACCTTTTAAATCTTATTTTTTTACAATGCGAATGCTTTTAAGTTTTAAAAAACAATTTGTCTTTATATTATTAAATGTAGTCGAAGATTTAGAATATAAATTGAAATAAAATGGTTAAAAAAGGGATTACAATATTGAATTCATATGAGCGTTACGACAAGGCTACGAGAGCGCTACGAGAATGCTACGGCGTAGTAACGCAGGTTCGTTCACACTTTTTCATCTTGGTTCGTTTTTGTATCTAGTGTTACATGATTTAGTTTTTATTCGATATTTTGGTATACTTACGTTTGTATCGCAGCATGTATCCGCCTTTGATTTGTGTAGCGCCATGTTCTGAAACAAATAAATTGATTTTAATCATTTTGATTGGGAGTTACAAACTAACAAGTGCTGGGGTCCGATTTTAGCTTATTAAAAGTAATGATTTCTTATTTTACTATCGAATATTTTTGTGTCCGAAAAATATTTGTTGGTCTAGTGGTTAGTGACCCTGACTGCTATGCCGGAGGTCGTGGGTTCCCCAAGACAAATGTTTGTGTGATGAGCACGATCATTTGTTCTGTGTCTGGGTGTTATTTATTTATAATATGTATATATTTAGAAATATATAAGTATGTTTATCAGTTGTCTAGTACCCATAACACAAGCTCTGCTTAGCTTGGGACTAGATGGCGTTGTGTGATAGTTGTGGAATATTTATTTATTTTTTACTTTATTTTTATTGTTAAAATATTTTAATTCAATTTCATGCTATGTTATGTGTATCGGGCATGCGGGCAGCGAGTAATGGGTGACTCGCCGTCCGACCATGGACCATGCCCGGGTCGACGGCGCGTTGTGTTCCACGCGCGCCTCAAGGAGTGTCAGCATAGTGACGGGGCCTGTAGAGGGCCAAACCCTGCCGGGGTCGCGGGACTCACAGATTACCGTGACCCCAAAACAATCGTGACAAAAAAAAACAATCTCATATTCAATTATAAGTGTATCTTTGATACACATAACATTTTTTTTTTTTTTTTTTTTATCGTGGTAAAATCATCAAATGATTCCTCCCACCCAGGGCAGGGCGGGAGGGACTGTCAGACTTGTACTGACTAAAATCCACGGTGTCCTTCAGTAGCCCTTTACGTACCGGGGTCACGGTAATTCCAGAGTCCCGCGACCAATATTAGGATGCTTTTTTTTTTTTTTTTGCGTGGTAAAATCATCAAATGAGTCCTCCCACCCAGGGCAGGGCGGGAGGGACTGTCAGACTTGTACTGACTAAAATCCACGGTGTCCTTCACGAGCCCTTTACGTACCGGGGTTACGGTGATGGGTAAGTCCCGCGACCCCGGCAGGCTCTGGCCCTCTACAGGCCCCGTCAATGTGCTGACACTCCTTGAGGCGCGCGTGGAACACAACGCGCCGTCGACCCGGGCATGGTCCATGGTCGGACAGCAAGTCGCCCATTACTCGCTGCCCGCATGCCCGCGCCTACGGTGGCCGGAGATCGTCCTGTGACGTCCGACGCCGTGGGCGTCTACCACTGCGGCTGGGATGGAGGGAGGACGCTGTCCTCTCCCTCAGGCGGCCCGCCTCCTCCTTCACGAGCATGACTGCTTCGCAGAAGGAGGCGACCGCTTCCCACTCCGTCTCGCCCCGCAGCATGGCCTCGACCAATGCCGGGCGCGAGAGGTCTCCGCCTATCGCCGTCGTGAGGACACGGCGGTGCTCTGCCCAAGCGGGGCAGTCCTGCACCGTATGCTCCACCGTGTCCTCCGGACGATCCTCGCAGTGGTGACACCCAGGCGTTTCTTCCCTCCCTATCAGACACAGGAACCTCCCGAAACTTCCGTGTCCGGTGAGGACCTGCGTCATGCGGAAGGTAAGGACGCCGTGACGCCTATCCAGCCACTCCTCAAAGAGGGGTCTTACCGCCGCGATTGCGGCGTGCCCGAATATTAGCATGCTAACATTATTTTTAAGCATAACAGCTAAGAGGATTATGAATAATTTAGTTCAAAGCAAAAATAAGTATAAAAATATCTTTTCTACTATTACAAAGAGATTAGTTCTTAACACGTTCAGACCGGCACCTCATGAGTAGGTACTTGGTATCCTACGGCGCAAATCTTCATATGGCCACCGGTGGTACATCACCGCCCCATGAACCAAAAGTCTTGCCGGGCGGGGTGCGCCACCGGTGGACACGGACAGGATTAGACAGGAATTATGCTTTCTCTCTTTCTAATAAGCTAGTAATCGTAATATAAAGTAATAATCAACCCGATGACGCTGCAGAGGAGGGTAGGCCCCATGCACAAAGAAAGCCAAAACACAAGTTAGAGAAAACGGAAGGAAAGCTCAGAGATACCCGAAAGAGATGCAGACCTTGTTACGACCATTTTACAACAACCGAATCTGCGAGTATGGCTAGAAAAAAATCGAAACGCGTAAATACATTTTGCTCTTCGTGTGAAAAACCAATGTGTTTGGATTGTTTCAATACTATTCATGCAAAATAATTTTCATTTTATACCATCCATAATGGCATTTTTTTTTTAATTTTGATTTCATTTTCTTAACGTAACTTATCACTTACATTCTCGCGGGACCAAGGGATTACCGTGACCCCGGTACGTAAAGGGCTAGTGAAGGACACCGTGGATTTTAGTCAGTACAAGTCTGACAGTCCCTCCCGCCCTGCCCTGGGTGGGAGGACTCATTTGATGATTTTACCACGATAAAAAAAAAAACACTTACATTCTCTCAACGTAATTTGTCATAAACAATTCGCATTTCGTACAATTTATGTCGTGATTATGTAATTTTTTTCTAATAAATACAATTTTTCAATACTGTGTTTTGCTTACTTTTCGAAATTATATCCTCCTCCTGAGCTACACTATGAAAATTTGTCTATTTTACTAGGCGGGAACGGTAAATACAACACTTTCTCTCAAAGCGGCGCGAATTTCTTAGTACATTGAAAGTATAGTGTGACGTGGCCACCGGTGGTGCACCTCGCCGTGGCAGCAAATACTCCGTGCTCCACCGGTGGTACACGCCGGTCTGAACGTGTTAAGTTTGGAATCGAGGACGGTGAAGATTGGGGGCAAAAGATTGGCGGTTATTCCTCAGTGTTATAAGTAACATTTAAAACATCTCTGTAGCTTAATTGTTTGACAAAGACACCAAAAAACCACTGGAAAAATCTGTTTTCTGTGAATTTATAAAAAGTACCTATAGTTATTTTTTGAACTGAAAACTTCTTTAGCGGCGATGTGCATTTTTTTTGGAATGGGTAAAAAATGTTAAACTCGCGTCAGGTCACGTGTCCTGATCGAAAATTCGTAAGACGGCGCAGGGCGCTTGCGCGAATGTTCGTGTGTGTTTACTATTTAAGTTTTCACTTCTGCCGGTACTTCCAGAGTGCAACCCGTCATTTTTTTTCTGTCTTGGTATAGACATGTAATGAGCAGGGATGACACTCATGTGACTAAGAGAGTGATGAGTATGAATGTTGATGGATGGAGAGGAAGAGGAAGGCCAAAGAAATGATGGATGGATTGTCTAAGGAATAATATGGAAGAAAAAGGAGTAAATGATACTGAGACGTCTGATAGAGGAGAATGGAAGAAAAAAACGTGTTGCGACGATCCCAAGTAAAATGTGATAAAAACAGGTAGACGATTAAAAGTATTTTCTTTTTAATTAACGACAGGCTCGTATTTGACCACTATCTCGCCTTATGGCAAGCGATGATGTGGTCGACGGTGAAACACGCTTGCCTAAAAGTATACAGGGTGTCATAAACTTACTTAAATATAAACGTTGGATCATGTCCTCATCTCATATCAATACGGAACTCATATCGATACTATCGTAAGAAAAATCACAGTCCAGAAACGAACTGAATAACATAAAAACCCCAGAATCATCAAAACCTAACAAACAAACATTGCCACCGCAAAAAAAAAACGAAAATTCAACAGTATCCGAGAACCGCTACGAATATTAACAAAAGCAGTTATTTGTGGTAAACAGGAAAGTTCCCGGGACGAATCGGGACAAGGCAAAACCGTCCCGGCGACGTGAGATGAATACGCAGTGAATGGACCTTTCATACTAACCGCGACGGTTTTCCTTGCGGTTTTAGATGAAGAATTCAATACGCCTTTTGCTAAAATAAGAATTTAGTATTGACACAAAATATTTTTCTAAAAACACGATTTATTTAAGGCCCGAAAGCCAAAACATTGTTAATTTAGGTTTTTTAACCGACTTCGGAAAAAAGTGGAGTTTGTCAATACGTCGGTTTTTTTTGTAACGACCCGTCTTTCTCTATGACGGGCGCCTGGATACGATAAAACCGACTTCTAAAGACACAAAAAGATGTAAAAAACTTTTAAATGAAAAGTCATTAGTGGAAGTCGGTGACTTTGACTTCCTTGACTTTTCATTTCGTAGCCTAGTTTCCTTTTGCCATGACAAAATCTATGGGAGTGTCGCGCTTTGCCAGCTCATAAAAAAGTAAGTCTATTTATTGGATTTAAAATTTTAAATAATAAAATGAATCGCTAAATGGGTTGGTAAGCGCATAACTCAACAACACCTGGACCAATTTTGCCAATTCTTTTTTTGTTGTCTTCGTCATTGTGAGGAGAAGGTTCTTATGAAAAAATGAAAATTAGGGTAGTGTAGGGTTGTTTTTTTTTTATCGTGGTAAAATCATCAAATGAGTCCTCCCACCCAGGGCAGGGCGGGAGGGACTGTCAGACTTGTACTGACTAAATTCCACGGTGTCCTTCAATAGCCCTTTACGTACCGGGGTCACGGTAATCCCTTGGTCCCGCGACCCCGCCAGGCAGGGTAGTGTAGGGTTCGTAGGTTTTTTATTTTAGAAACAAGCGATAAAGGAACTTGAAGCGGGCGAAGCCGCGGGGGTACAGCTAGTACTCTAATATAATACATGAATCCCTATTCATCTTTCTCAATACTAGAATTTATATGTCTTCTCAATAAAGAGAACGATGGAAGGATTGTGTGTAGGGGTTGAATAGATTCTAAGGTTCACTCATAGAGGTGTTTTAAAAGGGCTGTTCGTTGCTGATTATTAGACGAAATTATGCTTATAAGCTACTTATTATTTTGTATAACTACTACATTTAGATGGAAGATCCAAACTAATATTATAAATGCGAAAGTAACTCTGTCTGTCTGTCTGTCTTTTCTTCAAATCAGTTTTCAACAAATCGGTTCAGTAGTTTTTGAGATAGGGAATTTTATTAGCTTATTGTGTACATGAGGGATGTTATTACCAGTGCTACGGTTTACGTACCGGGTTCACGGTAATTCGTAAGTCCCGCGACCCCGGCAGGCTTTGGCCCTCTAAAATAATGAGCACTTAGAAAGGAATTCAGATAATTCCACCTTCAAGAGATTCCCTCTAAATATTAGGTATAGGTGTTCAAAGATTGTATGGAAACTAATTTTGAAGTTAGAAATCTGGGATGTACGATGTGAAGTTACATAAAAAAAATATAAATATTAAAAAAAATGTCACGTAACTTAATGAGGCAGACCAAATTCTACGCGAGCGAACCCGCGGGCAAAAGCTAGTCTATAAAATAAAGAGCGCTATTTAAAGCTGCTTCTACTAAATGCCAAAGTATTTTTAAGTGGACAATAATGATTATTGTCCACTAAAAAACTACAAAAACTAAAAGCAAAGTCGTGGCTGACTTAGCCATAAAATTGATAAGTCAAAATAAATTAATTGATCAGAAAATGGGATTGGATAGGATGCCTCTTGGGAGGACCCCAAAACTAAAAATGTTGCCAACTTTTAAAATTGTGGCTGTGTTAGTAATTTTGTTGCGCGGTTTGTTATTTTCCTAAAATAAATGGCTAAATGTAATATGCGCAAAACTCGAGAACGGCCTGCCACGCCTAGATTTTTTAATTTTACTTGTGATTGACAGGACCGAGTTTAAACGAATGAAAAAAAATAATTCTTTATTAAATTGCACTTGTTCAAAGTCAGGACAGGACACTTCTCTAAAACAAATAGGAATTTAAGAGAATTTGAAATTCAAATTATTGAAATAAACAAGTTAAAGATGTATCAGTTATTTACATTCCAGGTGAACTGCACCGAATTACCGTGACCCTTGAACGTAAAGGGCTATTGACGGACACCGTGGATTTTAGTCAGTCAAGTCTGACAGTCCCTCCCACCCTGACCTGGGTGGGAGGACTCATTTGATAATTTTACCACTATAAAAAAAGCCGTTTGTCTCAGCTGTCATTTGTCGATCTTTGACAGTCGTTACTATTAGTCAGAACTCGAAAATCTAACAACCAATTTACCAACGGTTATCTAATTACCCAGTACTTGCTGGTTAGTAGATATTGAAAAGGCAGTCGATGAAAACCGATACATATGTCTGTACAATAAGTTTAGCCTACATTACGCTATCATTTTTTTTTTTCGTGGTAAAATCATCAAACGAGTCCTCCCACCCAGCGCAGAGCGGGAGGGACTGTCAGACTCGTACTGACTAAAATCCACGGTGTCCTTCAATAGCCCTTTACGTTCCGGGGTCACGGTAATTCGTACAGTCTTGCGACCCCGGCAGGCTTTGGCCCTCTAGAGGGAGGCCCCGTCATTTTGCTGACACTATTTGAGGCGCGCGTGGAACATAACGCGCCGTCGACCCGGGCATGGTCTATGGTCGTACAGTGAGTTGCCCTTTACTCGCTGCCCGCATGCCCACGCCTGCCGTGGCCGGAGATCGTCTGGCGACGTCCGTCGCCGTGGGCGTCTAAATAGACGAGATATATGGCACTCATAGACCCATTTCATAAATAGTAAAAGATTCCTTAAATTAATCTCAAGCACTAACTCATCATCATCAGCTTATAAATGTCCCCACTACCTTCACACATGCCTTCTCTATGAAAGAGAGAGAGGGCCATAATCCACCAAGCGGGCCCTGTGCGGGTAGGTTGAGGTGACGTCTTTGAATAACCTAATAAACATGTTTGCATGAAACACCGCCAGTTCTGAGAAACGTTCCGCGTTCTGATTACTTAATCAAATTAAAATGTCATTCACTGAATAACAGCTTGATTGCAAGTACTGTGTCTTACTATTTATTGTGTACCTATAACATAAGTTTGATGTCTGTGAATGAATGATGTAACAAAGGTTTTGTAAAAATTTTGGCGATTGGAAAAGAGTGTCCATGGAGTTTCTTGCTCATTCTTCTCCATAGAGATCTACGCTTTGGAATGAGCACCTACGGTACTTTCACAGTTTTTATGTCTTGTGACTGGGACTGTAGCACCATAACTATTTTTAATACTAGTTTTATTTTATGTCTTTTGACAATTCAAAAGTGCTTGTAATTGGCCTACTTGAAATAAATGATTTGATTTGATTGATTTGATTTGATTTGTCCTTTAAATAAGGTACTATCTACTTGTTGAAGTAATGTTAAAGGCTTGGCGTGCCGCGACGTTAGCGTGACGTGTCCTTAGCGTTCGTCGTCTTCTAAACGCTAGGCTAGCCTAGCGTGTTTTCTGCTTTTTCATAACGTTTCCCCACACTAGGAATTTCTCCTGTGTCGTGGGTTCGTTTACAAACATAGACACTCACATACACAAACACCCAGACCCGGAACAACTACTTGAAAATATTTTCTTTTCGTGCGGGAATCCAATCGACACGCAGTGCAGCAGTCTAATCGCTTAGCCACTGCACCAACCATGCCGTCATAAATATCTTTATATTTATGACGAAAGATATTAGGTTTAGGTAGGGAGCGAACCTGCGACACGCTGCACACGTCACACACGTCGTTTTTTGTGACGGCTTACATATACTCGATGATTAAAACTCGATGTTTGTAAAAGCCTTTACGCCAAAATGAAATACTGTTGCTTATTTTTTGTAAAAATCCGTCTACCAAAAAATAACAGTCAGAAAAATACCAGATATAATATTTTGCAACGATCCAAATGAAAAAGCACCGAATGTCACCGCGGGGAAATATCCGTCGCGCTCCCGCGGTGACGTGAGACCGGACTTATGAGTGTATGAGGATACTTTAGCCCGTATTCACACATTCCGGCTGCCGTGTAGGTACCAATAAATGACCGGTGACGGCAAGATTAGCCTGTAGTTTAGCCTGCCCGCCTGAACAAACATCTACTTTTAAAATGTTTTTAAATGCACCCATGATAATGGGGTAATTTCTAAAGTGAGACTATTTTAAACCTAGATTAAGCCAACACATATTCGGGCACGCCGCAATCGCGGCGGTAAGACCCCTCTTTGAGGAGTGGCTGGATAGGCGTCACGGCGTCCTGACCTACCGCATGACGCAGGTCCTCACCGGACACGGAAGTTTCGGGAGGTTCCTGTGTCTGATAGGGAGGGAAGAAACGCCTGGGTGTCACCACTGCGAGGATCGTCCGGAGGACACGGTGGAGCATACGGTGCAGGACTGCCCCGCTTGGGCAGAGCACCGCCGTGTCCTCACGACGGCGATAGGCGGAGACCTCTCGCGCCCGGCGTTGGTCGAGGCCATGCTGCGGGGCGAGACGGAGTGGGAAGCGGTCGCCTCCTTCTGCGAAGCAGTCATGCTCGTGAAGGAGGAGGCGGGCCGCCTGAGGGAGAGGACAGTGTCCTCCCTCCACCCCAGCCGCAGTGGTAGACGCCCACGGCGTCGGACGTCGCAAGACGATCTCCGGCCACCGTAGGCGCGGGCATGCGGGCGGCGAGTAATGGGCGACTTGCTGTCCGACCATGGACCATGCCCGGGTCGATGGCGCGTTGTGTTCCACGCGCGCCTCAAAGAGTGTCAGCATAGTGACGGGGCCTGTAGAGGGCCAAAGCCTGCCGGGGTCGCGGGACCAAGGGATTACCGTGACCTCGGTACGTAAAGGGCTAGTGAAGGACACCGTGGATTTTAGTCAGTACAAGTCTGACAGTCCCTCCCGCCCTGCCCTGGGTGGGAGGACTCATTTGATAATTTTATCACGATAAAAAAAAAATATATATATACACGGTGTGGATAAGCGCGAGCGGTGTCGTATGAAAATCGCATTGCCCGTTGAGCGGATTGTATGCAGGGAGCTTTAAACCGACGACTAAGCGTCTAATCAGAACGATGATCCATCATTGTTACGGCTAATATATTTTGTGCAATTCCTTTAAACGTCGCCCGAATGTTAGGAAAAATGTTTGTTAAGGTATTGTTTTTGTAACGTATTTAGGGATAATTGAAAATATATTTTGTGTGAGAGAAGTTATGTGAAAAGAGTTTTGCTGCAAAATATCGTAATAACAATAAATGGATTGAAGAATTCGATGCTTATTGGTAGGAACCACGGTGGCTGGGTTGGAAAGAGCATTGGATGAACTAAATCCGGAGATCGCAGGTTTAAAACTAGATCGAGGTTAAAAATTTTCTTTCCATAGAAAATTTCGGAAATTTGGACGCATATTTATAAAAATAATTTGTTTGGTACCCATGATAACGCTAAATGGTTTATGGTAACTGTTACATAAATATGCAATTAATAATTTCTAGGAATTTGCTTAGTCGCCAATAACTCAAGTATAAACAAAGACACGAAGAAATCGTGGGCACAGAAAAAGGAGAAACACAGTATCGCCAATGGGAAACTGTATCTAGAATTATTTACAGTTGCAGTTGAAAACAACCAAATGATAAGGACATTGAGATTGATACATTCATTTGCTAAAACTGCTAAAAAGGTATCGACGGCACGCTGAGCGATTGGACTGCTAAGCTGCGTGTCGCGGGTTCAATTCTCACATGGAACAAATATTTATATGATCTGCAAGTAGTTCTTACGGTTCTGTTTGTATATGTGAGTTAATATATATTTTATATACTAACTCACTGATAGAGGAGAAATTCCTAGTGTGGGATAAGGTTTAAATAAAAAAAAAACGACTAGAATCAGAATCAAAACAAACATTAAACACCAAGAACTATCGAAACCCGCTGTATAGTCACTCGAACCAAATATAAATCGGCCCTGTAGGTACCTAATAAAAGATGAAAAAGGTAGAAAGGTACATGGCAGTACATTTGTCGAAGTTTACCTTAATATTAAGATGTGACACCACTGAGCTGATTTCCTCCGAGGTTACATATTACGTAAGTGAATGAATGAATGTTATGAACGAACGTACTATGTACAATATACAGCTGTGAATCTTTCCCAATGTAATAATTTCACTTGAGAACATTTTGTAAGCGGCATTGCTAAAGAGGAAAGGTTAGCGGTGTTTATTCATTTTTATGTTTTCAAAATATATGTTAAACTAGCGGCCCGGTAAGTGCTTCGCTACGTATAAAGTGGAATTACAAAAATTGTGATAAATGAAGAACCGCTCGACCGATTTTGTGCAAACTTCACATAAACCATCTACTACTCGTAAATAGTCCGAACAAAGCTGCTGGTTTGGGTAGGTGAGCCCGTTCTTGAGTTATAAAATTACAACGAAACGTGACATTGATTTTTATATATATTGATAATAAATAAATATTCCACAACTAGCACACAACGCCATCTAGTCCCAAGCTAAGCAGAGCTTGTGTTATGGGTACTAGACAACTGATAAACATACTTATATATTTTTAAATACATACATATTATAGGTAAATTACATCCAGACACACAACAAATGATCGTGCTCATCACACAAACATTTGTCCTGGGTGGGAATCGAACCCACGACCTCCGGCATAGCAGTCAGGGTCACTAACCACTAGACCATAAGGCCTGTCTGATCTTTGATACAACATCATCTGCCTAGCCTTTTCCCAACTATGTTGAGTTCAGTTTCCAGTCGAACCAGATGCAGCTGAATATCAGTGTTTTATATGGAGCGACTGCCTATCTGACCTCCACAACCCAGCAACTGAGTGATACCCCTTTTTTTTTTTTTATCGTGGTAAAATCATCAAATGAGTCCTCCCACCCAGGGCAGGGCGGCAGGGACTGTCAGACTTGTACTGACTAAAATCCACGGTGTCCTTCACGAGCCCTTTACGTACCGGGGTTACCGTGATGGGTAAGTCCCGCGACCCCGGCAGGCTCTGGCCCTCTACAGGCCCCGTCAATTTGCTGACACTCTTTGAGGCGCGCGTGGAACACAACGCGCCGTCGACCCGGGCATGGTCCATGGTCGGACAGCAAGTCGCCCATTACTCGCTGCCCGCATGCCCGCGCCTACGGTGGCCGGAGATCGTCCTGTGACGTCCGACGCCGTGGGCGTCTACCACTGCGGCTGGGATGGAGGGAGGACGCTGTCCTCTCCCTCAGGCGGCCCGCCTCCTCCTTCACGAGCATGACTGCTTCGCAGAAGGAGGCGACCGCTTCCCACTCCGTCTCGCCCCGCAGCATGGCCTCGACCAATGCCGGGCGCGAGAGGTCTCCGCCTATCGCCGTCGTGAGGACACGGCGGTGCTCTGCCCAAGCGGGGCAGTCCTGCACCGTATGCTCCACCGTGTCCTCCGGACGATCCTCGCAGTGAGTGATACCCCTTGGAAAGATAAGTTCAAATATTTATATGAACTAAAATTAATTGTTTCAGGTCTGGGTATTTGTGTATGTGTATTTCTATGTTTTTTTTATAGCGGTGGCAGGGCGGGAGGGACTGTCAGACTTGACTGACTAAAATCCACGGTGTCCTTCAATAGCCCTTTACGTACCGGGGTCACGGTAATTCGTGAGTCCCGCGACCCCGCTACAGGCCCCGTCACTATGCTGACACTCCTTGAGGCGCGCGTGGAACACAACGCGCATGGTCCATGGTCGGACAGCGAGTCGCCCATTACTCGCCACCCGCATGCCCTAGTGTCCACCTGTGGGACAAGATTAAAAAAAAACGAGGTGTTTGAAGAATTAATGGACAAGTTTTCAACGTAAAAAATGCACGTGGCTCTCCAGCTATTACTTATACCTATAAAATATAAAAATCTTGCATCAGTCCCTTCATGGCCGCGGGCCTCGCGAATTACCGTGATCCCGTTACGTAAAGGGCTATTGAAGAACACCGTGGATTTTAGTCAGTACGAGTCTGACAGTCCCTCCCGCTCTGCCCTGGGTGGGAGTACTCATAAGATGATTTTACCAGGTAAAAAAAACAGTCCCTTCATCCCTTAATATCCCGCCTTTACCTTATATACCCTGACCGGGTCTCCAAATTACTAATAAAGTGTATTTTTCTGGGCCTCCAGTATATTTTTCCTCTCACAATATTTGGTCCTAACACTTGAAATCACTTTCAAATCCCCGATCCCGGCTTATACCTGATCTTGTGCCACGGATAAAGGAAAAATAAAGGGTATATCAACTTCTTATATTTATGTAGGTGGTACATAGATTATGGTATGCAGCAATTTAGAAGAGTGTGACCAAAATTGAAACTACACAGGGTATTTTTTTATGTAGTGCAAATGTATTTTTAGTAGAGGAGCTCGTGGCTAAATAAATATAGCCGCACAGGCCGATCTTCCGGGTATAGCCACGCTTGCCAAGGTTGGTCTGTGGATGGGTGACCATCTGTCATAGCGAGTTTCCTCCGTGCCTCGGAAAGCACGTAAAGCCGTTGGTCCCGGCTGTCATTTGTTGATCTGTTGCTGTTACTGTAAGTCAGAAGCTCTTAAGTCTGACAACCGGTCTTACCATGGGGTATCGTATTACCCAGTTACTGGGTTGTGGAGGTCCGACAGGCAGTCGCTCCATATAAAATACTGATATCCAGCTGCATCTGGTTTGACTGGAAGCCGACCCCAATATAGTTGGGAAAAGGCTAGGCAGATGATGAGGGTCGACGGCGCGTTGTGTTCCACGCGCGCCTCAAAGAGTGTCAGCATAGCGACGGGGCCTGTAGAAGGCCAAAGCCTGCCGGGATCGCGGGACCTAGGGATTACCGTGACCCCGGTACGTAAAGGGCTGTTGAAGGACACCGTGGATTTTAGTCAGTACAAGTCTGACAGTCCCTCCCGCTCTGCCCTGGGTGGGAGGACTCATTTGATGATTTTACCACGATAAAAAAAAAAAAAAAAAAACCGGGTTGCACTCTGGGAGTGCCGGCAGAAGTGAAAACTTGAATAGTAATTGTTGGAAATATCTTGTGAACAGATTTTAGTAAAACTCGCAAAAATGGTTGACTTTTTATTTCAATAATTTTCCAATATGACGTACATCTTTTATAAACAATGTTACCTAGCAACGAATGTATCCAGCATACAAACTTCTTTAAAAGTAATAAAGTCACACGAACATTCACGCAAGCGCCCTGCGCCGTCCTACGCTTTTTCGGTCAGGGTCACGTGTCCTGACGCGAGTTTAAGATTTTATACCCATTACAGAAAAGTGCTCAACGCCGCTAAAGAAGTTTTCACTTCAAAAAAAAAAAGGCAGATGATGAAATATTTTTTTTTGTAATAGAACACATTTACATAAATAACTATTCTTTAATTATTTTTTTTATTTATTGTCAAATGTATCATCCTGCACTGAGTGGAGCAGAAAAATCTTGATTCGTTACACAACCAGTTTTTCAGTTGCCCCTTTTGTTCCAAGGCCGCGGTACCCTTCAAGATAGCCGTCAATACGTTTCATACACATTCGGGAAAATAAATGTCATGTGTCATCAGCGCGTGACAAATAAGAACTTTCTTATCTTATGGTAAAACACAAAAAAATAGTACGTATGTATAAATTTTCACTAATGTATATCATTACATATGGGCGACTCGCTGTCCGACCATGGACCATGCCCGGGTCGACGGCGCGTTGTGTTCCACGCGTGCCTCAAGGAGTGTCAGTATAGTGACGGGGCCTCCTGTAGAGGGCCAAAGCCTGCTGGGGTCGCGGGACTCACGAATTACCGTGACCCCAGTAGGTAAAGGGCTATTGAAGAGCACCGTGGATTTTAGTCAGTACGAGTGTGACAGTCCCTCCCGCTCTGCCCTGGGTGGGAGGACTCATGTGATGAATTTACCAGGTAAAAAAAAAGTGTCATGTAGTAGAAACAAACGTGTAGCTTCTTTGCCTGACCTAACAATATAAATTGAACCCTCACGCTAGAGTGCACCGATTAATTTGATGAGTCTACCTTTTTACTTCACGTGGACTTTGATACCCTCTATTTTGAAAATTCGGAAGGGTATACCTGATTCCAATTGACTGTGTTTTCATCGTAGGGATCTGTGACGTCTTGTCCTTGGCACAAGGGGTTCCGGGTGGGCTAACGAAGTGTGTTTTAAGGTAAGTAATGTGGGAAATAGGTCGAACTGAAGTCGTACTCGTAATACGAATAGCCAGCATAGTAACAAGTCCTTAAAGAACAGGCATCGGTGTGTGGTATGTATCAGTAAGACGAATAGGGATTAAACAGCTGTGTAAAAGTTCCTTAGGAGGTGGCGCGCCACGTGAGGGAGAGGACAGCGCCCTCCCTCCAACCCAGCCACAGTGGTAGGCAACCACGGCGACAGACATCGGCAGACGATCTCCGGCCACCATAGGCGCGGGCATGCGGGCGGCGAGTAATGGCGACTAGCTGTCCGAATATGGACCATGCCCGGGTCGACGGCGCGTTGTGTTGCACGCGCGCCTCAAGGAGTGTCAGCATAGTGACGGGGCCTGTAGAGGGCCAAAGGTCGACGGCGCGTTGTGTTCCACGCGCTAATCAAGGAGTGTCAGCATAGTTGACGAGACCGCCTGTAGAGAGCCAAAGTCTGTCGGGGTCGCGGGTCTCATGAATTACCGTGACCCCGAAACGTAAAGAGCTATTGAAGAACACCGTGGATTTTGGTCAGTACGTGTCTGACAATCCCTCCCGCTCTGCCCTGGATGGGAGGACTCATATGACGTTTTTCCCACGTTAAAAAAAATGTAAAAGTTCCTTTCCAGCCTAATAACCAAAAAAATCTGAACGCGAAAAGTTATTTTCCTGAAAGCAACTTAGAAAATTACTTTGCACGACTTGAAAATAAAACTCAGGATCTGGCTATCAAAACGCAATTAGCCCTAATCTGAATCTCCAAAAACTAATATCAAACACGGTATTAAAAAATGATCCAAAAACAATTGGAAAGCGATTCTGGAAACAAACTTGAAAAGAAATACGTTATCAAAAAGAATATAGGAAATATAATATATATAACATAGAATATAGGAAAGTATTATGTAACTTGCAAGGCAGGTGTTCGAAGACTGAGCGTCTTGCGAGCTGATATTGGATTTATGCTAATGTTTATTTACCCGGACAGGGGCTGTCCGGGGATAAAATTCCCGGGATGAAATTCCCGGTACTTTCCTGATACGCTCAATGAAACGCCTTTCGGGACCCGGTATTGGAGACGGTGGCTTTGTTATATGATTTTGTGTTTTTTCAGTTTTATTTTCTCATGAAAAGTTTTATTTCCGTTATTGTTCGATCATTGTCTAATTTAAGATAATATTGGCGCGATCGAATATTGTAAGAAACTGTCAGAAAACTACTGCATACTCACCGAAAGGTATGCAGCGAGTATACATTTTGTATTAGATACCATACACTGTTTTTAGGGTTCCGTACGTCTGAATACAAAAACGGAACCCTTATAGGATCACTCGTGTGTCTGTCCGTCCGTCGCTTACAGTCAATTATCTCCGAATCTATTAGACCAATTAAGTTGAAATTTGGTACACATATCAATTCCTGTGACCCAAATACAGAGGTGTGACGTGAGCAGATGAAATCTGTATATGGGGGGTCATTTTTGGGGGGGAAGGGGAAAATTAAAAAAAAAATTCTGAAAACTGCATCGTGTGGCATATCAAATAAAAGGTCTTGTTGAGAAGATCTTAAATGTATTTTTTTGTAATTTTTAAAATAAATAGTTTCCAAGTTATTCAAGAAAATAGACGAAAATTGACCATTCCCCCCCCCTTATCTCCGAAACTACTGAACCTAAAATTTTGAAAAAAATACAGAAATTAGTTTTCTCCTTATAGATTACAGAAAAACCTATAAGAAGTCCATGATATTAAAATAACATGGTAAATCACTCAATATTGTGCGTACCAACTTACATTTTTTTTTTAATACGTCATAAATCGTAAACCGCAATTTATCTTTCAAAGTTACAACCAACTTTTATATAATGTTACTTGCTGCTACGGAACCCTTTAAAGGCGAGTCCGACTCGCACTTGGCCGGTTTTTTTTTTTTGTTTTTTATTTTCGCGGTACAATCATCAAATGAGTCCTCCCACCCAGGGCAGGGCGGGAGGGACTGTCAGACTTGTACTGACTAAAATCCACGGTGTCCTTCACTAGCCCTTTACGTACCGGGGTCACGGTAATTCGTTAGTCCCGCGACCGGATACCACACACTGTAAGAAAAATTCTGACGGCACGTCCGCTTTTGATGCTCGCCAGAAAGCACATTTTGTTTTGAAAAACTTGCCAGGATCAAAACTTTACATTCAACAGTATTTTTCTGACAGTTTCTTACAGTATGCAGTCGCGCTTAAACTAATTAATTAACTCATCGCCAAAGAAAAAGAAAATGTTGTCGTCTACCCTCACTTCTGGTGAAGTGTCAGCGATGAGCGGCCATCTTGGTGCTGAGTTGACGTCGAAATCGAAAGAGAAGCATGATCGTGTTGCCGTTATTTATATAACCCGGCTTTTCGTCTACTATTGTGATATAGTGCCATCTGAACAATCTTAAACTTTAATTTGAGTGTGCTTATTATTCGGACACCGAAAGACTTCTTACAACCCCACGTGACGTCACATCTAACCAGACTGCAGTGACCTGCATCAACAAGCTTGATCCAGTCCAGGACAAGAGTGAAGTTAAAGGTTAGTGGAGCCAAATTGCCAATTCTATTCGAGGATCTGAATTACACCATAATCTATATTAATAATATTGTATAGCTGAAGTATCTGTTTGGTTGGACGCGCTAATCTCAGGAACTACTGGTTCGAGTTGAAGAATTATGTTTGTGTTAGATAGTCCATTTATTAAGGAAGGCTATAAGTTATATAACATCACGCTACGACCAATAGGAGCCGAGCAGCGGGGGTGAAACCACGGGAAACAGTTACTTTGCACCAACCAATGTTTGACGGCTCGTTTGGCGCAGTGGCTGAGCAATTGGACTCCTGCGCTATGTGTCGTGGGTTTGATTACCGCACGGAACAAAAAAAAATTGGTATGATCCACATTTCCACAAGTAGTTGTTCCGAGTCTGGGTGTTTGTGTGTGTTATTACCTATGTTTGTAGACGCACCCACGATACAGGAAAAAATCCTAGTGTGGGACAACGTTTTAAAAAAAAAAACAAAAATGTTTTCACTAACATAATCACATAACGAGTAATATACGCTTTGTAAGTGGGCCCTACATTTATTCCAGTGCGAATGCAAAACGAAGGTTTTACCGTTTACAGAGTGTGTTAAACAACTGCACGAAGTTAATTTGAACCCCACGCCACGGCTCACATCTTGTATGTAAGGCGCTTTTTACACCGCTCCAACTACTTAATGTAAGGAGGTTTTACGCCGCTTCAACTACATATATTACAAAGTTCAGCGCAAATTATGGTAATACGGAACAATACTCCGGCCACCGTATGCGCGGGCATGCGGGCGGCGAGTAACGGGCGACTCGCTGTCCGAATATGGACCGTGCCCGGGTCGGCGCCGCGTTGAATTCCACGCGCGCCTCAAGGAGTGTCAGCAAAGTGACGGGGACCCCTGGACAGGGCCAAAGCCTGCCGGGGTCGCGGGACTCACGAATTACCGTGACCCCGGTACGTAAAGAGCTATTGAAGGACACCGTGGATTTAAGTCAGTACGAGTCTGACAGTCCCTCCAGCTCTGCCCTGGGTGGGAGGACTCATTTGATGATTTTACCACGAAAAAAAAAAAAACAAAAAATACAGAACAATACTCCCCGTTATTTAAAAGAATAATGACTGTGTTTTTAAAACGTTACTCTACTCTAGGAATTTCTTCAGTATCGTCGCCGTAAGTGCGTTTACTCGTACAAACATACAAACTTACTTACACAGATACCCAGACCCGGAACAACTACTTGTAGATCACACAAATATTTGTTCCGTGCGGGGATCGAACCCGCGACACATTGCGTAATAGAGGACCGCTCAACCACTGCGCCAATCAGGTCATCGATTCATCTAGCTGTGGATCGTCTCATACTTCACTTGCTGCTTTGTCCCTTCTTCAGGACTCATTTGGTCCATTAGCCATCGACCCTCGACAAACATAGCTCGCCCACTACCTCTTCAACTTGCTTACTCTACTAGCTATGACTTTATGTACACCTATCGGGTTCTAAACGCCATCTATTGAATCTAAAAATAAACAATACTAATAAATTTCTAGCTGAAACCAACCATACATTCAAAAAATTTCACTGAAATGAGTTCAGTCGTTTACAAGATTAGCTTGTACAAAAATATAATAGGTGTTTTGTTTTTATTTCCAAAACTAAAAATTTATCCCTGTAGTTGGGGTGGGTCAGGTTCAGTTAAAGAGCTTTGTTACACGATAAAACTTTTGCCTTATAAACTACTCTCCTAGACGACTAACTTAATACCAATGCCAAAAGACTCCTTGAACCTGATTGGTTCTAACACAATTCTAACTGACCAATCAGTGATCAGTAAGCTTTGTTCTTGAAATGACCGTGGCTACCATTTTTTTTTAGCTTGGGAAAATCATCAAATGAGTCCTCCCACCCCGGGCAGGGCGGGAGGGACTGTCAGACTTGACTGACTAAAATCCACGGTGTCCTTCAATAGCCCTTTATGTTCCGGCGTCACGGTAATTCGTACAGTCCCGCGACCCCGATCATCATCTGCCTAAAGCTTTCAATCAATCAATCAATCAATCAATTCATTTATTTGCATAACACAGGTAGGTATAGGCAGATGTTACAAATATAATATAATGTGCGCTGTATTATTACCAGTTACGGTATGCAAATGTTCATGTGTATATTATAATTAAAATATTAACATAATGATAATTATCACAAAATTTTTCCTTAGAGATAAAAAAAAAGGAAATAGAAATTTAAATATAAGTTCAGAGATACATGTCACAATAAAGATATTCGAATGTTTTATACAACAGTTAGATAAACAGACAAATTAATTAATAGATTAAGCTAGTATATTGGGGTCGGCTTCCAGATCTACAAATAAGAGCCGGGACTAACGGCTTCATGTGCTTTCCGAAGCACGGAGGATACTCGCTATGGCAGATGGTCACTCATCCACAAACCAACCTCGGCAAGCGCGGCTTAACCAGGAAGATCGGCCTGTGCGGCTGTAATTATTTAGTAATTTCATATTTGAAAATAAGCTAAAACTGTCCCCATTTTCCAATCCTTTCATACGTCCTCAAAAACCCCGTAAGATCAGGCATACACAATAAATCTCACATAAGAACCTATTAATGAGTATCTATATGTTATTCGCTCTGGTGCCGAATTGGTCTGTTTACTCAAACCACCAGACAACTCCGTCCGTGTATGTTATAATTAGGTTCCGTATATTGATTTGTTCTAGTTCTTTGTTTAGCACGAACTGAGCTGGAATTGGCCTGTTTTATTGAATTAGGTGCTATCATATGTTTCTTAAGTCTTTGATTGTAGTAACGCGGGCTTGCGGACGGCGAGTTTTAAATAGCTCATCGTCTGATCAAGGCCGGAGTAAAACTGGCGGGGCCCAATAAGGTTAAATACAAGAGAACTGTCGAGACTGTCATAAAAGTTTTTTTTAATGCGTTACCTCTATCTTTAAAATTCTCCTGTACCGTGAATGCGTTTACAAACATTTAAACTCACATATACTAACAGATAAACCCGGAACAACTATTTGAAGGTCATAGAAGTATTTATTCTGTGCGGGGTTCGAACCAAAAACGCGCAGCGCAACATTTGTCGCCATACGTGCCGTCTAAAAATTACCGCGGTCTTGGAACGCTATAGGCAACTGAAGGAATATGTTGGTTTTTTGTCAGTCACATTCCTCTTCTCCAATTTAATGATTTTCCAAGGTAAAAAAAAATATTCTTCTTAAAGATTATAAAACCATGCAGAAACTTAGTACAAATGCCTCTATTTTACTTATTACAGCCATGATTCACGCTCCGCTTACTCCGCAAACCGGGCATTTTTCGACCAAATAATCAGCACTTTTTTTAAGCCATTGCATAGCTTTTATCGCGGACTTTGAGCGCGGCGACCGAATCAAGAAATTCCGTGACTTAAATAAACCTAACATTGTCACTGTAATTTCTTGACGTTTCAATTGATTGACGTGGCTGACCATAGCCTAATTAGTAGACTAACTTCCCATAGAGTAACGATGGGGTGATATTCTCGTTAAATATATTCGCGGTAGGCGATACTTTTTTTCATAAATATAAAAATAAATATAAGTATACAGTACGGATCTCTTGAAACCCTAGAAAAAGGCACAAAATTATTATATGATAAACAAACTTCACCAAAGCCCCGACTATAAAAACAGCTCAAGAAAATCTCCTAAAAAATCACCAAGCCAGCAGAACCGACTTATCTACTTAAACCTTTCATCAGCAGAAAAGATCTCTTAAAAATGATTCTTCAAGAGGAATTCATTACCATGACAAAGGAGTTTGGAAATACTACCGTTATCTGAAAGAGACAGGCGTCTGTTTACTCTTCATAGAGTAGGGGATAAGTAATTAATTATTTTTAAACGCATCAACGCATGCGACGCACATCTTAAAGATAATTTATGTGGAAAGACAAAAATAATTCAGAAGCTGAATTTTCTATTTCGCTACGTTACCATATTTTTTTTTTTAGCGTGGCAATATCATCAAATGAGTCCTCCCGCCCTGGGTGGGGCGGAAGGGACTGTCAGACTCTTACTGACTAAAATCCACCCGTGCTTCTTCGGATGCCCTTTACGTTCCGGGGCCGCGGTAACCTGGATTAAGAAAAAATCCGCGACCCCAGCAGGCATTTGGCCTCTCGTCGATGACGTGTGAAACACGACGCGCCACCGACCCGGGCTTGGTCCTTGGTCGGACGGCGAGCTTACCCATTAAAAATAAATAATAAATAACACACAGGGACACGCGTTGGAGCTTCCACCCGACAGGCTATTTGCATACGGGCAAAGAGACCCCTTAGGCACGCAGTGCCTAAGGACGAGTTTTTGCCCGCATCCCAGGGTGCACCGGCCCGAAAAACTGGTCTTCCCCCCGGACGTATCCGAGAGGGAACTCCAGTCCACGGACGCACGTGGAGGTGTCCTGTCTTAGCACCCCGTTACCATTTAAGTTACGTTACTACGTTCAAATTCTAAGTGTGAGATGCGGTAGCAGATGGCGGATGGTGGTAAAATCATCAAATGAGTTCTCCCACCCAGGGCAGAGCGGGAGGGACTGTCAGACTTGTACTGACTAAAATCCACGGTGTCCTTCAATAGCCCTTTACATTCCGGGGTCACGGTAATTCGTAAGTCCCGCGACCCCGGCGGGCTTTGGCCCTCTAGAGGGGGGCCCCGTGGTATGGTAAGACGTCTGGAGTACTTATGCAGAAGTCGCAAGTTTAAATCCTACTCGCAGCTGATTTTTTCCTCATAAACCATCTTTACCGGATAAGTGTTGCCAGACTGAATAAACAGGATACGTTAATAGGTTAACATACATTTTAGTACTTTAAAGCCTTTGTCAAACAGACAGGCGATAGCGAATGCGAAGCCAGCCGTTTTTAATTGTAATGTATGAAATTTTTTGAATCCAGTCACATAGAAAAGCGATAGCGATCCGATAGCGTGACCAAACCTATGCGAAGACGTGGCGAAGGCGTATTTGCTCTGTTTGACGTCGTTCATAAAAAGCCAGCTAATATAACTGCCACGCCTCGGTTCGCTGCACCCAGTTTGACGTCTCGTATCGGTGCGTTATCGCTTCGGACTCGGTTCGCATTCACCATTCCTGTCTGTTTGACAAAGGCTTTAGGGTGTTCGGTGTTCTGAACAGTTTGGCAAGGGGTGTAAGGGTCATAAATAAAGTTCCGGGCCCTTTTCACATGATGCCGGAAATTTGTCGTCAGTTTTAAAACTAGTGCCGAAAGTAAAAGTTGGTTGAGTCGGGTTATTTTTTTGCAAACACGTGTAACAAGCATTCATTATTTTGCCGGAGAGTTTTTAAAACAATAGGAATACGAAGGGAATTGTAAACCTGTACTAACGTAACTAAAATGAGTAGGTATTTTTTATGAATAATGCACCCACGTAGCATGAAGAACTGATGGCCGATGGTGCCGTAAGGGTCTTAAGTGGAGACCACGCAACAGCAAGCTCAGCGTGAGACGTCCACCTACAAGGAGGACAGACGATCTGATGAAGATCACTGAATCCCGCTGGATGCAAACCGCTTCCAACCGCCCTATTGGAAATAATATATGGAGGGGGGTCTACGTTAATCAGTGGACGTCCTACGACTGATTTGAAAATGTTGATGATGATTGCACACACAATACAAGATTAATTTGGTGTAATTTATCTATAATATGTATGTATTTAGAAATATATAAGTATGTTTATCAGTTATCTAGTACCCATAACACAAGCTCTGCTTAGCTTGGGACTAGATGGCGTTGAGTGATAGTTGTAGAATATTTATTTATTTATTATTTAATTACTAGAGTGTTCTTTCAAAAATGTGAAAATAAGTGACTTAGCATTCTTACATTTTACACCGACAATAATTACTCTCAGCATCTGCCTAGCCTTTTCTTTATGTTGAGGTCAATTTCCAGTCTAACCTAACGCAGAGGAAAACCAGTATTTTCATGTAACAACTGCATATCTGACCTTCAATGATTCTCATTTAAATTATTTATAAGATTGAGCAGGAGAAAAATTGCCATGACGAAATACAGCGAGAGAAAACGCTTTTTTAACGCCTGTGATTTAAAAAATATTTCACAGAATAGTTGAAAAAAAAATTGCTAAAATACTAAATTACATGAAACTGTAGGGTTGACAACGTGTAGGCAATTCTTCTGGTGTTTCAGGCGTTCATAGACTACGATAACCACTTTGTGACGAAGAGTGAGAGTGGCGCAGTGGAAGCGTGCTGGGTCTATAACCTGTTGAAAATTTTGACCCATTGGACCCATTTGGAAGTGAGACCTGTCAATCCTGTATATAAAAGACCCAATTATATCTTAATTATAATTTATTTTTCTTTATTACGGTAGTGCACCGCAAACATTTGAAACAAAGTAAGCGATCATTTTTTTCTTTAAAAAAATGCTGCCGTCCCCGAGTGCCACATTTATTTTTTTCAACGAAATCAATATTACTTACTTCAAAATGGCGTCAATTACAATAAAACATAATCATTATATTCACTGTTCGGACAGATTAGGCATTATAAGGCCCCGACAGTAATAGTTACAATGGGCGGTGCCAACAATACTTCTTTTAAATCTAACTCATTAATCTTTCCTTTTGTAAGTCTGCTGGCAGCTTTTTTACTCAATTTTTCACTTTTATTATTGGACTTTTTTGCTGTGAGCCCATACACTATTAATTAATTACGTTAAAGCAGTCGGACAATATATAAGACATTAATTGCTAATTGAAATCGAAACTATATTATATTATTTATGTAATAAATGACTATATCACTAATATTATAAAGATGAAAAGTATGTTTGGTTTAAATTTCGGGGACTACAGGTTCTATTTGCAAAATTCTTTTTTTTTGAAGTGAAAACTTCTTTACCGGCGTTGTGCACTTTTTTTGGAATGGGTAAAAAATGTTAAACTCGCGTCAGGACACGTGACGTGATCGAAAATTCGTAAGACGACGCAGGGCGCTTGCGCGAATGTTCGTATGTGCTTATTACTATTGAAGTTTTCACTTCTGCCGGCACTCCCAGAGTGCAACTCGTCGTTTTTTTTTCAAACATAGAAGCACACATGCACAATCACCCAGACCCGGAACAATTAATTGTAGATCATACAAATATATTCCGTGCGGGGATCGAACCCGCGACACGCTGCGCAACATTAGATCGCTCATCCACTGCGCTGTGTCGTAGTAACTGTATACTGTTCCTGAGGAAAATAACAATAATTTTCTTATTATAACAGATAATACCATGTATCTTTCGAACCATAACATAATTGAATTATAATATTACAAGCAGAGTACAACTAAAATTCTAAATTGACGCAAGCGGAACTGCGTACAAAACAAGTAACTACTAAAATCTGTTGTGATAAGGTTCAAAATCCATAAGCAGGTTATAACAGATAAGAGTCCCTCTGCTGCATGTAATAATGCTCCCACAATGTTACTTTGAAAATTAAATACGAAAAAAATCTCATAACGTATAACTCATTCTATTCTGTCCATGTAAGAGAAGCCTGTCTATGTTTCAAAGTAAAAAGACAACCTGATATAATAAGTCGTTCCAGACAATATTTTAATAAAGAAAATTGAATTGAATCTCTAAGAAAAACCCTCTACGAGTCAATATCCCCTAGTTATCTCAATATTTGTCTCTATGAAGCTTGGACTCGTTTTGTTCGTCCTCGACTTAATTGGCCGAACATACTGAGCCAGACTAGAGCTCACTAAACCCACCAAGCAATCCAATCTCAACTAAATCTCGAATACTTTAGGAGCTTGCGAAAGTATAAATCTACGTAAAACAACACGTCTCCCCACTCAGACGCTGTAATACGGCAATGAACACAATCCATTGCCTTTTTAGTGCCGTCTTATTACCGGGGGTGAGTGCGTTGACAAAGCAATGAATACGGGGCGGGCGATTTAGTGATTCCTAGTGACATTTTGGGGTAGGTGAGACGTTTTATATCGATCGGGCTTAGTTTTATGAATGGCTGGCTTCGTTCTTCGCTGGGTAGCCCCCCCCTTCGTTCCCCGCTCGCTGGAGTCCCCCCCTGCTACACCTGAAGCCAGTTGAGTAAGAGAGTACCAATTTAGTCAGCTGATTTGTGATGTGATCATTAGGGAAGCGATTAACTCGAACTGTAGATACTGGAATGATGTGGATAATTAAATTTAACTTACTTTTATTTATGTAGGGTAATTGAGTGGCTATTGTGTTTTAGCGTAGCTGTTGTATTGTATGTTAGAAGGTGATTTTGATGCAAAAAGATAAAAATGGTGAGGAACATAAAGAAAGGCAACAAGATGTTGATGATACAGTTCTCATACCTAGCGATTTACTTCTATATAAACGTTTCCTGAAAAACTTGTATTATTCCAACTATCCTATACTTCTATATGGGCAACTCACTGTCCGACCATAGACCCTGCCCGGGTCGACGGCACGTTGTGTTCGACGAACGCCTCAAGGAGTGTCAGCATAGTGACGGGGCCTGTAGAGGGCCAAAGCCTGCCGGGGTCGCGGGTCTAACAATTTACCGTGACCCCGGTACGTAAAGGGTTATTGAAGGACACCGTAGATTTTAGTCTGTACGAGTCTGACGGTGCCTCCCGCCCTGCCCTGGGTGGGAGGACTCATTTGATGATTTTACCACGATAAAAAAATAGTTTTTCTTCTATATAAACGTTTCCTGAAAAACTTTTATTATTGCAACTATCCTACACTTCTATATGCGAAAGCGAGTTGTATATAATTATGATCCCTTAACAGCTAAACCGATTTTCATAAATTTTCGTACAGGGATATGTGGGACACTGGAATAGTTATAGACTACTCCTGTTTACAGAAAATTCGAAGATAAAAAAATTCGAGGGACAATAGACACCGCGGGCAAAAGTTACTTGATCATCATTTTGTAAATAATAAAGGTAGAAATATACAACATAATATACAAAATATACAATAAGTATTACCTATGGTAAATATAAAATGTATGAATACAGATAAAACTAATTCAAAGAAAACATCGTGTTGAACGTGTTTTCCTGAGGAAGTTCATTCATTCAGAACGCGAGGTTCGTGTCGTGTTTACTCGTATTCAACACGAATTCAACAGCCATTCTCTTTCAACACATTGTGTTGCGTACCTTGAAGAAAATGTGTAAGTTTATAGATGTAAATGAAATATAGAGTTAAAAAAAAACTAAACACCTTCAAAAACAACCACATAACTTTTTTTTTTGCACCCTTTACAGTTCAAATATTCAACCCAAACTATTGTCTTATACGTAATCTGTAGTACCGAATGTACAGACGCCACCATATCAACCTACCAC
Organism: Agrotis puta; assembly: GCA_943136025.2. Classification (NCBI taxonomy): domain Eukaryota; kingdom Metazoa; phylum Arthropoda; class Insecta; order Lepidoptera; family Noctuidae; genus Agrotis; species Agrotis puta. The sequence goes on along the minus strand of OW964185.2, from coordinate 12,697,684 downwards.
AATCTGACAAATTACTTTAATAGATTTTCAACCTTATCACAATATTGGAAGGTTAATTTTCGATTGGTAAAATTGGACAGATTCGGGTGGGTTGACCTGCTGACGTCTGTAGACAGCGAAAAATGCACACAAAAATCTTTTATTTTTTATGCGACCAAATGACAGATACACACATCAACAGAATCTAGGGATACCTTAATCGTAAATTATTTACGATTTTTTAGTTTAAAATCTTTTTAGTTTTCATAAAAAGTTTGTATACAGATTGAAACCTCATTTATTCTATTTTTAAAAATTTAAAGAATAAATATTAAAAAAAAAAGAAAAAACAAAATACGGTGGCAAAATTGTTCGTGATTCGTTACGTTAAGGAAAATTAAAATTGTTTTATTAATATTAATTAATGAAAAGGGATTAGATTGTTATTCTTTTTTAATTTAACGTGTCGTGTGAGCTTTAGGAGTCATGTCACGTCGTCATTTGAGTCGAGATGAAATGTTACGAGCCGTGGGCATGCTAGAAAATGGTGCTATATAACGCTTGGTTGCTGAGGCCCTACACACCAGCCAAAACGTGATATCATGGTTGTGTTCACGTTATCGCAGTATTGGGGATGTAGCTGAACGGCACACGGGTAGATATCGTGTGACTACGCAGAGACAGGATCGATTTCTCCAAATGACCGCTAGAAAACAACCCAATATCACAGCGATGCAACTAGTACAAAGACTCCAGGAGGACCACCAGCTGCTGGTAAGCGACCAAACCGTGCGAAGGAGGTTGCATGAAGTTGGTCTTCATGCTCGAAGACCGCTACGTGTTCCAGCATTGCGACGTGGCAACCGCGGTCGGCGGCTTTCGTGGACTCGTGAGCATTTACCATGGAGTGACGAACAATGGTCTTTGGTGCTGTTCACCGAGGAGTCCCGGTTTGGGTTTCATCCGGAATCACGAAGAACACGCGTTTGGAGAACTCCAGGGAGAGTTAGTCGTCTACGGCACCCTTAGGAGGTCCACTCATACCAAGGCGGGACAATCATGGTGTGGGCAGGAATTCGTCTTGGCGGACGAACCCAGCTCATTTGGATCCTAGGTAGCATGACTGCACAAAAATACCACGAGGAGGTAGTAGAGCCTGTTATTGTCCCACACAGAATCCAAATGGGCCAGGAATTTCTACTCATGCACGAAAATGCTCCTTCCCATACGGCGCGGCTGGTGTCGGCCTCTCTCCGCGACCACGATATTCAAGTTTTGGATTGGCCTGCACAGTCACCCGACTTAAATCCTATCGAGCATGCTTGTGACATGTTACAACGAAGAGCTTTGAGAGATTTCCCATCAAATTTGACGACAGAACAACAACTTTACGAACACTTGAAAAGAACATGGGACCTTATACCGCAGCAAGACATTGACAGTCTAATTTTAAGCATGAACAATCGATGTTGATGTGTAATTAATGTAAGAGGTGGCAACACTGATTATTAATAATTAGATTTAATAAGATTTTTTCAATTTTCATTAAAATTAATAGCTTTGTAAGAAGAAATGAAGTTTTTTACCATATTAATTTGCTACGGCGATTAAAAAAATTAACATTTTTATTTAAAACAAAAAAATCACGAAATGTTTTTTTATTTTTTACTATAGACCTTAAAATATCCTATCATTCTTCCATTTACTATATCAGAAAATTCGTCATAGATTTTTAGATATTTGATGAAATATAAAATATCCCTAGATTCTGTTGATGTGTGTATACTGCATTGAATAAAAAAAAACATCAAAATCGGTTTACCCTGTCGTAAGTCATTTTTATTTTTTTATCGTGGTAAAATCATCAAATGAGTCCTCCCACCCAGGACAGAGCGAGAGGGACTGTCAGACTCGTACTGACTAAAATCCACGGTGTCCTTCAATAGCCCCTTAGTTTCCGGGGTCACAGTCATTTGTAAGCCCCGCGACCCCGGCAGGCTTTGGCCCTCTAAAGGGGGGCCCCGTCATTATGCTAACACCCTTTGGCGTGGAATACAACGCGCCGTCTACCCGGGCATGGTCCTTGGTCGGGCAGCGAGTCGCCAATTACTCGCCGCCCGCATGCCCACCCTGTCGAAAGTCATAAAGTAACAAATATAAAAAACAGTCGAATTGACAATCTCCTCCTTTTTTTCTCCAGTAATTGATTTTGTTTTAAATACAGAGTATCTTCTCATATACATCACTAACAAACAACCCCTTACTTCACGTTTTTGTTTATATCTGGGGGCACGGCAGTGCCCCAGCCAAGTCTCGAGCAAAACGGGCACGGCCGTACCATCTTTTCTCGATGCGATTCGCGGCTGTTTCGCCCCCCCTATATCTTCGACGTGGACAAAGCTAGGAGTTTAGGTTTTCGGTGAATAATAGTAGGCATTAGAACAAGCTTAAGTTCGAAATTACATGCCAATTGAATTAATAGTTTAGGAGTTACGGTCGATCAAAGTTACACCATTTTGTCACTCACTCACTGACTCACTGACTCACTGACCGATCATCAAAAATCTAAGGTACTTCTAGCAGACTTAGAAACTTCAAATTTTGCACCAAGATAGGTCATTAGCCACATATAAAGGAAAAATTATAAAAACATTAAAAAATAATATACCATAGAAAACAATTTTATATTTGCGGTTTGGCAAGAACATTATGTATGGATTTTGACTGCATTGTTAACTTTGTTCGTTGTTTAAGTATTCAATTGGATGAATAAATACATAGAATAGAAAAGAATAATATAAATGTAATACATAGACTATAATTCATTCAATTAATAAAGCTAAAACTCCATTGTATTGCGATAAATTTCGATTGTATGCGCGCTCGATAGATGGCGTTGTACCTGTCTGAATCGCGCTATGGTTTCGTTACCGAGCGCAGTATAAGTAGTACTTTAAAATAATTCGATAATTTTCATTTGATAGCGCCACCTACCTATGAAAAACCATTTCGAAACTAAAAAAATATTGCAGCTATATTCGGAGAACCTAAGTTAGCCGGATTAGATAGTATATTTATTATTGTTACTGAAACAGTTATTTAGGCAAATAGTTTATTAATATAACATAGACATAGTTACAATATCTAGTTGTTTACGTGTTATTTAGTTTAGTTATATTTAGTTTGTAAGTTAGTAGATTTATGTTTATTTAGCTCGTTGAAAAGAAACAAAAGAGATAGAGATAGAGAATGGGTTCTAAGCAAAGCAGTAGCTGAAGTCCAAGAAATTATGAGGTCACCTAAAAAAAAAGAAGAAATACACTTACAAAAAATAAATGAGATCCCACCAAAAACATTAAATGTAAAAAAATGCCAAGTCTCTCGATGCAGTCTTTCCATCGTAAAAAGTTTTGAGATCTCATAGAAGCCAAGTCCTATTCAAATTATTTTGTAGTTATAAATCAACATTTAGTAATTGTATCAATAGTTTTCTTTATATTATAATTATAGTGACTTGGCAATGAGCACAAGAAGAAACAAAACGGCATATTTGGAGTTGAAAGTCACACACCGCATGCGTAAACATTAATATCACAAAATTAATTTTCTTTTGGTTTATCCGTGTCGTCCCAACCGAATTTCGGCAACGGCAGTCAGTCTCATCCAAGACTAGTAAACTGCGCAGGACATAAATTATAATGCACAAATGTGTACGCAAACACTAGTGTTAGTGTACTCTCGGTTCATTTGCTTTCATAAAGCGATGGCCCGTAAGGTATTTTTTATTATTGCATTGACGTGGTTACGTGTGGATCATGATCCACGCGTAACAAATAATCTGATCACATGTCTCATCAGTAACATTTGCACATAATTCCAGGCAGCAAGCAGCTTTTAATTGGTGCTCATTGCCAAGTCACTATAATTATAATATAAAGAAAACTATTGATACAATTACTAAATGTTGATTTATAACTACAAAATAATTTGAATAGGACTTGGCTTCTATGAGATCTCAAAACTTTTTACGATGGAAAGACTGCATCGAGAGACTTGGCATTTTTTTACATTTAATGTTTTTGGTGGGTCTCTTATTTCGTTGGTCTGCCTCTTCTGGGTAAGCTCACTTCATCGTAGACTTTGTCATTTCTGACCTAAACTAGATTCAAGAGCAAAAACTTCTTACAGAAAATAAAAAAGAAAGAGAGCAGTAAGCGGTACCTTTATACTCTTTTATCTGTCTGTAATTTCCTGTTTATGTGTCCTGTGTGTACATAAATAAGCCACCTCATTTTATATAACCATCCTTCAAAACAACACGTTTCTTGTTTGCCCCACATTCCTTTACACTGTTATTACATTCACGCAGTGTCAGATCTAGGGGAGGGCTAACGGAACACGTAGCCCGGGTGCCAGTTTCCTGGGGCGTTAAAACATAAACGTAATCGCTTACTTGCAAACAAATATCAGAAATGTCAGAGGAAGGCGCAAAAAATAGAGCTCGCTTCGCTCGGTATTGCAGTATTCTTAGCCCTAAATGGGTATAATGTCAAAAGCGGCAATCACCCTCTCTCGAAATTTAACTCCTGCAAATTGCAACAAAAATCTATTCATTAGATCATGTAACAAAAAAATATTTGTAATATTATTTATGAGCATCTTACAATAAAATTTAGCCCCGGTTCGAAAATAACGTAGATCCGGAGCTGCATTCACGAGTATATAATGTGCCTACAGTATATATTTACAAGGTCAAACGTATATACAGACATCGCAAAAGGAGTGCAAGTACCAGGATATCAAAAGATTCAAGGAGGTGGAAAGAAAAAATGGAGCGCGTGTCAGAATGACACGTGACTATCTGAACAGGAAACGCGTTAACATTTAATTCTTTCTTATAATATTATCTTTTAAATATTATATTCTGGCGACACCATTTGCGCGGTGATCGAGCGCTACGTGTCACGAGTTCGGTTCCCGCACGCCACAAAGTATTTGTATGATGGTGGTTCGGTTTTTAACGAACTCCAATCAATGATCGCTTTACCTTCTTTCTTTATACATTTCTCTACCCCTTTTACCAATAAAAAACACAATTTTTATTAAGTTTTGAAAAAAAACATCAGTACTTCTATGTGAATGAAATATCATTCCATTGAAAGGTATCCTGACTTATAAAATCGTATTTAGAGTTCCTTACCTTTCGAAAAATCATTCGGTAAGTATTTTTACAGTCGTGTAATATTCAGAAGCCAAGAACAGACACCCCGAGGGTGTAATAGGACCCCAATAAGGTAAGTTTAAGGTCGTTGAACGATACCTTATCGACTATCGTAGGTAGACATTGAATATTTACACGATTTTGGAGTACCGTACATACTTCTTAAGGAAAATATAGATTACTAAATAATGACAGTGGCTTCACCCGCTATAACTCGAAAATTATCCCATGGGAACATAAAATCGGGATAAAAACTTTATAATATGTGTTAATCTAGGTTATGAACTATCTGTATACCAAAAATACAAATTTGGATTGGATTTGGGTTCAATTCCCGCACGGAGCAAATATTTGAATAATCTACAAGTAGTTGTTCCGGGTCTGGGCGTTTGTGTATGTGAATTTATATGTTTGTAAACGCACCCACTACACAGGAGAAAATCCTAGTGTGGGGCAACGTTTAAAAAAAAACTCTTCAATAGTATTTTCTGAAAGTTTAACAAACATCCTTACAAATATTCACAGTATTATAGCAGGATTTTTCTTATCTCTATTGCACAAGCCAATGTACGTCATCGTCTGTCACGGACATTTTTCTCGGGATTTGTGTGACGTACGAATTTTAAATTTAGAATGTCGGTTGGTCATATCTTGTTTTGACAGGAGTATTGTGGAAAAGTTTTATTTATTTATTTTTAATAACGGTTTCAGTATGCGACAATATGTCTCACAGAAGGCGAGAAAGCGACTATAATCAGCTATTTTCTCGCTCAGGAAACGTACAGTAGATCCAATTCTGTGTTACTAAATATGCATATAATAATAGGTGTTCGTTATGAGTTCACAGTGCCGACGAGGACCGGCTCCATGAACATATCGCTGAATGAAAAGAATTATCAAAGATAACACTCGTTCAGCGATACTCGCTCAGTGGTACTCGCTCAGCAATACTCGCTCAGCGATGCTCGCTCAACGATGCTCGCTTGGTAAACAGATTGGCGCTCTGTGCAGAATTGCGCCAGACGGGCCCACCCGAACGAGTGGTGCGAGTAATCGCTCGTCATACTCTGATACTCGCTGATAGCCCAATAACAAAACTATTCGAACTCGTTTTCAGTTGCTCGCTCTGCTCTGCTCTGCTCTGCAGTGTAATAACTGCCTTAAAAGGATGAAACTCGCAGCAAATGCTGCTTCAGAAATAAAAATGTTTTAAACCAACATGGTAAGGCTTTAAAATATTTATTTCTACAACAACCACAAACCTTATTCAGCCCCTAAGCCCCAAACAAACTCAGCAACACAGGTGTCATTTATAAAGCGCACAGCTGAATAAATACGCTCATTACAACAATGAAATATGCAGTGCTTACAAACGGAGAGAAAAAGCGCTATTTCGCTTTAAAACACATAAATCCCGAACGTGCTTTATGCATCGGTTGTGTTGAGGTCAATGAACGTTAGAGGCTGTATTTTGATGTAGTTTATAATCAATTTAGTGGTTGTGGTTTGTGCACTTAAATGGTGGTAAAAGGGAGAATAGAAAGCCTCATATAATGGGGATTTACCACGAATTTTAACACGAAATTTCAACTAATGAAGTGATCATAAAATATGGCAACTGATTGGTTTATTTTTTGTAAACTGTATCTTTATGCTTCGTCACAAATGATTGTTGTCTATGAAATAGAAAATTAATTGACGTATGTTTTGGTATGGGTCTCGTGGCCGAGAATCAGTCGTTTTGGTGAGGAGTTTAAGTGTCGTGATTATGAGCGATCTTTGATGGACTAGGTCATTGTTATTCAAACTGTAGGCCGCGACCCTTGGTCTCGGGACCAAGTGTATTTTGTCTTGGGACTCTTTGGTGGGATCGCGAAGCTTCTGGGAGTTTTAAAAGGTTGGGAAAACTACTGCAGTAAAAAAAAATAAGTTTTAAAATATTTATTAGGAAGAACGTTAACTAAAGGACATTATCATTTTTTAATGTAAATGAATTACTTGGTGGATTGAACATTAATTTTTCTCAAAATAAAATTCATGAATAAAAAGCAACAGCCCTGTTGCTTTTTTTTGTGCTCGTCGCGATATATTTCTTCATCCTAAAGGGGCCGTGGCATGATAAAGATTGAAAAACAATGGACAAGGTCATATAGGTCGTAGCTCCATATAAAATACAGGGATTCAACTGCCTCATTTATCTAGTGTATTACTGACGCGAGGACCCGGGTTCTATTCGTGGATCAGGCAGTGTTATTGGATTTTCTATAAGGAATTTCTTACCTGCAACCACGGAATCTAAGCTCGCACCTATTACATTGAATGTTACTACTATTTGGTACACTTATTACAGGTGGGTCGCGGACACTTCTTAAGATTGGCACTGGAACGCAAAGGTCATGTTAAGGTACAGGCTGGTTTTCACTTAGTAAGAGTCCAACAGACCCTGACGACTAACCCAGGGCGGGAGGACTCATTTAATAGTTTTACACTTCAAAAAAGGGGAATTCAGTCGTGTTGTTATGTCAATTGTATTCGGTTAGATTGAAAACCGACTCTAAGATAGTACGCATAACGCTGGTACTTCAACGAAAGAAATAGGTACAATGTATGAAAACGATCACCCAGAGCAAGGTAGAGACGGTGAGATTAAACACACAAACAAATTCAAAAGCGCTAACGATTAATCCCGAATACTGCCGGACTTACCCGACCCACATAAAATAATACGTACGTTCTGTTTACATACGAACTGAATGCATAAATAATTTATTTTGTAAACAGTGATACGGTTTAAGCTCTTATACGCATAGCCGCTTGCATGAAACGAGTTTATGTTTAGTAGTAAAAATAAAAAAATAAATATTTTGAATGATTAAAATTCAAGGGTTTTCAACTAACACACAATCAATGCAATATAATTAAGAGACGTAAAACTCGGAGGGCATAAAGTGACTGGTAAATTAAATTATAAATAACTAGCGGCCCGTCCCGGCTTCGCACGGGTGGTCATGATATATAGCCTATGTTACTCATGCTGAATGTAGCTAAGCAATTTTTTTTTTTTTTATCGTGGTAAAATCATCAAATGAGTCCTCCCACCCAGGGCAGGGCGGGAGGGACTGTCAGACTTGTACTGACTAAAATCCACGGTGTCCTTCAGTAGCCCTTTACGTACCGGGGTCACGGTAATCTGTGAGTCCCGCGACCCCGGCAGGCTTTGGCCCTCTACAGGCCCCGTCACTATGCTGACACTCTTTGAGGCGCGCGTGGAACACAACGCGCCGTCGACCCGGGCATGGTCCATGGTCGGACAGCGAGTCGCCCATTACTCGCTGCCCGCATGCCCGCGCCTACGGTGGCCGGAGATCGTCTTGCGACGTCCGTCGCCGTGGGCGTCTACCACTGCGGCTGGGGTGGAGGGAGGACGCTGTCCTCTCCCTCACGCGGCCCGCCTCCTCCTTCGCGAGCATGACTGCTTCGCAGAAGGAGGCGACCGCTTCCCACTCCGTCTCGCCCCGCAGCATGGCCTCGACCAATGCCGGGCGCGAGAGGTCTCCGCCTATCGCCGTCGTGAGGACACGGCGGTGCTCTGCCCAAGCGGGGCAGTCCTGCACCGTATGCTCCACCGTGTCCTCCGGACGATCCTCGCAGTGGTGACACCCAGGCGTTTCTTCCCTCCTTATCAGACACAGGAACCTCCCGAAACTTCCGTGTCCGGTGAGGACCTGCGTCATGCGGTAGGTCAGGACGCCGTGACGCCTATCCAGCCACTCCTCAAAGAGGGGTCTTACCGCCGCGATTGCGACGTGCCCGGACCTCGGTTGCGACAGTCGCTCCCTCCATACTATAAAAAAGGGGGAGCCATATACCCAGCAGTGACCCAGCAAATGTTGATGATGAGAGATGATTTAGTAAAATTATAATAAGTAACAAAAAGTTCAGCGATTAATAAAGTTTTCAAAGTGATTTCTAATCTTATTCAAAGCAAGATAAAGTCGTATCTTCTATAAACAAGGATAAATACATTGTTTACTGAAAAATAGAGATATATCAGCTTTGAGTTCCCGGTTTCCTAGAAGTCGTGAGCAAGCAAAGACTCCTTTACATTATTGGAAACTCAATAAACTGAGGATAATAAACAAGTAAAGGTTTTTCTTTGTCAATGTATTTTTATTAGAAGGCATGAAAAGAACATAAAACAAAATTTAACTAATATTATAAATGCAAAATTTGATGTTTGGATGGTTTTTTTTTATCGTGGTAAAATCATCGAATGAGTCCTCCCACCCAGGGCAGAGCGGGAGGGACTGTAAGACTTGTACTGACTAAAATCCACGGTGTCCTTCAATAGCCCTTTACGTACCGGGGTCACGGTAATTTGTGAGTCCCGCAACCCCGGCAGGCTTTGGCCCTCTACAGGCCCCCCGTCACTACGCTGACACTCCTTGAGGCGCGTGTGGAACACAACGCGCCGTCGACCCGATGTTTGGATGGAGGGATTAAATGATGTTTCCAAGCTATGTGTTCAAGGTTTTTAATAGTACATTGTTATCCAAGAGGTGAAAGTTACTTATTTAGTGCCGAGACGGGGTTTGGCGCCCGTAACGTAGTGAGGGTGCTAATAACTATCAGGGACTAAATAAGTAATTTACCAGTTAAACACTGTGCTTTTCATTACAAATACGAGGAAATTAAAAATAAGAACATAAATTATCAGATAAAGAAAAAGTGAGTGTTGATCGAATTGTCACTTTCCCACTTATTTTGTTCTTTTTTTTAATTTTTGGCCTATGGTCGTCTAGCTGTACAGCCAGTATTTTTCATGCTCATCATTAAAAAAACGACAAAGATTTTGCCGCAATCATTGTTATTTTAAGGAAATAGTTGAAAATGAATTATATTAAAGTCATAATTCTTAATACTTAATTGTATCTTAATATTAATTATTTATTTTTATTGCGCTGTAATTTAGTGGCTGAATAGAAACTAACAACATGGTTCAATAGAAATATCAAAATAGAACTTTTTTTTTTCTTAAATTTGACAGCTGTCAGTTGAAAGCGATTCCCCCTAAGGCTGCAATGCATAACTTTCAAACCGCTCATCTGGCATGTAATGACATACTTTCAGAGTATGAGTAATGAAAAATCCATTTGAAATAAAAAATTAGCAGATCCATTTTACTGCAGAAAAAATATTGTAGTCTAATTTACTACTATACTTTCGTTCGTAAACAAAAAGTACCTGTTATAAGCGATTTTATATTCATACTAAGTCGCCAATTCATACAAAGCACTTTTCATATTCCTTCATAATGACAACGAGTAGAAAATACAAAAGAGTAGAAGTTTTCTTTTTTAAATAGTTGCCCCACTCCTGTGTCGTGGGTGCGTTTACAAACATATAAACTCACATACACAAACGCCTAGACCCGGAACAACTACTTGTAGTTCATACAAATATTTGCTCCGTGCGGGGATCGAACCCGTGACACGCAGCGCAGCAGTCCAATCACTTAGCCACTGCGCTATCCGTGCCGTATACTACTATATAGTAAATACCTGGGTCTGTGTTCCCGTACGCATACAACCCGAATCTCTTCAAAGTTGGAATGATCAGCTTCTCCTGGGTTAGGTCACTCTATCGTAGTATTTGTCTCCTTTGACTTAGACTAGTCAGAGCTAATTCAGAACAAATTAAAAAAAAAACATTTAAAGTAAAGCAGTTTCTCTAAGTAATTTATAAAAGAATTATATTCCTCGTCAAAAGTTCAGAATACCAGCTGGTATTAGTAAGGTAATACTTTTAAAAGAAAAGCCAAAACAAATTCCAAGGTAAAAGTATTTCAACAAGTTCTGGGTACCCTTAATACAGCTAAAAATGATAATAACCACAATTTCTTTTCAGCGGTTTCAGAAATCATCAAATTAGTCCTCCCACCCAGGACAGGACGGGAGGGACTGTCGGACTTGTACTGACTAAAATCCACGGTGTCCTTCAATAGCCCTTTGCGTTCCCGGGGCTACGGTTACCTGATAGTCCCGCGACCGACCGAAAATTGTGCCATGGGAATTTCCTACTGAAATATTTCTCCTGTATACTGTAAGCCAAATCTCCTACAAATTGACAAACAGGCAATCAGACTGTTCGTTTTAAAGTATAAAGTCTAATTTCTAAATTAAAAAAAAAAAACAAATTATAAATGAGAAAGTGAAGTATGAGTACTTGTTCGTTATGCTTTCACGCCTAAACTGCTTAACCGATTTTAATAAATTTGGTACAAAAATAGATGGGCCTGAACCCTGGACGTAATCATATGCTATAGAAATGGAGGTACGATAAAACCCGCGGGAAAAGTTAATTAATAATACTATAGGACCAAATATTGCAAGTTATGAACAACTATGGTGTCTAAGATAGCTCGTTTAGGCTTATTATATTAACAAGTACCTACAAAAGAATTTAATGAATTTTAAAATGATGCCTCGATGGTGTCAAAGATTACCAAAGAGTACCATATTATAAACCTGTATTATTGGTTTATATATAAACAAACTAGCTTTTGCCCGCGACTTCGTTCGCGTGGAATAGTGACTTCCAGCAGATTTTTGGTTTTTCCCACATAGTGGTGTTTTACCATCATAATGTACCATCTAAAAATGAATGATGTAACAAAGGTTTTGTAATAATTCTGGCGATCTAAAAAGAGTGTCCATGGAGTTTCTTGTCCGTTCTTCTCCATAGAGATCTACTTCTTGGAACGGGCATCTACGGTACTTTCACAGTTTTTATGTTTTGTGACTGGGACTGTAGCACCATAATTTTGTAGTATTTAATTATATTTTTTATGTCTTTGACAATTCAAAAGTGCCTGTAACTGGTCTACTTGAAATAAATGCTTTTGATTTGATTTGATTTGATAGTTCCCGATCTCGCGGGATCTCTTTAAAAGTGAAATGTAGACGATATTCTAGGGAACTCTTCAAAAATCAACATAATGAGCTCTGCGTTTGAATTTAAGAGATGTACTTATACTCATTTAGGGCATTAAAGCCGTTTTGCCGATCGAAAAAGGCGAAATAGTAGATTATTAACCAAGGGGATAAAGCAGTGTCTTCTGTCGCGGGTGACGATTTAAATCGCGAGCGTAACAAAGGACTCGAGGTTTACTCCCGAGCGTAGCGAGGGTGTTAAAAACTTAAATCACGAGCGAAGCGAGGGATTTAACACGAGTCCTGAGTGTAGCGAGGGATTTAAGTTCACTCAAGACTAAGACAGCTTTATCACCGAGGAAAATACTCTACTTTTCGTACCATTTGCGAAAAAATGAACACAATAATAATATGAGATAAGCAATTATTAAAAATAATGCAAATTAAAAGTAAAAGTTAACATTCGAAACATTGGTCCAATTATTTATAGACAGAGTTACATTTTTGTTTGGTACATTTATTGTTGATGAGTTAATTTGAGTATTTCTCTGTTCTTGCGTCTGAGGAACTTGCGTTTCATTTGATTTAACATCAAAACGTATTTTTAGAACATTAACTTATTTATAAAAATAAATTAAACTTATGGTTTATGTATTCGAAGAAAAAAAAAATCGGCAAATTCTTAGATTAACATTTTTTGTCGGAAAAGCAAAGGCATCAAGCTCATACGGCCTCTTTGGTTTTCGTCATTTTATTTAATAATCATAACTGCATAATAAATGCGTATTCCTTTTTCAAAAAGATGTGTAATGCTTTATATACAAACTCAATGGTGTAAACACAGATGTAGTTCAGTATAAATTTCGGTAAGTATTCCAAATTTAAATCACATTCTCTCCCTAGAGGATGAATGAAATCCAGTACAATATTCTCTCCCTGTTTTTAACAGATTAATAATGACTATTGTTATGTTCGCTTTTTGAAGCATAGAATGTCACTTTTTTGAGCAAGTGGTACGAAAATGTTATTTTTCCCTTTTTTTCTCATCATTCTACTGATTTGGCATTTCAGTCCAAAAGGAAAAAAGACTGTTTCTCCCTTGACAAATTTTCTATTATTTTAGGCTTAAGAGATTATGAAAGTTTCTTACACCAAGACATTTCTGTTTACCACGTTTTTAGTTTTGCCATTCTTTGCAAAAATATAAAGGTTTTGTGGTTTCGACACTCTTGAGCACGCAACGTAGAGTTGTCCATGGGAGAAACAGTCTTTTTCAAGATGTACCCCCGCAACTTTTAGCGTTTGCCCTTGGGCTTTATTTATGGTCATTGCAAACGCAGTTTACAGCGGAAACTGAACTCTTTTGAATTGGAATGGCAAATCAGTTGGAATGATGGGAATACGGGGTTACGGAATACGGGGGGAAAAGTTTCGCCTTTTGCCATCCCAGTCATAATAACGGCTTTAATGACATTCCGTCCTAAATAGGTTATTTGTAACCGTATGCCGTTATATAGTCTTGGTGGATCTAGTTATATAGTTTCTCATAAGCATCACAGGAACACCAATTATACAACGGAACAAATTAAAATTTACGAAACAGGACCAGTCCACAAAAACTATCATACAACCGACAATACAATTTTGAAACCAACGCCATCTATCAATCCATAGTGACAACTCGCATTATTTATCTAAACTCCGTTCGGGCATTTTCTTTGTACTAAAAGTTTTATTATTTTGATATTATTTTTTTCATACCTTTTTACTATTTATTTACTTTTTCCGATGAATTAAAATAATAACATGATTCGAACTCGTGTAACGATCGACACCATTGCACGATCACCGCCATCTATTGACAATTTAAGGAATTATCTATACTCCGTTAGAGCATTTCATAAATTTTATTTTTTGTTTTTATTTTTTTGTAATAAAAACTATCCTATGTCCTTTCTCAAGTTCCAATCTATGTTACAGACATAGATTGGAACTACAAAATTTCACACAAATCGGTTCAGTAGTTTAGGCGTGAAGAAAAGACAGACAGACAGACAGACAGACAGACAGAGTTACTTTAGCATTTATAATATTAGTTAGGATTAGGATGAGTTCTTTATCGAGTGCAAGTTACTGTTAGACTTGACTGACAAAAAAAACTACCCTATTTCATCACATTCCCTTTACGTATCATGTCTACAGTAACCTCTTAACATATTCTGGACAAAATTCCGACCATAATGCCTTTGTCAAACAGACAGGCGAGTCCGCAGCGATAACGAATCAATACGAGACGTCAGTCCGATAGTTCTGTCACGCTATCGGATCGCTTTCTCTTTTCTATGTGACTGGATTCAAACAATTCCATACATTACAAATTAAAACGTCACGCTTCGCATTCGTCATGCCTGTCTGTTTGACAAAGGCTTAACTGATAAAAACACATAGGCACCTATTTATATTACGGGTCAAAGAAAATTAAAAAGTAACGGAGAAACTCTACCGAAAAAAAAAATGAAATCCATTGTGCTTTAATTACTTCCTTACAAAGACCTTGAACAGAATGTGTTAATTAAAAAGTCTCTGTTTTCCGATTTGGCTCATAACAAATTCATAAAAACCATGATTGCCTTTTTGTATAATATGGATATGATAGAAGGGAGTATATTAAAAACGTTTTCGATACACGTGGGCCTTTGCTATCGCAATTCTCAGCTCCATTATTCCATCGCCTACAGCTCGGTTGGGAATTCCGCCTTGAAAGCAATACGAATCGAAAAAGTTTACTTTTAAAATCTTTAAAGATCGATGTCACAGTTTTACCAATGATTTCATCTGGGTGGTAGTTAATTAGGGGAACAGTGTATAAGACGGGGACGTTAGTGTTGTGTTAAGTATGCCTAAAGAGTGTATGTCCCCATTATACCTCGCGTCCCCGTCTTATACACTGTTCCCACCTATTATGCCACGGAATACCAGGATGATAGTAGCCTACCTGTTATTCCTAACTATAATCTATAGTACTATTTACTCTCAAAAGCATTAGTCATACTTCAGGTTTTTACCATTCAAAGATTCAAGAAAAAAAATTGACAATTATCTGTCCCGCGGGCTAGTTTTTGGGTGGACGAGATGTGAGTCGTACACATTTATTTATTTATATAAGGTACACCAACAGCAAAACATACAAAGCAGTAATTAAAAACAAAAATATATGTACTAGTATGTGCTATGACAGGTATACGCAACATTTACCACGAAAGTGCCAACAAAGTAACAATTTGTAGTTACAATATATCATAGATTGGTTAAATTATGAATTCTTCTTAAAACACAATGGGTATGTGCGGTATGAATATATCTATGTATCATATTTGATAACAAGAAATTGATATAGAAAGAAAAAAAAATGTCAGAGGTTAAGAAATTACTAAGTAGCTTAGTTAATACACATTTTTTTTGTCAAGCGTAACGTCAAATTACTCTGTAAACAATCAAATCATTTGTAAAACTTTACGGATTGTCAAATAATTTAGAAAGAAAGAAAGATAGACAGAAATAACATTTGTGATTAATTTGATACTCTGCAGCTTTGTTTGACGTGTTCCGTCCGTTTCCTTAGTAACGAAAACATGCTTAGAAATCGATTAAACAGTTCAAAATTGAATATCCAATTGAATAATAAAACTTATAATAGTAGTTTGGAAGTACACAAATGAGAACTGTCAAAATAGTTTGATGTGAACTAAATATTTATTCTACGGTACCTGAGAATTACTGAGAAATGCTCGAACTGGTAATACAGTTTTAAAGTTAGTAAGTTTGTGATGTTTTCCACGAAGAAGCAATGTTGCGTCAAAAGTTTTGAGAGCAAAAGGCACTTACAAGCTAGTTTGTCCTAATCAGCTCTTTTATAAGCATTTTCGTTAAAATATATATTTTTATTGCTTCTTATTGAGAGTAACAAACTTATAAGCCTTTGTCAAACAGACTGGCTTGGCGAATGCGAAGCGTGACGTTTTTATTTGTAATGTATAGAATTGCTTGAATCCAGTGACATAGACACGCGAAAGCGCAGGGCACCCAGGGCAGGGCGGGAGTGACTGTCAGACTTGTACTGACTAAAATCCACCGTGTCCTTCACTAGCCCTTTACGTAAAGGGGTCACGGTAATTCGTAAGACCCGCGACCAAGTTTTCAGTACCTAAAGCACTATCTAAAAAATGCAGGTAGCTCTTCAGCTTTGTGTTCTAACCCCGAAATCGGCCTTAAAACTAACAATATCATAGCTTATTCATGTTCAAACGAGTACACAATTACTCAACGATATAAAATTAAACGCGAGATCCCATGGTTCCGTTTCGGAAGAAGGCTCACATGTTAGCATGGCAGACTTCCAAATGTTTACAACGATTAACTATAAGTAGGATACGACTTGTACCAAGGTCACATTGATGACTTGCGTGTTATGTTTTTTTTTACGAAAGTCTCATCTATTACCACTATTTTGCCTGATGGTGAGCTATAATGTGGTTGACGGTGATGCACGTTTGCTAGAAGTAACCTATTATTCACTCTTAACTTATCTATCGTCTAGTTATCAGGAACCATAGACCCAGACATGGAATTTTACTTCTTAGCTATGTGCACATTAAAAATATTGGTACATTAAGAGAGCATGGAAATTGGTATTTAGAACTTAATGTTTTGGAATACGAGTAATTAGCATTAAGAATGGTCTTTCTGTGGCCGAATTTTGAACGTATTTCCTTTTTTTTTTCGTGGTAAGATCATCAAATGAGTCCTCCCACCCAGGGCAGGGTGGGAGGGACTGTCAGACTTGACTGACTAAAATCCCGGTGTCCTTCAATAGCCCTTTACGTACCGGGGTCGCGGTAATTTGTGAGTCCCGCAACCCCGGTAGGCGTATTTCCTTGAAGAAAATAAAACTTTTAGACTTAAAAAAATGCTTTCTGCACTTCGCCATACGCCACTGACCGCGTCCTTTTCGAAGGGGGAAAAAAGGGTACCTACAAAGTTATTGCTTCAAGTTAGGTGCCCTAACGTGGATCGTGCGAGGCCTGAAAGTCGTTTCTCCAGTATTACAACTGTGTTGTAGCAACCACAATTAATCATCCATCTAAACAAGGGTGGCGCAGCGGCTAAACAATTCACTGCAGCGCTGCGTGCTGCAGGTTCGAAAGCCCGCATGGAACTAATACATATTTGTGTTATCTACGAGCACTTGTTGCGGGTTTTGATGTTGGTGTTTATTAAATGTTTGTAAAACGCATCCACGATACGACAAATTTCTAGTAAGGGGAAAAAAAGGGGAAAAAACGATAGATGAAATGCCATGTAATCAGCATTTACGGAAATTAAAGTAATTATGTTATAGTAACTCACCGTGATCATCTTTGAAGCGTCGGCATAAGGAAAACATTGTGCTCTGCGATCGTTGACCTGCAATTAAAACATTTGCTTTAACAAAACTTACATTTTTCGCAATTATGCAAAGCATACTGCTAAGTATTAACCTTTTAACCGCCTACTTCGGATTTATCCGACAAATATTTTCAGGTCCATTTCGCCAGAGTAGTAAATATCCGACTAAAATACCACGACTCATTTGATGTGCTTTGAGAATTGCACTGCCGTCTCTATTGTAGGAATTTGTTTTTCGATTTACTATGCCGGGCGCTGAGGGCACGTCAATTGATTTGAGTCGGGCGGTTAAAACTTTAATATCTGCACTTTTTTAAATGTAGGAGTTATCAATTCGAAGTTTACTTTTTTTATGCGATCACGCATAGCATTATATAGAGTAGGAAGATTTAAAAAAAATGAAAACTATAAACCTTAGAATTGATCGTATTTAAATTTAAAAAATGAAATACTCCTTTAAGGATAGAATAAAAGCTTTTTTACTCAAAAAATACCAAAACAAAAAGACGACAACTCGAAATGAAAAGTTGGGGCGACGCCAAACAATTAAATTATAGTTCTTTTTTTGTTATTTTCTCCATTCTTTATCGTGCAAGTGCTAGAAAACCGTGCATAGTGTCACAATATGTCGCTATCACTATTTCATTCTTATTGTGGTTGCATAGTAGCTGAATAAGCTATAGGTGAGAAGGGTACTAAAAAAAATACATGATACTTATACAAATATGATAAATTAGGCCACAAATACAATCACTAAAAATAACTAACCACAAAAGTTACAACAATAACTTCTAATTAATCATTAATAAGTTGCCGCCGTCATCTGCCGCTAAGTGGCACAACCCACCCCTTTAGGGTTATATTATAACCCTGACCCCAATATTAGAAACACTCTTATGCTCTAAATATTCTTGGCCATATGTTATTGGCACTTAGTTAACTGCGTGGGGAGGAATGATTGACAACCTTTTTTCCTTGTTGCTGTTAACTAACCTTCTAGGGTTGCTACAACATAGTACAAAATAGTTGGGCGGCAAAATCGAGTAGAGGAACAGTGTATAAGACGCGAGGTATATAATGGGAAATCACACATTTAAGGCAAACTTAACACTAAAGTAGCGCAAGCGCCAACAGGACGCTGATGGCGTTTGCGCTCGTCTTATACTCTATTTATGATGTAGGTCATAAAGTTAAGATTACACAGTGTTTTCGTTCGTTTGTTTTGTAGTCTTTAATAGACTTCATTCTTAAGAGCATAATGTTTAAAAATGGGAGGCTGATGTAAAAGCTCCCCAATTGAAAACCGAATTGCCGAACCGAACAAGTGTGAAGAAACCCTCTGTTTATGCAATTTACTCAATCAATCGGTTGAGTACAGTATCAGTGATTGATATGGTTTGAATGTAAAATAGAGACATCAACTCTTCATTTATAATTCACGGTTCATTTTTTCTTCCACCTTCAATTAATGGTTAGAAAAAAAAATAAAAAAAAAATATAAAAAAACTTTTCAATAGCTTTCTCAGTTCTGTCAGTACATTTTTTTTTTCGAAAAACAACAATCGATAATATTCAGGGGTTGGCTTCCGAAATTTAAATTCACATACACACACACCCAGATCCGGAAAAAATAACTCATACTGTTCATGCTGGAACGGAACCCGCGACTCGCAGCGCAAGTCAATCGCCTCAGCCACTGCGCCAACCGTGCCGTCAAGTCAAAAATAATAATTTGTCTAAACTTTTTCTGTGAAAAGAAAAATTTGAACGCGGATTTAAAACATTTTATAAACTTATAAATACTGTACATAGAAGAGGCAATGGGCAACTCGCTGTCCGACCATGGACCATGCCCGGGTCGTCGACGCGTTGTGTTCCACGCGCGCCTCAAAGAGTATCAGCAAAATGACGGGGCCCCCCTTTAGAGGGCCAAAGCCTGCAGGGCACAGGACTCACGAATTACCGTGACCCTGGTACGTAAAGGGCTATTGAAGGACAGCGTGGATTTTAGTCAGTACAAGTCTGACAGTCCCTCCCACTCTGCCCTGGGTGGGAGGACTGATTTGATGATTTGAAAAAAACATAGGAGAGGCATCTTGTCATAAATAATTTCTACTACTTAACTAGAAAATAGTTCAACTTTTTAACTCAGCAAAGTGATTTGTTTCCCTAATCCAACCACGTAATTTACTTCAGAGTGGTATTCCCTCGCGAGCAATATTTTGGTTTTGCTTCATAAATATTGCAGGCCAGGGCAACGGCCCAGTCGTCTGCATGCCACAGAGGTCACACTACAAGCAGACCGACTATATTTATTGCTCTAAATGAATAAATAAATAAATATTCCACAACTATCACACAACGCCATCTAGTCCCAAGCTAAGCAGAGCTTGTGTTATGGATACTAGACAACTGCTAAACATACTTATATATTTCTAAATACATACATATTATAGATAAATTACACCCAGACACAGACCAAATGATCGTACTCATCACACAAACATTTGTCCTGGGTGGGAATCGAACCCACGACCTCCGGCATAGCAGTCAGGGTCACTAACCACTAGACCAACAGGCCTAGATTAATTCAGTCATTAACAAGTAACAATCAAACTGTTAAAAAGACCATATTTTAAAAGAGTAACCATGGAGTTTCTTGCCGGTTCTCCTCCATGGAAACGACCAAGCCGAACCGAGTACCTGCTGTCGACGTTTTATAAGTTACCCCTATGTGGGTCGCGGGTCTTATGATTTACCGTGACCCCGGTACGTAAAGGGCTATTGAAGGACACCGTGGATTTTAGTCAGTACGAGTCTGAAAGTTGCTTTCGCTCTGCCCTGGGTGGGTAACTCATTTAATGATTTAACCACGGTAAAAAAAAGTTGCCCCTATGTGAAATAAAAATATTCAATTTGATGTTTAGTTAAAACTTGAGACTTCTTACTAGTTACTACCTTACTTTTTGCTGCCGTACTTTTTACTATGTTACTTTTTACCATCTTACTACTTACTCATCTCACCAATAAATTATAAACTAGTTGTTGCCGTCGGCTACGCTGCTCCGACTCGAAAATTATCTCAGGCGAACATAAAATCTGGATAATACTATACTATGTGTTAATGCAGGTCGCGGAATTGTACGAATTACCGTGACCCCGGAACGTAAAGGGCTATTGAAGGACACCGTGGATTTTAGCCAGTACAAGTCTGACAGTCCCTCCCGCTCTGCCCTGGATGGGAGGAATCATAAGATGATTTTACCACGATTTAAAAAATATGTGTTAATACAGGTTATAAAGTACTTGTGTACTAAATTCCAAACACAAATCCGTTCAGAAGTTCACCTATACATACTCACAAAAAAACAAACAGAAAAATGTTATAAATGTTAAGGTTTAGTTAGTAACATTTTTTTTATTGTTTTTTTTATTTCATCCTTGTAAAAATAAGATGACGTGAAAAGACACGAGAGTAATACCAATAATAAAATAACTTCATTGTTAACTTAATATTATACTTCGTCCGCGTGGGTTACGTACTTTCCTAATACCCCCTTTTCACCCCCTTAAAGGTTAAATTTCCAAAAACCCCTTCTTAGTGCTCCCCTACATTATAATAGGAAGCCGTGTGCAAAATTTCACATTCCTAGCCCCAGTAGTTTCGGCTGTACGTTGATATGTCAGTCAGTCAGTTCTCCTTTTATATATATAGATTTACTAGTCAATATCCAAAATAAAAATCAGTTTTGCAAAATCATTACCGTAGTGTCGACGAAACTTAATTCTCACATGCAACTGTTGGGGGAACCGATTTAAAAATAATACAATGGACAAATGCTACGTCCAAATCGTGTCCTAAAGTAAAAATTGTGCCCTTACCGAACCCACTAAACATAACGTACAAAACAAAAAGATTCGTACCCTTAAAATTGTATTATTATCGTAAGCAAAAAATTTCGCAAGCAAATAAATTACATGTACTTTTTGTTATTTTCGCCCAGTAACAAAACAAAAGGGTAAATGTTGGCGTAATGAAGGGGATTGTCGTGTAATAGCGTCCCCCATTCTCCCCATATTACAGCGTCCATATATTTTTATCTTACCCTATTGTTTCTACTCGATTGAGCTACGAGCTACGGTCGCTACGCCGTAGCGCTGGCGTAGCACTGTCGTAGCCGCGCGTAGCAATTGATGTTCATACGCGAATATTTTTGTAAAGATGTATGTATGGAGTACGCTCTATGCGCGATGACAGCGCCCCCTAATGACTACATTATTTGGGGACATAAAATCTGCCAATAGGATATTTTACTGTATAAAAAAAATTGAAAATCTGTTTAGTCAGTTAGAATGTTGAAAAAGAACGGACATGTATTTTTTATTTTTAAATCCATGAATATTGACGAAGATAAAATACTTCTAAAATTCGGGAGTGGGGCTTGTGACGTCATAGCGCTTGTAATATTTTACCGACCGAGTGACTTTTTGTAATTTTTAAAAGCGTTGTATCTTTGTTAAATTTTAATAATTTTTTTTAAGTAAAAAGCCTGGTTATGCTCATTTTGATTGTTTTTCATTAAAAATTAAATTAAACATAGAAACGTGCTGAAAAAGGTTGTTGTGCATATTAAACTTGACTCGTACTTCACTCCGCGGGAACCCTCCTTAATTCCCAGCTCTGTCATACCACACATCACATGTCACCCAGGGCAGAGCGGGAGGAACTGTCAGACTCGTACACTACTACTAAAATCCACGGTGTCCTTCAATAGCCCTTTAAGTTCCGGGGTCACGTTAATTCGTGTGCCCCGCGACCCCGGGTCACATCGCACGTTGCGATCGATTTGATAGACCCCATCACCGAGTTTGCATACAGCGTTTAATGCAAACGCGAGCAAAACTATATATAATCACTTACCTGGTATTGATCCGCGATAGCTCCTTAAATAATGGCGTGATTTTAATGAATTTGGTATCAATTTAAAGTTAACAGTTTAATGTTTAAAATGGTACCATTTTTGTTATTCTTCACTAGTTATTAAGTACTTAAGATCGCGCGAATTGGAGTATGTGATTGCATACTTTTCCTCGCTAGTATAGTAAATAATATAATTTAGTGAATGATATACCAAGTAAATATTCCAAATTTCGTGATAGTATTATTTGTACGTGAGAAACACTTACTAAATGTACGATCCAATAAATTTCTATTAAGCAAAACCAAAACAAGAAACTAACATTCCATTTATCCGTATTTACACGAAAATCCCTTTTAGTTACTCGCCAAATATTTTACGTAACATACATGTATTTAGACAGACAATCAGGGGTGACGCTGTGATCGTATTCGTGCCAACTAAATATTTTTGGTGCTTCTTGAAGTATAAAACATACTGTTATTTTGATGACCACATTTTGAGATCCAGATTTTGTCTGGGTTACTAGCAAATATAGAAAGAAAAATGATTTATCGGCACACGCCATAAGTGCACACAGTATCACAAAATGAAACAAAGAAAAACTCTTATAAGTAATCAATTTTTAAAAAAGTAGTATTACATCAACTTCAAAAAAGCATGTAGACATATACTGTGTGACTCACGGATGCGACGAAAATATCTATTTGAGCATAATGTCGGACAACTGGTGCCCGACGCTGGTTTTCAAATGAACATAAATGGTGAGTGTAAATCAGTCTTTAAATTTTCAAGTGCAGGGTCACAGTAGGCATCTTTTCTATTAGACTGAATGGGCTATATTCGACGTCAGAGAGGCTCAGTACTTAAGAAACAGGTCTTCAAAAGTTTTGCTCCAGATGAAGTTTAGGCCCGATAAGGCCAAATGCCTGCCAATGTCACGGTAACTTCTTAAGAGATTACCGCAGCCCTAGAATGCAAAGAGCAATTGAAGAAACTGGGTGGTGTTTAGTCAGTCAATTCTGATATAAGTCAAGTCCCTTCCGCATCAGGACGGTTTTCCAACCCCAAAGAAAAGGGCATATCATATGTGAAGTGTGTATGCTCCGTTTTTACGTCGAAACGGCTGAAACGATTTTCATGAATTTTAGTACAGACATAGATGGGACACTAGAGACGATCATTTATACATTTAATAAAATGGTAGGAAAGTGAAAACTGTACATTGAATATTTTTTTAAAGAATAAGACAAAAATATAGTTTCTAGATTTTTTGTCTTATTGTCTGTATGTATTTCCGGTATTAACTCAAAAAGTACTGCATGGATTTACTTCAAACACGAATATTATTATCGAATATAATCGGGTCAACATATAGGCTACATATTATCACGCTATCACCTACGGGGAACGAGCAGTGAACCTTTATTTCTTCAACGCATTGCCGCAGACGACGTCTTGGGCAGCAGCTAGTATGCTATATAGGGGGAGAGGGCGAGCAAAGCCGCGGGCAACAGCTAGTGATGAAATAAATCACAGAAAGAAAAATGCCCGAAATCTTAATATTGACGGCACATTACCCTATACTACGAGTACCTCACTAAAGAAAAATGCCTGAAATCTAAATATTGACGGCACATTACACTATACTACGAGTACCTTACTAAAGAAAAATGCCTGAAATCTAAATATTGACGGCACATTACCCTGAACTACGAGTACCTTACTAAAGAAAAATGCCCGAAATCTAAATATTGACGACACATTACCCTATACTACGAGTACCTTACTAAAGAAAAATGCCCGAAATCTAAATATTGACGGCACATTACCCTATACTACGAGTACCTTACTATTTCATAACAAACCAGTACAATAATATAACAAACATCGAGAACCTCAATCAATCCGCCCACGCCTCAGGTTTACCACCCCTGCTCATGTGGAGACTGAACCAAGTTAATTTACTTAATTACCTTGTAATGAGCGCGCTTCGAGACAATCGTGCTCAATTATGGCTAAACCATATATTACCTCGTGACATCTAGCAACCCGTACTGAGCCCGCGTGGTAGATTACAGCCTCTCATAGAGAGGAGGCCTGTGACCCAGCAGTGGGAACAAAAGAAAAAATACGTGACTTATATTTTTTTTTGATATCTTAGAAAAAGACTTTTAACGCAGTGTCGAAATGACTAGTTCGCATTCCTATTATTAAGAAAAAATAGAATATAGAAATGTTATGTAGATCCAATAAAAATAAAAGCTTATTTTTATTCAGTCACAAACATCAAGTCCTTGATGTAACCTTTCGTAATATATTTTGGTCTCAAGCACCACGACATTTTTGGCCCATTTTTCTTTCTCCTTACTAATCTAGATTTCTATTTGGATTGCACTTGTCTCTAAATGATTTGCTAGCCTTTTCCCAATTGTGTTGTAGTCGGCATCCAATCGAACGGTATGCATTTGAATGTGAGTATTTTTTTATTATTAAAAGCTTGCGTTGGACCACTATCTCACCTGATGATTAAACCATTTTTTTACCGCCTATCTCACCTCCTCAACCCAGTAACTGGGTATACTATACGCCTTGGTAAAACTAGTTGTCAAACTTTCGAGGTACTGACGACAGTAACGACTGTCAAAGAACTACAAATGACAGCCGGGACCCACAGCTTCACGTGCTCTCCGAGACACAATCGAATCTCGATACGATAGGCAGACATCCTAACACCACCCGAGGCAAGTACGGCTTAACATGGAAAATTTATGTGGCTTTTATTAATTTACCACGATCTTCTTCACATATCAAAAGTGCCAGTAAATAATTGAACAGAAACAAATGCTAAAGCATTACTGTCGAAATAATATGGGTTTACTAAGGGGTACGTACCCCTTTGCCCAACCCTTGGGGATAATTTGGGCGTAATAATTAAATTTACTGTTAAACTTTCACCCTATTAATGTAATATTATTATAATCTGTTTCTGTGCTTGAAACCATTCGGGTTCTTAAATAATACTTTTGTATTGAAGTACTAGCAGCTGCCCGCGACGTCGGCTGCGTGAATGAGTTGAAGAAATAAAGGTTCACTACTCGTTCCCCGTAAGTGATAGCGTGATAATATGTAGCCTGTATGTTTACCCGACAGTTATTAAAGTAAATTCATACAGTACTTTTTGAGTTTATCCCGGACATATATGCAGACAAAAATTCTAAAAGCCATATTTTTGATTTCGGAATTGATTGTAAATCTCACCCCTAATATTGTTTTTAAAAAATATTCAATGTACAAATTTGAATTTTTCTATCATTCTATTATGGGGTGCTAAGACAGGAAACCTCCACGTGCGCCCGTGGACTGGAGTTCCCCTTCGGATACGTCCGGGGGGAAGACCAGTTTTTCGGGCCGGTGCACCCTGGGATGCGGGCAAAAACTCTTTTAGGCACTGTGTGCCTAAGGGGTCTCTTTGCCCGTATGCGAATAGCCTGTCGGGTGGATGCTCCAACGCGTGTCCCTCTGAACAGCAGAGGGCACAGCGGCGGAGCGGGCTTGCGGACGGTGAGTAATGGGTAAGCTCGCCGTCCGACCAAGGACCAAGCCCGGGTCGGTGGCGCGTCGTGTTTCACGCGTCACCGACGGGGCCCCTTACGGGGCCAAATGCCTGCTGGGGTCGCGGCTTTTTTCTTAATCCAGGATACCGCGGCCCCGGAACGTAAAGGGCATCCGAAGAAACACGGGTGGATTTTAGTCAGTAAGAGTCTGACAGTCCCTTCCGCCCCGCCCAGGGCGGGAGGACTCGTTTGATGATTTTGCCACCCTAAAAAAAAAAAAAAAAAAAAAAAAAAAATCATTCTATTATATGTATTTATGTTTTCAAAGTTTTTTTCTTTTATTGTGTGAAACTAATTGCCACCCTCTAGTGTCACAATTGATTAAGCCACCTTTGGGAGAGGTCACATGCCTCTGAGATGGCTTAAGACTTATTATATTGTCTAATTACAAAAACGAAACAAAAACTTAGATCGCCAGATGATCTCCGGCCACCGAGGCATGCGGACGGCGAGTAATGAGCGACTCGCTGTCCGACCATGGACCATGCCCGGGTCGACGGCGCGTTGTGTTCCACGCGCGTCTCAAGGAGTGTCAGAATAATGACCGGCCCCTCTGTAGGGGGCTAAAGCCTGCTGGTGTCGCGGGACTCGCAAATTACCGTGACCCCGGAACATAAAGGGCTATTGATGGACACCGTGGATTTTAGGCAGTACGAGTCTGACAGTATGGGTGGAAGAACTAATTTAATGACTTTACCACGCTAAAAAGAAATACAAAACTTAGATAAATCGTAGACCTAAGTACCGTCACTTGAACCATTGTCTAAACAATTAAATCTACCATGTTTGAATCCATTTTGGGTGAAAATGATACAAAATTGCTATGAGAAACTTTGATACATCTTTGACAGCTACGACTCTTAGACCATGGTTCATTGAAACCACAATTTGTATAAACCGTTTTACGACATTTAAACCTTGTTTAGTTAAGCTCCATTTTGTAATAAGATGGATAATGATAACGAAAATTCAGGTTTCTTCACGATGTTTTCCTTCATTGATGTCTAAGATAAACATAGAAAGTATGTACATAATATGCAAATTCTTGTCCGGCTTTGAATTTGAACTCACAACCTCGTGAATGAGAAGCGAGGTGTCAACGTCTCGACTTCACGACATCTTCAAAGCTTAAACTATTTCATATTCATCTTTGCCCCAAAAAATATTTATCACCATATAATTCTCTGATAACAACAACAGTAGTATTGATCACCGTATTACATAACATTGTCTAGGAAAAGTGTTCAAGTTTTATTCTCCCTTAAATTCGACCCCTAGACCACACATTGTGGTCACTGTGGTCGTGGTACACCACAAACACGCCAAAAGGTCTGAACAATAGTGAAATAAAATTAAAACTATAAAACTGCCATGGAAAACTCGCCTTTATTGGTAATAGTTTTTAACCCTCTTCGAAATTGCTTTTGCATAAATTATTTGGATCGGTGTAAATTGGTCTAGGACTTTTTTTGGGCGCTATTGTGCATTTTGGAAATATCGATTTGTATATACAGGGTGTCCCAAAACTCAACGTCAAGCCGAAACGGGGTGACAGGATTGATCATAACCATCACGAGAAAAATCTGAAAAAAAATCTATCCCGTGCAGTTTGAAAATTATGGGCATTTTAAGAAAAACCTAGAAATGTGATCAAACTGTACCATTTTTCGGTTATTGTGGTTATTCTTTTTTATTTTTGTTCATTTGAACTTTGGAAACGTAATCCTAAATAACATTTCTAGAATCCCAATAAAAAATAATGACACAATTGCCTCAAGTTTCCGAGAATTGAGACTATTTGTTAAACTACGAATTTAAAATTTTCTAGATTCGTCGACTTTGACAGGCCCTCCTATAAAAAAAATGTACTAGAGTGCCTTGGCAAGTGGCATTAAAAGTTGGCGCATTTAATCAGAATTCTAAAATGGTACAATACTTGTTAGTTCCATACAATAGAAAAGAGTAAAAAAATTAAAACCTCAAGTAACCCGATTTTTGCTATCACATTTTACTCAGTTAAAATGTTTTTAATTCGCACAAGCTGTAGGTAGGTTCTTAATTTTAAGACAGAATGATGAGAGAGATGGATAATGGGTATGTTTGTCATGAGTGAGCGAGACAGATAGTGACGCCACTTTTACCAAAGTGAAAAAAAGTTAGTAAAATAATTAGGTTTGTTGGACTAAAAGTCAGATAGAGAAAAAACATTTTTATTACAATAAATGTTCAAATTGTTTACCATCAGCCTCAATACAAGCCCTACATCTTCTTAAAAAAGATCTACTTATAAGTCGGGCATATCTTCGAGAGTTGATCGCCTCAGCTGCTTGAGAAATGCGTTCACGCAGGTCGGCTACGTGATCAATGGGCTTTGAGTAAACTTTTTCTTTGAGAACTCCCCAATAGAAAAAATCCAGGGGATTTAAATCTGGTGAACGGGCGGGCCACAAGATAGTGCCTGAACGTCCAATCCACCTTCCCGGATATTCCTGGTCAAGGAAATCTCTTACTTGCACTGCGAAATGCGTACCCATACCCATTATCCATCTCTCTCATCATTTTGTCTTAAAATTAAGAACCTACCTAGAGCTTGTGCGAATTAAAAACATTTTAACTGAGTAAAATGTGATAGCAAAAATCGGGTTACTTGAGGTTTTAATTTTTTTACTCTTTTCTATTGTATGGAACTAACAAGTATTGTACCATTTTAGAATTCTGATTAAATGCGCCAACTTTTAATGCCACTTGCCAAGGCACTCTAGTACATTTTTTTTATAGGAGGGCCTGTCAAAGTCGACGAATCTAGAAAATTTTAAATTCGTAGTTTAACAAATAGTCTCAATTCTCGGAAACTTGAGGCAATTGTGTCATTATTTTTTATTGGGATTCTAGAAATGTTATTTAGGATTACGTTTCCAAAGTTCAAATGAACAAAAATAAAAAAGAATAACCACAATAACCGAAAAATGGTACAGTTTGATCAAATTTCTAGGTTTTTCTTAAAATGCCCATAATTTACAAACTGCATGGGATAGATTTTTTTTCAGATTTTTCTCGTGATGGTTATGATCAATCCTGTCACCCCGTTTCGGCTTGACGTTGAGTTTTGGGACACCCTGTATGTGCTTGTGTATGTATATTTATGTTCTTGGTAACAGTTTGACCTATATTCGTGACATACTTCTGAAGTGCGTTAATATTTAATTATTATACTAATTCATAATGAATGTTTGAGCACGACTAAGGTCATTAATTTTGTAGTGTAATATTTTGTTAGTTACAATAATTTATGTAATTTTTAAAGTAAGGTAATTTATTTTGTTATGGCTTTAGTTCATTTATATTTTTTACATAATCCTGTAATAATTTATATTATGATATTCAGTAGCTTTCATGGAATAGCGAAATCAATTTTAAATAAATCCAAAATCTCTACAATATTACAAATTACGTATGTAATTTCATATGTATGTGTTCTGTGTGCACATAGATGAATAAAAAGTAAGTATTTATTAAAAACCACTTGAATAAAAGCTTTCATACACAAACGTAATTTACGTTCACTCGTGGTAAACTGAATTAAAACCTACAAAAAATACAGTAAAAAAATAAAACAAGGCTAATAAAAAATCCCTTAATAAATTACAAGTAAAATTACTTTTATTGTAAGTGTTTTTTTTACGAAAAACAATATTTTATTCAGCGATAGAACATACCTTTAACTGGTCTAAACGTCCCGCCTGGCCACTGGATAAAAACCCATTGTCTTAAACACTTAATAAAATAAAAAAATAACTGTCAAATAAAATTTAATTTCGGAATTAGCACTGCACTATTTTATAAAAAAGTTCACATGTGTAGAGTAAGTGCGAGCGATGGAAGCGAGCGGTCGAGCTGGCGGGTGTTTAGCGACTGGCCGTAGTGAACGGGCCTCGGGCTGGCGAGACCTCTAGTCGGGATAGAGTTGAAATGAAATTCCCCGAAATACGAATCGGTCGGGATTTTTTGTTGTAACAGCTTATTAGCGTTTGGTGTACTTTTATGTATTTTGTTACCATGTGGAGGGTTGCGAAAGCTTTATGGTTTAAAATTATTTTACTACATTTTGATGAACAATAATGTGAGAATCATTATACAATAATAAGTAAATTGAAACATAAAAAACTGTATGTAAAGAATCACACCATTAAGTATAGACAAGGATAAAAGTTTTTTTTTAATCCACGCTTTTTTGCTTTGTAAGTTTGTTACTATTTGAATTTGAAGTATAAGCAACTGTACTTGCTCATTCAAATCCAACAACTATTACTATGTCTACTTTCAACTATTCAATCAATCGAGGAAAATAAATAAAAAGAGAGCGCCGCATGCTATGAAATCCTTTCGCCTTCAAATAAGTCCTCCCACCCAGGGCGGGACAGGAGCGACTGTCAGACTTGAACTGACTAAAATCCACAGTGATCCAATTGCCCTTTACGTTCCAAGGTCACGGTAACTTAATGAGACAGTCCCGCGACATAAGATAGTCTCGCGACTGAGACAGTCCCACGAAACGACACAGTCCCGCGACATGAGACAGTCCCGCGACATGAGACAGTCTCGCGACTGAGACAGTCCCACGAAACGACACAGTCCCGCGACATGAGACAGTCTCGCGACTGAGACAGTCCCACGAAACGACACAGTCCCGCGACATGAGACAGTCTCGCGACTGAGACAGTCCCACGAAACGACACAGTCCCGCGACATGAGACAGTCTCGCGACTGAGACAGTCCCACGAAACGACATAGTCCCGCGACATGAGACAGTCTCGCGACTGAGACAGTCCCACGAAACGACACAGTCCCGCGACATGAGACAGTCTCGCGACTGAGACAGTCCCACGAAACGACACAGTCCCGCGACATGAGACAGTCTCGCGACTGAGACAGTCCCACGAAACGACACAGTCCCGCGACATGAGACAGTCTCGCGACTGAGACAGTCCCACGAAACGACATAGTCCCGCGACATGAGACAGTCTCGCGACTGAGACAGTCCCACGAAACGACACAGTCCCGCGACATGAGACAGTCTCGCGACTGAGACAGTCCCACGAAACGACACAGTCCCGCGACATGAGACAGTCTCGCGACTGAGACAGTCCCACGAAACGACATAGTCCCGCGACATGAGACAGTCTCGCGACTGAGACAGTCCCACGAAACGACACAGTCCCGCGACATGAGACAGTCTCGCGACTGAGACAGTCCCACGAAACGACATAGTCCCGCGACATGAGACAGTCTCGCGACTGAGACAGTCCCACGAAACGACACAGTCCCGCGACATGAGACAGTCTCGCGACTGAGACAGTCCCACGAAACGACACAGTCCCGCGACATTAGACAGTCCCGCGAAATACATCTGGTCATACAAGCAAGCTGGTTGCGAGTACTAAGCACCTGCCATTTCTAAGGAGCGTCATCAATAGGTCAATATGTATGTCTTTCTAGGGCATCCGCTTCTGGCATCTCTACTCATATTTGCCTAAACAACTTAGATAACTTCTAGCAGCAAATTCTCATAGGTAAACAAACCAAACATACACCTACGCTTTTATCCATTATGCGCAGAAACAATAAACAGCCTTCAGCTACAATTTAAGACATACATGCTAATGGGCGACTCGCTGTCTGATCATGGTCCATGCACGGGTCGGTAAACAGCTGTCAGAAACATAGCTAAAGCGTGCCGGGATCGCGAGATTATCAGGTAACGGTAGCTCCAGAACGTAAAGGGCCATTGAGTGACACCGTGGATTTTAGTCAGTACAAGTCTGACAGTCCCTCCCGTCCTGGACTCTTTCGATGATTTAAATACGTTAAAAAAAAGACATACATGTTTTAAACTATAACACACAAAGTACAAAAAAAAATGCATTCCCCCTGCAATGTAGGAAAACAAATGTTGGCAACATTACAAAGGTTCGCTCGGGGGAGTTCGACAGCGCTCGGGTCGACTGCCGCTCGCAGGCAGCACTCGGGACAGGACGAGACGAGCGTTCTTCACTCACTGAATGTTGATGCTATTCCCTATGAAAAATGCAGTAAGCCGACGTTATTGCATTTGTATACGAGCTCTATTACATCTCCGGCTACTATGACGACATCAGGCAGAAAATGCCTCTCGCTACCTCTTTCCCCTCTCCATTTTCCTTGTAAAGTCAAGTGTTGTTAAAAATTAAAGTTTTCATTTGCCGTGAATGTTTACGAACGATGTTTTAAGACTGGTGAGAATTTATTCGGTTTTACGTAATTGGTATTTTTAATGAGTAATGAAAGATGCTTCTCGGCGTTAATTAGTGTTCATGTTTCAGTTCGTTATGATTTTGGAATATATTCTACGGTAAATGTTAGTTGAAAAAGTGAGTTGAGTTGAATAACCTTTAGCGTTCACAACAATACCACATCGCATCGACAAAAGTTGGTCAAGCAGTGAATTACATGTGACTAGTGACGATGCAGCTTTTTGTAGTTGTGTTGTGGTATTTATAAAATGTGGATGTGGTTATTGTTATTCTTGGAATTTGGCAGCCGGGTTGCGTTGTCGTTTTGACGTGGCTGCGATGTGGTCAATAATGACAGCAATTGTGGTCGATGTGAATTTACTATTTATTTTTTGCCCCGTCTCGTGTGGCAAGCTTTAAAGAATATGGAGCAATAGTCCATGTTCAGCATAGGATTAAATACACACTCGGAGCCTTGGGCTTATTGAAACTTGTGTTTGTTTTAAGTCTGAGCGTTCATAAGTCTGTGGCTAAGCTTTATTATTTATTCTTTGGAACAGCAGAGGCCTTAAACAAGTAAAGACTAAATAATTATTTAATGAGAGCCAATCTAGCCAGGCGCGTTGCTTTGTGTAATTTAGTTTATCATCAGTGCTCTCAAAACGGTAAAGAAAAATATAGTGAGTGAACCTGAGTTCCCACCATCGGCACGTATGGTGGATGACTGCCCACTCCCTCTCTCACAAAGGTGACCTGTGACCCAGCAATGGGAAGAAGATTTCGCATTGGATATCGCAGGTTCGATTCCCGAATGGAACAGTTCTTATTTGTATAATCTACGAGTAATTGTTTCGTGTCTGGGTGTTTGTGTATTTGTGTTTAAATATCTAAAAGCCACGATACGGGAGATTTTTTTTGTGAGGGGGGCTACGTTTCAAAAAAAAAAATACTTTGTCATTACTATCATTGTTCCAGGAAAAACCTAACGTACCTATATTTACAATTACTTACAACATTCGATCACTTAGTAAAGTTTCCTAGCCTAACGATAGATTTCTAAGAGCTGAAGTAATTTAGAAATTCTATCACAAACCGACCATGCGAACGAACACCAAACTTTCGTTGGCACTCAGCTTTTGTAAAGCTCTCCGGGCGACAGTTACGTGAGCAAATGGTCCGTGGCCGTGCACACAATGGTGCTGGATGGTGCAGACAATGTTTGTAGACGCATTAGTGGAAAGGGGGATGTTTTGATAATGGGGGGGTTGAAAAGACAACGGGGGTTGAAGTTGTTTAGTTATGGAAGTTTAAAAGGGGAAACCGGAGGAGTCTTATTTGCGGTTTAAAAGTACTATAAAGAGTATATTCCGGTGGCATTTCTCACTATGAGATGAAATAAATACACAAAGTAATGCGCCTGGCTGGGTTCGAACTCACGACCTATAACTCGTAAGTCGGGGCCGATACCACTGGGCTAACACTGCTCTACTTAGTAACACGATCAAATTCAATTAGGTATTTCAAACAACTTATAGAATTTCCAAAACTATATTGATAAACAATCGCACTTCCATTGATTACTAAGTCGGTGTTCCACAGTCAAACTTCACAATACCGCTAGCGACCAACGTAAACATTCCAATGAAAACTGAAACGAATACTCAACTCGACTACTCGACAGCTCGACGGCTCGACGGCTCGACGGCTCGACGGCTCGACGGCTCGACGGCTCGACGGCTCGACGGCTCGACGGCTCGACGGCTCGACGGCTCGACGGCTCGACGGCTCGACGGCTCGACGGCTCGACAGCTCGACGGCTCGACGGCTCAACCATCAACTAGATTACTGCTCATAATTAATACGACACGGGTACGTTTCTCGTCACGACTGTACTTATATGTTAGGTGTACATCGTTTGCCATGGATGTCACATTTTTTAATGTAAATAGGGTCACGAACAATAAAATGTACATACTTAACAAAATTCAAACACCATATTATTATTTTTGTGAAATACTGGATAGGTTATAGACCTATTTCGTAATAGCATAGGTTTCCAAAAAATCAATTCATGTAAACCTAAAAAGTTATGGGCGCGTTCACACATAGCGAGCAGCCTATCCAGTATTTCACAGCCGCGAGGTAGTTTTCTCGCGCGACAAAAGCCTTGCGAGGCTGCCCGCTCTGTGTGGACGCGCCTTTGAGCAAAACAAAAACCCAACACTGGATGGATGGTGCTCGGTCGCTCGCCCGCGGCAGCGCGCGCTCTTGCCTCGGCCGTAGCACTTCCACTCTAACCGAGCTGTTTCGCGCGGCAAATGCCTCGCGAGGCTGCTCGCTCCGTGTGGACGCGCCTAATCAACAACAAAAGAGAATATCGCTTTTGAATTCTGCAAAACGTTTTTAACTGCTTGTGACTGAACAGTCTAAAAAAATGCGATATTCAACTGCGATAACTATTTTAACATTGTGAAATGTCCCAATTCTAAATAGGTATTAGGTATTTATGCAATAGTATTTACATAACAACCAACATAATTATAATCAAGAAAATCAATTTAAAACTTTCTGGTGACTTTGTAGATTCTATATTGACTTCATGAATTCTATAAGGCGCATGTCACAACTGTCCTTAATATGACACAAGCTATGTGTCATGTTGTGAATGACAATTTTACTCCCAAGGGAGTTGTAACAAGTGGGCGGTTTAATTTAAATGGATGGATGGCACATGAGCTGCTGAAATACAGTAGACAACATCATACTAAAATACAGTATTTGTGAGGCTTGAAGGTTAAAAGTATTTTGAGTATAATGGCAAACGTCTGTCTGGCGCGATGTTTGTATATTAATGTTTTACAAGTATCTTTTGGCCATTTTTTTTAATCTCAGATTCACCAACTTATATGTTCCTATGACGGCGCCGTAGAGAAGAATTAAATGTTGACATTAAAATTGTTTTTTAGTTGGCAGCCATATTGCATGTCGAAACAAGTTTCTGGCACAGGGCAATAACACGTGGTCGCGGTACTGTCCAAACGGCAATTGCAGGAACCAAAAAAAGGACTATAGTGTGAAATTGAAACAAACATAGAAACTCACAAACACAAACACCCAGACCCGGAACAACTACATGCAGATCATATAAATATTTGTTCCGTGCGGGGATCGAAACCCGCAACCATTATCAGAATAATTGGCAAAATACGGCATTTCCCGTTTGTTCCTCACAAATATTGGAAGAAGACACAGATAAAACTTTGTAAGAATAAATCCTAATAAAGAACTAGGTCGCCAAACCAAATCGTGAGATGTGGTAAAAGTTGGTCTCTAACTAAAATCAATGAGTGCTCTGAACCATTGTTGGGAGGTATCCTTTTTGGGCTGTTCAGAGGAAATTCGATCATAATGTCATCCCCTTTATTCTGTCTGTAAGGTGTATGTGTATGAGCAGTATATGTGATGTGATGAGCAGTATATCTACAAGTAGTTGTATCGGGTGTGGGCGTTTGTGTATGTGAGTTTATATGTTTGAAAACGTACCCACAACACAAACGAAATTCCTAGAGCCTGGGACAAAGTTTAATAAAAAAGAAAAATTTGTCAAATGTACGTACTATTATAATACACATCTACTGAACCCTTCAATTCTAACACGCGTAATGTTATGTTATGAAGCCCACTCTCAGGATTAAAGGTACCTCGTTAATGTAATTACAATGTAAGTACGAATTCCTAGTACTCGTCCCGGCTTTTAAAGCTTAAGTAGCATAAGTTCACGTGGCTCCCGGAGGCAATTCAATTAGGCTTTGGACTCGCGTTAGTTAGGCTTCTCATTGTAACAACCAACCTTGGAAGCTTGGAACTAAGTTGGACTGACTTTGGACCGTGTAGATGTTTGCAAAGGTTTATTAAAATGAATGTGTGGGAGATTTACATTTAGTATTGTTGGTGTGTTTACAGGAGATGAACTAAAGTTATATATTTATGTGGTTGTGGACAAACTTCTTATAAATTTCAAGTGTTTTTATTAAAAATATATCACAAAACTATGTTAAATTGTTTATCGTCGTTTATACGTCCTCTCCATTCGCTCTCTTCTTCTAGAAACTCCCTGTCATACTTCCGTTCTTTTTTAAATTCATTTCTTCTTCCCTTTCACACATTCGTCTGCGTTCCGTTCCACACTCGTAAAGAGTGTTTTACACCAATCCTACATTAATACGCAATAAAGCCTGCGTCGCGTCTTCGCAAAGATATTTTTGAGGAGATAAACTGTTTTTTTTCACAAACTTCTAAAAACAGGAAGTTCTCTTCTGTCGGTTACCTATAAATCTTTTGTTTGTAAGGTCCCAGATGGTCTTATGATAATCAACTCAGGGTCTTAAAAAAAAACGAGGAAACTCTTCAATACCTAGATAACAACAAATCAACCGCGATTTCTACACAACATTATTGTCATGCCGTACTGGCATGATAATAATGTTAAGAAAAGAGTAAAATTAAATTTAAAAAAAAACCGATTTCTTATAAAAAGTGTGAGTTAGGATAGCTACTGCACGTGACTTCGTCCACATGAAACCTTCTCCCCCGACCCACTGTTATGCTGCACGCGTATCATGAAACCGTTGGATAGTGTTTTGTCGACGGAAAAATAGACACAATGACAGTAGGTATCATCTTGAATGCCTTTGTCAAGCAGACAGGCGAGTCCGAAGCGATAACGAACCGATACGAGACGTCAGTCCAATAGTTCGGTCACGCTATCGGGTCGCTTTCGGTTTTTATATGTGACTGGATTCAAACAATTCCATACATTACAAATAAAAACTTCACACTTCGCATTCGCCACGCCTGTCTGTTTGACAAAGGCTTTCAAGGTTTCTATAGTCCTAAGTATGGTGATGTTTAACATGTAGAAAACTGTCTTACCAAAAGAAAGATAAACATCTGTTCAACACTGTCTAAAAAAACAGATGTTTATCTGTTTGTGATAAGGCGGTTTTTTATTTTTTACGTGGTAAAATCATCAAATATGTCCTCCCACCCAGGGCAGGGCGGGAGGGACTGTCAGACTTGTACTGACTAAAATCTACGGTGTCCTTCAATAGCCCTTTACGTACCGGAGTTATGGTAATTTGTGAGTCCCGCGACCCCGGCAGGCTTTGGCCCTCTACAGACCCCGTCACTATGCTGACACTCCTTGAGGCGCGCGTGCGCGCGTGGAACACAACGCGCCGTCGACCCGGGCATGGTCCATGGTCGGACAGCGAGTCGCCCATTACTCGCCGCCCGCATGCCCGGGTCCTGATGGCGCTTGCGCTAATTTCGTGTTGTGTTAAGTATGCCTAAAGAGTGTATGTCCCCATTATTCCTCGCGTCCCCTCGCGTCTTATACACTGTTCCGCTATATAGGTACTTATGTTAATCCTTTGTATAACAAAACATTCTATAATATATCTTAAATGCCTTATATATTATCCATGTTCGACATAAACACAGTTGAAAACAAAAGCTAGGTGCTAGTGGCAGGCGTTAGTATTGAACTAAGCCTAGACTGGACGCAATCGAGGATGGGACCTTTTTTTTTTTTTTTTTGCGTGGTAAAATCATCAAATGAGTCCTCCCACCCAGGGCAGGGCGGGAGGGACTGTCAGACTTGTACTGACTAAAATCCACGGTGTCCTTCCATAGCCCTTTACGTACCGGGGTCACGGTAATCCCTTGGTCCCGCGACCCCGGGAGGATGGGACCTAGATTATAATTATGAAGGCTAGCCGTGACCGATATTGCATAACTGTGCGAGTCTGACCTATTAAGGTTCTGTTATTTATTTATTGTATATTAATTAGTATTTATTGTAGATTAATTAGTAAGCTTTGGATATTACATGGGTTTGCTGGGTGGTGAAGTTTGGTTTCGGCAAATAGTATTGATGTCAACATTATCATCTTCCTGCCCTCATCCCATTTTATTTGGGGTCGCCGCAACACATTTTTTTCTTCCATTCTCCTCTATCAAACGTCACAGAATATATATATTGATGTCGTATTATTGATTATTATTATTAATTAGCCTGTGCTGTCCCACTGCTGGGCAAAGGCCTCCCTCCTTTCCTTGCAACGTTCACGGCTTTGCGCCACCTCTTTCCAAGTCTCAAGGAAGACATCCAATTCGTCCCGCTCTCTCCTTCGAGGTGTACCGCAGCCCCGTGTCGCTGTTTCAGGGCACCAATCATAAGCTTTGCGTGCCCACAGCTCGTTCGGCATGCGATAAACGTGTCCTGCCCAGTCTCATTTAAGACTGGGCATTATGCCAGAAAAAAATCAGATTTCACCCGCACCCCTGCTCTAGTACCGATAACAACCACGGGCGGCGTGACGACTCGCACTACAAAACTTCGTGCTAAAAACAAAACAACTGCAGTACCACAGTATAATATTATGTACGTGTGTGATTCGGCCTCTGTTCATGAAATAAGTGAGTACAGCCGCGCGATACCTTCGCACGTGGTAGGGCTGCATTTTAATTTCATTCAATTAGTTGAGTTTCTTCGTAGTTTCGTGATTGTAAATATTATGTTTTTTGTTTTAAAATTACATTTATTGTGAATGATGTAGGAAGTGTTCAATAAAAATACATGTAGCGTGTTTTGCTCTACCTTTGTACTCCGCAAACGGCATTATAATCAACTAATTTATCGCATGTGCGCTACCTGAAACCTGGACTTATGTATTAAATATCAGTCCAAACAATGTCAGAAGCCTGTGGTGTTCCCAGATGCGACTTCATTAACTTTGCTACTAAAGAAAGTGGCCACATCTTCACGCGAAAAAGAAAATTAAGTCCATAATTACAGATTGCCATTGCCAAATTGAATAAACATTTTATTTAACACGCGTTCCGAAATGTTTCATGTTCGAAAACACAATACTGTATCATAATTATTATTATTGTGACAATGCCGTTTATAGTATATGTCATGTATTCCTTACAAATAAAAGCCCTGAGCGTCGGCACTCGGAGCTTGGACACTGTTCCCGATACCGGTGGGCAACTATTATTTATATTTATAAATAATTTCTCCGGTAGGCCTTCATGGTGTAAACAGGATATTACAGTGGGCTTAGATTACTACTTGCATCCAGGTCTATCGGATGCCTGCTCTCTCTCACGATGTCGTCGGTCAATTTAAATGGAAAGCCTGCTTCCCTAGACACGTGGCAAACATTTAATGAAAACGCTCTGATTCTGAGATATTTTCAACTTTGGACTTTTTTTATCGTGGTAAAATTACACGTCCCGCCTCCTCCTTCGCTAGCATGACTGCTTCGCAGAAGGAGGCGACCGCTTTCACTTCCAATTTCATTTCAACCAATTTTTGCTGGTAGTTTGATTTTTTTTTAGTTTTATCATTCTCTTATTTTAGAAGTTACAGGGGGGATACATTTTACCACGTTTCTCTCGCGTTAACAGTTCAGTTCAGAAAAAAAAAATAGGAACCTCGGTATCATTTTTAAAGACCTATCCATAGACACCCCACAAGTATGAGTCTGGAGAAAAAAAAATTGAATTTCAATTCTATGTATGCGGAACCACAATTTTTGTTTTTTTTTGTGTGAGATTCCTAATGCAGTTCACATAATACATCTACTTACCAAGTTTCAACAGGATAGCTCTTATACTTTAGAAGAAAAGTGTTTGTGACATACGGATGGACAGACAGACAGACAAACAGACAGACTGACAGACAGACATGACGAATCTATAAGGGTTCCGTTACTGGCCATTTAGCTACGGAACCCTAAAAAGGTGTTAGTGCCGGAATTCAATAAGGAATCTGAACAAAAGTACTAGGAGAACAGGATCATGAAAATTTTTTTTTGGATGTTCTTATCTTCTTGAGCACGCCGCAATCGCGGCGGTAAGACCCCTCTTTGAGGAGTGGCTGGACAGGCGTCACGGCGTCATGTACCTTCCGAATGACGCAGGTCCTCATCGGACACGGATGTTTCGGAAGGTACCTGTGTCTGATGAGGAAGGAAGAAACGTCTGGGTGTCACCACTGCGAGGATCGCCTGGTGGATACGGTGGAGCATAAGGTGCAGGACTACCCTGCTTGGGCATAGGACCGCCGTGTCCTCACGACGGCGATAAACGAGACCTCTCGCGCCCGGCATTGGTCGAGGCCATGCTGTGGGGCGGGACGGAGTGGGAGGCGGTCGCCTCCTTCTGCGAAGCAGTTATGTTAGCGAAGGAGGTGGCGCGCCACGTGAGGGAGAGGACAGAGTCCTCCCTCCAACCCAGCCGCAGTGGTTGGCGCCCTCATCAGCAGACGATTTCCGGCCACCGTAGGCGCGGGCATGCGGGCGGCGAGTATTGGGCGACTCGCTGTCCGACCATGGACTATGCCCGTTGTGTTCCACGCGCGCCTTAAGGAGTATCAGCATAGTGACGGGCCTCCCCTGTATAGGGCCAAAGGCTGTCGGGGTCGCGGGAGTCACGAATTACCGTGACCCCGGAACGTAAAGGTCTATTGAATAACACTGTGGATTTTAGTCAGTACAAGTAAATGGTCAGTGCAATGGACAGGCCATATTGCTCGCAGAGCAGATGGCCGATGGGGTCGAAAGGTACTAGAGTGGAGACCATGGACTAGCAAGCGCAGCGTAGGACGTCCACCTACAAGATGGACAGACGACCTTATAAAGGTCGCCGGAAGACGCTGGATGCAGGTCGTTTCCAACCGGTACATGTGGAGATCTAAAGGGGAGTTGTTGTTCAGCAGTGGACGTCCTATGGCTGAGATGATGATGAAGTCTGACAGTCCCTTCCGCTCTGCCCTGGCTGAGGAGGACTCATGATTATACCACGTTAAAAAAAAAACTTATCTTCTACTAAAAATGTTGTCTGAAGACAATATTGTTCTGTTTTTAAAAAAAAAGCAGAAAAGCAGTCAACTGAATATTTACAGAACTTAAAAAACAATTTTCTTTAAAATAAAAATACATAACGCACTCACAAATCGAATCATCAAATATCTTGTAACTCATCACAAGATTTAAAACGTGAAAAATCATGCTAGGGCTCTGAGGCTTAGGCTTCAGAAGCCCTAGCATGACTATGACTTCAATAAATATTTAGTTGCCTGCTTTTTAGGGTTCCGTAGTTAACTAGGAACCCTTATAGTTTCGCCATGTCAGTCTGTCTGTCTGTCTGTCCGTCCTCGCTTAATCTCTGTGACCGTTAGCACTAGAAAGCTGAAATTTGGTACCAATATGTATATCAATCACGCCGACAAAGTGCAAAAATAAAAATTGGAAAAAAATGTTTTTTTAGGGTAGCCCCCCTATATGTAAAATAGAAAGTGATTTTTTTTTTAATTTCAACCCTAACGTGTGATATATCGTTGGATAGGTATTTAAAAATGAATAGGGGTTTACTAAGATCATTTTTTGATGATGTCAATAGTTTCGGAAATAATCGCTCCTAAAGTCAAAAACAATGTGTCCCCCCCCCTCTAACTTTTGAACCATAAGTTTAGAAAATATGAAAAAAATCTGGAGAGTAGAACTTTATAAGGACTTTCTAGGAAAATTATTTTGAACTTGATGGAAAGAACAGTTTTTGTGCAAAAAAAACAAGAAGGTGGTACAAAATTCCTGGACTAAGTTTGTAGTATAATCAATTATTTAAGTTTAAAAAAAGGCTATTTGTTAACACTTATTGTAACGGACGGGAAACTACGGAACCCTACACTGAGCGTGGCCTGACACGCTCTTGGCCGGTTTTTTTTTTTGCTTTTGTTCGCTTGACGCGGGTGATAAAAGTCCACAACATCGTAGAAGAAAAGATCACTGAAAAAAAAAAGAACAAAATTGTTTTCAGCCAATTTTTTTAGTAGAAGACAAGAACATACATAAAAAAAGCAGCAAAAATCTTCATGATCCTGTTCTCCTAGTACTTTTGTTCAGATTCCATATTTAATTCCGGCACTAGCACGGTACCTCACTACGGTTTTTTTTTTAAGTACGTAACATGAACAGATCTATAAAAAAACTTATCAGAATATCCTGAACAAACGGACCTCATTACATAGTGGTGAAAAAACTTGACCCTTAACAGTACAACTGATTAACTGTTTATTTTGCGTGCACTGTGGTAAAAGAAATTTCAGAAAAATGGTTTTCGGCTATTTGAAATTATTTTAGTCTTAAAATATGTTAGTTTTCGTATTTTGGTTGTATTATGTGTTGTTTCTCTTATTATATCAACAAAATTATTATTATTTTAATAGCCGCCAAGCGCGGAAGAAACTGTCATAGATCTCCCGTCTCAATAGAGCGGCGCCGACTGACGAGTGAAACAAAGTGATGCCTGAAGCTAAAGCCCGCGCCGCGACTGAAGTCGTTTTGACGTGGCGCTAGTGTCTATGTCATTACATCAAATTGCATTTAAAAAATTTAGTACCACGAATTTTCCGCAGAACTTCACTCGTGACGCGGAGTCTAATGTCACGCGAAATGGAAAATAGCATTTTACACGGTTTTAAACTGTCGTAAGCGCCGAATGCTATGAACAATGATAACTTTTATTATAAACAATATTTCAAAAAAGCGCCGCTAGGGTCCCTCGATTACGTATTTGTGTTCATATTTATCTAATTTGTAGTTGTGTAGGACGCACCAAAATAGAATGATATCGAAAAAACGTGAAAATTAGAGGTAACTTTGTGATCGTTTTCTATCGAGAAAATTTTGTCTTTTTATGTTTTTCGTCGGACACCGCCCTCGAAAATATAGTGAAGTTTCCTAGCATATACTTTTTTCCCGAATTGAACATGATTTAGTACTCTAAAAATCCAATCGAAAATTGAAGATTTTGCTTTAGGCGCACCCTTAAGTTGAGCAGCCTTTTGAGCCACGTCAATAATCTGCGTTTTGGAGCGCAGTGTAGTGTTTCGAACGTGATCTGTTAATTTACCACCTAAGATATATAAGCAGTGTTATTGACAATACTGTTTTTATTCTGCTTTATTTATTTAATTAACACTATGGTTATATATTTGTTATTTAGCGACAGGCTCGCGTTTGATCACTATCTCGCCTGATGTCAAGCAATGATGTGATCGATGATGAATTATGCTTACCAAGAAGTAACGTAAACACTGACTGCTATAGTATTCCGTGTAGGGGCAGCCTGTTTCTTGTGTGTTATAATAATAAAATGGGTCCTCACTGGGTCGACGGCGCGTTGTGTTCAACGCGCGCCTCAAGGAGTGTCAGCATAGTGACTGGGCCCCATGTAGAGGGCCAAAGCCTGCCGGGGTCGCGGGACTCACGAATTACCGTGAACCCGGTACGTAAAGGGCTATTGAAGGACACCGTGGATT
Organism: Agrotis puta; assembly: GCA_943136025.2. Classification (NCBI taxonomy): domain Eukaryota; kingdom Metazoa; phylum Arthropoda; class Insecta; order Lepidoptera; family Noctuidae; genus Agrotis; species Agrotis puta. Next base: position 12,653,910 of record OW964185.2, on the reverse strand, counting down.
TGTCAGTACGAGTCTGACAGTCCCTCCCGCTCTGCCCTTGGTGGGAGGACTCATGTGATGATTTTACCACGTAAAAAAAAATGGGTCCTCACTGACGTATACCTTGACTGCTCGAGCAGTTTATGTATGGGCGGTGTTGTGTAGTAAAAACATTCAAAAGAATCTTCCAGCCCTGAGTGAAATAGAAGAGACTGTTAGTCTTACTGCCTTGAAATTCTACCTGTTCCTTCGATTGGCTTTTGCATTCGAGGGCCCATGTATCCTGCTAACAAACCACTTCATTTTCGCCCGTTACCTTTGCAACCTTCAAATAAAACAATTACACCAAAAAATAATTACATTACCAAAATCAATTTACACTTTCCATTCACAAGAAAATTAGTTAAAGAAATTGTCTAGTAATTAAAATTCCGTGTTCGAAAATGTTTATTTTGTTCTTTATTAATTACTTTCTTAATTGAAAGTGATTTAGGGCAGTTTCTATGGTTTTTGAAACACGTGTTCACGTTTTCTGGAATCCTGTTAATTTGGGATTGAACGGGACCTTTTGAAAAGTGTTGTTAACTTTTTAACCTTGGCATCGAAGTCACAGCGCTTTTTTATAATGTCCTGTCATCGCTATCTGCCCAACCATTTTCAAACTATGTTAGGGTTGTTCCGTCTACTGTTTTTAGAAATAACGATCTTTTGCCGGCTTGTCTGCAATTTACTTGGAGTTCCCATTAACTTGGAGTACATCTTGGATTTAAAGGGTTTTACTAGCCTACCTTTGCCCGCGCCTTCGCTCGCGTTATTTTAGATTTTGAATCATTCGAAACGATATCTATTATCAAATCAATGTTATTTTTATTTTTACTTGGAAAAAGTATTAGTTGAAAAATACCCCTATGTACCCACTCTGTATGCCTGACAACGTATATTCAAAATTTTAAGATGATCGCGAGAAAAGTTAACAAACCAACTTTCGTATTTATCAAATTAGTTTTCTGACCCTAATTTCATCCAGATCCGTTCAGCCATTGTGACATGAATGAGTAACATCCAACTATCCAAATATGCAAGTTATTAGTAAAGTGTTACAGCAGTTGCCCGGATCGACGGCGCGTTGTGTTCCACGCGCGCCTCAAGGAGTGTCAGCATAGTGACGGGGACTGTAGAGGGCCAAAGCCTGCGGGGGTCGCGGGACTTACGAATTACCGTGACCCCGGTACGTAAAGGGCTAGTCAAGGACACCGTGGATTTTAGTCAGTACAAGTCTGACAGTCCCTCCCGCCCTACCCTGGGTGGGAGGACTCATTTGACGATTTTACCACGAAAAAAAAAGTGTTACAGCAGTTTTCCTACATGTTATAAGAATATAGGCTGTTAGTACAGACCTTAGCACATCAACCTACCCCATTATGTCAAATTAAACTTGCGCTTTTGTGATGAGTTGAATGTCTATTAGAAAATTGATAATTTGTTTAATTGTAATAAGTTGTTGTAAAATACTGATATCCAGCTGCATCTGGTTTGACGACCAGTCAAACCAGATGCAGCCGACCCCAATATAGTTGGGAAAAGGCTAAGCAGATGATGATGATGTTGTACAGGTGTCTCTACATAAGCCTAGATTAATTGATTACAACTCAACCGAACCAATAACCACTAATTAGTTGAGCCATCCATTCATCATTAGTGAAATGGTTTGATTGCGATAAACTATGATCGCTCTTTAAATATTTAATTCAAAGTCTGACAGTCCCTCACGTCCCACCCTGGCGGGATTTGAAGATTTTACCACGATAAAAAAGGTATAAAGCCTTTGTCAAACAGACAGGCGGAAACGAAGCGATACCGAACCGAAGCGAGACGTCAGTCCAATAGTTCTATCACGCTATCGGATCGCATTCGCTTTTCTATGTAACTGAATTCAAACAATTCCATACATTACAAATAAAAACGTCACGCTTCGCATTCGTCACGCCTGTCTGAATAACAAAATCTGAAAGGTTTAGAGAAATAGGAATGAATGGTTATAGGGGTGACCATAACCCAGCAGTGGAACAATAGAGGTTAAAAAGATATTCAAGATGCTTCCAGGACCTTTTTTGGGCGCCAAAAAAATCGCTTCTTTAATGTGTTTCTTGATTCAATACCGCTACTTCTTTTAGGTTTACCGTTTTTTTTTATCGTGGTAAAATCATCAAATGAGTCCTCCCACCCAGGCACACTGTATGATTATTACGATCCATCGGAACTTTATTCATTCTTGAGCGAATCTTTATTTTTTAATTTCAAGTGACATAAAATGTTAACATTATGTTGTTATTTTGTATATTGCAACATTATTCTAAGGAGTTTTTCTCCCATTTAAATTGTATTCTTGCGGTGAGACTACTTATTAACATTTGAAATGATCGTGGAGGATTTTCACAGTCATATATGTCATAATTATTCAGAATTTTATTAATTATAAGGTTATTTCGACCCTGTCGTCCAATTTGCAACCATATATCAAAAATATCTCGTCTTTTCATTGTGTATCAATCTGATAGAAAACAAAAAAAAATGCATGAGCGGGGCAAACAGGAGCAAGAGATTTCAACTAAATTTCAAAGAATATTAACCGTAGAATGGTATAACAGTGATTTCCGGGTGTATACACATGTATACATTTTTAAAAGTCAACTCTAATACAAAAAAAAAAATATTTTTCAAGACTACCACAAAAACTTAATGTATTAAAAACATTCAATATAAAAAAGGCTCAAATCTACCCTCAACGTATGCTCGATGATATAACAAACAATAAAAATTACCACTTATAGCACTTTAAAAGACAAGAACACACCAGTTCGCATTCAGTAGTAAATCAGTACTAAACAATATCGCACGTGCTAATACGCACAAACATGTTTCGGGACTTTCCCTGAGTTATGTGGTGTTGCTAACTTATTAATTTGGTCAAATATCGGTCATATACATAGATAACTGTGCAATGAAGGGAGTTTTAGGAACATTTAGAAAAATATTATTTTTGATTTAAGTTCCGCTAGATCTCGATTATAACACAGGGTGCCAGGGCAGGGCCAGGGACTGTCAGACTTGTACTGACTAAAATCCACGGTGTCCTTCACTAGCCCTTTACGTACCGGGGTCACGGTAATTTGTTAGTCCCGCGACCACTTCTCTTACCGTTAAGGTATAACTGAAGATGTATTGAATAAGTTTTCAGCGTGCTTCGAACAACTAATCAAAAATTGCATGGGCTATCACTACTTATACTACATACAGACTATATATTTATGAAACCAGCTTTTTTCATATATGACAATGAGCACCTGGGCAGGCTACATCACTAGTAGAACTGATAACCGATGGAAGAAAAGAGTTAGTGAATAGAGAGAGTGAGAAGAGTGGCGACCACGGACCAAAAGACGCAGCATAAGCAAGCCTACCACTTAGTGGACCAACGACATCGTGAGCGTCGCGGGTAACTGATGGATGCAAGTGGTTGGTCACCTCGCCAGCCAAGGGACTTTGGTCCACTTAGTGGACACTTAGTCCACTTAGTTGGTCCTCTTAGTGGACCAACGACATCGTGAGAGTCGCGGGTAACTGATGGATGCAAGTGGTTGGTCACCTCGCCAGCCAAGGGATTTAGGAGGAAGCCTTGGTTCAGCAGTAAAAGTTTTCCAACTGATGATGACGATGATGAAGTCGGAAAAAGTAATAGTAAGAGTGAGCGCTGGGACACAGTTAACTTAGCGCGAACGAAGTCGCGTGCAGAAGATAGTGAAGTATAAATTTGCGTAGTCCCTAACTAAAAAATGACTAGAGGCGTGCTATGGGCATGTGCTATGGGCATGCGGGCAGTGAGTGATGGGCAACTCGCTATCCGACCATGGACCATGTCCGGGTCGACGGCGTGTTGTGTTCCACGCGCGCCTCAAAGAGTGTCAGCATAGTGACGGGGCCTTTAGAGGGCCAAAGCCTGCCGAGGTCGCGGGACTAACGAATTCCCGTGACCCCGGTACGTAAAGGGCTATTAAAGGACACCGTTGATTTTAGTCAGTACAAGTCTGACAGTCCCTTCCGCCCTGCCCTGGGTGGGAGGACTCATTTGATGATATTACCACGATAAAAAAAAAGAAAGGGGCCTGCTTTACCGACGACCATCAAGCGAGATAGTGGAACTGGCGAACTCATCGCTGTATAAAAAATCGTCTGCCTTCACATCATTTAAAGTTCCTTTACAATACGCTATTAACTTTACTTACCGTTTACTAAGGTATTAGGTTGTCAAGTAAAAGCCTCGTGCAGACACATGCGATTATACGAGCGTGACGACATCACTGTTGCCGCGCGCGGTTCCTTGCCGCATTGCTGTTCACACAGGAGCGCGAAAGCACCGCGCCGCCGTGATGTGGTATGCTAATTATGCTGAGACTAGACGGGCCGGCCCGCGACACAGCGCGCGCGCGGCGCGCGCCACGCGGCGCGTTGCCGCAGGTCCAAGCCCTGCCAAGAGAGGTGAACCCAATCGTAGTACGTTTAGATTGGAAATTACATTGGCATCTTGCGCCAGCGCGCGTCACGCGCGCCCGGTTTTATACGCGGCGGGCGGCGAAGCACCCTTAAGTGCCACAGAAATATAAACTCTAAATGTACTAGGGTAAGGACACGAGGAGCCGGCGCGCGACGGGAAAGCGCGCGGTGCGCGCGCGCGGCGCGCGTGACGCGGCGCGTTGCCGCAGGACCACGCCCTGTCAAGAGAGGTGAACCCAATCGTAGTACGTTTAGATTGGAAATTACATTGGCATCTTGCGCCAGCGCGCGTCACGCGCGCCCGGTTTTATACGCGGCGGGCGGCGAAGCACCCTTAAGTGCCACAGAAATATAAACTCTAAATGTACTAGGGTAAGGACACGAGGAGCCGGCGCGCGACGGGAAAGCGCGCGGTGCGCGCGCGCGGCGCGCGTGACGCGGCGCGTTGCCGCAGGACCACGCCCTGTCAAGAGAGGTGAACCCAATCGTAGTACGTTTAGATTGGAAATTACATTGGCATCTTGCGCCAGCGCGCGTCACGCGCGCGCGGTTTTATACGCGGCGGGCGGCGAAGCACCCTTAAGTGCCACAGAAATATAAACTCTAAATGTACTAGGGTAAGGACACGAGGAGCCGGCGCGCGACGGGAGTGCGCGCGGTGCGCGCGCGCGGCGCGCGTGACGCGGCGCGTTGCCGCAGGACCACGCCCTGTCAAGAGAGGTGAACCCAATCGTAGTACGTTTAGATTGGAAATTACATTGGCATCTTGCGCCAGCGCGCGTCACGCGCGCGCGGTTTTATACGCGGCGGGCGGCGAAGCACCCTTAAGTGCCACAGAAAGATAAACTCTAAATGTACTAGGGTAAGGACACGACAGGCCGGTTCGCGACAGGACAACGCGCGGAGCGCGCGCGCGCCGCGCGCTACGCGGCGCGTTGCCGCAAGACCAAGCCATGTCAAAAGAGGTGAACCCAATCGTAGTACGTTTAGATTGGAAATTACATTGGCATCTTGCGCCAGCGCGCGCGTCATGCGTCAGCGCGCGCGTCACGTGCGCGCGGTTTTCAACGCGGCGGGTGGCGAAGCACCCTTAAGTGCCACAGAAATATAAACTCTAAATGTACTAGGGTAAGGACACGACAGGCCGGCGCGCGACAAGACCACGCGCGGAACGCGCGCGCGGCGCGCGCACTTACATAACCATACGTAAATTTCTTTTAGTTTTTCAGAGGGTTCATTTCTTGTTGCAAGGTCTGGTAGACTTTTTGTTAGGTAGTCGTCAGCTGGCATTGTAGACAGGAACGACTCATTTAGTGAATCCTTTATGACGGATTTCTTTTTCCGTATTATTATATTACCGTAATCCATTCTTGTTTGATAGGTATGCAGAAATACAGAGAAATAACAAAAGTCTAAATGCAAAATTTATTCCACTGAGATTCGAACTTGAGCTCTGTTAGAACGTTTCATGTAGCAGGGGTACCAAATGCGCTATTTGTGCATGAAGTTTGATAACGAAATAGCCATTAAGTTACAGGTAAATAAAATCGTTAAAAGAGGCATTGAGTAGCGCATCGTTTGAATTTGAAATTCTTAAAAAATGCTTAGATATTGTAGTTTTCACTTAGTTTAAGGTTTGTCACATAATATATAGTTTACTTTGTTTAAAATATTTAAGAGTATTTTTGTGTTTTTGGGCGTGCTTCGTGAAATGTTTATGTTGATTATCACTAAATTCACTTGTTTATTAAACTTCTTAGTAAATTGTTTTTGTTTAAGTTTATTATACACTATAGTTTACACACGTTGTTGCAAACGTTTTCTGGCAACTATTGTTCGTTTACGCACAAGTTAAATAACATTCTGTACACTTTTACACTGTTTTTTTTTTAACACGCTTTTATTAGCTTGACCTGTATGTATGTATGTATGTATGTATGTATGTATGTAACGGAATCTTTTAACTTCATTTTCGCCTACTTCCAGCAGTCTGATTAACTTGAATTTTTGCACAGCGGTGAAGGGCCGATGACAATACAATAATATCATAAATTTTATATTAAAATCCCCCTCTAAGGGGGTGAAAAGGGGTGAAAATGTTTGTATGAAAAATCTTATTCCTTAGGTTTATACACTTGAAACTTAGTACGAATATGAGTATAAGTAAATAAAAAAGATGGACATTAATAGTTTTTTAAAACTACCCTCCATTGGTAACCTACACGATGTTAAAGTTTGTATGGGAAAATCATAAAGCGCTAACTGATGAATTTAAAATTCAGTATATATAAATTAGATCAAAAATAATTAAACACGTGTTTTTGGGTTTTTCGAAAATCACCCCTCAAGTTAGTTAAAAGGGGTATTCAAGTTTAAAGGGAAGGATCTAAAATCGCTAAACGTAGAATCTGAATTTTGGAAGGTAGGTGCGATTCATTATGTAGGTGATCACTAAGAAGGGATTTTGCGAAAATCTACCTATAAGGGGGTGAAAAGGGGTAAAAACCTTTGTATGTAAAATCTTATCCGTTAGGTTTATAAACCTGAAACTTGGTACGAATATGAGTAAAAGTAAATAAAAAAGATGGGAATTATTCGTTTTTTAAAACTACCCTCCTTTGGTAATCTAGACGATGTTAAAGTTTGTGTGGGAAAATCATAACGCGCTAACCGATAAATTTTAAACTCAGTATATAAAAATTAGATAAAAAATAATCAAACACGTGTTTTTGGGATTTTCGAAAATCACCCTCTAAGTTGGTGAAAAAGGGTGATTAAGTTTTAAGGGAAGGCTGCTTGCTTCGACAAACCCAAAACTTGGCATAAATAGTTTCCCAATCGAATAAAGGATGCGTAATTATCTATATTTCAAAAATCAACCCCTAGCGGGCGAACATTGTAAAATCAGTTTGTCTTTTTTTTTGCGTGGTAAAATCATCAAATGAGTCCTCCCACCCAGGGCAGGGCGGGAGGGACTGTCAGACTTGTACTGACTAAAATCCACGGTGTCCTTCAATAGCCCTTTACGTACCGGGGTTACGGTGATGGGTAAGTCCCGCGACCCCGGCAGGCTTTGGCCCTCTACAGGCCCCGTCAATATGCTGACACTCTTTGAGGCGCGCGTGGAACACAACGCGCCGTCGACCCGGGCATGGTCCATGGTCGGGCTGCGAGTCGCCCATTACTCGCCGCCCGCGTGCCCGCGCCTACGGTGGCCGGAGATCGTCTTGCGACGTCCGACGCCGTGGGCGTCTACCACTGCGGCTGGGGTGGAGTGAGGTCGCTGTTCTCTCCCTCACGCGGCACGCCTCCTCCTTCGCGAGCATGACTGCTTCGCAGAAGGAGGCGACCGCTTCCCACTCCGTCTCGCCCCGCAGCATGGCCTCGACCAATGCCGGGTGCGAGAGGTCTCCGCTTATCGCCGTCGTGAGGACACGGCGGTGCTCTGCCCAAGCGGGGCAGTCCTGCACCGTATGCTCCACCGTGTCCTCCGGACGATCCTCGCAGTGGTGACACCCAGGCGTTTCCTCCTTCCTTATCCGACACAGGAACCTCCCGAATTTCCGTGTCCGGTGAGGACCTGCGTCATGCGGAAGGTAAGGACGCCGTGACGCCTATCCAGCCACTCCTCAAAGAGGGGTCTCCGGGGGTGCCCGAAATCAGTTTGTCTTCAATAATATTTCGGGTTCGAAGTTAGAAACACGCGCTGACGAAGTCGCGGGCGGAGTGATAGTAAAAAATATATTTAGATTTGTGAGCATGTTATCGCCGATGAAAATGTCATTCTCTGTCTTTTGCTGCCGATTGGCTCTCTTCTGCATACGGCCTGTTCCTCTCTCTGGCTTCTCCAACTTTCAAAAGACAAATTCCCTTATTGGCCGCTGCTGACGATTGCTGCGCGATCATCCGTTCTCAATCCTCGAATTTTATAATTAGTCACTGCTAGCGAAATAGTGCGCGCGCATCCGCGCTTGCGCATTTTAATTTCTTTATTTCTTTTATTGTCGTCTTGAGACTAAAAATTCAGAAAATAAATTATAGTTTAAAAAAACTAAAAAAACACGCTTTAATAGCAATCGAACTAAAAAGTAGAAAATAATTTTTAAGTATAAGAGAGTTTGTGTTACTGCAATATAAAATCCAACAATCAATTATCATAATTAACTTAGAATAAGATTAATATAAATATTAAGATATTAACAAACATTCAAATAAAGTGAAAAAGCGTGGGGTGCTCAATGATATTTTTATAATAATTCTGATATTGCAAACAGTAACTAATAAAATGATCATCACATTCGATATCAAGCACCCCACGCTTTTTCACTTTATTTGAATGTTTGTTAATATCTTAATATTTATATTAATCTTATTCTAAGTTAATTATGATAATTGATTGTTGGATTTTATATTGCAGTAACACAAACTCTCTTATACTTAAAAATTATTTTCTACTTTTTAGTTCGATTGCTATTAAAGCGTGTTTTTTTAGTTTTTTTAAACTATAATTTTTTACTATTTTTTATAATCTTAAATACGGAGCGCACTTAATATTTGACAACTATTATTTTCTCTCCGCAGGGCAAAAATATTTATTTTTGTAATATTTCTGAGAAACCTGTCGTCTCCATCCACAACTGAATTACATCGTTATCGTTATAAAATAAGGTCTAATTTTTTTTGTGCACAATTTAAGTGTCGGCTAGATCAAAAGGCACGGCATACGGGCGGCGGGCGTGCTATCTGTATTTCAAATAGAGGACATAAATAATAAATGATTTGTTATTTTTGTTTCATATCAAAACGATTTTTATAAATTTATTTTAGTTTTTTATTTTTGCTCTAATTAATGCATTAAATTAATTCCTTAATATTTTTTTGAAGTTTAATTTTCAATGTTACAATTTCCGAGTTCAGTCGCGTGAAAGCAAACTTTTCGAGAGTTTAAATTTTTTATATAATATTCTATGTTTATGCAAAATTTCAAGTTTATATCACAGTATAAAAATCATACAGTAAGACGACGCCGTTGATCTTGTGCAAAATGCCGACATCGTCCTAGACAGTAACGCATCGGCCAGGGTTGTCACAAATAAACAATATTTATAAAATTATTTATTAATTGCAGATCAATATCGATAGCAGTATTATAATAAAACAATATTACATATTGATATAATAATGAAAACAATTTTTAACCCGCTCTTTACTGCATGTATTATTAAGGAGTTGAGTGTGACAATATAAAATGCAGATGAGGCGTAAACAAAGAGATTTAAACATTGAACTGATACAGAATTGATTTTTAGTGCTGGTCTGTGGGGAAATTTGTGATGAAGGACCTGCTAATTCATGGTCTCTTTGAGCTATTTTTCGTTTTTTTCTGGGTTTATTGTGTAGATCCAATTTTACGTCACTTGAAATTGTGACTTTATGATCGGTCTGTGTATGGATGGAATCTTTAGTTGGTAAAAGTAACGTTGGTAGCTGTTTTCTTCAAGGATTTCTTCCCGTACATACCATTCTCAAAATGCAAACTGCAAATATATATATTTTTTGAACTTTCGAAAGATCTTTCAAGTAAATTCGGTCTTCTACAAGCTTCCACCCATAATTTACATCTGAAATGTTAAAATACAATACAAATTAATAATTATATTCAAACCGAAAAGGAACATACATACATACATACACATACGAAAGAATTTGCTACAGACCACCAAACTGAACAACTTTTACTACAGGACCAACTCGAGAGAGATTTAAGTTATTTAGATGGCATTTTCGTAACCAGCACCCCAATTGAACACAAAATTGACACCCATATCAAATTATAAAAAAATGACGTCGTCCGCCATCTTGGATTTCAAAAAGGATGCCTTTTTCGTAACAAGCACCCCAATTATACTCAAAATTGACACCCATATCAAATTATAAAAAAAATACGTCGTCCGCCATCTTGGATTCCAAAAAGGATGGCTTTTTCGTAACAAGCACCCCAATTATACTCAAAATTGACACCCATATCAAATTATAAAAAAATACGTCGTCCGCCATCTTGGATTCCAAAAAGGATGGCTTTTTCGTGACAAGCACCCCAATTATACTCAAAATTGACACCCATATCAAATTATATAAAAATGACATCCGCCATCTTGGATTTCAAAAAGGATGCCTTTTTCGTAACAAGCACCCCAATTATACTCAAAATTGACACCCATATCAAATTATAAAAAAAAATACGTCGTCCGCCATCTTGGATTCCAAAAAGGATAGCTTTTCCGTAACAAACACACCAATTATACTCAAAATTGACACCCATAACAAATTATAAAAAATGATATCCGCCATCTTGGATTTAAAAAAAGATGGCTTTTCGTAACAAGCACCCCAATTAAACTCAAAATTGACACCCATATCAAATTATAAAAAATTACGTCCACCATCTCGAAATTCACCCTTAGTAAATAATAAAAAAGTCCACCATCTAGACACGGAACATACAAACAAACACTTTCACAATTATAATATAAGTAGGATTTCCAAACAGATGGATGCCCTTGCGATAACCTTTACATTTTTTTTACGGTGCGCCGGTCGACCATTTTATGTGTCCGTTTCGACCGCGCGGCCATGGCGTTTTTTTTAAATAAAAAACATCCCAAGTTTGTAAAAAAATGTAAAAGTCGATTGCCGAAAACCATAAATTTGTCAAACCTATGGTTAAAAAGTTCTAAGGAGATGCAAAATTCTCTGTAAATAATAATCTGTGGTCACCCTAATCGACACATTCAAGAAGCATTGAAGATTTTGTTCAGCAGCTCCTGAAACATAAACCTAGGATTTTTTGTTGTATTTTTGCTAGTTTTGAGAAATTCAAATCTAGGTTTTACAAAAAACTTCAGACCTCTGCGATGCTTTTCCAACGAGATATTGACGAAAAACGAAATTATCAACGTTTCGATGGCGCGGCCATGGGGTTTTAGTCTTATAGCTCCTGAAATATAAACCTAGGATTTTTTGTTGTATTTTTACTAGTTTTGACAAAATCAAATCTGTATTTTACAAAAAACTTCAGACGTCTGCGATGTTTTTTCAGCGAGATATCGCCGATAACATGTTTGTCACCGTTTCAATGGCGCGGCCATGAGGTTTTAGCCTTATAGCTCCTAAAATATACACACAGGATTATTTTCTATATTTTAACAAATTTTTTACAAATTCAATATACTATTTCCCAAAATTTCAGGTCTCTGCGACGCTTAGTTTTAAAGATCTCCATGGCCGCGCGGTTCGCTGCGTTTCGATGGCGCGGCCACGTTCAAACCCTTATAACTTTTTAACCATAGCTTTGACAAATTTATGGTTTTCGGCAATCGACTTTTACATTTTTTTACAAAAACTTGGGATGGTTTTTATTTAAAAAAAACGCCATTGTTGCGCGGTCGAAACGGACACCATTTTATTAGCGTTATCAACGTGGTACGACATTACAAATTAAATTAGGTATTTATGCACTCTACAATAACAAAACAGATTCATTTACCTTTCTTCTGTGCGTGGAAGCTGATGAAACCGCAGATCTTTATTTATGTGAGATGAAGACTTGCAATCACTCACAGCGCACGTCGTACGCACCATTTCAAATTAACAAATAAAAAATAAACACGCGTTAGCCCTGAATAATATGTACCGAACTACTAACATCGTTTTGTTCGCAGTTCGGTATCGGCTTACCCGCGTCTCGCCCCTCACACCCCGCACGATTGTCCTGTCTAGACGTCTTCGTTGGACGACTGTATTGTTTTTAGACTGTGTTTATATCTTAAAAATCAAATAAGTTAATAGATTTTTAATCAGCAAAGACCCATTCGTTCCATCGTGCAGACACGTGCAGCGCACCGCGCTCTTTGATCTAGCCGAAGCTTAAAAATAATGCACATTTTTCTAATATTTGGTTTGCCGCGCTGCTATGCAAAAATATCAAACGACTATACAGCTTACAAAGAAGGACTTACAGTTCAAATCTCATTGTCGATTTGTACAGCACGCGCGGCGACGCACGGCGGGCGATTTTGTTTGAAGAATCATCGGCAACTTCAAACAGTTACGCGCGCCGGGCGTTTTCGTTTGAAGAATAATTGGATGAAATTTAGACCTTATTTTTATACACTTTGCAGTGTAATTCAGTTGTGGATCGAGACAAAAGTTTTCTCAGAAATATTACAAAAATAAATATTTTTGCCCAGCAATTTTTTTCGGCATCCTTTGAGTGTACGTTCGTGTGGATGACGTTGGCATTGAAAAAACCTAGCTTCAGGGATCGCGGTTCAAGGACGTTCCTAGTTCTAGTAGCCACTATACTAAACAAGATGGAGGGCCTGAAGGGCATCTCCCACCCCGGGGTGGGATTTAAAGATTAACGAGAAATCCTCGGGACTACCATTGGAGGCCCTGAGTTGGGCTGCCAATTGTCTTGTCGAGGATCTCAGGGTATTTTGGTAGTTGGAGGTTTCGTTATGTCAGTTTTACATTGCTTGTTCAGTCACTCAGTAACAGACTGAGGTGGTTGTAAAAGAGCAATGTATTTAATGCAAAAATAATACAGTTAGTCGTAGTAATACAGGAAAACAAGCATAAAGTAGTACAAGTCAGATAAATTTTACGTCTTGTTTTTTTTTCGTGATTTTTAAGACAAATATTGTAAAATACTTGTACAAGTTACCTGTGTTTAGTGATGCCAAGGTTTCTAAAATTTTTGTTTTGGCTTCTATTTTTGCACGAAATCAATGAACAAGACGGTGTGTATGTAGATAGATGTAGTAGATATGTGAACAAAAAAGTGAATGATTTGACATTATTGTGATTTTTTTACCCATTATTTGAAACTATAAAGGCTTTTTTTTAACGTGGTAAAATCATCAAATGAGTCCTCCCACCCAGGGCAGATCGGGAGGGACTGTCAGACTCGTACTGACTAAAATCCATGGTGTCCTTCACCTTCAACAGCCCTTTACGTTCTGGGGTCACAGTAAATCGTAAGTTACGCGACCCCGGCAGGCTTTGGCCCTCTAGAGGAGGGCCGCGTCATTTTGCTGACACTCTTTGAGGCGCGCGTGAAACACAACGCGCCGTCGCCCCGGGTATGATCCATGGTCGGACAGCGAGTTGCCCATTACTCACTGCCTGCATGCCCGCGCCTGCGGTGGCTGGAGATCGTCTGCCGACGTCCGTCGCAGTGCCGTCTACCACTGCGGCTGGGGTGGAGGGAGGACGCTGTCCTCTCCCTCACGCGGCCCGCTTCCTCCTTAGCGAGCATGACTGCTTCGCAGAAGGAGGCGACCGCTTCCCACTCCGTCTCTCCCCGCAGCATGGCCTCGACCTATGCCGGGCGCGAGAGGTCTCCGCCTATCGCCTTCGTGAGAACACGGCGGTTCTCTACCCAAGCGGGGCAGTCCTGCACCGTATGGTCCACTGTGTCCTCCGGACGATCCTCGCAGTGGTGACACCCAGGCGTATCTTCCCTCCTCATCAGACACAGGTAGGTACCTACGTCCCGAAACTTCTGTGTCCGGTGGAGACCTGCGTCATGCGGTAGGTCGGGACACCGTGACGCCTATCCAGCCACTCCTCAAAGAGGGGTCTTAACGCCGTGATTGCGGCGTGCCCGAACTTTAAAAACTTAAAAAAAAGAAACGAGGAATGAAAAAAGATTTTTATTTACTTAAACGATGATTGTTTTTATAAGTGTAACCGCGTTGGCTCAATTACTGAATTCAGAACGCTTTGTCCATTGTCTCAAAGTCTCAGTTAGACTCAGATAAGAACTCCGAGCACATTGCACACAAACGCAAATCCGCAAATACGTAATACACGTACCTATACATACAATATCCCGAGCGTGGCGCTCACTCGTACACATTTATAAAAACCGGCCAAGTGCGAGTCGGACTCGCCCATAAAGGGTTCCGTAGCAGCAAGTAACATAATATAAAAGTTCTTATAGTTGGTTGTAACTTTGAAAGGTAAATTGCGGTTTACGATTTATGACGTATTTAAAAAAAAAACGAATTACTTGATCTCGTTCAAACCTATTTTCGCTGGTACTTTGCATTGTAATGTACCTACATCATATATTACATTTTTTTTTAGTTTTATTATTATCTTATTTTAGAAGTTACAGCCCCCCCTGTAACTTCTAAAATAAGAGAATAATAAAACTGGACACATTTTACCACTTTGGAAGTGTCTCTCGCGTAAACTGTTCAGTTTAGACAAAAATGAAATCAGTAACCTCAATATCATTTTCAAAGACCTATCCATAGATACCCCACACGTATGCTTTTGTTTTTTTTTTTAATTTCTCCCAAGTTCCCTGTAATCTATTTTAAAGTACCTACCTACTTTTTAGTTTTTACAGGGAACTTGGGTTTTGTGTCGGGGGTTTTTAAAATTATTAATTAAATTTTTTTTTTCAATTGCTGAGCGGATGCTCAGCACCACGTGGACGCCGACACGGCCCCATGCCACTTCTTCTGTTTTTAATATTTTTATATAGGCTTTGTATTATTAAGCTATTTGCCCTAGCGGTTTAGGTTAATTTGTGTAACAACGACTATTTAGAAACTTAAATCAGCGAAGCATTTAGTCGTCTTTGTATTAAAGTTGCTTTGAAGTCGCTGAATATCGGTAATTCGGGATCGAATCCTGGGTTTTTTCTTTTTCACTTTTTGTTTTTCTTTTTTGTTGGTTTTATTTATCCTGTGAGTTTCAAGTAGTTTAAATAATTTTATGCATACTTTTGTTTCAAAATTATTAACACTTTTTATAAAAATAGTGTTCAATAGTTCTCTGGGATATCTATGCTGATTTAAATTGTAGGTAGGTAAAAAGTCTAAAGCTCATTTAATTGAATGCTAATGATGCCAAAACAATTATCTTTCTGTCATTGAGTAAAACGCCATCTGTTGCAACAAGCTGTAAACAAAATGTTTTATCATTCTGTTCGATCGAATGGAAGAGTCTGCAGTTTTCTTTTTTATCAAAATAACGTGATTTATGAATGTAAATGGATAAATAAGCTATAGAAAAGAAATTTGAAATTTTTACTCATCTTACTTCAACCAGAATCCGCTGTTAAACGCGTTTTATAGTGGTCGTTCAAGTCGTAACAATTACCTTTACTGCCATCTTTGTTTTTTTTTCATCACTCATTATAATTTGTTTGAGTTGATACCCCATACCTACAAAGATAAATGATTAAGTATGTAAACCTACGCGGATTATAGGTGTGATGTTATGTAATGAGAATGACAATGATTACTACTAAATAACATTATTTACGTACTTACTTTATGTATACGCCTATTAAAGAAGTCGGGGTAAAATAATTAAATTGACAAATGAGAAAAGTTATTTATTGCTTTATCAATACCTAACTAATTAAATACCCATACCAGCATTAGATATATTCTTCAAAAACTTTTCGTTTCTTTCCTTTGGAATTCGTACCTAGTTCCTGTAATTTGTCTTGAGTAGGTACCTACCTACATAATTTTATCATACGATGCGGTGAAATAGACATAGATCCATCCTCAATCAAAAGATTTCATGACTGAAATCAGATTATAGCGTCATCTATACTAATATATTTTATTGCAGAAAAGTTTGTTTGTTTGGTTGAACGCGCTAATCTCAGGAACTTTCTTATTTTTGTGTTGGATAGTCCATTTATTGAGAAAGGATATATATAACATCACGCTATCACCAATAGGAACGGGGCAGCAGTGAGAAATGTTTCAAAATCGGGAAAATGTATTCCTTTTCGAGAGCTGCCGTTGCGTGCGCTGCGTAAACGGTTAAAGATAGGTACGCAAAAAATATGTGTTACGGAATTATTCCTCATGAAAAGTTCTAAAATAAAGTCCGCGAAAGAAAATATCTATCATTTAAGGTTAAGTCATTATAACCTTTTTTATCGAAATCAAATTTGTTTTAAAGTTATGTATTATTTGCGAAGGGATTTTCATAAACATGATATTAATCCTTCTCCAAATAAATACGTTAATCATCAGAATCATTTAATTTTGAACATAATGAACATCTTATGTCATAATTGCGGTAAGATCCCTCTTTAGGCAGTGGTTGGAGATGCGCTACGGCGTCCTCACCTTCAACCTGACGCAAGTCCTCCTGGGCACGGTTGTTGCGGGAGATTCCTCAGGGATTCGGCGACAGGCGAGGGGAATGGGGAGCAGTCGGAACGCGTGAGGAAAGGACATCCTCTACCTATCAACTCAGCCACGGGTTAACAAATCGTGGGGCATATTCCAGCTGCGTGCGGACGGGGAGTAATGGGTAGCTCGCCGTCCGATCAAGGATAATGCCCCAGTAACGGTGCTTCGTGTTCCCCGCGCTGCTCAAGGGAACTGATGGGGACAGGAATATAGGGCCAAACGCCTAACATGACGCGGGTGAAACCGCGGTCAGAAGCTAGTCCTTTAAATAGTGATATAAGAACGTCACGTCAACTTGGTTCTATACAAAATGATCTACAGGTGGCCTGATTCGTGTCGCCTGGCGTAACGCGTTCGTCGCGCGTCAATCCTGCCGCAAACCGTCGCAATAATAATATCAGAAACGCGATGCGCCGCGCCGCTTCAGAGTGAACAGATGTGGGTGTTTTCATAGAAAATGGACTAAGTAGGTTTTTTCAACAATCGCCACGCGCGGATAACCGCGTGTGTCTGCAGGAGGCTTAAGCTTTCAAGTTTGTTTACCGTCACAAAAACCTTCGCCAACACAAACCAACATCGTCCTTGACACTCCATTCAATAAGCTTCCATTTATTCTGCGGATCATCTTTATTTTCCAACGAGAAAACGTATGTTTTTTCTACGAAAAACGCTTACAGTATATCTATAGTTGACAATAAAATTCACCGACAATGATGACATGCCCCGAGGGCACACATGCTATAAATTGATCTATCTTTTGAATTAAGGTAAATGATTCATAGATAAATGACTAAATGATTTCATAAAAGCAACAAACTCTTGCAAAATCAGAATCTATTCATTTATAATTATGCTATAAAAACTTTTGTCAAGCATCAGTATTTCATCGAAGTTCCTACCAATTCAACTGTAAGTTAATCTAAAATACCTTAATGTTGATTCATATTGTAATTAGTTTGATATATCTTCAAAATCTATTCGAAATACACTTCATACACACGACACGACCACATGAAAACACTCATGTTGATAGTAAATACTAAATACCTACCTAGAAACAAATTCCTATGTCCATACTTGAAATAAAATAAATAGTTTAGGTACTTACTTGCACAATTAAACAGGAGGAAAAACCAGCAGTCACAAACACTACATGAAAAGTTTATTTACCACTGTAAATAGTAATAATGCACCATAGTAAATTCAAGAGCTTTGGAGTGTACGAACAGTCCTCGTAATTCAACACAACACTAGAAATTAATGTAACAACATCTTTCCCATATATTCCAACATAAATATGTTGTAATTCCACTCCAATTCGAAACACACTCGTTATGCACTTGTAGACACTCAAAAACCGTCAAATCCGATGAGACGATGTCTCCTTTACCGGGTATGATAACCAGGCGGGCGTGTCTCACCGGCGACCCGGCGACCCGGTGACCGGGTGGGCTATGACCGCATGACCGGGTCACAGCCTGACCCAGTTATTCCGCAGCCGGGTATGCACCACCCGCGTCCCCCGCGCTTGCATTCCGCGATTGATTCTGCACAATATCAGACCAGTCTTTTGTAAAGGGAATGTGTGTCGAGGTAATAGAACTATGTAGGGGATTTCGCTTTATGTAACTCCAGATTCACTTATAGGATTTCAGGGGCGATGTTATGAAGCTTTCAAGACTTCTTGGTGACATAATATATACCTACCATTAACCAAGTACCTACTTCACCTTGTAATGTTTGAAAATTGTGTTACATTAAATAATATTACATTTATTTTATTGACTGCCTTGTTGGTCTAGCGGTGGCTACCGCGGCTGTTGAGCATGAAGTCTTGGTCTAGATTCCCGGGTCAGGCAAACTGTTACTAAGTTATTCAATTATTTTCTCAGAAACAGCTATGGAGTCTGTATTTGTCGCCTGTTGTTGGCATTAAGCTAGCTCCGTATTACATAGTACTTAAATCATAACTGGCGTTCGGATGGACTATAAGGTACACCTCTACCTAACCTTTCAGCGATTGCAGGCGTTAAGTTATATAAGACTAAATGTTGCTGGTCGCGGGACTTACCCATTACCCGGTACGTAAAGGGCTAGTGAAGGACACCGTGGATTTTAGTCAGTACAAGTCTAACAGTCCCGCCCTGCCCTGGGTGGGAGGACTCATTTGATGATTTAACAACGAAAAAAAAAAAAGACTAACTGTTGCCAGCGGCTTCACTCGCGTGTATGTTGAAAAAAATATTTAATGATCCCACGGGAACGTAATGCCGAGATGAAAGATATCCTCTGTATTAATTTTACACATCAGTTCAGCCATTCTGACGTAATTGAGTAACAACCATCGTAACATCCAAATATTCGCACTTTTAATATGTAATTTCTAATTGTTTCTGTTGTTTCTTAGTAGGATAGAAGTATGGATTCTATTTAAATATATTAAGTACTTGAGTAAATAAAATGTTTTCTCTAAACGTAGACAAAAGCTCAAAAGCGACCTTCCAATAAAATAGCGACAGTAAATCATAGGACCACGCCTATACAAAACTTATCGAAATTAATTAGGGCGCGTTCTATACCATACTATCTTACTGGAACACGATTATCGGACAGATTAATAGAAACTCTGCTAAACCCAATCAAATATCTGAATAACAAAATCTTAATTTATTTCTTACCAACATTCAAATTAATAATTACACTCGTAGAAACTAACACAAATAAAAATATTATAATAAACGCTTATCAAATGAATATTTTGTTTCTTTTGAGCTATCAAACGTCGTCATTTCCTCGTACATGTTGCTTGCAAACTTTACTTTTACATTTTTCTTTAAATCGTTCTCGAATTCGTCGTAATCTGGTTCTGAACTGCAAGTGACATTCTCTGATATCTCAGGAGTTGGCTGACCCGTGCATATACTCTTGATAACATACCTCATTACGCGTTTCATGCTGGATAGCTCCTTCTTCAACTTACTTAACAAATTAGTTTTTGATAGCAGCATACTCTTCAATTTCTCGTTGTCCAACTGTAAAGCCATATTCTTTGTCTGAGTTTCCATCTCGCTGTGATTAGCAGCGTCTAATTGCTTTCTCATTTCACGTACCATCGCAATGAATCCTTTTCTTGATCTTGCCAGTTTATTATTTGCTATGTTCAGATCGCTTTTGAGTTTATCAATGTCATCTTGGAGTTTCCTGATTACAGGCACATCGTGATATTCTGCTGCTGTTATTTTTTTCTTGGCTTTAGGCACTTCTTTGACTATAACTTCTACTGCTGTTGTATTATTCCTGAACACTTCGTATGATGTACTTGGATCTGAGTCGAGATTACTGGTCTTGGTGTTCCGATTTCGTACGGAGTACGTTGAGAACATTTCTTCAGAAAGTGACATCTTGAGGTTAGGCTGGAAAGGTTCCGAGATTTTGTGTTCTTCCATTTGTATTTTATCGGACACTTGTATTTTCACAAAAAAATAATACAAAAATAATTTTCTGGATTGGTTTTTTTTTGTACAATCAAGTAACCTTGGTTGTCAATTTTGACAGCCAAGGTAAACAGGTTAGGCTTTAATAAGTATGTGTATTATGGAAAAATATGGTTACAATTAGTTCGGGTTTTTGTTTGCCTTTTACTTGATTATTTTCTTACAAATATCTCTATCCTGGCAGAATATCTAGGGCCAGGATTCAATGACTACGGGATACTATCATATATGTTAATCCAGATTATAAACTATCTGTGTACGAAACGTCCAAATCCGTTGAGTATTTTTTGTGTGGAAGAGTAAGGAACATCCATCCATCCAAACAAACATTCACGTTTATAATTATAGTAGGAAGAAGGATTCCCCAGGAAACCTTATCCAATTTGTACTAAAACTCTTTCAAAGTCACATTACACTTGAATGACGTGTGACGAGAATTGATTTCTAAATCAGGAACACCGTATCATACAAAATTAAATCCACAACAAAATAATGATGTACATAACAGTCAAAGACATTAAAATATAAACGCGCAAATACTTGTCACGCGCATGACACACGTAACCCCACACCGTGACAAAAATTGCACGCGCAGTTGTAATTACAACCTTATATAACAGGCAATATGATATCTTTTAATCATAATAAAACGTATTAAACAGGTACTCATGTCTGAATATGAGCAATGACTCCTCTTAGATCGACACGTGCAATCCTCAATTATGCCAACAATCTACGAGCGTTTTGTATTGAAATTTAAGAACCTATGACCAGAACTAACTGCGCAATATATGTGATTAAGACAGTATACGCAGTCTAACCGAGACCCTGGAACGTAAAGAGCTATTGAAGGAATACCAATTTGTCAGTAAGAATCTGACAGTGCCTTCCACTTCACCCTGGGAGGACTCATTTGATGATACTTTCACAAAAAAAAAATGGTCGGTAGGCGCAACGAGGCTACATCATTATTTAATTCGGTGTACAAATCCTTTGTTTCCATATACCTTTATCAGCTGTCACTTTAGTGTGACCCTTTATCTTAAAAAAATTTACTTGCACCAAATGCACAGTCCATCTAGTTTTATTCTTATAGAACACCAACTAAAGGGTAGTTGGTGTCTGCCTCTTTATTTTAGCTATGCCCCGTGGTAGGCGCCCACGGCGTCGGACGTCGACAGACGATCTCCGGCCACCGCAAGTAATGGACGACTCGCTGTCCGACCTTGGACCATGCCCGGGTCGACGCACAGTGGTTCGAAATCGACGCTTAGTGGACATTGAAAATCAAAATGGCTTTAGGCGAGAAATAAAAATCGGAACGGCTTTATTTCAGTATTATTTATAATATTTGGTAATATGACAGCTATAGACAGCACCATCTCCGAAAAAAAAAATATTTAATATTTTTTTGTATGGAGAAAAACACAAAATTCGTTTTTTCTCACAACTTAACAAAACTTAAAGCCTGCGGTTTACATGGGTTGTTGTCCCACATGAGGCGATTCCGAAATGCTATAACACGCACACCCATGCGCGCCCCTTCACTCACAGCAGAGTGTTGAAGTTCTAGAAATTCGGTAAGAGATTTTAACGTAGTTTTAGGTGTGGTTTTGAAAAGATACAAACTAATTAACTCTAGTGTGTTAATTTTAAAATTATAATGAGAAATAATGGAATATCTACCTTCTATTTACATAAAATTTAAAACTGACTGGCTGACTAATCTATCAACGCACAGCCGAAAGCGCAGCACCTAGGAGCATGAAATTTTGCATAAGCGTTCCTTATATAACGTAGGTGAGCTGAGAACTTCAACACTCTGCTGTGAGTGAAGCGGCGCGCATGGGTGTGCGTGTTATAGCATTTCGGAATCGCCTTATGTGGGACAACAACCCATGTAAGCCGCAGGCTTTAAGTTTTGTTAAGTTGTGAGAAAAAACGAATTTTGTGTTTTTCTCCATACAAAAAAATATTAATTTTTTTTTTTTTCGGAGATGGTGCTGTCTATAGCTGTCATATTACCAAATATTATAAATAATACTGAAATAAAGCCATTCCGATTTTTATTACAGTACGAGTCTGATAGTCCCTCCCGCTCTGCCCTGGGTGGGAGGACTTATTTGATGACAACACCAAAAAAAAAAGCCCCGTGATTTCACCCTCGCTGCTGGACTCCTACTGTTCTTACCGTGATGTTATATAGCCTATAGTCTTTCTGAGATTAGCGAGTTCAACTAAACAAACTCTCAGCTTAATAATAATCTATATATATAAAAAAAAGGAGAACTGACTGACTGACATATCAACGTACAGCCGAAACTACTGGGGCTAGGAATGTGAAATTTTGCACACGGCTTCCTATTATAATGTAGGGGAGCACTAAGAAGGGGTTTTTGGAAATTTAACCTTTAAGGGGGTGAAAAGGGGGAATTAGGAAAGTACGTAACCCACGCGGACGAAGTCGCGGGCAAAGTGCTAGTATTAATATAGAAGTATAGATTTAACTTATATTTCCAAGAATTTTCCTATCCGTTTACATTTTTTTCATTCAAGTAGCTGTCCGGTTTTTATCGGACGGCTAACGAGTCCGCTCGCGCCCTTTGCCGGCCAAGTGGCTGAGCTACTGGTCCGAATGATTGCCAGCTAGCGCACCTATAACAAGACTATACTACGGCATAACTTAGAAGTTTTTAGCACCGTCATATTGACCCAGAACGAACTGTGAGAGTAGGAGACGGACGAATGTTGCTCTCATCATCATCTTCCTAGCTTTTTCCGTGAGGGAGACGACCCAGCCGCCGCAGGAGATGCCCACGGCATCGACAATGACAACGTAGTTGAGTAATAGGTAACTCACTGTCGGATCATGGAATATGCCCGGGTCGACGGCGTGTTGTGTTCCACGCGCGCATCAAAGAGCTGTTAGCAATCTGCCGGGGTCGCGGGACTGTTCATCAGGTGACCCAGACCCTGGAACGTAAAGGTTATTGAAGGATCTGTCAGTGGATTTCAGCCAGTACAAGTCTGACAGTCCCTCCCGTCCAGCGATCCCACCCTAAAAAATACATATCCATTAGTTTTCAAAACTTACTGAAGGACAAATTTTTGCAATTCATTGATGTTATCAACACGCTTATTTGGCATGCGATGAAACTTCTAAGTTAAGTCATATTGTACCTGAAAATCGTCGGAAGGTCATACACCAGCTTTATGAAACTGCTAGAGAAAAATATGTTTTTCAAGGTATTTTCTACGCTAAGCTTGCTTACGTAACTTGTTTCCTATGTGTGTCAGAATAATAAAGAAAACGGCTGTTGAACAATGTATTTTATGTTTAAATGCGTTTTAGTATGCTTCGTTTTACTTTGGGTTGGGTGGGTTTCACCTAGTAGCGATCCAACCCTGTCATCGGCACCACAGGATGTCTATAACCTGCAGTGATGACTGAGTGATCCTATCCTACTGACCATGGTTTTTTTTTTATCGTGGTAAAATCATCAAATGAGTCCTCCCTCCCAGGGCAGAGCGGGAAGGACTGTCAGACTCGTACTGACTAAAATCCACGGTGTCCTTCAATAGCCCTTTACGTTCCGGGGTCACGGTAATTCGTACAGTCCCGCGACCTACTGACGATGCATGCGACCGCATCTTTGCACATCTTCGCTTACCATCAGGCGAGACAATAGTCAAACAGAGCTTAGAGTTTAATAAAAAAAAATGTGATACGTCGCACAGTGCGCAAGAGATTCAGTTTCTTCTGGATGAGCTCCATTTAAGGTCTCATCATTCTTCTCTTCTGGGCAAGATTGAGACCAAGTGAAAACTCATAGAAAAGAAATAACAAAAAATCTTAATTTTTAAATGGATTATGAAAAGACTACTAAATTGATTACCACGCTTACTAGGCTGGCATGGCCAACTTTTTATGCTTTTCTTATTACTTATATAGGGGAACAGTATATAAGACGGGGACGCGAGGTATAATGGGGATATACACACTTAAGGCATACTTAACACAACATTAACATACCGCAAGCGCTATCAGGAGGTAATTTGCAAGCAGCCATTAATAAATGGCGTCCTGTTGGCGCTTGCGCTATGTTAGTATTGTGTTAAGTTTGCCTTAAGTGTGTGTTTTCCCATCATGCCCCGCGTCCCCGTCTTATACACTGTTTCCTAATGTACCTAACCAATCTGTACTTGCACGCCGAAATTAAAGGCAAAATGAGAGCACTATTTTGTAAATTTTACCATCTTTCTGTACCTTATTTATGCAAATAAATTATTTCTTTCTTTCTTTCTTTCCTAACATTAATATTCTTTACATGGCTATAGATTTAAAAAAAAAAACATCAAACAACCAAAACAAACACAAAATTACGAGCAATTCACTTTTTTTATGAATATATGGGACTAAAAGTTTTCGTCACATATTTTCGTGAAGTTAAACCTTCACCATTATACACCGATTAGCTATTTGAGTCCAAGATAAAATCTTCTCACGAAATAAGTGCAGGGAAACTAGATCGCACGATCTACGTCTTATTGCTTTAAAATATTCTGAGCCGTTCTTTGAACCGCTTCTGATTCAGAATCAATAGTGGCAAGTGACCCATTTCTGAACGACCAAAATATCGAAAAGGTCCATTAAAATACTCGATAATACATCAATGAGGTTGTAAACATCCCCAGCATGGCCCATTGTGTAAATGGATATCCAACCTTTTTAGGGTTCCGTAGTTAACTAGGAACCCTTATAGTTTCGCCATGTCTGTCTGTCTGTCTGTCTGTCCGTCCTCGCTTAATCTCTGTGACCGTTAGCACTAGAAAGCTGAAATTTGGTACCAATATGTATATCAATCACGCCGACAAAGTGCAAAAATAAAAATTGGAAAAAAATGTTTTTTTAGGGTAGCCCCCCTATATGTAAAATAGAAAGTGATTTTTTTTTTAATTTCAACCCTAACGTGTGATATATCGTTGGATAGGTATTTAAAAATGAATAGGGGTTTACTAAGATCATTTTTTGATGATGTCAATAGTTTCGGAAATAATCGCGCCTAAAGTCAAAAACAATGTGTCCCCCCCCCTCTAACTTTTGAACCATAAGTTTAGAAAATATGAAAAAAATCTGGAAAGTAGAACTTTATAAGGACTTTCTAGGAAAATTATTTTGAACTTGATGGAAAGAACAGTTTTTGTGCAAAAAAAACAAGAAGCTGGTACAAAATTCCTGGACTAAGTTTGTAGTATAATCAATTATTTAATCATATATACAAGCATTTTTTTTAACTTCGTTTACGTATTTCATTATTCTGAACGTATCTTCTTTCAAACAAAAAAAGAATTATTGAAATCGGTTCGCGCATTCCAAAGTTATCAAACGCATAAAATGTTAAGGTAAAAACCAGTTCATAAATGGTTCGATAGATGGCGTTGCGTAATGACGTCAATTTTAAAAGTCGATGTCTTCGTGCTTTCATGACCTACCTGTGGTAAAAATTTGCTACTACTTAAAATATATGTTCTTAGAGTGCATAATCGCTACCTGAACTACTTACTCTTTTCGATTAAAATAAAATAGCTATTTGATAAAGGTTTGTGGGAAATTGTTATTGTGTCTTTTCAAATTTATATTGAGGGTTTTATTTTTTAACTTGTACGGGGACAAAAGTGGTTGATAGTCGTCGAAGTTTTGGTTATAAATTAGGTTTTGGGTAAAATTAACTTCTTTTGGGGATATTGATCATATTTATTTTGTATGTAACGCAGTTACTTGATACGTACACCAGCTAATTCCGGTTTGAAGTAGACTAGTTTGTTAAAATACATAGTGTTGCCTATACAGTATAGTTGAACACTTGTTTATAATTACTTACTTATTTTATATCAACACAAACTACGGAACCCTACACTGAGCGTGGCCTGACACGCTCTTGGCCGGTTTTTTGATTTATGAAAACATTTCGACTTGGCATACCAACTATTGAACATTAGTTCGAAATTGCGGTTGCATCGAATCTGCTCCAATTAAGTACATTGAAAACTTTACTTTTCTAGCAATCAAACCCTGTGCAAACATAGTGGGGCAGTCAAATATTCTCGCCCATACATATATAGATGTGTTTATATGCAGCTGTAACCCCGTTTCGAGAGTACATTCAACGCCCTAGATCCGTGGCCTCGCCGCCAGTCCCGACAATACCTAGACACCTAGCTAGTATACCTAGGTTTATCTATATGTACTTAACTGTATCTCGGTTTGCGATACCTATTGAGTTTCCTGTTAATGTGTTTACTAGTTCGGCAGTGTTTTGAAATGTTTGGAATTGGAATTTAAAGTTTATTTGGCGGTGTTTTGAAAATGTTTGAAAGTGGAATTTACAAGTTTATTTTTAGGAAATTACGCGTCATAGGTAATTTTCGAGAGATTCCGAAGCTTTTTTCTTTTCCCCCTTAGATGGCACCTCACCCTGGGCAGAGCGACTTCTATCAACTTGGTTTATTAACAAATATGCATTCCTTAAGAACAGACAGGCTAACCCACATTAACCCGGCATGCCGGGTAGAAGTCGCTCTGCCCAGGGTTAGGTAGGTTAGCCTGCTTGGGGGTGGGTTGACCGCTTTAGGGGTGGTTTTTACCCCTATAAATTTGGATTTCCGCAGTGATACAAGATAGCGGACATAATAACGAGTATTTAAAAAAAAGAAAGACTTAATTTGCACGTTTTTTTCTGCCCCGCGCGTAATTTTGATCGTTTCCGCCCACTGTGCGGCGCCATGCTACGCGTGCGGTAAGGTTCCCAGAGGCGGCTTAATAAACTCTCACACCAAAGGGTGGCTAACCGGGCTCGCGGGACTGTCTCATCAGGTAACCGTGACCCTGGAACAAAAGACCTATTGAAGGATCACCGTGGATTTTAGTCAGTACAAGTCTGACAGTAAAGTATAGGCTCATTTATTAATTTTACAACAATAAAAAAGGGTTGCTAACAAAGAATGAAACAGAACTTTTATTAACATATTTAAAGTATCAAAAAAAAAATATATATAAAAAAAGTTTGTCTTGTAAGTTTAAAATTTTACTACGATGTAGTTTATCGACCATAAAGTTAATAAAATTTAATAATATTTAATTATGAGTATTATTTCCTTGTACCGTTAAATCGATTTGTAAATATATTTTTTCAATTTATTATAAAATACATAAGAAACGTGTAAAATGAACAGGCATGGAAAATTTGTTGATGTGATTAGGAAACCGTTTAAATGTGAGAATTTAATTTTTATTTTTTATGCGATGCACGGTTTAGCCATCTATACTATATAATAAATCTGTAGAAGGGTCAATTCTGTACATTGAAAATATTGAAAAAATAAATAGCGGGGGGTGTTGCTGGATCGATACCAAATCCAAATATATGATTAAAAAAATTTTTGTCTGTCTGTCTGTCTGTCTGTCTGTTTGTGCAGGCATCACGTGAAAACTAACGGTTCGATTTCGATGAAACTTGGTATAATTATTCCTTATTATCCTGGGCATAACATAGGATACTTTTTAACCGACTTAAAAATAAGGAGGAGGTTATCAATTCGACTGTATTTTTTTATTTTTTATTTTGTTACCGCATAACGACCGACTGGGTGAACCGATTTTCATGATTCTTTTTTTGTTTGAAAGCTGGTGCTTCCCGTGTGGTCCCATTGTCACCAAATGAGGATCTGATGATTGGATCTTGGAGAAATCGAGGGCAACCCTCAAATTTTATATGCTCACCCATCGTTTTTCGTAAATCTTATGAAGTAATTTAAGTACTTGCGTATGGTAATCATGATCTTATGTAGCTGAGCTGATGATGGAAGGTACAACTCCTTAACAGTGGTTTGTTACCGCATAACGACCGACTGGGTGAACCGATTTTCATGATTCTTTTTTTGTTTGAAAGCTGGTGCTTCCCGTGTGGTCCCATTGTCACCAAATCAGGATCTGATGATTGAATCTTGGAGAAATCGAGGGCAACCCTCAAATTTTATACGCCCACGCATCGTTTTTCGTAAATCTTATGAAGTAATTCAAGTACTTGCGTATGGTAATCATCATCTTATGTAGCTGAGCTGATGATGGAACGTACAACTCCTTAACAGTAAGGAGTAGGCATCGACTGATTCATTGTTCGCATATCTCCGGAACTACACATCCGATTTAAATAATTCTTTTTTTTGTGCTAGGTATCGTTCCACTTAGGGAATACTGAAAGTTTCATCAAAATCGGTTCAGTAGTTTTTGAGATAGGGAATTTTATTAGCTTATTGTGTACATGAGGGATGTTATTACCAGTGCTACGGATTATATTATATGTATTTGGCAAGAATTTGGGTTGAATATTTAAACTAAAAAGAGAAAAATAAAAAACTTTTTCAAAAAAAAATGTAACCGCCTTCAAAAAGAACCACAAAAAAGGGTAAAATAATCTACAAAATAACTTTTATTTCGGAACTCGGTGGCAAAAAATAAACAATGAAATAAAAAATAACGAAGCCATGGACTTCCGAAATAAAAGTTATTTTGTTGATTATTTTACCCTTTTTTGTGGTTCTTTTTGAAGGCGGTTACATTTTTTTTTGAAAAATTTTTTTGTTATCCTGGAAAAATACGTAGAAAAAAAATATCTTATTTTTCAGTTTTATTCATAGACGTTGTTCTGTAGAACCGCGAACACACGTTGCATTACCCGCAGTGGATTCAGCGCCGTAATATTTATAAGATTTCATTGTCAGAGTAACTCAAAATGGAGAAATAAACCATCCACGCGAAGACCGACATCCGCGCGGACGGAGTCGCGGGCGGAAGCTAGTATTATAATATAACTAGCGACCCGTCCCGGCTCCGCGTGGGTCTCGAATCTCTACTATATTATGCATGTTATATACTTAAACCTTGCTCTTGAATCACTCTATATATTAAAAAAACCTCATCAAAATCCGTCGCATAGTTTTAAAGATTTAAGCATACATAGGGACAGACAGATAGCGGGAAGCGACTTTGTTTTATACTGTGTAGTGATATTCATTTTATTTACATTTATTTAAATACTTAATTAATTAACATAATCGACATCGCTATCAACGGGATAAATGTGCAGAACGATTATTGAAGGATCACCGTGGTTATTAGTCAATACAACTCTGACAGTCCCTCATGACCCGCCCTGGGCGACTGCCCTAACTCATTTCATGATTTCTCATTCTCATTTCACGATATAACAAAATGTGGTTATCATTATTTCGGGACAAAATCGTAATAGAATTTTACATTTGATTGCTCGTGACTGAACCTATGTAATTAAAACATTTCTTTACAAAAATAGGTTTTACTTCATTTATTGACCGTGGTCCTACCCATTGTACTACCAGTAGTATCACGGGTAATAAAATTACCCGTGGTAACTCCAAGCAATGTAGAAGTACATACATACATTCCTCCCTATTTAAAAAAAAACTAAATCATTCCACATTTACAAACAGCATAAAAAGAAAAACAATCGTTACAATGTTGAGTGGCATTCCCCTTCTCCCCTTTTAAGGGGAGTATTATGGACGTGTCGGTTGCAGGCCCACCGGCCCACGTATGTGCAATGTGACTTCCCAACGTGACCGAACACGGTGAAGCCTTCATGAAATGTAGGTTGTTACTAGTTTGCAAGGTTCAATTGAGAAGTTGTAATGAAATGAAACGTTTTTTTTTTTGCAAGTAGGTAGTATAAACACTTTAACACGTCGTTTTTCTACAAACTAGATGAAGCCGGTGTGTCGTACCTGACTACTCTGAGAAGAAACAGCCGAAACGAACTCAGAGGTCACAGTCTTTTTTAAACTCCAGACGTTGTTTTGCGTATAACCAAACGACGACAATGCGGGAGTCTGAAAAGTGCAAGCATTTGTCGGTTATCATGTAGCTCGCTCGACTCATAACTCAAGGATCTCAAATGTATAACTTGTTGTGGGGCCTGATAAAATAGGAATCTGGCAACTAAGTATTAGATGTAAAACAGTATTTATGGGTAGCGGGACTTTGTCAGTGGTGACGCGGGCTCCAAGACGCCATTCGCACGAGCGCTTTTTTTCTGAGCGTTAAAAAAGCGCCGATTTAGAACAAATGCAATTCCATGTATCTGTTCACACATCAGCGCTTTTAGACACGGCGCTTTTTTCAAACTGTATTTGACTTGAAGTGCTGGGCGAAGGCTTCTTTCTTTCTTTCTTTCTATATGTCAAATCCTAATATAATTCATTTTCTAAATACGGGTTTCGAGCTTAGAAATTAGTCCCCCTGATACAGCCTGGTTACAGACGGACGGATAGCGGACGGACGGGCTGCGGTTCCATTGAGGCGGAGCGGAGAAGAGCGGAGACGAGCTTTGCCGCGGTTCACTACTAATAATCACATGGCTTGAAATCCATATCTCTTCTCCACTCCTTGCGGCATAGCTCGTCTCAGTGGAACCGCAGCCTTAGTATTAAGATCCGTTTACCCTTTGGTTACGCAAACCTAAAAAGGAGTATTTACCTACAACTAACACCTTTGCCAACTTTGACAACAGAAACTTGAAACTTTCCATAACTTAGTAACAAAATTAAGCATGAATAATACCGAAATCGTACGCCTGTTTGACAAAACTTCCTCGAATCGAGCCGTCTAGACAGAAGACGTGCTCAGACACGCCCACCAAAATTGATAACTTAATAGTCGAATTGAATATAATTATCTATTTATATAAAAGAACAGGGTTTTGTATCAAGATTTGACTACAGCCGAAACCGCTAAACGCAATAACTTGAATTTTGGACAGCAGTTATAGTCTACCATGTAAGGGAGCAATAAGACGGGATTTTGCAAAAATCTCCTCTAAGGGGGTGAAAAGGGGTAAAAAATGATGAAGATGGGCACTAATAGTTTTTTAAAACTACCCTCCATAGGTAACACTAGTTTACATGATTTTTGTTCTTGAAATGAAATACGAGGGTTACGTTATTTTCGGTATCTACATTCCGGAAAAAATATTTCAAAAACTCCAGCACGTCGGGTTTTTGAAATATGAATTAAGTAGATTTTTGTAAAAAACTGCAACTACATAATCAATAGACATAAAAATGGGTGATTTATGCTCCTTTTTACACATATATTCATATATATGTATATCTCTCAAAACACACCAACAATAGTCACCTAGCATGCTGGGGTCGCGGGACGAAGGGATTACCGATTTCTATTTTCTGTGACCCTTGGTTTCTAGCTGATTAAGGGAACGCTCAGGTGGTGTACCATGACGTCCTGAGCAGTTCCAGTGTGGAAAAGAGAGAGAGCTATACAAGTCTTGTAGTGCCACCTCGCTCACTCACTGGAACTACTCTGCCTTCAAGACGACATGATAGACTACCAGTACATGTTGTCAATGGTTACAACTCTATCTTGTTCCAGACTATTCCCTCGTTAACAATTAAGATGAGAAGCTGCCAACACTTACCGAACCGGTGTCGGGTCTCTCATTATGTAACTTTGGTAATCTGAATCGATTTTAAGGTGACTACAGATTTGTTTGATTTGTCGATTCGTGACGATAGACGATCGTTAGCTTCGCTTATCATGTTTTGATGATCATTAAGAACTTACGATTGTTACAAATTTGCTCAATTGCTTGTTTTCAATCGATGTTAGCGAGCTACTTTAAATTAATCGTAATAAATCTTTGACGATACTTGTGATTTCTTTAGGCCTAAATTGCAGCTGCTTCCGGTTAGTCTGGGAGACGACGTCAATGAACTTAACAACTTTTCAAGGGTACGCAGATCCGGGGTCGCGGGACTTACGAATTACCGTGACCCCGGAACGTAAAGGGCTATTGAAGGACACCGCGGATTTTAGTCAGTACGAGTCTGACAGTCCCTCCCGCTCTGCCCAGGATGGGAGGCCGCATTTGACGATTTTACCACGATAAATAACTGTATGTGTTGCAAGACAAATATGACATCATGATCCCATTGCGCAACTTTTAACTCTGCTGTTCAGAGGGACACGCGTTGGAGCATCCACCCGACAGGCTATTCGCATACGGGCAAAGAGACCCCTTAGGCACACAGTGCCTAAAAGAGTTTTTGCCCGCATCCCAGGGTGCACCGGCCCGAAAAACTGGTCTTCCCCCCGGACGTATCCGAAGGGGAACTCCAGTCCACGGGCGCACGTGGAGGTTTCCTGTCTTAGCACCCCAAATACTACTTGATACTGACAGAATTAGCCGTTGCCTGTTATTAAAAGGGGAAAAATTAATAGAAAGGGTTAAAATATCTGCATTTTTTTTTTACTCAAAGAAAAATCTTTACTTAACATTTTAAAGAGGTAAAACATGTTTGTATGTAGGGATAATCCCTGGAAGTACTGAACCGATTTAACCAGTAGGAAGCTGCATTGATTCTGATTGACAATATAAGGGCAAAAACCAGTAGCCTACAACATTATTAAGCAAATCTATATGAAGAAGAAGAAGAAGATAAAGAAGCGAATCAAAATAAGCCAATCTATAGGCCCCTTTAGTGAATCGATTTGTAACCTCAGACCTCAGTCTGTCCGGCACGCCTACCGTCGCCACCTTTGACCAAACCGGCCGGATGCTCGCGCGTCCGATTTCCGAATAATTGTCGGACACAGCTCCTTTACTGCGGACATTTCAATTGCTAATGTTCGAAGTTTGAATCACGGTCCTTGTATTAATTATTGTGGTCATCAATAAAATATGAGTTGGAATAGTTTGTTACAGAACAATGTGCTTGTAAAGGTACCACGAAATTGAAGATAATTGATACTTGTCGAGAACCACGATAAAATTACATGTAGTAAATCGTGGTCATCATCATCTGTCGGCCTGTTCCCAACAAGCTGTAAAATGTAAAATGTGATAAAATCATCATCAAAACGTGTCGTTTCAATTCAATTACGACCCTTTGTTTTTAACCAAAGTCCTCCACTCTCCCAGCCGCAGTGGTAGACGCCCACGGCGTCGGACGTCGCAAGACGATCTCCGGCCACCGTAAGCGCGGGCATGCAGGCGGCGAGTAATGGGCGACTCGCTGTCCGACCATGGACCATGCCCGGGTCTACGGCGCGTTGTGTTCCACGCGCGCCTCAAGGAGTGTCAGCATAGTGACGGGGCCTGTAGAGGGCCACAGACTGCCGGGGTCTAACGAATTACCGTGACCCCGGTACGTAAAGGGCTATTGAAGGACACCGTGGATTTAAGTCAGTACAAGTCTGACAGTCCCTCCCGCCCTGCCCTGGGTGGGAGGACACATTTTATGAAATTACCACGATAAAAAAAAAGTATTCCACTCTAGCCTTTGAGCGGCTTGCTGCTCCTGAGACGGCTGTAAGTCACATTTGCTAAAGTGACGTTTTAGCACATCTACATATAGGGGAACAGTGTATAAGACGGGGACGCGAGGTATAATGGGAACATACACTCTTTAGGCATACTTAGGTAACACAACACATCGCCATCACAAACGCCATCAGGACGTCATTTGCAAGCGGCCATTAACAAATGGCGTCCTTTTGGCGGTTGCGTTACGTTAGTCTTGTGTTAAGTTTGCCTTAAGTGTGTGATTTCCTATCATACCTCGCGTCCCCGTCTTATACACTTTTGGGGAAAAGTGTATACAAGCGATTTAAAGAAATGAACTCTGAGAAACATGATATTTTGCTGTTATTGGTCTACTGGTCGCAGGTGCGACTTATATGGGAACTAAACATAACTGGCGACATGTGGTTTTAGTTTAGTATTCGTTTTAATGCTCTAACACTTTGTAATATTACGAGTATTATAAAATTTATACCTGTTCTCTGTGGTTTCAACCTCGCTGCTCGGCTCCTATTGGTCTTAGCGTGATCTTATATAGCCTATAGCCTTTTTCCATAAATGAAATATCCAATACAAAAATATTTTCTAATTCGAACAAGCGGTTCCTGAGATTAGCGCTTAGGTATAACTATACCAACTCTTCAGCTTTATAATTTACTAGCTGTACCCTGCCACGCTTCGCTGTGGCACATTGTGATTGAATGGTTGAGAAATGAGAAACAAAACAAAGAAAATGTATTTCATATAAGTTTAATTTTCCTCGCTTCCGGTAGATGGCGCGGTCACTGGTACACAGCTGTTCGTTAAAAAAAATGTTTTTTCGCGGTCGCGGATATGTGACTGATGCAAAAAATAGATAAAAACAATCCTTGATGCAGATTACATATCATGCTAAAATTTCAGCTCAATCGGTGCAGAACTTTAAGAGTTTTTGAAGCATACACAAACCAACATAACATTTTTATATATATAGATATATATAGAAGAAGATATAGAAGAAAGATAGAGATACATATATTAAAGTAAAGATTCAATACACTACAATTTTCCTTACGCACATACCTTATTGTTTTGTTTTGCCTACCCCCGTCCATGTGTCACTGCGGGGTGCCAACTGAAAACCAGCACTAGGTGTCTTTCGCCCAGCAAATGTTGAGTTGGTAAACTTATTGATGTGGACATGCTCAGCAAAATTCTTATCGTACGAGGTTGTTTTTTTTATATTTTATTATTGTTGTGTGTCCAATATCAAAAAAATGTTTTTCTATTCTATTCTGTACTCACACCTCTACCTAACCCGTATTACAGGCATAATGTGTAAATATCTATTAGTTTTTAGATTTGTTATCCAGGTACTTTCATTTTCATGATACATACCCCGCCATCTATGAGACGCAATTGAAAGTACGTCGCGCCCTAACGTAGGTATGGTCGGATCGCAACACAGTTGGGGTAGAAATAATGAACACGTGTTTTTGTCTATGAAATATATACTCGTAAAATACGAATGTGGGCGCTTGAATTGTCTCATATAACGAAGAACTGATTTCAGCCTCTTTAAATACAGGACTTTTGATTATGTTTGTTTTATTATTAGTCTATAGTGTATCACACTGGTGGACGATGGTCGCGGGACTACCTTGGCTCCGAAACGTAAATAGTGCTATTGAGGGACACCTTGGATTTTAGTCAGTAAAAGTCTGACAGTCCTTCCCGTCCTGCCCTGGGTGGTAGGGCTCATTTGATAATTCGACCAGGTATAAAAAACTTCTTTTCAGCCTTTAATTTGGAGCAATTTTGGGTCCGGTCTGCCCTATGAACATCATCGTATCGACTTCCACTGAGGTCGACTTCGACGGCGATGTATTCGGGGCCTAGCGCGTGACGTTCTTTTTCATCTAACAAGTCGAAAAAAGAAAAAGCGCGGCAGACAACGTATTATGACGCGGCGAGTCTCATATGAATTGGTTTAAATAAAACACAGGATTTCATAAAATATCTTTATTGCAGTAAAACACAATTAGTATCAAATTCGCTTGCAAAGGTGAATTTATCAAAATATTTCGCTTATCATCTATCGTGACGTGTATTATGCGTTTTTACGTCGTCAACGAAATTAATTTGGCATTCATGAACAAAGTAGCACTATAGAGAATGTTTTTTTATTTGGAACATGCGGTACAGACACAGTACACTATCCCAAACTTTAAAATCTTCCCAATCGAACATGAACTTTCTTCTTTCGAAATGAAGTTGAAAATCTACTAAAGTTTTAAATTGTGTGATAGTTTTGTGTGTCCTATACCATATACACTCTCTTAGGAACCATATACCTTAAAAAAACACTCTTTTAACAATAAAAATTAGAGAGAGAAATACAGGTACATTATTCAAATTAAATATCTTTAAATTTATCGAAAGTCAACACAATATAACATAAAAATTGAATAAAACAATAAAAATTACATAAGTACGCGAAAATCATAAGTAAAAGACATTGTAATATAATTAAAATTCCACACAACGCTGGTGCTATTTGCGCCGGTTTATGACTCATATAAAATAGAACTTTATACCAAGAGAGATACAACTCAAAATGTATCATCGTTGAATGCAAATAACTATATATTTTTATTA
This sequence comes from Agrotis puta, assembly GCA_943136025.2. NCBI lineage: Eukaryota > Metazoa > Arthropoda > Insecta > Lepidoptera > Noctuidae > Agrotis > Agrotis puta. The sequence goes on along the minus strand of OW964185.2, from coordinate 12,617,601 downwards.
CATAGAAACTATGTATATTTTAGCGGAACTAATACTATTTAAAGGCACTTTATTTAAATATTTATGCACTAAGTATGTATGTTGTTTAGCATTGAAATAATATGAAATAATGCACATATAAATATAATTGACATATAATATGCATTAAATTCGAACATGATAATATAAACTAAAAGTTTAATATTACTATGTCAAGATAACAGGTACAACCATGTTATAATATTCACTCGCAAAGGAGGCGGGCCGCTCACGCGGCCCGCCTCCTTTCTCCCTCACGGGAGAGGACAGCGTCCTCACTCCACCCCAGGCCGCAGTGGTAGGGGCCCAGTTTATACATATTATATTATTTTCATAATATTTTATTTTCATGCAAGATAGTTAGGTAATAAAATAAATAGAATTTGGCAATATTCAACAATTTCACATTAAAAAAGTGCAATTTATAAGTGGCAATCAATTTCTTCTAATCTCAAGTAATTTCATAAGATTCAATTTTGACTATGTCTACGCAACATTACCAACGTTAAAATCAATGTAGGAGCCGTCGACAAAAAAATATATTTAAACAATTAAATTATGAGTATAACTTTGTGTCTTCACAAGAAATTGTTATTAGAAACTAAAACATATGAGATTGAAAAAAAATGAATTATTTGAATAACTCCTCATGTGAGCATAATTTCAGTTTTAAAGCCTAATTAAAAGACACATTATACTTTATGACAACCCAGAGTAAATTCTAGAAATAATGTAAATTTAATACATTATTTTGAAATAAAATAGTTAAAAAAATGAGACAGAAAATGAAATGTCAAACAATTTAGTTGATTACATAATATAACTTAAAACTAACTTATTTAAATTATGGCAAACCAATTTCAGAAGCCTAACTTGCCCCTTTTTATCAATCATTACTTATTTTTATAAAGGTCAGAGCAGATGCGTGCGCGCAGCATATGCGTGTACGCACCGATAATACATGAAATACTATACAAAATATCTGACCTGACCGTTGACGAAAAATTTTTCCACAGTTATTCGAGCTCTGCATTCCAACATCAACTTTATTTCAACAACAATAAAAATCACTATAGTTTTGTCCGATTTTTGTGTGTCAGTGACAACAAACTATAAGCAATCTTATTGCTATGGCCATATTGATTAGTGTCATTTTACAAGCAATGCAAAGTCGAGGGTAAAGAATAACTGTGAAATAATTGTAAATTATTAACGTACTCATGGCAACCAATCTAACAGCATACATTTAGTTCCATGCGCACACGCATATTCCACGTGCACGCATTTGGTCTGCTCTTACCTTAAAACAATTGATTAGTATCGGGTTAACGCAAATAGAAATAAAATAATATATTGATTTAGAGTGCACATTATCACAAGTACATTAAATAAGTAAATAGAAACATAAAGTAATTCTATGTAAAACACTTACGTAATGCTTCGATAGTAAATTATGTTTTTAAACATTTGTGGTTTTCCTGTCATGTCTGAATTTATAGAAATCCAAAACGGTGGAATAATCTTCGCAATTTTATACTAAATACAGTCCCGCTTCATTGGAAAATGAACCATATCTACATAAGCCTAAAGTCTCATTCTGATCATCACAATTGTTTGTTATTTTCGGTTGAAGCTATAGCAAAGGCTGGCCAGACATGATAATACTTATTAAAAAAAGCCTTCCTTTTTACGTTAAGTGTTTTATATAAGAATCTTTATTATGCTTAATCGACAATTTTTTTTTAAATAGGTATTTTTACATTTAATTTTGTTTTTTCGTCAGGAAAACCTGTTGTTTATATTGAAGGACGAAACACACCATATTTTATAATTAAATGAAGTGTATCACAAACACTTGTCATATTTTTGAGCCAACATTAGCGACCAATGATGACTCAAATATATGGCCAACATTTAGATAGGGTGACTGGTAAACCCATGATTGTGCTCATAAAAACAACTTTAAAACAAACTTCATTTTTAAGTAACAAAAAAATTGATAATACAGCCGTATGAAATCCGCGGACATTAAAAGTAGACACAATTTACCAGCTAAGCCTAATGTACTTGGGCGACTCGCTGTCCGACCATGGACCATGCCCGTGTCGACGGCGCGTTGTGTTCCACGCGCGCCTCAAGGAGTGTCAGCATAGTGACGGGGCCTGTAGAGGGCCACAGCCTGCCGGGGTCGCGGGACTAACGAATTATCGTGACCCCGGTACGTAAAGGGCTATTGAAGGACACCGTGGATTTTAGTCAGAACAAGTCTGACAGTCCCTCCCGCCCTGCCCTGGGTGGGAGGACTCATTTGATGACTTTACCACGATAAAAAAAAAGCAAAAAAGCCTTATGTACTAGTACTCGCTCTCCCGTTCTCCCTTTCTGGCAGAATGCGGTGGGTTCGCGCGCGGGCCAGAATACTCGCGGTCAAGCCGGCTTAGCTAATAGCATTTTAATTGGTGTGAAGTGGAAACCCTGTGTGCAAGATGACAGCACCTACTAGTACAAATTAAATAATAAAAAGTACTTAAAAGGTTATGGTGTATATTAAATTTGACACGTACTTCATTCCGCGTGCGGAGCCATTGATTCAAATCTCTGCCACATCGCGCGCTTCGATAGATTTGATAGACCCCACCACCAACTTTATAAATATCATTTAAAAAAGAAAGTTTCTTTGGAAAATTGTTTGTTATCGTGAGTACAATCACGTGTTTCAGTATCGGTCACTCATTACCAGTCACCCTGTACATTTCACAACCAATGGGAGGTTTCACGCCAAGTTCGGCTCAGATGGCGCTACCAGCGCATAATGTCAATTTACTGTATGATTAAATTGACATACACTACACATTCGAAGCTACACTTGACGTTGGTACGTTATGCGCTCGTAGCGCCACTAACGGCTAAAACTACTACAAATGTTTTTGATACAGAATTCACGATATTAATTCAAAAATTCAAACCAAATCTAAGTAATTGGCCATAGACGTAATCGAGACATTATAGCGGTCCATAGTTTTACGGAAATTTAATTTCATTATGTTTTAATATTGTTAATAAATAGGCTTGTCCTTTAGAAAACCTCGAAGTGTTTGAGATCACTAGTCCGCTAAAGGGAGAGGGCGAAGTGGATTGGGTGGTCCCTAAATTAAAATGGCTCCTGTTCATTGCTGAATGTTTAAGTACAAATGATTAAGCATCATGATTAATTTTGAAAAACTGTTTTATATTGTGCGTATTACGACAAAAAATAGAGGAACAAAAATGCAAATGCTTGCTTGATTCATGGCGTTGCTAGTGACGTCACTTCTGTGATTGTCAACAGTTTATACTTAATCCGAGAAGCAAATGAACAAAAGTTAGCTGCCTGTCAGTTTCCTTAGCATTAATCGCGGGTGCAATTTTTTTTAGATTATGTATGTATGCGTTCGGAAACACACGCATACGTTCATCATACGTTCTCATTTCACAGAGTGTTTTAGTCCCTTATCTGTTTCATAGATGGCGTTACGGTGACACAATATTTTCCTTCAAACACAATTTATCGTCCATTGATAACTTACAAACTAAAATGGTTTCTCTTTAATACAAATTCAATATGGACGTTAAATAGTGTAGAAAATGAACAGAAGCCATTTCAAATGTCTCTTTACGTCTAGACTTAAATTCAGACTAGCTAGTGTCTTCAAAGTAAATGAATTTGTCAAAGAAAAATTAAGCAAGAACGTGCAAATAACAAAGTGTACCGATAAGGATTTTAAATCGCACTGTTGAAATTTTAATACTTCAGCTCAGATGGTCTACTCCCTAAGTCCATCAACGAAGATTCGGGCCCATACGAAAGTAACTCGGAATATTTTGATTGAACCCTATTCAACAACACATCGGGAGTAGGGAGAACACAAATCTTTGGTTTGTGTACCTAACTAATTTTAGATCCGTAAGCGATATGCAGTAGAAATCGCTCGATACTTCGGCCGAAAATACTTGTTTTGTATTATGAGAGTAGTCCCACTAGGCTTAAAATTGAAATTCCAACACTACAATAATATTTACTTTTTATAGTGTAATTGAAAAACGGTATTTTTTGTGAATTATCAAGTCCTTGCTCAAAAGAAATAACATACAAAGTGCCTTAATATTGTATCATGCTTATAACTTTCACATAAACACACAAGCCACGCCATTGTAACATTTACCCATTAGAAATTAAGGTTCAATTTCATCAAGCTACTTTTACCTTAGTGAAAGTTACTGGCATGTGTCTTTGGATCACAGGTGACCTACCAAGACTTACTTAAAGTGAGAGTAACTCCAGTGTGAGAACGAGGTGGAGCTAGACGACTTGTATATCTCTTTTCCACACTGGAATTGGCTATTTGACTGAAAAATTATAATTAATCCGTCACTTAGATTATCAAAAAATATTCGACCCGTATTTTTTCTTTTGTTTCGTAAACCAAAATTGACGGAGATACGATGCTTTATAAATTGGCAATACGTCACAATTTAGTACAATTTCTTCTGACGTCACGAGCCCCCACTCTCGAGTTTTGATGCGTTGTTTTTTGGTGAATATTCATTGATTTTCAAAAGAAAAAATACGTGTCCGTTATTTTTTAAACCTCTAAATGACGGACTAATTATATTTTAATTAATTTATAGCTACTGTCAAATAGCCAATTGTTCCTGCTTTAAGAAGTAACCCCCCAGGTCTTATATGACAGCACTGCTTGCCATCTGGTTGACGCCGCAAGTTCCATCACCCCGGAAGACCCGGTAGTAACCCTGCTCTCCCCAGGATTTGCCCCAGGAGTTCTTGATGATCCAGTATGGTATCTTCTTGTGGAACAGTGGGTAGTCTGTGGAAGGGAAATAGGTTATAGAAATCTATCTAATATTATATATACGCATGTTTGTTTGTTACTCAATCACTTCGAAATCTGGTCGGGTATTTTTTTATCGTGGTAAAATCATCAAATAAGTCCTCCCACCCAGGGCGGGACGGGAGGAACTGGCAGACTTATACCGACAAAAATCCTCGATGATTCTTCAATAGCCCTTTACGTTCCAAGGTCACGGTTAACAGACGAACCAGTCCCGCGAACTTGGCAGAGTCCCGCGACCCCAGCAGGCTGAACGGGTTTCGATGTTGGGTCAGAGATATATAAACTATAGGCTGGTTTGTATATATATATAAATATTTTGCCCGACTTGGAATCGATCCTGGGACCCAAGCCTCAGAAATCGTGTAGTATCAGTGGAAACATTATAGGCTAATTACGCTATTATGCTAATTATGTCCGCTATAAAAAACACAAATTGATTTCTCTGTTCTTAGTAAATGACAATTAACGCAGTCACGCACTAGCTGATGCATTCCGTGAAACAAATTCCAATACTGCACGGCACTGCAGTTTACTATTATTAATACCTATGAATGTGTGATTTTTATGTTTGTAAACGAAAAACAGACGAAATACCTCGAATAGTTGTTTAGTAAATTATTTTCATTTCTTGATGTTATGGTATGAATAGACAACAAGAAAACAAATGAAGTATGAACGAAACAAGCGTACTAACTTCAAAACCAGTATTGTTTGCAAGCAGGCCCAGTTTTTTTAAATCCGCTGTTTGGGATTCCAGAAAATCTTGCTGATGCCAATTCCAATCTTCCACGGTCCACCTGAATGTTCTGAATCATCTCCAGACCCAGTTTGGAAGATGTAACCCCAACCTCGTTAAGTGGGGCTACCTCATTGGAACAGAAGCGGGGTATGGCTCCACCTCCTATCCTGCCCTATTATCCCAAAAACATGCAGCCAACGTGACCTCTACTCTGCCATGGACAACGCCACCGAGATAGCGAAGTTTTGAACTAATAAAGTATAGGAACCGTCGTGCCACCGTTATGACGAAGAAGATTAATTGCAACGTGTACCAGAAAGATTTCATCTTATTTAATGGTGTATGTTGTCGCGTCCGGCCCTGGTTCATGCTATTATAGAGAGGGAGGACGCATGGGAAGCAGTCACCTCATTCTATGACGCATTACTGCGAGCGAAGAAAAAGGCGGAACGCGTGCGGGAGAAGCAATCCTTCTACTCACACTTTGACCGCGAGGCACGCTCTGAACGTCGGGGATCGCTAGGCGATTTCCAGCCACCACACTGCTTTAAAACATCCAATGTGTCCTTCCACTCTTGGTGCAGTTGAATGGACTGTCAGACTCTTATTGACCAGTCCACCCTGTTCCTTCGGTTGCCCTTTACATTCCGGCATCGATTTATTTTTAAGACAGTCCGCCGATTTTTTTAGGAGACATTGGACACATTGTACTAAGCATGCAAGTCTCACCTTTAACTCCATATCCTACAATGAGCACACCATGGTCCAAGTTAGTCGGATTGCACAGCGCCTTCCAAGGATGCGAGATGCCTCCCATGTAGAACTGCATAGCATTTGCGTTGATACCTGCGCGAAAATACAATTAATATGAAATTGAACCTCGATTTATATGTAATCTAAATAAGGACAGATTAATGGAAGGATGGATAGATGTTTGTTACTTTTTATTCCCAAACCACTGAAGGGATTTGGATAAAATTTGCAACACAGATAGTTTATAGTCTGTTTAACACATAGGATACTTTTGATCCCGGTATGACGTTTCTATGAGATAATTTACGAGTTACTCGTGGGCGACACACAATGGACCATGAAACATTACATTTCGGAACTATCTGGACAAAACTAACGACCAGTGGCCTACTTTGGCCCTGGATTGTCAAAACTGTAAGTCATGGAGAGAAACCTTTGCTCAGCAGTAGAATGAAGCTAACACTATCAGAAGCAAACGTGATACTACCAACAAGATACCTACATACAAATATTTTTACTAAGTATGCGTTTTAAACGTAAGTGTATTTAATACAAACATCTAAGTCACATAACAAAATATTTAAGTCAAGAGTGAGTAGGTTACTTTAAGACAAGCGTGCTTCACCGTCAACCACATCATTGCTTACCAATCAGGCGAGATGGTGGTCAAAACGGAGCTGATCGTAAATAAAAATTGGCCGATATTTTCTACGACTGTTTTTAGAATATGTTTCAATAGCACTTTGCCCGCGACTTCGTCCGCGTGGGTTTCGTACTTTCCTAATTCCCCCTTTTCACCCCCTTAAAGGTTAAATTTCCAAAAACCCCTTCTTAGTGCTCCGCTACATTATAATAGGAAGCCGTGTGCAAAATTTCACATTCCTAGCCCCAGTAGTTTCGGTTGTACGTTGATATGTCAGTCAGTCAGTTCTCCTTTTATATATACAGATTTACCAATAGAAAACTATGTGTTAGTCCCACTTTTAAATAAAACCAAATATTCAGTTAGAAATTGGACAAGAACGCGTTTTTTATTTGCACATAAAGGACTTCGACCACTTTGTATGGCGTTTGGGCTTGAACATGAACATAAAAATATTGCACTATTTTTGATTTTATGGAGTAGCTTACAGTACGTAGAAAACACATATATAGGAAGTTTTGTATCAAATTGATTTATATAAGAAAAAACTAAAAAAAAGTCGTCATGTAAAACGGGTTCATTATCCGAAGAAATGCCGGGGTAAACGTTTAAAGCGGGTACGGAGTCCAAGAGTGAGCCAGGGTCGTTAGATAGAAAATCATCAGCATCCATTTTCAATAGCGCAAGTCGTCAAAAATATCCAAAATCCAAATAATATTCGCAATAATATTCAAACAAGGGCGCGAACACAGAGCGAATGACATTGTTGTTGTTGTTTATTTTTTTAATTCCATTTTCCTTTTGGGAAGGCAAAGGGATCTAGCCCATGCAGCCTGTTCTTGAGTTTTTGTTGTTGTTTATAAAATTCGCCAAAAGGCAGGCAAAGGAACAGAGCCATACAGCCTAGTCTTGTTTGAATTTTCCAATGAATTTTCCTTGTATTTTTGAAGATCTAAGCCAAGTCTGATTTGTCCAATTTCAAAAGGCCAACGCCATGTCTGTTTTGTCTTTTCAAATAAGGACAAAGCCATGTCTAATTTATTCAAAGTCAGGCTTAGAAGCCATGTCTCATATCAGTGCGAATGACTGAATGCATCTTGGACGCTCTAAGTATAATTTTATGTAATACTAACTAATGTAATATTTTAAGTTCAAAATGTATTCGACTGAAAGACTTGTATCTATGGTCATGAATAAAAATTATTAAAAAAAAAGCATCTTGGACGCTGCACCGCAACTGTCACCATTCACAAAATAATCAATTGAAAATCTTTTTTATTCGTTTTTAATATTATTTATTTTGACACTCCCGAAATAGACCAATATTTACTAAATATTACTACTAAATTATTGATGAATTTCGTTTTTCCCAATGCAGCTGTTCACCTGTTAGCCCAGTTTGGTCGAAGTCCTTTAGGAACGACACCAAAATGATTGTGTAAATATTATAGTGTCATTGAATACGGCTATTGAATATTATAAACTCTATTCTTCTGTTATAAAGCTGAATTGTTTGTTTGGTTGAACGAGCTAATCTCAGGAATTACTGATTCGAACTGAAAACTACTTTTCTAATTGAATAGTTAATTTATCGAGGAAGGCTATGTTACATTACGCTCTACGACCAATAGAAGCCGAGCAGCGGAGGAGGAGAAAACCGCGGGCAAGAGCTAGTAACTAAAAAAAGATTCGTACCTGACTACTCTGAGAAGAAACAGACGAAACAAACTCAGAGGTCATAGTCTCTTTTAAAGGCCGGATATTATATTGGTCAAGTCATACGAGGACGATGCAGGTTTGTGTCTGAGATGGTCTTTTGAAGAAAGAACTATACAAATTTCAGTGAACTTGTCCATTCAATGCAAGGAACAAACGTATAGCATTGTAGCTTGCTTTGGCGTCAGCATACTCACCAATAGAAATGGGTCCATTGTGTACAAGCCACTGGGCCATGCCGGTCTCGTTGGTGGTGATGTTGACGGCGCTGCTGATTTGCACCTTGGCTAAGGTCTTGTTGAATGCACACTTGTCGTCTGTACCCTCGTATGGGTAGTCGCTCTCTAGCTCCAGACCTCCCAACTGCTCAATGGCCCTGATGAACAAAATATAAAGGTTTATGATTAGGCTTAAGGCTGGGCGAGCTCTTGAAATATTTTGAGGGGCCGTTCAAGTATTACGTAAGCACTATGGGGGGGTGGGGGGGTCTTTGCTTTGCTTATTTTGCATGACATGGGGGGTAGGGGAGTCTAGATGATGATTACGTCATCGGTAGTTATTTACTTTTTTACACGAATGGCAACCCTCACATTGTCTTTGGTTGAAAACGAAACGCATTTTCGGGGATTCTCGCAAATAATGCATATGTAAATAATACATAAATTGAAAAATGTTTACGTAATCATGGGGGGAGGGGGTAAGTGCTTTGCTTACTTTTGCTGACAAGGGGGACGGGGGGGTAAATAATTGTAATAAATCTGCTTACGTAATACTTGAACGGCCCCTGAAGGCCTTTATTTTTTTTCTGAAGTGAAAACTTATTTAACATCGTTGTGATTAAAGTCGATGAAACGAAAAATCGAAAATAAAAAGAGACAGATATATAAATTCATAAGATTTTACGTGGGAGAACATGAGATAGGTAGATCATTATCATAGATCCAAAAATTTTTAAGGTTTGACTTCTACCACGTGTGAATTGCACACATGTTTTTTTTGTATCGTAATAACCGTGTGACGTTTATACGACTACAAGGTCATAAGTAAAACCAGATTCTAACTATGTCATGCGGTGGTGTGTCGTATCATTATGACGTCATGTTATGCGGATCATATTATGTGTTCTATGTAGGTAATGTGTCATCACTTCACAAATAATGAAATACGTATCATGTTTTTAAATATTCCATTCGCTTTGCGCTTTTTTTTACAACGTGGAACACGACGCGCCTTTGACGCGGGCATGGTTCCTGATCAGACGGCGAGCCACCCAGTACCCACCTTCCGCATGCCCGGGCCTACGATGGCCGGAAATTGCATTCGCATTGTAACTCTTTTGTAAATTCTAACCTTTATGATGTGGACATGCTCACCAAAATTCTAATTGTGTTTTTAATTTCATTTATTATTACATTTTTCCTATCTGTTTACATTTTTAAATAGTTTTACAAAAAAAAAAAAACATTTAGAAATATAAAAAAATAGGGGCCCACTAGCATCGGGAACAGGGTCTAAAGTGCCGGTGGTTAGGGCTCTAGAGAGAGGAACCTCCTCACAATGCCCGCCGTGTCCAAGAGAACTGCTTTTTTTTAAATTTATTATTTCTGTGTGTCTGTGGCCAATATCAAATAAATGTTTTTCTATTCTATTCTATTACGCCTGTGTCGCTAACTGTTAAGCTGTTTTTTTTACATCGAATGTAATGAAGTGTTTGACCCTATGAGCATGACTGTGATAGCTCGGTCGGTTACAGCAACTGGTTTACTGAACCAGAAGGATCAAGTCCTACTCTCAATCGAATCCAGAATCTCTTGCTCGGCTGCCACGCTTACGATCACAAAGTTTTGTTGTGATCGCCGAAAAGTTGTAGTTGGTGACTTTTCGTTGCGGTGAGTTTTTGTTTCCCTGTGGAGTGCTATGAATATATGGAAATGTGCTGATAATGATGACAAATAGTTTCTAGCAGCAGGCTTATCCACATAGCATTCGACTGGGTGACAAAAAGCCACAACCAGCGCCCGGCCTTACCCGGCGAGAGACTTCACGCACAAACCGGTAGAAAGTCTGTCAAACACTAGTTTTAATCGCACTTCTCGCTAACCGCCGCCGGTATGACCGATGCCTTACAAATAGTAGGTAATGCGTAATCATCACACGGAAAATTAAATTGAGGCGGTCCTGAACTGGGCTGATTGGCACCTTTGGAAACGTTCTTTAGTTTGTACAATGGACCGGACACAACATAGATTTGGAACGCACATGACAACCGAAGGAAAAAGGAGGAATTTTAGTCAGTAAGATTCTAACAGTCCCTTCCGGTCCACCTAGGGTGGGAGGACTCATTTGATGATACAAACAAGTACATCATCATTTGTGGAACTGCACCACATTAATAAGTATGATGTCAATTTCCGAACAAAAAACGCACTAGGATGAATATTCAGATGATGTCATGAGAATAATACGTCACAATACAGTACTCCACATAAATGAGATTACGGCTATAAAAGGTCTTGATAACCCCCCCAGGTCGTGGTAGTGGGATGCCCCAAACATGATGTCTACCTAACATAAATAAACGCAAACTTTTGTACTCGTAGGTATGTACATATGTGTGGGTATGTAAGCAAGCTTGATGATGACGCGATGCGACACAATTCGACCGATTTCAATTCATCATATCATCACCCACTGCTTGGTATAGGCCTCCCCCTTTTTATGCCATATCTCTCGGTTCTGTGCTTCTCTTATCCAACTATTCCCCGCGATCTTGACAATATCGTCAACCCAACGGGCTTTTGGGCGGCCCTGGTTTCTTTGGCCGAACCTTGGCCACCATTCGGTCAAAACCTTACTCCATCTGCCATCTCTGCGTCTAGCCAAAGAACGTGTGGTTATCTACGGGTAGATGAAAAACAAAACACGCTCGCCACGACGACGTAAGTCAGTCGAATTGCATGATTATATCGTAGTAGCAAGGATTTTTATTTATTAGAAATTGCAAATCGCACGAATCGCGTCTTTAGTAAACTAGCTATTTTTCAAAAAAAAAAACCTTACCCACACTAGGAATTTCTCCTGAGTCGTGGGTGCGTTTGCAAACATAGAAACTCACATACACAAACACCCAGACCCGAAACAACTACTTGTAGTTCGTCCAAATATTTGTTCCGTGTGGGAATCGAACCCACGACACGCTGCGCAACAGTCCAATCGCTTAGCCACTGCGCTAATCGTGCCGTCAATTGTTACTATTTCTCGCAAAAACTACTGAACGGATATGATAGTATGTACCAAAAAAATTGATAGGTTATAGTTTTTGTGTGAAAGAGTTATAAACTAAAATCTCTCAAAATTCCTCATTTTAAATAGTAATACTTAGACTTGCAATAAAACAAATTATGTGATTATTTAAAAATGCCTGTGTACACATATCAGGTTGTTTGGCGTATAAATAATCGCAACTTTACAAATTGAAACTGTCAACAGCAATTTAAACGTACAATGATATGGGTTAGGTAATCAGAGTTTTAATTACAAACACCAGGGTGGGACTGGTCATATACAGGGTCTTTCTTTTAAATTAGCCATCAGGGGGAAATCCGCAGCCATAAGAGATTTTTTTGCCCCACCTAGGGCAGAGCGGGAGGGACTGTCCGACTCGTACTGACTAAAATCCACGGTGTCCTTCAATAGCCCTTTACGTTCCGGGGTCAAGGGTAATTCGTGAGTCCCGCGACCCCGGCAGGCTTTGGCCCTCTAAAGGCCCCCCCCGTTATTATGCTGACACTCTTTGAGGCGAGCGTGACGAACACAACGCGCCGTCGACCCGGTCATGGTCCATGATCGGACAGCGAGTCGCCCATTACTCGCCGCCCCCATGCCCAGCCATAAGAGATATGGAAAAACTTTATTAGGAACCTTTAGCTCTTTTTTATGATGACAATTTCGGCATTTTTTTTTTTTTTGGTCAAGTGTGTCCATAAAAATGAGTCTCACAGAGAAGAGGTCTGTGTCCCAGCAGTGGGAACATGATAGGCTGATGTTGATGATGATGATCTGAAACATATGCTTTACCTGTAAGCGTTATCAGGTAATCCTCCGTTGCAACCATTATCCAGCTTGTCACAGTCTACCAATTCTTGCTCAGAGAGGGAGACCAATTGTCCCGATTGCATCTTCCATTGACCCTCAATATTACCTGCAGAACAAAAAATACGTCTGGTACTCGGGGACTGCCGCGGTAAAGCTATTGCATAGCATTTTTTATCAACTTATGGAATTATAATTATTTATAAATTTTATTTATGAAAAAAAAAAAAATTATCGCCTACCGCGAATATATAACGAGAATTTCATCCCATCGTTGCTCTATGGGAAGTAACTCTACTAATTAGGCTATGGTCAGCTACGTCAATCAAGTGAAACGTCAAGAAAAATATACATTCATTCAAATTTTATTCATTCACGTTGACATGACAGATGTGAGAGTGACAGTGTTAGGTTTATTTTCGTTACGGAATTTCTTGATTCGGTCGCCGCGCTCAAATCCCGCGATAAAAGCTATGCAATAGCTCAAAAGAAATTCACATATTAAAGACTAGCTTCTGCCCACAACTTCATTCGTGTGAAGTTTTGGGCCCCGACCCATCGGGTTACATCCTATCGCCCGTCTGAGCTATTATATTACTTTTCTAACTCGCTAGACAAAAACTGCGATAGCATAACTGCGAATGCATGATATAAAATATACAAAAGCTTTTTTTATAGAATTGTATCATTAAATCTGGAGATTACATATAATGATATAAACTTTCTTCTATTATATGTATTTATATAATTTAGACACTCTATTTGGAGATCTCACAAAGGTTTTCCTTTGTATAATCATGATCAAAAGCTGGCACAACTGGATACAAGCCTCTCGAATCGCACGCCTTTCAACTCTACAGACGACAAATTTCATCCGACTGCTACCAGCATGCCCTTTGCGTAAAAAAAAGGAACCGACTTCAAAAATAAACACAAAAAAGTTTAATATAATCGGAAGTTGGTGGCAATAGTCAACGAAATAAAAAACAAAGCCACCGACTTCCGAACGTAATTTTAAACTTTTTTGTGTTAAATAAGTTTTATTACACTAAATGCATTTTTATGCTTAGCAATTGTAATTGTAATAAAAGTAATCTTTGATTTTATAAAAAAATCCTTTTTGTATTTGTTTTAGAAGTCGGTTCCTTTTTAGTTCAGATATTCAACAAATCTTCACTAAATCGGCGTCTTTAAAAATCTACAATCCAAGTAAGCAACAAAATCGGATCTATGCGGGCAACTTCACGATATATCCATTATTGTTATGTACTAAAACCTGCTCCAGAATGTAACAAACGATTTTCTGAAAACCGCATAAAAATCGGTTCAGCCAAACGCGAGATAATCGCGGACAAACAAACAGGTCGAACTGAGAACCTACTTTTTTTTAAGTCGGTTAAATATAATTAATCTCACCAGTGACACTGAACGCCCAGCAGCTGCCGCAGGAACCTTGATCTTTCACCTCTGTCACGGCATCATAGTCCCTCCAGTCAAAATTCTCAGGTACTTTTATACTTGGAATATCAGCTTGCTTCATAGGGACCTGGTTTTCACTAGTCAGATTCGTATTCAAACCCATGTATGTAGTTCTGAACTCTTCATAAGTTAAATCAGTGAACCGAGTCACTCCGTATACAGCTGTCCCCTTCTCGTGAACGTTCAACTCGTGAATTTTTTTAATGTTATTCTTAAATATTTCAAATCTTTTATGCATTTGAGAATAATTATTTACATAACTAGGGCTGTAAGTTGTCAAGAAGTTATAAAATAAATGTTCTGCTTGTACTTGATGATACAAATCGTGTGTATTACCTTCTTGATAGTCGCATGACACTCGGAAATTAGGAGGGTGGTCGGTCCATGGTCGAATCCATACGTTAACACGACAGAACTTGTTCAAACCGTGATTACTGAGTAACTTACATTCTTTTTGCTCGCTCAAAGCTACACAATCCGTGAAGCCGACTTCAATTTTCATTTTGTAATGAATCCCGGCCACTACTTGCTTCTCCAATGAGAAAATCCTAACAACTTTCTGTTTCGACGGATGAGGATACTTAGCTTCTATATGTTTCAAAGCCTGTCTCGCCAACTCATTGGCCATTTCAGCACTCTCAAATTCGATGTGAGACTCTAAAGGTGTCTCGTCATCGACACAATTCACATCAATGTTTTTACCATTTTTGATCCACAGTCTCTGCCATATTTGCGCCACACAACGTCTTCGCGGCAAATGCTCAAGGAAATTGCAACTAGTTATGTTTGCAACCCACTCATACTTTAAACAAGAAGTGTAGCCAACATCAAAATCAATGGTGGTTACTCTTCCCGAAGTTATCTTTGTAGAGTGACTGTTTATCTGCAGAACTCTCTGTTTGTATCTATGTAATGATTGCATTTCTAGCTGTTCTAAAGATGCTTTCACCATGCTTTGTATTTCTGAATAGTCTGTTCCATTTTCTGATTCCAAAGCAGATCTCTTATACCGTGCGATTCCTAGTGGCGAACATTGTGCATCGACGTTGCTAATAAATTTGGCTTCTGGTTTTAACCAAATAAGAGCGTGACAGTTCCTTGGGGGTACACTTGGATTAAGGAAGCACTGAAACGGATTTTTATCTAGGTTGACGTCTTTTGAGCAGTTTGTAATACTTACTACAAAATTAAGTTTAAAAGGACGTCGTGAATCGAGACTTGGTATAAGCTGTGGTTCACCTTGATGCACCAGTTTGAATCTATTTTCAGGAGGGCTCTCAAGGACAGCGAGAGATATCCTGAGAAGTTCCATTATATTCACCCCAGTAATTGACATAAAGTCTTCTTCATCGTCACAAACTACAGACACTTGTCTTACTACCAGTTCATCATCAGGTGAAGGCCAAAGTCTGGCCAAGCATAATCTATGATTCAAACCACTCATCTCTTCACAATTTCGCAGATCTGTTGACTTGTGATGCCTTAAGCAATATGTTTCGGCTACTTCAATGTACATTTTTATCGTCATAGTTCCCATTTGTACGCTATTTTTTACGGCGTATATTGATATTAATTTGTTTAAATTATTAGAATTCGATCGGTCATTTATATGTTGAACAGCACGGTCGGCATAGTAATAAAGAGTATCTTCATCTATTTCATCATCGTCGTCAACTATTTGTCTTACAGTTCTCACGCCTGATTTGCTTTTACGTTTTTTACCTTCAGTTTCGCTGACTTTTTTACAAGTTACATTAATTTCCTTTTCTACTTGCAACTGACGAACCCGTATATTTGCATTACAGTTGAAGACAACTAATGGTTGTTTCAACTTACATAAAGTATTGTTAGTAGTTTCATTCCGCAAACATGTCGTTGGTGAAATAGTGAAATTAATATTAGTAAGAGTGTCGTTGGCTACTTGTTCACTAGAGCTGAGAATTTCTGTAACTTTGTGAAAATATTTTCTATTTGATGTTGTCAAATATTTTTCAGTAGCTTCTTCTGCCAGTTGTATAAACTTATCAACATTGCTTTTTTGGGTAGACAAATCATTATCAGATTCATCTTCTGAAAAGTTATCATTATTAGGGTCATTACATTGAACATCAATTTTTTTCTGTTTTAACCAAGGTTTGTCCCAAATTTCAGTGTGACAATACAGCATTACATTATCAATTGCTTTGCAACGACGTGCATGCAGGCTGGAAATATTTACGGAGCATGCTGTCGGGGCAGCAGTAAAATCTATTTTATACTTTATACCAGAAACTACACGGGTGAAAACGCGTTGAATATCAAGCACTGTATGATAAACAGTGCTTTTTTTCTGGTATAATTTACGTAAGGATTCTTCAGCCATTAGTTTATATTCAAGTTTTGTTGGATCTTGTTCTTCCTCGCTGTGACCTCTTAAAGTACTAACATGTTGTTGACTTTTATTACTGGAATTACCTCGTGTTGATTGCACGGTTAGAATTTTATACATAGGTGTGCTGATATTTTCATCTAATGCACCACTAAGCGATCCCAGATCTCTTTTTACTCTGCCGTTGACTGAGGAGCAACTTACTGTGATTTTCTTAATATTACTCCATACCTGTGTCCAAATCTCTGAGTGACATTTGTTTATTTTCGCGTCTGGGCTACCAGACACCAGAAAATCGATACGAGTCATAGTGCCTGAAACTACTTGAGTGGTCACTTTTTCAACCTGCGCTACTACCAAATGATCTGTGATACCATTATCTATTGTGTATTTTCGCAAGGATTCCTCAGCTAGCAATCTATACTCTGGTGTTCTTGGATCTTGATCCACTAATCCACCTGTTATTTGCCTTTTACCTCTATGGCCATCATTTTCGCAAGTAACAGTGATTTGTTTAAAGTTTCTCCATTCCTGTGTCCAAACTGCTGAGTGACATTTATTGATATTAGCACCTGGGCTACCAGATACCAGAAAATCGATACGAGTCATAGTGCCTGAAACTACTTGAGTGGTCACTTTTTCAACCTGCGCTACCACTAAATTATCTCTGATACCGTTTTCTTCACTATATTTTCGCAATGATTCCTCAGCCAGCAACCTGTACTCCGGTTTTGTTGGATCTTGATTTTGTTCTCCACCTGTCAATTGTCTTTTACCTCTATGGCCATCATTGTCGCAAGTAACAGTGATTTGTTTAAACTTTCTCCATTCCTGTGTCCAAACTTCTGAGTGACATTTATCAATATTAGCACCTGGGCTACCAGATACCAGGAAATCGATACGAGTAATTATGCCTGCTACGACTTGCGTGGTCACTCTTTCAACCTGCGCTACTACCAAATGATCTGTGATACCATTATCTATTGTGTATTTTCGCAAGGATTCCTCAGCTAGCAATCTATACTCTGGTGCTCTTGGATCTTGATCCACTAATCCACCTGTTATTTGCCTTTTACCTCTATGGCCATCATTTTCGCAAGTAACAGTGATTTGTTTAAAGTTTCTCCATTCCTGTGTCCAAACTTCTGAGTGACATTTATTTATATTAGCACCTTCGCTACCAGACACCAGAAAATCGATACGAGTAATTATGCCTGCGACGACTTGCGTGGTCACTTTTTCAACCTGCAGTACTGCCAGATGATCTGTGATACCATAATCTATGATATGTTTTCGCAAGGATTCCTCAGCCAGCAACCAGTACTCAGGTTTTCTTGGATCTTGACCTTCTTCTCCACCTGTCATTTGTCTTTTACCTCTATGGCCATTATTCTCACAAGTAACAGTGATTTGTTTAAAGTTTATCCAAGGCTGTGTCCAAATTTCTGAGTGGCATTTATTTATTTTCGCGTCTGGGCTACCAGACACCAGAAAATGGATACGAGTCATAGTGCCTGAAACTACTTGAGTGGTCACTTTTTCAACCTGCGCTACCACTATATTATCTCTGATACCGTTTTCTTCACTATATTTTCGCAATGATTCCTCAGCCAGCAACCTGTACTCCGGTTTTGTTGGATCTTGATCTTGTTCTCCACCTGTCAATTGTCTTTTACCTCTATGGCCATCATTGTCGCAAGTAACAGTGATTTGTTTAAACTTTCTCCATTCCTGTGTCCAAATTTCTGAGTGACATTTATTTATATTAGCACCTTCGCTACCAGATACCAGAAAATCGATACGAGTCATAGTGCCTGAAACTACTTGAGTGGTCACTTTTTCAACCTGCGCTACCACTAAATTATCTCTGATACCATTTTCTACACTATATTTTCGCAATGATTCCTCAGCCAGCAACCTGTACTCCGGTTTTGTTGGATCTTTATTTTCTAACCCACCTGGCAATTGTCTTTTACCTCTATGGCCATCATTGTCGCAAGTAACAGTGATTTGTTTAAAGTTTATCCAAGGCTGTGTCCAAACTTCTGAGTGACATTTATTGATATTAGCACCTGGGCTACCAGATACCAGAAAATCGATACGAGTCATAATGCCTGAAACTACTTGAGTGGTCACTTTTTCAACCTGCGCTACCACTAAATTATCTCTGATACCGTTTTCTTCACTATATTTTCGCAATGATTCCTCAGCCAGCAACCTGTACTCCGGTTTTGTTGGATCTTTATTTTCTAACCCACCTGGCAATTGTCTTTTACCTCTATGGCCATCATTGTCGCAAGTAACAGTGATTTGTTTAAAGTTTATCCAAGGCTGTGTCCAAATTTCTGAGTGGCATTTATTTATTTTCTCGTTTTGGCTACCAGACACCAGAAAATCGATACGAGTCATAGTGCCTGCGACGACTTGCTTGGTCACTTTTTCAACCTGCAGTACTGCCAGATGATCTGTGACACCATCATCTATTATATGTTTTCGCAAGGATTCCTCAGCCAGCAACCAGTACTCTGGTTTTGTTGGATCTTGATCTTCTTCTCCACCTGTCATTTGTCTTTTACCTCTATGGCCATCATTCACGCATGTAACAGTGATTTGTTTGAAGTTTCTCCATTCCTGTGTCCAAACTGCTGAGTGACATTTATTGATATTAGCACCTGGGCTACCAGATACCAGAAAATCGATACGAGTAATTATGCCTGCGACGACTTGCGTGGTCACTCTTTCAACCTGCGCTACTACCAAATGATCTGTGATACCATTATCTATTGTGTATTTTCGCAAGGATTCCTCAGCTAGCAATCTATACTCTGGTGTTCTTGGATCTTGATCCACTAATCCACCTGTTATTTGCCTTTTACCTCTATGGCCATCATTTTCGCAAGTAACAGTGATTTGTTTAAAGTTTCTCCATTCCTGTGTCCAAACTTCTGAGTGACATTTATCAATATTAGCACCTGGGCTACCAGATACCAGGAAATCGATACGAGTAATTATGCCTGCGACGACTTGCGTGGTCACTCTTTCAACCTGCGCTACTACCAAATGATCTGTGATACCATTATCTATTGTGTATTTTCGCAAGGATTCCTCAGCTAGCAATCTATACTCTGGTGTTCTTGGATCTTGATCCACTAATCCACCTGTTATTTGCCTTTTACCTCTATGGACATAATTGTCGCAAGTAACAGTGATTTGTTTAAACTTTCTCCATTCCTGTGTCCAAACTTCTGAGTGACATTTATTAATATTAGCACCTGGGCTACCAGATACCAGGAAATCGATACGAGTAATTATGCCTGCTACGACTTGCGTGGTCACTCTTTCAACCTGCGCTATTACCAAATGATCTGTGATACCATTATCTATTGTGTATTTTCGCAAGGATTCCTCAGCTAGCAATCTATACTCTGGTGTTCTTGGATCTTGATCCACTAATCCACCTGTTATTTGCCTTTTACCTCTATGGCCATCATTTTCGCAAGTAACAGTGATTTGTTTAAAGTTTCTCCATTCCTGTGTCCAAACTGCTGAGTGACATTTATTGATATTAGCACCTGGGCTACCAGATACCAGAAAATCGATACGAGTCATAGTGCCTGAAACTACTTGAGTGGTCACTTTTTCAACCTGCGCTACCACTAAATTATCTCTGATACCATTTTCTTCACTATATTTTCGCAATGATTCCTCAGCCAGCAACCTGTACTCCGGTTTTGTTGGATCTTGATCTTGTTCTCCACCTGTCAATTGTCTTTTACCTCTATGGCCATCATTGTCGCAAGTAACAGTGATTTGTTTAAAGTTTCTCCATTCCTGTGTCCAAACTTCTGAGTGACATTTATTTATATTAGCACCTGGGCTACCAGATACCAGAAAATCGATACGAGTCATAGTACCTGCAACAACTTGGGTGGTCACTTTTTCAACCTGTGCTACTACTAAATCATCTCTGATACCATTTTCTACATTATATTTTCGCAATGATTCCTCAGCCAGCAACCTGTACTCCGGTTTTGTTGGATCTTGATCTTGAAGTCCGCCTGTCAATTGTCTTTTACCTCTATGGTCATAATTCTCGCATGTAACAGTGATTTGTTTAAAGTTTCTCCATTCCTGTGTCCAAACTTCTGAGTGACATTTATTTATATTAGCACCTGGGCTACCAGATACCAGAAAATCGATACGAGTCATAACGCCTGCAACAACTTGGGTGGTCACTTTTTCAACTTGCGCTACCACTAAATCGTCTCTGATACCATTTTCTACACTATATTTTCGCAATGATTCCTCAGCCAACGCTTTGTACTCAGGTAGTGATGGATTTTTTTCCTGGAGGCCACCTAGTTGCCTACGAACATTGCCGTTTAAAGCTTCTCTTTTGGTTCTGTATAAGTCTTTATCTAGTTTACAGTCAATTTGAATATTCTTATTATGACTATTTTGTAACCATGGCTGTTCCAATATTTCAGCAATACAATGTTTACCCTGTAATAAATCAGTGTTCTCTATATCTACTGGAGATATGGTAAAATT
Organism: Agrotis puta; assembly: GCA_943136025.2. Lineage (NCBI taxonomy): Eukaryota > Metazoa > Arthropoda > Insecta > Lepidoptera > Noctuidae > Agrotis > Agrotis puta. The sequence goes on along the minus strand of OW964185.2, from coordinate 12,596,350 downwards.
AATAAGGGTCTTAATGCCATCATCCCATAGCACGGCGACTCCTCCTATGGTTACAACAGTGTACAGTGAGCTGTTCATTTTCTGAATATAATTACGAAGAGACTCATCTGCTAATTGTACATATTTGTAGTAATTAGGATCATCTTCCGTGATGTCGGATTTTATAAATAGTTTGTCGATTAAATGGCATTTCACTTCAATGTCACTTTTAGACTGTTTTGTCTCTGTTACTTCGGCATTACACAAAGTATCACCATTGTCTTCTTCCGCATGGGATGCAATAAATCTGATTTTAAGTTTTTTTGATTTTCTTTCGACGTTATCTACGAAAGCCACACGCACAAGTTTAGATTCAGGATGATTATTAATATATTTTTGCAAAGACTCCACAGCAATTTGCATATACTTTGGATTATCTGCATGTATTTCAACTGTGTGATCCATCATTTTCACATCTTGTTTCAACTGGCAAGAAACATTGAAAGCCTTTGTTCCCATCCAATGTTTTTCCAAAATTTCAGAATGGCAACGTACAGTTTTGCTGTTACTTTGGTTTTTGGGAGAAACTATAAAATCGATCCTTGTTAGTAGTCCAGCAACTATTTGTGTGGTTACTTTTTCCACTCGAACAATTGTATGTGGTGGATTGCCAGTATCGTGCAGATATTTCTTCAACGACTCTGCAGCTAGCTGATAATACTTCGAGTCACTTGGATTGCGTTCCTTTGTTGTGTTAGTGTTTTTTATCTGCTGTTGGTATTTTATGTTACATTTAACAAAATACTGCTTTTTGTCAATCCAGTTATTTTCTAATATTTTAGAACGGCAGTGCAATATATTTTTAGGATTTACAATGTTACATTTCGATGACGACAAGATACCGTTGCTCTGAATTAGACAATTTGTAGGAGAAATTGAAAACTCAATTTTTATTAATTTTCTAGAAACATCTGGAACAATCGTTTTGTCAACCTTGACAACTTCATAATGTTGATTACTGGATGACGACTGCATAAACTTATATAAAGATTCATTTGCTAATTTTTTGTAATCAACTTCTCTATCTTTATTCAAACTTTGTTGGTTATCCCTACCGAAATCAATAGATCTTTTCTTCCTCGTTTTTAGAATTTCGTTATTTTTCAAAACATCATCGCATGAAACTTCAATTTGCCTCCCATCCATAATCCATGATCTGTCCCATATTTGTGCTTTACATAAACGGAGTCCTTCGCCTTTCAACAATTCACATTTATTTATTTGATCTCTAGAGTAATTGTCATCTGTACAATCTGTGTAACCGACAACAAATTCAATTTTAGTCAAGAACCCAGCTATTATTTGGGATGAAATTGATATTATGTTTACAATCTTCTGTTTGTTGGTTTTATCAGACTGCGATTCTAAATACTGTACGGCTTCTTGCAACATTTCAATAATTTGTGGGTCATCTACGGTAATATTGTTGCTTACTTTTTTACTTTTCGATATCCTCATGTCCGCCGGTCTGTCTGTACAAGTATAGGACATTTTCTTTTCTTTAAGCCAATGTCTCTCGTGGACAATAACATCACATATCTTTGACCCTAGTTGTTCTAGAACTGTGCAGTTTTCTCTTAATGGCAAAGGTACGCTTTTGTTACATTTAATGTTCTCAATAATAACTGAAAATTTTGTCAATGTCCCAGATGTTACTTGAGTAATAGCTGAAGCTATTTTATTTAATCTCATGGCGTATTGAGATTTTGATTCAGATTCAATTTCTTTTACAGCCTCTTCAGCCAGTCTGCGCAGCACAGGATCATTTAAAGCTACTTCTCTTATGTCTTCTCTATAGTCACTTTCTTTATTATCATTGTAACAAAAAGTGCTTAGAATTTGTGGACTGTTTTCGTTTATGCAATCGATAACACCATTACAAATTTGAGTGTCCACTTCTCTTGGTTCACATTCAACTTTATCACAAGGTATCGTAACTCGAGCTTGTATGTATACAAATCGGTGAAGATCTTCTTTTTCTTCTTCAGCTCTAATGACATTTTTAACAGCTCTATTTTTGACTTCCATATCCATTTCATTCATGTAGTCAACCATAGCTTGTGCCATTTCATACATAAAACGAGCATTTAGTATACTATTTTTAATCCCATGATAATCTTCCGCAAGTGACAGTACTTGCAGATCATAATCATAGCTCCGTCTAACCCTCGGAACAACTTCTTCAACTTCAGTTTTAGGTTTAAAACCAGCAAAATCAAAAAAATCTAACATTTCATCTATAGCTTTCTTTTTATCTACATTTAATTTGAAAGTTTGTTGTTCAGTTGTTTGTGATTCAGTAACGGGAATAGAATTTTCATTATGTTTTTCAGACCCGGCTTTGAAAACATGTTGTTTGCTTACATCTGACAGATCAGGAGATAGTGTAAAAGACTGCCTGTTTGATTCAGTGACTGCCTGAAATTCAGCATCTGTAATTATTTGTTCTTGAATTTTTTTTATTTCGTCCTCTGAAAGGGTCTTTTCCTGATTCGGCTGTGATTGGACATTTGTATCGTGTTTAACTTGTATATCGTCATCAAAAGCATTAGTTTCTGCAGGATCACCAGATGAATTTTCCTTCTTCTGATTGTTATCAGATAGGGGTTCCGGTAAAACTTCACCGTTATCTCCGAATTGCCATTCTTCTGTACAATTATTTGCAAGGATTGCTCTGTAATTTCTACTATTCGAAAGTTTAACCCATGGTTTCACTAGGATGGTGATTTTACAAATTTTAGACGAAGCACAGTTTTCTGATTCCACTTGAGTACAATTGTTGAAATTAATTGATAGAGTTAAAATGTATCGGACACCATTTACCACCTGCGAAGGAAATTTTACAACAATGTAGTTCTTGTGATTTCAGAACATTTGATTTACTTATTTTACAATGTTTTTTACTTACTTGAACTTGGCGTTCCACGTCTTTAACAGTGGCCAAGGTATGTTTCACGGAGGGCTCGTGAAGATCGAGATGCCTCACTCCTAATTCCGCGAGGTCGCTGACGCCCGCAGCTTGTGGGTTTACGTGTGAGGCGCACCCAATGCACGGCGCCCTCGGTTGGTCCCGTGGAATCGCGATAAACTGTTCGCCGGATGTTATCTTACAAGAAAACATCAATAAAATAATAATTACTAAAGGAAATGTAAATGCATTTTTATGATTTCAAAGTGATGTGGGAGTTAAGGCATGCCATGAAGTCGCGTGCGCATAGCCCTTCATGTAAGAATTAACATTGACGACCACCAGAAAAGCGCCGAGGTGAGGTAATGAAATTCAACCAAATCCTGGAGAATGGATTTAGGGTGAGTATGGGTAAGATGAAAAACGGGGGAAGATAAAAAATCACATTAATTCCGAATCCCGAGGAATTCTTTAAATGCTGGCAACATTGGCCGCCCAGCAGTCTGCGTCAGTAGCTAAGTGAGAGCACTGGTGTGTTTTGTGACATTTTCCGTACGGACACATTTACCCGCGTAATGATGCATGACTAAAATCGTATTAACGGTAATTACAATAAAGACGATTTTAGTCACTATTTCTCTTCTCTTACCTACATCTTACCCCTTGGGCATTTCGTCTTACCCCTGCATGTTTTTTTTTTCTTAAGACCAATTTTATTAACAATTTTTTTATAAAATATTGTTTCAAAAAGATTTCTTTCAGCATTATAGAAACAACTTGACCATACATTTTTACCCAAAACATTATTTTGTACATTTACCTTGAATTCCTTTGTTTGACAACAGTTTCAAATCAACACTGTTCATCTAATCAAATCAAATTTTTATTCCATTTTATTAGTGGGGGTAAGTCGGACTAACGACCACTACTATATTGGATCGCGAGATTAAGCAGAAAATTACAATGTGGAGCGTAGCAATTGACGCCCAAGTACGTAAATGAGGTATTCCTCTGAGCAATATAACATCATCACACCTGTTATCTACAAAGGGTTAGGCATAAGTGTTCCTAATCGTGCATCCACATTTCTGCAGTTAATTCCCCTGTACCTAATAGACAGCAACCGGGTATAATTGCAGACAACGTAGCTGCTATTAACATAAGAAAACCCAGAAACGCTTTGCCCGACCTGTGAATTAAATCCAGACGGCTAAAGTGTATCTAAATAATTGTAGGTTCCCAGAGGTTGCCCGCCAAAAGCGGGCGCGGGTAACAAGGTTCTAACAAGGAAATTTTGCATAATGGTCCGCACCTGGTACAGGAGCCTGCTCGTGGTTGGGTACTAACAGCAGCACAGGTGGATCTTTATAGTTAAGTTCCGATTGCCGAGGTTCATCTACATGGTTGACCAACTATTACTACGAGTCTCCTGCGAGCCTCGGAAAGCATTTGCAATCCTTGACAGTCGTTACTAATTGTCAGAAGCCCGAAACTCAGACAGTCAAATAGGCAGGCGCTCCATCTACACTAATATAGATTTGTATTTTGTGTGTGTGTTTGTTTGTAATGAATAAACTCAAAATCTACTGTGCCGATTTCAAAAAATGTTTCACCACGACTATGTTACTCCTAATCATGTCCAGGTCGCGGGACTGTACGAATTACCGTGACGCCGGAACGTAAAGGGCTATTGAAGGACACCGTGGATTTTAGTCAGTACGAGTCTGACAGTCCCTCCCGCTCTGCCCTGAGTGGGAGGACTCATTTGATGATTTTACCACGTAAAAAAATATATGTCATGTCCACCCGTGCGAAGCTGAGATGGGTCGCTAGTAATAATAATATTATAAAGAGGAGGACTTGATTGTTTGTTTGTATTGAATAGGCTTCGAAACTATAGGACCGATTTAAAAAAATCTTTCAACACTTGAAAGCAGCTTTGGTCCTGAGTGACATTGGCAATAAGGGGGGGAGGGGTGAGCGGGCGAAGCTGCAGGGAAAAACTAGTGTAAAATGCTGGTATTCATCTCCGGTAAGAATAGAAAGCAACACCTACATAGTTGGTATACCATATACCTAACGCTAGACAGATGATTACCCACACAAGTTATGTAATAAATACTATTTTTGTATTTTTGCATTAATAATAATCATTATCAGCATTGTGAGGAAGTGCCTCTCTCTAGAGCCCTAACCACCGGCACTTTGGACCCCATTTAAAAATGTAAAACATATTTTAAAAAATTAATAAAGAGAAATCATAATCAATTAATCTACATCAATGTTTTTGCACTATTTTATTAAATTATTTAAATTCTTATAGTGACTATGATTTACATGCACTTGGTTTATTTAATATTTCTACACTAGCTATGGTAGTATATGTGAAGCAATGTATAATGTAAAATCTCAATGTAACATATACTTATAAATAAATATATCTTTATCAAGTATTCAGATGCTTATAAATTATTCAGTTCATAAATCATTATATCCTAACATAGTTCCATTATAATGATACTGAACATTTACATAACGAATTATGTTTTTCCTGATTGAAAATATACATAAATTGTACGCAAAATTATTCACGCTATTATGAATCTTATTTGTTAAGAATAACTATTTGGTTTGTTCGGTCACGGTTTATCACTGTAGATCGATTATACACACTTTTCGTTCAATTATTTTATTGGATAAACATGAAAGTAATTTTAGCACATTGAATTGTTACATTCACGGTAATATGAATATGGTAATCTATACTCCTTACATAGTTCTATTATAAAAGGTAAAATTTGATTGTAAGTATTGGGAAATTTCCGGAACTAATGAACAGAATTCTAAAAAAGTTGTCTCTTTTGGGATATGCTATAAGTTATATTTATATCATGCCTATTAACTGAGCTATTTTTGCATATTTTTGTCAGAAAAAGTAATAACGAGGGCGGCCATTGTGGTATGATTTCAAATTTAAGACGCACGGCTGCACTATAGATGTATTTATTATCCTTCCTCTTGTATCACTATCTATTAATGAAAACCGCATTAAAATCCTTAACGTAGTTTGAAAGATATAAGCGCACAGTCGGTGGGAACCGACTTTTCACGCCCTTTTCCTATCCACTCCTACCAACGCCTTAGGGGTTTTGAGAATTTGCGATTTTAAGATTTGGTCATTTTGAGAATTTGCCATTTTGAGAATCAGGCGTTTTGAGAATTTGCCATTTTGAGAATTAGGCATTTAGAGAACTTGCCATTTTGAGACCTTGTCCTTTTGCGCCTCCGTTGCCATTTTGCGATTTAGCCTTTTTGCGCCGAAACCTAACCCAGAGTTCCCCTAGTCGCTTTTTAGACAAAAAGGCGTTGCTGTCGCCGATCCCGTCGCATCGTGATGTTCTCGACATGTCACGACGTGGATAATTCAACGATCGGCCAACGACATATACAAAGAATTAAGAAAAGTAAACAAAGTAAATAAACCGCAAAAAAAACATTCAACTGGCTGACCGCCAATTACAACTGTAACACAGATATGATATAAACTTATGACAAAGACAATAAAGATCATTTTAATCAATAACAATAACAATGTGCGAAAGAAAAATAAAACCTAATTTAGAAGCTAATTATATTTTAAAATTCGTTTTTACAGATATTTTTATTCTTTAAAACAAAGAGATTGATGACTTATTGAAATGGATCGATAATAAGTGTTGAAAGATTTTGATTTTATTGTAATTATTCCTTTGTTTCATACACATTTTTTTTATAACGTGTTAGAATTATCAAAAAACTTCCCACCCAGGGCAGAGCGGGAGGGACTGTCAGACTTGTACTGACTAAAATCCACGGTGTCCTTCAATGGCCCTTTACGTTCCGGGGTCACGGTAGCTGATAAGTCCCGCGACCCAATGCAGAACCCTTAAGTAATTTTTAATATTTTGCAAAAAATTGTAGGTATATTTTGTTTCAGTTCTGTACTACTCTTGGTGCGTTAATCATTCCGTTGACGTTTTTAACAATATGGGAGATGACGAAATCACTAGAGTCTACAATCATTGGAACTATGCTGTTATTGTGTGGTAAGTAAAATAACCCTCCTTCTGTCGCAGTCGGGTAAATACAAAATTATGTTTGACTAGCTATTGCTAGCGACTTCACCCGCGAAGCACTCGAAAATTAAGCCAGCCGAAGAGGGCCAAGGTTTGGCCCTCTAAAGGCGGTCCCCGGCATTGTGCTGACAGCTCTTTGACTTGGGCGTGGAACACAACGCGCCGTCGACCCGGGCATGGTCCATGATCAGACAACGAGTCACCCATTAGTCGCAGCCCGCACGCCCGCGCCTACAGTGGCCGGAGATCTTCCTGCGAAATCTGTCGCCGTTGGCATCTACCACTGCGGCTGGGTCGTGAGGTGGACGTCGTCCTCTCCCTCAAGCGTCCCGCCTCCTCTCCTTCTCCTCCTTCGCTAGCATGACTGCTTCGCAGGAGGCGACCGCTTCCCACCTCCGCAGCATGGCTTCGACCAATGCCGGGCGCGAAAGGTCATCGCCTATCGCCGTCGTGAGGACACGGCGGTGCCTGGGACCTGCGTCAGGCGGTAGGTCAGGACGCCGTAACGCCTATCCAGCCAATCCTCAAAGAGAGGTTTTACCGCCGCACTTGCTGCGTGCTCGAATGCACACACTTAAAATAGTTTTAGTAATAATAGTTCTAAATAACTTTGCTGCATCTTCTGTTCTAGGTAAACAAAGACAAAGTCGACAGAGTGATCTTACCCAGGAGCATATCCAGTTTAACTTTGAAGAGTTTTGTGTTTGGAAATACAGATGCATAGTGAGTTGTAATCTTTAGCCATACACATTATGAAAGATGTGTGAAAGAGCTTAGTTGAACTTTGCACTAAGAAACTAGAACTTTAAGCATTACTGCCATTTTTTTTTTGGGTGGAGCAGAAATGACTGTCTGGCTCTTACTGATTCTGGGGTCACGGAACTGTCTTATCAGATAATCGTGGCCCTGGATTGTGAAGGGCTATTCAAGGACACCATAGATTTTAGTCAGTGCAAGTCTGACAGTCCCTCCCATGCTGCCATGGTTGGGAGTACTCATTTAATGATTTTACCACTTTTTTTTTTTTATTGTGGTAAAATCTTAAAATCCACGGTGTCCTTCAATAGCCCTTTACGTACCGGGGTCACAGTAATACCTTGGTCCCGCGACCCCGGCAGGATGGAACCAAGGGATTACCGTGACCCCGGTAATCCCTTGGTCCCAGCCTGCCGGGGTCGCGGGATTACCGGGGTCACGGTAATCCCTTGGTCCCAGCCTGCCGGGGTCGCGGGACCAAGGGATTACCATGACCCCGTACCACATACAAAAAAAAATGATTAAGAAACTAACCTGTACCTTCGGTTATATTTAGCATTCCAGGGATGCACTCTTTAGACAGATCCGAACCCAGGCATTTGAAGCCAGACAGTGAAATAGCCATAAATTTACAGAATGTATATGTGCGTATTCTTGACATAATATAAGCTGCATGTTTCTAGGTCACCCAGATCTCATTAATACTTAGAGTACGCTGACATGATAAAGGTTATCTTAACTTTGTATTGGCTTACCTACTTCCAACAATTACTAATTGTTATGGTATAGAAGATAATAATTTATTGGAAAACAGATTTAAAAAATTGGAGAATATATTTTTTTTAAATAAAATATATTTATTATATTTTTTTCAGATAAGTAGTATCTGGAATTAATGAAACCCACTATATAGAAACAAAATATAGAATTTTACCTCTGTTTAATATTATAGACGTCTGTAAAAACAAATAAAAAAAGTTTCAAGGTTTTATTAATTATACTCACAGCTGTATCTTGTTGAACTTCATTGTCAAGCTGCACAGGTTTCCGTTCTACAGTGGGTTCCGTAACCTCAACATGAGACTCCATTGAGGTTTCAGGAACTCCATCAGACTGTCTTGGCTGGTCTGCAGCCTCTTCACAATTACTGCTTAGAACTGTGACCTCATTGTCTGAATCCTTTATGAAAGCTACACATTTTAGTGATTTTTTTGCTTGATTGTTGCTTATTTCTGCGACTTTTAGGTTTGCTTCTATTTTGTAAGTGGTGTCATCCTGCAAAAATTAATTATTAAAGTAATCTGAACAATTAAGACTTATTTAAAAATATTTATAATTAAAAAGAGTTTGAAGCTGCTCCAGTATGATTTTAAGAGAATAAAATAAAATAGATAAACTGAGGAAAATCAATAATACTACATAACAAAGACTTCGATTTCTCTTAATTTATATGCAAGAAAAAATAATTTTGTAATTTTTTTGTCTGGGAATAACATTTTCATCACAATTCAAATAAGTTTGAGGCATGTTTATATGGTTTATATTTATATAAATTTTAAGATAACTTTAGATACGAAGGTCTCGGTTAACGATAACCCACATCGCACTTTAGAAAAGTTTAATAGCTATTTTAAGATTTAAAAAATATATTTTACACACCTCTTGCTGCGTACTTTGCAAAGATCCTTCTTCACTTTTATAAACTTGATTAAGTAAACTATCATAATACTTCAAGAAGCCACTCAAGAACTTTTCTTTCTGATCATTATTTATTTCGCAAAAACTTTGAGAAAATAAAAACTGGACGACTAAAAAATATTTAATTTTATTCATGATGTAATTTTTAATGTTCCGTCATAGTCGTGCACAAAGTATGAACAATAAATGAGAACTGAAGGCGAATCAAATTGGTAATATTTATTTGTTTACTCCTGCGACACATGAATCAGCGAAGACGGACAGAACTTTTATTTGTTGACAATTGACATTAAAATTACGTTTACGACGCATACGTCAAATTGACAATAGTGATGGGCAATTGAAAGTTTACGGTGTGTTGAATATTTTATGTCAGTTAATTCACAAAAAGTTTTAACTCACATAAAATCACTCCGCAATCAATTCTTCCAGGTAACTTTCAAGGTAATCCGTTCCTATGAAAACGAATAACAGCCCTAGCCGTTAAATTAAATATGGCGAGACGTGAGAATCACGTCTCAAAATTTTAAATAAGTTCAAATTACGCGGGCAAGTTTTTTTCATTTCGCTAGCTTGCACATTAAAATGCAATCGCTAAAAATCAAAATGTAAAAAAATACCAATGCTTTTTGCCTTAAAAGGTGAGAGAAGAAAAAACAAATAAAATACGGTTGAACTCTGTATTTTTTTTTTAACTCAAGTATTTATTTATACAAGATTATTTTTAGTATGTATGTGAAATCTGAATATAGTTTGTTCAGAATCAGTAACTGTTTCGATTCCAATATTTGAATGACAACCAGGTAACAAAACAGCTTCTTTCCGCAAAATCACATAGTAATTAATAATTTAACTTATAAATCTAGTATATCCCTATTCATTAATTTTCAAGGCAATGTTAGCATTCCTTTCCATTGTGTCTACATTCCAAAACAGCGTCCTAAGTCGAAACAATTTTTCAAATATTCAAGTCTGCTGATAAACATAACAAAAATGTTTACTTTTATGGATAAATATTTTTCATTTCATTGATGAACTGCGTTTCCTACGAATAATTCTATGAACAATATTGTGGAACAACTTGTAAGTACACATCCACACCTTCAATTCCCGAAGATTTAGACGGAGCTGCGGAGGTTAAGGTATACCTACTAGTATAACATGAAAGATCCTACTGCCACTAACCGGGTATAAGTAGGTATAACTCGAGTCTGAGATTACAAGAAATCTTTAACGGAAAACCCCAATATTACTGCACGACCTGTGAATTGAACCCTAGGACCGCATGTTCTACCATTAAGCTGAAAACCACAAGACCATTACGGTAAAATTGTCTTATTCCACTGTAATTGCAAGTCAGTACATTTTGTTTATTCATTTAACTTAACCTATTTATACGTTTTTAAATATTTTATAAAAACAAAACATATAAAATAGTTGTGGGAGCAGGGTTCAATCTACCGGTGGACAGGAACCTCCTCTCAATGCGAGTCGTATCGAGGAGTACAGTCTTCTGAATCAGGCCCTTGATCCAACTACCCAACGTACATTTATTATTATATGAGTAGGAGGAGTATGACGACACGGTTGGCGCAGTGGCTGAGCGATCGACTGTTGTGCAACGTATCGCAGGTTCGATCCCCACACGGAACAAATATTTGTATGATCTGCAAGTATTTGTTTCGAGTCTGGGTGTTTGTGTATGTGAGTTTCTATGTTGTACAAAAATAAACGTGGACCTGCGTTTATTTTTGTAGAAATTAACTATACAGTAGAAATTCAGAAATTGCTACAGCTTGGCAAAAAAGAGTATGGAAAAATTGAGGTCGCTACTACTTGTCATATGTCATTATAAATAAACAAGTAAGCACTGATCGTTGCGAATTAATGTAGAAAATCGTGAAATAACACGAGGGAATTGTTTTTTGACACAGAAGCTGCTCGTAGTTGACTTTTTTAACATGTTGCAACAACAAACGTTTCGTAGTTTCAATTGTCACCGCATCAGACTCTTTCTTGCCAAGCTGTATCCTAGTGTGGAGTAACGTTTTTTTTTTAAAGCAACGTGTCCCGTTCAGTTTTTCATCAAAATCGGGGCTGAGAGCCCTATAAGTATTTTTTGCTTCTTCTCATAGTTCAAACCAAAACACAGCGGTGATGGTGTGCCCAGTTTGGGCGGAGCATCGTCTTGTCCTCACAAAGGTTATAGGCATCGGCGACCTCTCGCACCCTGCATTGGTCGAGGACATGCTGCGCGGCGAGACGGAATGGGAAACAGTCACCTCCTTCTGTGCTGCAGTCCTTATAACGAAGGACGACGCGGGATGCTTAAGGGACTGGACAGCCTCGACCTCACGACCCACCCGCCGTGGGAGACGCCCACTGCATTGGACGCCGAGAAGTGATATCCGGCCACCATAGGAGTGGGTGTGCGGATGGTTAGTAATGAGTGATTCGCCGTCTGAAAATGGTCGACGGCGGTTGTGTGGAACACGTACCTCAAAGAGCTATCAGCAATCTTATGGGGCACCCATAGAGGGCCAAGGTATGCATGGGTCGCGTGACTCTTCTTTAATGATTTTACCACGATAAAAAAAGGGATGGTAGTGGTACAAAAACTTAGAAGCCATGCCAAAAATATTGATTAGAAAAAGCAGGTAATGTCAATGTCATCCCTTCTGTTCTGTCACCTGTTTATGACGTCTCACTGCCTTGTTGATATACCGTTACTTTTCATATTATCTTCTTAATATTTTAAATGAAAATGTTAAATTCCATTTAATTTGATCACTGTAATTCAAAAATAGTGCCTGCAACTATGTCTGAAAAGAAGAAAACCAGTATTTCAACAATACCGAGTAACAAAATGTACTTTCTAATTTCACGGACTAAGTTTTTGTTTCATATTTTTTTTACGGCACAAATATAATTATTTCAAATACAATATTTTTGTAGATGGTGGGTCACATTCGGAATACTATGTGGTGCCACATTTGTAACCAGATTTTACAAAGTTTTGGAGCCTGATCATGTATGGTAAATATTATTTTATTGTTTGCTTTTTAAATTAAGTTTAGGGATGGCTAATTTATTCTTATTATTAGTATGCAGTCTTTCCAGAATACGGTTGTTGTTTGTTATTAGTATTTTTCAACAAAAAAATTATGCTGTTTCTACTTTTGCAATAAAAAAATAAAATAGTCTTAGTTAAGTTGTTCCTGGCATCCAGACAATTTGTAGAGGTCAATTCGCCTTCTGAGCGATCATCAGCAAGCAGCGTGTCGTGGGTTCGATCCCAGGACGGATGATTAAATATTTTTATGAACTTTAAGCAGTTGTTCCATGTTGTTAGGGCGCACCCACAACACAGGAGAAAGTCCTAGTGTGGGTAACATTTTTTAAAGAAATTATTAGAATATTTAGAACATGTCAACTTTTTTTTCCAGTTGGGACGAAACACATTTTGGTAAAATGGCTAGTTGGTACATAAACCAAACATTCTTCTTTGATGTCCATCCCCCACTGGGAAAGGTAAATATAGAATAGAATTATACTTTATTGTATACTAAAATCATTACACAACTGTTTAATATTATGTAATTGCTAAACTGGAACTATAATTATAAGTTTTTAAACCAACATGATCACTGATGCTACCATTTGATTTTTACAGTTTTTTTTTATCGTGGTATAATCATCAAATGAGTCCTCCCACCCAGGGCAGGGCAAGACGGACTGTCAGACTTGACTGACTAAAATCCACGGTGCCCTTCAATAGCCCTTTTACGTACTGGGGTCTGCGTGTATTTGTAAGTCCCGCGACCCGAGTTTTTACAGCTTATGCTGAAATATCAAAAACTGAAGATAAATAATAAACATTGTACATACCTGTTGTACTACTGAAGCTTTACTAATGACATATTATCGCTGCAAAATAGGCAAATTTTCTATGGTAATATCCCCTGTAATCCATGGTTTCCTGCTTAGACATTCTTGGAGCTCTCTATAATTAATGACTTAAATAACTGGCCAGTTTCAGATTAAGCATACGTGGGGCCTGTAGCAAGACCCTATTTTTTGTATGTGAATCTTCGGAAATGTTAAAAAAGAAAACAATTCAATACACAATAATATGTTATTGGCAGGTCATGCTAAGCGGTACACGCAAATGGGGGTATCCAAAATGTGGTGCCCCATTATGCGCAAGGCCCATAGCAGTAGCTACTCCTACTACTGTGTAATTCCGGCACTGTAGCCAGAATTCAATTCAAAGCACCTGCCATCTGTTTTTCAGTGTGTATTACATATCCTATGTTTTATTGCGTCTTCTCAAAATAACGCTTCATATTTCTTGTTACTTTTAAAGTTTTAACAATAATTGTCATTACAACTGTGATTGTTTTTAATAAAAAGCCAGATATTGTTTATCTTATTGTAATTTAATACTGAAGAAACTTTAACCATCTGAGATGAGAAGTATTTCCTTTTTAAAAAGTAAACACTCGGTGAATTACACATTCTTTTTCTGTTCGTGTTAGTGGCATATTTTTTTCAGTGGTGAAATCATAAAGTGAGTTCTCCCGCCCTAAGTGGAGCGGAAGGGACTGCCAGACTCATACTGACTAAAATCCAGGGTGTTTCTTCAATAGCCCTTTACATTCCAGGGTCACGGTTACCGGTTTAGTTAGTCCCGCTACCCCGGCAGAGTATTAGTGGCATATTGGCACTCCCTTTAGTACATGCACATGAGTATATCCTGTTTCAACTTTAATTGACGTCACAGTGGCTGAGCGATCGACTGGTACCAGCGGATCCTATGTTCAATCCCCTCGAGGAACAAATATTTGTATGATCTACAAGTTGTTGTGCAGGATCTGGGTGTTTGTGTATTTGAGTTATACACGATACAGGAGAAATTCCTAGGGTAACTTTGCCCCAAGTTATTTAAAAAGAATACTCTTAAACGAAGTAGTTTAAAAAGAATAAACGGAGGAGCTCGTGGCTAAAGAAATACAGCTGCACAGGCCGATCTTCCGGGTTAAGCCGCGCTTGCCGAGGTTGGTCAGTGGATGGGTGACCATCTGTCATAGCGAGTTTCCTCCGTGCCTCGGAAAGCACGTAAAGCCGTTGGTCCCGGCTGTCATTTATAGATCTTCGACAGTCGTTACTGTTAGTCAGAAGCTCTAAAGTCTGACAACCAGTCTTACCATGGGGTATCGTATTACCCAGTTACTGGGTTGTGGAGGTCCGACAGGCAGTCGCTCCATGTAAAATACTGATATCCAGCTGCATCTGGTTTGACTGGAAGCCGACCCCAATATAGTTGGGAAAAGGCTAGGCAGATGATGATGACACTTAAACGAAGTAATAAAGTGGAAAAGACCAAAAGGAGTGTAATAAAGTACGTAGCAGCATTTTAAAATTCTTCCAAGTCAAAATAACTCTTCAATTGTACACACCATATTTAATCCAATATGGAGAGTCCGACAAACAGACATTATAAGCAATTTTGTGTCATCAGGGGCGGACCGTGAATTTTTGGGGCCCTGGGCCTTTTCGATAACGATGCACTAAGTACACGAAATAAATCACAATATTGTTCATTAACAGTTGCCTTCATTAACAGTTGGGCGTTCTTGGGAGCCCTTTGTGTCCACGGGACACTGTGCTGCCAAAATGCCCCTGTATAGATCCGTTCCTGTGTTTTATACCGTTTATTTTTATGTTATCAGATGCTGATAGCCTTGTCTGGAAAACTGACAGGATACGATGGAACATTTCCATTTGAGAAGCCCGGGGATAAGTATGAGGGAGCTCGGTACGAGGGAATGAGACTTGTAAGTAGTATCTTTGATTTAGTCAGTACCAAGTAGTTCACATGTTAAGAACAATTTGAATTGCATTAGCGCCTTTCTTATCGTGGTAAAATCCTCAAATGAATCTTCCCACACAGGGTGCCGGTAGGGACTATCAGACTCGTACTGACTAAAATCTACGGTGTCCATTAATAGCCCTTTACGTTTCAGGGACACAGTTACCTTACGGTTTCTGCGACCCAATGCAGAACCCTAAAAGTTATTTTTAATAATTTGTAGGTATATTTTGTTTCAGTTCTGTACTACCCTTGGTGCGTTAATCATTCCGTTGACGTTTTTAACAATATGGGAGATGACGAAATCACTAGAGTCTACGATCATTGGAACTATGCTGTTATTGTGTGGTAAGTAAAATAACCCTCCTTCTGTCGCAGTCGGGTAAATACAAAATAATGTTTGACTAGCTATTGCCAGCGACTTCACCTGCGTATCACTCGAAAATTCAAGTCACGGTAACTCGTGAGTCCCGCGACCCCGGCAGGCTTTGGCCCTCTACAGAGGGCCCCGTCATTATGCTGACACTCCTTGAAGCGCGCGTGGAACACAACGCGCCGTCGACCCGGGCATGGTCCATGGTCGGAGAGCGAGTCGCCCATTACTCGCCGCCCGCATGCCCGCGCCTACGGTGGCCGGAGATCGTCTGCCGTTATAATATTAGTCTAGCTAGATAGATATACCTACAATAAAGGTTGCGGTTTTTCCGATCGTCCAAAAACCCACGTTGTAAGTTACTAAGTATGATTAACTTATTACTTGTACTATTGAGTGACGTCATAGCATAGTGACGTCATAGTGTACAAAAATAATGACGTAATTCATTTGTTTCAGATGTGGGTTTTCTCACCCTGAATAGATACATACTATTGGATCCAATCTTATTGTTTTTCATGAGCTGTTCTATATACGGAGCGTTTAAGGTATGTACTTAGCTTGTTTACTTAAATATTTTACTTTATAGTCCTTTTTATTGGTTTTCCTTGTATTTTAATGGAGTAAGGTGGATTTACCCGCCGATGTCTAATGTGCAAAATGTGTGTTACTTAAACCAAAATTGTCATACACTTTTCAAATTGGCAAAGTGTCATAAACAAGTACAGTTTTTACTTGCTTCTGAGGTCGCGAGCCCTGTTGATGTGTTATATGAAGAAAAAAAAGAAATTTGCTATTTATTGATCTGCCAAATTGCTTATTGTTAAATAACTTTCTGGGAAATTGTTTGATATATAAAATGTATAGAGATGCGTATAAAAATTGTTGAATGCTTGAATTAACTAAATATTTATCATTATAATTATTTTGCTAGCTGCAGAATAATAATGATATGAATGTTTGAATCAATTTTAACGAAACGTAAGTTTTTAAGAAATTCATAGACTGGCGCAATGTAGAAAAAATAAAACTTATTACCATCAGCCGGACACGGGACTCGAACATACGGCCCTGTACTAAGACTTGAGTAAAGTATTACTTTTGAATTCATAGGTTTTGACAACAAATCGAGAATAAGGACAGCTGTCACATCTCGTTGTCACTAAATTTATCGCAGGACTCACGAATTACCGTGACCCCGGTACGTAAAGGGCTATTGAAGGACACCGTGGATTTTAGTCAGTCAAGTTTGACAGTCCCTCCCGCCCTGCCCTGGGTGGGAGGACTCATTTGATGATATTACCACGATAAAAAAACTATCCGTAACTCCGTAAGGGATATGGAATAAGAAACGTTCGAAACATCGCCCGAAACTACGGGTTTGCTTTATTTACTTTGATATTTTATTAATTCATGCTATTTCTCTTCTCTTCGTGTTCCCTGTCGTCGAGCTACATGATAACTGACAAATGCTTGTACAGAAAGAATGGTCCACTCAAACTGGGTGGTTATATTTTCAAAAGACCATCTCAGGCATCCTGTATGGTTCTCGTAAGATTTTACCAATACAAACAAAACTGTCTAGACTTTAAAATAGATTGTGACCTCTGAGTTTGTTTCAGCTGTTTCTTCTCACAGCAGTCTGGTACGAGAAAGTAGTTAAAAAGAATGTGTTTTTTGACTTGTAAAAGAGTTTGCCAAAACCAATTTACAAAATAAATATCATTTATCATTCATCTTTCAGGGGCAGTGGTGGCCAAGTGGTATCGGCCCCGACTTACGAGTTGTAGGTCGTGGATTCGAACCCAGCCAGGCGCATTACTTTGTGTTATTTATTTCATCACCATTGCTCTCAAAACGGTGAAGGAAAACGTCGTGAGCGGCATGTCCTAGAACCAAAAAATCGAAGACCAGTGACACCTATCAACCCGTACTGGGCTCGTGGTGGATTATGGCCCACTCCCTCTCACAGAGAGGAGGCCTGTGTCCCAGCGGTGGGAACATTTATATGCTGATGATGATTCATCTTCCCCAGGTCCGATCACTAACAGACGCCAATCTCCCACCGTTCTCGTGCCGCATGGTGTCCTGGCAGCTGTTCCTGGGTGCGTCTCTCGCTTGCACCATGTCCGTCAAGTTCGTCGGCTTATTCGTCGTATTGTTTGTCGGTTTGCGCACTATTGCTGATCTGTGGAACGTGCTCGGGGATTTGAGTAAACCTGTTGTGAGTATCGAAGTTTTTTTTTTTCAACTAAAAACTGTAATTGTATAGAAAGAAAGACAGAAGAAAGAAATACATTTATTTGGTGCTAAAGTCACACGATACACACAACATTCAAAATAAAATAAACACAAAAAAGGCAACTAACACAAGTACAAAATTTTAAAAAATGGAACAGAATTGTTGTCTCACGGCTGCGCCAAATAGGCCCAGTTCAGCAAAATTTCTAGCAACTAGTACTCAAGCCTGGTTTACAACGGGACCTGTGATAGTTATTGGACTTGATAGGTACTATAACTTGCTTTTCCGTGTAGTTATGGCCCCGGACTTCGTCTTCTTTCGACTTCGATCTCATCGCATGTCACCACTCGCCTTCACTCCTTACTACCTTTTCCGGCCTGCTTGTCAAATTGTGATAGCTCAGCTATGCAAAACATTATACTCTTAAATATATCTATACTAATATTTTAAAGAGGTAAATTTGTTTATTTGAATGTAGGTAATCTCAGGAACTGCTCAACCGATTTTGAAAATTCTTTCACCAGTAGAAATCTGTATCGGTCCTGAGTGACATAGGCTAGGGGATAAGGGGGGGGGGGGTTTAGGTGCGGGCGAAGGCGCTGACAAAGGCTAGTAATTTATAAGGTAGTATTGTTTATACATTTAACCTGTTTTGTCCCAATGCTGGTCAAAGGTTTCCCCATAACTTTCTTTACCTTTCTATTTGTTTCTTTGGCCATTTTCGCGTAATCGCATCAAATTATCACGCCAGCGCTTTGTGGGCTTCCGTGGGGTTCTGGCATAATTTGAATACCACCAGAAAAAAAAAAGTATTGGTTCATCTATAAATATGTTAATATTCCGTTTATCCAGGAAGGCTATAGGTCGAAAGGGTTCCCAAATTGTGCGCCGCTGCACCCTGGTGCGTCGTAGAGAGTACAGAGGGGCGCTGTGAGACGCGGGAGTGACCATTCTCCGGATTGAAATTAAGTGGAACCAAGATTATCTATATGTATAAAATATCCAACAGAAACAAGAGGATAGTCTCATTGATCTCTTTTGCAGCTACAAACGCAGATTCACGTGTTCTGATTTTGTGGAGTTTGGAACCAGGTATTATTGTTTTATTATTCACCTGGTATCAACTAGCTAGGGCGTCGAGACAAAATTCTAAACCCTGCTATACAGGATGTATAGCAGGGGTTTAAAAATGGGGGGCAATAAAATTCCAACATCGGGGTCCAGAATCACGTCCTGAACTCATGGTATCCGTTCGGGCGTCGATGTCTCTGACACCCTGTATAATATCACGTTGCGACCAAGAGGTGCAGCGGATTTTATTTATTTTACTGTTTAACGCCTGCATTCTTCTTCAATTGCATTCAATTATGAATTAATTATAATTTCTCTTGCAGAGCTTAACAGTGAAACATCTAATAGGAAGATCAGTTACTCTAATTCTGTGGCCCATATTACTTTACGTGTTCTTCTTCTGGATACATCTAACTGTTCTTAGTAAGAGGTGAGTATTATAACGCCAAAATTCTCAACTAAAATAGCTGAAATAATGAAAGTTCCATTCAGAAAACTGTACGCACTTTAATCTGAGATCGCTTGTTCGATTCCCACATTGTTCAAATATCTGTAAGGCCTGCAGGGCCCATATTAAGACGACAGTCCAGTGAGTGACAGAGACGGAGCTATACGAGTTGTCTAGCGCCACCTCGTTCGCTCACTAGAACAAGCCTGGTTTTAAGACGTCACAATACGGCCGCTAGTTCTTGTTCCGGTTCTTACTGTTTGTGTATGTTTGTTTAAATGTTTGTAAACGGATCCACAATTAAAACCCACATAAAAACTGCACTGAAACGGATGATGATGATACTACTTACTAAAATATATTTTCTTTTAAGGATTTGTATGAAATTTTGGCCGCAGATAGTTTATAACCGGGATCGACATTTTTTGGTGGTGGTAAAATCATCAAATGAGTCGTCCGCATTGGATTGAGTGAAAGGGACTATCAGACTCTTAAGAAATGCCTTTGAAAGACGTAATTGAAATTAATGGATTGACTTTTCTTAATTAATATTTTTCCGTACAGCGGTAACGGCGACGGATTCTATTCATCCGGCTTCCAAGCCCGACTGGAAGGCAATAGTCTACACAATGCCAGTGCGCCTAGGACTGTCGCGTATGGAGCGCTCATTTCTCTGAAAAATCATCGTACAGGTGGAGGGTACCTCCATTCTCATCATCATTTGTATCCGTCAGGAGTTGGGGCTAAGCAGCAGCAGGTCATTTTTTTCTATTTCATCAGCTATTTTTTTTATATCTTTATATTATTAAACGACGGTTCATAAAATCAACAAAAGAAACACATTTTTTTGTATTTAATTAAATTAGATATAATTGGGTCGAAACTGAAACATTTACCGTCAACAGAAAAAAAGTACACTTGTCTAAAAAAGTTTTATTGCAAAATGACCCTTGTATCACTTGACAGTCTTTTAGACAAGTGTTCATCAGATGTTTTTATGGTACGACAGTACAGGTAGCGTCATACTGTGACTTGACTTAAAGAGCTCGTACGTTCCTATGTATTTCTCGATAACAAACACGACCGACATAGCTTAAGAAAAATCAGGCCTTAACCTGGGATTTTGGCTTAGTTTTCTATAAGTTAAAAGTCTTAAATTCCTCCAGGTAACAACTTACACCCACAAGGACGAGAACAACCGCTGGCTCATAAAGCCCTACGACAAGGAACAGGTGGACGGCGTGGTGGTCGTGAAGAGTGGAGACCTAGTGCGACTGACGCATGCACCGACTGGTCGTAACCTGCACTCGCATCGCGAGAGGGCGCCACTTACCACCAAGTACATGCAAGTTACTGGATACGGAGAGGTAACTCATAGATAGATAACTTGAATGACCCTGTTAGTTGAGAATATGTCATGTTATGGTGGCGCGTGTTTCGGATCATTTAGTTTACTATATGATCCGATGGATTGGTCATCTCTTAGCTGCCAAGGTTTATTTTAATTTATACTTTATTGGACCCGAAAATTCTATACAAAGCTATTTAATAGTATTGCTAATTCCATGGGTACAACGGCAGTCTTATTGCTGATAGCAATATTTTGTTATGTTAAAGTATGAAGAAATTCTGGAACCCGAATGGACTGTGTGAATAAATCTTTATACTATCACGCATCATTTTTTTTCTTGATTTCATCGTGGTTAAATCATCAAATGAGTCCTCCCACCCAGGGCCGGACGGAAGGGACTGTTAGACTTGTACTGACTAAAATCCACGGTGATCCTTCAATAGCCCTTTACATTCCAGAGTCACGGTTACCTAATGAGACAGTCCCGCGACCCCGGCAGGCTTTGGCCCTCTAGGAGGGGGCCCGTCAGACAGAACTTTGAGGCGCGCGTGGAACGCCGTCAACCCGGGATGACACATCATAAACTAAACGTTGTCTTTGCAGGACGGTATTGGCGACGCAAACGACGTCTGGAAGATCGTTATTTCGGGTGGCAAAGATGGCGAGGAAGTTCAGACAGTCAGGAGCAAGCTTATGTTGGTGCATTATTTACAGGTTTGTATTACCTATCCATAGATATAAATATTGTCGAAATCTGTAGCAAGCTGAAGTGGCAGTGGGCTGGTCATGACTGCCGCAGAACCGACGATAGGTGGAGGAGGAAGGTTCTCGAGAGGAGACCGCGTGTGGGTAAGGGTAGGGTAGGACACCCCCCCGGCAAGATGCACCGATGACATGAAGAAGGTGGCTGGCAGTGGCTTGATGTAAAAAGCAGGAGATTGTGCGCTGTGTCGCTCACTGGGAGAGGCATATGTCCAGCAGTGAACTGCAATCGGCTGAAATGATGATGAATGATGATTACCTATTCTTTGCTATAACCCACCCTCTTATTGGAATGAAATATACGACCCATAGATATTAGCAGTAATATTTATCCATAGAGCTAGGCAACGTGTTTATCCCAGTTGTAAATGTCCTTATGTTCCTTGTTGTGTTCTGTCTCCAGCTTGATATGAAGCAGAGTGTAAATTACGTATTTTCCTACTCCTCCGCTATTCTTTCTGATTCATTTCGTTGCAGGATCCAAGGCAGTGAAATCCACCATCTGTGGTTTCATCAGGAATACATATTGCCATTTAAAATACTGCTTGTTCGTTTGTTCAGGCCTGTGTTTTAACGACAACCGGCAAGCAGCTTCCGAAGTGGGGCTACGAGCAGCAGGAGGTGGCGTGCAACCCTAACTTGAGAGACAAGAACGCGCTGTGGAATGTAGAGGACAATATATTTGATGACTGTAAGGATGTCAGAGATGACCTTTTCTTCAAATTATTGCATATTCCTTTAGGTTTTAAGCTGGACTTAGTGCTCTACCGACGGTAAGCGGGTACCGTACGTGCTGACGGTGCGTCCTTACGTACGTAGGCGTACGCGCATTTCATAATAGCTGCACTGTAGCCGTAAGACAGTCTACGCTATTCGGCGTACTTAAGAGCGATTATGACAAATAAATGAATGCTCACGTAAATGTCTACAACGAACATCAGCGATACCATGTATAACTCTCTTCGCTCTTCCAATCGCATTGGAAATCGCTGCCTAATGTAGCCTTAGCTTTAATGTTTTCATTGATATATGTATATTGATACAAGAGAACGAAAGTGATCGACATAGCCCAAAGAATAGGGCAGGAGGGCAGAGCGGGAGGGACTGTCAGACTCGTACTGACTAAAATCCACGGTGTCCTTCAATAGTCCTTTATGTTCCGGGGTCACGGTAATTCTTACAGTCCCGCGACCAATGGGCCGGCTATATTAGTCGTAGAAACTATGACCGTTGGGGTAGATGTGTACTCAAGTGGAGTACGGGAATCGGCAAATGTAAGGTGGGACGCCTGCAGGCAAGGTGGAGCGACAACCTTCGCAAGGTGGCCGGTAACAACTGGATGAGAGTAGCCGGTGTACGAGTGAAATGGCGTGCGCCCAGCTGTAGACAGCTGTAGGCTGATGATTTAAGATGATGAATGATGTATTATAGTTATTTATCTCGACTGACGTCGCTGACCGTCCATCTAAATCCATCATTAAACTTTCGATTGTGTGTTTTAGTGCCCAAAGTGAGTTTCGAGTCGTACGCATCGGGCTTCATCGAGCGTTTTCTGGAGTCCCACGCGGTGATGTTCCAAGGAAATGCGGGTCTCAAGCCTAAGGAGGGCGAAGTCACTTCGCAGCCGTGGCAGTGGCCTATCAATTATAGGGTATGTTTAAAAAAAAAAAACTTTACCCCACTCTAGGAAATTCTCCTGTATCGTGGGTGCGTTTACAAACATAGAAACTCACATACACAAACACCCAGACCCGAAACAACTACTTGCAGATCATACAAATATTTGTTCCGTGCGGGAATCGAACCCGCGACACATAGCGCGGGAGTCTAATTTCTCAGCCACTGCGCCAAACGTGCCAATTGTTGCTTATACTTATTACTTTTATCCTAACATAGGCTGGACAGGTCCATTAAAATCAGTATGGTTATTTCCTGAAAAGACTATTGCAGACAATTATCTGCTGTGTGTGTTAACCACTGAGGACGTATGTATGGAGGTCCGACAGGCAGTCGCTCCATGTAAAATACTAATATCCAGCTGCAGCTGGTTTGACTAGAAGCCGACCCCAATAAAGTTGGGAAAAGGCTAGGAAGGTGATGTGTGTTAACCATTGAACCGATCATCTTGTTTTAGTATTGTTGTGTGTAGTCAAGTATACAGAAACGGATATAGGGTAACTGTTATTGCTAAGGGTATCGGCATCTGGACACCTTAATGAAGCAGGAATTTAGGCAGCAGAGTGTTGTGTGTCGACAATGTCGTGGTAAGTTTACATGACACTTCGACTCAGCGCGATACGTCGCCGATCCAACGTAGAAAGTAGTAAACAAATGTTGTAGTATGTTTTTTTTTAATTGTGGTAAAACCATCAAATGAGTCCTCCCACTCAGGGCAAAGCAGGAGGGACTGTCAGACTCGTACTGACTAAAACCCACGGTGTCCTGCAATAGCCCTTTACGTACCGGGGTCACGGTAATTTGTGAGTCCCGCAACACCGGCAGGCTGTGGCCTTCTACAGGCCCCGTCTATGCTGACACTCCTTGAGGCGCGCGTGGAACACAACGCGCCGTCGACCCGGGCATGGTCCATGGTCGGACAGCGAGTCGCCCCTTGTAGTATGTATTAGTTTATTTTATTGTATAACAAAATGTATGTATTTTGTTTATGGGCCTTATCAATTGATATTGATTTTATACATTATTTAAAAAAAGTAAAATCCTTTTCTTATCAACAGGGTCAGTTCTTCTCCGGAAGCACTCACAGAATCTACCTACTAGGTAACCCAATAGTTTGGTGGGGGAACCTATTGTTTCTCGCTGTCTTCTTCTTCATTTACGTCATCAACTCCATAAGAGAGAAGAGAGCGGAAGCTTTCGGTAATCCACTGCAAGGTGAGTTAGAAATCTTTGTTGATGTTACCTGTCCTTGTCTTTTTCGTGTCAATGGAGTGAGAGGGCAATAGACATGTACTATTTTAACCGACTTCGTAATAAGGAGGAGGTTCTCAATTATGTTTCTCCCCAATTTCTCGATGACGCCTGGACCGATTTGGAATATTCTTCTTTTGTTTGATAGGGTATACATAGCAGATAGTCCCAAGGTAATCACGTCAGGATCTGATGACGGGATCTTAGAGAAATCGAAGGAACTCTTAAATAAATGACAGCAAATCGTTGGCCATTGCTCCTATCGCATATCTACCCACTGAAAAGGGTAAAATAAAAATCTCTTTGAAAAGAAAATTAAAGCGACTTTACAAAAAAGTTTTATTATATGCAATTTGAAATGTGTTTTATTTTCTGTCTTGGTATGGACATGTGATGAGGAGGGACGACACTCATGTGACTAAGAGAGTGATGAGTATGAATGTTGATGGATGGAGAGGAAGAGGAAGGCCAAAGAAGAGATGGATGGATTGTATAAGGAATGATATGGAAGAAAAAGGAGTTAATGATACTGTGACGTTTGATAGAGGAGAATGGAAGAAAAAAACGTGTTGCGCCGACCACAAGTAAAATGGGATAAGGGCAGGAAGATGATGAAATGTGTTTTATTTTCTGCTTCATTTAAATCTACTTTGTCTCACAGGTGGTAAAACCCGCGAGCTCTTAAACGCGGCAGGGTGGACGTTCATTGGTTGGGCACTCCACTATGTACCGTTCTGGGCGATGGGGCGTGTGCTCTACTTCCACCATTACTTCCCAGCGCTGGTATTCAGCTCTATGCTTACAGGTAATTGAGTAAATTACGATGAGTAGGTATATCAAAGAGTTTTGTATAAGTATGGTCGCGGGACTCACGAATTACCGTGACCCCGGTACGTAAAGAGCTATTGAAGGACACCGTGGATTTTAGACAGTACGAGTCTGACAGTCCCTCCTGCTCTGCCCTGGGTGGGAGGACTCAAGTGATGATTTACCATGTACAAAAAAAGAGTTTTGTATAAGTATTACTGGGCTATTTCAGGTGCTTCTTGTATTATTTTAAATCCAGGAGTACTTACCCGCTGCAGTCATTAGTTCACAAAAACAGCTTCTCTTACATGCGTATGTACAGTCAACAAAAGAGTAAGGTATGCAGACAGCAAGTTTCAAACAGTTTTCCTATATACTCTATGCACGCCATATACTACATGAAACCAAATAGTTTGGCATGCAGACACTTAAAACCTGAGATTTTGAAAACCGTTTAACAACTTGCCAGCATGCTTGATAATTGGGCACGCCGCAATCGCGGCGGTAAGACCCCTCTTTGAGGAGTGGCTGGATAGGTGTCACGGCGTCCTGACCTACCGCATGACGCAGGTTCTCACCGGACACGGAAGTTTCGGGAGGTACCTGTGTCGGATAGGGAGGGAAGAAACTTCTGGGTGTCACCACTGCGAGGATCGCCCAGAGGACACGGTGGAGCATACAAGGACTCATTTGATGATTTTACAACGTTAAAAAAAAGCATACTTAATAACGGTTTCTTTTTCCCCAGGTATCCTCACCGAATACCTGCTGACCAGCATCAAGAGTTTCTTGAGCCCCGAGCTGGGGAAAACCGTGTACCACTGCATCATAGGACTAGTGATATCCACGACCATCTACAGCTTTTATCTGTTCTCGCCGTTAGCTTACGGCATGAATGGCCCTCTGGCCCATGAGCCTAATTCTACAATGTCAGGGCTAAAATGGCTTGAGAGTTGGGAGTTTTAGAGAAAGGAGTCTTACAGAACGTTGCTCAATACTCAAGCGTTACTTAAAACTAGATTCAAGCCATTTGATTGGTTGAAACTAGTTTTAAGTAATGCTTGAATCTTGATAGATGTTCAAATAAAGTTAGGTAATGTATTTCTTTGGAAAAAAAATTGAAACTGACATCCCGATTCTAAACATCAGACGGTCTTACCACCGAGCTAACGAGGTCTTGCCCACAAACATTGAAAGTCGTAGTTTGACAATACTGCAAAAGATGGTACAACGTCTCCTTAAGTCGTTAAGAATGCATTGAAAAGTTCGAGGCTTGTGAGCAAGACCGCGGTGGCTCGGTGGTAAGAGCGACCCATTCAGTGAATCGGTTACTCGCAGTACTTTTTTCTTTACTAAGAAATGCTTTACAAAAAATTTAATGTGCATTGTAGGCTGAAGGCACAGCACATTATATAATATAAGATGAAGCAAAAAAGAAAAATAAAGTCTATGTTGCCTGCCTGCAGCACTTGTACGAGTGCACAATAAAAGTACACCCGAAAAAGAAAGTACCAGTGCTATTATATTTTATTTGAATTGGTTGTCTCTGATTTATAATGCGCTTTTATACGACCATAGAGTAACTGAGTAATAAGAATTATTTAAGCTGTACTTAGTGTAAAGAGAACATATGGGTGTTATTTTTATAAAAGTATTTAAGATAAAAGTAAACAATTTGTAACATATTTTCTTTATATGAGCCAGCAGATCAAAGTATATTTATTAATTTATTAGTAATTTTAACTTGTATCGAATGTTTTAATACGCAACGACTTTATGCTTTAAGAAAATCCGTCCAGATTAAAGACTTATTATATTTTTTGATAATATTATACAGGTTTTATTTAATAAAAATGATAACGATTTTTACTGTCTCGTTTTATTAACCGACTTCCAAAGAGGAAAAGGTAGGAATAAAAAAAATGCTATACAAAAGAGCAACTAATTTAGCTCAAGGGTTGAAATCACGCTTAGAAAATGAATATGGATTAAAAATTAGAGTGTAAGGCAATTAATGAGAGAAAACTGAATATTAAGAACGTATACATAGGTGAGAATAGATGAAATGAATGTAAATGGTTCGCCAGTCGGCAAAAAAGTGAATCAAACAAATAAAAGACTGCCGAAGCTCAATCCGCTCCGCAAAAAAATATCGAGGAAATTACGAGTTATAAAAGTAAGTATTCGAAAAGCTACAATTCACGTTTTTACTCAAAAGTTAAAATAATGAACGCATTTTTCTGATAAGACTAGATGCCAATCCTAGTGTTGTCTATAGCCGGTAAAAGTTTCGAATTAATGTCTATGGTATCATAAAATCCTTTTTTAGGGTTCCGTAGTTAACTAGGAACCCTTATAGTTTCGCCATGTCTGTCTGTCTGTCTGTCTGTCCGTCCTCGCTTAATCTCTGTGACCGTTAGCACTAGAAAGCTGAAATTTGGTACCAATATGTATATCAATCACGCCGACAAAGTGCAAAAATAAAAATTGGAAAAAAATGTTTTTTTAGGGTAGCCCCCCTATATGTAAAATAGAAAGTGATTTTTTTTTTAATTTCAACCCTAACGTGTGATATATCGTTGGATAGGTATTTAAAAATGAATAGGGGTTTACTAAGATCATTTTTTGATGATGTCAATAGTTCCGGAAATAATCGCTCCTAAAGTCAAAAACAATGTGTCCCCCCCCCTCTAACTTTTGAACCATAAGTTTAGAAAATATGAAAAAAATCTGGAAAGTAGAACTTTATAAGGACTTTCTAGGAAAATTATTTTGAACTTGATGGAAAGAACAGTTTTTGTGCAAAAAAAACAAGAAGGTGGTACAAAATTCCTGGACTAAGTTTGTAGTATAATCAATTATTTAATCATATATACAAGCATTTTTTTTAACTTCGTTTACGTATTTCATTATTTAAGACGGGAAACTACGGAACCCTACACTGAGCGTGGCCTGACACGCTCTTGGCCGGTTTTTTTAACTAGCAACACTCAATCTAGCCAAGTTCAAACTAGTGACTTTAAACGCTTAGAACACATAAAAAGCAACAAAAAAAGGCATCTTTAATATATTTATGCACTCTTTTAGAGCTAAATAACAGCAAAACGAAATCTACGGCAGAATTTTCTTCAAATCTTATATTAGTTTTTCTTTTTAAATTTTATAGCTGGCCACTCACCCCTTAAATTTTTGACATAAAAAAATACAATTACAAATGGCGTTTACGTAGTGTAGACAGATGTGTTCACGGCCACGATGGGCGATGATTCTTTGATATTACGGGAAGATGGTTATATACGTATGAACTTTCCTGTTACTTCTCTAACTTATCATAGTAACTTAAATATAATATTGGTGAAGACTGACGTAGGTGGTGTACACGTTTTGGATGTGAACTCGGGTGTGATACTGCAGTCTTCATGTCTGTCAGCGGGTAAGTTGGACGCTAATAATCTGCGAACAAAAGATTTATACCGATTTGTGTTACTAATCATGTTGTATTTGGAAGGATTAGGGGTAATTTTAGTCACGGATAGTTGGCAGTGACTTTTTTCGGTGCCCTACATTGTTTCTCGATTTGACAGTTCTCAATAAACAATTCCATTTATGCCGGATTGAAGTGTTGTCTTGTGTTTGAAGATGACGGTGGTACGCTTGGTGTGGAGTATGCGGCGGGCGCGGATCGGGTGTTCGTGTGGGACAGCAGCGGGGTTGGTGCGCGCACCGACTACAATGGAGTGCTGCTTCTCCACACAGCTCTCCAGCGTCCGCTTCCATCCTCGCAGCCCGACAAAATCATAAGGATCGAGCTCGTACTATCCGAGGTATGTTCCTATTTACATTTCAGATCAATTCAAGGTACCTTTCTATTGCGAATCATCAACACTGCACACTGTTGTAATTATGATAACAATAAGTTGATGTAAATTAGATGCTAATATGAATATCCTTAGTCATTTATGTGAAATCGATGGCAGTTTGGTGAATTTTTATTGATTTTCAGGTTTCACTTTTGAATTTTTGTAAGATTTTAGAAATTTTAATTGTATTTTTATTAATATCTAAACCAGACACTGATAACAAGCTATTTGCAAGCATTTGCTTAAAATCAATAATAATGTAGCCCACAGTCCGATAAAATATATGTTTGTCATTATATTTTGCACAATTATTCGATACTTTACATGACTTACACTAAATAAAAACCAACATATATAACCTTATCACAATACTTCGCAGAACATATTATGCTAGAATGAACACAATACTAATAAAAACTAGCATGTTCTAGAATTCTTACCAGATTACAATCAAAACTCTTATCAGTGTTTGTATCTACTATTGTTACTGTTTCCTTCCTGTAATTCATACTATTAATTGTCTTTAACTAAAGAATTGATTGCAATAGAACAAAGACTAGTTATTTTATAACCTTACTTATTATTGTTGTTGAATTAAATATATATAATCCTGACCGATTTCGGCCACAGCGACTTGGATCTTCCTAATGAGAACATCACTGGTTGTTGAATTATTGATCTAACAAATGGTATCAATCTACTATTTTTTGTTTTATTTGTATCTATAGCTGTTTTTTTTTAAATTTTATCTATAGTAGCAGTTGTTCTTCCAATTAATTTTTCATTTTGGCAGTATATTCCACAAAGGCTTTGCTTGCCATAATTATGATTTTAAAAACAATAACAGAATAATCAGTTTATCAAATTAGACTGTAGGGTCATTGATTTATTATGATTTATAATATTTTTTTGTTGTTTAGGGTAGTTATTTTTTTTTGTCTTGCGTAATCAATTTACTTTAGATTTTAACATTTTTTAGACACTATTTTGATGTTTCACATTTATTCAATTCAGTTTACATATTAGCAGAATTATAGTTGATACCGGTTTTGCCTCTGATATTAATGAACAAAGAACAATAGATTACATTAATTGCATTCACAGTTAGATAATAATTGATCTGTTATCTATTTCCATGTTGATTGTCACTTGATTGAAGGGTGAATCAATTTATTGGGATTCATAATTATTTCTCTAATTAGGGTAGTTTACATTTTTATTTTTAACAGATAGCTGGTTTGTAATAAAAGACAGCATGCTCACAAAACTCAATGACTGCTTTCTTCAGTTTCTCAATGTAACCTCTGAATTTTGAAGTCCTTTTTCTTACAACCTGCTTTAAACAATAGTGGTAGTTTTCTTAACTTCTCTCTCTTTAGCCATGCAATGCGGAGTGTAGGTTTCTTGTTTAGTGTCATGGCTATCTAGTTTATTCTAGCCACTTTTTTTTTAATTGTGGTAAAATTATCAAAAGAGTCCTCCCACTCAGGGCAAAGCTGGAGGGACTGTCAGACTTGTACTGACTAAAATCCAAGGGTTCTTCAATAGCCCTTTACGATCAGGGGTCACCTCGGCTTTATTCTAGCCACTTTCACAAGATTGTCAGTCGGCTTAGTTGGTTGTCTCTTCCATACTTGTTCTTAATATTGAATTTTAAATAAAATACATAGATAAACTCAGCCCTTCTCAGGAACCCTCCTGAGAAGGGCTGAGTTTATCTATGTATTTTAGGCAGAAATTGCAGACCACCACCTGCTGCCGTCTTTACCCCAATGAATGTTAAATCTTACTTCAATAAATGAGTAAAAATTGTTGCAACAATGTACTCAAGACTTCTCTTCAAGAATTTATTTAGTGCTAGAGATAACTGACAAAGAAGGACATGTTTCAATTAGTAAATTGCACCTTGGTATGATCTTCCCCCTTGGCGACGTTGAGTGTGCATCAATTGCAAATAGACTAACATATCTAGGAATTTTAATATCTTACTACCATAATAAATGGGGGAAATGGATGGCCATTAGGGAAATGATGGGCTCTAAAACAGCCTTAGCAGTATCAATGAAATTGGCACACAGATACTTAACAAATTCTATGAACCTTATTATGAGCTATGTGCTTAAACTAGTAGTTACATAAATATCAACAATGTATGAGACAGTAGTGGATCTACCCAATACCCTGAGTAGGCTGCAGTCTACGGTGGCAGTTTTTAGAGTTTTTATGTAAGTCAGGGTTGCCAGCCATTTCATAATTTCACAACCAAAAAAAGGGAAAAATCAAAAACAATGTAGCATATTAAAACCTTATCAACAGAGCACGTCTTTATGGGGCTCTAATCTCTGCCTTATGGTTTAAGGTAACCTAACATGAAGGGTATGGCAGTGTTTTATTTTAGACCCCGCCATCTAAGGGATAGAATATATGTTTTAAATGGATTTTTGAATTTTTAAATGTGGCAGCACAAGTGTGGTCTTAATAATCGTAATCATTAGTACCAAAGACGGGCCTAGATACTCCTTTAACAGATTAAAAAACAACAAAGCATCTGATTTTTGAAAATTAATAATCATCAATTATTTAAATGTTTAATTTCTTCTTGTTTTTAGTTGACCTTAACTAATGTATTTGTATGAAAAGATGTTATGTAGATCATAAGAGCCAGGTGTCAAAAACGTGTGGTTTTATGTATTTTCTTTAACTATCAATATGCATAACATTATAATAAATTTATTTTTGTGAAAAATAATTACGTGTTATGTTTTTCTGATATTTGGGTGTTTTATTTTATTCGTTAAGAGTAGTTTGAGTGTCCGTATTTTTGTTTTGGTCAAAGGATTACTCCTAGTGCATAGAATTGATTCGTTCTGCCCTCGATCTGCCTAACCGTTGGTCGGATCCAATCACAACGGATGCAGCATAATACCTACAAAAAATTCACAAGTTTCTTCAATCTACTATTTAGTTTTATGAAAAAATTCTGACCCAAACGTAAGAATTTCTACTGTTGCAAAGGTACGTTTAAGAAAAAAACAGCAAGACAAATTCGGTAAAGTTTATTTTGAGAAAGTTTGTTTATTCTATTTCCTGTAGGTATACATTTTAAACCTAGAGGGCCCCTCTCCGCACCCTTCAGATCAACCTGCGACCTACAGGTGATTGCTGATATCACTGCCACTAAAGCAATGCTACTAAAGTGGAACTTCCATATTAGACCCGCTGGTCGGAAATCATTGATGTAGCACAAACAACTGACTAATCACACCATAATCGTGACAAAAATATCGTGATAAAGTTATGAACATGCATAAAAATTGCACTAGATTAATTTAGGCAATTCTAAATGAAACTAGTCCTCTGTCGAGACAGGATGTGATTGATTACAGCACACTGCTTTGGGGAAGCCTTATCGCCTCGGTGTTGCTTTAGTATAATACATTTATGTTAGATGACGCATATGCGATACGATAGTGGATTCAGGAATATTGACCTAATGACCACGTAACCGATATACTAACACTAAAAGTACACGTGCGACACTATTTTTGCAAACATACATTTCTATTTAAAAAGGCCCCAATCTAGCTCAGAAGTAAAGATGAGGCTTACGATGGAGTGAGCTCATCTTCCTCGATGATTGGACCATCCAACACAATATATATATTTTTTAATTAGACTCATTAGTACCTGATATTAGCGGGTTCAACCAAACAAAGTAACAAACTCTTCAGATTTATAATATTAGTGTAGATAACATTAGCCCCGTCTGCGACCATTTTACGAATTATTACGTGAAATTACTATTTTCTATTAAAATTCTCCTACATCGGTCTTTTTTTTTGTTCTTTTGAATTACCGTGAACGCAGCGGAACGTAAAGAGCTATTGAAGGACACTGTGGATTTTAGTCAGTACGAGTCCCTCCCGCTCTGCCCTGGGTGGGAGGACTCATTTGATGATTTTACCATTTTTGATTACTCATTTGATGATTATAAAAAAAGAAAAAGAAAAACATCGGTCTTTTTAGTCCCCATGGTTACTTGTTCTTTTACCGATTGTACTTACTCTTCGCTCATAAAAGCTCTTGATATATTCGCGTGAGTTTATCACCTACAAACACACTGCAGAACTTCTAGCTGTGGTTAAGCTCTTCAGAATAACCAAACACCGCATGCCCTACTTACCTCGGAATCAAACCTTTATGTCTAGATGGACGCGATCAATAAAATATTATTACGCAATAAATATTGTGCTTGCCATTGTACTGGAACGTTTTTTGTATCCGTGGTTGCGGGCCTGTCAAAACGGGTAACCGTAAATCAGGAACGTAATTACATATGGTATTGAAGGAACACCGTGAAATTAGTCAGTCTGACAGTCCTTTCTAAATTCATCATTTAACCCGCGGTGCTAGGCAACTGGGCTTCTCCTAGTTGTAATGTCCCTTTGTGCCTATTGGCCTTGTTTTGTTCTGTCTCCTGCTTGCATGGAGGGAAGTGGAAACATATTTTTTCCTACTCCTCCACTATTCTTTTCTGATTAATTTCGTTGCAGGATCCAAGACAGGTAAATTCATTCTCCGGGACACGTCGAGCTTCATTGTCTCGGCGCTTTTCTGGTGGTTGCCACTGTTGATTCTGGCTTTCAAGAGTTGCAGTGGTTTGGGAATAGTGTGGTGGGTTGGCCGAAAAAAAAAGTCCCTTCTAAACTAACCAGGGCGGGAGGAGTCAGTTGATAGTTTTACCACGTAACAAGATCCCGTCATCATATCCTGAACTGATTACCACGGGACCATAAGAATTTTCCAAATCGGTCCAGCCGTCATCGAGAAATCAGGGAAGATTTAATAAAAAAATGGGACGAATTGAGAACCTTCTCCTTTTTTCGAAATCGGTTAAAAATAAGAGATTTCAATATTAATCATAGCTCTTTTATGTTGGTTCAGTTCAGGGTAGTGCGCATGCTGACGTCATTTATGTAGATACCTAATTAAAAAAATTAACACGTTTTAATGGATCGAATGTTTCATCTTAGAAATGGCAACCTAGAAAATATGAGAAGGCTTTATGAGGATGGATGGATGGATGTTTGTTAACTTTACGTTTTTCTTTAGTGAACGAAATTACTCGATCATATCTGGTTCCACATCATCTAAAATATTACCTATAAAATCTATGGATTCCTG
The DNA here is from genome assembly GCA_943136025.2 of Agrotis puta. Taxonomy (NCBI): domain Eukaryota; kingdom Metazoa; phylum Arthropoda; class Insecta; order Lepidoptera; family Noctuidae; genus Agrotis; species Agrotis puta. Next base: position 12,561,936 of record OW964185.2, on the reverse strand, counting down.
TGCATGTAGTAGAAACTTCATACCAGACGTTAGGTTTTACACGGAAGTGAAATCAATCCTGGATAAGTACTAAAGTAATCGCGTCATGTGAATGTTATATACAGACACGCAACGAACTTTGGGCTTTAAAGGATAATTAGCAGAATCATAATTTTTTATCGTGGTAAAATCATCAAATGAGTCCTCCCACCCAGGGCAGAGCGGGAGGGACTGTCACGGTCACGGTAATTCGTACAGTCCCGCGACCAGCAGAATCATAATAGCATAAAATGCGTAAAAATGACATAGCGCGGGGTCATAGGTAAAACACACTAAGTGGCGTTTTGACCCAAAATGATTTCCCTTTGCTACTTTTGCTTCCATAAAGAGGAAATCTATGACACGAAAAAACACTAAGTGCGTAATGTGCTCCATAACAGAACAGTGAAGTGAAAAAGTCTTAAGTTGCAAATCCTTTGTAATCTCTTTGCAAGTAAAACTCCATTAGTACGTACTTATTAATCTTGATTAGTAAATAATGCCAAAAAAAAAAGAGTTTTACCTTTGAACCGACAAATGCCTTACATTTGTCGGTTCAACTTCGTGAAAAGAGAATAAGACACAATTTCACCAAACTCTTTGTAACCAGACATTAGTTAATGTGCTTTTAAAATTAACAGCGCTGTTATAATGTTATGCGTCCCATGGTGTCAATTTAACAGACCATTGCTAGATGAATCATTATTTGAATGACACACAAAACCATTCATTCACATTATAAATCAATCAAAACAAAAAGATGACAAACTCTACGATGCAATAGACAACTGAACTACTTTTCCATTTCGCTGGATGATATGTCAATGATACAGCTAATTAATATAAAACATTAAAATGAGTTTGAGGTTTTGTTCATTTCGTTGTGTAAAGAGTTTGTATTTTAAATAAGTCTGGAGTAATCGTTTTCGTGTTAAAATAATAATTTAGTTACTTCCTGGGTGGAGCAGAAAAGGAATGTAAGACTCGTACTGACTAAAAATCCTGTTCTGTCGGTTTTGCTTTGCGTTCAATGGCCGCGATATCCAGTTTAGATAGTCCCGCGATCGTAGCAGGCATTTGGTTCTGTAGGAACTTCGTGAGTTTTCTACCAGCTCTTAGAAGCGCGCGTGACCATGAAGCGCATGTGCTATCGACTAGGGCAAAGTCTTTGATCGTACGGGTAACCCATTACAAAACACCCACAAATCCGCGCCTACGGTAGCTAGAAATTAACCGCGATCTCGAACGCGACGTGGAGACGGTGTGACCTGGATGATTGTCTCTCCCTCACCCATTTCACTTCCTCCTTCACTAACTTCACTTCTCAGAAAGAGGTGACTGCTTTCCATTACCCGCCGCTCCATAACATGGCCTGAATAAGTACCACCTTTCGCCTCCACCTTGTCCACGCAGTGGTGACACTCGAGTGTCCATGCATCAGACACTCGGTTGCCACCACCACTCTTACATAACCTTACGAAACAACAGTATCCAGTTAGAACCTGCGTCAGGCGGAAGGTGAGGTCGCCGTGATCCTTTAGCTACTGCGTACTGGCCATCAGTAAAAACCTCCATATAGTTATAACGTAAAATAAAAAACAAACTTGTTATCTTGACAGTACTAATCGTCTGTTACCAATGTAACGGACCCATGGAGCAGTCATTAAATTTAACAGCCGATCAATGAAATTAAAGTACCGTTAGCACGTGGTGGAACACTCACTAACCTTAACAGTCGGTTAACACATGTAACAGGGCATTAAACTAACTAACAGAGTCTGGCGAAACTGGCCCTAAATGATGTTTTTAGGGTTCCGTACCTCAAAAGGAAAAAAACGGAACCCTTATAGGATCACTTTATTGTCCGTCTGTCCGTCCGTCTGTCAAGACCCTTTTTCTCAGGAACGCGTGGAGGTATGAAGCTGAAATTTATATCAATTACTCAGGTCTACTGTCCCTTGAAGCTGTGAAAAAATCAAACTTCTAAGCCAACGCAATCAAAAGATACAGCCGTTTATGCCGCAAATTTTCGACACTTGCAAGGGAATCAAAACCTACAGGGTGCTTCCCGTGAACTCAGAATCTTGAAATTTGGTACGAAGCAACGTCTTATAGCATAGATAAAGAAAAAAATTACGAAAACCATAAATTTTTAGTTACATCACATAATATATATTTTTTAATAATTTTAAACTTACTACCCATTTCCTCATAAACGCGTAGAGGTATTAAATTGAAATTCATACCAAATACTCAGGTCTATAATACCTTTAAGCTGTAACAAAATCAAACCCCCATTGTAATGTTATGAATTTCATTTTGCAATAAAAATACCATAGTTATGTCTCGATTGTCGTAATGAACGAACTTTGTAAACCTTGCAGGTTTGTACGGAACCCTCGGTGCGCGAGTCCGACTCGCACTTGGCCGGTTTTTTATTATTTAATGCGTTCACGACCATGTTAAGAATTTCATCGCAATTAATATTAAGCCAAGCAAAAGTAGCATTTTCAGGCTCCTTATCATGCGTGCAGAAGATTATAATTTCAAGTTCTTAGAACGTTGACATCACGCTGGGTGCACGGAAGCACACAATAGACCCTAGTGTTACTGGTGTCACCGTCTCTCGCCCACAAAAATAAATATGAGTTGTATACGTTCTCATTACAAGAACATAGGTCTCTTTGTGAGATGGAATGGTATTTTTTTTCTCCGTTTGAAAGCATTAAAATAAATAAAAGAAAAGCTAAAGGATAGGATAGGTAAAGATGGTAGCAAGTTGTCGTTTTGTAGTCTTTACCAACATGCTAAAAGAAAAAAAAGAAATCGGAACCTGATTGGGATTATACCCACGATATGAGACACGATAATTCGGGCCCATTAAATCTAAACCATGACTGCTTTAAAGGTTAAGATGGCATGGTTTTTGATGAAAATACTAAATTTCTTCAGTTTAGGCGCCATATAATTGTACCAGCCGCGAATTGGACCAACCACCAATCGGACCAATCGCAAATTGGACCAACCGCTAGTCGGAGTAATCATGAATAGGACCAACCGCGTATTGGACAGTTTTTTGAAGCTCTTAAATCCGCTGGCACAAGACTGTATCCTTATAGAATAGCACTTGCAAATCTTAAACGTGTCGGGGACCGCCATTTGAACTTACTACTTACACATTATTTTGCTCTGACGTAACTAAATAGAAGGTCGTCCACTTATATCGGTGAGGGGTAATAATACAACCTTCTATTCCATCATAGGGATATAGGGAGGTCTATTCAAATCTGAAACTATTCAAGAGTAAACTGATTTATGGATCTAGGGAAGCTTTACGTAACGTGGTTTTTTTTTATCTAACTGACATTATAAATGCAAAAGTTTGTGAGGACGGATGTGTGATCGTCTCTTACACACAAAAACTAATGAAAACATTGGGATGAAAATTGGTACAGAGATTGGTCTTCGTCTGGAAAACATATGTATGTCGGTATTGTGTTACACTGCCAATGCAAATGCTACGGGCATTCGCTCGTATGTTTATAATGCAAGCAAGAATTCCTGTTAGCTAGTCCAGTAGGGCTTTTTTATTCACAATATTTTTTTTCAAATCGCTTAGTTTTTATACAACGACCGTCCACAGAGTCGACAAAGAGTTTGTGTTTTGGATAAAAATCGAAATCCTATATTCTTTGAAAGGAAAGTTTATTTGAGACAGTCTGAAATTACGGGCAAAGTCTAGAATATAATCAAGTCCAAATGTTTAATACCTTACTCGATGTAGATCACGGCGCTACGCAATGAGACGGGCACACCACCACAATCGATTCACCATTGGAAGTATGTGTATACTTCACTCACGGCTACACATCAATCTATACATAACCTGCATATCCTGACCGTATACTGTTCGGAAAGCTGATACAAAGCGGGACCAAGATAAACTGGTTTTATTACTGTGTAGTACAATGTAATGTTGTGTTTTGTTACAATTAATTTATTCTAATCCTACGTACCAGGGTTGGTCTTGGGGTGATAGTTTTTTGGGGAAATGGCGGTGTTTACGATATATTTATTAAACCTACAGACAATAATAGTTTTTAGACACGCAAGTTTCAACGAATCACGTGTGGCATTTTTTTTATTGGAACAATTTTTTTATGATTGTTGGATTGGCAACATATGGTTTGTTTTTAGGTGACAGATCTCGTTTTCTCTTGTAATTAATATTTGTTGTTTGTAGCGAAAAAATAAATAAAGAATTATTTAACGTGCACAAATGATGTGCAACTAAGACTCAGGGTCCAGTTTCCGGATACTGCAGTAGTCCTGCTAATGCTGCCGGCAAGTAAGGGTGTGCTGGGGTTTGCTTAGAATCCCCGGGCAACGGTATGGTGGGTACGCAAATATTTGCGAACTGCCCAATACCGGTATGGTTGGCGCTCTTTGGGGGATGTTTACGTTCAGCAGCGTACGCCAGTTGGCTAACATGATCTTAAAGTGTTTGATGTCATCGAATTATCTGGCTGATTGCTTCACAATATTTTACCTTGAATGTTAAACCCTATCTTCGTTGTATTGTTACAGGCGGTGCTTCTGTACCAATGTCTTCAGAGCCTAGACGCACACTCCATCGAGGGTCTCACAGACTTCATCAACGAGCTGAAGAACTCCATCGACGCGGAACCTGTCAGGAAGGGAGTCAAGGCACAAAAGGTAACCAGACATTTTGTATCGCTACGCAAAGACCAACCCTAAATCCTTAAAAGCACTCTTTTCAGACGCTACCTCAAACCAGCTATCAAAGCAGCAGGAGAGCTACATAGCGTTTCAGGCACGCTGAAAATTTGTCCAATACTTCTTAAATTACCTATACCTACACAAAACACAGACATTTTTAAAGTTGCATTTTTTTTGGTCACAATAAACTCCTTGAGGTATCTCGATACCTTTATAGCTTTAAAATTTAACATTTAAATACAGTAGAGCCTCGTTCATCCGGACTCCCGCTTGTTCGGTGATCGCTGTTATCCGGTCGAGCACTAAGTTTTGCGGAGGGCGGGGTTGGAGTGTGTAGATGCGGGTTGCGGGCTAATCCGTCATCGTGAGTCACTTAGTTGCATTTTTGAACATATTCATTTTTGTCTTTAAACTTTAATTTACAAGAATATTATTGAAACTCAGGTTTCACATGTGTTTTATTACCATTAAATATGACATATTACAATCCGGACCACTCGATAATCCTCAAAGGGTCTTGTTTTTGCATCTCCGGATTAACGAGGTCCTACTGTACTGGAAAAATAAATAAGTCGGATCGTTCAATGGCCAATCATACTTGAGGGGGTTGGGGTAGTTAAAACTACGCCGGAACACTAAGTATGAACAATTAACCCACCATCCAAAATCAATTTTCTTAACTATGTTGGTTAAAGGGTAGCTAGTTATTAAGAAAGATATTAATAAATAAATGACTTACTGATAAAGTTTTAATAATCGGCATTGGCTTTATCTACGGGCTTACTGCGAGACTCTTACTGATTAAAAATCCATGCTGTTCCTTTAGTTACCTTTTGCCTGGTAGGATCACTTAGCTAGTTTTTTATAAGAAGCGTACCAACTTACTTTATTGAACTCTTGCAGTGGAGCACAGTAACAATCTGCCTACCACAATCTACCCTCCGGCTGGTCACCACCGGCGTGGTCCAGGAGCTTAAGGGCCAAAACCGGCGGATACCAGCGCTGGCCATCGCATCAGCAGTGGGCCAGCGCGCCAACGAGCTGGTGCCATGCTCCCGCGACGAGGAGACCAGGCCGCTTATGTACAGCGAAGCCGAGAGGAAGGAAACCTTCAAGCGATGGCCGCACATGGACTACAAGTGAGTACACATTTTTGAATCATTAGAATGTTACGACCCGTTCACGACTCCGGTCTCGAGTAATGTCCGGACGGCGAGTAATGGGTGACTCGCCGTCAGATCATGGACCAAATCCGGGTCGACAGACGGCGCGTTGTGCTCCACGCGCGACAGCATTACTTCAGACGACTTGCTCTACCACGAAGCGCGTTCATTAGCTCAATCAAAGAGCGCGTGCTATTTAATTTGGCCAATCACACAAGCTGTAGGAAAGATCACACAAGCAGAGAAGAGAGAAATAAGCAACATATTTTAATAACAATGAAACCTGTTTTTAATAAAAATCCTTATAGTCTTCAAACTTCTGTAAAAATAGTCGTAACTCCGAACTTTAACTGAAAATAACATGAAAGCTATAAAAGTTTGTTTTCCTTAACCGTGGGCAAAAGGACAATAACTTTTAAAAAGGCTATTTATAAAGAAAAGTATCATTCTTATAATAACCACGAGTTATTACATAAGCAAGGAAAACTGGACTTTATTCAGAATTTACGAGGCTTCTTTTTACAAAAAAGTTTTTAATACCGCTTCTGTTCGGACAATAGGTCGAACAAACGGATAGGTCCTTTCATTGTTATGTAATGATGTAATTATATGTATTATACAATGTTCAGATGCCAGCAAATTTACTAATCAAATATTAACCTTCCACTATGATATGGTTGAAAATCGAATAAAGAAATTTGACAGATTGAGATTCGTTGATGTGCTGGCTTCTGTACAATCGACAAAATTGAATTTTTACCCATCATAAGCTTATTTTCTTACAGACTTTCAAATACAATTAAGTCGATATTCGCGTGAACATACTTATCCATGGGAACGAACTTTCGACGGTTTCAAACGATTTATTGTAAAACTAGCGACCCGCCCCGACTCCGCACGGGTGCAATCTCTACTATATTATGCATGTTATAAACCTTCCTCTTGAATCACTATCTATCAAAAAAAAACCGCATCAAAATCCGTTGCGAAGTTTTAAAGATCTAAGCATACATAGGGCCAGACAGACAGACAGAGGAAAGCGACTTTGTTTTATATTATGTTAGTGAAGTGGGTCATGATTCACTTTGTCGATTGTACATAAAATCATCAAACACAGCTGTTTATTGGAGCAAGTGTCTTTCTGTGTTTCCCAACCTACGCTACTGTGTAAAATGACACTATAATGATACAGAATGATAAGATTTCATGTTTGACGAAAACTTTTGTGCCGTTGAATACCTGCAACAACTTGAGGATTTACAAATGAGAACCATTGCAGAGTATAGATAGTTACATCTTTGAAAACTCGAAAAAATTAAAATCAAAATGAACAATTAGAACTCACAATTAAAATTAATATAAGAATAAATAAAAATAAAATGCTATGTTACCTGTTACTGGCGAAAAAAAATTAAGAGTATCGTGAGAATGATTGTACTTACCAATTTCTTTCCCCCACAGATGGGCTCTCCCCGCCCGGATGGCCCAAGCGGGCTTCTACCATCAACCCTCACCGAGTGGAGACGACCGCGCCATGTGTTTCACATGCCTCGTGTGTCTGGTCTGCTGGGAGAAGTCAGACGAACCCTGGGTGGAACACGAGAGGCATTCGCCCAACTGCCCCTTCGTCAGGGGTGAATATACGCACAATGTGCCTATTTCGGTGAGTTGGATTGTTAATAGATACTAGGGGAAAACTAGGTAATACGGTAATAGATAATGCCCTTTTTAAGTATCAATAATAGAGGAATTTTAAAAGAAATGTCTTATTTTCCTTTTACTGAGCCAAGGGTTGAGAATTTTGGTTTAGGTGTCACTGTTCAAACCTAAATGGCGCTACGGTTTAGGCGCATAAAGCTTAATTTGCAAAATGGCAACCCAGTCCCTAAAGAATAAGTTCTCAAAATGGCAAATTGAAGTCACGGTTGGCGAAGTGGTTGGGCGATCGACTGCTGCGCAGCGTGTCGCGGGTTTCGATCTCCACACGGAACAAATATTTGTATGATCTGCAAGGAGTTGTTCCGGATTTGGGTGTTTGTGTATGTGAATTTCTATGTTTGTAAACGCATCCACGATACAGAAGATATTACCAGTGTGGGGCAATGTTTTTTTTTTGCTTTAAATGATGTAATTTACATTATAACCACAAAAACCTATAAGATAAACTTGATTCTTGCGAATTCGCTCAGTAAACAGTAGAATAAATCTATCAGGTACTAGATTAAGCGTGCGTAGTGATCTAAGGCTGTAAATAATCTATCTCGATTGCTATCTTCAGTTGGATCTTTGTCTGTAACCAATCAACGACGGGATTAGCCTTTCCGAGTCTTTACGCCGTCCAATCGGAAGCAGCGGTCCAAAACGAAAGGAAAGGGATATGGATTGAGATTAAAAATTAATTTGGGGCGTAAGCTATCACGCCTGCCCAGCCGCAGTGGAAGACGATCTCCGGCCACCGTAGGCGCGGACGGCGAATAATGGGCGACTTGCTGTCCGACCTTGGACCATGCCCGGGTCGATGTCGCGTTGTGTTCCACGTGCGCCTCAGAGAGTGTCAGCACAATGACAGGCGGGGGGCCTGTTATTGTGCTGACACTCGCTGACACTCTCTCTTAGAGGGCCAAAGCCTGCCGGGGTCAAGGGACTGGGTGACTCGCTGCCCGATCATGGACCATGCCCAGGTCGACGGCGCGTTATGTTCCACGCCCGCCGTCGACCACGTTATTTACACACGCTAGAAAAAAAAACTTCGTGAACGATTTTGTAGGTAAAAATCAGCCTGAGCTGCAGTTTTCTCTTTCACACACAACCCACTTGTGTAGGCACAACGCGACGGCAACAGTTTCTTCAAATACCTATTTTTCAAATTCCTCGGGACTACCGCGACTTAAAGCAAATAAACTTTGTGAGCACTCGAAATATTTAAGACTTGTACAGAAAAACTAGCTTTTGTCATTGGTTTCGTCCGCTTTTAAACCCTCTTCCCCCCTTATAGCCCGTTTAGAACGGGTAAGCTTGCATCTTTGGTCTCATCTATGTCTCTGGGCTAAATTGAGGCTAGGAGCAAACCCATCCCGGGTCGACGGCGCGTTGAGTTCCACGCGCGCCTCAAAGAGTGTCAGCATAGTGACGGGACCTGTAGAGGGCCAAAGCCTGCCGGGGTCGCTGGACTAACGGATTACCGTTTCCCCAGTACGAAAAGGGCTATTGAAGGACACCGTGGATTTTAGTCAGTACAAGTCTGACAGTAGGGTGGGAGGACTCATTTGATGATCAAACCACGATAAAAAAAAAGGAGCAAACCCATTTTTTTAAATTTAAGATGGGAAAAAGCTTTTGATATCTTAGCTTTTTTAGCTATTCATGATGACTGATGTAAAAAGATAAAATATATTGGACTTTATAAGCTCATTCTAGTCGCGCTATTGAGTACAGTAATTACAAAGTTCATTTCTAACTTTTTATCTTGTACGTTAAACTTTTTTCCCTCGTTATAATACGTAATATTACGTATGAGTCTTCCGTTTGCCTCTATAATCATATTTTTTGCATAAATACGTACATTAAACGGGTCTTGCGCGTCAAATGACGTTGCTGTAGTTGATCGTGCGCAAGCCACGCTGAGTCATCACAAACTAAAATGTCATGTTGTATGAATCACAAATAATATAAAGCTTCATATGAATGATGAAATTCGACTTGTGATTGCAAATATCACGGTTAGGTAAGATTTAGTAAAGATACTTGAATTTGATTTGTCATTGTTTGAGTTACTAATACGTATGTTTATAGATAGGATCCTTTAAGATGTGTTCCCGGCAGTTTATGAAGTAGGGAGGCATTTGCCCAGCAGTGGGGCAGTAAATCTAAAATTAAATACATTTTTTTTGTAATTTGGGGTTAATTTTCTACTTATAATTAAAAAAAAAATCTTGTGGCAACCTATTTTCTTGACTGATTTAAGCTTTAAATTATATATGTTACTAGCTTTTGCCCGCGGCTTCGCTCGCGTAGAATTTGGTCTGCCTCATTAAGTTACGTGACAGTTTTTTTTAATACTTATATTTTTTTATGTAACTTCACATCGTACATCCCAGATTTCTAACTTCAAAATTAGTTTCCATACAATCTTTGAACACCTATACCTAATATTTAGAGGGAATCTCTTGAGGGTGGGATTATCTGAATTCCTTTCTAAGTGCTCATTATTTTAGAGGGCCAAAGCCTGCCGGGGTCGCGGGACTTACGAATTACCGTGACCCCGGTACGTAAAGGGCTATTGAAGGACACCGTAGATTTTAGTCAGTCAAGTCTGACAGTCCCTCCCGCCCTGCCCTGGGTGGGAGGACTCATTTGATGATTTTACCACGATAAAAAAATAATAATAATAGAACTCTGCAAATTTCAAAATTCTACCAGTGGTTTCTTCATCAATCTTTACCTGTATGGTGTGTTTATAAAAAGTAGCCCTATGTCCTTCCCCGGGCTTGAGATTATCCTATCCAGCACAAACGGATTACTAAACACTCACTAATAAACAGGTCGGACCAATGTTATTTGCATATAATCACTACATAGTATATAAAACAAAGTAGCTTTCTTTGTCCCGTGTAACGATCGAACTCGTGTAACGATCGACATCATTGCGCGATCACCGCCATCTATTGAGCATAAGGACCACTCGACATGTAGTACTAATAGAATTATCTATACTCCGTTCATCATCTGCCTAGCGTTTTTCCCAACTATATTGAGGTCGGCTTCCAGTCAAACCAGATGCAGCTGGATATCAGTATTTTACATGGAGCGACTGCCTGTCGGACCTCCACAACCCAGTAACTGGGTAATACGATACCCCATGGTAAGATTGGCTGTCAGACTTTAGAGCTTCTGACAGTAACGACTGTCAAAGATCTTCAAATTACAGCCGAGACCAACGGCTTTACGTGCTTTCCGAGTGCTTTTTACCCATCCACAGACCAACCTCGGCAAGCGCGGCTTAACCCGTAAAAATATATATAATAAAAAACTTTTTCTAAAAAAAAAATGTAACCGCCTTCAAAAAGAACCACAAAAAAGGGTAACATTATCTACAAAATAACTTTTATTTCGGAAGTCGGTGGCAAAAAAAAACAATGAAATAAAAAAAAATGTAGATTATTTTACCCTTTTTTGTGGTTCTTTTTGAAGGCGGTTACATTTTTTTTTCAAAAAGTTTTTTATTTTTCGGTTTTTAGTTAAAATATTCAACCCAAATTCTTGCCAAATACATACAATATAATCCATAGCACTGGTAATAACATCCCTCATGTACACAATAAGCTAATAAAATTCCCTATCTCAAAAACTACTGAACCGATTTTGATGAAACTTGCAGTATTCCCTAAGTTGAACGATATCTAGCACAAAAAAAAAGAATTATTTAAATCGGACGTGAAGTTCCGGAGATATGCGAACAATGAATCAGTCGATGCCTACTCCTTACTGTTAAGGAGTTGTACCTTCCATCATCAGCTCAGCTACATAAGATAATGATTACCATACGCAAGTACTTAAATTACTTCATAAGATTTACGAAAAACGATGCGTGGGCCTGTGAAATTTGAGGGTTGCCCTCGATTTCTCCAAGATCCAATCATCAGATCCTGATTTGGTTACAATGGGACCACACGGGAAGCACCAGCTTTCAAACAAAAAAAGAATCATGAAAATCGGTTCACCCAGTCGGTCGTAATGCGGTAACAAACATTTAAAAAAAATACAGTCCTCCTTTTTTTGAAGTCGGTTAAAAACTATCCTATGTCCTTTCTCAAGTTCCAAACTATGTCTGTACCAAATTTAACACTAATCGGTTCAGTAGTTTAGGCGTGAAGAAAAGACAGACAGACAGACAGACAGAGTTACTTTCGCATTTATAATATTAGTTAGGATAAACTAGCTGTACCCTGCCCCGCTTCGCTGTGGCACAAAAATTTTTTTTTTCAAAAAAAAAAAAGAAAAAAAATAGATAAAAACCATCCTTGATGCGGATTATATATCGTGCTAAAATTTCAGCTCAATCGGTGCAGTTTTTTTTGAGTTTTTAAAGCATACACAAACCAACATAACATTTTTATATATATAGATTAGTCGAGCTATTACAATTTTTGTATAGCGAATCGGAAAAAAGTAATTGCGCTGGCGGCCGACAGTTAAGGACGCGTTCGGTCGGCCAGTCTGTAGTTAGTATTAAGATATGAAGTATCTAATTTATACATCAAAAAGTATGCTATATAAATCCCGAAGTTAATATTGCATCTCAATCCAAATCCTGATCCTGCGATTAGACTTTTTTAAGACTCGGATTGGCTAATTCAGTTGATTTGTTAATGTATGTAACCGATCAACGATTCGGGCTACAGCTCGCAGCAGGAGATATTGTGTGGGTTTTTGAACTTAATTGCTTTGGCATTTTTTATTGTTTTACTTCCCCTATCTTGCTAATATTGGTCGCTGGACTCACGAATTACCGTGACCCCGGAACGTAAAGGGCTATTGTAGGACACCGTGGGTTTTAGTCAGTACGAGTCTGACAGTCCCTCCCGCTCTGCCTTGGGTTGGAGGACTTATATGATGAGTCTACCCCGATAAAAAAAAATCTCACAAGTATTATAAATGTGAAAGGATGGATGTATGGATCTTTACGCAAAAACTTCTGAACGGATTTAGATTAAATTTTGTACACAGATAGCCTATAACCTGGATTAACATACACAGGATAGTTTTTATCCCGATTTTATGTTCCATTGGGATAATTTTCGAGTTGTAGCGGGCAAAGTTGTTGATAGCTAGTAATAAATATGTATGCAGAATATAATCACCATTCGTGTACCACGCATTATAATGCTAAAAAGAAAGTTTCGTCGTCATTTCGATTAATTCATTCATTCACTCGTTTTAGGATTCATTCATTCGTCCATTAAATATTGAAGAAACTCAATACCTAATGTACTCAGATATCTCTGTAAATCTTTGCTAGTGTCGGGGCAATGTCTTAAAAGTGTACCCCAGTCCTGGAACGCAATTTGCAACTGGAAAATTGGGATGATATAGTTAGTAACCCTAGGGCGGCGGGAGGACTCATTCGTTGATTTTTGAAAAAAAAAGGCTTAGCACGTAAAAACAGTTCTTATAATTGACACGATTTTGACTATCATTATTCTTTCTTCATTGCAGTGCAACGAAAGTTACACTTTTTCATTATTCCGAGACTTCTATAAATCTGATAAAAAATGAACAATTATGATGTTTTTATTTCGATTCTTCCGATTTAGTTCAGATGAGTTGTAACCACGCGTTGGTTTGTTACAACCCAGAATAAAAGTTAATGATAGGAAATCTATTTAAAATCTAAATAACATACAAACAGACAGTCTGGATGTAAGGGTGAAAATACCTTTTTTTTATCGTGGTAAAATCATCAAATGAGTCCTCCCACCCAGGACAGGGCGGGAGGGACTGTCACTGTGACGGCTTGACTGACTAAAATCCACGGTGTCCTTCAATAGCCCTTTACGTACCGGGGTCACGGTAATTCGTGAGTCCCGCGACCAAAAGGTGAAAATACCCAATCAAAGTTTTAAAAACAATGTTAAAAGATTGTGAAATGAAACAAACTCGCTATTATTGACTGTTATTATTTTACTTACGATTAGCCACTTACAAGACTTTTAACTACACTGTTTGATTCAATGAAATAAGCAAGTAAGCCTTTTGGCCATAGGTCTATCTCAGGCTGAGACATATCACTGTTTGATTAAACATAATTAATGTAGAAATAGTTCATCCAGTATAAATTCACAATAACACAGCACTTTTAACACTATCACTAATCAAAATTAAGTTTTAACACCGCATAATGATTACTTGCTGTTCCAATAATTAGGATGCCATTTATCTGAAACAATTCAAAGATTTTTGATAATAATTATGTTCTACAATGATGCTACGCCAAGTCATTAACCGTAATTTATTTCTAACATAGATTGAACTGAATGACTTGAACTATAAAGTTCAGATTTGTAACATATCTGTCATTTTCTTGTTGCGTGACTATGTTTTTGAGAATACATTGTTTTAGAACATAGACCCTAGATTCATAGGGCTTCTAAATTTCTGAATATTGTAGGGCCAAGATCGTTCAGAAATCTAAGGTTATCTTTCCTAGAAAACCTGTTTCCACGTTCACTCGTTCGCAACTTTTGCACACGTTTCACTGCATTGTATACTCTCTATGGACGCTCTATGGTAACTGTCGGTCAGAAACTTCCGAACGTAAGTCTTACTCATTATCAGTTACGGTTTGGAGGCACGGCCTGCTAGTGACTCGGCAATTTTATAATCTCAGTGATAACACGTCACGTACATCTCTGAATAGCCGTATCGAAATTAATAATAATCGTTACGTGAAACCATGATGTGAATTTAGGTATTTTTTTTTGTTTGTTATTATTTTTAACCAAAGATAAGAGTTCAATTACCGTTCCTTCGACATGACGTGGCAATAAAAAAAGGATACGTAATGATGACGGGGTCATTATAATTTTTGAGGACTGTGAACATAGGCGTTAGTGCTAAGATTACCCAATGTGTCATGGTTAGTAAAGCCTCTATACTCCACAGGTGACCAACGCGACAGCATGTGCGGTCCCCTGTACCAACGTGACAGTTGTGTCGAAGGGGAACACAGGGGATCTGATCGCTACGGGGACTCCTGAGGGCAAAGTGAACATCTTCAGGTTCGACTGTGGACTCAAGCTTGTAAAGTTCATTCACCTGTCGCCGTATGACTCGATATTCAGCGGCATGCTATCGACTGATAGTAATAAAGTTTGGTCGGCTAGCTTGGAGAAGGATAGTTGTGAGTATTTTAGGTTTTTTAAATTGTTGTTTTTGTATGTTTTAGTTTTCATTCGTGTTACGTGTTATCAGCTGTGTTGTTTTTACTGTTTGTTTTTTCCTCTTTTGTTTTGTTTTAATGCTTAGACTTCTTGATGACTTACTTTTTACTTTAAATGTTTATTTACGCCGGAAATTAATAGTATAATCTCGGCCATAATCTTGATCCCGATCTTTGTGGGTAACCAATCAATCAATGTTAAAGAATCCGAGTTTTAAAGATTAACGATGTCCAAAAATTGTCATCTTGATTTGGATTAGATACCGTATTAATTTCGGACGTTATACGAATAGTATTGTAATTTCTTAGCAATAATCAATATTTTTGTTACCACAGCTACGTACGGCGTCGAGCTAACGGCGATGGCTTTCGTCGGTATGACGTCACAGCAAGAGGCTTACCCACAGACACAGAATTCGGAAAGCACAGAGAAAGAGACCAACACGAATAAGACCAAGCCATCCCTAATGTGCGCCGTCGTCATCACCCGCACTAACGCCACACAGACTGACCAGCCCATCAAGGAAGACTCCAGCAAAGCGCTCTTCGACTCAGGAGCGGACAAAGAAAGCGTTCAAGCAATGAACGACCAAAATGAAGCTAAAAACAACCTGACAACAAATAAAATGCTGTTTCTTCTAACTTATGACATACATAGTTCGTTAGCCGGATCGATCACCACTGTAGTACACACGTCAAACAGTAGCGGGAATTCAAAACCTGGTGGCAGCAAGAAAGTATGCACCGTAGCCAGGCCCTTCGACGCCAACATATACGACGAAATATACTTCCAGTACTCTGATGAGGACACCGAGCTTCCACAATGCACAAATAGCTTACTAGATGAGCAAATCAGTAATGTTATTAATCTTAACGCTTCGTCCAGCAAAGAGGATTGTAAGATGTGGGAACCCAAAAAGATTATACTGCCAAAACATTTCAAGGTAATGCCGCCGCCTCCTCCTACAGCTTTATTACCAGAGTTACAAGAAGCTGGACAAGCGACGATGCTAGACTTCGTAGGCAAGATCTCACAGCTGAAAAGTTGGAAGAGCGGCAACCTCGACTCTGTTGGCACGAAACTAGCAGACCAGACTGACGCGGTGTTGCAACAAGCAGACCCCATAACTCACTATCTCAACATGAACGGACCTCTAGAGATCTCAGATTTAAAATGGTATGAAGGTGGAGATGGAACGGAAAAGGTCAAGGTTACGACCTTCGGAGGTGGAAGCAAAGTTGGTACTCAAACAGCGATCACAAACAGTAACAACGACGGTTTTGACAGCGACCCCCCTCAAGAAGAGGCAGTCTCACAAGGCATAGCAGTCCAATGCTTAACCCTCCCACCCAAACTGAACTTCAAAGACGATTCCAAGGTCACGCATCTGTTGCCAACGGAAGATAAAGAACATTTACTCGTAGTCATATCAAGCATTGAGCCCGAAAAGGTCAAAGTTGAAGAAGAGACTGACAACGATGGCGACACGAAGATGGAAGTAGACGAAGTCACTGAACCAAGTGACAAACAGAAATCTGACTCTAAAGCTTTCTTTCTCTTGTATAAAATCAATAGTAAGACATCGATATATACGTTAGAAGACCATCCGGTGTCTTATAAAGAGTTGCCGTTCAATGAGAGTCCGGTAGACCTGTGTTTGTTACCAACTGATAAACATGATCAGTACTCTTTCGCCGCCGTAGGAGTCGACGGCAGTCTAAGACTGTACTCTTTGCCAGACTTCAAGACTTTGTCTGAAAAGCGCGTACCAAAAGGACAGTTCACTTCAGTAGTTTTCTGTGCGTCAGTTGAAAGGCTCAGTGTATCAACTAAGCACGGAATGATATACTTTTACGCGTTGAACAATGGTGAGAAAGATAATACAGGAGATATTGATGAAGACGAGTTCGCGAACATCGATTTTGACATGCTACAGCGGGCGCCCCGGGACGAAGTATGCGGCCCGTCGCCCGCGCCCGTCATCATTGCCAATAAGACTGAACTTGACTTGTCAGACTTAGAAACTTTGATATATTTAACTGGTTATTACGGGACTAATACAACAGTGCCTTATAGCGCGGTTGTGCCTGGATTCTGGTGTGAGTTGTCACCGGCTCAGCGGTCGAGATCTGACCACCAGAACAACAGGACTTGGAGGTTGCAGAATACTTCCTCGACGTGGGATGAGCATGTTTTAGAGCTTACTTTACCGTACAGCGTTTCATTAGCTCACATAGAATTTGGATTCACTTTACACTCTGCTTGCTCGGCCAATTTGCCGATAATACTTGTCACGCTACTCAAACAGAACTTACACGGTATTGGCTACAAGAAAGACGCATCCTTCGGACATAGATCAGAATCTCCAGTACACTTCCCAGTAATAGACGCAGATATGTCAAATCTCGAGAACCCTGTCAACAGCGAAGAGTATTTACAGGCACATAACGCAGAAATTCTAGCAGGGCCTTTATTACTGTCGTCAGGACTCGACATGACGCAACAATCAGGGACTTTAATACTGACTAGCCCTCGGTTATACAGAGCCAGAGGTAGAACCTTCCTAATCCACATAAAGACACTGTTTGACCCTGCCAAAGACATGAGTAAAGGGACGAACAAGACTGGAGAAAGCAGTTCAAAGAAAACAGGTTTTATTGGCTGCGATTGGCTGCATCAGATCTCATTGACCGTTCGCTCCAGTCCTCATACAGACGTTGCAATGGAAAGACAGCAACGGATAGCAATGTTAGAGTCAAATAGCTTTTTGAACCAGTTGTGTGAGATCTCAGTGAATAACGCAGATATTGAGATGAGGAATATAGCTATGGATTTGATAATCTGGGTGGTGTCGATCAGGTTGCAACGTATGCGTCTGGCGAAGACCGAGAAAGGGAAGGACAAGTCTGTTGAAACTCAACAATTGGAGTGCGTGAAGATTATTGAGAAACACACCGATGCGTTTATCAAGAATTGTATTCTGTGCGCCAATAGGAGTATGGCGAAGAAATGTGTCAAGATTCTTCTGATTACTAGCGAGTGAGTATGGTTTTATTTTGCTTATCTGTTTTTTTTTTCTCTGTAAATATTCCCATGAAACAATTGATTAAAAAAACAAACAACATTTTCTTCTACAACAACTATACAGCTGTACTATTGATTTTGTTTAAATCCTGAAATATGTGGATAATTATACAGAATGAACTCGTTAGGAGGCATAATTGTTTCTGAACGCATACAATCCTAATTTCTTCATAGTTATAGTGAACAGGCTTTTTCTGGGTAAACTGGAGTGAGTTTACCCAGAAAAATCCTGTAGACTTACCACTGTACCACAAAAAAAATAAACATCTGTTGAACATTTTTCTAAAAAAAGTGTCACTGGAAAACAACCCAATAACAATGTCAATGCAGTTTTCAGTTGACAGTTTTTTTATCGGTTTAAAAAAAAAAAAAGTAGTATCTCAGTTCGACCTGTATGTTTGTCCTTGATTATCTGCGGTTTTCAGAAAAGTATTCTTCTAATATAGAGAAGATTATGTAACAAAATGGATATCCCTTAGCGTTGCCCATATGGATCCGGTATACGATACGATAGTAAGACGGTATCTCTTTCACATCCGAACTGGAGACTTGAGCAATCCTTTCTCAAGTTTGATAAAAATATACTTACTAATACAAGTTCTATTCTCTTCCACCAGGGGCGAAAAACAGCTTCCAAAACCATGGAAATCAACCTTCGAAACCACACTATCGAACAGCGTGTGCGCATGTATCCCGTACGTCGGCGCGAGCGTGTCTGCAGGCGCCGTGCGTTGGCTGGCCGCGCTGGCCCAGCAATGTACCGCGAAAGCCATGGCGCCCGCGCTGGTAGACAAGTGCCTGGCGCTGCTGGAGAGGGCGGCCAGGTGTCTGAGGGACCGACCTGATGTGTATCACAGTCTTTTGAGAGCGAGGTAAGACGAAATTTTGTCGTTGATGTGTGTAATTTTATTTATTTTCGTATAACAGTCGGTGAACATTTTTTTTTCGTATTTGAGTCATCAAATGAGTCCTCCCACCCAGGGCAGGGCGGGAGGGACTGTCAGACTTGTACTGACTAAAATCCACGGTGTCCTTCAATAGCCCTTCACGTACCGGGGTTACGGTAATTTGTGAGTCCCGCGACCCCGACAGGACAGTCGGTGAACATTGTGGAATATCTATTTTACAGCATAATTAAATTGTAAATCTAATTAGTCCATCAGAGTATTGAAAAATAATGGACATTTATTTTTAAAATCTGTGAGAATTGACCAAAGATAAAACGCATCGAAATTCAGGAGTGGGGACTCGTGACGTCATAACGCTCATAAAATTATTCCATGTCAATATAGATATTTTGATTTTTAAAAGTGTTGTATCTTTTCGAACGAAGGAGAATGGTAAAAATCAGACTTTAAAAAAAAATAGCGTGTAACAGACGGTTTTCTCAGCCAGTAGACATTCAATTTAACATTGGCGGGTGAAAATATTTAAAACTAGTAATTTGGAGATTCATGGGGATCGATTTTCCAATGGAGTCGCACTACCCGGGATATAAATTATCCTATATCTTATTCCAGGTTTTTAACAACCTGTGTAAAAAAGTTCATCCAAAGTTGTTCAGAAGTTTTTGCGTGACCATCCCTCCTAAAAGTTAAGATACGTCATTAAATAATGTATTATCTTCCAGATTTGGGCTATACGGCTTACCATTGGAGCGCACAATCTTCGCCACAGAGATCCCAGAGCTGGGGCGAGGTACGTCTACCCCGGTGACTTACGCCAGCGTACTAGCCGGGGATACCAGCTCACCGCCCGTGCCTAAACCTGACTACCAGTTGAAGGAACTGCTCAACCTACCGCTGGATATGGGTGAGTTAATTATATAAGTGTGCTTTCTGTAACCTTTATTGCACCTGTGGTTTCCTGCTGACAAAGTATTGATAGTGAAGTAATATGTGTAAGTAAAGAGCATGGTTGGCGCAGTGGCTGAGTGACTGGACTGTTAGGATGCGTGTGGCGGTGTCGATTCCTGCACTGAAAAAGTATTTGTATGATCTACAAGTAGTTGTTTCGGGTCTGGGCGTTTGATGTGTTTGTACACGAAAAATAACGAATATGTCCTGTATCGTTTGGGGCAACGTTTGTGTTGTGATAAAAACAAATTGAAAAAAAACGACAACGTTTTTTTAAATTTGTTAAGGCCCATTTGCATGCTGTAAGAAATTAAATGCGAGTTGCATGCAAGTTTGACTACATTGCGTACTATTAATGAACAATTAATTCAATTGATCAAACAAATACCGCAATTTAATCAATATTCATCGTCTAAATGACACTTTATGTTGGTGTTTAAGTTGCCTTGATTTGGCAAGGACCAGGATAGGCCCACGACAAAATAAACAGCTGAGTCGGGCCAAACCGAAGGTATTTACAGGCCCGTCAGAATGTGATCATTGAATAACATAATGAATATCACAGTGACTACTCCTTTGTAATCTTAACTCAAACTTCGAACATTGTTCTGCATACAATAATGTGTTACTAAACTCATTTTAAACTAGTATCTATTAAACCTCCAATCATAAACTAAAACAATTTCCTCTCAACAGACGCAAAAAGCGCAACATCATCAACAGCATGGTGGGCTCAGAACAACGGCGTTGGAGTCTTCGGTGCAGGCCTGAGCGAAGCGATGCCTCTCCATGTGACCTGCCACGTGGCCTCAGACGGTACCAAGCTGGAGTCCAGCGGCACGCGGCATCACTCCGCCGTGGTCAGCTCGCTGCCAGGCGCCGGCCCGGGGGACCCCAGCCAGGTATAATTATCTCTAGCACTCGCAGAATAGGGTCTAGTATCCTCTGAAAGCATGACGAGATCACAACCACATAGAATCTGAGAAAACATTGATGAGAAGGATTGGTTTTGAATTTTACTGACTTATAGCTAGGCCACATTAACGACATTTCCCGTTGATTTGTCGTTAAATGTACGACGTGATGTTTGACGGCAGGGTAAGCACAGTGGCTGAGCGATTGGACTGCTGTGCAGCATGTCGCGGGTTCGATTCCCGCACAGAACATATATATTTGTATGACCTACAAGTAGTTGTTCCGGGTCTGGGCGTTTGTGTATGTGAGTTCTATGTTTGTAAACGCACCCACGACGAATGTTTAAAAAAAAATTGTGCAAGCGTTCATTAACGCAATAAAAACAGCATTTTCCGTTAGTTGGGCCACACTAACGGAAAATGCTTTTTTTAGAGCTTTAGATCCTCACAATTATTGGAAGGAGACACAAATAAAACACAGGCAAATCTAATGCTCTTACTGAGGAAGCACCACTAAACTTATCTATATTGGTCAGTAATAACTTGTTCTTTGTCTTTACCTCAAACAGCAATTATGGTCAGTCGTGAAGGAAGGTCAGATGAAGCAGTCCTCACAAGACCCTGACTCCTTAGAAGACGTTGAGAGCTCCCTCATGGAGTGTGATCCTCAGGATAAGATGGAATTCTCAGAGGAAAAACTGTTTAAGGTAAGATTTTAATTGTATTGCTACTTACTTGGATACAGTGTAACTAGAACTACTCATCAATGATTTCTGTTCCTTATATAAACGCGACTTCCTTTTCTTTCTTTGTTTTTAATTTGATAAAATCATCAAATGAGTCCTACCTCACTGGGTGGTGCGGAAGGGATTATCAGACTCGTACTCACTAGAAGGCACGGTGTTCCTTCAATAGCTCTTTACGTTGCAGGGTCACGTTTACCTGTTTAGACAGTCCGGTGACCCGGCAGGCGTTTGGTCCTCTATGGCCCGGCGCCCATTATCGGCATCGGCACGACTGAGCATTTTAGGTGGCAAACAGCAATATACATTAACATTATGACAATAAAGTAGAAATTTCCATTATATATGGTCGTAATAACAAAAATACCGCTTCGGTATGCTTGAGGCTGCTGTAGCGGCAGCCTTAAGAATGCTTCGGGATGCTTCGGCATCCTTCGGTACTCCGCCGGCGCCGAGGCACACCTCGGGGATAGCTTAGATAATGGAAATTTCTACTTTATTGTCATTATGTTAATGTATATTGCTATTTGGCAACTAAAATCCTCAGTCGTGCCGATGCCGATAGTGGGCGCCGGGCCTAAGAACGTTGCAGCATGCCAAAGCATAATTGCCGATAGTGTGCGCTTGCATGTAGGATGCCGAAGGATCCTTTTCCTAGCCGATGCCGATAATGGGCGCCGGGCCTATGGGTCCCCGTCAGATTTCTGACAGCCCTTTGAGGCTCGCAACCTTCGACCCGAGCATGGTCCATGATCGGACGGCAAGTCATCGTCATTACTCGCCGTCCGCATGCCCTCGTGTACGGAACTCGCTTTGCGGCGTCCGTTGTCGTAGACATCTCCAACAAGTGACTTCGTTACCTTAGTCTTCCCTAACATAATCTATTTTATCCCGTAGGATCAAGAGCAATGCGGCATCCCATGGGCGTCGCTGGTGACCCGTCCTCCCCAGCACACGCTGGTAGTGGAACGTATGCACTCCGGCGCACGGCGGTACATCGTGCTGGACTTCGGACATCCCGTGCGGTTGACTGATGTTGTGAGTGCCAGTCACATAATTCTTAACTCGAATGTAGTTCTCCATTGATTTCAGAACTGTATAACTTACTGAATATATTTTTAATCTAGATAATACCATCATGTTCGGACCTGGTGACTCTCTGCATCGACCTCTGGGTTACCGGTGAAGAGACTGACTGCGTGAAACTCGCCTTCGCCACTGACATCGCAACCAAGCATTTAGTGTTGACGGACATACAGCCTCCGCCGATCTGCCGATACATGAAGGTAAGAGGAAAATAGCAATATAAAGTTCGCGCCATGGACTAAGTCGTGCGGAAAGATCGTGATACTAATTTTTTTTTAATGCAATTTGATGTAATGACATAGACCAGTGTTTGTTCTACCATGGCTCGTTAATTTTCACACTGCCCCTTCTTGACCCACTGAATAATTTTAAACCCCAGCTGAGCTTAAGAGCTAGTTAACCCATTAGCTAAAATAAGACCTGCGACCCGGTATCTATGTCAGCCTTTTCCATTTGCCGGGTCGCGTCAAAAGATTTATATTTAACTTGCCATATGTTTTTTTACCACTTGCTGTCACACTATTTTTTTTATCGTGGTAAAATCATCAAATGAGTCCTCCCATCCAGGGTAGAGCGGGAGGGACTGTCAGACTCGTACTGACTAAAATCCACGGTGTCCTTTAATAGCCCTTTACGTTCCGGGGTCACGGTAATTCGTACAGTCCCGCGACCCCAGATGCTGTCACACTATAAGGAAACTTTTTTCTTTGAAATTAATTGTAAAATAAAATTATTCACTGGGATATACCAACGTAGTTCTTATGATCAAAGTACCAAGTGCAAAGATGTGCAAGCGGGAAGTCTTATCCTTGGCTTTCTAAATGTTCTGGTTGATGGACATAGATAGTTGATACTTTAGAAGTACACACATTGCATTTCTGATATTATCGATGTCCGCAAAACCATCATTTTTTGGGGGAAGGAGAAACAGAGTGGAAAGTTCCTCACTACCACGGTGAAAAGGAAGGTACCTTCCAACCAAACGGGTGTATTGTCTGGTGGGATTTGTTTTTTTATGTCTTCTAAACTCGCGGATAACTTCGATTGCGCGATGTAGACATCTTAGTTCTTCCGTCGTTGCATAGATGGCGCTAGTGTAGTTTTGTTGACGAGTATGTACGCTACAATTTCTTGTTTGTTCCTCTAGATAACTACAATAGGACGTTACGGCATGTCAGCGATGAAGTGTAAGATCCCGCTGGGTTGGTTCTACGGCGAGGTGGCTGAGATAGCGCATGTCCAACCTTCAATTAACGCTCTCAATGCGCTGCACCAGGACTTGACGTGCCGGTTCAGGTATACACCTTTTTTGAAACTGCTGCTAGTTCAACAAGTATTGAGATTATAAGTTTAGTT
This sequence comes from Agrotis puta, assembly GCA_943136025.2. NCBI lineage: Eukaryota > Metazoa > Arthropoda > Insecta > Lepidoptera > Noctuidae > Agrotis > Agrotis puta. The sequence continues at coordinate 12,538,037 of OW964185.2, read as the reverse complement.
GTATTTTTTTTTAACGTGGTAAAATCATCAAATGAGTCCTCCCACCCAGGGCAGAGCGGGAGGGACTGTCAGACTCGTACTGACTAAAATCCACGGTGTCCTTCAATAGCCCTTTACGTTCCGGGGTCACGGTAATTCGTGAGTCCCGCGATCCCTGCAGGCCTTTGCCCTCTAGAACGCGCGTGGAACACAACGCGCCGTCGACTCGGGCATGGTCCATGGTCGGACAGCGAGTTGCCCATTACTCGCCACCCGCATGCCCGCGCCTACAGTGACCAGAGATCGTCTGTCGCCGTGAGCGCTTACCACTGCTGGGGTGGAGAGAGGACTCTGTCCTCTCCCCCTTACGTGGCGCGCCACCTCCTTCGCTAGCACAGCTGCTTCGCAGAAGGAGGTGACCGCCTTCCATTCCGTCTCGCCCCGCAGCATGGCCTCGACCAATCCCGGGCGCGAGATGTCTCCGCCTATAACTTTAGTTATATGGACAAGGTTTTTACGCAATAAACATGAATGAATAAAACAACATATTATGCAATAACATGAATTCGGCCCTTTGCGGATAAAATAAATAAAACATCTTTATAAAGCTAATTAAAGAAAATCCAGCTTTCGCGATCTTCTACTTTTATTATTTTCCGCCTAAAAATATAATATATCTTAGACGTAATTTTGTTCCCAATCTTTTCAATTAATTACAAAATCATTATAGATTTTCCCAAGGCGGTTCTGATAACCAAAACAAATTCTTCTTACATAATTAAAAAAAGATAAACAATAATCTGAAGATACTATGGCAATTTTTCTTACAGATTAGCAACCGGAAAACTAATGGACTTACTTAATCCATACTTGGAACTATACAATGGCAACGCAGCCCACATGATGTCATACCTCAACATCAGTAATGACACCGACACGAAGGTCGTCACAGCCTACCAGGAGTGTATTGAGTTACAGCAACAACTCCACACTTGCACTTCTATGTTACGGTGAGTGTCTTCTAGAAAATACTGATACTGCTGCCAATAGGAAGTCTATTATTTTGTCGACTAAACGCGGTTCTACAGTGCCATACTGCGCGTGCAGCAGTAGGATGATTCTACTCCTGCAAAAAGTAATCAGTCTGTGCAGTCTCGCTACGTTCTAACAAAATGTCAGAACGTAGCGAGATTTTTACTGTTCTAAGCATCACGCTATTTAAATTTAGAAAAAAAACATGTTTTTTTATTTTACATTAAAAAAAATATATTTATTTAAGGTCGCTTTTCAACATCTAGAGTCTTTAGCGATCACAGTTAACAATATATTAATTTACGTACATACAATAGGGTACAATACATTTGTTTAAACGAAGAGGGGCCCAACTAAACGCTATTGTCAATGCAGAGAATGCAACCCAACCTATTTTACATTTTTGTCTCTTGGAATCCCGTCAATTCAATTGTTTTCTCGATCTTTATTCAATGTGTGACAACTGGTTTTGTCCAGGTCATCTTGTCAGCTTCAAGGTCTGTCGTGATTTATATTGCCTTATCTCAGTTAGTTCTGGGTAGCATTATCTTATTGCTGGGCGAAGACCTATCGCAACTACTCAGTTCTTCTGATCCAGGGCCAAGTTAGACTACTGTTTAGGTTCATTTCGTCACGCCGCCAACCACAAGGTCTGCCGAGATGTTTTCGAGCAGTTTCAGGGCGGAAAAAGTAATAGGGCGGGAATTAACTATTTGACAGTAGCTATAAATTACAAATATAATTAGTCCGTTATTTAGAGTTAAAAAAATAACGGATACGTATTTTTTCTTTAAAATCAATGAAAAATAAAACGCATCAAAACTCGAGAGTGGAGGCTCTTGATGTCAGAATTCAATAGAAATTGTACTAAATTGTGACGTATTGCCAATTTTGAAAGCATCGTATCTCAGTCAATTATGGTTAACGAAACAAAAGAAAAAATACGTGTCGAATATTTTTTGATAATCTAAGTGACGGACTAATTATAATTTTTCAGTCAAATAGCCAATTGTTTGTCGGGCGCCAATCTCTATGCAAACGAATTCGCGGGAAGAATCTAATGTTATATCAATGTCTATTCTCATTTTTCAGAAAACTACAGAATAACGCAGAAGGGCAAAGGAACCTGCCTCAGATGATTAATAAGGGGCTGGTGTCGTCTGAAGCTCTGTTAGAAGCCGCCTCCACTGATAAGTTGAGGGTTATCAGTGAAACCATCGTTGATATGCTGCTGTATTTCTATTTCCAAGTTGGGGATGTGGTGAGTTTCATTATATTATTTTGGACACATTTTTTTATTTAGCCTATAATTTTTGTTCTTAATTGTCTCTTTTCATATAATAAATTATTTGCTAGACCAGAAAAATGTGATCTTTTTGCATATACTATAATTCCCCGGGTCGACGGCGCGTTGTGTTCCACGCGCGCCTCAAAGAGTGTCAGCATAGAGACGGGGCCTGTAGAGGGCCAAAGCCTGCCGGGGTCGCGGGACCAAGGGATTACCGTGACCCCGGTACGTAAAGGGCTAGTGAAGGACACCGTGGATTTTAGTCAGTACAAGTCTGACAGTCCCTCCCGCCCTGCCCTGGGTGGGAGGACTCATTTGATGATTTTACCACGATAAAAAAAAAAAATATACTATAATTCAAAGCTTTATACAATAAAAACTTATTGATATATGTCCATTTAAGAGATTTGAGAAAAACTATTATTGTGGTTTAAGTAGGTACCCATTTTTTTAATGGAGTGGTAACTACGTAATACAAACACGTTCACATAGTTATAAGTCAAACTCAGTATGCCATCTGCATCGGTGTTAACATATAAGTTGTCCCCCAGCAATACTCGGAGGTGCCCCGCTCGTGGTGCTCCACGGTCCTCCCGCTGGTGTGGGAGTGGGGCGGGCGCGGCGCAGGCGCACTGGCCACGTTAGTAGCGCGCGCATGCGGGGCCGCGCCGTGGTGGGGCGCGCTGCTGGCCGACACACTCACCTCCGCATTCGCCGCCTACGACGCGCCGCCCACCTCGCTTGATAAGTGAGTTTGTTCATCTTACTTCTGCATCGACCATTTGTCAAACAGGATATTACATTATAAGATCTGGAAAATAGTATTTGGTGCGCTTTGTTGTGTGTCAATTATGACATACATAATATTTATGTTTTATGGGTAAGGGCTGAGTTTTCTATAGTAAGAAGAGAACTTTTATCTAAAGAATAAAAATGACGGTTTGATAGTTTATCTCTTAAAATCAACCCTAAGTTAAATTAAACAATAATTATTATACAAAAAAAAAGAAGTGTAATTATAATATTAATAAATTGTTACAGATTAAAATTAGTGCCTAAAATTGTTGACTGAGCTCTAATTAAAACTCTGCATTGGTGACCTCTTGATAATGTGTAATGCTAAGACCACACTAACGAGAAATGCCGTTAATTATTACTGCGTGTTAAATAACGTCATTTTTGATAAGCCGCATAAAAAAAAATACACCTTGTATTGGTAGTATTCGAAGTTTTACCAGAGACACACTAAATCAAAGCCAAGCAGGATTTGAACTTGTACCAAAAACGTGCCCCAAAAGTGTAGTGGCAAGCGATTAACGTAAACACTCAGTGGTATGCTGTAGGGCAGCGGTCGGCAACCTTTTGGTAGACAGGGGCTACAAAGTGGCAAAATCAAGTAACAGCGAGTCTCAATTTTTATTTTTGAAATGGAAAACGATTTTAAAGGTTATTTTTATTCTTGTTATTGGTTTCCTTATTCAAGAAAATCTTCAGTTTGGGCCTCAAATCCACATTAGGCCCGCGGGCAGCACGTTGCCGGCCGCTACTCTAGAATGTAATGATGAAAATCTATAACAGACTGCAAAGCATTTTCGTCCATTCCAGTAATTTAAGTCAGTTAGCGGTCGGTAGTTTTTAATATTATTTTGTCTATGAGGTCTGGTCCACATTACATTCACAAGAATATTGTAGCGGGATGTTGATACTTTTCGTTTTGTCCACAGATGCCTGGTCCTCATAATCTACATGTGTCGCAAGAGCCTGTTCTCGCACAGCACCCCGGAGGGCGGCGTGTGTCCGGCGCTGGCCTCGCGAGCGCTGGAGCTGGTGCGAGCGCCGCGCACGCAGCCCGCCGTCACGGCCGCCGCGCTGACCGCACTCGCCTCCGTGCTGGACACTGTGGCTGCACACTCTAATAGACATGCCAGGTAAGTTCTTTATTTATTTTAAAGCTAATTACAAGTCTTCACGTGTAGAGTACTAGCTGTTCAGCCAGCGGCTCCGCTCGCTACAAATTGAAAATGATTCCACGAGAACATAAAAACTATCCTATATCCTGGATGAACTCCAGATTGTAAACTATCTGTGTACCAAATCCGTTCAGTGGTTTTCGACGCGCCTTACGGAGCTTGCTGATGATGCGATGCGACGCAATTCGACCGATTCCAACTAAGTGAAAATCATCTTTACCACTACATTTGACATAAAACGTACGGTTGTAGGACGATTTTTATTTTTATTTTGTAGAAATTACAAATCGCACGAATTGCGTCATGAGGAAGTTCCTTTAATGTTTATTATTTTTGTTCTCAGATGGGACTGGGTAACAGGCGGCCGGGCAGGTGGCAGCCTCCCGGGCAGCGAAGCTCAGGGCTCTCCGCGTAACAACGAGTGCAAGCTGCACAGACGTAAGCTGCACAAGAAGCTGCTGCATCAGATGCAAGAGTTGGAGACCGCTAGGAGGGGCATACAAGTCGCTTTGGAGGATCAACAGGTAAGAAAGAGAAGTTATTGTATATTTCCAGAAACCGAAGGGTTCATGATTGCTATACAAGACCAGGTAATTGAAACCAAAAATTATAGAAAATACATTATAAAGAATTTAAATAACGACATGTGTAGAAGATGTAATAGTTCCCCCGAAACAATCCAACATATCACAGGAGCGTGCAAGTCAATAGCCCAAACAGATTACAAACACAGGCATGATCAAGTAGCCAATATCATACACCAGAAATTAGCTCACCAGTATAAATTCATAGATTCAGTTGTACCATATTATAAGTATAAACCACAGATTACTTTAGAGAATCCCTCAGCAAAGCTTTATTTTGACCGTGGCATTTTTACTGACAGAACAGTTCATTTTAATAGACCCGACATTACGCTTGTAGACAAGATAAATAAAACTGGATACTTGATTGATATTGCTGTACCAAATACACATAATCTACAGACAACAATAGCAGAGAAACTAACCAAATACACAGAACTAAAAGATGAAATTACCCGACTTTGGCATCTGCAAAAAGTTACAATAGTACCAATAGTATTATCTACAACAGGAGTTATTCCCAAACAACTTCACCAGTCCCTCAAATCTCTTAGCTTACCTCCAAATATCTACCACTTACTACAAAAGGCAGTTATATTAAACACCTGCAGACTGGTCAGAAAGTTTCTACAATATGAACCAGAAAATTTCAACCCTGACACAAATACGCAATCGTCAATACAATGTTCTCTACTTATCCGCACTTCATCTGTGCCAACTGATAATTCCTTGGCTTAGGCCTGTTTTATCAGCACTTCCCGGCTCGCCGAGAATGTAAAATACATGTCAAAAATAATAATAATAATAAAAGCCTTTATTCAAACAGTAGCATTTTTACAAATGATTAAAAATATCAGTATTTACTTAATTTATTGACAATGTCTTCCTGTCTGTTTGCCCTTTGGCAAAGGCCTCCTCCATCTGTTTCCATTTAATCCTATCTCTGGCAGTTCTTGTCCAGGTTGCACCCACAATGGCTCTTATGTTGTCAGCCCATCTTTGGGCTGGTCTGCCCCGATTTCTTTTCTTGTTTCTTGTGAACCAGTACATTATGGCTTTGGACCACTTCTCCTTCCCTCTTACTGTGTGTCCAGTCCACCTCCATTTAAGCTTCTTTATTGTGACAACAACACTCTTTGTTCTTGCGTGTTTCTTTATGGTTGATATTTTTATTCTGTCGGACAGCCTCATCCCCAGCATACTCCTTTCCATGGCATTTTGGCAAGTCTCCAGTTTCTTTATATGCGCTTTTGTGGTTGCCCATGTCTGGCAGCCATAAGTCAGCACAGGTAATATACATGTGTCGAAGAGTTTCCGTTTAACAGTCATACTGGTTTCGCTGTTTTTCATGATCTCTTTAAAGCTCCAGTACTGTTTCCATGCATGTCCTATTCGACGATCAATCTCTTTTGAAGTGAGCTCTGTTGGTGAGATTACTCGACCCAGATAAATGTATTCATGAACATAGTCGATTGTGTTGTTGTTGACACAAATTTTTTCATGCTGCCCGTTTGTAGTCATAGCTTTCGTTTTCTGAGTATTCATGAATAGACCTGCTTTGCGGCTTTCTCTGTCCAAGTCATTTAGCATTCTTTCCAGCCCATCCTTAGATGGTGACAGGATAATCAGGTCATCCGCGAACCGGAGGTGCGACAAGTTCTCTCCGTTGATGACCAATCCGCAATTTTCCCAATCCAGTCGACGGAATACCTCTTCCAAGACCGCTGTGAAAAGTTTCGGTGACAGAGGGTCGCCTTGACGGACTCCTCTTCCTATTTTAATTTCTTTGCCTTCTGTCTCTAGTTTGATTTTAGCTTTGCTGCATTCATATATGTTTTTCAGTATTCTTATGTATTTGTTCTCCACGCCTTGATTCTTGAGTGCTTGCCATATCTCTTGGTGCTCCAGTGAGTCAAAGGCTTTATTGTAGTCCACAAAGCAGCAATAGAACATTACATTGAATTCTCTGGCTTTTTCGAATAGTTGTTTTACAACATGTATATGGTCCATGGTTGAATACCCGCTCCTGAATCCTGCTTGTTCTCTTGGTTGATTTTCGTCGAGCGTATTGGTAATTCGATTCAGGATGATCTTCGCAAAAACTTTGTAAATGTTCGACATTAGGCTGATAGGTCTATAATTATTGATGTTGTTCTTGTTTCCTTTCTTGCGAAGCAGTGTTATAGTTGAAATCGTCCACTGGTCAGGTATCGTCTTGCTCCTTAGTACGTCATTGAATAAATTTGTAAGGACTGGAGTTAGTTGGTCGCTGTTTTCGATAATAAATTCATTGCTGATTTTGTCTGGACCTGGCGCTTTGTCTTTCTTCAGAAGAAGTTATTGTAGAAAGGTAATTTATGTTTTAGTGAATTAATTTAAAATTGTACCTCGTAATGAACATTAAAATCATATTTTCCTAATAATTCATGAAAAAGATATTTCTATGCCTGTAATTTAATTTTTTCAATTGTAAAACGTCGTTCTTCGAAACATGTGGGGAAGATTGCTATTGTATTCAAGGCGGAATTCCCAGCAAAGCCGTAGGCGAGGGTGTTATTGAGCCGAATTGTCTTATGTGGTGCATTTCATGATAGTGGCTACCGCAGTTGTTGCCTTTAAAATGGCACATGAAGTAATACTAATGAAACTTGTTTGTCTGTTCACACAGCGCGCCCGTCTAAGCTTGAAGGCCCGCATGGCGATGGTGGGCAAGCGCGGCGCGGCCCGCGGCGGCCCCGGCGCGGCCTGCGACCCCGTGCGGCCCCGCCCGCTGCCGGGCCCGCTGGCCGCGCGCCTGGCGCACGCGCTCGTCACACACATGCTGGCCGCCGACACCTGCTCGCATGCAGACGCGCTCATGCTGGCTGCTAAGGTTGGTACATCATTGAATTCATCTTTGAAGAAGAAAAGAAAGAACAAAAACAAAACATTAATTTGACGTTAACAGGAGCACACAACATAAACAAAGAAAGCAAAAAATTGTTATTGTAAAAAGTTAAAACTAAACAACGATAAAAAAAGTAAAAGAAAAAAAAAACATCGTGTGGCACATTGTCGAGCAATTAGTAGTGTTTTCAACTGACCACAGACCTCTGACAACAGACCTGGACGGTGACGTTCGTGTTGTCGATCTTTGATCCATATATCATCGATCTAGAATCTATAGTGTCCCTAATCAATCCTATCTACAGGTTGTTTGTCAGATAGGATTGATTTATATTTTCTGAAAAACCAATATCCTAAAAAATTGTCACCCGGTTCCATTTGTATTTAAATAAATTCCACCGATATAGTGTGCAGCACATTTGTGCGCGTACATTTCCTCTGAACTAAGTTTAGGAAAGTGTGTGCAAAAATAACGAATCCAGTATTCACATGTGCGCGCACAAAAGTATCCGGTGTTTACGATTATTTTTAGAATGTTCGCACACAATTTGTTCCTGATAACGTATGCTGAAACATGAAAACCCAAGAATGAGTTACCCATATCAATTTTCAAAGTGTAACCTCCTTTCTCTACTTTTCCTCAACAGGTAGTGGGACGGCTGTGTGCGTTATCAGGCGGTGCAAGTCTGCTGGATCCCTCGTGTATCCTTGGGCTGGCGCGGCTGGCTGTCACCTTGCCACCCTGGCCACGACATGCACTCACCACGCTGCTACAGGTAAGATTGTCAATTTTTAATAAAAATATGTATCGGGTTCCTGTATCAACGACACCTCTTGGAACCCTTACCTTCCAATTAATTTATAAGTACTCTGCAGTATTATTAACGATAAATACCAGAATCATCACAGAACTAAAATATAAATTTTCACAGAGCAGTGGCTAGAAAAAAAACTGAGAATATCAAGACAAAACCACCCTTATTGATTTCCTATATTCTAGTCGATTTATATACAGAGGCAGACAACTTTGAAAGGCTTTTTTCTTATTTCATACTTTCCCTTTATTTTTAGTTTATTAACGCTCAAAACAAATAATCAATCTAAATTCCGTTCTTTTATTTTTCACGGCTGCTTGTGATTTAAATCTTAAAAATCGGAATGGCAAAGGCGGTCAATGATTGGTTACAAAGATTATAGAAACTAGACTTAATTTCCAGCTTAAAATCTCCAAAATCTTCCTGACTCACCCAAACACACTTTTCCACTAGGACTTAGTCGAGTACGAAACCGGCGAGTCCCCCTCGAGTCCTCCGAACGAGGAGTCATGGACCAGCGCGGGGTCCTCCCGGGTCATCCGGGTGCACACCATACCCGGCGCGCCGCCCGGAGTCAAATCGAGGAAGTTCAAAGGACCTACTGTTGCAGGTTTGTTCATTTGTTCAACAAAGTTTATGTATATGAAGACAGATTGTCTCAAACTAAAATGGCACACCTCGCTATTTAAAGTTTTTTTTGAAAAAAAAAAGGGCGATTTCCTTTTCTTTTACACAGCCTTAATTTTACTACCATGTCTCTTTTTTGCATTGAATCGAGCTATCCTTTAAAAAATAAGCGTACAGTCGGATAAGCTATGTAATCATGACCCATTTAGACAATAAATCATTTGTATTCGTCAAATTGTCAAAGATCAAAGTCGTTACCATGGATATGTATGTTTACGCGAATGTGGACTTAATTGTATTCGAATGTCTGTAAGAAACTAAGCTTATAGTGGGTCATAATTCAACTTTGTCGATTGTACAATTATAAGGTAGACATGCAAAGAATATCTTTCCTATTCTTCTCTATTCTTGCACATTCAACCCATTCTTGCACTCTCTTCTCTCATTGGAATGGGCACCTACGGTACTTTAAGCGACTTAAAAGAGTGACTGTATACCAAATAGCTTGGTTCATGTGATGGCGTGCATTTTTAGTTTAGACGATACTGCACTGATTCCAGAGTTATATGGCAAGAGTCAGGGAGGCTTCAAGATAATTATTTTGTTTGGAAAAAATATTAAAATAACTTTAAAAATATTATTTTCTACAATTATGCCCGGTTATACATTTATTTCCACATAATATGCGATCCGTTAAGGTTGTGCAGAATCTGACAGGTAACATAAGTAGTTGGCAAACAAAATTGAGCGTTATCACATAGTACAAGAGCACTTTATCTCATGACAACAGGCACTGCTGTTAAACACTGTTCTCAGGTGACCTACCATTAGGTGAGTAATTCCACTGCGGGAACGAGGTGGCGTTAAACGACTTGTATAGCTCTGTCTCTTTCCGACACTGGAATTAGTCTCGCTTTAATACGTCATGGTAAGCCATCAGACCGCACGACTTTTGTAAGAACACATTTTCACTGCCCGTTTATTAGATTAGATTTCATAATGCAATAAAAAAAATACAATGACCAGGGGCCGTATTATGACGTTTTAAAACTAGGCTTGTTCCAGTGAGTGAACGAGGTGGCGCTAGACGACTTGTCTAGCGTCACCTCGTTCACTTCTGCTCTGTCTCTTTCACTCACTGGAACAGGCCTGGTTTTAAGACGTCATACGGCCACAGGGCTTCGGTTCTACTGAGTTGGAGCGAAGCAGAGCGGAGAACAATTCACTAATCACATAGTTTGAGTGAATAAGAGATGTGTATGCCAAGCCATGTGATTGGTGCAGCCAGAAGGCGGTCGCAACCACTAACTACATGACGTCCATCGTAGTGACAGGGTGCTGGTTTGTCGATGTTGTTCGCGGTTGTACTATGCAATCACGTTATGAAAGAAACTCCGATGGCGACTTATTGTGGCGACGTACATGTCTTTACGGGTCAAAGGTTCCCTATTACTAAGATTCCGCTGTCCGTTTGCGTGTTTGTCTGTCTGTGTCACCAGGCTATTGTTAGGGGCTCCCTTTTCCGCATTGGACTCGTAGGTGATCCGTTATGCGTGAGTTGGGACGGTTGGCTATGTGAGCCAACCCAGCTCCTTCCAGAAGTTCGGAAGTCTCCAGGGACATTCACAGGCTTCTTGGAGCGACCTCGGTTTGCCAAGGTTTTGTGCCCGTTGGTTAGCAACGCCCTCGCATCCCAGAATTACGTGGGTTGCCGTTTGTAACAAAGGCGGAAAACAGATTTTAAAAAATATTTAAGGGGGCTCCCATACAACAGGCATTGTTTTTTTTTAGACTGGTACGGAACCCACTTTCAAAATAATTTGTTTGTTGGTTTTAAAACTTTAGTAAATTCGTTTAAAAGCAGATATTTATATTTCTACGATTTTATTTTCTACGATATTAATATATCTAGTCACAATAGACTCCCGCGCTTATGGCGCATTTCAATTGTACAAGCTATTACTTGTAAACAACTTGCAACTTATATGCAACTTGAACAAACCTGCATAAAAGCTACAAGTTGGGTTTGAACTTATATATTTTGTTTCAAGTAACTGTCAACCTACTCAATTGGGAATAGTAAAACCTGCATGAAATTTTTACACTCGCGAAAACATGTTTCCAAATCAAGCAACTTGTATGCAAACGTGACGTCATACTTGTATACAAGTCCGTGTGTCACTGCAGGGTTCCAAGTGAAAACCAGCTCTTGGTGTCTTTCCCCCCAGCTAATGCTGAGTTGGTAACCCTTTTGATATGGACATGGTCAACAAAATTCTTATTGTCCAATATCAAAAAAAAAAAAATTTTTACAAAACTTGCCTTATGGAAACGCGCTTTTATAGACCATGCGGCAGTAAATGTACGTTGATTTCCGTTTGGACATAGTTCAGGTTCTCACAACCTGATCATTCAAAAGTGCCTGTTATAGCCCTTTTTTTATCGTGGTAAAATTCAAATGAGTCCTACCACTCAAGGCAGGGCGGGAGGGACTGTCAGACTTGACTGACTAAAATCCACGGTGTCCTTCAATAGCCCTTTACGTACCGGGGCCACGGTAATTCGTACAGTCCCGCGACCGCCTGTAATAGGCCTAGTTTAAATAAATGATTTGATTATGATTTTATAGTGTTACGAATTAGTAAAAACTGTATAGGAAGCACAGCTGTCACAAATCACGGTTTACGAACAGACGATAACACGGTGTGCGCAGTGGTTGAGAGATTGACAACCGCGCTCCGTATTGCAGGTTCTATTCTCGCACGGAACTAATATTTGTATGATCTAAGAGTCATTTCGGGTCTTGGTTTTTGATAGGAGAAATTTGAAAAAAAAAACATGAACGTTTTAGCTTGAATTTTCAATGATCCAGTTAGATTGCATTTAGCCGCAGTCAGAACAGTTTCATCCTAGTTATTTTATTATATTTATTTATAAATTATTTCTTAGTCAAAAATTTGGTTCGTATATCAACAAAATTTCGTGAATCTTAAAAAGAGCAGAATTGACTTGCTGTGTTATTGTTATTGCAGATTTGTTAGCGGATAGTTTTGGTCTGGGGAAGACTACCAACTTCAAGCCCAAACTATTTTCCACAGCAGGTGTCAATTTAGCAAGTAAGGACATTATACATAAAATAACAAAAGTCTATACGTCTGTAAGGTCATTGACCGGGCTTAGTTCGGTTTGCACTGATACTTAGTGTGTGTGAGATAGGATGACAGACCACACCTAACCGCTACACATTTGCATAGCACCATAGCCGCTCGATTTTAAATATCGAATACGCTTTTGCGTGTCTATTTATCATAGAGACTAATGTTTTTTTTTTTGCTTTTTTTGAACCGCGAACGGGCTTCTAGTTCTAAATGGGCTTTGAAAGAGGATTTAATCAAGGAGTATCAATATTCAACATAGGTCTGACTAAATGGCCCTAAATACTTTGTGGCCAACTAATTCTCCAGTTCGCTTTCGTTATGAATATTAGTAACGGCTTCAGTGTCCAGCAGGATCATAGCATTTCATCAACAGCATTAGTGGAGCACGCTTCCTTCAGTAAATTCATGAAACGTTCACCTTTATTAAGGCTTTATAAATATATAATTTAAACCAATAAATTATATATCAACACGCCGTTCTAGCAAAACATCATGCCACTGTTATTTTTAGCTTTTATATGTTAGCTTTTTTATTAATTGGGCCCGGTTATGTCAAAGCGAACTACCTTATAATTTTGACAATAATTTACTCAATTATGTCGAACTAATTCAATCATGATATTTCTTACTGACTACACCTAACCTGATTCAAGTCTTCATTCATTTAGATTTAATTCATAAAATTCATAAGGTTGGTTTTGGCATAACTGGGTACTAACTAACGTGTTATCGCTATTAAATACCAATTCATTTCCTTATCCCTCAGATATTGATGTGGAGGAGCAACTGACGCAAGTAGCGGAGTCTGATGATTCGGAGTCTTCAGAGGAGAAACTGGAGCAGTACTTCATTGATGCTGTCAAGAAGGAGACCAGGACGAAAATTGTGGTGGATAACAGTTGCAGGTAAGTTGTTGATGAAGTTGTAGATGATGTGACCTTCCGATTTAGTACCTATAGTATTCTTTCTCTTTCTTCACATCCATCCAAAAGTTGTCGTGAAAAGATTGCTTTTTAGCGTTAGACCGCCCATTGTGTCACGCTGTTTAAAAGATATTGTAAATTGGAATTATCTGTAATTTGTTTGGCGTGCAAAATAAAGAGTATTCTATCCATCAGTATATCGGATGCTCTTAAAAAAGTAGTCGATGAGTTCTCAAAGCAATAATACAATGTGAAATTTTTCAAGTATAATACAGCGAAAAATGCTAAAAGGAGTCTCTTGCCCGGTTTTGTACTAAAGCCGAAAACGTTGCGACTTTCCGGATTATAGCTAAATTTCGAATGACAAAACGTATAGTACCCGTAACCGTGACTGCCACGCATGTAATCCTGGATTCCATTACCAGTTTCTGAAAATTGATATTGGATAATTGTGTTAGGAATTTGTCAGTAGCCATGGAATCTGCATTTCTACTCAGATAATGTAAAAATTGTAATTTGGTCAGAAAAAAGGTTCTATAACTTCAAGGGTGCTTAAATCAATGTTTTCTTTGTTCGTTTAGCAACGTGTCAGTATGCTGGGACGCTCGCGTTGAAGCAGGGGGCGGGGGCTGCGGCGGAGCAGGAGAAGCGCACGCGCGGCGCGCCCTGCTGGGCACCGCGGGCGCACTGGCCGCGGCCGTGCGGGCCCCGCCCCCCGCCCCGCCCCCTCTACCACGGGCACTGCCCCCACCACACAGGCCACACCCACCACTGACGCACACGCTCTATGATGTGTTCAGGCATTTAGCGTTGGAGTTCCATTATCAGGTGAGATAGATAAACGATTAATTAATAAGAGAATTAATGATTCCTTGAAAGAATACCGTATTCAAAGTAAAATATTTTGAAAAGTCCAGTTGCCTTGTTTCATTCAAATTCATAATATTTTATACCTAAACTATCATGGCCAAGCAGAAGTGTAAAAAAAATAGATCGGAGTTGGTCTTTTATTTATTTATTAGATAAGTGTTTGCCCTAAGCTTCAAATTCACCCAGAGGCAAAGGCGAGGCTCAAAATGGATCCACCTCACTTTGAAGGAATTTGATTTTCTTCACCCTGACAGAACACTTCTCCTCCTTACTTCCTTTCTTTTTACTGATCGTTTGTCTTGTCCCACCATCTTCTACAAGGTGTATGCGACATCGCGCGCTCGTCCAACTCGCACTTATAAATCATAATGTCTCATCATCAACATCATATTAGCCGTAGGACTTCCACTGCTGAACGTAGACCTCCTCCATAGATTTCCAATAGGTCCGGTTGGAAGCGGCTTGCATCCAGCGCGATCCTGTGATTTTCATGAGATAATGTCTATTATTACTAAATGTGTTTCACCCAGATGGACTGCACATTCATGGAGAACGTGATCTCCCTGTGGCTGACGCTGAACGGGTCTGCGTGGGGCAGCGGCGGCGCCTGGTCGCTGGCCACGCTGGCCGTGCCGGCCGACACGCCCAGGATACGACTGGCCTCAGACACCGTCAACGCTCTACTACACTCGCTGTGCACGTGAGTATATTATAATTTGTTATTTTTTTTTAAGTGAAAACTTCTTTAGCGGCGTTGTGCACTTTTTTTGGAATTGGTAAAAAATGTTAAACTCGCGTCAGGACACGTGACCTGATCGAAAATTCGTAAGACGGCGCAGGGCGCTTGCGCGAATGTTCGTGTGTGTTTATTACTATTGAAGTTTTCACTTCTGCCGGCACTCCCAGAGTGCAACCCGTCGTTTTTTTTTTAAACTTTGCCCCCACACTAGGAATTTCTCCTGTATCGTGGGTGCGTTTACAAACATAGAAACTCACATACACAAACACCCAGACCCAGAACAACTACTTGCAGATCATACAAATATTTGTTCCGTGCAGGGATCGAACCAGCGACACATAGCACAGGAGTCCAATTTCTCAGCCACTGCGCCTGCACTGCAATGTATTATATTACTTGATTCCGCCTCACTCTTTCCATCATCGGACTATCAAACAAATGGCACATCACCAAACTCGTTAACGCTCATATGAATGGCGAATTTCAACCAAAAGAAGAATATTATTATCGCCTATTGTTGTATTTCCATATTTCGATATTGAGCTGAGCATTAAGAATTAATAAACGAAACACGGTGCTTCAAAAAGTGCACTATTGAATTACTTCTGCATGGTCTCATGAGAACAAAGATAGTGATTGCTTTGAATCAGTGGTCATTTCTCTAGTTCTGCTGTTTTGTGGTGATATTTCATGTCTGATGAACAACAATGTAATTGTATTTTGTTTTTACAGATTAGAAAACATATCACTGAGATGCTGGGTGCTTTCGATGCAGGCTTTGGCGTGGATTGCAAGCTTACCATTACAGGTAACAATACTTTCACTACACAAACTCATATTTATGAAAATTTGTTCTCTAAAACGCTGTTTACACGACGACAACGCCTCCTAGTGACAAAATTAAAGAGATCTGCTAAGTGTTGCCTATATAAAAAAAAACATTTTTGGCTTATTTTTGCTTCGTACTCCACGTTTGTCCCCAGTTAATTCACATCTGTGTCACATCACGCGCTGCGATCGATTTCATATTCCCCACCACCGACTTCGCGAATAACACTTTAAGTTTTCTTTATAGACGGAAGGTAGCAGTACTCAAACCATGGGCCGCGTTATCCTGGAGTGTGAACACTTCGTGCCGGCTCTAGTCAAGTTCATCACTATGAACGTCAACACAGATGGCGCTGTCGCTTCTTCTGAACCTTATTTGGTAAGCAATAGTGTTAATTTGTTATATGTTAGGGGAAGGAATATGTTAGGACTTTATATTAATGTAGCCTTGTGAATGAAGGCTTCTTAAAGCTTTTTCAAGACGTTTTAATCTTCGGCCTCGTTTAAGGACGTGCGACGCGTCAGGCGGAGCGGGCCGCCCGAAACATAAACATACGACGACGTCCAGACCGTTTGTTTTATTTGTGACTGAGCACGCCGAATTGGATACCGCAGTTGCCAAAAAACGGAGAAAATAACTGGCCTCGTGTCCTTGAACACGGCCTTAGTGTGGCGTCTTTCTCTTATTTATTCTCTCTATCTTAATATGTATGGCACAATTTTGTTTATTATTCGCTAATAAATGTTTAGCGTGAATAAAAGAAATAATAAGGAAACCAAAATAACCTGGTATTTTGTGTAATACAGGGCGGCGCACAAATCGGCGCCGGCGCAGGCGCAGCCTCCGCCCTCCACTCCGTGGTATCCCGTGTAGTGTGCGCACGCGGCGCGGGCGGCGCCCTGGCCGCGCTGCGCACGGTGTGCGGCGTGTGGCGGCGGGACAACGACCCGGGACATGCGTATGACCTGCAAGCCACGCTGCTGAGGCTCGCGCATCCAATGCTGCAAGTTCTCAGTGCGAGGCATGTGCATCATGCGTTGCCGCTCTTCCTTACTGTTGGTGAGTTTATGATGGAGTTTGTAGTATGCAAAGCCTTTTAGCGATGCTGTTGGGTTGTGGTATGTGGCGACAGAATAATGATTTGTGACATGCGTACGATATAGTGCCAGACATGTTCATCATGTAATGCCGCTCTTCCTCAAGTACTGTCAAATTTCTGTCTGGTGTTGTCTGGTGATGTGCTAGTTTGAATTTATTATTTAAATGTATTTCTTTATGACATTGGTGCTGTGATATTGTTCGGACGTACACATTTATAAACATGTACGTACAGTGATCCAACATTGATAAATCTAAAGCTGGGTACTGACCGGTGTTACGGGTCGTACACCATACCGTTCGCACTGAGCAACGAGCCGTTTTTTGATAATTGCGAACATCTGCCTGCGTACTAACTGTCCTGCCGCCGGTCATTACCCGCCTCAATAAGTATGAAGTCTGAAGTAATCCCCCCCCAGCGCACCAGTCCGTGTGGTGGGTGCGCGAGTCCCCGGGCGGGCGCGGCGCGGGCGGGGCGGAGGCCCGTCTGTCGGGGCTGCTGGCCGACGTGCTGGCGGGCGGGGGCGGCGGCGCGGCGCGCAGGGCTCCCTTGCGGCGCGCCGTGCTGCAGCAGCTGCTCAGCTACTGCCGCAAGCTGCTGGCCGTGCCGCTGCCGCCGCAGCAGTTGCCGCAGAATGTAAGTATTTTGGTACACGATATTTAACAGACTCCCCACTTTCTTTCAGGTCCCAACGTCATAACAATTTTCACGAAAAGCAATGCAGCTGTTAAGGTGCATAAACTTAATAAACAAAGTTATTTTACAAACGTAACACAGTTTCTTGAATGAAAAAAAAAATATCGTTGGACCTATAAGCTTTTATACTAAGTTATATATTATTATGTTTCTACTAAAACGAAATAGTAACTCAACACGGAAAAAAGTAAGAATCATGTTTTCACATGATGTGACATTGATTTTAACTTAAAATATTCTCGTTTCTCAGTATCACCAACAGGAAAGTATGTGACTCTAAACGCCAAAAAAAAAAAACATTCATCTTTATTCAGGGATTCCCTATACCACATATGAATAACCTCTAGCAACATAATAATTATGAATCACACGGTATCTCATTATAGTTATGGCATTTCCATGTAAACTTTTGTAAGAGAACTGTGTTGTTTTAACTCAAGTTTAGACAACGTAGTTCGTGTTTTTACATTTTTTTAAACGCAACCCACAATATATTAAATGGTATGTTAAAACGTTTCTTAAAACGATATTCATTCTTTAACGGCATTTTTTACGTTATTTTGTTATTATACCGCTATAGAACCTCAGTATTTAATATTAAAAACCAAAAAATTAAACCTGCAGAACATCTTTTGTAATAAAAACAATATAATATCTTCGCTTTTCTTTATTTTCTTATCACCAGTATCATCTGTCTTCCTAAAGAGGCATTTACATGAGTCGATATTTCGGCTGATTAGCCGTCTAAACTATTTATGAATGGTCATTTAGAAGCTCGATTTTCGGCGGATGGCTGACCGCAGGCTAAATCAACCGCAACATCGACACGGGTAAATACCCAATACATTTGGAATCGACTTGAAAGTGTTCTTCCGTACTTCTGAATAAGTCTGCTATTCATTTTATCATCATCATCATCTATATGTATGAATGCTTTTGTTTCTTCCATAAAGTCATCATCAAACCCCTCGGTCTCCACAAGCGGCGAACAGTCGCAGACAGATGAGAGCAAAGCGCAGAACAGCAGCACTGCGGAGACTACCAATGTAGAGGATGAGAAGAAACAGCAAGCTGCGCGCACGCCGTGCTTCGCTGACACTGGTAACAAATTATTCTTGAGATACTTTCTTGTTTATAAAAGTGTATCACTTATGCCTTTGTCAAACAGACCGGCGAAAGAGAAGCGTTTCCGAAGCGATACCGAACCGAAGCGAGACGTCAGTCCGATAGTTCTGTCACGCTATCGGATCGCCTTCGCTTTTCTATGTGACTGGATTCAAACAATTCTATACATTACTAATAAAAACGTCACGCTTCGCATTCGTCACGCCTGTCTGTTTGACAAAGGCTTTAAGAGAGGATGCTTATTTTGAAAACAAACGGGACAAGAGATGCCAGATATAGTATATGAGACTATGGCGATTAGGTACATAACTAAGTCGTGAATCGACCTAAGTTATTGACATAAGTTACTGGCAAAGCAAGTTTATTGATATATCTGTTGACGTATTGATAAACGCAAACATCTTTTCACTTATTTATAGAAACGAGCTTTTGTTACAATACAAAGTCATGACGAATTTTATTTTAAACACTTGCCTACTCCGGGCATTTCTCACGTATCATGACTGCATTTAAATCTCAGATCCGGAATGTAGGCCATACAAATGTTGCTTCCGCGAAGCAGTCAAAGTAGCAGTCGATCGATCTGCTACAGCGGCAAAGGTGCCGTTTACTTAGGAGACGCCAGTGTTCTTTCCGAGGATCCTGTTGGTACATAGAAGTTTTTATTTTTTATCGTGGTAAAATCATCAAATGAGTCTTCCCACCCAGGGCGGGGCGGGAGGGACTGTCAGACTTGTACTGACTAAAATCCACGGTGTCCTTCAATAGGCCTTTACGTACCAGGGTCACGGTAATGGAAAAGTCCCGCGACCCCGGATGGTACATAGAAGTCTAGAGAGAATAAATCAGAAGTGTTGTTTTTTAAATAATTGGATAATAATCTTGTCCACAGTACTCCAACATCAACAGATAATGCAGAAGTTCTACAGGACGCTTTCTATCTGTGACGGAATGAACACTGTTGCATTGAATTCAGGTAAACCAAAGGTTTTTAATTTTAAGGGTGTATTAAAATATGACAGTCCTCCCCAAACTTTAATAGTTTCGGACCATGATCAACAGTCACGAAGGATTTTTTGTAGGAAGTGTAAAACTAATTCGACTTCGATACAAAATTGGCAACTAATTCGTACATTTTGTATGGAGAGTTTTTATTATAAAAAAACCGTGTTTATTGTTTTTTTTTATGATCAGAAAAACTAAATTGTCTTTTTTTTATTATCAAAAAAACTGTATAATTATTGTCTTTTTTACGATCAAAAAACTGTATATTGTCTTTTTTATGATAAAAAAACCCTATATATTGTCTTCATGGTTTCAGTTTTTTCTTTTTACTATGTTCAAGTAACCGTTTCAGGCATGAATTCGGAGCCGTCTTCCCTGAAGGAAGAGGTGTTCTGGCTGGTGGCTCACATGGCCACTGTGGCCTCCAACCCAGCACTCATGGTCACTAGCCTCATGGAGTTCCTCAGTGAGTGACAATTTTTTTTTTCAATATCTTTTTATTAAAAAAAAATATGTTGCATTGAAATAACACTATTTAATGCCATGAATATTGTTGTACATATTCCCCCCGACCCTTGCAGATCCAGCCCGCGAGCTGAGCCATTAGTTTTAAAATTATTCCCTAAAATTTAGGGAATAATTTTAAAACTAACTAATTTAGGGAATAATTTTTAATCCATTGAGATCCAGCCTGTCCCTTGCTGCCCCCCCCCCCCCAGCGACGCCCTAAGACGAGGTCCGTACCCCACAGGGGGTGCCCTTAGCGTGTGGTCGCTTAGTTTTTAACTAAGTTTGTTGCCCTGCCTGGAGGCCTTAAAATCTTAAGGCATCCACAGAAAAGTCCGGTTGAGCAGTTCACAACCTAGTAGAGGTTGACCTGCGAGATACCATACACAAAAAAAAAATGTACATATTTTTATAACCCTAGCTTTCAAGCATCATCTTTCAGACGTCTTCCGTTTTTCTACAAAATAGTTAAACATAACTAGAATATTTGTCTCAAAAAGTGTAACTGCAAAACGACCCTTATATCTACGTTAAATGCCATTTTGCAGTTGAACATTTTTTATAGTATGACGACTTATGTTTACATTTCTTTCACTTCTACTTTGGTATTTAATTGTCAGTGACAGTAATCATTATCGTCCTGTCTTTATCTCATTCTACCGGGGGTCAGCGCAACATGTCTGGCGGCATCATTTACTCATTTTTCTATTAAATTATTCCCTATATCCGTAGTTGTTCAGGGGTCGCGGAACTACGAATTACCAAGACGCGGGAACGTAAAGGGCTATTGAAGGACACCGTGGATTTTAGTCAATACGAGTCTGACAGTCCCTCCCGCTCTGCTCTGGGTGGGAGGACTCATTTGATGACTTTACTACGAAAAAAAAATCCATAGTAGTTAGTGTCAGTAATATTGTTTCGCAAAAGTAAAGTAACATTTTATACAGCCTCAAAGTTCGTTTAAATTAAATAACGGCTTACATCATTTTTGTCGTTGTAAAATCATCATATGACGCCCGCCCTGGGTGGAGCGAAAGGTACTGTGAAACTCGTACTGACTAAAATCCACGGTGTTACGTCAATAGCCCTTTACCAACCAGGGTTACGGTTGCTTAGACAGAAAAACATTAGCTTGACCTGTTTTTTTACGTGGTAAAATCATCACATGAGTCCTCCCACTCAGGGCTGAGCGGGAGGGACTGTCAGACTTGACTGACTAAAATCCACGGTGTCCTTCAATAGCCCCTTAAGTACCGGCTCGCACCCTTGGACAAGGAGGAGTTGAGTTTCAACTATGGAAATTTAAACATTCCGGCAATAAATAAAAACATTATTTAAACAGGAAAAGAAGAAGTAGTGAATCTATCTCAAGCGATGCAGCAGCTGATCATCCGTGTACTGGACTACCCTGAAGCTCTTGCAGCCTTCATCGATGCTGGCGGCTTGGAACTGGCGCTGGAAAAACTCACTGCCTGTCACCAGGTATGTGGCTACATATAAGTGACCAGCGGTTTCACTCGCTACAACTCGAAAGTTATCCCATGGGAACATGAAATCGGGATAAAAACTATCCTTTGTGTTAATCCAGGTTATAAACTACCTGTGTACCAAATTTCATTAAAATCCGTTTAGCTGTTTTTGTTTGAAAGAGTAACAAACATCCATCTATCCAAACAAACTTTCATGTTTATAATATTACTAAGATTATAATATTAGTAAGAAGTAAGATAACATTCTACTACCTTCCATTCCACAAACCAATGTACAGCAAGACAAAGAATATTTCTGATCTATGAATATATTGAACAGTCTACAGCACACATTTGCTTGCTGAGTCTGCTATCTGTTCAAATATTATGCCCACAGTAAAAGTGGTATGGATCAGACCACATTAGTTTAAAAGAATATAACTATAAATACAAAATAGTAAAAAAAATATGAATAAGCAGAGAAAGAATAATTTTGGGGAACCTTTACATTTTAGATTGTAGAACCAGAACACATCCAGTATCAGGGCTCAGTTTTTCTCGGTTTATTTGCATTACTCCATGGGAATTCCTCCTGTGTTTTGGGATTGTTACGTTTACAAGCATTCAAACTCATCCGACCCGGAAAACTGCAATAAAACCTGGAATCGTATCGACTTTACGTAGAGCAGCAGCTCTGCGACTGCGCCAACCGTGCCTACGATTCTGATTAGACCAATCTTCTAAGAATGATCTTCAGCATATTTCATGTATTGTTGTCAGGCTGGTCCAAGCAGCGGTCAAGGGCTGGTGTCCTCGCTCATGAACTACTTGAAGCTGCCTCCTCAGATGATGAACATGTCCACGCCTGCGTCTGGCAACAAGAAGAGCCAGACGCCTGTTATAGAGACTGCTAATGGACTTGTTAATATTGCGCCGCTTTGTAAGTTGTTTAAGGTTTTTGTTTGTAAAACTAATATACTGAGTATCTTTTGAATGTTATAAAGTATGCTGTTTTAACTGTGAATAAATATATGGCGCACGGGTTCTTCAATAATGAGCCCGGCTGTTTTTTTTTTCAATAATATTGAGATTGTTCCAAAACAGTTTATTTCAATCAATCAATTTTTAAAAAAGGAAATTCACGACTAAGGGCTCGAATACACAGAGCGCCCGTATTCGTTTTTAACGCACCCGTCGTAAAAGTAATTTAAAACGGTTTAGTATTTTAGTACTGTTGTGTGTGTGAACTTGGTCATACAATTACATACGCCATTGCTGAATAAAAACATACGATAAAGCGGACCTGTAAAATGGACCTCTGTGTGAATGAGCACTGAGACTCCGTTGCAAAGGAGAAAACTTTCTGAAGGATGCGCGGATGCTCAATTTGACAGTAAATGTCAATACTAATAAAATTTTATATTAAGTGACAATAATAATTATGGGCACTAGGATTTTTCCAATTCTTTGAAACGAATTTTTAAGTAACCTGTCTGTATTCCCCAGGCACGGTCTCCTGCGGCAACCCGACGGCGCAGGCGGCGGACGTGCTGCTGGACGGCGGCGGCGGCATGTCGGTGCGCGGCGCGTGCGCAGCCCGGCGCGTGCGCGCGGCCGCCTGGTCCTACCACTTCTTCAGTGCAGACGACGCAAGTCTGGCGCTCACGCTGACGCTACCGTACGCTGTACAGCTACATGAGGTGCAGTTGCAGCCTCATCTGACTAGTCTTGCTAGTGAGTATTGGTTTATTTCACATTATTATGGTTGGTTTTTTCTTTTATCAGAGCTATATATAAGTTGGTTCGTCGTAGACCCCCGGCTTTATTTTGTAAGGCTGTACACGAAACCGCAATATAAAATACAACGCCATTATTACAATTGTGCATCGATACAGATAATTTACAAAATGCGATAAACTGTCAAATGTAGCGATACAGACGTACGTTAACGAAACGCGCCACTGTATCACTGCAAAAACGTCGTGGGCGACTGCTCTTAAAAATAAATAACATATTACAATGGAAAAAAATATCAATTAATTTTGTAGCCTCACTTCACCATAAATCACTTAGTTTGTTCGTAAAAAATAAAATTTATTTTCTTAATATTACACAACAATTTCTTGTTACCCAGTATGTTACGGAGGGTGCATCACTAAGAGTGTATGTATGTTCCAGCATGTCCCGGCGCGGTGGCGGTGGAGGCTGGGTGCGGCGGCACGCTGGCGCCGCTGGGGCCGCCGCAGAACACGGCCGGCATGACCTTCATACGACTGGTGCTGGCCAAGCCCATCGTCTGCACCACCGTGCAGATACGACTCTATAAACCGAGGGACTCCTCCAACATGGGCCTTCTGCAGTTGAGGCTGCTGGCTGCGCCTGCGTTTAACAGCCACGTCGGCACCACGCCTATTACGTGAGTTTTTTTATTATTCTTGCTATAATGTTAGTAAGGGTCTGATAGGGATCCTGAACAAAGTCTGCTATTGTTACCCGCATCAAACTACCTTTGTTTTCATTAAGAAGTTGCTTAGTATTGAATGCATAAGTCGGACCCCACCTCTGTACCAAACTCTCGTCTGTACCAAAGCTACATCAACTGACACCTATTACTTGGGTATCATCTCCATCAATTTTAACCTGATCTTTTAAATTTGACTTTCATATTACTGGTTGTGACCAGTAAAGTGATTTACATTTATTTAATAAACATTTAGTACAGCGTTAGCCATTATTACTAAATTAATATATTCTTTCACTCTGTCGTCTCACAGAACCGCTCTAGCTCTAGTTCAGGGATTCATTGAATATGAGTCTTTTGTAACTAATTCTTGTAATTATGCATCACTGCAAAGACTCAAAAATATTAAATAAGTCAACGATACATCCATGTGTTGAATTGTCTTTGTGAAAACGCTAATAAGTCCACATTCCATTGAAGGTAATATAATTAAAAATAGAAACTTAATTAATTTTAAGGATGTAGAAGATGCAATTAAGGGTGTCATTACCATTACCAGCCTGTTAGTGTGCCCACTGCTGGGACACAGGCTTCCTGTCTGTGAAAGGGAGTAGAATAAAAATCTAATTAAAATTGAACGATGTTTTAACATTATAATTGTTTCGTACAGAAGCAACAACTGGGCGTGTGTGGTAGCGGCGTGCACGCGTGCAGGAGGCGCGGCCGGCGCGCGCCTGGCCCGCGCGCGCGGCGGCGGCGCCGTGTCCGCGCTGTGCGCCTGCGTGGCGGCGGGAGGTGCGCCCGCGCACCACGCGCACGCCGCGCTGCTGGCCGCCGCACGACATGCGCCCGCGCTGCGAGCGCCGCTCATTACTGCGCTGCTCAATATGGACGCGCACGCTCATGCTCATGGTGAGAATCATTTGTATGTATAATAACAGAAATATGTTTGACGCCCAGGGAAGTGGGCTTGGATCAGCCATTTGTGGTACACAATTTATCAATAAAAATTTAAACAGAGTTAAAACTCTATCCGTGTCTCTCGACGCATATAATTTTGATATTACTCTTTCCCAGCATTCCAAGTGTCGACGAACGGTCGCGTGAACGGCAGCATGTGGGCGGTGTGCGAGCTGGTGCGGCAGCTGTGTCGCTGGTGCGCGGACGGCGCCGTGGCGGCCTACGTGCAGTGGCTGGCGGGCGCGGCCGAGCTGTGGCTGCGGCAGCGGGACCCGCCCTCCGCCGCGCTCACGCACACGCTGGCTTCGGTAAGTACTCGGCGGTGCGCGTACTAAGATGGTATCGCGTTTAGTCTGTGTCCACAAGCAAGTGCAGCACATTTGTATGCTAGCATTTTCACTTAACTGCATTTAACAATGTGCGCGCACAAATAACGACTCACGTGTGCGCGCACAAAAGTATCCAGATATACGCGAACATTTTCAGAATGTTCGTGTTTGCTTGAATGTGTATCGACATCTTTATAATAGTTGTTTGCCGGATAGAATATGAGGAGCTTGTGGTCAAATAACAGCTGCACGGTTCAATCTTCAAGGTTAAACCTCTTGTCTGTATCTGTACATTTTCATCCGTCCGTTCTTTCCGTGTCTCGCAAAGCTTGTTAAGCCCAAATCCCGGCTGTCATTTGCTTTGACAGTCGTTACAGGTAGTTTGAGACGCAAAAGTGACAACTAGTCTTGCCAAAAGGTATTACTTAATATTTAAACCTTTGTCAAACAGACAGGCGTGACGAATGCGAAGCGTGACGTTTTTTATTTGTAATGTGTGGAATTGTTTGAATCCAGTCACATAGAAAAGCGAAAGCGATCCGATAGCGTGACAGAACTATCGGAGTGACGTTCAGTATCGCATCGGAAACGCTTCGCTTTCGCCTGTCTGTTTGACAAAGGCATAACTGGGTTGTTACTTGTTGAGAAGAAAATATTTTTAGTTTTAAACGTATTTTTTTAACACTTATTTTCCTTACAGGTATTATGGACCTTAAAAGAGAAGCGTATACTAGAGAACTTAGAGGAGTTGATAACGGATGACCTGTTCGAGCTGGTGTATACTTGGGTCAAGGATGTGCCCGAGTCTAGTCTACTGAAGAAGTCGCTCGATGCCAGTGAGTACTGTACTTTAAATAGGCTACTTTACTAAAAAAAAAAAAACATTGTCGGAAAGATAGATTATCAAAAATAATTCGACCCATATTTTTTCTTTTGTTATGTAACCGAAAATTGACGAAGATACAACGCTTCTAAAAATCACAAAACGTCTCACGTTCAGTATAATTTTGCAGGCATTATGACGTCACAAGCTCCCACTCCCGAATTTCGAAGCGATCAATATTCATTGATTTAAAATACAAAAAAATACGTGTTCACTGTTTTTATAACATCACGCTACAACAAATAGGAGCCGAGCAGCAGGATGAAACTACTAGAAATAGCTAGTAAAATGTATACAAAACCTAAAAAATCGATTTAATATTTATAGATCTACATAAATATACATAAAGGGGGAAAAAAACACGTTTGATTTTCATGGAAATTATTTATGTATTCAATTATACAGTTGTATGCAGGCTCGCATATCTCACACCTATGAGGATTTTACTGATAGAAGTCTTTATAAAGCTTCTTTATATCCCTACCTTAATTATTATAAATTTTATTTATTTTCGCAGTTCTATGTTCGATGTGCTACATCAGGCCGGAGCTGTTCAGGATGCTTTTAGAACATATGGACATACCAATGGATCAAGATGAGAGGTAAACTTCTTCATATATTATTGGTATTACTGTATTTCTTGTCGATTTACTTTCTACATTTCTTCACTAATTATTTTGGTATTTCGTAATCGATGATAAGGTATTTGCGGTAATTTACATGCCGCGAGATACATTTTCAATTTCATGGGAAATAACTAAATGAAATGAAAGTTTGCGTCTGTGATTTTTGAAGGATAAGGCTGTGTTAACACCAAACCCGACCGACTGATGACTACGATGATGTTCTCTCGTGTTTATGTAATACCAAACTGTAACAACAACATTGTGAAAACAAATATTGTTTTAAAAGAGTAACCAAGGAGTTTTTGCTGGTTCTTCTCCATGGAAACGACCAACCCGAACAGTGCCATTTTTTTTATCGACTTTAATAAGTGCGCATTGAGGCCCATGTGAAATAAAATATTTTTATTTTACTGTTTTGCAAAAACAAGTTCGGCAGCCGTGTGAAATTTTTACATCCATGCTTCACCAATTATGATTGAGTTTTTCTATGCTCTATGGTCTCACAATTCTTTTCTTTATAGCATGGAAGGCCTAACAGACGACACCAAAGTCCAGTCTCCTAGCAGCAGTAGTCCACTACCTTCATCATCAGCTCCTGCCGGGACCGTGTCCTGGGAGGCACGCGGCTGGCAGTTGCAGACCATCGCCGCGGCCGCCATGTCGCCGGCTGCCACCTTGGCGCTGCTACACTCCAGGTTACCAGCTGCTGTCGTCAAGGCTATAGCTGGTGAGTTGTAAACTTGTGGAAGAATACTATACTGTCTTTTGAATCTTTGAAACAGGGGCGGAACTTCCAAACGTTTTTAACTTTTAGATCTCATTCTTGGTCGCGGGACTACCAGGTAATCGTGGCTCCTGACCGTAAAGGGCTATTAAAGGACGCCGTAAATTTTAATCAATCAAGTCTGACAGTCTCTACCGTCTTGCCCTAGGTAGGAGGACACATTCGATGAATTTATCATGTAAAAAGAAAAGATAATCTTTTCCCATCTGGCAAGACCGAAATTAGGCCCATATTAGATCATAAAATCTTCTCCACCTAACTAATTTTATAAATGTAAGAGTTCGTGAGGACGGGTATATAGATGAATGTTACTTTTTCACACAATAACTACTGAATGGATTGGTAGTCAGATAATTTCAATAAAATAACATAAACAATGTAGCCTAGCATAAAATATATTGTAATGTTATGCATGTCAAATGTTTAACTATGTATTAGGAATTTATAACTTACAACACCTATACTATACCAATACTTACTACGGTATTACGTTCCCATGAGCTAATATTCAAGCTACACGCAGGTTAGTCGCTGCCATTAGCTAGTATAATTATATAAGTATTTTAAAAACCAACCAATAAGAATCTCTCATTACAGACTTCAGCGAAGCTAAATTAGAAGTAATCAAAGAGCAACGCGGCTCTCTCGAAGACGTGCAAATGATCGACCCTGATAAGGAGACCAGGAAGGCCAAGTCCGATCTGCCCTCAATGAAGAGTGTGTGGCAGCTAGTGGAGTGGGCCCGCGCTGTCTGCTGGTCCAAGAGGCTGAAGGACTGGCTCGGAGGACCTGGGAATACGTTCTGGAGACCGCTGCTCACGTTACTGTGTCATCCTAGACCGCATTACAGGTATGAATTTTGATCAGTAGGTGTTTAAAAATTGGAAGGTCTATATTGTATGTACAGAAGCCAGCAGAGTACAGCAACCTACCCGAATCTGTCAAATTTTACCAATCGAACCTTCCACTATTGTGATAAGGTTTAAAATCTATTATAGAAATTTGACAGATTGAGGTGGAAAAGAAAATGACGGTTATCATTGGTTTTCAACTGGCGACTTTATTTTAAAAACAGATTTTTACTACCTAACTATTTTTTTGCGTTTCCGTTATTTAGGCGTTGTTTTAAGTGCAATATCATGGATAAACAGTCAGATTAGTGTTAGCAGCCACGTCGGTTTAAAATCTATATCTATATATATAAAAATGTTATGTTGGTTTGTGTATGCTTTAAAAACTCAAAAAGTACTGCACTGATTGAGCTGAAACTTTAGCATGATATGTAATCCGCATCAAGGATTGTTTTTATCTATTTTTTGCATTGTCAGTAAAGACCAGTCAGATCAGACCAGTTTTCACAAAGCTCTTTGTAAATTCCCTTCAATTTGCTAGATAGATGTCACATATCAAACGTAATAAAAATATATGTATGTTAATTACCATTACAATCTTGACTGCCATTGCTTTGGACTGCCTGCATTTGCTATATATATAAAAATGTTATGTTGGTTTGTGTATGCTTTAAAAACTCAAAAAGTACTGCACTGATTGAGCTGAAACTTTAGCATGATATATAATCCGCATCAAGGATTGTTTTTATCTATTTTTTGCATCAGTCACATATCCGCAACCGCGAAAAAACAGTTTTTTTAACGATCAGCTCTGTACCAGTGACCGCGCCATCTACCCGAAGCGAGGATAACACTCGCTGACAACCGCAGTCGTAATGACGCAGTCACATGAGAAGAAATTTTAGCATGATATATAATCCGCATCAAGGATTGTTTTTATCTATTTTTCTTTTGTTGAAAAAACAGTTTTTTGTGCCACAGCGAAGCGGGGCAGGGTACAGCTAGTAGTAAATAAATAAATGAAAACTCCACCACTAAATTATGTCAACACTGAATTTTGTTTAATTTATGGCAACGATAAAAGCAAAAAAGATTTTTTATTGATAAAATTGGAAGCAATTTTTATTGATGAAATTGTCCGAAAGATATGGGCCAAATATCAAAAAATATTTGGCTCATATTTTTTCTGTTACGTTACATAATTTACGAAGATACGACGCTTCTAAAAACGTCACTCGGTCGGTATAATTATTATCACAGGCGTTATCACAAGACACACGAATTTCGAAGCGAATCTTTGTCATTATTCATTGATTTAATAAAAACAAAAAATACGTGTTCATTATTTTTCAATACTCTAACTGACGGACTATTATATAGATTTTCAATTTGTTGATGCAGTAAATTATCCTATTCTATTTGGAACATACTTATTTCTCGTATCAAACGTTTATATCGACACAACTTTGTTAGCAGTACTTGGCAAGAGGACGCACAATACGCGCAGCTAGAAGAGAGCACTATCCGTCTGTTCGCCGAGCTGACCGTGTGCCACCCTGACAATCAGAAGCTGTTCGCGTCCACCTTGCACAGCATACTGGAGGGACTGCAGTGTAACGGTGAGTTTTATGTTTACTGTACTATGTATAACCTCTTGGCGGGACTTTCCCATTACAGTGACCCCGGTACGTAAAGGGCTAGTGAAGGACACCGTGGATTTTAGTCAGTACAAGTCTGACAGTCCCTCCCGCCCTGCCCTGGGTGGGAGGACTCATTTGATGATTTTAACACGATAAAAAAAAAACTATGTATAACCTATAGTCACCGCCAAATAAGTCTGGAAAAAAGGTCATTGATCCTAATAATGCATCGTTCGAATTTCAAACTATAAGGTCATAGTCGCCTCTTACCACGATACGTTTTATTTTGATATTGGTACGACATTTTCTATACATTTTTTCGAATGGTTATGAAATATGCGAATACATTGGTAAACGGGGGTCAACGAATTTTATTCCACACTTATCGGGCCGTAACTATATGGCCTTATTAATGGGAAATGCTGTTGCTTATTGCGTTAATGGAATTTTAAACAAAGACTTATCCCGAAAATAAACGGGAAATGCCGTTAGTGTGGCGCAGCTATAAGGGAATGAGATATATTTAAATAAGCAATTTGAAGTGGAGTTTTTTGAGTCAAAGATTGCTTCTCGGCTTTCTCGGCGGTGCCGACCATCCATAGGCATCTTGTGCCTTTACCCAGCAGGAGTCCAACAAGTCGGAGGGCTGTGGGGTATTCAGAGGCGATTTAGTTAAATCTGACACTAGAGAGTGGCCAATCGCACACAGACCTGTGTGCTCTTTGTTTGTATTTAACGTAACTGTCGCCCCTGTAATATAGAGTGTAACAGAATTTTACATTTCAAGAAGCTTTTTGCATATATCAAGAATTATTTTGAATATCTAGAACTATTTTGCGTATCTTGAACCAAGAATCATTATGCGTATCAAGAATGATTTTACATATCGAACACAATTTTGCATATCATGAACCATTTTGCATATCATGAACTATTTTGTATATCATGAACCCATTTTGCATATCATGAACCCATTTTGCATATCATGAACCATTTTGCATATCAAGAATAAATAATTTCGCATATCAAGAATCATTATGCATATCGAACACAATTTTGCATTCATGTACCGTTTTGCATATCATGAACCGTTTTGCATATCATGAACCATTTTGCATATCTTGAAGCATTTTGCATATCATGAACCATTTTGCATATCTAGGACCATTTTGCATATCCGGAACTATTTTGCATATCAAAACCAATTTTCCTATCCATAATTTCCGTATAAAACTTGTATTGTTAAATGCAAGTCTGATCTTCTCTACATGTTGGTTGCAGACGGTATCTCTGGCTTCACTCGCGCGCTGATCCTGCGCCTGGTGCTGTCCCCGGAGAGAGTGTGGGTTTCGCTGCGATGGGCGGAGGGAGGAGGTGCGGGCGCGGGCTGTGCGCACCCGGCCTACCTGGGCCACGCCGTGCTGCCGCTGCCGCTGTGCAGCACCGTGCGCTCGCTGCTGGCAGAACATCGTCCACCACGTGAGTATACTGGAGGGAGCGGGCGCGGGCGCGGGCGCGGGCTGTGCGCACCCGGCCTACCTGGGCCACGCCGTGCTGCCGCTGCCGCTGTGCAGCACCGTGCGCTCGCTGCTGGCAGAACATCGTCCACCACGTGAGTATACTGGAGGGAGCGGGCGCGGGCGCGGGCGCGGGCTGTGCGCACCCGGCCTACCTGGGCCACGCCGTGCTGCCGCTGCCGCTGTGCAGCACCGTGCGCTCGCTGCTGGCAGAACATCGTCCACCACGTGAGTATACTGGAGGGAGCGGGCGCGGGCGCGGGCGCGGGCTGTGCGCACCCGGCCTACCTGGGCCACGCCGTGCTGCCGCTGCCGCTGTGCAGCACCGTGCGCTCGCTGCTGGCAGAACATCGTCCACCACGTGAGTATACTGGAGGGAGCGGGCGCGGGCGCGGGCGCGGGCTGTGCGCACCCGGCCTACCTGGGCCACGCCGTGCTGCCGCTGCCGCTGTGCAGCACCGTGCGCTCGCTGCTGGCAGAACATCGTCCACCACGTGAGTATACTGGAGGGAGCGGGCGCGGGCGCGGGCGCGGGCTGTGCGCACCCGGCCTACCTGGGCCACGCCGTGCTGCCGCTGCCGCTGTGCAGCACCGTGCGCTCGCTGCTGGCAGAACATCGTCCACCACGTGAGTATACTGGAGGGAGCGGGCGCGGGCGCGGGCGCGGGCTGTGCGCACCCGGCCTACCTGGGCCACGCCGTGCTGCCGCTGCCGCTGTGCAGCACCGTGCGCTCGCTGCTGGCAGAACATCGTCCACCACGTGAGTATACTGGAGGGAGCGGGCGCGGGCGCGGGCGCGGGCTGTGCGCACCCGGCCTACCTGGGCCACGCCGTGCTGCCGCTGCCGCTGTGCAGCACCGTGCGCTCGCTGCTGGCAGAACATCGTCCACCACGTGAGTCGAAGTCCCGAAGATCACATGAAAAGGCAGCATACCAAAAGCTCTCAACTAATCTACCATCCATTGCAGTCGCTATAGCCGAAATCAGCTAGATGGCATCATCATCACCATTTTATGCGAAGAAAGAAACATACCTAACCCCCTCTTTCTCCCCCACAGTACCAATAATGGAAGAAACAACAAAGGTATGCGTGAGCACGTCCCCCACGTCGGGCGGGTCTGTGCTGCGCAGCGCCTCCGACACGGCCATCACCACGGTGGCGGAGGCCTGGGAGCTCAGCCTGGCCGCCGCCAGCGCCTCCAAGGACAAGCGGGTCAAGGACGTCAAGAACACCTCGCTCAAGCAGGCCAACAGCAAGAAGAGGCAGACTAAGACCAGCAATGATGCGACTGTGCTGTCTGTTACTGAGGGTTAGTGACATATTACAATATAATAATAATAATAAATAATAAAACTAATTATTTCGTTAGTTATATTATCAAAAATATTCGACCTTTTTTTTATTTTCGTACGTAAACCAAAATTGACGGAGATACGACGCTTTCAAAATTTACATTACGTCACAACTTATACGTAACAACTTTCTATTGAATTCTGACGTCAGCAACCCCTCGAACGGTGCGTTATATCTTTTTTTTTTCGTGGTAAAATCATCAAATGATTGTCAGACTTGTACTGACTAAAATCCATGGTGTCCTTCACTAGCCCTTTACGTACCGGGGTCACGGTAATTCGTAAGTCCCGCGACCCCGGCGTAAGTCCCGCGACCCCGGATATCCCGCGACTCCGGGTGCGTTATATCTTGGATAATATTCATTGATTTTACAAAAGAAAAAATACGTGTTCGTTATTTTTCAAAACTCGGACGTTACAGTCTAAATAGATTTGTAATATATTGATACTGTCAAATTGCCAATTGGCGACGTGAGTCGTAATATACCACGTGGCTCGTAATCTACCAAATGGGCCGTAATCTAACACGCAGATCCTTAATCAACGACGTGGGTCATAATCTATAATGTCTGGACTTCAAAAGAGACGCGTACAGCTGAAACAAACTCAGACGTCACTGAGTTTCTTTCAGCTGTTTCGTTTCAGAGTAGTTAGGAACGAAATACCGGCCTCTTCTAGTTTGTGAATACTAGTGTAAAATTGTTGACATAAACTATTTGTCAAAATATACATAATTTCATTTAATTACAAAATGTCCATTATTATCTATATATATAAAAGGAGAACTGACTGACTGACATATCAACATACAGCCGAAACTTCTGGGGCTAGGAATGTGAAATTTTGCACACGGCTTCCTATTATAATGTAGGGGAGCACTAAGAAGGGGTTTTTGGAAATTTAACCTTTAAGGGGGTGAAAAGGGGGAATTACGAAAGTACGTAACCCACGCGGACGAAGTCGCGGGGAAAGTGCTAGTTTGTATAATATATTGGCAGTATTAACCTGTAATGTTGTTCACAGATCTCATAGAGACGACGATCCGGGTACAAGTCCCGGGGCTGGAGGGCTTCATCCCGCCCAGCACGACGCTGGCGCAGCTCGCGGCCGCGGTGCCGCATGTGTTCGGACCACACCTGGCGCTCACCTTGCATCTCAACACCAACGGAGGTTTGTCTGACAAAAGATCTTGAGAACATTGATATAACATTGTGTTTTAAATATCAACTAGCGACCCGGGTGCAATCTCTACTATTATTACTAGTGAGTTCGAGTTTGAGCCATCGTGGTGAAAGGATTGGTCAGCTAGACTCTGCGTTACCGAGTGCTAGCTGTCCGGTGCACCGGGCGTTTAGAATCGCTGTACGATGTTTTTAACGCCACTCGGGGAGGAATCACTAAAAATCTGCATCAAAATCGGTTTTTCGAAACGACTTTTTTTATACTATGTACTGATGATGCCGAAAGAAAGTTCAGTAACTGGTGTTAACTAAGACTTTATCACGAGTTTTCCCTTTTTTATTTTTTACGTAAACGGTGGCTTTATAATTTGATGGATACAATTAGCTTCTCGTTCGTACACTAGAGGCGTTTTTCAATTTTCCATACAATTTACGTCATAATACTTCAGGTACTATACGGCCAAATAAGTAGAATTCATGTTAGGGACTCTAGCCTTAAAGTAATTTATCTTTGTATCTCAACTGAAAATTATTCAACAAATTGGTTTGACTTCTTGAAACTAGATCAAACCGCAAGGCTGACTGTTCTGTACATGAGATCCAGGGTTCGATTCCCAGGTCGAGCAGTGCTTTTGGGTTTTTCCATTACAAACTCAGTAGCAGTCCCACAATTTAGGTTTTTGCAATGTGGGTGAAAAATGGCGTGATTTTATGTTATGTCGTTTTTCTGACATCAGAAAAAAAATATCCTACAGTACACAATAATTCGAATACTCCTCTCCTTCCCAGAAGCATGGTCCGGCCCCACCTGGGAAGGCGCAGCCCCCGCCAGCCCGGGCGGCGCGGGCCCCAGCTCGGCCCCGCCCCCCGCCGCGGGAGGGTCCGCGGTGCTGCGCTGGTTCGGGGCGGTGGGCGGCCTGGCATTGGTCGCCGCGCGGCTGCCCCGCCCACACGCCCCGCCCCCCGACCCGCCCGCGCTCGTACATCATCATCATGATCTGGACTGGGTCAAGCTAGATGATCCCTATGAGGTAATATAACACGGGTTTATTTTAACGGTGGAGGGTAAGATTGTATGCTCATACTCGTACATATTTAGTCATATTAGGTTATTCACCTAGGGGATAAAGTAGTCCTTTATGTCACGGGCATATTGAAGAATTAACTCTATCGACCATCAGTTCTGCGAGCTATGCCAACCACTGCTAACTTCAACTTGCTAATTCGCTAGGCTTTTTAGGTGATTCGATCACGCAGAGAGATTCCGAGCATATAGCCCTTTCTATAGCTCGTTGAGCCATTTTAAGCTAACTAATCAGGTCCATAGTAAGCTTCCAATAACCACAGTAAAAGGACAGTTGTATGTATATTCATAGTGTCCGTATTACCTGCAGGAGGTGGTGGAGCTGGGCGTGGCCACGGGCAACGCGGGAATAGAGGAGAGCGGGTGTACGGGGGTGCCTGCGCACGCGCTGATCGCGCTGGGCCTGCTGCTGAAGCTGCCCGGGTACGCAGACGCGCTGCTGGACGAGGGCGCGAGGGCCTGCCACCTGCTGCGACTGCTGCTGGGAGTCACGCATGATGAGGATGGACGTCAGTAACATTTATGTCAATGGCATTAGGCCTAATTACACGAGAAATTGTATGCGAGTAGGAGCAAAAATGTCTTTTAAATGCTAAAGTGTTTAATTGAATCTGGAGCAGAACGAAAGATTCTAGAGTAGAATTCCGAACGTGGCGAGGGATTCTGAAGTAGAGTCCCGAACGTAGCGAGGGATTCTATAGTAGAATCCAGAGCGTAGCGAGGGATTGAAAGTACGTGAGCTTAGTTGATTTTCATGATATTGTCAATGTCCCACAGGAAGCATCGCAGTCGGCGACGGCAGGTCGGGCGGCGCAGGGTCGCTGGGCACACTACCGTTCAGCGTGGTGGCACGGCTGCTGGAGCGAGCACCACGCAACACGGACGACGGCCGCGCGCTGCGGCGTGCGCTGCTGCAGCGTGGCGCCGTGCGACTGCTGCTGGCGTGCCTCGCTGTCTTCACACATCACAGACCTAACTCTAATGATGTAAGTACAACACGGACGACGGCCGCGCGCTGCGGCGTGCGCTGCTGCAGCGTGGCGCCGTGCGACTGCTGCTGGCGTGCCTCGCTGTCTTCACACATCACAGACCTAACTCTAATGATGTAAGTACAACACGGACGACGGCCGCGCGCTGCGGCGTGCGCTGCTGCAGCGTGGCGCCGTGCGACTGCTGCTGGCGTGCCTCGCTGTCTTCACACATCACAGACCTAACTCTAATGATGTAAGTACAACACGGACGACGGCCGCGCGCTGCGGCGTGCGCTGCTGCAGCGTGGCGCCGTGCGACTGCTGCTGGCGTGCCTCGCTGTCTTCACACATCACAGACCTAACTCTAATGATGTAAGTACAACACGGACGACGGCCGCGCGCTGCGGCGTGCGCTGCTGCAGCGTGGCGCCGTGCGACTGCTGCTGGCGTGCCTCGCTGTCTTCACACATCACAGACCTAACTCTAATGATGTAAGTACAACACGGACGACGGCCGCGCGCTGCGGCGTGCGCTGCTGCAGCGTGGCGCCGTGCGACTGCTGCTGGCGTGCCTCGCTGTCTTCACACATCACAGACCTAACTCTAATGATGTAAGTACAACACGGACGACGGCCGCGCGCTGCGGCGTGCGCTGCTGCAGCGTGGCGCCGTGCGA
Source organism: Agrotis puta (assembly GCA_943136025.2). Lineage (NCBI taxonomy): Eukaryota > Metazoa > Arthropoda > Insecta > Lepidoptera > Noctuidae > Agrotis > Agrotis puta. The sequence continues at coordinate 12,501,121 of OW964185.2, read as the reverse complement.
CTGCTGCTGGCGTGCCTCGCTGTCTTCACACATCACAGACCTAACTCTAATGATGTAAGTACAACACGGACGACGGCCGCGCGCTGCGGCGTGCGCTGCTGCAGCGTGGCGCCGTGCGACTGCTGCTGGCGTGCCTCGCTGTCTTCACACATCACAGACCTAACTCTAATGATGTAAGTACAACACGGACGACGGCCGCGCGCTGCGGCGTGCGCTGCTGCAGCGTGGCGCCGTGCGACTGCTGCTGGCGTGCCTCGCTGTCTTCACACATCACAGACCTAACTCTAATGATGTAAGTACAACACGGACGACGGCCGCGCGCTGCGGCGTGCGCTGCTGCAGCGTGGCGCCGTGCGACTGCTGCTGGCGTGCCTCGCTGTCTTCACACATCATAGACCTAACTCTAATGATGTAAGATTATAGGTCACTTACACCTTGAGACGCGTCTTTTCGGAAGACGATCTTTACAATATCTTTGTAAATACTCATCATCATCATTAGCCACAGAGAGCCACTGACTGATGAGTGTCTCGTCGCATTTATACCGACCTTGGCTGATGCGAGTCCTTACTAGGTTTTACCTACGATTTTCTGAGTATCGTCCACCCATCTTTGTGTTGGTCCGCCAACACTTCTTCTGCTCCTAAAATTGAAATATCTCCTCGAACTAGCTTAAAGTTGTCTCTCTCTATATGTGAAAGCCCAATCTAGACATTGATTTTTAGTCGACTGCCTAATGCCTACTGTTTTTACTTCCTATACATAATTGAACTTCACAAAAATTCCACCAAAACTCATTATTAGTTCCGCTGACTCACTATTTATATCACAATTTACGTATAATTACAGAACAGCCAAGGCTCAAACGGCTCGACGGGCAAGTCTGAAGAGAAGAGTCAGCTGTACTGGGCGAAGGGCACGGGCTTCGGTACCGGCTCTACACAGCAATCCTGGAACGTGGAGCAGGCGCTGGTGCGGCAGAGGACTGAGGAGGAACACGTCACTGTACTACTACAGGTCAGAGAATATTACTAAACGCAGCATAGCAGTTTGAACTAACTGACAAGCAGTCTGGATGAATTCAAAACGACTTAGGTGTCAACTCATCTGCAAAATATTTCATCCGAGGATGAAGCGACACCCTTCAAAAAATGAAAGGTCGATAAAATCGACTTCATCCGCAAGTTAATATTGATGTGGTCATTTCATCCGAATACACATAGAGGTACATATAAACAATTGTTTAAAATTACAGAAAATGATAACACGATTTGGAATCTGAACAGAAAGTACTAGGAGAACAGGATCATGAAGATGTTGTTATCACCGTCGTCAGTATTTCAAAACGTGTTTTTGATGAATATGGATGAGTGGGCACCTAAGTCTTCTAAAACTGGGTTGTTTAAGCTTTAGTTTTGCTTCGCTTCCTTTATGCTGAGTGAGCGTACAGCTGCCGACTGATTTATTTTTTCTATGTTAATGTTTAGTTTATTGTCTGAATTTCTCTGTTTTCTAAAATATTGTTTTTGTTGTATGTGCGTGTCTGTGACAAATAAAATGTATTTTTTTCTTTCTTTCAATCACACAGCGATTAATGCACAATTTTGCACAATAAGAGTAATAGGACTGTTTTACACTAAAATAAAACAGTCATTATGTGCCGAAAGAAAGACACAGCGTTAGTATGAAGAAGCAGTCTATGATTCTGGTTTCTAGGAGTATAGATATTGTAAAACATACCTGATTCTCTTTGGATTTACGTTGTTACCTCTCATTTCCGGCAGGGGTCGCCATCTCTGGTTCCGGCGGCCGGCCGTTTAGGCTTTCATAGTGTCTTCATACCAGCAAGGGCTTTGAGCTAACGCTGTGTCTTTCTTTCGGCACATAATGACTGTTTTATTTTAGTGTAAAACAGTCCTATTATATGCCTACCAGAAAGACACAGCGTTAGTATGAAGACTTGTTTGATATCTGCTGGTGAAGGTAACATAATAAACGCTATGTGAAATAAATAAATGTGTTAAAGAATGAAGGAAATTCATTTCAGATTAAACATTTATTATCAATTATCATAATCAGTAAGGTAATATTATTGATAAGTAATTATAATCATTTCAAAATAATATCAACAATTTGTTAGGTACTGCAACTTAAGGCGATGTGAGACGCAAAACCGTCATTTTGTATTGTGTATTATTCCTTAATAAAAGGGATTTAAATTTTGAAAAAAACATAGTACATATTTCAGTCTTCGGTCTACAGGTTTCTGCTCTTCGATACACGATTGCTTGCACTAAAATTAAATCGCAAAAACAGGTCCAACTCATGGTTTGGATACCATTTTATTTGAGTTATACTAGGCTTTGAATAATAATACTTATACCATCTTAAAGAGCATAAAAAATGAGATAGAATTTAGCAGTATTATTGTAAAAGGATGAGAAACCATACCAGTAAGTCCAGAATTAGGTGATTTCATCTTTTCATACACTCGACCCGTGGCATTTAGTCGGTCTTGGACCGTGTCGGAGGTCGGATGTACGTCAATTTTTTTGCAAACCCACCACCACGCTTAGTTCTATTACTGACAGAGACAAACATTTATTTTAAATAATAATACCTGTATATATATTAATTTTCAAAATACTTGTAATATTGTTCATTTTATAAGGTTATAATTTTGTAAACAAATGGGCAGAAAAAGTAAGAAGTTGTCATCGCTGGCTCTTTGAAGGCTGAATAAACAAAAAAGGTAAGGATGCATTGGAAAAATTATTAAAACCTCCTTTGTATATTTATTTCTCTTTACTAATAGTAGGAGAGCTACTGAACCATCCGACTTACCTGTTTTCCACAAAGTTAGAATTTAAAATTATAGTCATACTGTGAGAGCAAAAACAAAATAACTTTGTCTCCGTTTTGAGGAATGATAATGCAACCACATAGATGCCTGCTACAACGTTACTTTTCAATAATACAATTTTAAAAAATCTAGCTTTGTGGAGAACGGGTGGGATGTTTCAGTGGCTCCTAGACTATAACCACAGAATATAATATAATGGTTTATTTTCTAGCGGATTTACCAACTGCATCAAATATTTAAGACAGTTAAATTTAGACCCTATGTCAGAGTTCATAAAGCCACCGTGAACGCACTTATTATAATGGTTTACTGTCTCCAAATGTGAAATACGTAGTGGTCATAGTGTGGAAGTGTACACAGTATGATCATTTCCTACAAAAATATTAGTTATTAACTGCCGTGACCCCTAATTCACCTCCACGCTTTAAAATTACCTAGATTTTTTATATTTTAGAGCAATGCAGCTGCAGGCCAAGCGCAGTGCGCATATATCGACTAATGATTCAGGGGATAACGAGTGAGTCATTTACTCCACTTTTTTATTTAATTAAAAAAAGTATTTAGTGGTTATTATTACGAACTAATCAAAATCAACATTTGTATTATAGGTGAATAGAGCATACGGAAGGGCGTAAGGTGTCTCCGTTAATTACTTTACAACTTGTTCATTTGAGTAATCCTAAAATTGAGGAGTATGTGACTATAATGTACTTAATGAAAACAATTCTACTGATGATATCCGTTACTTTTTAGAGAAAAAATAATATTAGCTTTCATTAGCTTCTATTTGATTAAGGTTCCGGCGCCAAGTAATTTCTCCATTCAAACGTAATACCAAAATTATTTGCGATACGAACATATCACCAACTTAATATAATGATAGTCGAATACAAACGGCATTTATCTAATGGTCCAAAGGTCCTGATTTTTTTTTTTACTTTTTAACATTGTAACATTTTAAGATTGTAAACATCATATTTCCAACTAAATTATTCTGTATGTTCAAAAATAATGCAATATATGCGAAGGTAGTTTTACATTATATTAATCCATATTTCCAAATAAATACGTTAATCGTCATAAGTATTTCATTTTGAACAAAATTGCCCTTGACATCATTTGATTTCAAAATAATACCGCAACAAAAAAAAATATACATACAAACGTGCCTATAGTTATCAATTCAAGTTGATTTACTGCTTTGCTCTACTCTGTAACTACTACCTAGACTTCGCAAGTTTTGGCGCGCGTGTCATCGCGCATCGTAATTCATTACGTATCCGCTAGTCCTTGCGGGCGCTGCGGTAAGCGTTGAATGCCTGCGGTGCTCAGGAAAACCTCGCCTTAAACAATCAACTTTGGCACATAAAACTTAAAAATTCTAATTAAAACTTGAGAAATTTAATCGCAACAAATCTTCTTCTTCATTATTTGTATTTTTAATAATTTCTCTGCAGTAAAACTTTCTGAAAGTCTTATCACTCTTCCAGTTCCCTCTAGCCAATATATCGTCTACAGGAACATTCTCCCACCAGCCTTTGGATGCTACAGCTGCTCTGACGCTTCCTGGAGTAGCTTCTAAATTTAAATCTTTAAATATGGATTTAATCCAACCTGCTATGATAGTCCTTGTAGCTGGTTTTATTTGGCCTTTTAATGAAACAAATAAACTTGTAACATTACTATTAAGTCGTCTTTCCTGTGAAATCTGAATCAATTGTGAAATATGTCTCAAGGGACATATATTTGCATCTGGGTGTTTTAATAAAGACCAGCCAGACTGTCTATATTTGCTTGAGTCTGTTTTTGATCCAAATTTTGGCCATAATATTATTTTTTCTTCTTCTTCTATGAAGTTGCTTTGAGAAATATCCAACAAGGTAAGGTCATGTATCCTTCTGCCTGATGCTAACAATAAAATAATTGCAGTTCTTCTTGAGATATCGAAAAGTGAATTTGTGCTTGGAACTGTTTTTAACCAATTAAAAATTATTTTTGTGTCCCAGATAGGGGATTTTGTAGGTGGAGGTTTTGATAATGCTATGGCTTTTAAGACTTGTTGAACAAAGAAATTTTTTGATAGATTGTCTGCATTTGAAGCACAGAAGGTAGAAATAGCTGATTTATGTAATAAAATTGTGTTCACTGAAAAATTTCTTTTTAAATGCAGGTCTGCTAAAAATCTTGCAACGTCTTTGCCATCTGGATTTCTTTTATTAATATTATTTGTAGCACAAAATGATAGCCACCTTTTTATAGGGGCTTTGTAAGTATTTAGAGTGCTTTTGCGCCAACTGTTACTTAGTAATTCAATTTCCTCCCTACTCCAGTTTGCTACCTGATCTGACCACCCCCAATTTTCCAAGCCTGGAGGGATAACTTGTCCACTTGTGGGGGACAGAGCCCTGTCGATCGATCTATCAGGTTCTTCCGCAGATCTGTTATCGATACCGGGTCTGACAGGGCCCTGGCCTGTAGATCGGTCAGCCAAAAGCACTGATCCCACTGTGGTGCTATTACTATGTACGTCCCTATGGCTCTGTTTAGATGATGGAGCACACGAGGGATCAAGTTGGGTGGAGGGAACACCCAGCCCAACTGAAAGTCCCAATCTCGACTGAAGGCGTCGCAAAAAATTGCTGACCCATCTGTTGAGTCCCAAGTTACGTATTGGGGGACCACTGCCGTTTCTTTTGAAGCGAACAGGTCTGTCTGGGACGCCCCATTTTTGGAATATTACATTCTTGGCTTGGGGTTGTAGTTGCCATTCGGGGACCGGTTTTCCTCTTGAGAGGCGGTCTGCAATCCCGTTTAACCTCCCCGGGAGGTATGATGCCGACAGCGTTATGTTGTGCTGCTCGGTTAGGTGAAGGAGTTTGCTTGTTAGGCCCAACAGGGCTAAGGACCGGGTTCCCCCTTCGTTCCTTAAGTAGGCTATGAGGGTTCGATTGTCCGACTGCACTAGAACATGTGCGTTCTTCATGTGTGCACCTTGTCTTACTAAGGCTGCATACACGGCAAACATTTCCTTCACATTGGAATGCCACTTTTGCTGGCGGCGATTCCATTTGCCCGACAACATGGTGTTGTTCAGGTGTGCTCCCCAGCCCGCGTCCGCCGCGTCTGTGGTGAGAAAGTGGGTAACCTTCGGGATGTGCATTGGTCTTGCACTTTTCCCTACGTTTCTTACCCACCATTGTAACTCTTGAGTTACTAGAGGTGGTAACTCCCTCTTTTGCCTTGGTCTGGCTCCTCTGAATGATTTTAGAAAAATCTGAGAACGGCGACAATGTAGGCGACCGTTTGGGGTTGCTAAATTTGCAAAATTTAACATACCCAGCAATTTTTGCATCACTCGGAGACACGACTCTTTCTTTTGTAATAAGCTTGTTGATAGTTCTAGAATTTTTTCTACTTTTTTTACAGGAAGTGAAATTAGTTTTGTTTTTGTATTCCATATTATGCCCAAATATTCTATTTCTTGGGTTGGGGTGAGAAGTGATTTTTGAAAGTTTACATGCCACCCTAACTTTTCCAGAGTTTGTATGGTTATTTTGGTATGTTCTATGAGTTGTGTCTGATTTTGACTGGCTATTAAAAAATCGTCCAGGTATACTACTATTCTTATGCCTTGTTTCCGAAGGATTTCCGCAATCCAATTGGTCACTGAGGCGAAGGAGTGAGGAGCTGATGAGAGACCGAAAGGTAAGGCCGTTAACTGTAATATTTCGCCTCCATATATTATACGCAGAAAACGCCTGTGGGTTTCCTTTATATTTAGGTGAAAATATGCCTGATGGAGGTCTATTTTTGTCATCCAGTCCCTGTCCTGTAGGAACTGAATTACATCCTGTCGAGAAATTAATTGGAAGTGTCGAGTCGAGACATGTAAATTTAGGCTCTTTAAATTGAAAATAGGGCGTATCCCCCCATCTGGTTTTTGGACTAAAAACATTTTGGAGTGAAAGCCGGGTGTTATGTTTTTTGGTTTTTCTAAAATGTTTGCATCTTTTAACTGTTGTATGATTTCTGTCATCTTCTTGGATGACTTGGTTGCAAACTTGTTTAATATTCTTTTGAAAGGGTAATGTAAAGGAGGTTTTGTTGAAAATGGTATGCGACTCTCCGCTATTATTTTTTGAATATATTGACTGGCCCCCAATTGTTCCCATGCCTGAACATGGGACTTCAGGCAACCGCCTTTGAATACCCTGCTTTGATTGTCACTTATCTTTAACGTTGGAGGTATCTTGGGTGCCTGTACGACGAAAGGAATGCTTTTTATAATTATTATTTTTAGATTTTTTGTCCGAGTTAAACTTAGTTTTCTTATTGAAATTAGTTTTATAAGATGGCTTGAAACTTTTATTGTTAACCTGATTGCTATTATTGACTTTCTTTTTATCTTTTAAATAACTTGGCATATTAAGCCATACCTGCGAGCCTCCCAAAGAATCTACCAGCGGGATGAGCGCTTCTCTATTGAAGAGATACTCAGCACTAGGTGGAATATTTTGTAACGCTAGTTTAAGATTAAAATTATTAACTTCTTTTAGTATGCGGTCACGTCTAACCTCAATACATTCAGCTCGCTTGCCACATATGACTTGCATACAAGTTTCCATATTTTTATATGAAGGGGACGCTGGACCAAATTTTTCAGACAATTTATCATAGAGAGTGTTTGCATTGAGCTCTGTGTCAGAACTAGCAGCCCAATTTACAACCTCCTGCAAACCATTTTTCAAAAGTTGCCTATTTTCCAAAACAGCATTTGACAATCCCGCTAATAATTGCTCCGTACTAGCCAAATAATCTGTTCCTTTATTAAGGTGACATAATTCCTCATTTAATTTTAGGCCTATAAAACCTGGTGTTGCCATAAGTGCCTGTAAGTCCTTTTTATACCGAATGCCCTTCCAGGCCTGTGAGTTAAATTGTTGAAGACTATTTAACTCTTCTAGTTTAACGGGATCGGCAACAGGTACAATCTTAGATTCGTCATAACTTATTTTCAACTCTCCCAAACACATATTATTATTAGTTGCTTTACTTAAAACTTGTGGTTTGTTTAGAAACTGATTATTCGTAGAATTCACGGAATTAAAATGGCTGCCGACATTTTCTTTACTATTGTTAAAATTCGTACTAATAGCCGTGAAAATTTTTGGCATTTGCGCTACACAGTCTGATAAATATGTAACTTGATTAATTAAAGTGTCCATGCGAGGATCCGAACAAGTTCCGACTTGTTTGAACCTGCGCCGCTTAGACCTTTTATTAGGTGGCGGCGAGGCAAAACCTTCTTCGTCTTCCGAAGACGAGGAACTGCTTTGCGATGAGCTTGAGCTCACAGCTCTTCGCTCTCCATCCGGAGCAGCGACTTGAGCTACAGGTTCAGGGACGGAATCCTCCGAGTTCATAATGGTAGGTAGGTACTTACCGAATCGCCGTCAATGACACAACACTGAACACTGTTTATAACACTGAATACGTGTTTATTATTAGTGTACAATCACTCTAACACTATTTACAGACCGAAAACAATGAATTATTGGAATCTTATAAGATTTTTGTCAGTTTTTTAAACTTTGAAAAACTTTTGCTCCTAACACGACAAAAATCATAAACGCTATGAAAGCCTAAACGGCCGGCCGCCGGAACCAGAGATGGCGACCCCTGCCGGAAATGAGAGGTAACAACGTAAATCCAAAGAGAATCAGGTATGTTTTACAATATCTATGCTCATAGAAACCAGAATCATAGACTGCTTCTTCATACTAACGCTGTGTCTTTCTGGTAGGCATATAATGAAAGCATACTGTCCCTATCACTCATATCAGGTAAAGAAAGATATATTCTTTCTCTTTCTAAAGATCTATGTCGAAACTGGTGTAATGTATTGTCATTTGCACGCAGGTATTAGCATCATACATGAATCCAGGAGAGAAGTGGCCCCCGGAGGAAGGCGCGGCCGAGGTCACTGACCGCGACGCTGACTCGGACGACACACATGATCTACCAGCAGAGTTCATTGACCTCGTCGCCAACAGCTCACTAGTGCCCGCCATCTGCTCGTATCTTAGAAATGATTCGGGTAAGAGATCCTACTGATTATTAGTACTAGCTTTTGTCCACAGCATCGCTCGGTCATACGTTAGTCTCATGTATCCTTCTTCATTTATTTATTTAGTAAATTGAGGACTTACAGCTAACAAAATCATAACAAAAAAGGTAATAGTTACCAAAAAGCCAATTACAAATCACCCACCACGGGTTCGAATTTTCAGCATTTTAGTCCGGAATCACACACTCCAATAGGCATCCCCTTTTTAATATTAATCTGTTCAGTTCTATGCATTCCTCATTATATACCCCTCGTTTTTGACGAAATCGTCAACGAAACTCACCAGAAAGAAGTTACCATCATTCCGTGAGATATAAGTCGTGCTATTGACGTTGCAGTGCTGGACATGTCGCGCCACATCCCGCTGTACGTGCACGTGCTGCGCTGCGCGCGCGCACTGCACGCGCTGTGCTCCCGGCGGCTGGCGCAGGCGCTGCGGCCGCTGCCGCGCCTGCTGGCCATGATGAGCCGCACCACCAACTCCTACGCCACCAAACTCAGGTAACACCTCACTTGAGTATCGCCACTAATCTTGGTACAGGCTCTCCTCTCCATGTCAAAACGTTATGTATCCAAATGATCAACAATGTTTCGCAACACGACATTGATCGGACAGCCCTCCCACCCATGTACATTTCTAGACACTTTATTTATTTAAACGACCTATAAACGTTAACAGAACTGTCACATATGAATCAATAAAAAAAAATGTTATTAACCTAAAATTCAATGTTTCTTATTCAGACCCTTGGTACAGTGCATCCTTACATGTGACATCCTAAAATCTTTTAAATCTTTTCAAGATAAACTATATAAATATAAAAAAAATAAAAATTTATAAGTATGGTATGGACTAATATTTGATTTCCACTAATACGTTTTTAACCACATATTTCTCTATTTCAGGATGAGTAAGAAGAATATATTCGGGAAAATGACATATAGCCAAAGATTTAGTACTTCAAGTAATTCTGAACTATCCGAAGAAGATGAGGGACTAGCCGCGCTTATTGCCGACATACAAGTGAGTTATAAGTATTATTACAGTTGTGAAAGGGATGTTTTAATACAAAGTAATATTTCAGGCTTATTGTCTTATTTTTTTGTGATGGGTTTGATTTTTACTCTAGTCTAGGTCAAAAGGCGGGCAGCGAATAATGGGCAATTCGCTGTCCGACCATGAACCACGCCCGGGTCGACGGCGCGTTGTGTTCCTCACGCGCCTCAAACAGTGTCAGCAAAATGACAGGGCCTCTAGAGGGCCAAAGCCTGCTGGGGTTGCGGGACTCGCGAATTACCGTAACCCCGAAACGTAAAGGGCTACTGAAGAACACCGTTGATTTTAGTCAGTACGAGTTTGACAGTCCCTCCCGCTCTGCTCTGGGTGGGAGGACTCATTTAATGACTTTATTACGTAAAAAAAAAGTCTAGGTCAAAGGTGACAGAAATAAAGCCTGAGATGGAACGAGATTACCTAGAAGATGATTGGTGATCCTAACTTTGAAATAATTCGGGTTGTACGCGTTCAGGATCACAGGCGCATAATTTGTGCTATTCATTTTCATATGTGGGGTTGGTTTCTTCAGTGTTTTCGTCTAATATAATGAATGTTTCTCCCCAGGCGACGTCAGCGCTGATGTGTCGCGCGGAGAGCGAGGCGGAGTCCGGTCGCACGAGCGGAGTCCCGCAGCCACTGAGCGGGGCCTCTCGGGAGGCGCGGTACATCGAGCTCATGAGGACCATGCAGTTTGGTAAGCGGAATTATAAACTATAGGTAGTGTTATCCAGAATCATAGGTATTTTTGTGATGCCACGTAAACACCGGGCCAGCGAACGCCTTCGCTGACGGTTCAATTCTGTATCACGCAATTAAAGTTCTCAACGAGTTTAGAAGGAAGATGTTCCGGCAACGATCTATCGGGCAGAAAGCCTTCCGGACATAAAACCCGTCTGGTTGAAGGTACTTTCTTATACATCTCAAGACTATGATCCTTATACTCTCAAAATATGTAACACCCACTCCTTTAGGACTAGCATTACTTTTTAGTGCAGCATTTCGCGATCTGCGACCTCTGTGGCTTAACATTTGTTGGTGGTGTCGACAGAGACGTTCGAGATGATAGCGGAGTGCGCGGAGTCCGGCTTCCGCTTCCTGGTGCCGTACCACTTCGAGGGCGCCGTCCGCGCGGCCGGCGAGCGCGCTCACCCGGCGCGCATGAAGCGCCTGGCGCAGGAGGCCGCCACGCTGGCCACGTCGCTGCCGCTGTCCTACTCCTCCTCCGTGTTCGTGCGCACCGACGCCGACCGACTCGACGTCATGAAGGTACACATTCGAACACACCAATCTTATTGGGGCCTTTTTCCGTTGATTTCGCCGCACGGCTGAATTACAGTTTAACTAAGCTAGTGACTAAAATTTGCAAGTAATGTACTAGACTGTCGGTTAAATCTATCTTAAACCTTTTCTTGCTTCTTTAGGTTAAAAATGACAAGTTATAAATCAACGCCGATAACTCCATTACATGGAGTCTCTACCCAAATTCAATCCATACCTTACACAACTCATAAAAAAAATACCAGACCTTCGTTATGAAAAGAAGTGCGGCTCCTGTTGCAAATATCAATAAATTAACTAATATTTCAACATTGACACTGACTCGATATTTGTTTAGCATGGAAACCCATACGTAGCAAACAATGAGAAGGCTTAAATTCCATTGCAGGTCCTAATAACGGGTCCATCCGACACGCCGTACGCCAACGGCTGCTTCGTGCTGGACGTGTACTTCCCGGCGGAGTACCCGGCCGTGCCCATGCTCATCAACCTGGAGACCACGGGCCGCCACTCCGTGCGCTTCAACCCCAACCTGTACAACGACGGCAAGGTGTGCCTGTCCGTGCTCAACACCTGGCACGGCCGCCCCGAGGAAAAGTGGAACGCGCACACTTCTAGCTTCCTACAAGTAAGTCTACTGTCTGCTAACAACTATATTTACAGATAAATCGCTTCTTTGCAACTACGTGACATGAAATTAAAACCAGATTTTTTTTTATTTAACCTTAATTTGATTTAGTTTCTATATAATTGGCAAAATTTAAATACAGAAAACTTTTAATTAAAAAAAATGCGGGGCGAGATGGAGAGGACAGCGTCCTCCCTCCACCCCAGCCGCAGTGGTAGACGCCCACGGCGACGGATTTCCGGCCACCGTAGGCGCGGGTATGCGGGCGGCGAGTAATGGGCAACTCGCTGTCCGACCATGGACCATGCCCGGGTCGACGGCGCGTTGTGTTCCACGCGCGCCTCAAGGAGTGTCAGCATAGTGACGGGGCCCCCTGTAGAGGGCCAAAGCCTGCTGGGGTCGCGGGACTCACGAATTACCGTGACTCCGGTACGTAAAGGGCTATTGAAGGACACCGTGGATTTTAGTCAGTACGAGTCTGACAGTTCCTCCCTGCCCTGGGTGGGGGGACTCATGTGATGATTTTACCACGTAAAAAAAGAGTTCCTTTAAATTCTGAACCCAGAAAAAAGCCCTGCGCAGCAGGGCTTTTATTACCTGGGTCTTTCTTTGTTATAACCTTTGGTGAATGACAGTGATTTTATGTGTCTATCTAATCCTAATATTATTTGTTTGCAGGTATTGGTATCAATTCAGTCTCTCATCCTGGTCCCTGAGCCGTACTTCAACGAGCCGGGCTACGAGCGCAGCCGAGGCACGCGCGTGGGCTCCAGCGCCTCGCTCGAGTACAACTCCAACATCTACCAGGCTTGCGTGCGCTGGGCCATGCTGGACCATCTTAGGAACCCCGAGCCTTGCTTCAAGGAGGTGCGTTTAATATTGCAATTAATAGTTAGAAATTAATAGTAACGCTTGAGAGGACGCTGTAGGGAGTCTTACACTGACCTAATTGGTGAGGTGCTGGTAGTACTGGCAATCGTCGTGCTTGTATGAACATTTGAATGTAAATCAGGCAAAAAGATTTTGTAAGGATCGTACCTGGTGTCGCTCTTATGTTTCTTCCATGAGAAAAAGCGTGTGTATGTAGTTTGAGATGAGTTCAGTTTAAATTTCGAAATGTGTAAATGTGTGTAGAATAATAGTACGAATCTTATCGTATGGAGAATGGGCATGAAACTCCAAACATTCTCTTTTAAAAATAGAGAATGAAATATTATAGAATTTCATGTTATGGGCACTTGACGGAGGATGCCCGTGTCCTAGCTGTGGGAACATAAGCTGATAATGTCATAAATACAGGTTAATATAGAATGTAAGTTAATATGTATTTCTATTGAGCAGGTGATACAGACGCACTTCTGGATAAAACGCAACGAGATAATGCAGACGGTGGCCAACTGGATCACGGAGCTGGAGAGTCAGAGTGGAGACGAGCGCACGCAGCGGAGTATACAGCTCAACCTAATGGCACTCAAGGTTACTATCATTTGTAAACTAACGGCTTTGTACATTGGAATTACTGGGGTTTTACCAACAAATAAACTCACATAAGCAAACAGCCAGACCCGGAACAACTTCTTGTAGTTACACTAATTGTTCCGTGCGAGATTCGAACCCGCTACACGGATTGCAGCGGTTAATCGCTCAGCAACTGCGCCAAACTGCTACTGTATGGGTACAATCATCTCATACAGATCCTGAAGGTTTTGGTCAGGTGTTGTGTTATGAAAGGTTTCCTTAATTGTAACGTTACGTTCCAGCGGCACTACGTGAAGCTGCAGGAGGAGCTGGGCAAGCTGCCGGTGCCGCCGGGGCTGGAGGAGCTGGACGAGCCCTTCACGCTGCCCGCCGCGCCCGACGCGCCCGGGCCTGCGCCTGCGCCGCCCACTAACGACGAGATCGACCACGACATGGAGAAGATCGTCTCGCAGGTCCTCGACTGAGCCGCCGAGAGCGCCCGCGCGAGCCCGAGCACGAGCGAGCCCGAGCACGAGCAAGCCCGAGCACGAGCAAGCCCGAGCGCGAGCGAGCTCGAGCACGAGCAAGCCCGAGCACGAGCGATCTCGAGCACGCCCGCCAGCCCGCCCGCACGCCCCGCCGCGCTCCACAAGTACAACCCGAGCCCTCCCACCGCGACCCGCGCGCCCTACGCGACTCGCACGTTTCTACCGGCTTTATTATTGTTCGTAAAGAGTTTTCTTTTTATTTTGTAGTAGAAGATTTCGGTTTTATATAGTTTTTTAGTAGGCGTTTAGGATTTAGTGGGACCTCTATTTAGTTTAACACACATTGTGATACTAAAATGGGCCCGCTCGGCGCCCGATAAGATATTTAAGAGGAGTAGATGTACGGGCGGCGACATGCATGGGCGAGTGACGCGGCGACGTGCGCGTGCGCCGGCGGGGCGCGACTATGCGCCGACACACATGTACATGAATTTTTAATTTGATGTATATAACTTATTGTTTTAATTTTTGTATTCTAAGAATATATAATTGTATGTATCGCTGTATTGCTCTATAAGAGTAGTCGGAGGCGGCTGAACTATACGAAGAAATAAATTGTATAACTCATTTGGTAGTAAATTGTGTACAGGCCTAGCCACCTCAGTCGAGTGGCGTGTCGCGAGCCACGCGGACAGTAACGTAGCCTGGCCGGGGCGGCGGCGATATGTGAATGTATGTGTGTATATAGATAAATCACCAGTAGACTTCTGTGTTTCTCACTGTACTTTCATTGACAGGTAAGTTGGACGTAGGACGTTTATTGTTATATTTGATTGTGAATTTCGGAATGTAAATAAAAATTTATGTTATCGCAACGTTTTTTTTTTATTTTTTATTGGCATCACGACTTCCTGAATGTTACAATAGTAAATGTATTTAATTAAATAATGTCCTAAGCTTTGATTGTTCATTGCTGGGATCCAACGAGCCTCGCCATCACACTGTCTATAATATTCAGCTCTGTATTTAATTCTGACATGCGGTAATTAATTAAACACAACATTTTACTAATACGTTTTTTATTGTCCATCTGTTAACGTCGTCGCATTTACAAGTTGCGGATAATTAACATTTAGTCGATCTGGTTATCAGGATCAAAAATAATAATTCGGCACTCGATTCACAGTCGAACAGAACGTGACAAAATATCGTAACACAAAGTGCATGGAATGCTAAATTGTTGAAGCATGGGCACTGCGAGCTGCTCTCTTTGACCTCAAATCGGTGGGTTGATACCTCCGGTCCTGTGCACACTGACGTCATAACACGGCACGTTGTATGGCATGCCATATCCACTTCAGATCCCAGAGCATTAACGAAACTTACTTAAAAAAAAAAAAAAAAAATCGAATGACTAAAAAGAATCGATTTTGCATCGAACTAACTTTGTCAATGTTGACCTTGTGAGTGTGTTGCCTGCAGTATTTATACACAACTTATACGTTTTTTAAGTGAATCCTCCCTGGATTCACTTAAAAAATGATTATGACTTGTCAACTAGCCACCATAACAATATTATGCCAGAGCTTGCGACCGACACTACGCAGAAAATAGGTAACAACAACAGCTTACTAGTCTCATCAAGCTATGACCTTTAACGTTTGAACAAATACTCATTTTAGTGTCTAAACACACTGCCGAAGTTACGCGACCGAAGTTCAGCACAATTACGCCTGCAATGCTATTTGAATTACTGACGACACACTATGCCAAAATTACGTCGCCTAACTTCGGTCGGGCGGAAGTTCGGCGGCAACCTATTCTGTGACCGCACATTGTACGCGACCGAATTTCGGTTCGATTACCGACGAAGATCCGGGGGCGGGGAGCAGCAGGGAGCCATCAGCGCCGAATTTCTGTCGCGTTAGTTCGGCTCTTATGGTGTGTCATATCAGCCAAATACGTCGGAACGTATATAAAATCAGCCGCCGAACTTCGGTCGCGTAACTTCGGCATAGTGTGTTTAGACACTTAAAGGTATGTCTCAAGAAAGAATCCGAAAAAAAAAACGCAATTCTTAAAAAAAAGTAGTAGAGAAAAAAATGAAAATGAAAACCTATCAAGTCTCGATAGCGTCTGACCTACTATGTACTTCCACATTAGATGCTGCTACACTGCAGTCTTGATGAAACTAATGTCTACTTCTTCGTATAGGCTTGAAGCTCCGCCTTCTGGGGATCGAGTTGACCGGCCTCCAAACATGACTTGCAACGGGATCTGGGGATAAAACAACGCAGTTATTATGGTCCAATTATCTAGTAACTTTGTCGGCTGGAAGTCTTGTCTCTGTAAACCGAATAGATCCCGAAATAAAGCCTTTCGATTCATTCATTCAGAACACGACAGAATATTACAAAAACGGGTGTTTTTTGTGCATGTTCAGTTTATCCATATTTGTGATATTAGCAGTGCCGAGGGTGTGCCAACGGTGCCCAGGTAATGCAGTGCTATCACTACATAGTATAAAAGTCAACGTTCGTTGTTTCAAACGTTAACTTCTCTGAATTTCCACGTGATCTTTGGTGGCCCCTCGCTGTCTGTTTCATGGCAACCCATGCGATGAAACAGACAGCGCAGGGTGGCTGAGTCACTTTCAGACACCGCTTGCGCCGGTTTTGGCTGTCATTGTCACGTCTATAAACAAAACTCGTTTTTATTTATTTTGTTTCTTTTTTTTTCAGGCTAGTTTCGGTTCGTATTAGAGTGTTAGGGTTCGGACGTCAATGATTACGTTCAAATGATCTTACTTGGTGCAACAGTAGTGGTAAGAAGTGGATGTGGGCTGGTCTGCTCGACTGGTACCAGACACAGGTCGCTGCATCCTCGTCGGCAGCACTTGCCCACTCCGCGGCAGTCAGCGTCGTCCCCACACTCGCGCCGGCACACAAACTCGTTCGTGATCGTCTCGTCCATGGGACAGACACCGTCCTTTACAACTGCTCATGAAAATAATCATTAAATGAAGGAGTGAGATCAAGGTAACACGATTGTCACGTCCCTGCTGAGTCGTGTGCCTTCTTACTGAGATATTAAAAGCAAGACAGGTTCTTGGACTTACTAGTTCTGCATTCTGCTGTGTACTTGGGCTCCGGGTCGAGACCGTTGACGTATTGTTGCACCACGCAGCGCTCGCCTGCTCCACAGGACTTCCTCTTACATGCATGCTCCTTGCATTTGCACCTGTACGAAGCATTCATGACTTTTAGGCTGATCAAGTTATGCGTCATGAACTGAGTGAAGTCAATAATGTCAGTGATACAATAATTCGGATAATTCGGAGTTGATTGTTGAAGATAAACGCAGGTTACCTCTCGCAGCCGTCAGCGCCCATGATCCTCTCGATGCCATAGTTGCACTTGAGCTGGTTGCACTCTTGACGCAGCGGCTCGCAGTCTATCTCGACCTGCACGCACGAGCACTTCTCGCAGCCGTCGGGGAGGCGCGTGCGCTGCACGCCGTACTCGCAGCGCAGGCGCGAACAGTTCATCGCGTATTCGTCGCAATCGTATACTTCGTTCGTTTCTGTTGTAGATACTTCGTCGTTTTAAAATTAGGTACACGAAGCCATAGCAAAAGAGCGTCTTTTCCTAAATTAAGATTTTAAGGGGGACACAAATTTTCACTTGGTGAAACCACTTACCAAAGTGTATCTAGAAATTGTATCGCGATTCTTCAATACATCGGTAAGTACGTAATAATATGTTGGTTCCGGTGATCATTAATATTGTAGATAATTTCATAATCGTTCTTGCTATACGTAGCCAGGACTGAAAGTCTTAACTAGTCCTACCAAGGTGTATCGTATTATCTACTCGTATTACTAGTAGTAACTTGGTTGTGGAGTTTAGATTGGTAGTCGTTCCACATAAAATCCAGTTAGACTGGAAGTTGTCCCAAAAGCAAGATGAAGTGCGGCTAACGATTTGTTAAATCGTTACGTACCTACTGGTAATCAAAAGCTAATTAGGTGGTATTTTATAACATAGTGACTGGGTGGTTGTGGAAGTTAGTCAGACAGTCACTCCATGTTTTTAGGTGATATAGTTATCAAACCTGATAAACTTGGAAACAGCCAGACGAAAATGAGCATTTTAGAAACTGTGTGATGATTGTTCTAAATTAAAATCTACAAGTTACCGGCGACACATCTGGCGGAGTACACTGGTTTTTGGGTAGCAGGGTCCCTCGCAGCGACAGCCACGCATCGCTCGTTTGGCTGGCAGTTAACTCTGCTGCACGGGTCTTGTCTGCATATACATCTGAATTGGATAAATTATTTTGTGTCGTAAACTTATTGTTGAAAAGTAAAATAGTCTTGGCGGGACAGATATTAGAGCACAGCAATTGTTAGTCTACATACCTCTGGCATCCGTTTTCAGCATAACTATCAACGCCATAACGGCAGTCGAGAGCCTCGCACTGTTGACGGTACAGAGTGCAGTCTTGTGTCACTACTTGGTGCTGATCTAAAAAGACATGTAAAGAAATTGGTTTATAAATCTATATATATAAAAGGAGAACTGACTGACTGACATATCAACGTACAGCCGAAACTACTGGGGCTAGGAATGTGAAATTTTGCACACAGCTTCCTATTATAATGTAGGGGAGCACTAAGTATGAATGGCGCGTGGAGGTGCAGCGTCGGGGCGAATCCCCGCTGCCTCGACAAGTCGAGGCGCGGCGGGAAGAGCTCCGGCGCGATCTCAGGGCAGTATGGAGGGAGCGACTGTCGCAACCGAGGTCCGGGCACGCCGCAATCGCGGCGGTAAGACCCCTCTTTGAGGAGTGGCTGGATAGGCGTCACGGCGTCCTGACCTACCGCATGACGCAGGTCCTCACCGGACACGGAAGTTTCGGGAGGTTCCTGTGTCTGATAGGGAGGGAAGAAACGCCTGGGTGTCACCACTGCGAGGATCGTCCGGAGGACACGGTGGAGCATACGGTGCAGGACTGCCCGCTTGGGCAGAGCACCGCCGTGTCCTCACGACGGCGATAGGCGGAGACCTCTCGCGCCCGGCATTGGTCGAGGCCATGCTGCGGGGCGAGACGGAGTGGGGGGCGGTCGCCTCCTTCTGCGAAGCAGTCATGCTCGTGAAGGAGGAGGCGGGCCGCCTGAGGGAGAGGACAGCGTCCTCCCTCAACCCCAGCCGAAGTGGTAGACGCCCACGGCGTCGGACGTCGCAAGACGATCTCCGGCCACCGTAGGCGCGGGCATGCGGGCAGCGAGTAATGGGCGACTCGCTGTCCGACCATGGACCATGCCCGGGTCGACGGCGCGTTGTGTTCCACGCGCGCCTCAAAGAGTGTCAGCATAGAGACGGGGCCTGTAGAGGACCAAAGCCTGCCGGGGTCGCGGGACCAAGGGATTACCGTGACCCCGGTACGTAAAGGGCTAGTGAAGGACACCGTGGATTTTAGTCAGTACAAGTCTGACAGTCCCTCCCGCCCTGCCCTGGGTGGGAGGACTCATTTGATGATTTTACCACGATAAAAAAAAAAGGGGAGCACTAAGAAGGGGTTTTTGGAAATTTAACCTTTAAGGGGGTGAAAAGGGGGAATTAGGAAAGTACGTAACCCACGCGGACGAAGTCGCGGGCAAAGTGCTAGTAAATAAATATTCCACAACTATCACACAACGCCATCTAGTCCCAAGCCAAGCAGAGCTTGTGTTATGGGTACTAGACAACTGACAAACATACTTATATATTTCTAAATACATACATATTATAGATAAATTACACCCAGACACAGAACAAATGATCGTGCTCATCACACAAACATTTGTCCTGGGTGGGAATCAAACCCACGACCTCCGGCATAGCAGTCCAGGGTCACTAACCACTAGACCAACAGGCCTGCCTAAACTAAGTTTGCTTACCTACTCGGATATTTTTGCTTAGATTGCATTTCCCTAAGTGTACGAACACGGTGGCAAAACGTCGAGCGGGGCGTCCAGCGGGGCGTGCAAGCGGCGAGGAAACAAGCACACTCCTCACGCAAAGCTACTCTGGTTAGGACGTTTGCGAATGTTCGACTCGAGCAGACCCTCTGGCCGTTTACTTCCGTAAGGTTCCAAGTGTGATTCCGGAAACGATGAATATACGCAACAATTTTGCAAGGTCACTTAATCGATTAAAAAAACATTATTAGCCTTAGGATTTTTTATTTCATTATTTTTGCAACCACAACTTCCAAAAGAAAAGTTATTTCACACTTTTGTTATATTATGTTACCCGACTTTTCCGTCGACTTGATTTTTTATTTATTTATTGCCTGATTTTATGTCAGTTTTTTATTCTAGTGTTTTAAGTTTAGATATTAAACGCAAATCCTTATCATAATAGTTTTTGTGCGCACTAGAATTTTGTAAAAGAAATACAACTGAACAAAACAAAAGTATGGGACCAAACGACAGGTATAATATATACTGGATTAAACAAAACAAGAATCACAGAAATCTGCCCAGAAATCTACGAGGAATACTGAATAAAGTCAAACCCGTCTACATAAAAGTAAGCTTCTTGGCCATCGCCACCGTTAAATAAATTCCATGCTGCTCTTTGATTTAGTTTCAGAATTTTTTGTAAGAAGATATGAGAAGTTTAAAGTTAAAGTGAGTACCCAGAATCCTTAAACCAGAGAAAGGAATGTACCATAAGGCTGGTACGTACCAGGTCCAGTGTCTCCGCAGACGTTCATGCACTCTTCCACGCTGGAGAAGCGGTTGGGTCCACCGCCACAGCCTCCGTACGTGTATGGCTGACAGCTGCCCGTCAGCGCGTCCCAGTAGATCTTGGGGATGGCCGCGCGGCATGGACCAGGGTCCAGGCGGGCACCACACACCTCTAGCAAAATAAGGTGATTAAATTGTTATGATTATGTGGTGATAAAATTAAGAAAACAAATGTGGTGATTAAACCTATTAAGTAATCTTTACTCTAGTAGGTATTTTATTTGTTACAAACTATCATACAAACGTCCACTTTGCTCACCTTCTCCACGGAAGGCTCCACAGCTCCTCTCACACATTTCCTCCGTGCTGTAGCTATTCGGATGACCGCAGCCTCCGATGCCACTGATGAGGCACTCTCTCCTACTGGAGTCGTAGTAGAACACTATCAAGCTGTTGCCACACGGCACTAACGAGTCTGGAGTCCTACATTCTTCCGGTGGCTGTTGGAAAATAAATAAGTTGTGCAACATATCCTTTCATAAGGAATAGGGCTATCGATAACAGCTACACTGCTCTAGTATTAAAAGTTTATCAATTTACGTGTGCAGGAATAGCCACAATGGTGGTGGTCGCAGCAGGTCGCTTGCAGCGAGCCTCGCAGTCACGCTGAGACTCGAACCTGTAAAAAAGATTATTATAGGGAAATCGGGAGTAGATTTCAAATGTTTGGATTATCTTCTGTCATGGATAAAAATACAAAGCATTTTTTTTTAAATCTGGAATTTCATGAATGTAGTAGGATAATTACTAAAACTTCACAAGAGTCACCTGTTGTCGTTGCCGCTACAGCCAGTGAACACGAACTGCTTGCATGCGTCGCGGGATGCGTCGTAGTACCATTGTTGCATGTATGACAAGCAGTTGCCTCCTTCTGGAGGTAGCGTGCACGGATCTGTTGTAAGATTAATGCAGTTATAGCGATGGGTCTTCACGGTAAGTTTATTAAAAGGCTTTTTTCTTTTTTTTAGCGTGATTTATCATCAAATTAATGTGGAACACAACGCGCCGTCGACCCGGGCACGGTCCATGGTCGGACAGCGAGTCGCCCATTACTCGCCGCTCGCATGGCCGGAGATAGTCGTCTGCGTCTACCACTGCAGCTGGGTTGTGTCCTTTCCCTCACGCGTCCTACCTCCTCCTTCGCTAGCATGACTGCTTCGCAGAAGGAGGCGCCCGCTTCTCACTCGAACTCGCCTCGTAGCATGGCCTCGACCAATGCCGGGCGCGAGAGGTCTCCGCCTATCGCCGTCGTGAAGAGGCGGTGTTCTGCCCAAGCAGGGCAGTCCTGCGTGGTGACACCCAGGCGATTCTTCTTTCCTCATCCGACACAGGTACCTCCCGAAACTTCCGTGTCCGGTGAGAACCTAAGTCATGCAGTAGGTCAGGACGCCGTGACGCCTATCCAGCCACTCCTCATAGAGGGGTCTTACCGACAAGCGCTCCCTCCATACCGCCCAGAGATCGCGCCGGAGCTCACCCCGGCGATGCGCCTCCACGCGCCACTCATAAACGCGCTGGAGGGCCGTCGCCTCCAGATCCCAAGGAAGCAATACGTCAAGGAGGTTGGCCGATTCGCTAACTAAAAGGCTTACAAACAGTGTATTAAATTAATAAGTGCTAGTTACCTATTTCCGTTTTGCAGACTTGCGAACACTCTTCGATTGAAGAGAAGCGGTTAGCACTGCCGAGACAGCCTCCGTAGCTGAACTCACGGCACTGCCCAGTGTAGGGTTCGAAGTAAACTTTTTTGACGTATGACTTGCAAGGACCTACATCCCTAGGCTGTTTGCAAACGTCTGAAACAAAAGGCGATCAATGAGAAAGAATGAAATCAACGATAAGCATGGAAATAATGTATACGGTAGGTCCATACCGATTCCTCGGAAGGCTCCACAGGACCGCTCGCAAGCCTCCTGCGACGGGAAGGTGCCCGAGTACCTGCAGACAGGACCAGCCTCCTGGTTGGCGTGGGACACACACACGTGGCGGCTTCGGTCGAAGTACCACACCAAGCCTCCGTAGTGACAGTCTTCCGGTGCTTCGGGCACTGCGCACTCTGATGGTAGGTCCTTATAGAAATTAAAGACGTTATGAAAACGATTGGAAGCTTCAAATGTAACTCCATTACTGTTCCAAAAGATCTAGCTGGTTTTAAATACTCTAAACGGGTTTTAATTTTAGTACCTCAATAATTTAACGGATCACAAGATAGTAGACACTTACTACGATAACTGTCTTCGATGGTGTGGTGGGCTCAACCGGTGCTGGTCCAGTCCTACACCGACTCTCGCAAGCTTCAAGACTCTTGAATCTAAACATGTTTTTTTTATTAAGTATTTGATTCTATTTACTAGTATGCTGAAGCTAGTAAACTAAATCATTCACACATCTTTTCTGAAAGTAAAGCGGCCCGTGGTGATGGATGTTATAACTGTTTGCATAGACAGATGCTATGTTAGTTTTGTTTCTAATATAACGTACCTATTGGCGTTGCCTTCGCAACCTCCGTATGTGAACTGGCTGCATGAAGCGGTAGTAGGATCGTAGAACCAGCGCATCAAAGAATCATTGCATGGACCCTGCATCATCGGCAGTTGGCAGATATCTGGCAAATATTAGTTGTCGTCATACAAGGACGTCTGTGTCAACATTTTAATTAAACAACCAATTTAAGCGCGGGCACGACGTTTTACCCATTTAAGAGTACCGAGTAGACACAGTCAGTCACCACATTCCGCCCCACCACACCACATCGATCCCAAAACCCAATGCAGAACCGAGCACTGTTATTTTGTGAGTAACAATAATTAGATGGAATCCAATATTATTAGTCTACAAAAAGAATGTGGTTGTAACATAATAACTATCGTTTACCTTCTTATCACAGTAGGTACCTGATCTTTCCGGTGCCGGCCTGTGATCCAGTTCTTGTGTATGTGGTTCCGGCCGTGGTCTAGCTGTGGTGGTCATAGTGGTAGTAGTGGTCTTAATTTCCGAGCATCTGTTTTCACATTCTGCTTCCGTGCCGAAATTGTTCTCATTTCCACCACACCCACCGTAGTAGAATTGACGACATCTGGTAAAATAAGGGGCTTGATCATAACTAGGCTCTTTTCAACAGTTTCAATAATTCTGAAGGACTCTTTATTTCATATCTTTGATGTTAACTAATCTTCTTACCTCTTGAAGGTGGTATCATAAAACCATCTTTCTGTGTAGTTTGAGCACTGACCGGTCTTGGCAGGTAACGTGCATTTGTCGGCCACTGCAATATAAATAGTCATTTTCATCCATCTCTGGTTGTTATGTATAACCCTGATATAAAACAAAACCCATGTTATTTAGTAATACAGAATACATGAAATTCTTTCTATGGCGTTTACATTCGAGGAAGGTTAGTGGAAAACTTTACATTCGAAAAGAAAATATGCAAAAACATTTAAACCATTCATGTATAATGGAGAAACCTACTAAAACAGAAACTTACCTGGGTAATATCAAAAATAATTGTACAGTCACCAAAAAGAAACGAAAATGAATTTCGTTACAAAAATGAAAAGTGTTACAAAAAGGAACTAATAGGGTAATTGCACACTATGAACAAAACAAAATAGGTTTCGGTTTGTTTCATTAATTATAATGAATCACATAATAATTGAACTACTTCGATACAACTTGGATAGGTTCATCTGAACTTTTAATAATACAAAATCAACAATAACAAAACAAAAATAAAACAATACAAACGATCAAACTTTAAAACTTTTAAATCGCAATTCAAGTATAATGTCACATTATAAAAATATAGCAACATTTTCTATTATTTTTATATTAACAATATTTCGAGAGACTTAATGTCTCTAACGTCTAATTTGATGTCAGGTAGGATTTTACATTTTACTAACGTATTCATAAATTCTTTGTCAAGTACCTACTAGTTTCAATCTCGAACGGATCTTAGTAATGAGCTCAAAACACAGTAGCGATGGCACGGCCGGTGAAACAAGTTGGGTAAACAAGAAATGTCTACGCGAGTAAAACTATAAAAATAACATTATTAATTGATTCTTTCCTTTCATCTACTAATATTCCTAGTAGGTAGGGTGAAAGCATTGCTAGATTTTTTTTGTAACAAAATAAACGTGTGACGTATTTTTCAGCAATATAAAATCACCCTTACTTCCTTTTTGTTAACTCATTTTTGTTACGTAACAAAAAATTGTAACAAATTGTAACGAAAAGGAATATAAAACACGAGTTGAATATAACTTCAAACGAATTAAAAATCAGTAGGGCTCCTTAGATAAAATAGTTGTTTACTTTTGATTTGGGCGAGAGTAATACAATATTTAAATGGTCTAAAAGTAAATAAACAACCTACCGGGTGACATACAGACCACCGCACCAAAAGGAACGCAATAATCTATATATAAAAGGAGAACTGACTGACTGACATACCAACGTACAGCCGAAACTACTGGGGCTAGGAATGTGAAATTTTGCACACGGCTTCCTATTATAATGTAGGGGAGCACTAAGAAGGGGTTTTTGGAAATTTAACCTTTAAGGGGGTGAAAAGGGGGATTTAGGAAAGTACGTAAACCACGCGGACGAAGTCGCGGGAAAAGTGCTAGTGTTGAATAAATTCACCGCTGGCTTACGTACACTGCACTCAAAAAAACGCACGTTTAAAGATGGCCGACTATCACTAATTAGCGCTACGTGATTGGCTGCTCACAATAAACGCAGTGTTGATAATTCTACATTTTATAAACTAACAAATATTGGTGTTACAAAATATAATAACAAAAATGACAAAAATCGTGGACAAAGATTTGATATTAAATTAATTATCTATTTCTTTATTATTTAAAAAAAATAATGCAGGATCTGAATGAATGAATGATACTGAAGTTCAATTTTAGCTTGAATTAATGAGATACGTAGCACGCAAAAAAACTAGAGTCATTTTTGTAACGCACAAGTCTTCGAGGACATTATTATTTACATGGGAGAAAAATCATACACCCCAAAACAAAAATGTGTATTTTAAAAACTATATGCTTAATTATCCTGTGAAATTAATATTATTCATTCATAATTCTGTATGTCTACGTATCCTAACTTGTTTTATAAAATTTTCGCATTATTACGATAAAACCTACCATGGACATTTCAGCATGTTAAAATGTACAATTATTTTTGATATTGCCCACCTACCAAAATGGTATGATGAAGTACTGTATATCTTTGCTCTGCAAAGT
This sequence comes from Agrotis puta, assembly GCA_943136025.2. Taxonomy (NCBI): domain Eukaryota; kingdom Metazoa; phylum Arthropoda; class Insecta; order Lepidoptera; family Noctuidae; genus Agrotis; species Agrotis puta. The sequence continues at coordinate 12,475,162 of OW964185.2, read as the reverse complement.
TATTCTTTATTTTTCAATACTGTGTTCTTTGTAGTTGCGTTTCATTGAAGTTGAAATCCAATCATAAAATCTTCGCTTCTTTCTTTTGAATGGGTTGAACTTACCAAATGCTTTGTGTGAAACACGATAATCACGCAAATGCGTTGCTGAACATAAAAAAAATACTGAGCACTGATCTCTGATCACGTCTACCTTGACTTACCGTATGCACTAGGGCAGGTCTGTTCGCAGGCCTCCCTGGAACTGAATCGGTTGTCGTTGCCCCCGCAGCCGCTGTAGTAGAAGGGCAAGCATCGGTTCTCTGACTGACTGAATGACCAGAGAGCTTCCTTTTCAGTACAATTGCCTGCTTCCTGTGGCTGTGTGCATAGAGCTGCTTACGCAACCCAGTAGTAAACGTTCACAAAGACATAAATTGTTAGAAGACATAGAAACATTATTGTAAGTGATTTCTACAGAATAGTAGTATTTAAAAGAAAAATGGAGATTAGCGTGGGACCAATTGCACTTCCTTGTGGAATTCGAAATCAATGAGAAATTAGTTATTTGTGAAGAAGTTCATTTTAGTCTCTTCTATAATTTTGCCCAATAGTTTTAAATCTATTCCAAATATATCGAATTTGTACGCATTATTTTAGTGTTAAAATATTATCAACGAGTCAAACAAATCAAATGATTATGAAAAAAAAATGTTTGAGAATCGAATTTAATAATGTGAAAGATTCTTTGGAGATCGATAAAATGAAAGCAGTGGTTAAAAACACATGCCTCAGAAGAGTCAAATAGCACATTAAAGACAGAGATTTTCGCAAAATAATTAGTTTCCTACATCATCGATATAAGGTTTTAGAATAAGGTTATATACGTAGTTTTATTACTTACGAGGTTGTGCGCCAACACAGCGCATCTGGCAAGCTGCTTCGGAGCTGAACCTGTTGGAGTTGCCTTCACAGCCTCCCCAGATGAACTGTTCACAGCGATGGGCCTCAGAGTTGAAACCCCAGCGACTGTAGTTGCCAGCACACGAGCCCTGATCAATTGGTAGGTCGCATTGGCCTGAAAAATATTTTTACATTAATCAAATGCTGAAAGCAGGTATGAAAAGGCCTGAGGGGCGGCTTGAAAATAATACTTTCCAGACTTAGGGAGAATTGCTTTCAACGGACAAATGTCAAATAAAAAAAAAATATTTTGATATTTCCAGTGAACCATGTTCTAATTTTCTGTACTACCACTGCTAAATACAGCGCGATATAAAATTGAAATAACCGTGTCCTCCGGGCGATCCTCGCAGTGGCGATACCCAGGCCCTTCTTCCTTCCCAAACAGACACAGGAACCTCCCGAATCCCCAGGACCCTTAGGATAACAATTTACTATTGTAATGTAGTTTCGCTTGCTGAGTCTAAATATAATACTTTGACCAAACTAAATTTTTTGTAGCAACATACAACAGTTACATAACAAATTTTATAATCTTCTATCTATCTATACTATAATAAATCTGTAGAAGGGTAAATTCTGTACATTTAAAATATTGAAAAAATAAATAGCGGGGGGTGTTGCTGGATCGATACCAAACCCAAATATATGATTAAAAAAATTTTTGTCTGTCTGTCTGTCTGTCTGTCTGTCTGTCTGTCTGTCTGTTTGTGCAGGCATCACGTGAAAACTAACGGTTCGATTTCGATGAAACTTGGTATAATTATTCCTTATTATCCTGGGCATAACATAGGATACTTTTTATCCCGGAAAAATACGTAGAAAAAAAATCTTATTTTTCAGTTTTATTCATAGACGTTGTTCTGTAGAACCGCGAACACACGTTGCATTACCCGCAGTGGATTCAGCGCCGTAATATTATAAGATGTCATTGTCAGAGTTACTCAAAATGGGGAAATAAACCATCCACGCGAAGACCGACATCCGCTCGGACGGAGTCGCGGGCGGAAGCTAGTACTATAATAAATCTGTAGAAGGGTCAATTCTGTACATTGAAAATATTGAAAAAATAAATAGCGGGGGGTGTTGCTGGATCGATACCAAACCCAAATATATGATTAAAAAAATTTTGTCTGTCTGTTTGTGCAGGCATCACGTGAAAACTAACGGTTCGATTTCGATGAAACTTGGTATAATTATTCCTTATTATCCTGGGAATAACATAGGATACTTTTTATCCTGGAAAAATACGTAGAAAAAAAATCTTATTTTTCAGTTTTATTCATAGACGTTGTTCTGTAGAACCGCGAACACACGTTGTATTACCCGCAGTGGATTCAGCGCCGTAATATTTATAAGATGTCATTGTCAGAGTTACTCAAAATGGGGAAATAAACCATCCACGCGAAGACCGACATCCGCGCGGACGGAGTCACGGGCGGAAGCTAGTATTTTATATTTTTTATTCGTAAGTCTTACCTTTAATAACAGAGCTAGGTTCGCACTGCTTCTGACAAAGTTCCCGGCTGTCAAAGTTATTTGCGTTTCCGAGGCAACCTCCGTATCTGAAGGGGATGCACTGCTCCCGCGTGCTGTTGTAGTGCCAACGTTGGTATTCTCCGTCGCAAGCACCCTTCACGTTTGGTAGCTTGCACGTGTCTGGAAAAAAAACGACAATAATAAAATGAAACAACCCAGCTGAATGTGATCTCACAAAACTTGTGATTAGTATCATAATATGCATTAGAATTTATTAATAAACATTAAACTTGTGTTACCTTTAGGCGAGGGTTGCACGCACACATTTTCACACTCTTCCTTGGTAGAGAATCTGTTACCATTGCCATCACAGCCTCCATACCAGAAGCGAGAACAACCTCCGTATACAAGATCGTAGAACCACATCGCCGTGAAGTTATGGCAAGGACCTGGGTCCGTCGCCAAACTACAAGCAGCTGGAACAGTATAACTTATTGTTAATTAACCCCTAATTACTAAAGTAGGGAAAGTACAAAACAAAGTGAACTCACCTTGTCTATTTTCAGGAGCATCAGTGCATCCAAGGAATTTAGGTCCAGTGGCTTCGGTGCGTCCATCAGGACAGCATCCGTGCCTGCTAGAAGAGCAATCACATCCAGCGCCGCCAGGGCCGGTGGCGCCAGTCTCGCCGTCTCCACAGCATCCGAACTTGGAGTCGCGACAACGGCAGCCGTGCTTTACAGGTCCCGTAGCGATGGTAATGCCATCATCACAGCAGCCGAACTGGTATGTGTTACAACCACAGCCCTCATAGCTGGGTCCGGAGGCCGCAGTATGCCTTTGAAAATTATTTGATTTTTTAATTAAATTTAATTTTAAAAATCATCGAGCCTTCGAAATGGGGAGCCTGCCTGCCAAATTTTTATTACTCAAATAAATAGGAACCCTTATTGCTAGATGTAGGATGTTAGTCAGTTAACCAAAATTTTACTCGGTGTAATAACACTAAAGATAATGTCACAAAGGGATTTGGTCCTTAAACAAATCAATATATACAGTCAACAATCTTCAGACAATAAATATTTAGTCATTTAGTTACCGAGAAAAAAACTTAGATCTTTACATACATACTTACATACATACTTACATACATACTTACATATATACTTACATACATACTTAAATTCATACTTACATACATACTTACACCCCGACTCGGACAGGCTAGGGCAGAAAGCGTTAAAACTACCCAGAAGTATGAGCAGTGAGCATCTCAAAACTAAATTTAGGGTTGAGTGCCTAAAACAGAACCTTACTAACGTCCGTCTTTTTTTTTATTCTGATGACACAAGTTAAAATATGTGAGTCATTGTATTACGCATACAAGTTACATCACTGTCGACAAAACAATGCTATCGGATGGATTTTGTAGAAGTTACCTATCGGGACAGCATCCATGTTCGGTGTACTGACATCCGCAGCCCTGATTGTCTTGTCCCTGTGCGATGGTGACGTTGTCGGGACAACAACCGTGAAGCGCGTACTGGCACCCGCAACCTTAGAGTAAACGCAGATAATATTTACTTGAACTGACACTCAGTAACTCAAAATCAGCAAATGTTTCGAGGTTCTATTATGGATAAGAATAACAACAGGACAATAAACACCTTCAAGATGTGGTCCCTCAGCCGGTTTGCGGTTATCTGGGCAGCAACCGAAGGCTTGCAGCAAGCAGCAGCCTTCGAAGTCAGGTCCGTGGGCAGGAGTCTTTTCATCCTGACAGCAACCATACGTCGATGTACGGCAGGGTCCTGGGCATCCTTTATTTTCAAGACCTGAAGCTGTAGAGAAAAAAAAAAATTATAGTTTTAGTTGGCGTTATCTCCAGTTCGAATTAGATCTTTCCGCATATTAATTATTGCAGTGTGATAATTAATAAAGTATCATTCACCTGGTGACACACCATCAGGACAGCAACCAAACTCAGTATCGTTGCACGGACATCCCTGTCCGTCGGGCCCGGAGGCTTCGGTTTCATTGTCAGCGCAGCAGCCGAACTCGAAACTACTGCAAGGATCCAGAGTGCTGGTACCAGTGACGTCAGTGGTTCCTTCGTTAGTTGTGCTACCTTCTCTTGCTTCGATGGATTCGGTTGTTTCAGTTGTCGTGTCGGTAGCTCCTTTGGTTGAAGTTTCTAGGAGGAAATCAATACAGTATGTGCATCATATACCAAGGATCACCTATTGCGTAAAACTTATTTTTGGAACTGCCTTCTTCAGAAAAATCACTACCTAGTGATGCTTAAAAACATTTATTTATTTTAAAATGTTTAACAGTCGCGTGTTATGCAAGGGGGAGGCCTTTGTACTGCAATGGACGCCTTCCGGCTGATGATGATGATCATCTGCTATACTTAATCTCGATGATCAAATCACCTGTTTCGGGGCACCAGCAGTTCCAGAACTAGAAAGAAAGGGTGCCCCGAAGCAGGTGACTGCTAGCTGTAGTTTTGTTGTCAGAGCGGCAGACGAACCGGAAGCCACTGCAAGGATACAATTAGGTGGTTTCGAAGTCGTTAGTGATACCTTCGTTGGTTGTACTAAGTGTACTGGTTTTCGCTTCGGATGCATCTGCTGTATTTTCTGTTTCCTCTTTATCTAAAAGAAAGTCATAAGTAGTGAAAGGAGCGCTGACACATCATTTTGTATTCAGTTGAATGTGCACTATTATAGACAAGCTTTACGACCGTAATGGTAAGTCTCCATTGTATTAATTACGTTTCGCGAGTGAAGAAATACTGAAAGGACAATGAGTAACGGTGGAAAATCTCAATAGAAATAAGATATTCGTGAACGTGTTAGAGCTCGTATGTAATTTTTAATAGTAAAATATACGCCTGTTACAGTCCCTGTAACTGGCCTACTTGAAAGTAAGGGTTTGTATTTAAAATTAGTTTTAAATTTTATTTTCATCTCAGGACTTTTCTTATAACTTTTAAACCGTATCTCCCAGAGGTAAAAAGATTGGAAATTACCTCTTGATTCATAATTCCCGGGACAACCTGAATACGTTGCGGGAAGTTACAGATCACAGCATTTAAATCAGATTTTTCATGATAGAATCGCTAAAGTGTAGTTGTAGAAATATCTACTGCCATAATATTACGAAATATGCCAACTAATTACCGGTAGGTTGTCTGGGCACTTCAATTGTGGTGGTGGACGTCATTTCCACAATATTTTTTGGCCACATCTCGAGTTGGGGTGAACATTTTTCAGTTACAAGTGGTTCTTTAAGCTTGTTCGTTTGGACGATGAATTTCCACGAAGCTACTTGGCCTATTCCGTTGTATGCTGCACATTTGTATTCCCCGAAAGTGTCCTTATTGAGGGTTCTGATAGTGAGGATGTTTCCTCTCGGTTCGTAATTCGTGTCATTGTAGAGGACCAAAGCTTCCTTATCGTAGACCCGGTACCAGAACACGCAGGGTGGTGGGAACCCGTACACTAGGCAGGACACTTGCAGCGAGCTGCCCTGCTCGCCGGTTACCACGTTCTCTGCTCCGGCAATTCCAGCAGCTGCACGCACAGGATCTACCAGACATTGTTATTAGACCAATGTTAGACTTAATGTATTAATAAATCTATTCAATACTTGCTGTTGCCAGGGCCCCCCTGGCAACAGCAAGTATTGAATAGATTTCTCATGATGGTGATTCATTATTGCAGTACCAATAAGCCTTAAACTAAAAACTAGTTCAACTTTTATTCCTTAACATTTTTGTTTTTACTGGTCTATTGCAGTTAAATATAATTTCTGTAGCGAGCGGAATGCAAGCACTTTAGTTATCAGCAACTATAACCTGCCAGCGGTCTCCCCAGGCTTTCATCGTCACTCACCATTGACGACGAGTTCCTTTTTGTACGTGATCATTCCCGAGACATAAACAGCTGTAAAGGTGTAGTTGCCGGTGTCGTTGCGGTACAGAGGGAGGATCACCAGCGTGCCGTCACACAGCAATCTGTAGCGGCCCGCGTTACCGTCGATCTGTTGATTTATTGAGATGTAATATAGGTACCTAATATTAGAATTAAATACGAGTATTATGAGGACTTTTGAAACATAATGAAAAACAATTTTCGAAATCAGTGGAACCGTTTTTGTGTTATTTATTTTTATTTATTTGTAGGTAAATCGGTGAACATTCGACGAACTGAGGACCTCCTTTTTTTCTGAAGCCTGTTTAAAACGGATGGAGAAATTAAAGGATAGCCACGAAAACGCAAAAAAACGTACCTCCTGATCTCCGAAATTCCACCATATTTTAAACGGCGCTGTTGGGGTGCTTGACCATGGCACATTCCGTACATCAAATGGATAGCGCATTGTGGCTGCACCGCCTTCAAATGCAGTTATCTTTGTCTCATCTACGAACATTATTATTACATGGATTAAATTAGTTTTGTGCATTTAACGTCTCTTTTCCAATATTGCTAACTCCATTACAAATACCTAGATAAATGTTGATAATAATTAGAACAGACACTCCACAAAACTTCCATGTGATTTTGATAACTAGAAAGCTGGACATTTTATAATCTGAAATGTAGGTACTTATACTAAAAACAAAGTAATGAAAAAAAATGGAGTTGGAACGCCCCCCTGTGGCACGCCGCGCCTGGCAGAGGCAACATCTAGATGACGAACCTTTAATAAAATATGGTAATAATAACGGCTTTAATGCGATCTTTACCCTCAGAACAAGTTACTAGAACCTGATCCTTGCGTATAAGGTCCACATTAATAATAACGGCTACAGGAAACTGCAAAACCAGTGAACTACCGTTTCAAAAATACTAAGGGTATACAACAAGGGTCGCGGGACTCAGAAATCACCGTAACCCCAGTGCGTAAAGTGCTATTGAAGGACACCGTGGATTTTAGTCAGTACGAGTCTGACAGTCCCTCCCGCTCTGCCCTGGGTGGGAGGACTCATTTGAAGATTTTACCACGTTAAAAAAAAAGCGTGTTTAACACACAGTGTGTGTTGGATGTCAAAATCTATGGTGTTAAAAGCATTACTGAAGTCCAATACGGTAATGAAAATCTCATTTACATTTCCTATACCCGATCTACTAACGTCCTGTGCACTTACCAAGTGATTTTCCGTTGACAAGTGAATAAACAATGTCAGTAATTAGTGAGTCAGTCCAGATAAACTTAAAAAGTAGGCAAATATGCATTGAAAACCCCGACAAATTTAATGTGTCTTCACATTGACTTTGTCCGGGTTTTAAAATCAACACCTAGTGCTTGACACGTGAAGTTCTAACTACTAAGCCATCACGTTCATAATCATTTAATTTAGATTTATTTTTATAATTATTTGTGTCCTACCAGATATCACTGCACACTGGAATAGCTAAATAATATTTCACGAGCCAATTTTTAAAAATAGGTACCCATGATATGTGATATAATAATAGTGTTACCTTCGATAGCGCGTGCGCACGCTAGCAGCACGGCGAGCGAGAGGAGACAGATGCTCGACATGTCGACCGCCATGTAGTCACTGATGCACTTTCAAGAAGCAGCACCAAGTTAGACCGTTACGAGTGGTGGTCACAGTCCTACTGTTCTACTATAACAGTTTGAATTTCGAAGTGCTTATCGTGCACTAATGTGGATTTTTTAGCGTTCCGTATCCAAAGGTTAAAACGGGACAGTTGTCTTACTGGGCAGAACGAAAGAAGAAAGCTTAGCAATTAGGCCCTCGTGCTAGACTCTGTCGAAAGCCTTCGAGATGTCAAGGGAAACAGCAAGTGTTACCCCGTGCCTTTTATAGATAATGATACGGAACCCTTCGTTCGCAAGTCCGATTCGCACTTTTTTTTTGTTTTTTTATCATCATCCTACAATGGGGTGTCATTTCCGATGTTATAAATTGGGGAATTCACTGGGAATTTTGCAGTATTTTGGTGCGATTGTGTAAAAGATATGAATTTAATATTTAGTGGAGATAATAGTGTCATGTAAGGATAATTTCATTGTATGAGAAGGAAAGTATCTGGGCAACAGAAGTAGGTCAGATCAATGTCATATCCAATTTGGTGAGGTGATCCACAGGATATTCCTATTTTAGACACCTTTCTTTATTTAACACTGAACAAGTTAACCAGTGCCTGTAATATCTTGATGTGGAGGAAAATAAAGATTTATGATTATGATTAGATCTTATAAAACATAGACTACTATACGACTTTATGCCATTTGAAGAAACATTACTTTTCTTTTGATAAACTTCTACTGACCAGATATTTTCCTACCCTTACAATGAAATTATCCTTACACGAAACTTAGTGAAACAGCATCATAAAAAATAGGTATTTTTTTTTCGTTTATACAATTTGTATTGTACCTATGTGTAATTTGTGTTTTTTTTTTCATATTTGACCAATTTCTGCCGTCCTGATGTTTTTCTTCTATTACAATGAAAAGATCCCTACATGAAATAGAAGCAAATGCAAAGGCATTTAACAAGTTATAGTCTATTTCATTCATTTTTGTAAACAACTCGCTCTTGACTAGAAATGTATGTGAAAAAATTGTTACATAAAAAAGAGCCAATGCGGCTTTCCCTCTGTTGGCCAATTTAAAAGAAACACAAGAAAGAAAATGCGAGAAACAGTTTCATTGGTACGAACTTTATGTAAAAATAATAAAATCACCATGTTCCTGGATCAGGGCCGCCGCCAGAGGTTTGACCGCCGAAACGATGGGGATTGCAAAATCAGTATTGCACGCGGCAATACTGATTTTGCAATCCCCATCGTTTTCCATGTCTTTTTCGACCATACCTTCTTTGTCGCACTACCGTATTTTCGAGCTACTGTCGCACAATCGTTTGTCGTACCAGCGTGCATTCGAACTATAGTGAGTCTCAGTACAGTGATGCTAACGGCTGTACCAAATAGTTGGTCCACAGCCACGTCACGGAACCAGTACGAGGATTAGTCGTTAGTGTGAGTGTTCTCTACGACGTGTATTGGTTGGACCATTAGCAACTGGTAGTAGAGTGTAATATATATAAGCTTGAGCCTCTAATTAATCATTTGGTAGCGGTAAAACCTATGAACCGTGTCGTATGGAGTGAGAGACAGGGACAACAAATTAATCTAAACCATGACATTTTTATCATAACTACCAGTTTGTAGATTTACCATGTGAGTGAATGTTGTGATGGTTTTTATGCTAGCTAGAAAAATCACTGAGCTCTTGATACATTATAATATGTGCAAATTACTGATACGTTATCACGAGCAGCCATCCAAAAATATAAGAGGAAGTGTCACAGGAAGGAAGGTTATGTATATAATTACGTAGCGAGTCTTCATAGGGAAGCGTGGCTTACTTTTCAATTGTGGGTTTTAGCTGGGCGACCATTTAAAACATTTTAAAGCTAAACTGAAATGATGTCAGGAAAGCCAAAAGCTATTTCAGATATCCTTGTTTATGACTACACCTCCAAGGATTAGAAAAAAAAAGTTGAAGCATATTAAAACAAAATGAACAGTAGTCTTGCTGCCACACTAACGAGTGTAGAAGGCTCAGCTGATCACACTGACGTTGTAGACGCGTTTAGAGAGCATTTTACTGTGCTGAGCCCATTTTGACGGGGCAGAACATAAATATGCCTGCGAACAGTGTACCCAAGATATTATTATAAAATGCAGCGTAGAAAATCATCTGATGCGGGGGCTTACTTACCACGAGTACTGTGTATACTTTACCGTCGTTTTTGTGTCTGTGCATAGGTACTCGTATTTGCCGGAGTCGCTTATGAGGACCACAGCCGTTCCGTAACTTAATAATAATACGAGTGATTCACCAGACACTAGTACTATAAATCCATCTCATTCAGCTATCACACCAGCCAAGGTACTTGACAGTTTGATAAATACTCGCCTCACAGTTCGGGTTCAAAGCAGCACGCGTAGCATGACCAATTCTATCTCTATTCTACCAAGAATAGACAAACTCATTTTATCGTTAATTGTATACAGGTCGACTGTTTAAGCGCAATACTTAAAATATCTTTTTTTTAATTAGAAATGCACTAAATTTAAAACAAAGGATCTAAAATCTAATTACCATCTGTGTCCCTTTTACCAGATTTTATTGAATTGCCACATTCTGTTAAAAACTGTGTTTGAAGAACGAGTTTTTTATTACTTATAAAGATAACAGGATAGTTAATCTTGTTCAACGACGATTTATTGTTTAGGAAGAACATATTTAAGGAGTTTTATACAAGTTTGAAAAATGTCCCTAAACTTTCCCATAATTACCATTCGACGGTATGCTCGATTCGATATTTTAATATTTACGCGTCTCTGTGCGCCGCGCTTCGCAGTTACATTTGAAGACAATCAACGCTCATCCACCGAGCCGAACACACGCGTGTCAGAGGTAATTAAGGGACATAAATTTAAGTTCTCCTGTCCAAAAAGTGACGTGGTTAGGAATATTTCTGCATACCGTTTGAACAGGCTTCGGGATGCATTCCTAGTCCTTATCTTTCCCTCACCGTTTTAAATTCAAGTTATATAGCTGCAAGTGCGACTAAGACAACGCATCGCTGGCGCCATCTGACGGCGTGAACAAAAACAACTAGTTCGAACTCAAACAAAGTGCCGGCCGGCCACAAACCGCGCGTGCTGTGAAAAAACACCAAAATATCGTGAAATACGACTGCCAGTGATACAGTGTGGTGATCTCCTGACTCCCAACATCTCGTGAGTACCTGACCTCCTTCAATTTAGATCCTTTAGCCTGTTTCTGAGTTAGGAACTTCAAAAAGCGTCGTTGGCAATACGCGATACTCAATCATATTTGTGGTCCTTCGAGCCGGATACCTGTAGATTACAGTTTTTTCAGGCATTCTCAGGTTCAATTTCAATAGAAAACTCTGAGATTTGCTAGATTTTCGCATTTTAAAAGTATTATCCTACAAAATTGTGTTGGTCATACTCGCAGTGTAACTTATGCGGATTCAGAGGTCATCTTAATTTTAGTCGGGTTATATCACAATAATTCACGTAATTTACGCAATTTATTGTTTGTAATCTTAATATCTATAACTATTCACGGTATTTATTCACTAACAAACATTATTACATAACTATTTCACCTAAAGGTATTGATTTACACCTAATAAATCTCAACTTAGGTTCGTATTTTTATACCTACATTATTTTACGTTCGAATCAAAATGGAGGAGGGTAAACTTAAACTTCTTCAATCTCAACGCGAATTTATATATCGTGATATCCAAATCCTTTACGACTTATCAAAATCTATGATTCAAGATCGTTCAAAGGTATCTTCATTCAAGGCGAGATACACACGGATACATTCAATTCGCGAAGAATTCGTTGCGGTATGTAGTGAAATACAAACTTTGGAGATAGCCATGAAACCTGATGCAAAAGTGTGTCAAAGGTCTTTGAGTTCGTTTGATGATTTGTACTATGCCGTAATCAGTGCAGCGGCTGACTTGCAGATCGCTGATAGCGACGGAACGTCGCAGGCGACGGCACCGCCCGCGCGGTCGGGGGCGTCCGACTCCATGCAAACGGGACGTAACGCACGGTTACCTAAACTTGAGTTACCTAAATTCGATAGTAAAGTTGAAAACTGGCAAACATTTTATGATATTTACAAAGCTTTAATTCACGATAATAATTCGATTTCGCAAATCGAAAAATTTCATTATTTAGCGTCTTGTTTACAAGGACCGGCTTTGTCTATTGTCAAAGGGGTTCCGATGACCGCCGACAATTACGAAGTAGTTTTTAATAGTTTGATCGAGCGTTATCAAAACAAGCGTATTATAGCTTTAACATATCTAGACAAATTCTTTAATCAGCCAGTTTTAAAATCGGGTAACTTCCAAGATCTACAAACTTTAACAAACGTAATTTATGAGGCATACCATGCACTCCAAGGTTTAAAAATTGAAAATTTAGGTGATTTTATCTTGTTTTGTTTAACTTCACGCGCGCTGGACTCGGACACGCGTAATCGTTTCGAATCTCAGAAAAACATTTCACAAATACCTACTTTTTGTGAATTGTTAAAGTTTCTTCAAGATTATGTTAAAATCTTAGAAACAAGTCATTTATCTTCTAAATCTAACATCATTAACAATCCTAACCCTCGTAATCTTGAAGGGAAAAAACCCTCGCCCGGGACTAGTAGGCAAAATAGCAGCGGATCCAAACGCTCATCTTATCTCGCAAAATCTATCCCACCTGCAAATGTGGCTTGTGCTCATTGCAATGAGGCGCACTTGATTTATCGGTGCCCTACCTTTCAATCTTTAGATTCTCGTGCTAGACTCGCGTTAGTACAAGGTAAAAACAATATGTGTACAAATTGTTTACGTACAAATCACGTCATAGAAAAATGCGTATCTAAAATTTCTTGTACGGTATGTGGATTACGTCATCATACCCTATTGCATGTTGACCCAGCGCCATCAAGCGCCGGCGCAACCACTGGAGCGAACGTTACAGCTCATTCTCACGCCGCCGTTCCCAACCGCGATATGGTTTTACTAGGGACATGTCAGGCGCGCGCGTTCAACACCGCCGCCGGAACTCAATGTACCGTGCGTGCACTCGTGGACAGTGGGGCGCAGGATTGTTTTATCACCGCTACTTGCGCGCGAAAACTCGGGTTAAAACTCCGCCGGTGTAATCTTAGCATAGCCGGACTAGGACAAAACTCAGTCACACAAGTAAAGGGGGTGACGGAATGCACTATACGACCTATACATGGTGATGCTCCACACTTTAATATCAAGCCAGTCGTGTTAGATAACATTACTGCTCTAATACCTAGCGTTAAAGTACCATCAGTCGTTCGAGAACGTTGCAACCATCTAGTGCTAGCCGATCGCGACTACGATGTTCCCGCTAAAATCGATTTATTAATTGGAGCTGAGCTATTCCACGAAATCTATGACGGTCAACGTATCAATCTGGGGCCCGGTTTACCTACCGCTCTGCATAGCGTTTTCGGGTGGATTCTGTCAGGAACAGTAAACTCTAATGCTGCACCTTTAAACACCGCGTGCTCTTTAGTGGCCACCACATTTAAGTTAGATGAGCAAATTCAAAAATTTTGGGAAGTGGAGGAACCACCGCGCGCCGTGATCACCGTACCGGAGAATGATACTTGTGAACGCATGTACACTGATTTAATCTATCGCGAACCTAACGGACGATACGTCGTACCTATCCTCTTAAAGGATGGCGATCGTTCTTTGGGGGAATCTTACAACAGTACGCTGTCGCGTTTGACTCATCTTGAAAAGAGACTTAATCGTCAGACTGAACTTAAATCCGATTATGTTAATTTCATGCGCGAGTACGAGAATTTAAATCATATGTATCCCATACCTAACCCTGCGGTACCTACTCTCAATCGTTATCTTATTCCTCACAGTTGCGTCGTTCGCCCAGAGAGCACGACCACTAAATTGAGAGTAGTTTTCGATGCTAGCTCTAAAACTACTAACGGTCTATCTTTAAATGATATTGTATTCACTGGCCCTAAGCTTCAAGTGGATATTGTAGATATCATAACCGGTTTCAGATTACACACAGTAGTTTTAACTTGTGACATCTCAAAGATGTATAGAGGAATCTTGATTAGACCGGAGGATCGGAAATTTCAACACATACTATGGCGAGAATCTCCTAGTGATCCAGTTAAAGAGTACGAACTTGCGACTGTCACCTACGGAGTTAGTAGCTCACCTTATCTGGCCATCCGCACCCTCCACCAATTAGCAGCCGATCATGGCGCCGCGTATCCACGCGCAGCTGAAGCTCTTCTTCACGAGACATATGTCGATGATATTACGACCGGCGCGCCCTCTGTACGTGAAGCTATAGAACTAAAAGATCAACTTATCAGTTTATTAGGTTGTGCTCAACTTGAGCTCCGAAAATGGAGTAGCAATTCACAATCCTTTCTTAAATCCTTGCCTGCCGATCATTGTCAAATACCTAAAGTTTTCTCTGAAGAAAGTGATAAATCAACGTTAAAAATCTTAGGAGTCCAATATGATCCTGTGAGTGACAATTTCAGTTACTCCCAGTCCCCAATCGAGGACAATGAATGTACCAAGCGTTCCATCTTATCTAGCATCGCGCGTATTTTCGATCCTCTTGGGTGGCTCACACCTTTTATCTTAAAAGCCAAATTGCTCCTTCAAGATTTGTGGCGTCTTAATCTTTCATGGGACGAACCTGTACCCAGAGACATAGCTCTAGAATGGCAAGGTTTCATAGCAGATCTTCATAACTTAAAATTAATAGAAATCCCTCGTAGAATTATACCTTCTCAGTCTAAGGAATTTCAACTCATCGGATTCTGTGATGGGTCCACTAAAGCATATGGATGCTGTGTTTATCTTCGTGTCGTTACCTCTCACAACGTACAAGCTTATCTTTTAATTGCTAAGTCCAAAGTAGCACCTCTAAAAGTGTTGACTGTCAACCGCTTAGAGCTTTGCAGTGCTGTATTACTGTCCAAAGTAATAAATCGCATTCATTCCTTGCTTAGTTCAAAAATCATATTAAATAAATCTATCTTGTTCACAGACAGCTCAACTGTATTGTCATGGTTGAATACTGAGCCACACAAACTTAAGACCTTCGTTGCCCACAGAGTGGTCCTCATTAATGACAGTCCTGTGCCAACTGAGTGGCGACATGTGTCCACCCATGACAACCCAGCCGACATCTGTAGTCGTGGCTTATCATGCTCATCTTTATCTGTTTCTCAAATCTGGTGGTCTGGTCCTCACTGGCTGTCCAACGAACCCTGCAACTGGCCTGTTTCAGCAGTTGAAGTGTCCGATAACGTACCAGAACGTAAACCTGCCGCACGCACGTGTCACACTGGTGTGACAGGTGAAGCTGACCTGCTTAATTCCATCATGGAACGCCACTCCTCTCTTTCCCGAGTGGAAAGAGTGGTTGCATGGATCTACCGTTTCATTAACAACGCAAGAGCTAAACGTTCTGAACGTAACTTATTACCTTATCTGACAGCCATTGAATTAAGCCAATCTTTAGATCATTTAACAAAATATGTTCAACATCAAAGTTTTACTGATATCATATCTTTAATAGCATCCAAGAAACCTTTACCCAAACATTTATCTAAACTCTCTCCTTTTCTTGACACTCTCGGAATCTTGCGAGTGGGGGGACGTCTCAAGCACGCGTCATTACCAAGTCGCGTCAAACATCCATACCTCTTACCTAAGATTTCACGATTGAGTACTCTTCTTATTGACCACTATCATACAACTTATCTTCATTGTGGGCCTCGCCTACTTCAATCTTTAATTATGCGTCGATTTTGGATACTTGGCATTAGAAATCTTATCAGATCACGGTTAGCTAAATGCGTGACCTGTTTTAAAATCAAACCTATACCACTTCAACCTTTACAAGGTGATCTTCCATCTTCCCGACTACAACCAGGTCATTGTTTTCAAACAATCGGCATCGATTTCGGAGGTCCTTTTATGATTAAAGAAAGTAGACGTCGTAACGCTAAATCTTATAAAGCGTATCTTTGCCTCATAGTCTGCCACGCGACCAAGGCCGTTCATCTCGAGCTGGTTACTGAGCTCACATCTGAAGCATTCATAGCGGCCTTAGATCGTTTTGTATCGCGGAGAGGACTTTGTCACTCCATAGTCACAGATGGTGGCACTAACTTCGTGGGTGCCAGGCGTTACTTGTCGGAAGTTAGCAAAATGCTCAACCGCGACAGCGATAGTATTTCCAGTCACCTCGCTTCTCGAGGAATCACGTGGAAGCTCAATCCTCCTTCCGGTCCTCACTTTGGAGGCATTTTCGAGAGCGGTATAAAATCAACAAAATACCATCTCAAACGTATTATCGGATCCCAGATTCTTACCTTTGAAGAATTTTATACTATCCTAACGAAGGTTGAAGCCATGTTAAACTCTAGACCCTTAGTGGAACTATCTTCCGATCCCGGCGAGGTTGACGCTCTTACAGCTGGTCATTTCCTCATCGGTCGACCTTTAGTATCTCTGCCTGAACCGGGCTATGCAGAGAACGAGACATTACGTACTCGCTGGCAGCTATTACAGCGCCTATCACAGAGCTTTTGGCGCACTTGGCAAAGGGACTATTTGCATACCTTACAACAGCGAATGAAATGGTTTAAACACGGCAACCGTCAGCCAAAACTGAACGATCTTGTAACCATTTATGAACCTAACTTACCTGCTAACGAATGGAGGTTGGGTCGCGTTGTACAGCTCCATCCGGGTAAAGATGACATTACTCGAGTTGTGACAGTCAAAACATCTAAAGGCTTACTTGTAAGACCTGCTGTCAAAATTTGTCCTCTTCCAATTGAACAAACTAATTAATTTATCTACATATATTTCCATACCTATAATTTAACTCACTTATAACACTTAAACATTTTCTAGTATCTACTATATGTATATCAAAATCTTAATTACCTTTAAACTTATTTTGTTCTTATCAGCTTAACTTTAAACTTAGAATCTTATCAGCATGATGACAAATGAATCTGCATATGCCGTAAGTCTCGAACTTCATCTATCTTATCTTATGAAATCCCTGGGTGATTTCAAGTGGGGGGATATGAACAGGCTTCGGGATGCATTCCTAGTCCTTATCTTTCCCTCACCGTTTTAAATTCAAGTTATATAGCTGCAAGTGCGACTAAGACAACGCATCGCTGGCGCCATCTGACGGCGTGAACAAAAACAACTAGTTCGAACTCAAACAAAGTGCCGGCCGGCCACAAACCGCGCGTGCTGTGAAAAAACACCAAAATATCGTGAAATACGACTGCCAGTGATACAGTGTGGTGATCTCCTGACTCCCAACATCTCGTGAGTACCTGACCTCCTTCAATTTAGATCCTTTAGCCTGTTTCTGAGTTAGGAACTTCAAAAAGCGTCGTTGGCAATACGCGATACTCAATCACCGTTCATGTTATGAAAGGTATTTATACTTATTTTTATCAAAGAATTATTTGACAGATGTATTCGGTATGAGTGTCTTTTTCCGCTGATAAACGTAACAATGCAAACCTGTTCCAAATAACGGTTATTTATCTAAAATATTTATGAATCTAATTACCATTCTTCTAATTACCATCGGTTACCGTTCTTTTTGATTCGAATGGTAATGAGAAGAAACAAACGGTAATGATTATATTCTGTGATTCAATTCTGTAAACACTGTATCTTTCCGTAGGTGACATAAATGGGATATAACGAATACTTACAATATATTTCCCAATCTTATCACTTGTCTTTGCACGTTTGCTTAGCACACAATTATATTTTTAAAAGACCCTGTCCTTTATGCTTTACAAAAAGAAAAAGAACACCAAAGGTACCTAAAAAGGTTCCCTATCCATTTGCATAAAATTTTAAGACCTAATACAGCTTAGCATAATTTTGTTTGGCATAATTATATTATAGATTAATATAATTACGCATAACAGCTTACGCATAATTTTTTTTGGTTTGATCATTATTATGTATGGGGCACGACAAGTTCACCACCACCATTTCCACCCAAAGTCTGGAGTACGTATCTACTAGAAAAGAATAAATATTACTTTATATTACGAGTACTATGCTAATAGTCACTAGGCCTACTAACGTTATTGGAATTAAATTTATGCCAAAACAAATGAGCCTTTAAGATGATAATGCCCACATAAAATGTATGCCTAAAAAAATTATGCCGAAGTATTATTATGCCAAAACAAATTGTGCCAAAATCGTTATGCCGAAGTATATTAGGACAAAGAACATTATGCGAAAAGAAGGGATCCCACCTAAAAGGAAGAGAAGAAAAAAAAATATATCAATCAGATGAAGGATCACAGATGAAGTTATGGGCAATAGCTAGTAATATTATAAATGTGAAAGTAAGTTTGTTTGTTACTCTTCTACGCCTAAGCCACAGAACCAATCATCCTGAAGCATAAGGTACTTTTCATTCCCCAGTTCGTTTCTGTACACCTGACAACGTATCTGCAAAATTTCGGGATGATCGGTTCAGTAGTTTAAGTGTGAAAAGGGAACAAACAAACAAACTAACCTACTTTTGCTGTTATAAAATGTCTAAGATAAGATTAAGATTATTATGTTCCTATTTTGAAATATTTTATAGGTTTGTTTTATTGCAATTAAAGGCTGATTTATCGAACTGATGTTGTATTGTTAATTACCATTTTTTCAACCTCATTACCATAAATAGATATCTAATTTCCGTTTGTGTTAAATCTCATTACCGTTCCTTTAAAAATAAAAATCCTCAATATCTTAAAAACTAAAGGTCTGATTACCGTCCCTTTGTTATATTTCACTTATCATCATTAAATACTTTAAAAAAAACGTATAAAGAACATGATTAGGCACAATTATTTGACAATTCAAAAAAATATCAAAATATGCACGAAATGAAATATTCACCCGTATACCATTAAATAATATAAACATTTCTTTTCTATATTTAAACATTTCTATGCTTAAATCGGTAAACATTTTTCGACGTTCTGTCATTTTGTCTTTTCTCCCGTCGACAAAACCTGTTTCTACGGCGCCATGCTACGTGTGCTGGAGTGATAACAAAAGAACGCTACCCTGAGTCTGAAGCGAACTGTCATGTACCTACTACACAGCGAGGAGACGCCCGTACTTGCGCAACATGTTGGTTGTAGAGTAAAATATGCCTTATTTGACAAAACGCCCAGTCATTCTTGGACTCAATCTTACTGCTGGAACTGCTCGGAATGGGTGGTCGCTGTTACTTACAACATGGCCGTCGTCAAACGCATTTGATCTGGTCAGTGCCGGATCTAGGTGGGAGCAATCAGGGCACGTGTCCCGCGCGCCAAGGTTAGGGCGCCAAAATCATAAACGATCTTGCTTAATGTATGCTAGAAAAAAAACGCCTACTATGTAGTGCACCGTACCGTTGTTGTTACGCAGTTGGTTTTGAAACGAATCCTAAATTAATTTGTGAACGTGTGCATGGTGTACGTGTACAGTAGCTAAGGCGAGCAGGCCTGCATTTCCAGAAGGCGGAAAACGACCGATCATGTGGAGATCAGATTTTTTACAATAAATTTGAAAGGCTGAAGAAGAGGTGCGTCACTATTAAATTTTGCCCCGGTTCGAAAATCGTAGATTCAGAGATGGATCTGGTCGTATACGACGTGCTTTGGGTCAAGTTGAGAGTCTCGGGTGTGCGCCGCGCCGGTGTACTTACCTTTGGTATTCTAACCAAAAGATCCAGGTGAGGTACTCCTCCAGGCGGGGAGGGGGGATTTAAGTTCGCCTTTGCTTTTAACTTCCATATTATCAGCATATCAGCAGATTCAAAGCAAATAATGTCCTTTGTCGGGGACACTGGGCGAGATATAATCATTGGCAAAAAGGAAGGTTAAGCTTATTTTCCATATTTATTCTCCCATACAAAACAGAAATCGATCCAATATTGAACCTTGAGGTACGCGCTTCACACACACCTCAGATCCCAGAGCATTAATATGCGTTTAATTAATAATTCACCTGCATCTTTCAGGTACAAGGTGAGTAGTTTATACATAGATCTTGTGATTTATTCGTAACGGATCAGGTTCAGCTCATGCGTCTTAGTTTAGGTAATCGAATGCCTCTAAGAGTTTGCATCGAACTAGCTTGGTCAATGTTGTCCTTTTTAGTGTGTTGCGTGCAGTATTTAAACACAGCATATTACTTATACGTTTTTTATTGTCCATCTATTTACATCGTCACAATTATAAAAGGATTCACTTAAACAAATTATTATGACTTGTCAACTAGCCACCCTAGCGTTACCCTACGAGCTAAACATTCACTTATTACATAAATAATTTATTTACTATATTCATCTGACTAACTAGGTAGAAATGTAAAATTACTCAAAAATATTCCATCACAGATGGAGTTTGTGACATTTTAAAATATTTATTTACATTAATCTGTTAATTTGAAGTAATATTGACTATCTAGATTATAATCTATTGGTATGATTGCGTGTTATGAACATGCGCACAGGAGACCGCTGTGTTGTGGTTCAACGTTCAAGAAATAATACCTACTCCAGCTATGGCACATGAAACAATAACAATATTATGCCAGAGCTTGCGACCGACACGACGCAGGAAGGAGGTAACAACAACTAACTATTCTCATCTAGCTATGAAGTTTCTGAACAAATACTTATTTATGCGGGGGCCACACTAACGTAAAATGCCGTTAAATATCGCGTACGCATACGTCCATCATCGTGATAATTAACGGCATTTCCCGCTAGAGGGAGCATTGCAGTTTAAAAAAAAACTTCTTAAGCATTTAATTTATTCTTCGTGCATTCTTCTAAGCACTTCTAGAGGGAAAGTGATAAATATATCTATCATAATGATTAGTATCGGTCGCGTCTGGCTTACTACACTATGTAAGATCTTGATGAAGCTGATGTCTACTTCTTCCTATAGGGCTGATCTGCTTGGAGCTCCGCCTCCTGGGGATCCAGTTGACCGGCCTCCACACATGACTTGCAGCAGAACCTGGGCATAATAGAATACAGTTGTAAGGGACCTGAGACAAAATGGCAACAAATCCAGAACGTATAGGACTAGGTATAACCAATGCATATTCTAACAATAATGAACAACAGCAGATAGTCGATGCGAACAATTGAACTCTATTATTAATCTAGTTTATCAAATGATATCGATTGACCTAATTGATTGATTAACCTCTCTGAACGCTTGCACTTACTTCGAATAATACTTGTGTCTGCAGAACTTGCTGCGCACGATCAGGTTGCAGTCCGCAAAGAAGGGATTATCTGTGCACTTAGCAGGTACCAGCAGCTCTGAAAATATTACATTTACAATGAAACTTCTCATTACTCATTTTAAGTAATCATAATAAAATTCGAACGGATACGTGTTTCTTTTTTGCTAAATTCAAAACTTTCAATAACAGAAAACACATAACGTATTATACTCATTGACGCATGCGTCGCGAAAAAATTCATATTCGTCACCCGTGGTGGAAATAAATTCCAGTTTCTGTTCTTTTACCAATATCTGTTATAATTGTAAAGTAGTACAACTTACGTTGCACGTTGATCTGCACGGTGTCAGAGTGCGAAGTGTACGGGTTGCTGGCGTGGCACGCGTACAGCCCACTGTCGGCAACCGACACCCGCGCCACCGTCAGCCGGGACACAATCGTGCTGCCTGTTGGTGTCGACAAGTGACGGATTAAAAATAGTTCATTTACCACACAAAATGACAAAAAATAATAAAGAGAGAAAATAGTTCTGTGCTATGTGCCTAACGGCTGCGCCAAAAAGGTCTATTTCAGCATTACCTAATGGAGGGGGACAGGTAAAAGCTGTCTGACGCATGATCACAACAGCTTTCTCAAGATGCTACAAATCTAGGTTTCCCGTGAACGTGTGTCATCTAGCAAGGGGACCACTTTGAAAACACGCGCGCTCAACCAGACGACACTTTTGCTTCAACAGATAGTTGCTATTCGATTAGATCGCTATTTGAGATTTGTTAATGTCGAATTTTATCTGCTAGATACGCTTAGAGGGAGAGGACTCACCGGTGATAGTAATCCTGCCATCCGACTGTATCACAGCACCGTCTTTGGTCCAGTGCACGTCGGGCTCGGGGAAGCCGTCCACTTCGCACGTCAGGTGCAGGTCCGCGCCGATGTTCATCGCCGAAGATGGCGTCGACACATGAGTGCTCACTGGTACTGTTTGTGGGAAACACGAGTTAGAGAGTAGTTTTTTTAAGATGTCAGGCGATATCAAAATTAATTTAAATAAGTACCTGTGTGATTTATAAAAACGAGTACTTACGAGTGTTAAATAATAGATATGCTATTGTGCTTAATATACATTGATTCTTAAAAATTAACAGAAACATCGAACTTGCTCTATGTACAGCATTGATGCGGTATTGAAACATTCAACGATGCACAATCGAAATAATTCACACAGAGTAAATGAAAATTTGAACGTCGCGTGAACTTCATCACCATCATACGACATCTAATAAATCATACAATAACATAAAGAGCGGCTTTATTCTCTACGTACTTACAAAAGTTGCTGTCACCACATTCTTTATACATTGTTGTTAACAAGTATCACTGTTGAATATCAACAAGCTAAGTTGTTCTTTCGGAGAAAAATACTTCGTATCTTTCACATTGTTGGGCTGTAGCTGTACCACCATTACATATTACATGCATACTTGTACTTACCACTTTCTGACGTCAGTAAAACAGGAGTTGCTCCCAATATAATTATAAATATTTAGTTTACTGCGGGCTTCACAAAAACATTCTGATATTGCTAGAAGAACACATGCAAGCTGAATACATAAACATGCTACATGCAGAGATATAAGCCATTCCGTACTATTAGTGGAAGTGAATGATTGTTGATCTTACGTCGATCGCAATCTGTGAATACTATAAATAAGAAATACTCAGATTGAATATTTTCTTATAGGCAGTTTGTGAAGGAAAATTACCGGCGTAAGACTGACAATCAGCCAGTAGGGGTCATTGATACAGTTGACAGTTCCTAATCTTACCGGTGAACAAAGGTCTAGGAGCTTCAGTAGTGGTCGAAGTGGTAGTGGTGGTCGTTTCCGCAGTAGTGGGCAGTTCTGTCCTGGGTCTGGGTACCACCGAGTTTCGTGGCACTAACCACTCGTTTTCAATAAAGAGTCCTTCAGGCTGATACGCTCGCACCAACACCACCCACGAAGCCGCCTTGCCTTCACCGTTGTACGCTTGACATGTGTACTGTCCAAGAGTTTCGATAGCCAGTCTTCTGATGAGAAGGATGTTTCCTCTCGCTTCGTATACCGCGTCGTTGTATGGCACCATGACTCCCTCGTAGCCGCGGTACCAGAACACGGAGGGTGGCGGGTACCCGTAAGCTAGGCAGCGCACTTGGAGCGGACTGCCCAGCTCGCCAGTCACCACGGCGTTCTCATCTCCAGAAATTCCGACAGGCATCCTCACAGGATCTACCAGCCCCCCATTGTTAGCGGACTAATGTTAGAGTTCGTGAATGCATCCTTCCCTCATTATCTCTAATATTCAGTGAGTGAAGTTACATTCATAAACTCTATGTTAATTAGACTACTAAGCGTAAAATTATTGAAATGGGAGGACATAACAGATGGTGTTAGATGTTTTTAGTGCTTCTAAAGAACGGTTAACAGCTACTTCGAATTTACATATAAATTCGCGATTCGCTAAATTGATTGCATCTAGTAACAGATCTTTGAAAGATCCAGCAATGACTAACTTCAATTACCTCAACCTAACTGACTTCATCACCAAACTTAAGAAGCACTCAAAACAAAGTAAGTATCAATAGTGATAACCAGCAGCAGATGTTTTTTTAGTGTGTCGTTCACCTTCGTATGCGCGTGCGCACGCTAGCAGTGCCGCGAGCGAGAGGAGATAGACGCGCGACATGTCGACCGAGATTGACGAGCCACTGATGCACTAACACGAACTTCAACTGCCAAGTATACGGCCGTCGCGAGCAATGGACAGACTCCTACTGATTGCGTTAATGACTGTGTAGATAAAAGACTGTTGACTGCGAAAGATTGCAGCCTGTGCGCACGTTGGTAAACAAGGATAAGTATGCTATTTATAAAATAATCAGTAAGTTAAAATTATTCACATATTTTGTGTATGAACGGAAAGTAGCGTAGGAAGTGAAATGTTTCAAAGTTCTGTCTGTATTTGATAAACTCTTCTTTTTTGAATGTTTGAATTATAATACTATGCATCACAATTTAAGATTTATTTTAGATATTTTAACAGTTGCGCACGCTCTAAAATAAACAATGATCAGAAAATGAAAATAACTTTAACAGGACAGTAAAGGTAACAATTCATATGTTTACTAAATTTATTTACAGTATTTTATTGCTAAGCGTTATTTTTAGGGACTGTTGACAGACAGAGGTTGTGTCACATAGTATCGAAACCACAATTTCTTCATTATTTTTTTTTATCGTGGTAAAATCATCAATGAGTCCTCCCACCCAGGGCGGGGCGGCAGGGACTGTCAGACTTGTACTGACTAAAATCCACAGTGTCCTACAGTAGCCTTTTACGTACCGGGGTCACGGTAATTGGAAAGTCCCGCGACCCGGCAGGCTATGGCCCTCTACAGGCCCCGTCACACAATTTCTTCATTTAGGGATCATTTAATTTGTAAAAAAAACGATTAGATATCTTTTGTGTCTGTTTTTATATCTTATTCCCTACGGTTATACGTCTATGTATTATGTCTAACCATAAGTTATCTTCAGCGAAAGGTCATCATATGAATTTGTTTACGAGTAAGAAGGGTTAGGTACACAGACGCACTGATAAGAGCGGGTCAAGAATAACGATCAGACAAGCCAATAACTATAAAGATTACGGTACTTAAACGCTGATCTATGAATAATAGATAACCCTGGTAAATTAGCAGCAAGTGCATTAAATATGGAAACTGTGACTGAATATTCACGTGTCACATTATTATTTACAAATCACGTGGATTTAACTAATTAATGGGATGTTGTAAACAGAAGTGCAAGTAGAAAACATGTGTGAACACCGCCCCACAAGTAAGTACACAGTCACACTTGGTTTCTGCTTACTTATTTAGTAAGATGTGTATGGGCCTTTAGAGAGTATTTAAATTAGTTTGCGTCATAATAACAAATCAAATTATTTCTTTCTTTGCAGTCATGGATACGTAGATTTTGTTTTTATCTAAAATTACATTCTCCACATTACCGCTGCACGAGTCTCATTGCATAAAATATATCGCACGGATTGATTGTCACCCATAAGAAAACAACCTTCTGTAACTGCTGAGTTTACTAACAAAATATAGGTACTTATTCTTGACTAACAATATCTCTTTTCTTGACTAGGGGATCAAGAAAAGCTAGACCTCGAAAGTACAATGCTCTATTTACTCTTATGCTGAGCGGAATCGCTAAGACCAAACCAGATTAGAACAAACGAAGGCAAATACGTGATTAATTTGTGTAACCAAAAATAATTTTACTTGAGTTATGTCTGTCCACTTACTGTGCAAAGTTTATATTCGTGATGTGTGTCAATGATCGTGATTAACACACGATACAAATGGAAATTTATGAATAGTTATTAGCTATCAACCACTACTGTTGCTAAATTGCATTATGTTTTTTTTTTCAAAATTTTTATATTGGTTCATAATAAAACATCGCGCATTTCGAAGGATAATATTATAATTATGCACCTAATAATTCTACATAAATTGTGTGATTTACCGTATTTAATTTTAGACCAATCAATTGTAGGAATTATTGTTTGTCTGATATCATTGCGTACCGCAGATATTTATAGCGGGGCAACAATAACGGTATTTCCCGTTGATTTTCGCGATAATAGTCTTTAGCATTTGTTGCGCTTTTAGTAGTTGGTGCAGTGGCTGAGCGATCGATTGCTGCGCAGCATGTCGCGGGTTCGATGGCGGCACGGAGCAAATATTTATTTACAAAAAGTTGTTTCAGATCTAGGTGCTTTTCTATGTTTGTACCTAAACGCACCTATATACAGGAAAAAATCCCAGTGTGGTACAACGTTTTTTTAAAGAAGAAGAAATGTTTACGTAATCACGTCTATAAACGCGATAATTCACGGTATTTCCTGTTTGTGTGCCCCTAGTTTCTATTCTTAATGCTGAATTAAGAATAGAAACTAGGGGCACACTAACGGAAAATACCGTTGATGTGAATCGAACACGAAATAAAGGAATTTGATTAATGATTACAACGTAATTTATAAAGAATGAGACTTAACTAACAGTACCTAGATTGAAGTACCCATTATTTATATTATTGTAACGTTAACAGATTCAATCCACACACTAACTCACCTCGCATTAAAACGAAGATGGACGTCCATTTAAATTTCTTGGTTCTGATTTATGTGAAGAGGCAAAAAAACATCGCTGCTTGTTGCCCAAATTGAGCCCATTGTTAGTGAGGAAAAAGAAAATTAGAGTCCAAGACAGAAAGACCAGAAAGGCAATCAGTTAATATTCTAAACTAAATCAATCCAAAAACCTCTAACTACTTTCCCGAAACTCGCTCTAAAATGCAAAACCCAATGGTTTGAGAGGCGCAAGTTGCTGTGGTCTTATTATTAAAATAACATTATTGTAGATAGAATTTGTTTTTAGTTGTCATTAAGGACACAAATTATCAAAACCAAGGGAAATCAACGACTAATTAATTTAAAATGTCCATCGCGTAATCAAATCCCCAACGTATCTACATCACATTTTTTTAATTAAGAGCATGTACGACGTTCAGCATTTAAACAAGGTTTCCAGTCCTTATTATTAAAAAAAATTGGAAATCTGTGTAATTACTAGCGCTAATATATACGTTAATGTTCTCTGATAACTTTTTAGATCTACTTACGAGTAAGTATCCTGTGCATATGAAGTTTCATTAAAATCGGTACAGTAATTTCGAAAAATAAGTAGTAAGTTTGTGTGCGCACACGCTCTTAACTTAGAGGAAATTTCATGATTCCAATACATCTGCCATATTTATAGCAGAAGTCCACAGCAACTGACGCCCTCTACCGGCACATTCCCCAAGCTACCATCCCCGTGCTTCGCCGTCGCTCACCATTGACGACCAGGTGTATCTCCTGCGTGGCCTGTCCGAGGTCATTGTCAGCCACACAGATGTAGACGCCGGTGTCGTTGCGGTACAGAGACACGATCTGCAGCGCGCCGTCAGACAGCAGTCTGTACCGACCCGCGTTGCCGTCGATCTGTTGGACGATTCAAGTAGTAGTGCCTTTTCAAATATGTCGTGTTACAAAAACGCAAGTAAGTGTATTTAAGAAATTTGATACTGCTGGGGCCATACTAACGGGAAATGGCGTTAATTATCGCAATAAAGCAGTTTAAACTATCATTGCATCGCAATAATAGGGTTTTTGACTGAACAATCTAATTCGTCCGTGAGTTAGATTATTAAAAAATAATTGATACGTATTTTTCTTTTGTTACGTAAACCACAATTAAAGAAGATACGATACTTTTATAATTGCCAATACGTCACAAGCAAGTACAGTTTTTACTTGCTTGCGCGTACTTGATGCGTTACATCTTTGTACATAAAAGATATGCGTTGATTAATTAATAAAATAACTAACAAAACTCTAACTGACGGACTAATTAGATTTGCAATTTATTGATGATGTCAACATGTCTATTAACGGCATTTCCCGGATTGTGGCCCCCGCATAAAAAATCTCAACTCTCCTGTCCGGTCAGCACGCGTAGTATGACCAATTCTATCTTTATGCACGATTACACATAAACGACTGAAGATTCGTTTCCCCCTATATTTTAAACATTGCCATGGTGAAGATGATGGACATCTTTCTACATTCCATCACTTTATCTACCTACGATATCTTAGTACGCGTGCGATACAAAAGTTTCAATTAATTGAAGCATGTGATAATTACGGTAAGCTCTCCGAAGGTCCACGTGATCTTGGGTGGTGGGTTGCCGTGGAACAGACAGCGCAGCGTTGCCGCACCACCTTCAGACGCTGTCACCTCTGGTTCTTGCGGCGGTAATGCAATAGGTGCTGCTGGCACATCTACAAACATAACGTGTTCATTACTTACGTCAGATCTGGCTCTGCTTTTAGTTTTTGTGTCAATGGCATCATAGTAATATCAATTGAGTCGCAGACATGCAGATTTTGTAGAGTCCTTCCTAACTTTGGTCTTCGCTGAGCATTCGTCATAACAGATAGTAACTTACAGGAGATACTCAAAGAATCCTTTTCGGAGTGTCAACTGTCAACCTCAGCCGAGCACGGTACGCCGATCCGAAAGTAGCATACAGGTATCTCAATCACCATTTAAAATGTGCCAAAGTTTTATACCTAATCTGTCAACACCATCATCACTGCTGAAAGCAGGATCATGGAAAAGCATCTCCGTCAGAGCTATATGGAAATGGTGCTCTATTCAAATTGTACCTACATGGCTTGATAATAAACTTTTCAGAACTTTTATCTTTAGCAGAATTTTATCACAGAATAAATTTTACAAGTACGGTTATGTTCAAATGTTCTTACTTGACGCAACAGTAGTGGTAAGAAGTGGATGTGGGCTGGTCTGCTCGACTGGTACCAGACACAGGTCGCTGCATCCTCGTCGGCAGCACTTGCCCACTCCGCGGCAGTCAGCGTCGTCCCCACACTCGCGTCGGCACACCACCTCGTTCGTGGTTGTCTCGTCCGTGGGACAGACACCGTCCTTTACAACTGGTCATGAAAATAATCATTGAATGAAGGAAAGAGATCAAGGTAAGTCGTGTGCCTGCTTACTGAGACATTTAAATGCAAGACGGGTTCGGAACGGGAAACAAATAGGGCTTACTAGTTCTGCATTCTGCTGTGTACTTGGGCTCCGGGTCGAGACCGTTGACGTATTGTTGCACCACGCAGCGCTCGCCTGCTCCACAGGACTTCCTTTCACATGGATGCTCCTTGCATTTGCACCTGTACGAAGCATACATTCACGTTAGCTTGTCGAGTTAAGCGGTACGAGCTGGACGAAATCGGCCAAATATGAGATGTCAGTGATACAATAATTGGGAGTTGATTGTTGAAATTATACGCGGTTACCTCTCGCAGCCGTCAGCGCCCATGATCCTCTCGATGCCGTAGTTGCACTTGAGCTGGTTGCACTCCTGGTGCAGTGGCTCGCAGTCTATCTCGACCTGCACGCACGAGCACTTCTCGCAGCCGTCGGGCAGGCGCGTGCGCTGCACGCCGTACTCGCAGCGCAGGCGCGAACAGTTCGTCACGTATTCGTCGCAGTCGTATACTTCGTTCGTTTCTGTTGTAGATACTTCGTCGTTTTAACATAAGGTATACGAAGACATTGCAAAAGAACGTCTTTTCGTAAATTAAAATTTATTTGGGGTCATTATTTTTCACTTGGTGTCACCACTCACCAAGTAATAAAGTGTATCTATAAATTTTATCGCGATTCTTAAATACTTCGGGATGTACGTAATACGTTGGTCCAGCGATTATTAATATGTAGATATTTCTTAATCGTTTTTTGGCAGTTGCTACGACTAGCCAGGACCGAAACTCTGACAACTATTTCTACCAAGGTGTATCGTATTATTTCTTACTAGTACGATAGTAACTTGGCTGTGGAGTTTAGATAGGTAGTCATTCCACATAAAATCCAGTGTACGGTCTTCAACTGTACATACTTTTTGATGACACTGCGGTCGGCACGAGCGCGCGTCACTTGTACCTAATTATAAGTACACTGTTGCTAGACACACGGGTCAGTGTGCATTAATCATTCATAACATAAACAACTTAAGAGAAAGGAATCGCCAATATCGATAAACTTGTTAATTAATATCAAATTAAACCTTAACTTCTGTGACAACAACTTCGTGTTCTCTTCTCTTCACACTCAAACAACTAACTCTAACTCTGCAAGTGTACGAACCGTACATTTTATGGTCCTTCGAGCCACTTGTAACTTAAGGTCATCGACATGGATAAACTGGAACTACAGTCAACATGCTTTGATAACATCAAGACCTTGTGTGCTAACTATCGCAAGGATTCTTCATCCCGTAAAAACGTGGATTATTTGAACAAACGCTTGTCTTCGCTGGAAAACCAATGGAAGGATTTCGACAGCAGGCATGTAACTTTAGTACTAGAAGTAGAAGATAAAACTTTGTTCTACTTCACGGAAGATGTATACGAGAAAACGAAAGAGTTGTACGTGACGACAAAAACAGACATTATGAGCAGATTGTCAGACTTAGAAAAGCCGAAACAAAACGTAAGGTTTGATTTAAGTGGGACGTCAGCAGATACTGAACTTCAAGTCGATGATAACATTCAACTGTTAATGAACAAACAGGAATGTAATTTTAACGCTATATATCGCATAATGTCGAAGATCAACAACTGTGCACCTATCTCAGAAAAATGGGAATTAAATGATCACCTGACCACCTTGAAATCAAAATGGGAGCCAATTGATAAACTGCACTGGGAGATTGATTTCAAAGTAAAGGGTTCTAATGAAAGGTACAACAAGATGTTTGCAGATGTCGAACAACAGTACGATGAGTTAAAGAAACGTCTTAACTCCAAAATTTGGGCCACGGTCCATTACGAGAAGTCTACACCCAAGATCGAGATTCCTGAATTTTCTGGTAACTACAGTCAGTGGATTTCATTCAAGGATTTATTTGTGGAGGCAATTCACAAGAATCCTATGATCAACAGCGCGCAGAAAATGCAGCATCTTAAAACCAAGCTGCGAGGGGAAGCGGAGCGACTGGTGCAACATCTTACCATTAGCGCCGATAATTATAACTCTTGTTGGGACATTTTAAATCAGCGGTATGACAATCGTCGTCTCCAGTTTACATCTTTCATGAACAGCATGCTCAATCTTCCCACCATACAGCATCCAGACTCTGCTAACTTGAAGAAAATGCATGACGTCGTTACCGAATGCTTGAACGGTATTTCAAACATCGGTATTGATACGTCATCGTGGGGTCCAATTATTGTGCATATTATGTCACAGAAACTGGACTCCAAGACGCTCAGTGACTACATGAAGGAACTGCAAGATCATAGGGAGTTACAAAGTCTACAAGATTTCCTGTACTTTCTTGAGACTCAATTTATGGCATATGAAACAATGAAATCTGCCAAGAAAGGGTGTCAAACAACTACAACTGACAAAATTTCCAACTGGAAATTCAGCAAGCAAACCCCAATGAAAAAATATAGCTATTACAACAAAACTAATAACTATCACGCAGGGCACAAAAAATGCCCACATTGCAACGAAAGTCACGTTTTAATGCAGTGTGACAAATTTCTAGAAATGGACTTTGCCAAACGGAATGACACAGTTTCGAAACTACAGCTGTGTAAAAATTGTTTATTTAGCCACGGAAACGATGTCTGCAAATCTACAAAAACTTGTCGAGAATGCAATCTGAGACACCACACATTATTGCACAATCCAGACAAAAAAAACTCAGCCATATCCAAGAGAAAAAACAATAATGAACAAAATTCTTCGTCATCTCAACAGCAAACGTCTAATCATATAACAAGTAATATGGAAGTTTTACTTACGACAGTACAGCTCAAAGTCAAAGCTATAGATGGGACTTATGTCAAACTGCGAGCTCTACTAGATCAAGGTTCGCAAGTGAATCTTATAACTGAAAATGCTGCGCAACTGCTGAGGCTTCCCCGTAAAAAGGTCAACGCATGTGTAACTGGAATCGGAACTGTCTCTGGAGAATGCAGGGGTCAACTGAACTTTACCTGCACATCGATTCATTCCGATTACAATTTTACAACCCATGCACTTATTATGAAGAAGCTTACAAATAACTTACCAACTACAACTTTTGAGAAGGTTGAATGGCCGCATTTGAAAAACTTGAAACTTGCGGACCCAGAATTTAATATCTCTCGCCAAATTGATCTCCTACTAGGGGCAGAAGTATATTCAGAGATCATTCTGGATGGTGTCCTGAAAGGCAATGACCAATCTCCCGTTGCACAACAAACGCAAATAGGGTGGATTTTGTGCGGGAAGATGAAAACTTTTAACTGCAACGTAACTCTTTTTAACTTAGACGAGTTAACTAAATTTTGGGAAACGGAAGCTATACAACACTCTCAAGACATACCCAAGGATGACCAGTGCGAAATATTTTATATGGAAACTGTTCAACGATCACAAGATGGGAAATACATCGTGAAAATGCCCTTTATTCCAAATTTTGAAGAAAAACTGGGATCGTCTAGATCAGTGGCCATTTCACAATTCCTGCAATTGGAGAGGCGACTCGACAAAAATCAAAAATTGTCAGATATGTATAGGAAGTTCATTAAAGAATATATCGACCTCGGTCACATGAAACTTTCGTCTCGTATAACAACCAATAGCTGCTATTTACCACATCACGGCGTTTTGCGGGAAAATTCATCAACAACTAAATTGAGAGTTGTATTTAACGCATCGCAAAAAACTTCAAGTGGTTATAGCTTAAACAGCCTTATGGAAAAAGGGTCAAATTTACAGCAAGATATACAAGCTCTAATCCTGAAGTGGCGAACGTACAAATACGTTTTCACAGCTGACATCGAGAAGATGTATCGCTGTATATGGATGTCAGAAGAACAGCAAGATCTTCAACGCATAATCTGGCGAGACTCACGGGATGAACCGCTTCGTGACTACCAGCTATGCACAGTCACTTACGGAACAAAATGTGCACCTTGGCTCGCTATACGTACTTTGAAACAGCTAGCCATAGATGACGGGAACGAACATCCAGCAGCGGCGAAAATACTACAAACGGAATGTTACGTCGATGACGTCATAGGCGGCCACAATTGCATCCAGGAAGCGCAACACCTACAACAATCCCTGATTGAACTACTGAGAGGTGGGGGAATGAACTTGCGCAAATGGACGAGTAATCACCGAGCCTTGCTAGAAAACTTAAACGAAGATCAAATTGCAAGTCAAAATACCTTTGATTTTAAATCAGAAGAATCTAACAAAACATTAGGACTTGGTTGGGACCCTAACAATGACACCTTTTACTTCAACTGGCCTGTGAATCAAGCAAAAAATCTTACGAAGAGATCACTACTCTCAGAGATTTCTAAATTCTACGACCCACTGGGTTGGCTTTCTCCAATAACAGTCAAAGCCAAATTACTATTTCAAACACTATGGATTAGTAAAATTGGTTGGGACGACAAGGTGCCAAGTGATATCGAAACTAAATGGCTGAATCTAAAAAATGAACTGCCGGACATCAAAAATATAAGACTCAACAGATGGATCGGTGATACGCAAAAACGGGTAGAATTACTCGGCTTCTGTGATGCAAGCGAGAAGGCGTACGCCTGTATGATCTACAGTCGGGTGATGAAAGAGGATGGCCAACCAGTGATATCTTTACTCGTCGCAAAAACAAGAGTGGCACCACTAACACAAAAAACAACATTGCCGAGACTCGAACTGTGCGGCGCCCAGTTATTGGCTGACCTAATAGAAAAAACTAAAGAAGCATTATCTGGGTTTGATATATCTGTACAGGCGTGGTGTGATTCTCAAGTCGTTTTAGCGTGGATTCAAGGTGACTCATCAAGGTGGGAAACATACGTAGCTAACAGAGTTACTAGAATCAAACGCGTAATTCCTGCACCTCAATGGCATTATGTGAAATCCGAAGAGAATCCCGCGGACTGTGCATCAAGAGGACTACTGCCAAGCAAACTCATGAGCTTCAGTTTATGGTGGCAAGGCCCCGACTTTTTGTCAAAACTAGAATACTCTGAAAACATTATTTCTTTAAAAACGGATATTGGTTGCATAAATCATGCAAAGGCCAAACTAAACATAGATGAATATGATAATCAGCACAGCTTAATAAGTGAATTATTGAGTAAATACAGTTCATTGACACAAACAACTCGAGTCATCGCATGGATACAACGCTTCATAACAAATATCCGCAACAAAGCGAAATCGAAAACTGCATACTTAACAACAAGCGAACTAAGTGCAGCGAGTTCAAGTATCGTCATTCATGTGCAACGAACACAGTTCGTTTCCGAATTCCATCAACTTAACAGGAATGAAACTTTATTAAAGAAGAGCTCGATTTTCAAGCTGAATCCCTATTTGGATGATGAAGGAATTATTCGTGTCGGAGGTCGTCTGAAGAACTCTAGTCTGCCTACTGAAATGAAAAATCCGATAATCATACCACATACGGGACGGTATACTCAGCTGTTGATTGAACAAGCACATGCTCACACGATGCACGGAGGAGCTAGACTAACGTTAGTTTACATTAGACAGCGATACTGGATCGTTGGTGGGAACAGAGCAGTAAAAACTATATTGCGTAAATGTGTCCGCTGCCACCGATTCAACAAAACGGATAGCCACCAACTGATGGGCGATTTACCCCAGCATAGGATCACCCCGAGCCGGCCTTTCACGCATACAGGAGTGGACTTCTCCGGATACGTGGAGGTCAAACACAACAAGGGTAGAGGCGTCAAAACGTCAAAAGGGTACATAGCGATATTTATATGTATGGCCACTAAAGCCGTCCATATTGAGCTAGTATCGGACCTTAGCACAGAAACCTTTATAGCTGCTTTCCAAAGGCTATGTGCGAGGCGAGGTACACCGAAGCATATGTACTCGGATTGTGGAACAAACTTCGTTGGGGCAGCTAAAGTACTTCGCCAGGAATTTGAACTATTCAAACAAGTATTGTCACCAGAAATTTTCAGCGAGTTAGCAAAAATGGAGGTCGTGTGGCATTTTAACGCTCCAGCTTGGCCTAGCGCAGGTGGTCTGTGGGAAGCCGCCGTTAAATCAATGAAGCATCATTTGCGACGTGTTTTAGGCAACCAGAAACTAACCTATGAGGAGTTCGCTACACTCTTGGCAAAGATCGAAGCTTGCTTGAACTCAAGGCCTCTATGTCCTCTTACTGAAGATCCGGAAGAGTTCTATAATTGCCTTACTCCGGGACATTTTCTAACAGGAAGCTCGATACTGTCCATGCCACTATCCGATTACAATGACGTAAACAACATTGACTTACGTCGACGGTGGCAATTATGCGAACATATGTTTCATCAATACTGGAAAAATTGGTCTAGCGATTATTTAGCAACATTACAAACTCGCAGCAAGTGGAATAAACCCACAAGAAACATAAAAGAAGGGGACGTAGTACTGGTGAAGGAGGATAACCTTCCACCTGGGAAATGGGCTATGGGACGGGTCTTGGAGACACATCCTGGCTCGGATGGCTACGTTCGAGTCACTACTATCAAAACTCAAGCGGGAACCGTCAAGCGTCCTGTAGTCAAACTATCACCGTTACCTTTGGATTACGAAATCCAAGCTGAGCTGGAAGATAACAAGAAGTGCAAGGAGTCTTTGAAAACGAAAAGAAAACAGCGGACAAAAAATATTAAATTTATATCCTCTTCAGTTTTAACCATACTATTGACTCTGTTTACATTTGTATCCGGAACTAATGGTGCCATTGACAGTGCGCGCAACGCATCATGTGCTCAAATTACAAGTTTGGAACCGGAGCGTCCTGTTTACTATGACACAATCGGTGAAATGCAAATAGAACATGATGAATGGATATTAATTATGTATTACAACTTAACTGCCTACTGGGAAGGCATTCGTCGCATTGAAACTTACGTTGACAATTTAAAAAACACATGCTACCATGCGAAACTACAACATTGCAGAACTACAATGGACCAGCTTGGGCATGAAATGGAACTGCTTAGCTATTACAACACTATCCTGATCAATCCGCATAAGCATCTCGGCAACCGTAAGAAACGAGGCTTGGTAGATGGAATCGGGTACGTAGCTAACAGTCTGTTTGGGATACTGGATCAACGCTTCGCTGAAAAATATAAAAATGACATTCAGTCTCTTCAAACAAATGAGCACTATCTACTGGATTTGATTAAAAACCAAACATCTATTGTTGAACTGGAAAATCAAGTCTTAAAGAAAAGCGAAAATAACATCAAGCGGCAGTTTGACATAATTGATAGCTTCGTCAATCAAACGAACTTAAATCTAGCTTCTATCGAAACGGAAATGGAAATAATATCAGCTACGACTTATATTAATTCAGCCTCCTTGACAGCGTATCTACTGATTAACAGCTTGCGGACGTTTCAAGAATTGCTGTTTAACACTCTCACCAACGTGTACCGAGGACACATAGATGTTCATTTAATCAGTCCCACGCATTTGATTCAGCAACTAGGGGAGATCTCTGGAAACCTCCCGAAGACTGTGGCATTTCCAATTAAAAACTATAAGGAAAATATCAAGGATCTCTACAAGCTGATTAATGTAAAGGCACGGGTCGAGGAAAACTATTTCATTTTCGAAGCACATATACCACTGGTATCTAACGAAGATTATGTTATTTATAAAACAATACCATTACCTATAAGGACAGCTAAACAAGCTACTTATGTACAAATATCTACAGAGTACATTGCTGTGAATCTCAAACAAAGTGTTTACATCTTATTGACCGAAGATGACTTCCAGCATTGTATACAACAAAGGTCAACCAACTTCCTGTGCAGAAAAAACTTACCGACCTACAACTTGCATAATAAAAATGCTCCATGCGAAGCAAAACTGCTGTCGCACGATAATACCACGCCTTGTGACGTAGAGCAGGCAGTATGTAAAGACGCATGGATCGAGTTACATTTACCGAACAGCTGGTTGGTTATATGTTGTAATACGTGTCCATTACGGGCAATATGCAACAATGACATCACATCGTATACCATGTCGTCATCAAACCTAGTGACGTTATCTCCAGGATGCGTACTGCAGTCAAAGGATTTAACTATCTATGCCCATCGTCAGTACAATAGTCAAGTAAAAATAGACTATAAATTAACACCTACTACTTTTGATACATCTATAAACCAGCTAGTAAATCTGAGGTACCGCTACGCTCCGAACACGCTTCAGTCTACAACTACAGATCTAGAAATTACGAAGATTGAAGACAAAATTAAGACGCAAAAGGAAAATGAAGCTCTACCAAGTACAATTTCAACACACGATGTCCATCTATACGTGATCAGTTATATTCTGTTGACATCAGCTATCGCGGCGGTACTTGTGGTGGTTTGGAGGAAGCGTTGCCCCCACTGTTGTAAGAAAAACCCCAAAAATTCAACCATGGGACAACAACATAATGATATCGAACTTCAAATTATGAGTAAGAGTGATTACGAAAAGAAGGAAACAGCTGAAACAGCATCGCCAAGCAAGAAAACCAGCGTAGAGCCTGACCCCGGAACATCTCGCCAACGTCTCAAAACTGGAACAAGGAACATAGCATTCAGCTTTGACTAATTAGTATTTATTCTTTGCTTTGTGACGGCTTTTCTTTCTCTCTTTAGTTATTGTTATTCTTCTGGGGTTGCCAAGATGTACGGTCTTCAACTGTACATACTTTTTGATGACACTGCGGTCGGCACGAGCGCGCGTCACTTGTACCTAATTATAAGTACACTGTTGCTAGACACACGGGTCAGTGTGCATTAATCATTCATAACATAAACAACTTAAGAGAAAGGAATCGCCAATATCGATAAACTTGTTAATTAATATCAAATTAAACCTTAACTTCTGTGACAACAACTTCGTGTTCTCTTCTCTTCACACTCAAACAACTAACTCTAACTCTGCAAGTGTACGAACCGTACATCCAGTTTAACTGGAAGCTGTCCCAAAAGCAAGATGATGTGCGGCTAATGATTTGTTAAATCGTTACGTACCACTCAAAAGCTAAGTAAGTTGTATACATAGTGACTGAGTGGTTTTGGTTGTGGAAGTCAGTCAGACAGTCACTCCATGTTAGTGAGAGACCCTGATAGGGTTGGTAACCAGGCAGTAACTTGGGAACAGTCAATGATGAGTCTTTTAGAAATTGTGTGGTGATTGTTCTAAATTAAAATCTACAAGTTACCGGCGACACATCTGGCGGAGTACACTGGTTCTTGGGTAGCAGGGTCCCTCGCAGCGACAGCCACGCATCGCTCGTTTGGTTGGCAGTTAACTCTACTGCACGGGTCTTCTCTGCATATACATCTGAATTGGATAAATTATTTTGTGTCGTAAACATATTGTTGAAAAGTAAAATCGTCTTAGCGTGACAGATATTATAGCACAGCAATTGTTAGTCTACATACCTCTGGCATCCGTTTTCAGCATAACTGTCAACGCCATACCGGCAGTCGAGAGCCTCGCACTGTTGACGGTACGGAGTGCAGTCTTGGGTAACTATTTGGTTCTCATCTAAAATTTATACATTTGAATCGTAAATACATTGATTTGCTTACAAGGGTTATTTATACGTTGCCGATGTTTGTTGAAATCGCATTTCCTTAACTCGATGTGCTAGGTAAACGAACGCGATCGTAATGCGAAGTGGCACGATTTAAAGCAGTGTGGGGCCATGCGGCGACCCAGGACAGCGTGCGCGCAATGTCGCCGCAAAATGGCAAAAAAAAAACAAGGGAAACTGCTACATCATACGGCGGCGGAAAAGCCGCGTGTCGTCCAGTTCGCGTGAATATATTTGACCAACTGATCTCATCGCTTCGCCTGTCATCGCGCCGCATTCATCTGCGGTTGGTCACACAGGACACCGCCATAAATTTTCATTGTTTTGTTGCATTTGCCCCTCTTCGCTTCGTGATCGCATTCGCGTTGAATCTAACCGAACCTAACTAGGACACTGCGTTAGTTCACGAACACGGTGGCGAAATAAGCGTTAAGCGGGGCGTCCAGCGGAGCGTGCAAGCGATGAGGGAAACAAGCACGCTCCTCGCACTGTGCTACTCATGACTTTCGGGAGAGTTCGCTTGCATAATTATTGCGTTTACTAAGAACCGCTACACGCACCGCCCCGCTCAATGCTCGACTCGAGCGAGCCTTTGGTCGTACTCTTACGAATAGAAAAAATAATTGTAAGGTTCCAAATGTAAGAAGCTGATATCGATTATTGCACGCAACAATCTTACAGGGTAACATAAAGATAAGAAATCTGCAGGTTTGAAACAACGGAAAGGCATTTAATTTAACCATTTAAAGGATTGTTTATCATTTTCCGTCTTCATAACAGAATTCATACAAGATTTAGCTTTATCAGACTACCAGGCGCAACACACGACGAGATGTTGAAATCTTCACAGAGGGTCGTTACATTTTTTATTTTTGAAAAAAGATTTTCGCATTTTTATCACATTATACAAAAAGAACTAGCTATTCCTCGTTTAAACAGGGACCAAATAACATTTGATCCCTGATTTTTAAGCATAATTATGTTATTTGTATTTGGAATGTACGTGGTTATTTTAGTAAACACTATTTGGGATCGCGAGACACAAATAAAAAATAAAAAAGTTTTGTTTGTGTGGTTTAAAAAACAAATAAAAACGAGCTGGCCTTACAGTAGAACCTTCAGTCAGGGGCAGTCAGAGTCGGGTAGATTCGGTCCGACTCTGTCAGACTCGGTCAAATTCAGTCAGACTCAAAGTCAGACTCAGAATCGGACTCGTAGACTTATTTTCTCATAGAGGGAGATAAAAAGCCGAGTGTCCGAGAGTTAATCTCAGAAGAAACACCATTTTAAGCTCGAGTGAAGGACTTCCCTCGCTGCGCTCAGGGTTCAACTTGAAAATCCTTGGCTCTGCTCTAGATTAAAAAACACTCTCGCCTTTAAATAGTTGTTTGCGTGGTACACAATCCACTAAGTAATTACACAATTATGTGGTTTCATTGAATGCCTTTTTGTTATTTCAAGCCTGTAGTACTTATTGGAAGATATTTGAACGATAAAATATTTATGTAGAACATCCGACAACGAATAACGTTATGGAACCACGATATTTAGTAAAAAGATACTCCAAAAGAAAATAATATGGCATTTAAACAAAATAATAATAACACAGTCCATAAGAGGTATAAAACAAAAGTTGAGAAGTGCCAGTACAAGACAGAGACGTAAGCGAGTGTGCAAGCAGTGCAGACAGAACATAGCATAAGCGTGTGACGTCCGAGTACTTCAAAACCGAACGGCATTTCACAATGACGGCCATGGCGTTAGTTCCGCGCGCGGTAGACGTTGTCTCATGGATCCTATCTCCCAGTGTTTGAAGTACTCAGTAATATACAAGTTGGAAAATCTGATGAAAACCAACCACCGATAGCTTTAAATATTTTAGTATGACTCGTATTTAGTTGCTCACTGTAAC
Source organism: Agrotis puta (assembly GCA_943136025.2). Taxonomy (NCBI): domain Eukaryota; kingdom Metazoa; phylum Arthropoda; class Insecta; order Lepidoptera; family Noctuidae; genus Agrotis; species Agrotis puta. Next base: position 12,434,561 of record OW964185.2, on the reverse strand, counting down.
GCACTAATAGCTTTGAAGGTGACAAGCTAATAATTTTATTAGTGCTACCGTCTTTAGCCGCTATCGACGCGCAGATTCTTTGATTAAATCAATAATACATTAAGTTTTCTAAGATAGCGGGAAGGGATCCGGACAAGTCAGGCGCGCACGGAGGGAAGCGGTTGTATGTACCGTCGCCTCCCGTTCTCGGGACTCTGCAGGCGTCGGCGCACTCCGCGTAGGAGCGGAAGTTGTTGTCGTTGCCGCCGCAGCCGAGGTAGGCGAACACGACGCAGTCCACGTGCAACACGCTGTAGTGCCAGCGCGGCGCCGGCGCAGCCCCGCAGTCGTGCCCCGTGTGCAGCTCCTGCAGGCAAGCGCGCGCTGCCCGGCGCCGCCGCAAGCGTTACACACAAGCCACCGACACCGCTAGCCTCTACTACTCTACTAGCGAGGAAGCTTCTTGGCCATCGCCACCGTTAAATAAATCTCATGCTGCGCTTTGATTTAGTTTAAGAAATTTTAGTAAGAATATATGAGAAGTTAAAAGTTAAAGTGAGTACCCAGTATCCTTAAACCAGAGAAAGGAATGTAGCATAAGGCTGGTACGTACCAGGTCCAGTGTCTCCGCAGACGTTCATGCACTCTTCCACGCTGGAGAAGCGGTTGGGTCCACCGCCACAGCCTCCGTATGTGTATGGCTGACAGCTGCCCGTCCGCGCGTCCCAGTAGATCTTGGGAATGGCCGCGCGGCATGGACCAGGGTCCAGGCGGGCACCACACACCTCTAGCAAAATGTGGTGATTAGATCGTTATATAGTAAGTCTGCGGGTACGAAACTTGCGACGGGCGGAGCGACGGCGGGGCGGGGCGGTGCGGCGCGGGGCGATGAGATAGCGGTGTCTTGCGTGTGTACGAAACAAATTTCCGCGCATTCGCGCTCACGTAGTGTTGTGATGAACATGAATTTACGTCGAAGAGAACTATTGGAGCCCAGTCTCCTAATGCGAGAATTTTTATTACCTAGAGATGGTTTTCATCCAATAAATCAACGACGACGCAGTTTGGGAGAATTTTCTACTGTCCCACATAGCCGGTTTTGATAAAATAAAAGATATTAACTCTTCATTGTCAATTTCCATTATTTTATATATTATTACTGTGATAAAAATGCAAAACTATGTACCCGCGCGAGCGGCGAAACCAAACTAGTTTGTTCTCGTCGCTCCGCGCCGCCACCGCTCTGCCGCCGCCCGTGTATCACTCGATCGCGCCGCTCCGCCATCGCCCGTTTCGTACACAGCGCTTAATTTTTTAATGCATTTAATTAAATCGCCGTCGCGCCGCCCCGCCGTCGCTCCGCCCGTCGCAAGTTTCGTACCCGCAGACTAACTAGCACTCCGCCCGCGACTTCTTCAGCGCGTGTTTCTATCTTCGAACTCCAAATATTAGTGTAGACAAACTGATTTTCCGATGTTCACCCGCTAGATTTATTTTTTAAATATAGATAATTACGCGTTCTTTGTCGATTGGGAAACTATGTATGCCAAGTTTTGAGTTTATTGAAGTAAACAGTAAAATCCTTCCCTCAAAACTTAATCACCCCTTTTCACCAATCTAGGGGGTGATTTTCGAAAACCGCAAAAACACGTGTTTGATTATTTTTGATCTAACTTCTATATACTGAGTTTCAAATTCATCGGTTAGAGCGTTATAATTTTCCCATACAAACTTTAACATCGTCTAGATTACTAATGGAGGTCAGTTTAAAAATAATAATAGTGCCAGTCTTTTTTATTTACTTGTGTTCTTATTCATGGCAAGTTTCAAATGTATAAACCAAAGGAATAAGATTTTGCATCCAAACGTTTTCACCCCTTTTCACCCCCTTATAGGAAGATTTTCGCAAAATCCCTTCGGAGTGCTCACCTACACAATAAACGGCAACTATCATTCAAAAGTCAGCTTTCTACGTTCAGCGGTTTAATATCCTTCCCTTAAAACTTGAATATCCCTTTTCTCTAACATGGGGGGTGATTTTTGAAAAACCCAAAAACACGTGTTTGATTATTTTTGATCTTACTTCTATATACTGAGTTTCAAATTCATCGGTTAGGGCGTTATGATTTAATGGGCGACTCGCTGTCCGACCATGGACCATGCCCGGGTCGACGGCGCGTTGTGTTCCACGCGCGCCTCAAAGAGTGTCAGCATAGTGACGGGGCCTGTAGAGGGCCAAAGCCTGCCGGGGTCGCGGGACCAAGGGATTACCGTGACCCCGGTACGTAAAGGGCTATTGAAGGACACCGTGGATTTTAGTCAGTACAAGTCTGACAGTCCCTCCCGCCCTGCCCTGGGTGGGAGGACTCATTTGATGATTTTACCACGATAAAAAAAAAAAAGGGCGTTATGATTTCGCCATAGAAACTTTAACATCGTCTAGATTACCAACGGAGGGTAGTTTTAAAAAACTAATCATGCCCATCTTTTTCATTTACTTATACTCATATTCGTACCAAGTTTCAAGTTTGTAAACCTAAGTTATAAGATTTTACATACAAAGGTTTTCACCCCTTTTCACCCCCTTAGAGGTGGATTTTCGCAAAATCCCTTCTTAATTCTCACCTACATAATTATCGGCAACTACCATCCAAAAGTCAGCTTTCTACGTTTAGCGTTTGATATCCTTACCTTAAAACTTGAATACCCCTTTTCATCAATATGGGGGGTGATTTTCGAAAAACCCAAAAACACGTATTTGATTATTTTTGATTTAATTTCTATGTAATCAGTTTCAAATTAATCGGTTATGATTTTCCCGTACAAACTTTAACATCGTCTAGATTACCAATGGAGGGTAGTTTTAAAAAACTATTAATGTCTATCTTATTTATTTATTTATACTCATATTCGTACCAAGTTTCAAGTTTATAAACCCAAGGAATAAGATTTTTCATACAACAGTTTTTACCCCTTTTCACCCCCTTAGAGGAGGATTTTCGCAAAATCCCGTCTTATTGCTCCCCTACATGGTAGACTGCAACTGCTGTCCAAAATTCAAGTTACTGCGTTTAGCGGTTTCGGCTGTAGTCGAGTCTTAATAAAAACCCTGTTCTTTTATATATATAGATTATGTTGTACCTAATAAGTAGTGCCAAACTTTATATCTTACAAACTATCATGTAAACGTCCTCTTTGCTCACCTGCTCCACGGAAGGCTCCGCAGCTCCTCTCACACTCTTCCTCCGTGCTGTAGCTGTTCGGATGACCGCAGCCTCCGATGCCACTGATGAGGCACTCTCTTCTCTCGGAGTCGTAATAGAATACTGTGACGTTGTTGCCACATGGCGCTAACGAGTTTGGAGTCCTACATTCTGACTCCGCCGGTGGCTGCGGCAAAATAAAGAAGTTTTGCAACATATCCTATCAACTGGAATTGAGCTATTGATAACAGCTAGACTGCTCTAGTATTAAAGGTTTATCAATTTACCTGTGCAGGAGTTGCCACAGTGGTCGTGGTAGCAGCAGGTCGCTTGCAGCGAGCCTCGCAGTCACGCTGAGTCTCGAACCTGCAAAAAGATTATTATAGCAGGCATAGATTTCAAACGAGTATGAAAGTTTGAGCTATTTTCTTTAAAGGATAAACATGCAAAGCAATTTTTGAACAATCTTGCAAAACCTGGAATGGAATGAATGAACTAGGGTTTACTAAAAGTTCTCAAGAGTCACCTGTTGTCGTTGCCGCTACAGCCAGTGAACACGAACTGGTTGCATTCGTCGCGCGATGCGTCGTAGTACCATTGTTGGATGTATGAGAAGCAGTTGCCTCCTTCTGGAGGTAGCGTGCACGGATCTGCTGTAAGATTAATGATACAGTTAATGCCATAGGCCTTAGGGTCTTTACGATAAGTTTATCAAACGGCTTACAAACAGTGTACTGAATTAATTAAACTTCTAGTTACCGATTTCAGCTTTGCAGACTTGCGAACACTCTTCGATTGAAGAGAAGCGGTTGGCACCTCCAAGACAGCCACCGTAGCTGAACTCATGGCATTGACCAGTGGAGGGTTCGAAGTAAACTTTCGTTACGTATGACTGGCAAGGACCTGCATCCCTAGGCTGTTTGCAAACGTCTAAAACAAAAGGCGGTCAAAGAGAAAGTAGAAAATAATGAAAACAATGATAAGCATGAAAATAATTTATGCGGTAGTAACATACCAATTCCTCGGAAGGCTCCACAGGACCGCTCGCAAGCCTCCTGCGACGGGAAGGTGCCCGAGTACCTGCAGACAGGACCAGCCTCCTGGTTGGCGTGGGACACACACTCGTGGCGTCTTCGGTCGAAGTACCACACCAAGCCTCCGTAGCGACAGTCTTCCAGTACTTCGGGTACTGCGCACTCTGATGGGACGTCCTTATAAAAATATAAGACGTTATGAGTGTGTCCAAAAGAAGATCTGGTTTTAAATAATTTGTACTAGTCGACTCAAGAACGTCGTACCTCAAGAATTTAACGGATCATAAAATAGCAGACACTTACTACGATAACTGTGGTTGATGGTGTGGTGGGCTCAACCGGTGCTGGTCCAGTCCTGCATCGACTCTCGCAAGCTTCAAGACTCTCGAATCTAAACATGTTTTTTGTTGTAAATCAATATATTAAAGTATTTGATTCCATTTAAATACTAGAATGCTGAAGCTAGTAAAGTGAATCATTCACACATGTTTTCTGAAATAAAGCGTAGTGATGGATGCTATAACTGTTTGCATAGACGGATGCTATGTTAGTTTTGTTTCTAATATAACGTACCTGTTAGCATTGCCTTCGCAACCTCCGTATGTGAATTGGCTGCATGAGTCAGTAGTAGGATCGTAGAACCAGCGCATCAAAGAATCATCGCATGGACCCTGCAGCATCGGCAGTTGGCAGATATCTGTCAAACAAAATCGTTGTCATCAAACATGCCATGTTCAAATATTATTAGAAAACCGATACACCAAAGTATTCCTTAGAATCTACTAAACTAAATACCTTGCATCGGCTGACAGTAGTAAGAGCAGTAAGCCTCATCCGGGAAATTGTTCCGGTTGCCGCCGCAGCCTCCGTACTCGAAGGTGACGCACCGTCCGAGCGTACGGTCGTACGCGTACCGAGTCTCAGTTTTGTTGCAAGGACCAACATCGATGTCGTAGAAACAGAATTCTGAAAAAAAAACCTTGTAGCAAACAATTGCGGCCTCAAAAATACTGAGAGCCTTCAGCACCAGGCATGTCACGTCTGTATATATAATATTTGAGTAAATAACTAATCTTTGAATGGCGCGACCATATAGTTTTACTCATGTAAGAGTGCCGAGTAGGCATTGTCAGTCACTACATCCCACATCACGCATTCCTTTAGAATAAAAGCGATCTCAAAGAGTTTAAAAAATAAAGAGCAGCCGAAGTAGATTTTGAACGGAGCAATTTCATTTCGTGATTAAATATTGTTTAAGTTTTTGAATTAAATTTTATTGATCTACAAAAATTACGTGATTATAGCATAATCAATACAATCGTTAACCTATTCATCAACACATATTACTACTTTTATGTCTACCTGATCCTGGCCTGTGATCCGGTTCTTGTGTATGTGGTTTCGGCTGTGGTCTTGTAGGTCTAGCTGTGGTGGTGGTAGTGGTAGTAGTGGTCTTAATTTCCGAGCAACTGTTTTCACATTCTGCTTCCGTGCCGAAATTGTTCTCATTTCCACCACACCCACCGTAGTAGAATTGACGACATCTGGTAAAATAAGGGGCTTTATCATAACTAGGCTCTTTTCAACAGTTTCAATCATTCTGAAGAACTGTTAAATTCATAGATATGATGTTAACTAATCTTCTTACCTCTTGAAGGTGGTATCATAGAACCATCTTTCTCTGTAGTTTGAACACTGGCCGGTCTCGGCAGGTAATGTACATTTGTCGGCCACTGCAATATAAATAGTCATTGACATCTAACTCTGGTTATATTTGATAAACTAGCACTCCGCCCGCAACTTCGTCAGCGCGTGTTTCTAACTTCGAACTCGAAATATTAGTGTAGACAAACTGATTTTCCGATGTTCGCCCGCTAGTAGGATTTTTGAAATATAGATAACTAGCACTTTTCCCGCGACTTCGTCCGCGTGGGTTACGTACTTTCCTAATTCCCCCTTTTCACCCCCTTAAAGGTTAAATTTCCAAAAACCCCTTCTTAGTGCTCCCCTACATTGTAATAGGAAGCCGTGTGCAAAATTTCACATTCCTAGCCCCAGTAGTTTCGGCTGTACGTTGATATGTCAGTCAGTCAGTTCTCCTTTTATATATATAGACTAGCACTTTTCCCGCGACTTCGTCCGCGTGGGTTACGTACTTTCTTAATTCCCCCTTTTCACCCCCTTAAAGGTTAAATTTCCAAAAACCCCTTCTTAATGCTCCCCTACATTATAATAGGAAGCCGTGTGCAAAATTTCACATTTCTAGCTCCAGTAGTTTCGGCTGCACGTTGATATGTCAGTCAGTCAGTTCTCCTTTTATATATATAGATTACGTATCCTTTATTCGATTGGGAAACTATTTATGCCAAGTTTTCGGTTTATCGAAGCAAGCAGTAAAATCCTTTCCTTGAAACTTAATCACCCCTTTTCAACAATTTGGGGTGTGATTTTCGAAAAACCCAAAAATACGTGTTTGATTATTTTTGATCTAACATCTATATACTGAGTTTCAAATTCATCGGTTAGGGCGTTATGATTTCCCTCACAACCTTTAACATCATCTAGATTACCAATGGAGGGTAGTTTAAAAAAAACGAATAATGCCCATCTTTATTTTTACTTATACTCATATTCGTACCAAGTTTCAAGTTTATAAACCTTAAGGATAAGATTTTACACACAAAGGTTTTCACCCCTTTGGGGGTGGCCCCTTATGGGTAGATTTTCGTAAAATTTCGTAAAATTTCCTTCTTAGTACTCACCTACATAATAAATTGCAACTACCATCCAAAATTCAGGTTATACGTGTATCGGTTTTATATCCTTTCCTTTAAACTTGAATAACCCTTTTACGCGTTATGATTTTCCCATACAAACTTTAACATCGTCTAGATTACCAATGGAGGGTAGTTATAGAAAATTAATGGTGCCAATCTTTTTTATTTACTTGTGTTCTTATTCGTGGCAAGATTCAAATTTATAAACCCAAGGAATAAGATTTTTCATACAAAAGTTTTCACCCCTTTTCACCCCCTTAGAGGAGGAGTTTCGCAAAATCCCGTCTTATTGCTCCCCTACATAGTAGACTGTAACTGCTGTCCAAAATTCAAGTATCTGCGCTAAGCGGTTTCGGCTGTAGTCGAGTCTTAATAAAAAACCCTGTTCTTTTATACATATAGATTACTCTGATATAAAACGAAACCCATATTATATTGTAATACAGAATATATAAAAATCATTCTATGGCATTTACAGCAGAGGAGAGTCAGTGGAAAAGTTTACATGCGAGAAGAAAATATGCAAGACCATTAACCCATAACCACAATGCGTTTACTTAAACAACAAACATGCAACTTATACATTAACATAACTGGAGAAACCTAAAAGAGAAACTAAAAACAGAAACATACCTACCAAACTGGTATATTGAAGTAACTATAATTCTTTACTCTGCTAAGTTATTCTTTCTTCTTCAAAACTGTGTTCTTTGTTGTTGCGTTTCTTTGACGTTGTCCAATCATAAAGTCTTCGCTTTTTTTTTTGAATGAGTTAGATTTTAATCAATGAACCACAACTGAGACTATTAACTTACCAACTGGTTTGTGAAACACGATAATCACACAAATGCCCTGAATATAAAAATGACTGAGCTCAGATATCAGCTTACGTCTACCTTGACTTACCGTATGCACTAGGGCAGGTCTGTTCGCAGGCCTCCCTGGAACTGAATCGGTTGTCGTTGCCCCCGCAGCCGCTGTAGTAGAAGGGCAAGCATCGGTTCTCTGACTGACTGAATGACCAGAGAGCTTCCTTTTCAGTACAATTGCCTGCTTCCTGTGGCTGTGTGCATAGAGCTGTTTGCGCAACCCATTTGTTAGTAGACGTTCAGAAAGATATAAGTTATTAGAAGACAGAAATTTCTACAGAATAGTGCTAGTGAAAAGAAAAAAAACTAATCAAGCTTTGTATAGTACAATTTCCTTATAACATTCAATTTAATAAGTATAGAAAAACCGTGCACCAATTAAGCTCAAGCTTAATTTACAGATTTTAGTTCACCACACCATGCAGTTTATTACAGAAAAGCCCCAAGCAGCTACTCAAATTTGTCAAAACAGTAATATACTTTTTGTAAAATAAAAATAAAAAACCGCTTAAAGATTAGCGTGGGGCCGATTACACTTCTTTGTGGAATTCCGAAATCAATAAGGAATAAGTTACTTGTGGAGAAATTTAATTTTGTTGCTTTTTAAGGTTCTGCCCATCACCTTTAAACCCGTTCAAAACATATCGTATTTCTACTTATTATTTTATGTTTTTAAATATTTTCAATGAGCAAGACAAATCAAATGTCTTTGTCAAACTTTTTTTTATTGAATCATAAACCCGGTTCCAATACTTACGTGGTTGTGCGCCGACACAGTGCATCTGGCAAGCCGCTTCGGAGCTGAACCTGTTGGAGTTGCCTTCACAGCCTCCCCAGATGAACTGTTCACAGCGATGAGCCTCAGAGTTGAAGCCCCAGCGACTGTAGTTTCCAGCACACGAGCCTTGATCAATTGGTAGGTCGCATTGGCCTGAAAAACTTTTGTAATGTAGAATTGCTTGCTGAGTCTTAAAATTATACTTTGGCCTGTACACCAAAAAGCGACATTTATTATTTGTAGCTAATACAAAATAACATGTTTTTATATGATTTTACATGTTAAGTTTTATTCGTAAGCCCCCCACCTTCAACAGAGCTAGGTTCGCACTGCTTCTGACAAAGTTCCCGGCTGTCAAAGTTGTTTGCGTTTCCGAGGCAACCTCCGTATCTGAAGGGGATGCACTGCTCCCGCGTGCTGTTGTAGTGCCAACGTTGGTATTCTCCGTCGCAAGCACCCTTCACGCTTGGTAGCTTGCACGCGTCTGGGAAAAAACGACAATAACAAATGAAACAATGAATATGAATCACACATCAATGTGGTTTGTATTAAATGAATTAAAATTTATTAATAATCATGATACTTGTGTTACCTTTAGGCGAGGGTTGCACGCACACATCTTCACACTCTTCCTTGGTAGAGAATCTGTTCCCATTGCCGTCACAGCCTCCATACCAGAAGCGAGAGCAACCTCCGTATGCCAGATCGTAGAACCACATCGCCGTGAAGTTATGGCAAGGACCTGGGTCCGTCGCCAAACTACAAGCAGCTGGAACAGGATAACTTATTGTTAATTAACCCCTTAATTACTAAAGTAGGGAAAGTACAAAACAAAGTGAACTCACCTTGTCTATTTTCAGGAGCATCAGTACATCCAAGGAATTTAGGTCCAGTGGCTTCGGTGCGTCCATCAGGACAGCATCCGTGCCTGCTAGAAGAGCAATCACATCCAGCGCCGCCAGGGCCGGACGCGGCAGTCTCGCCGTCTCCGCAGCATCCGAACTTGGAGTCGCGACAACGGCAGCCCTGCTGTTCTGGTCCCTTCGCGATGGTAATGCCATCATCACAGCAGCCGAACTGGTACGTGTTGCAGGCACAACCCTCATAGTTAGGTCCGGAAGCCGCAGTGTGCCTGGGAAAAGTATTTGATTGTTTTGAGTCGGAAACTTTACCCAAAACAAAATAATGAAATAACGTGTGATATATGATGATGACATCACAGGTTGCATTAAATACAGTCGACAAAAAAGAATGCTGTCGGATGGAATTTTGTAGAAGTTACCTGTCGGGACAGCATCCATGTTCGGTGTACTGACAGCCGCAGCCCTGATTGTCTGGTCCCTGTGCGATGGTGACGTTGTCGGGGCAACAACCATGAAGCGCGTACTGGCATCCGCAACCTTAGAGTAAACACAGATAAATATTTAACTAAACTGACACTCAGTAGGCTGCTCGTAGCCTAAGGCGGCCAAAACCATGAAACGCTTAATGTTGCGAAGCTCTATTGTAGTGGGATAAGATAGCAACAAGACAATAAACACCTTCAAGATGTGGTCCCTCAGCCGGTTTGCGGTTATCTGGGCAGCAACCGAAGGCTTGCAGCAAGCAGCAGCCTTCGAAGTCAGGTCCGTGGGCAGGAGTCTTTTCATCCTGACAACAACCATACGTCGATGTACGGCAGGGTCCTGGGCATCCTTTATTTTCAAGACCTGAAGCTGTAGAGAAAAAAAAATATAAAATTATAGTTTTAGTTGGCGTTATCTCCAGTTCCAATTAGCTCTTTCCGCATATTAATTATTGCAGTGTGATAATTAATAAAGTATCATTCACCTGGTGACACACCATCAGGACAGCAACCAAACTCAGTAGCGTTGCACGGACATCCCTGTCCGTCGGGCCCGGAGGCTTCGGTCTCATTGTCAGCGCAGCAGCCGAACTCGAAACTACTGCAAGGATCCAGAGTGCTGGTACCAGTGACGTCAGTCGTTCCTTCGTTAGTTGTGCTACCTTCGCTTGTTTCGATGGATTCAGTTGTTTCAGTTGTCGTGTCGGTAATAGCTTCTGTGGTCGAGGTTTCTAGGAGATATTCAATACTATAAACACGTGTCTACGTTCGCATTAAACTTATTATTCCATCAATTTTGTTTATAACGGGAATGTTTTAAACAGAACTCTTCTAGAGAAACAGAGAAAGAAAGTCGTCATAACTTCTCTAAATTGTTTTATCAGGGATTTATTAATTGTACTTTTATTTTATAAATATAGTTACTGCCTCCTTAGCAGTCAACTCACCAGTTTCGGGGCAGCCTTGCTTCGCGGGTCCAGTGGCTTCTGTCTCGTTGTCAGCACAGCAGCCATATCTTTAAATGACACAAACAAAAAATTTCTAGTGGTAAAAATACTTCATTCAGTTTTAAATAACGGTCGACTGACACACCCAATCTTCTGGGAACTAAGTGGTCGTTTACGCACAAATCAATTTAGTCAATGCCTCATTTAGGTGAATGGTGAGATGAGTTTATTTTGTGTATTTGAAATTATTTCTACCAAAACTGTTCCAAACCCGTACTTGGATGTGGTGCAAGCTGGTGGTGGAGGCGGGCAGCCATCCTGGTCGTTGCCTTGCGCTGCAGTCTTGTTGTCAGACGCGCAGCACCCGAACAGTGTGTCCGCGCAGGGCTCCACGGGACAGCCCTCGTTGTTGTCACCCTGAGCCGGGGACAGGCCGTCCGGACAACAGCCGTATTTGGATTCCTTACAGGTGCGTGGTTTATCACAACCTAAGTGAAGAATTAACATTAAGCATAGAACAAGCTTTTTTTTATTAAAGTAAGGATCCTTTAATAAGTCATTTGCAAAAGTATTGAGACTGGCCATATGGAATTTATAAGTACCTTCATCGAACGGTCCCAAAGCTGTAGTCTTCCTATCAGGACAGCAACCGAACTTAGTCTTACTGCATTTAGACTTCCTTGGCTTGCAGACCTTGTCAGATACTAACACAACAGACTTGTTCCATATTGCTGTAACAATGAAATTAATATTAACATCATAATATATCTTGGGTATAACATACATTTCGTAATTCGAGTACAATAATTATGACATGTTATGTTACTCTTGGTCAAAATTACTGAATTTATATGTACGTTTTAGAACGATTTAAATAAATATGGTAGTCACGTACTTGTGCCTGTAAGTCCTGCCGTAGAAGACACATCCGTAGTTGTAGTTTCTGTTTCTGAAAATGAAAATAAGTGATTATCAGAATAATGCTTATCAATTTATTTTTTTTTTCCATATTGATTTAAAGCTATGGTGTCTGGATTTGTGCCTAACTATTGATAATAGGCTTGCCCACTATTATACTTAAACATTACCAGCAAAGTGTGGGTATGAGATACACCTCTGACTACCTTCGAGGTTTAATTGTTAAGTGATTGGCTACTTAACGTTACCTTCGGTACTTCCTGTAGCGCCTTCGGTCGTGCTGTAGCTGGTAGATTCTTCTGCACCTGTAGATTCGCTGGTGGAACCTGAGCCAGTCGAGGTCTCCTCGGTGGATTCGGTTCCAGTCGTAATCTCTGTAGAACATTAAATGTTATAGCTCATAAGGAAGCGCACGTTTGTTTAAATAAACTAGCACATTTATCGTATTCATTAGTCATAGGGTGATAACAACCCGTTTCAAAAGTCACGCGATACCTAAATGTTTGTTAGTAATCGAGCTAAATAAAATTACGCGCTTATGACGGAGTTGCGGACACCAGCTCGTTATACAATAAGTAATCGAGTTCTTAAAACAAGCATTAAGTTTTATACACTGTGTTATTTAAAAAAAAATCTGAAAATTTATCCGTACACGTAATAGGCATGATGGCAGCATCAATAAATGGAAAGATCCGTCAGTTATTTTTGAAAATTATTAAAGCGCTTTTTTACTTTTTTAAATAAATAAACGCAATAAAACAAAAAGGGGGGGCTAGTGATGTCAGAAGCAAGTAAAGATTGTACTGGGTTGTATCGTATTACTACTTTAAGGTGTGTACCAAAAGAAAAATACGAGTTGAATATTTTTGAATCTAACTGACGGACTATTGTTGGGAAATGTATTCTTGTAAAATAAATTATATTTATAATGGTTTACTTCAGTTTTGTTTTAAATTTAGTATTTGATATTTCTTTACTTTAGTTAATATTTACTGACGGACTAGTTTTTTTTGTTCCCGTCAAATAGTCTGCTTTTATTGAATGTTTTGAGATAGAAGTACGCACCTCCGGAGACTGTAGATGATTCTTCCGTAGAAGATCCACTGACAACCGTAGTTGATTCTGATCCAACAGAAGTAGTACTAGATTCTGAAGTTTCTGTTGTAGATTCGCTTCCTGAGGACGTAGTGCTTTCAGCTCCAGTTGATACAGAGGAAGACTCCACACTGCTTGATTCAATAGCTTCAGTAGTTGATTCAGTTTCAGAAGGAGTGCTTGTCTCTGCACCCAAACTGCTAGACTGAGTAGTTGATCCAGCACTGATCGTAGAGCTTGTCTCCGTTGTAGAATCTGATCCTGAAATAGTGCTCGATTCAACTGTGCTAGATACTGCTTCTTCACTTGTTGATTCTGAACCAGTGGATTCGGCTCCTGAAGACGTGCTCGATTCAACTGTACTAGATGCTGCTTCCTCGCTTGTTGATTCTGAATCAGTGGACTCTGATCCTGAAGAAGTGCTCGATTCAACTGTGCTAGATACTGTTCCCTCACTCGTTGATTCTGAATCAGTGGACTCAGCCCCGGAAGAAGTGCTTGTTTCAACAGTGGATACAGACGTATCTGTAGAGGATTCAGTAGTTTCGGAAGATTCTGTCGATGATGGTGTTGTTGAAACTCCAGTGCTTGACGGCTCGCTTTCTGTTGACAAAAATTACCAGTTGGTAGGAAAATAATTAGTATTTTGTTACAAAATAAAAGTAAAATATAAAAATGCTAGCAAGTAAACCACATAGATACATACCAGTTGGTACAGCATGTGTAGTTGTCGTGGAACCTGCAAGAACATAAACTAAATCAATTATTTTTCCTTATGGCGTTAGCATATTCTTCGTTAATAAAAAGAGATCATCTGCCTAGCCTTTTCCCAACTATATTGGGGTCGGCTTCCAGTCAAACCAGATGCAGCTGGATATCAGTATTTCAATAAAAAGTAATGTTTGTACATTATTTATCTCCCAAGCGTTCCTAGACAATTTATCTAAGTTTGATAACTTGGGTGAGTCTTTCTGTGTACTTTTTTTGTTCTGTGATGTACTGTGTAAATTTTAAATATTAAAAAAAAAAAAACCGTGTCCAGGAGTACTGCCTTCTCAATCCAGAAGATTTATTATTATTTATAAAAAAATGTTAAGAGGTCAATAACAGGTAAGGGTTAGCAATTGGGTGCTTTACTCAACTTATTTTTTACTTGGTATTACGCAAAGCTAATAGTTTCACTAACATTAATTTTTATTAAATGTGATAAAATGCGAGTCATTCACAGTTTTATACATACCAGATGCCACTTTAGGAGTACTCGTTAAATCTGTAAATACAAAAAATACCGTTTGAAAATCAAATCGGAATAAAATTGCTAACTGTATCTCTCATACGTTATTTAAAATGTTTATTGTCCTCAGTTTGAAACTAAAATACATTTCGATTGTCGTGCAATCAGTATAATTTACTCATTATATAGTAAGTAATCAAACAAATACCTGTGGATCCAATGGTTGTAACGTCAGTGTCACTTGTCTCCTCAGTGTTCGTCGAACCTGAAATAGTAGTATCCGTTCCTTCTGATTCAGATTCACTAGTGATTGTGGATCCAGTCTCTTCCGTAATCGTCGATTCTGTAGATCCAGTTTCTTCTGTAACTGTTGATTCAGTGGAACCAGTCTCTTCTGTAACTGTTGATTCAGTGGACTCAGTTTCTTCTGTAACCGTTGATTCTGTGGATTCAGTCTCGTCTGTGGCGGTCGATTCCGTGGATTCTGTTTCTTCCGTAACTGTGGATACAGTGGAACTGGTTTCCTCTGTAATCGTTGATTCAGTAGGACCAGTTGTTTCTGTAACTGTCGACTCTGTTTTATCTGTACTACCAGACACTGTCGATTCTGTTTCTTCTGTAGAACTAGTGTCATCTGTACTGCCCGAAACTGTAGATTTAGTTGTTTCAGTATTTGTAGAACTCGTTTCGCCAGTTGATGTAGTTTCACCGGAACTAGTTGATTCAGTTTCACTAGTAGATCCTGTCTCTTTGGAGACAGTAGACGCACTGCTGTCTGTACTTTCCGTTTCTCCTGTACCTGTCGATCCTGTATCTGACGTATCAGTGACGTCAGTTTCTCCCGAACTGGTTGAGCTACTTTCACTTGTAAGTTCTGTTTCCTTAGTTTCAGTAGACAGGCTGCTATCTGTACTTCCTGTTCCTGCCTCTGTTGTTGATCCAGTGCCATCTGTATCAGAAGATCCAGTTTCTCCTGAACTAGTTGAACCACTTTCACTTGTGGACCCTGTTTCTTTTACAATAGTAGACTCGCTTCCATCGGTGCTTCCCGTTTCTGTCGTTGCTCCAGAAGCCTCTGTAACACTAGTTTCACCTGAACTTGTTGAGCCTGTGTCTGAGCTTGTAGAACCAGTATCACCAGTAACCGTGCTCTCTGTTAATTCTGTCACAGTCGATTCAGTGTCCTCTGAACCTGTTATGTCGGTGGGTGTGCTTTCAGTATCTTCGACAGTTGATCCGGTCTCGGCCGAAGCAGAGGCACCAGTCAGTCCAATTTTGATTTCTTCTAAAAAAGTAGAAATAAAAGTAGTTTTTAAAACATTTAATAAATTAATTATTTCTGCAAATGGACAGTAAAAAGCGAAAACCGTACTGTCTTCCCCAATTTTTGATGAGTAAAAAGTACTTACTTTCCGTTGGAGGTATAATTGTAGTCGTTTTGGTTACGTCTTTGTCCTTAGCTGCAGTAGAAGGTATATCAGTGGTGGATGTTTCACCGGAGCCAGTCTCGTAGTCGCTCGTATAGTCGGAGTCGGTGGTATCCGTTGTACTGAACCCTGATCCTTCTGTGGTTAGGTCGTCCGTAGATAATGAACCTGACAAATGAGAAGAATTATAAAATATTTGGTTCTTACGGTTTTCACGACTTGAAACTCGCGGCAAAATAAGAATAGCACGTAAAATGGTAACTTTTTTTTATTTTCGTACTTGTAGTTTGTATTTCCTGTTAGAAATATCTGATTAATCTTTATATGTAGATCAGTAGTAAAGGTCGAGGTAAGTTAGTTGATAAACATTCATTTCCGATATAGGTATTGAAAGTGTCAATAATAAACAGAGATCAATATTCCATCAGATTAGACTTATTACATTATATTACAGTGACAATAAAAAAAAAACATACCAAAGCCTGATGCGGTTTCCAGGGTGGACTCGTGTTCAGCGTAACCTGTAATATAAAGTATTTTTATCTACTATCATGCTATTAATCCTCTATAAAAGAACCTATAACAATTAACTTATTGCCAACATTAAAACACTCAATGATATAATGATCATTATATCATCCAAATGCGTGATATAATGAATTTCAAAAAGAGAACATTCTCATGCAATGACATTTTCACCACCAGATCGCTCAAATTTTGAAAAAAGAACAATAAATTGTGTCTGTCTTATCGTGTTATATCCCGCCATTTTTTCACTCGAATATGGTATGGTATGAGAATCTTTTATAGAGGATTCACATCATGATTGTAGATAAAGTCTTGTATGCAACTGTTATAATTAGGTATTAAAACACTCATGTGATACTATTATCACACTCGGCTACGCCTCGTGTGATAAACCCACATTCGTGTTTTAATACCCCTGATTATACAACAGTTGCATAAATAACTATTATACGGTATTATAAGAAAAGTAAAATCTAATTAAAAAAAAACGTAACCTTATTGATTTTAATTATTATTGTAAGTAATAACTTACCAGAATCACTCATCATCATGTCAGTCTGAAAACATTAAAAATAATTATCAGTATGGTACCAATTTTTATAGTTGGAGAAACAGTCAACATTTAAAATTTTTTAACCATCAAACCGCACTGGGCAGAGGTGGTGGCCTGATACACCTATTCGCCCAGTGCGTAGTAGAAACTGAAATGGTTGAAACTAACCACAGACGAAAAAAAAAGATGGATTTATATGTCTGTGGCATCGCAACAACAGCTCCTAAGTCCTAAACGAATGGACCAATTTTGTTTGACGTTGTCGACATGGTTCTTAGTTACTATTTATGAAAACTGGTCAGGCATCTGAATTAATATTTAGCTTATTTGTGTCGAGGATTACTGTTCAGTTGATGACTGTCCAAACGATTCGGGCTTACCGTAAAGCTGTCCAGGCCAACTTCTTCGTAATCTTCATCTTCACACTCGTCTGAGTCTTCCATAATGACTGTCGATGTTTTGGAAACCGGCAGCAGCTCGTCTTAAAAGAAAAATATAACTCTATAAAAAATAAATCAAACTAGTGTATTTCTCAAGATTTTCTATGGAGAGAAATTCGAACCTGTGAACTTTGCCCCACTCTAGGAATTTCTCCTGTATCGAGGGTGCGTTTACAAACATAGAAACCCACATACACAAACACCCAGACCCGGAACAACTACTTGCAGATCATACAAATATTTTTCCGCATCTTGTTGCGCGGGAGTCGATCTGTGTTTGCTGAAATGTGTTTCCTAACGATGTGTTCATGAGCAAACATAGTTCAGCAACCCAATGCTTTCGTTTTACTCTTTCTAACAAAAAATTCAAATCAATACCAATGTGAGCTTTATTACCTATGTCGCAAGATTGCGGGTTGCAAAGTTGCGTGGAATCGAGCACCGTGGAGCCGTCGCAGTCGGCTGCTTCCTTGTCTCCGCGTAAGCACATGACGCGCCTGTACTGCTCACCTCCACCGCATTTATTGGTGCACTGTGAAACACATTCAATATGGAGAAAAGGTATCTTATAATCAGAGGTCGGAATTAGGAGTTATTTTAGTACTTGCATCGAAATGTTGGTATTAATATGGATCTTCTCGGGATTTCGAATAAACAATCTCGTGTGGAAAACAGTATTACAAATAAATAGTAAAAATAAAAACATCAAAGATAGATTAGACCAATAAATTGTGAAAAAGTAAGTAAATTTTAATGTAACACGGGATATTTCTGCTTTTTAAAAGTACCTAATCCCGAAATTTGGGGCATATCCACTTTATTCTTTCGCAAATCTTTCATATATCAGTGTAAGAACATGAATAACTCTACCTAACTCCGACCTATGTTTATAATAAAGCCACACAACGTAGTATCTCACGATCACGTATTTATGTATCGTACGTATCTTAGTGTAATAATACGTATATTCACACATCAAAAAAAGTTTGCGATCACTTTGAAAAATCGATATCTTTTTTGTTACGGTACATTATATTATGATGTCATAGTTTTATTTTTTAATTTCAAACTGGATATTTCTTTCTAAAGTAAACACACAACAAAGAATTTTTCTTGATAAAGTTCAATAAAAAAATAGCTTATGCTAGTGATCATATTTTTTTTTTTCTTAATGTGTGCATGTGTAGTATATTATTACGATGGATTTCGCTCGCTACAACTGGAAAAAGTTGAAAATTATGCCACAGGAAGATATAATATGGGATAAATACTATGTGTTAATCAAGGCTCCTAAATCCGTTCACTAGTTTTTGCCTGAAAAAGTAAAATCCATACATCCATCCTCACAAACTTTCGGATTTATAATTACATTAGCTTCCGCCCGCGACTCCGTCCGCGCGGATGTCGGTCTTCGCGTGGATGGTTTATTTCTCCATTTTGAGTAACTCTGACAATGACATCTTATAAATATCTATTGGACCCAAATACGGCTAAGCCACATAATTAAGAAGATCCCTCTATTGAGCTACTGCTGTTGCGCTCGCGTTCTGTACTGAAAAATAAGATTTTTTTTTCTACTTATTTTTCCAGGATAAAAAGTATCCTATGTTATGCCCAGGATAATAAGGTATAATTATACCAAGTTTCATCGAAATCGAACCGTTAGTTTTCCCGTGATGCCTGCACATGCAGACAGACAAAAAATTTTTTAATCACATATTTGGGTTTGGTATCGATCCAGCAACACCCCCCGCTATTTATTTTTTCAATATTTTCAATGTACAGAACTGACCCTTCTACAGATTTATTATATGTATAGATAATATTAGTAAAGAAGATGCTTACCTCAGACCAAGGTGCGGCGAACCACTGCGACGGGCACTCCTCCTTGGGCACGGTGCATGGTTTGGTGTCCTTGTACTTGGTAAGGTTGGCGCACATGTCGTCGTTCACCCTCTGCACACCCTCTTCCTTCTCGTTTGAGAAGTACGTGCCACAGAACACCTTCCTAGTCTGCACTCCTTCGCCGCAGCTCACTGAGCACTGTTGTGGGACAGCGAGAGGTTATGATATATGAGGACTTTTAAGTCAATATAGTCAATGCATTATAGGCGGAAACGTAAATGTTTCTGACGAAAGTAAATAACTGATCTACAACCCAACACAGAGGAATCTGGTCGCGGGACTAACGGATTACCGTGACCCCGGTACGTAAAGGGCTATTGAAGGACACCGTGGATTTTAGTCAGTACAAGTCTGACAGTCCCTCCCGCCCTGCCTTGGGTGGGAGGACTCATTTCATGATTTTACCACAATAAAAAAAAAACAGAGAAATCTGTACATTAAAAAAAAAACGTAGTTAGAAACTTTATCTGTATAATTTACTCTGTGACTCGACGTACGCCCTAGGAATTACTCTGCTACTCGACGTTCGCACTAGGAATAACTCTACTACTCGATGTTTTCACTAAGAATTACTCTGCTACTCGACGTTCGCACTAGGAATAACTCTACTACTCGATGTTCGCACTAAGAATTATTTTGCTACTGGATGTTCGCACTAAGAATTACTCTGCTACTCGATGTTTTCACTAAGAATTACTCTGCTATTCGATGTTCGCACTAAGAATAACTCGATGTTCGCACTAAGAATTATTTTGCTACTGGATGTTCGCACTAAGAATTACTCTGCTATTCGATGTTCGCACTAAGAATAACTATGCTACTAGATGTTCACACTAGAAATTACTCTGCTGCTCGATGTTCGCACTAAGAATATTCTGCTACTCGTTGTTCGCACTAAGAATTACTCAGCTACTCGACGTTCGCACTAGGAAATTCTCTGCTTCTCGATATTGCACTAATTCTATCTCGCACTACTTATTCTACTACAAATTAAATGTCCGACCAATTGTTTACCAGACATCTGCACCCTCTTTTCTTTTCATAATGGAAGCCGAAGTGCTAGGGTTGCGACGATTTTATTTTCAAATTGAATCTGTTTGATTACAGGACGGTTAGTTAGTACTATTTAAAGACGTACCTTGCTCCACTGCGTGGCGTACCACTGCACCTCACAAGGCGGCAGGTCCTTCTCTATGCATTCCTCGACGACATGAGGCCGAGGGTGATGCTCGCAGTACTTCTCGTCCAACACTACTCGTCCTTTCGTTGAACATATTAATAATCGCGTGCGGTTTTTCGAGGTGCAAGTGTCGCACTGAAAAATAAGTTACATGATGATAATTCGTAACTGTTTTATTGCTGCAACAGAAATAAAGATTTGTGGAACTAAGGTTCAGAGCACAACGAGACGCGTTTCATGTAGTGTGTTATTTAAATTTTTCATTGCGCTGTAATTTAGCAGTACACAAAGCTAGAACATGGTTCAATAGAAATATCAAAACAGGACAAGTTTTTTTATTTGGTTGCTGTTAGTTGCAAGTGATTCTCCCTAGGGCTGAAAAGTATTATTTTCAACCCGCTCCTTAGGCATGTTATAACCCGAGTATGAGTAATGAAAATATTATTTCTTTACAATTAGCAGCTCCTTGAGCTTACAGCAAAATGTATACGTTAACTTACTCCAGACCAGCTGGTGGTGACCCAGTCAGCTCCATCACAAGGCTTCTTCATGCAAGTCTTTTCGACTTCCGGTTTCTCCTCGCTACATTCGTCATCAGCCAGTACTTCAATGCGACCATTTTTCTTCTGGTAGCACACCACTTGCCTTTTCTGCTTGCCTTCGTCACAGAGCTTGTCACACTGATGGGAAATACGGTTTAATTAAAAATGAAAAAAATAAGGGAATTTACCACTCAACAGTGGACAAACGACGACTCGGCGAGCGATAAACGTTAACGCTCAGGTGTCTCTAATACATTTTCAACTTTATACCTTAGGGCATGAAGTTGAAAATCTATTAAAAATTACGGAGCGTTTTCATTCGTTGCCATCTTTAATAGATTTTCAACTTTATTAAATACGTTTTTATAAACACGAGTAGGTCGAAACATTTCGCCGAATGATACGACATGTCTCTGCGTATTTTGTTATTCAAGAATATGAGTGCTAAGTAACTAAAACAAGGTTCAATTTGGCTTGTTCAGGCGGCAATATCAGCGATTATCGCTCTAGATTTTGTGGCATTCAAAAATTGCATAATTATAATTTATTTTCCTGAATATTTTATGTTTGTTATTTTATTAACCTTTCTCTTACATGCATTTTTTTTTTAAATTTAATTTATTTTGAAACTAATAAAATAGCATCCACGTTTAACATTTATAAGCTTTTTACGTATAAAATAAGTTGCTCTTACCGGTCCCCAATGTCCGACGAACCAGGTGGGACAGGGAGCATCCTCGTTACACTTCTGGAACACTTCCGGCTTGGGGCCGAGCAGGTCGAAACACTCCTTGTCCACGACTAACGAGTTCTGACTGTACGAAAAAAAAGGTTTCTCTTGAATGAAGTAAAAGGAAATAAAGTAAAGAAATTTATTGAATACTTCGTAGGTACTTCATTCACTAAAGAAAAAGTAATTATCAAATATTTTTCATAATAATCTAACTGATGTACTAATTAGATTTCTTCAGTCAAAGAATCGTACAATTTAAAGATTAGTTTATGCTTATGTTCACAGCAAAAATTACCCATTCGCAATAATCTTCTGGCAGTTGACCTCCCTCGAGCGGACCCCTCCTTCGCCGCATCTCTTGGAGCACTCCCCCCAGGGTCCCTCCACCCACTGCGGAGGACAGGGTTCCGGGTTGCAGGACTGGTTAGTGGAGGGCTTGAGACCCTCGTCACACAAGCTGTCATCAACCAATTCCAGTTCTTCTCTTGATCTACAAGTCACGTTACGTGTTTGGAAGCCTGGAAAAAGAATTTTTTGAAGCTAAAATTAGTATCTACTGAAATCTCAACATCAGACTGTATTCGTTCACTGCTGGACATAATGGACATAGGCCTCTCCCAATGTACGCCACTGCACTGAGCCCGTTCTTCAGCTTTCCTCATCTTGTCTTTTCGCAGGTTGTCGCTCCACTTGACCGAAACAACGTTATAATATTTCAAGTACGGAATCTTGTGCTAAGGCCTCTGTCCTGTCCGTTTTATAAATCTATATTCAAACCAGTATTAACTTTGTAACAACGGCATCTAGCGGTGCTTGCCTACATTATGAAGCGCATGCGTGTCGCCATATTTAGCAAGTTCCAAGTGGACTCACCTCCGCCACAGGTGGCGCTGCAGGGCGTGAACTCCTCGTGCGCCCAGTTGTATCGCTTGTCGGTCGGCGGCGCGGAGTCGTTAGGCACGCTATACTCGTACTTGATGCCCACGTTCTCGTCTTGAAGGAGGAGCTGGGATGGAATAATTATATGAGTTTATCTTAGTCACTTTTATTTAGACTTGACCCACAAATGATTATAAGCCCTAAAGTACAGAATAATGCCATGGTTACGGATAGACTTGCCAGGACCTAAAACCGAAAAGCCGAACACACTAGTCAGTTTAGCCTAATATTTAAGTGAAAAGCCGATATCTTCAATTTGTTTTTCCTAGGCACACGAAACAATTTTTATAAACTCCCCGAGCGAAGCGATGCTAGTGCTAGTCCGTTCGCCTACTCCAGTGATATAAGGCGGGTGGAGCGGAAAGAAAATCATGACAAATATAAAAGAAAAGATCAGATTTAAAAACACTTACCAAAGCTTTATCAACGCTAATTACGGAAATGGTTACACGACCTTAAAACTCTTACTGACTATTGACATTTTCTATATGAACTTGCTGTAGACATTTCCAAAACTCAACTTGCAAACAGCACAATTATAGATATTTATAATACCAATAAAAATTAAGAACAAATGCAATCTGTAATTTCTGCAATGCAAAGTTACAGTAGTAGTAACGGCCTAGAGAGAAGTTTACCTTGCCTTTCGAGTTTGCGAGTTCAAATTTGGACAAGAACAATGATGTGACTTTTAAGATATAAGTCCACAGATTTGGAAGTTCTAGAGGCGGCTTAATTACCATCTGATCATTCTGACACCATCAGAGTAGGGTCAAATGCACACTCAAAACAAAAAAAAATACAAATTAATGGTAATGATGTACTTACAGATAGGTACAGTGGTTCATTGGTTGGTCCTAGGCAGCGCAGTTTGTCAGGCGCGGCGAACCCTTGCTGACTGCGCTCGTAAGTCCAGAGCGCGCCGGCGATCAAAATACTCCTCGGGAAGTCGATGTGGTAGTGACCGTTCAGGTAGTAGGTGCCGTTCTTTGCTCTTAGTGCTGTAAAAATTCAATAGATTTGATATAACATTTTATTAGTAATTTTTCTCTAACTTGTAGACTGGCAGATAGGCCGAAAGCCGGTCTAAGAGGAAAAACAGCAAGCAATGGAACATCTGCAGTACTTTATTCCGGAACAGGGCCCGTACGAAAGCAACTTGAAACCGTTGAGTGAACCCTACTCCTTATTAGAACTGAAATAAGTTCTGACAATACATCGGGAGACGTGACAACTGTCCATTCATGATGTTACCAATTTTAAATTCGTACCACTTACTAATCTTTCTCCGTAAGTGATACATAATAATTAAGAAACGCCCGAAACTTTGGCTGAAGTACTTTGATAATACTAGCACGTACTCTAGACGAGAGATCACTTTCAAGTAGCAACAACCACTTACCCAAATAATTGTTTGAAGGCGCCAGTTCTTCAATGTTAATACTGGTAGACCCTGCAGGGATCAGTAAGATGTCGTTGTATCCTAAAATAAAAAAGAATAAGTCAGACAAAGCTTACTTCGACATAATACGAGTATAACTGCACGTTGCCACTAAAACTAATCAGCATTGATGTTTTATATCAGCCAGTTTCTTCATCAACTGGTAGTCAAAGTAATAATAAATAATACTTCTACTTGATGATGATGATTGATCACGATTTTACTGATATTAGGACAAAATATGTGATTCTTCGTGTAAGTTATAGCGTAACTAAATGTCAATAGATTTACCAAAACACAAGCATCATAACTTCTTCAAAATATCGTGAAGTAATGTTATTTGACAAAACGCAACACGTTATTTTAGCTGTTACATTTCATTAAGAAACTGGCCATCAACATTTGGCTGTTAGAATTTCTAATCCACCGGAGCGATACTTTTTATTTATATATCTGGTAGGTAAACCGAAGAAGCCTTCAAAAGAACACATACCTTTCGTGAGATCCTGTGAGTCGAAGATGCCACCGGTGGTGTGACAGTTAGCGCCGTTCCCGCGGCACTCCCGACACTTGTCCTCGCGCGCGGTGGAGTTCAGCATCATATCGCAACCGACGGGCTGGAGGGAGAATAAGTTGAATAAGATTTAATTAGATAAAAGTCCCAATGAAAGAGAAAAAAAATAAAGGGACAGTGCTTAACTAAGTTCGATGGAGCAATGAGTCAAAATCAGTGTCAGGCTGCAAAACGACGTGTGTATGCTAGTACGTTATTCTGCATGTTTTCAATCAATAGTTGTTCCAATCTTCATCTAGGAATTACTTAAAGATTTTAGCATTGTAATCTTCTAAACGTGTCGATGACAAAAATGTTTGTTTGAAATACTATAATTCGCTCATTGATTTTCAGGGTAAGCACCGCCAAATGACTCTTAAGAATCGAAAAATGGGATTTCGGAACCAATTCCGCAGTTATGTATTACCTCACATCTGCCATTGACGCAGACGTCGAAGGATTCGTCGTTACACCTGGTGCCGTCGATGACCTGCAGCTTGTGTCTGAAGTAGAACCGCTCTCCATGTGGCATGCAGTTCAGCTCGCAAGGATTCGGAGCTTTCGTGTATGGCACCCAGCTGAGAATCACGAAAATGTTACAGTTCTCAACATGGTAGAAGTTCATGGGCACTGACGATGCAAATGTCATTGAAGTTGCTACAGAAGCCACATAAATATTGCTGTAAGCAGGGGAGATAACGTTTGTCACTGTTTGCATTGAATTGTTCAGATTTTTCTTAACAAGACTAGTCTTATTTGTCGATGATATCCCAGCTTTAAACGTTAAAACCTCGTGAAAGATAATCATGACACCATGGGAAGTAAGAACGGCCTCCAATTTTTTTTGGAAGCAGGCAGAATACGGAACAATACAGGATTTTTTAGTCGTTGATATTCCAATGGGAAAAAAGAAATGTTCATAGATGTTTGTTTGAAACTTACTTGTATTTAAAACCCCTGAAGAGTTTGTCGTTGAACTCGGCGCATTGCTCAGCTCTAAAGTCGCCGGAGCCTTCAGGACAGTCCTGTGTTTGACACGAGAAGTACTTCGTGTCACCTCCCGTGCACTGTGACTGACCTTCTAGTCTGTAAAACAGAAAACGTGTTAAAATTGAAAAAAATAACAGAACATGCAGTTGCAGTAGAATGGTATCGAGTAATTGAAATGTTCTTTTATTTCCCAGAAATATATAGTCTTCCTTAAATTAAAGTAAAAACTGTAAGGTTGGTCTACCGCTGGACAAATCTTCTACTTCCTTCCTTAATGCATTTATAATGGGAGCGTTTATGGTCTTAAATGAGAAATAGCTTGAGGAAGTAATCGTAGATTCTGTTATGTAATATCAACTTTCCACCCTTTTATTTAAAGTTATAAAATCATCACTCGAAAATGACTCTTCCCACACTGGGTAGAGCGGAAGGGAGTGTCAGACTACGTATTGACTAAAATCCACGGTGTTCCTTCAATTGCCCGTTACGTTCCAGAGGTCACTGTTACTGTTTAGACAGTCGCACGACCCAGCAACTTTACACTAGGAAGTTTTTAAATCGGGGTCGCGGGACTGTACGGATTACCGTGACCCCGGAACGTAAAGGGCTATTGAAGGACACCGTGGATTTTAGTCAGTACGAGTCTGACAGTCCCTCCCGCTCTGCCCTGAGTGGGAGAAGTCATTTGATGATTTTACCACGTAAAAAAAAGGAAGTTTTTAATTATAATTCTAGCAAGGCATATCTATCTTACCCAGGCTGCAAACATATCCTCTTTTGACTGGCTACGCCCCCTCCGCAGGTTCTCGAGCAAGGGGAGATCGCTCCCCATTCCCCCCAAGGGCCGGAGCCCTCTCCTCCTGGGATGGAGTAGGATGCAGGTAGATACAGCCCGGCGCCTTGCCGCCTGTGTCTGGTACGGTGTTGGTGTACCTGGAGACAACAATAAGTGATAAGTCAACCTGACAAAGAAATTAGGGATAGACTGTGAAGGATAGTATAAGCACTCATATCATCTTTAAAGGGTCGCTGGGATGATGACAAGGACGGAAGATGAAAACAAGTTTTGTGGATCCCAAATTAAATGAGTTAAGGGCTGTAAAATGATGATAACTCTTCTGAATAAATTGACAGACATAAAAACTTTATAAAGTACCAACAGTTAGACTGGTATTTTTCCAATAATCTTGTGTAAGTACACGCGCTTGCACCTCTTTAATTCCAATTATGAAATAATTAATGTTGAGTTAAGAATACTAATTCTTAACTTAACATCAATGATTGCTCACACTTGGAGCTTTTGCCAATTTGGTTCTTTTTCATCTACAGTTCTACAGGATACACCAAAAAAGTAGACAGAACAAAATAAATTCGTATAAATGTGAAGAAGGAAACGCTTCGGCTTGATCAAATAAATAACGTGTCCTAACGTTCGTAAGCCGCGGTGTTCGAGTGGTCGCACTTGTCTTGTTAGCCGAGGTGCGTGGGGCTAACAAACGCTCTGTCTAGCCGTACGTGTTTCCGATTCGACTCGATAACTGGGGGATAAAGGCTTGTTCATCTTTACATAGTCTAAAATAATGTCACTGTAAGCGCACACATTCCGAACAATTGCACACAATTAGATTTTTTCTTTCTTGTGATTGTTTTAGGACAAGGTCTGTAAAACATTTTCAGGTAGATCGAAAATTTGAATACGGGCGAAGCAGGGGCGGGCCGCTAGTGCTTAGAACGCTGCCCATTTAGGTTAACCAAAGGTGTGTCAGTGAGTGTTATAAAGTATGTAGTTCCTTTTATCTATGATATTCTATCAACTATGATTGCCACATGAAGACTCTAAGCTCATTCCAAAATAAATGCACATTAATTTAATCGTAGAATGAATATATCGATAAAACAAACTGCGTGTTCAATCGTATCATAAAACGATCAAAAATAAAATTAACAACTACATGTTAAAACTGAATCAGTTCATAAAAATTGTTTTAATACAATATAGTGGGTTCATACAGACGAGCCACCCGCAGCGTTTATTAACTAACGCGTGGTGTAAAACCGCTCTTAGGAATAAAACGCGTGTCACCGCTGACTGTGTGTAAAATGTTATGACGATAAACAACTTGTAGTACATTACCGATGCTGCATCAGTGTTGCAATGTGCTGCTCTGCGGGCGATGAGGACTTGGGGGAAAGGGCCGGAGTTGGAATGCAAGAAGTACAAAGAGTTTAATCGATTCCCTCAGTGGCAGACAGTGCATAGTCTAAAATGCATAATTTAGAACCAAGCCAGCATCCTTCTTTAGTTTGTACACAATTAAAAGGGGATAATTTTAGAAGTTCATAATTGTATGCAATACACCAATATGAAACTCCATCAAGTTAACAAAACATAAATGCACAGCTTAATAGCAAATTGATCAGACACCTAGACACAACTTCAGTTGGTTTAAGAAAATAGTCGAAGAAAGAAATCCTAAACAAAATATTTGTGTTATCGACGATGGAAATGACAAAATTTGTTTGGTTGACAATGACTAAGCTAGCGAAAAACTGAGGTAAATAGTTCTGAAATTCGTTGCAGTCTAAACGGTTTGAGAGTCATGGCCCACATCTTGTCCTGTTCACTGGGTTACAGGTACTTGTCCGTAGCCTCCTCCATCACCGTTAATATGACAAAGATTTGGTCGAAGCTATTATTATTATGAACCTATGTTTTTCCACTGCAGGGCCTTCCTTCCCTCGTTCCACCTTTCTCGATGTAATGCGATTGTAGGCCATTCCCTTAAAAATTAGTCCGACGCATCCCGTCATCTCCTTCTAGGCCTGCCGCGTTGCTAATTTCGTTAAATTTATAGAGAATCATCGACACGACAAAGAAGAAGTTAGAAGAAGAACTTGACGATTAATGCTCACGGAAACGGTTTGCGTAAGCATTTAATCGTTAAGTCCGGCCCACACTTGCATTAAGTGAAGGTACTCATTGATGAAGTGTAGTCACAGGTTCTAGGTGACAGTTTATTTTCATTTTCCCCACTCGACACGCCAGCTGTCGGCAACTAGGGACAGCAGGAAACGAACGCCATTCAGGTTTAATTACTATAAGGATGCGAGTAATGAAAGAAGAAATATGGTGATTGAACTTTAAACTGTTAGAATGAATGGCTTCGAAATTTATTTCGATTGTGTGAAATTGGTTGATGATAATTTCTCGTGTGGTATTGACCGCATCTATGGGGAGCCAAAGAATAGCTGGATGAATTGTGTGAGGGATAATATGAAATAAAAGGAGTAAATATTGGTGTGTGGCAAGAGAGAATGGTAGTAAAAACATAAAACACCGACTCACGTGGAGTAGCATATGAAACAAATTCAACACAACTGCAGCATATGAAATTAAATAATATTTAGAATATTTAATTTCACATGCTGCAGTTTATAATTATAATGATTAATCAACACGAATTATTTTTAGCGTGGTAAAATCATCAAATGAGTCCTCCCACCAGTACTGTCAGACTTGAGTAACTAAAATCCACGGTGTCCTTCAATAGCCCTTTATGTACCGGGGTCACGGTAATTTGTGAGTCCCGCAACCCCGGCAGGACACGAATTAACTTTGATTAATTATTCAAAAGTAATTTTGGGTGCCACGAGTCATTTATAAGACACTAATACGCTATTTACGATCTATAATAACTGTCAAAGACAATGAACTTGATCTAAATGATCTAATGGGAAGGCGCCGGCGTCGGTTATGAACCAGTATCTATCTACGAGTATCAACCAAAAATAAAATATTACAAACGACAACCAGTTTAAGAAATGATAAATTCGTATGCTGATCATCAAGTCATACATCCAGAAATAGTACTTACTGGGCATCAATAGGCGCCAACCCTGATTAGATTTATGACTATTCTCATGTTTTTCTATTAGTTTTGATTAGGGCTGTCAGTTCACTTGTTTATTTTATAGTTTTCTTGAGTGTTACTCGTACTACTTATTTAATTTCAGTAGGCACCTTCAATTCTGACTATGACTGCCTGCATTGACAGAAGAACGTGATCTTCATAAAGATGCAGCCACTAAATATTAATGTTGTTGGTTGTGTTATAAATATCGGAATGCTGGCTGAGTCAGACTATTTTCCGGGACTGGTAACTAGACCCTGAATAACTTAGGTTTTGAAGGGCATAATAAGTTTAAAAATAGTCGAAATCTCTCAATACTTACTTACGTGAATTAGAAGATTAGAAACTTCCTACTAAAGGAAGTTAATTAAGTTTTTGTGTTTTTGTACATATTACTAGTAAGTTTTTATTTATAGTCTGTAGTTACAGCTATGTGTATTACCTATCTTTCTTAAAAAAAGTCTTGAGAATTTTCCAAGCAATTGCAGGCTAAATCTTTTGCACCTTTTAATTTTAGCTTGACCAGAATAACGCTTCATTTGGCACAGAAACAAATCTTTAGAATGTATACTAAATATCTTATGTGATAAGTTAACTGATGAGTAATTTAAATACGAATAATGTGTTGCCAGCCCTGCATGTAATACCCTAAGTAATGAAACGGGTCGGCTCACATGATCTCACGCTGGGACTGCCACGAGTCTTCATCATACACGTCACTCTCAAAGGAATCCAATGAAACATACTCATAGCAATTGTAATAAGATGATGTGCATTACCTTTTGGCTATTTTTGTTACAGTGGTAACCTATTGATGGCATAGTTGGCGCAGAGGCTTATATAGCGATTGACTATCGTGGGTTTGATTCGAATACGGAACAAAATATTTGTATGATCTAGAAGTAGTTTGGTGTTGCTGTATGTGAGTGATATTGTTGTTTGTAAATGGACACACAATACAGGAGACATTCCTAGTGTGTCGCAGCGTTTAAAAGCTATAAAATAATTTAGTTTTGGTCACAGTTTCTTTTGGTCTTTGGTCCTTCATCTGTCACTTGGTAAAAAAAAACCACGTAAGACGTTTGTAACTGAATCGTATATCTACTCTCAATTAATTAATAAACCAACTGACTTTTAAGTTATTTGTGAAAATCGTGCAAAAAACTTATATCTTAGAACTAGATCTTTGACACCCCTTTCAGCGTCTTCCCACTTCATGTTCAAATAGCTGTAGGCAAATAAGTTGAACACAACGACTTACAAAAAAACTATGATGTATTTCTAAAACGACCACCAATAAATCTATATCAGTAACACTAGTCGATGAGCACATCGTAGAGTACAGCGATGAGATTTCTTATAGAGAATAGCATAGCTCTGTTGTAAAGTGTGATCGCATGGTCGCGGTCGCTCGATAGTCCAGTGTCAAGGTGTGGCGGTCGCCGCTCTCTCGGGAATTGGATCGGATTTGTTTCGTCAACCAATTATAAATTATAAACTCGCCCCTGCTTCGCATACTTTTTACGATATGACAGATCATTCAAACGCATTGATCAAAACTGCGATTATTACTATGCAACACCATACTTACAATCCTGAGGTACGTAATAAATATTGCCTGCTTGGTTTAAAAGAATAAAGCAGTAATATAGACAGATGGTTAAGAAAACTATAAGACAGAGAGGAGAGATTTCAGGTGTATACTTTCTTCGGTGGGTAATAAAATAAAATATAGAGTAACTTACATTATGTGCGTAGTGATGCCTCGATGCCGTCCATGTTATACAATTACTTAATACGATTGCTGCTAGAAGCAGCGATCTGAAACAACAAAACAATTTATTTAGTACAGGGATACTTAAAACAATCGTTAAAATCTAAAATAGTAAGGACTTGGAACAATACGTGTCCATTTTCAAACGTAATACAAGGCTTTAAATCACAAATGTTCATTTAATAAAAATAATGTT
The DNA here is from genome assembly GCA_943136025.2 of Agrotis puta. Lineage (NCBI taxonomy): Eukaryota > Metazoa > Arthropoda > Insecta > Lepidoptera > Noctuidae > Agrotis > Agrotis puta. The sequence continues at coordinate 12,403,270 of OW964185.2, read as the reverse complement.
TCATAGATGTAAAGGATGCCGTGTAACTATCGGATTAAAAACGAAAATAACATATTTATCGACTTAAAACATCTTACTACAGTTCAAAAGACCAAATTATAAGGCGTAATGGTATGTAAATAAAAGTTTAATCGACGTGTTCATCTTCGGTGTCGTCTGCCGGACACCGAAATGTCGATAGAGTTCGTCGATAAAGGACTCACCGGCTAACTATAATATACCTTTGGGCTGGTAACGATAACATCTCTATTATGTAATAGAGTGAGTTAGAAGAGGTCAGCGATTTTCGGAAATGTTGGAGATTGAGCTAACGTAAAAAACCAACAGTCTGAGTGAACCAGTCATCTTTCTTTTAATGGCGCTCATCTAACGTATTTTTGCATAAATTCTTCTTTAAACACTACTGACACAAGCAGCGTAATTCGAAAAACGCCATATTTTCCAGATGATTGAAAATATGGCGTAAGTTTAAAATTATTACGCGATTCTTATTATAATTAAATAGTCATAGAACCAGGGTCGTTTTTGCAATGACAAAGTTTAACACACACCGAAAAAAAAATTGTGATCCTAGTGATCACAATTTCTTTTGAAAAACAATAGAACTGTGCTATTGTTTTATATTCTAAATCTTTATTTTAAATAAAGAATCTAAAAAGAAGAAAACATCTCGATATAATGTACCGTAACAAAAAGATTTCTATATGTGTGTGTGTATATTCGAACCCAAATTATTTTTAGAAGTATTCGTAACTTTCACTATCACAACCTATGTGGTTATTCCTCCAGCTCAAATAAAAGGACGTAATTTCATAAATAAGGCATAATTATCACATAATAAAGTCTGTCCGCTCAGCTTCCATGACTCACAGATTCGAAGATGAAGAGAGTCCCACAGTCCCACGGGACTCTTAGGACCACGATGAAAGCGAAGAGTTAATTACTCTCCCGAACAAAGGCTGTTCCCTTACAAACCGACAGTTACCAAGTAACATCGGTTTAATTAACACGAAAGTAATCTGAGTCGGAATAACGTATCATTGCTCTTTAATACTGTTAATTAGTCAGCATGATGGTTGGGTAATAAAAGTGTTATGTGCTATTAAAGGTTTAAGTTTAGAGCTTTTGGTCCGTAGAAGTTGTGTGGCTTTGCATTGATGTGTTGGCACAAACGTTTCACTGAATATTTAACTCGATGTTGGTCAAAATTGAGGTGTTTGGGTCAAGAACTGAAGACAAATAAGAATAGCCTAATACAGCGGCATGACTTTTGTCCCTTGTACCAAGAAGTATCATTACATCGCGCTTCTTTAAGTTCTAGACAAGACAGACACCTGCATCAACTGCCATATAATAGTACAGTCCTTAGATCCTACTGAGAATTGAAGACACGGAAGAATAAATACGTCGTTTGATTCCTACGTAAAACAAGTGTACAACTCCAAGTAAAAATTAAATAAATGTGTGCGTGGCGATCACACACACATTTATAAAAGAGAGGCTTCTTGAATAACGTTACGTTTTGTTTCGGACACAGAGTCTGGACATCTTATAATCTAAGAGTACAATCATTAAGAAATTAACAATCAAAGTTAAATCTATCTTATCTTATGTCTGGATCTACAGTGGGGTACGCTACTGCTGATCCAATGTCTAACTTTGATGAATCGAAGGTCAATCTCAAAAGGATCAACTTCCTTACTGCTATGGTCCTCACAGTCACAATTTAGGCTACCAAGGCTGTCTTAGTCTAATAATTTGAATATTACGATGCAAATGCGCCCATCGTATGACACGAATGCACAATTACATATTGATAATGATTCATAAGTGACGGTAATACGTTCTTAAGACGATGGCATCCGGTCTCTTTGCGTATATCTAATTCGGCTATGATTATTTTGTAACATAATTAGTGAAGTGCATCGATGTGGTGCGAATAATAATAATATGCACGTATTGTTTTTAGGTCCTTGAATTGGACACACCAAATATTCTAAGGAGGTCAAACTGTACATACACTTGTGAAGCTAAGTATGCTTACGTATGTATAAGTGTGCAGAGGAGAGCACATGTGTTTATTCTTTTTTATTTCAGAGAACTTATTAGCTAGGTATATTTGTATTATCGCGGCACTTTTCCTGGTTTCTATGTATAGGTGTGTCATACGCATCATATTATTTGAGTTGTGGAGGTTACCCAACAAGTGGTCTGTCATTTCAAATAAAATATTGATGTTTAGCTGCATTTATGGTAAAAATAGAAGCCTATGTAGTAAAGAATCATTCAAAACCTTTCCTTTTGTGTTTTCTACTGTCTCGTAAAATGCTATGGTGTCATAAAAAGAAGAAAAGATATAATTGTTAGAAACGAAACATATTATCCACCTCGTGATTTATGATTTTCAAAGAATTTTAGAGTAAACAATCGACAAAAATGAAGTCGGATAACAAATTCCTCTCATTTCTGCCAAGAATTCTTTGTAACTGCTAAACAAATAGCGATGAATTACGAGAAGTGTAAACAGTTACTAAGGTGAACACTCTAACTCAAAGGGAGCCGCGGAGAGCTTCGATCTTTGCCAATAAACAGTCGCACGCGCATGATTTGTTAGAACAAAGGCCTACACTTAAAGTCATGTCGAAATCATTTCGTTTCCGTAGAAAATCATAACTATGCGGTTTAATTTACCCAACAAGCAGACTTTAGCAGAAAACTTTGTAAAATAAATTTGTCTATGGTCCAATGTTAGTAAAAAACAGGAACAAGCAACAATATGATCATTCTTTAAAAAAATAAAAAAGATGAATGAGAATGAAATAGACGGGTAGGGTGGGAAGCCTGGTGTTACATCTATACTTATAATAAATCTGTAGAGAGGCCAATTCTGTACATGAAATATATTTAAAAAATAACTATCAAGGGGTGATTAGGGATCGCTACTGATGCAAAAATTGCAATCAGAATTTTTTTTGTCTGTCTGTCTGTCTGTCTGTCTGTCTGTCTGTCTGTATGTTCGTTATAGAAACAAAAACTACTCGACGGATTTTAACGAAATTTGGCACAATTATTCTTCATACTCCTGGGCAGGTTATAGTATACTTTTCATTACGCTACGATCAATAGGAGCAGAGCAGTGAAGGGAAATATTGGGAAAACGGAGAAGTTACTCAATTTTTTAAGCTTCTGTCGCGTGTGCAGCCTTAATGGTTAAAGCTACATAGAAATCATGTATGACGGAAATGTTTTCCTTAAAATTATATAAAAATA